>CM034154.1:375240408-376570408 GCA_019776745.2 Taxus chinensis | reverse complement strand
AAAAGTACGCTAGAAAACTAATGGAAAACATGCACTTGAGTTATTGTGATGGATTGTTGATTATGTGATAAATATATGGATGGCTATGCATAGCTTAAATGGATAAACCTAACTAGATAAATTCACTATTTATAATATTCTCGATCTTATGTATGGATGAAATGAATTTAAATTAATAGATACACATGCTCTATAAATTAACTACAATGCCTTGGGTTATAATAAATGAACTATTATCATGTGTACTCGTGTAGGTTAATACTTAATGATTTTTCATAGTTAATTCACTTACTTGAAAGAAGAAAATTATAAAAGTTTTAATGATAAACATAATTAAGTTCATTAAGATAAAATGAACCTTGTATAGTTGTATGTTATTGTTATTATGTTTCTTACATGTGATTGAATGTATGAATAGGACTAGGAAAATGATAGGAATCTTTTTTTGTTCTTGGTTGAAGGGTGATTAAAAATTCTAATTACACATAAATTCCAATACGTTTTTCTGATCACCGATCAAGGGGTCGCTACACTTTGGTATCAAATGGTTGGTTCAACATTGTTTCCTTTTTTTTTCACTACATTTTTAAGTTGTATTCTTATTTTTCTTATGGCATGCTAGGATTAGAAATGGAAAGTAAAATGGTAGAATCTGGCAGTGGAAAAACTAATGATGTCAACAAATATTCCTAATGTCAATGATGATATTGAAATACAAATGCAAGAAAATTTGTATCAAATTCTTGCATTATTTACTGACACTCAAGATCATCTTACATCTCTTGAGAATATGGTTCGAGATGGAGAACCAAATGAGGAACTATATGAAGAGGTAAATTAGGAAAATGAGGCCAAACATGGTGATGAATAGATTGAATAGGCTATGAAAATTATCATGATAAAATAGCAAAACAATTTCCTAAATGGGAAAGGTTTGAAACCGAAATGGCTAAGGATATTAAAAGAGTTATTCTAATTCATGTAGGATATATACTAGGGGATAGAGTTGAAGCATGGTTTATTAAAAATAGAGAAGTATTTTGAGATTTGAAACTTGTTAGAGGAAACAAAGGTATTGTTGTTGCAAATCAGCAGCACCCCTGGATGCAAATCAGGTTTCTAAGTTGATGTTTCAGGCATCCAATGTGATTGCACAACATTGAAACCTCTCTCCAAGTGTGGGACTTGTAAAATGAGAGAGGAATCTCCAAATTAGAGGCTGGTTCCTCAAACTCCTTTGATCAGATTTATTATTTGCACAACTGCAGAGGTTCAGATCCTAATTTTATCTTAATTTACAAGGAGACGGGGATAAGAAATGCAAAAATTAAAACTAAACTGATAAGGGTGATACACCAAAGGAGTAGTGAGCACTTCTTGCTCATGAAAATTGACACAAATCAGAAATTGCAATATAAAACATCATACACAGGTTGATAAGCTGTAAACAAGGGTTTGAAATGAAGCAAACAACACATACAAAGGACTGAAAGCATTCACAGAGCCTGCATTGTGATTTTCAACATCAAAATCCTTGTATTCCAACACCAAAGAGGCAGAAAAACTTGTTACAATCCCTAGAAGGTCTGATACTTGCCAAAATCAATTGTTGAAAGTGAAAACAGAAGCTTGTTGTGTAAAAAAGTGTTCCCCCTTTGAAAAATGAGCCAAATCCAGCTTTTACAGTGCATGGGTCGAGCCCAGGAGAGAGAAAACATGAAAAAACGTGGGAGCCATTCCCCATTGACCAAAATGAATTAAAAACAGCATGGAGGTCCTTACAAACCCATGCCCTGACATTTTTGACCATGTTGGAGAAGAATGCGACCCATTTTGCATTAAAATTGGTTGTTGAAACGTCAGTTTTGTCCATGGGCACGTACCAGAAGTGTTTTTTTATTTTCTCCCTACAAACTAAACAAAAATTCAAAATTAACTATGGAATCTTGTAGAGCATTTCACCAGATTTCCATTGATATAAAGAACATGAAAATCTGAGCTCTGGATCGAAAGTTATGGCGATTTGAAGTTTTAGGGAAAAAATAGGCCAAAATCGGATCGCTTTGATATTTTTGACCTGGACACGTGGCGAGTTCTGATTGGCTGCGGACCCTTGCAAGGGAAAATTTCCCACAAAAACTCTGCCGAGCCATAACTTGAAAAATACGTGGAGTTAGGAGGAAATCTTTACCTTTCTAGAAAGCTAAGAAAGAGCTCTATCCAATGGTGTAATTTCCAGAAGGTTTTGAGTGCCTAAAAAGTAAAAATTTATGACTAAGGCACAATAGAAGGAAAGAATGAAAGGGAGTTAGCCACAAAATGAGTAGGGGGCACATTTGGATAACATGTATTATGGGTAGCATATCATCTTTCATGTAAATCATCTACTTGGTGGAACATTAAGAAGGTTGAGCATAATTTGAGTGTTGGGAACCCATCCACTTGAGAAACAAAAATCTGAAAATTGACCAAGTGGAAATTTTGGCAACAACCAGAACAAGAGTGTAGGAAAAAAGTTTCCATGAAGGAAATTCCTAGTCACGGGATGTTATAATTTTGGAGGGGATCATTATGTTATCAATCGTCCCCAAAACACTGCTAGAGGATATTTTTACAATATTAGAGTTAGCAGCACATTCATGTAGAAGTTGAAAATCATTAAGTAGTTTCTAGTGAGCTCCAATAGAAGTGCCAGGTAAAATTTTTGGTATTTTTGTTTCTATTTTAATTGATACGTGAGCTATTAAATTTTTTTTACACCTAATTTTTCACCAATATTACTAGACAAGCTAGTTATGTGGAGAAAACATGGTGTTCAAAAAAAAATTCAAATAAAAAATGGAGATATCATCAATGCTCATGGGACTCAATCCCTTCTCTTCAAAATGGGTTGGATCCTATTTATTGAAATATGGAAAAAAAATGTACACTAAAATATCTCTCTAGGTGATCACAAATTAGGGAGTTTGCAAAAACTCCCTTATTATGAATGAAGTGATATATGAAAAGATTGAAAATTGTAGGTGCATGAAGGGAGATAAATGAGGGGGGAATTGCATTAATGGGATAAACTCATATTTCATTAAATATATTAGAGAGATATTTCTAGTTCCAATCAGAAGACATGTGCTAATACATGAAACTTATATAAAGAGTATGAAATAAAATAGAAATTGACCCAATGTTCAAATCTTGATTCCATTCCATTATCAATAGGTAAAAATTCCTTGGTCCTTACAAAATTGCAATACATTCGCCTAAGTGAAAAAGAGGATAATGGAGGAAAACTACCGAGTATGAAATAGAATAATTATAGTATGTTATAGAGGGATTAAAAAATGATCTTTTGGAATGGAAAGAGGATTACAATTTATAGCGAAAACAAGTGAATCTTCACATTCCCACATTACTTTTCGACTTAAAGTGAAATCTCAAAGAAGAAATAGAAACTTTCAGTGACTTAAGTCACTTTTACAAAAGGTATTTCTCAATGAATAAATAGAACGTCAGGAAGATAAAATAAGAGAGAGAAGGTGTGATCAAAAGAATATGATCTAGGATGAAGTGTTTCACTTCCCTCATTGTGGAGATGAATTCCATAATTTGATAGAATCTTCTTCGGATGCTTCTCGTATGTATTTTCTTGGACTTAAAAATGATGTTCCACATCTTTCCTATAATAATTATCTATGGTCATGTTTGTAAAACTTTATTTTGACTCTTCATCTCTTTAAGAAATGGTATACTACACAAATCAACTCATAGAAATCCTCTAAATGGAAACACTTCCTCTTTATCGGATGTGTCAAGCATTAACTAAATCGACATTATCTTCATGAATAATATGAGTAATTATTATGTCTCCTGAATGGAGGATGGTAAGGAGATAGATAATACACCGAAACCATGGACCCTATCATAGAATATTTTAATAATTTCAGCTAGATGTTTCATGCTCAAAAATCCTCTTGTGCTCTCTAACTTAGGTTAGAAAATGGGATTTTCTTCTTAATCAAATGTCTTCAATGGTCTTCAATGATGCTTTCAGATGCATCATGGTGTGGACACCAAGGATGAATGACTCATCTAAATCACTTACAAATAGATTCATTTAAAATATTATTGAGAGAAGAAGAGATTCTCTAATTTTGAGACAATTCTCTCCTATGGATTGATAGGAAATGGGACAATGGGTTATGCGCTTCACTTAGCACATTTTAATGGGATCTATGGGCTGAAAACTTGATTGGATCATTCTAGGAGAAAAATTCATCCAAATCATAGGAGAATTAATCTTTTCTAATGTTTTTTATGATATCTCCAAATTTGGTGAAGATATCATGTTGGGATTTACGGGAAATTACAAAACAAATTATGGTTACAATGTGAGTTCATTAAATGGAGTTTGTAAGTAAAGCATGGCTCAATCATATGAAATGAATCTCTCCACTTTATCATGTTAGTAATGTATAAATGGAAAGGCATTTTGGATTAGGAATCATGTGAAAAATTTCATTTGGATTGATCTTTTGGTTTTCAAGGTATGAGCACTTGGATTTCTTAGAAGAGTAATGGAAAAAAAGTGTTTATAGTTGAAATTTTCACATGGGGATAAAAATACCACTTTATCATAGTATTTTCTTCTTATATCAGATTGAAGGCATTCCAATTGATTTCATGCATGCAATATTTCATAATATTTTTCCTATGGAATCTCAAGATATGAGAAAAAAGTTCTTACAAACCTAGGGCATCAACAAGCTTTCATAGAGGAATGAAAGGAAAAAATGGAGATGTAATTTTCTTATAAAATGGATTTGGGAAGAGCAAGAGGTGCTTTAAGTTATTTTCTTGTGCTTTTGGGAGGTAAATTACATTTTTTAAGTGGAGGAAGAACTCCAAGGTTCCTGGGTGGATTTTTGAACTTTTGTAGACACAAAATCATGCACTTTGGGTATCTATTTAGTCTTGATTGCATACTACTATTCATATGGTTCCTAAGCAAGAAAAGTATTGATTAACCCATGTCTTTGGCCATACTTTCTTTCTCTTTTTTGACAGTTTTGGTCTTTCACGAATTCTTTCTCAATATGACCTCCGACCCTTCAATTTCTCTGAGTCTAGATGCCAACGCCTAGCTAGGACATCAGCATCAGGTGCCCTCATCCCCTCTAGGCACCCATGACCTCTTTGTACTTTACTCACATATTTTGGGTCCTTTCTAGCCATTTGAGCATCTTATCTCTTTCATAGTCTAAATTTTTGGAGTTAATTAGGAAATTCATGTAAGGGAATTATATAAATATAAAGTTATGTGATCATAATAAAGGACCAAGCACTAAGCATTAACTATCACCACATAAGGTTGCATCCAAAGGCTATTCTAGATAATTCAAGCATAAATTCTAGCATTCGTTCAAGCACAAGAGACTACATTCTTATTTATACACTTCATAGGAGGGTAATTTCATTCTATATCATGCACACATCTACTTACATCTTTTACATCTAGTTATTTTCTCACTATCAAGTGTGACACACGCAAGATCCACCTAGGGCACAATTCCATTCACATGCACATAGAAATAAAGTGGGTTTGAAATGTAGTGCAATGCTCAGTCATAAGTTAACTCATTTGATAGTTGAGGAAAGTCTAACCCCTCATTTTTCATCTTTGATTTTTAGGATTTGATGTCTTTTTTAATGGTTTTGCAGGTCATTATTTCATTACAAGTTTCCAATGACCTCGGAAAACATTGTATGACATACTATATACCAAAGGAAAAGGAAATTGAACACCTTGCAACCATCTAGATGAGGTTTGCGGAACATTTTGGTAGACACAAGTGCCCAAAAATGGGCCTGGGGTACCTGCAGGTGCCCCTGTCCCTCTCCAAGTGCCCCAGTCTAGGTAGATTGTGATCTCGCACATTTTTCTTAGGATTTTTTGTGATATTTTTCCCTCTCTAATCACCTGGATATCACTTCGGTATAGTCTAGGATAAATTATGAAATAACTAAGTCATCTTATCTCCTCTTTGCAACTAGGGTTTCATATTTTCTAGCTTAGTTTGATTGGCTTAAATTTTGTACTTAATTGATTAATCATTTATTACTGTAGTAGAAATAAAAATAGGAATATATTTCCATATTTTTCTTAATTATTTTGTTGAAGCCCAGACATGATCGATCATTCAGATCCTTCTTTGGAACATCGTCTTTCCTATCATGGCTCAAAATGTTACTCAAATTTATTTATATGATTTAATTCAAAGTCATCCTAATTGTCAATTTGTTCTGAAAAAATACCTAGACACCATGCATCTCCCTAGAGATACACCACCATAGCAAGTGAGTTCACTTCTCAATCATCTATCTGATGACCCTAGTCTTCATGATCTTCTATCTAATCAACCCATGTTGGACTCAATTCTAGCCTTGCATTCTTTAATTTAAGACAAATTTCAGGATATGGAATCCATAATTACATCTCTCAAATATGGAATCCAACATCTTATAAACGCTTCGCAGGCTCATGTTTTTTCTCCTTCTACATATCATATTCATTTTATGTCTTCTACATGTGCTTATATTAGTGAACCTAAAATCTTTCCATTACCAGAGCCTCTCACATTTGATCACAATGATAAACAACAATATATTCTTCTGTGGATCATCACTCATCAATTAATCAGATTTCCATCTACTCATTGTTATCCTCCTTATCAGCTTGAAAAATATCAAGGTCTTCCATATTGAAATTATCATCAAATCAATGGACATTATGACAATGAATATTACACTTTACAACAAAGAATCACACATCTTGAGCGTCAAGGATTTATCTCATTCACTACACAAAATTATTTTGCATGCCCATCTACAAATGCTACGTCCAAATGGGCTCATAAATATGCTTCGTCTATGTCTAATGAGAATCATGCCACCACTTCTATTCAACTCATTCAAACTAAGAAATGACCTCTTAAGGTCTGTCTTCCATCACCTACTCCTTCTTAGTTATCTACATCATTATCAAATAAAATCAAGCAACCTCCTCTAAAGATCAATACAACTCCTCCACCTCTCAAGTTATCTATGGTAAATAAGAAACCACTCGCTATGCAAGACCACCAAGATATAGTTGGCCTCTTTTAACTTCCACCACACAAGGCTCCTACCACATCACCACTTCAGCATCTAATCACTTTTGTCAAGGAAATTACTCCTTAAAATAATACACTTAGTGTCTTTGACTAGATATCCATCTCTTACATACTTGGGGGGAATCATAAATTCTCCCCCTTGCATTGATATCAGATATCGATATCATCTCATGCACTTGAAACCTCATTTTTAATGACTAATATTCTTTAATAATTATTATAAACATCTTGATACATTTGTATCATCATTACCCAAAGATTCACTCTTATGATATGGTTCACACTTGACTATTGAGGGCATCTTGTATACATGAACCTCACACACTATACACTACACACTATGCATTATCACACACTTAAGCATATCACAGATTTTACACTCGGCACATTTATGACACATATCTTTAGCATTGCTTAGTCATACTATACATTACACATCTCACACAACACATGTTCTAAAAACACGACATCTTCCTCTCCTAGCTTCTATCACACACTCAATGTATTACTCACTATATATATTTGTGTTACATATTTCTTGCATCTAATTCTACACACTGCGTTACAAATCATCCTATTTTACACATATTATTCTACACAATCAATACAACATACAACATGATCGACACATTTACAACATGCTTTACACTTAGTATTATCATGTCTCTCCTACATCATACAACATACCTCATCTTATTCGCATACAATCAACACAAACATCTTACATAACATACTACAAGTTAAAACATCCACAACACACCTCTCTCAAAATATAGCATTACACATTCAACAAAATACAACCGACATATCATCACTTTATTTTCATGGATAGTCGACACATCGCTTTATACATTCAACAAATCTCTCAACATACCCATGACACATTAAACGTTGCATTACACATAACACTATACACTTGACATATTTTTCACACATCTTCAACACTATACATTCAACAAATTTGCAATACATTCTTGCTACTACACATATTTAACATAACATACAACACACTCAATATACTTATAACCTTCTACCCCATCAAAAATTTCATGACATATATCTCTTACATCACATGAAACATCTTCCATGTGTCCAATCAGCACCTCTTATACACTCTACGTATTCACAACACATCACCTACTCAACACTTCACATCTAACACATTCATCTCCTCCTATATAGCATCTAATTTATCTATTCGTGACATATATTTTTCACATCTATTTCTACGCATTGCACTTATCACCCTATGGTGAACTCTTATTCTATGGTTCATTCTCAATTTCTAAGGGGGGATGTATAAATGAACCTCATCACATGCATACACATTCACTTAGGGGGCATGCAACTCCTATCATTCACACTACACTCCATTCTATCTCATCCACTACATATTGTAGATAATAGTTACATTTATTCTTTCTTACTTATGCTTTTATATGTACACTTTATTACACATGCTAGGTATTTATCTTGCATTTAATTATCTTTATCGTGCACACATGTGTGTTCAATTTCATTTCTAGTTTTGATCGCAAATGCTACTGATTAACTAAAATTAAACTAACCTATGGGAAATTATAATAATACTTAATCTAATATAGGAGGACTAAAACACTGTAAACTACTCTAAAACAATATGGAATGATTTTAAATAATTATATCAAAATAATTAAAACCCTAAGTATGTAAAGATGTAAAAGGAAATGACTTAGTTGATTTCCGAATACTTTCGCAAGTTGTCGCAATTTTGATTGTAGATTTTAGGAGCATAAGTGATCACTTAGAAGTCTCGTAAAGGTCAGATCTGGAATATATAAGGATATTGGAGTGCCTAGGAAGGTACTGGCGAAATCTGGTCTATAGAATAGGTGCCCTGGTGTCTGTAAAAACTCAGAATTTGGTTCTATTAGTGTTGCAATATAATCTAAAATATTTCCTACCTATCACACTAGATATGTTGAATTGCGCTGAATGTATGAAATAATGTAGGATGAAGGAATGACCTATAAAAGACAAAGAAGTATCAAGAACCTAAAAAAAAAAGATGCAAATGAATGGTTCGAACTGACCTCGACTACCACAATAGTGGGCTTACTAAATTGAGTGTTTCACTACATTTTTTACCCAAATGTAGTTTTGGTGTGTGTGTGTGTGTGCATATCGTTCCCTAGGTACTCTTGTTCCAATCGCACTTTGTGAAGTAGTGAGCAATAATAACTATAAAAATGTACTAGAATGTGTGCATGGAATATAATAGTATCTCCCCCCAATGGTGTGTGTGTTAATGTAGATCTCCTAGCCTTAATGCATGACACTATGTGGATGCAAGTGATGTAATGGATGTAACTCTAGATGGAGTGATAGTATTAAGTGACAATATGACCCTCATTGTGGTCTCATAACTTTATATTTATAGGTTTCTCTTGCTCTAATTTCATAATTAATCCTGACATGGCTGACTAGGAAAAGATAAGTATGAAAAATGGCTAGAAAGTGACCAAAAAAAAAAGTGGGAGAGTAAAACAAGGATCGAGGCACCCCAGGTGGGACCAAGGCATCCCGGGGTGCCCCAATACAAGCCTGGGCACCTCAATTTAGGATAAAATGATGAGATAGTGATGAAATAATTGGGAATGTATATGAAAATACGTGGGAATGATGAAATAAAAGGTAAAAATAAGATGGCCAAAAGGTGGGATTAATGATCTCTTGTTCAAATTTTGACACTAATGACCCAACATGCTGACTAGTACCTAGGGAAATGAGAGGAAAACATAAAAAGACTAACCTCAAATAAAAAAAAATCAAGTGTGACGTGGACCAAGATGCCTAAAATCAGGACCAGGGAGCCCCGGGAATGCTAATCCCTCTTTAGGCACCCTAGACAAAGACTAGTGATGATAATTGACTGACTCTTGACTGATAAGAATTCTTGAGACCTGATAGGAACTATGTGAATGAGTGACAATTGTACAAGACCAACAACGGTAAAGATCAACAATATAGATTATTACACTATGAAATAGGTCATTAGTGAATACCTTTCTTACATAAGATCCATATATAAAACAACATACTTTGTGGTATAATAATAGCAATAATTGTGTGATTTTGTGACTACATTGTGCACATTGTCTTCTTTTTGCTTCGTCAGCCTTGATTGTCTTGTGACATCGTGAGTGGTGTCCCATATTTGCAACCCAATTTTTTATGTCTACATTGTCTTCTTGTGTACTATCTTACACATTCTCTACTTAGCTTACATAATGTCTAATAAATGTGTGCTTATATTTTCTTGTACTAACACTTGTCTCCCAGTCACTTTGTTTACATGTGCCTTAGTTTCTACCAAAAACATTCCATCTCCCCCTACTAGAACAGTTTCGGCATAGTGGTCAGTCCTCTTTTGGGTTTCATACTCCTTCAGCAACATCACATGCACACTAAATGAGGGGAGCATCATTTGGGTGAATCACTCACCCCATACAGTAGTACACACACAGAGTTCAGTATATCATTGTACAGGTACAACACATTTTTCAATTTTAGATAGGGCTCACAATCAAACTTGGGTCCTCAAAACAACACAGACACCAACTCCCAAACCAAGACAGTAGCATTTGGGTTCCCCTGATCCTTCCTAGACGTATGTGACCAAGGGGGAGCTACATTTCATTTTTCAATTCATAAAATTCTACAGAACTTCACACAGTGTCTTTTACAGGGAAGACAGTCCTTAGCACTCAACATGCATGCACTACACAACATTTTCTACTTTTTCATTAGATAGAATTGTTTGAATAAAATCATATTTTTACACAACGTTTGTAGTGGTGTTCTACATTATGGTAAGCAGTTGAAGGTTGGAGGATGAAACCATACTTTTCTCCCTTCACTTCTTCCATGTTTTGGCATGAGATTGCCCCAAAACATTGCGGCTGACACAACTGTTGTGAGATCACCCGAAAAAATCATTCTTCTACAACATTTTTAGGATCCTTTCTACACCCTTTTTCTCATCACGGACAAGGTACACATGTTCCTTTTTCACATCTTCATATTTTACATACTTTCTTTATATAATTTTTACACATTTCAATCATATACATGTGTATTTGACTACTTGTTTTTTATTGTCTTTTGTAAGTCTATCCTTATGGGAAGTGGTAGTCACACACACACATCATTCAACATCATCATACATAAACAAAAACACTTCGAAAAATGATAATAATCAAATACAGGTACAATGGAAAAATCTACACATGTGTTTCCACCCTAGGGTCATTTTCATCATCAATTATTACACTTTCCCCTCCTTAGCATCCACGCTTCACATTTTTATCACTCCACACTTTTTCTTGTCTCTCGGCACACTTTCATCATTGATCTACATGGTTATTAGGTATGCATCTCTTATCTACTTTATGTTATCAATAATTCTCTCATCAACATAAAGTGGGGGTAAATGTAGACATAAAATCATGCACTTTAGTTATCTATTTAGTCATGATTTCATACTACTATTTATATTATTCCTAAGCAAGAAAATTACTGATTAAACCATGTCTTTTTCTGTTTTTCTTTCTCTATGTTTCCATTTTTGGTCTTCCACGCCTTCTTGCTCATTGTGACCTTCGATCCTTCATTTTATTTGAATCTAGACACCATCTCCTAACCAAGATGCCAGCACCAAGCACCCTCATCCCCTTTGGGTTCCCCTAACCTCTTTGTTCCTTTCTAGCCATTTGAGCATCTTATCTTTTTAGTAGTCATCCTTTTCTTGGTTAAAATATAAAATTCGAGTAAGGGAATCATATAAATATAAAGTTATGTGATCATAATAAAGGACCAAACACTAAGCATTAGCTATCATTAACTAAGGTTACATCCAAAGGCTATTCTAGAGAATTCAAGCATCCATTCAAGGGCAAGGGACTGCATTCTTCTATGAACACTACATAGAAGGGGAAGTTCATTATATTCCATGCACACATCTTTTACATCTAGCTATTTGCTAAGTATCACGTGCGACACGCCACCTAAGGCACAATTTTACACACACGTACATAGAAATACATTAGATCTGAAATGTAGTGCATTTCTCAATTGTAAGTTCACTCATTTGATAGCTGAGAACAGTATGACCCCTCATTTTACATATTTCATTTTTAGGATTTGATGTCTCTTTAAGGGTTTTGCAGGTCATTATTTCATTGTAGGTTTCTAGCGATCTTTGCGAAAATTGTGTGACATACTAGTGACCAAAGGCAAAGGACAATGAATACCTTGTGACCATCTAAAGGATGTTTGTGAAGATTTTTGGCAGACATAAGCACCCAGAAATAGGCCTAAGGTGCCCTCATGCTGTAGTACCCACATTTTTATAGCTCCAGTTATTTTTTTGGTTCCTTTATGCATAGACATGTTTTGATTGAGACTCTAATAGATTTTGGACATTTTGCTATGTTATTTTATCCTCATGGACATTATGGTATTTTCGGCGCGTAGCGCCAATTGGATTAGATTCATATATTAATATATTTCTTGTGATGTTGATGACACTAACAGGGGTACATGATAGTGAGATTTATTGATTAGATGTTGATTTCTTGTGGTCGATTTGATTAATGATATAGTTTCCTGGATTTAATAATGGTAATCTCATGCTAGCCTAATGGTATGTCGTTGTAATTTTATCTGTGGATGATTCATGGAAAACTATGTGTATAATTGTATGCATGGCACTA
This sequence comes from Taxus chinensis, assembly GCA_019776745.2. Lineage (NCBI taxonomy): Eukaryota > Viridiplantae > Streptophyta > Pinopsida > Cupressales > Taxaceae > Taxus > Taxus chinensis. The sequence continues at coordinate 376,557,489 of CM034154.1, read as the reverse complement.
TCAATTGTATAATGATGTTAGGAAATTATAAGTTTGATTAAATTTGTGATGTGTAGATGATGTTTATTATATTGGACAGATGCGGTTAATGTGTGTAATGAGTCTACAGGTGACAGGTATAGGATAGCATGGGTTACGGGGCGGCTATGCAATTCTGCACAAGCAACCCACGAGCTGAGTCTTAACCATGCTAAATGTTTGAAGCCTTAGAATAGGTGTATAAATTGGGCACCATGGGTGAACCCTCAATTGTAATATATTTATGTCTTGTAAAATTAATTATGTTTAGGGTGTGTTTTTTTAAGTAAACTAGTTTAGGGGTTTAATGATCTTATCTTAATTTTAGTGATGGGTTTGGGTAAGTGTGTGTGTGTCAGTAGAAGGGATTGGGGACCACATGTGAACCTTTGGTGGACCCCACACCCTCTACCCTTGTGCCCAAGTATGTCAAACCCGAAATTGGGTTATTTTAGGCATTTTTAGGATCCCTTTTGAGTTTGGGAGTTCCCTTAGCATGAAAATGGGCCCTTGGACCCTACCTAATAGGTAGAGGGCTCATGTCCAAGGTTTGGAGGGAGTTTCCATCCCATTTTTCCCTCCTTAGTCACCATCCATGTAAGATGGTTGGTTTGTGTGTATTTGTTAAAATTTGCTCCACTTTGTTTTACTTTTGTTTTTAGTATTTTGGGTGATAAGGGCTAAAAGGTGAGTTTACTTTTACTTATTTGGTTTTTGGAATCTTTGACTCATGGGAGGAGAGGGGGTAACACTTGTCACCTTCCCTTTGGTGAGGAAACTTTTTGGGTTCCTCTTCTTATTCTTCCTCATGGGGAAGGAAGGGGTCTTCTTGCCTCATTTTTTTGGAGAACTTGGAGAATTTTGGGAGCTTGGAAGTTTACTTGGACAAAGGAAAAAATCTTAGAGTCTTGGAAAGCATTGTAGAGGTAGGATTCTTAATCATTTTCTTTCCTAGTTGTGCTTATCTTGTTAACTATGCATTGGTCAATAAAATGATGTGTTGTAAAGTTGTATGGTGAATGTAGTTTTATTTGTTTTGTTACTTTGTTGTTTTCTTTTGTTTTCTCTCCACCATCATTTGGATTGATGGTTTTTGGAGAATGTAGGGTGAGAAAGAGGGATTTCCCTCTCAAACCTCATGGTTGTTGGTCAAGCCATGAAGGTCCCTTCTCATCCCCTCATATGGTTTGAGGTGGGAGAAAGGTTCATATGGCTTGAACCTTTCCCCATTCTTGGTGAGAAAACCCTTTTGGGTTTGAAAATCCTCCCAAGAAGGATTTCTTTGACACAAAGGAGGAATAAGGAGGATGAATGATTAGGAGGAATAAGGAGTTTTGTAAACATGCTTTTGTTGGTGTTCCTATGGTTGGACACCTTTGATTTGGGCATCCTATTTCTTCTCTTCCCCCTTTTTGAGGTTGACCTTGTTCACCTCATGTTGTTGTTTTACCATGTGTAGTATGTCTAAGTGTTTAAATGGTCCTATGTATTTCTTATTGTGATTTATCTCTATTATACTTTTGCACATTGTGGAAGTTTGTTCCTCTTTCCCATGGGCTTGGGGGAGGCTAGCATGGCTTCCAACCATGGAAAGGCATGTGATGATGCCTATTGGTTGGGTGGTAAACAAGCCTTGGCTCTTATTTCAACATCCTTGGAAGAACATTCAAGTTTGGAGATAGTTGGAGCCTCCTTGTCATCTCGGTCCTCTTGGTCATCTTCATTTGTTTTTGAAGACATTACTCTCATTTTATTTCTTCAAATGTGGCTTGGTGAAGCCTTACCTTCTTGTAAATACCTATTTTTGTATTTGATGCTACTTGTAAACTTAAGTCATTTGCTAAAGAATTTTTTCCTTCATTATTGCAAGAATCTTGTATTATTATCATATTGAAATCATATTGAAATCATGAGCTCTTTTATTTCAATGTCTTCATTTGGAGGTCTTGGTTGTTTAGAAATCTGTAAAAATATAGTTATGTATTGTACATTAAATCTATAATTTTTAGTTGTGTCTACTTTTCAAGTTTTGTTAAAAAAAAATCTATGTGATGGCATATGTATATAAATATGAAATTTACAAGCTAAATATACTTTTAAATTTGTAAAAAAAAATTATGGCATTACATTTTGGTATCAGATCCATGGTTCAAATGCATGGACGCTTTTGGGTAATTTCTTTTTATCTATCTTATTGCTTTGTAAAAAAAAAATTGTAACTTTTTTTCTTTGAAAGGAAAGTTGTTTATTGGACGGAGGCTTTAGTACCATAAAAAAATATTTTATTTTTCTTGTTGTTGGATCTCCCTCTTATAGAAATCTGAATTAATTATTTAGCTATTTTCATTGAAGGAAAGTTAGTGTTATGGAGTTGTAGGATTTATTGAAATGATTCTATTAGCTGATTTATAATAGTTTATCTTGCAGTTTGGTAGTATTAAACAAGGAAATGAAATCAGATTATATATATATATATACATTTTTTTTTGTTCCTAACTTATGACAATATTTTTCCTAGAATAAAAAAGCAAAAAAAATTAAAAATTAAAAAAAAATAGATATATATATATATATATATATATATATATATTGATTTAGTTACAGTATTAAAACAAGCAAATATTATACATATATATATATATATATATTCATTCATACTGAATAATATATATAGATTCGAAAATGTATATATATGTAGTTGTTTTTATATTAAAAAGTAAATAAATAAAATAAAATAAATAATAGTAATAAATAAAATGAAATTTTAGTGTTAAAACGTATTAGTTTTTTAAACCTCACCCACGTGGACCCCCTACTCCCTCCCTGCCGACCTCCCTATGTGCCTTCCCCCGCTACCACACCACCCCACTGACGCCGTTGCCGACTATCTCCCTCTCCCTGATCACCATTGTCCTGTCGCCACCTGCCCTTCCGCCCCCTATCTGCGTAGTTCCCTCTCCACGCACCCTCTCCACCTCCATGCATCCTCCTCTTCCTCCCACGCTGCCACGTCTCCCCACCTGCATGGAAACCCTACAGCCCCCCCTCCAAAATGCGGCCACACCAGACCACAGAAGCAAATAATCAAATAAAATAAAATACATGCATCTAAGCCATGGGTTGTGGCTTAGAATCTCTCACACAAATTAAAGGAGGATTATTCAATCCTCCATAGCTCCACCTTCACCTGCACAAAAACAAAATGAGAGAAAATGGCATGGCAAAGGAAAACTAAAAGAGAGAAAAGAAAACATAAGAAATTTTAGGGTTTTCTTAGGGCAAGTTGATCAAGGGCTGAGATGTTTTTGATCCAAGGGACACAACTAAATTTTCCAAACCTTAGGTCTTTTAAAAAGGGGAAATAATTTTATGAGGGGTGTGTGTGTGATAAAATGAAATAAAAAGGGTAGAATTGGTTATTATATATATATATATATATATATATATATATATATATTAGTTAAATAAAATAAAATAAAACAAATAATAATAAAATTAAATAAGAGGGAGTGAAAATTTAATATATACTTGGGTATTAAAATTGGAGCATACATTGTATGTCGAAAAGAGACCATTACATGGAGTAATTAATTAAATTATTTAATTAATAATTTTTTTTACAATAACATTAACGAAAATAACTAAAACGCTTCCAACAACGTTTATAAAAGTTTATAAAACATTTTTTTACCTCGGGTTCAGGATTGCACCCAAGAGGGGATGATCGGCTCGAGGCTCGGGACGTAGTGCACCTACGCGGGAGCAGCCAGCCCCTGATTTTGGGCCTCATATATTAGAGATTCTGCAGCAATTGATAGCCATCGTGTAGGAGTGCATTCCACCACCGCAGGAGCCGAGAGAGGAGGACATTCAGTTGGGAGATGAGGAGTTGATTTGTGAGGATGCACATTCTGAGCTACCTGCGCACGATACCCCGAGATGAGAGAGGTCACGCAGCCCTTCCATCCTTAGAGAGAGGATGGCCTAGTTTCATCGCAGCTGATCACACAGCTTCGAGGGACCATTTAGAGATAGGTGACCCCTTTCACCTATTAGACCACATCGCCAAGATCAAGGTACAGGTAGTGTGATTCGAGACCTCCTTCGCCTTCAGCCACCTACTTTTACTGGTTTGATAGATGGCTTTGGGGCAGAGTCCTGGCTCTTTAGCCTGGATAGCTACTTTGGCTTGCACTCTCATGAGAGAAATGTCAAAGCCAGGTTCTCCATACACCTCCTCTGAGACACAGCAGGTGTTTGGTGGAGGAATGAGGAGCGGAAGCTCCATTTGACTCAAGATACAGTGACCTGGGAGTTTTTCGAGGTGTAGTTTAGGGCCCTGTATATGTCAGATCATTTTGTGCAGAAGAGGATCGATGAGTTACATGACTTACGACAAGGCTCTGGCATAGTGGTGCAGTATGAGAGCAGGTTCTTGGATCTCTTACAGTATGTAGACTACTTGCAAGATGAGAAATTATAGGTAAACAGGTTCATTCGGGGCCTGAATGCAAATATAGCAGGAGTTGTTAGGATGTTATCTCCTCCCATGCTTGAGAAGGCCATTGAGAAGGCCTACTTGGCTGAGGAGAATAGGACCAAGGCACAGGAACACCGAGATAGAAACAAGAGAAAGTTCCATGATAGGATATAGGCCTTTCAGAGTCAGAGGGCACGGGGTGCAGCACCACCCCCTAGAGGAGGATTCTAGTCTTCTCCAACAACATTGAGAGCTCCACCACACCCACCACAGTAGACACAGCATCACGTACATCAACATCAGAGGGGTAGGCAGACTCAGATCTTTCAACAAGGTGGTTATAGAGGAGGTTTTCGTGGATCTAGGCATAGGAGGCCAGGTACTCATCACTCTCAGCCAGCCCGCTTGCAACAGTCTGCTAGGGTTGGACCGGTAGGTTTAGTTTTCTAGAGTACATGAGGGACCCCATATCAGAGGGGTATAGGAGGATGTTTTATTTATGGGGCTCCAGACCATTATGTGTGTATGTGTCTACACAAATCCACTACTACGGATATGTAGAGAGATCCTAGATCCGAGTAGATGGTGGGTGACGTGGGACGCACCCATCATGTATATGCAATGGTTGAAAACCACCAGGCTGAGCATTAGGCATCAGTCATTGAGATGATAGGTACTATCAGGGGTATTTTTGTCTCAGTACTTTTTGATTCATGTGCTTCATATTCTTTTGTATCTTCTTCTGTAGTAGACCAGTGTGGGCTAGTGGTGGGTAGGTAACCAGATAGTTGGTAGGTTGAGTTGGCCTCTGGGGCTAAACTCACTGTGGACTTGTATGTGGAGAGTTGTGTACTTTATTTGGGAGTCTTCTCCACTATACTTGACCTCTGAGTTATTCATGTAGGATCCTATCAGGTAGTTTTGGGTATGGATTGGCTCGAGGCTCATCAAGCCGAGGATTGCAAAAAGAAGGTCATTGAGTGTCAGGATGATCTTGGTAGTGTAGTTGTGATTTAAGGGATGTAGAGACCTATTTCCTTGTGTATGATCTCAGCTAAGAAAATCAAGCAGAGCATGCGTAAGGGTTGACAGTTATTTGCTATCACTATCAGTGATCGTTCTAATAGTACTACAGAGCATTCACCCCTTAATGATCATGCAGTTTTGAGGGAGTATGCATATGTGTTTCCAGGAGAGCTTCTAGGTTTATCACCTAGAAGGGAGGTGGATTTCACCATTGACTTAGTGCCTAGCTCCACACCAATTTCTATGTCATCCTATCGGATGACAACTTCATAGCTTCATGAGCTCAATATTCAGTTAGAAAAGTTGTTAGAGAAGGGTCTCATTCGACCTAGTGTATCTCCTTGGGGAGCGCCAGTCATATTTGTGAAGAAGAAGGATGGTTCTCTTAGGCTTTGTGTAGACTTCATACAGCTCAACAAATTCACAATAAAAAACCATTACCCACTCCCTAGGATTTATGACTTGTTTGATCAGATTCAGGGAGCTAGAGTGTTCTCCAAAATCGATCTCAAGTCAGGGTATCATCAATTGCGCATATCAGATGCAGATATTCATAAGACAGTTTTTTGCACACATTATGGGCATTATGAGTTCACTGTTGTCCCCTTTAGTTTGACCAATGCCCCAGGTGTATTCATGAGCCTCATGAATGGAGTGTTCAGGACCTTCCTTGATTGCTTTGTCATAGTGTTCCTCGATGATATTTTGATATATTCTCATTCCGAGGAGGAACACGAGGAACATTTGAGATAGGTGCTTCAGATTTTGAGAGAGCAGAAGTTGTTTAGGAACTTGGAAAAATCTATATTCTTTCAGACAGAGATTTAGTACTTAGGGCACATTATTTCAGGAAAGGGTATCTTTGTAGATCCCTCTAAGATTCAGGCTATCATGGATTGGCCAGTGCCCACATCAGTGACTGAGGTGAGAAGCTTCATGGGTTTAGCAGGGTATTACCGTAGGTTTGTGTAGGAATTTTCTAGGATTGCTCACCCTATTACTTCCCTTCAGAGGAAAGGGAAGAAGTTTGATTGGTCAGAAAAGTGTGAGCAAGCCTTTCAGTTGCTTAAGAAAAGGTTAACCACGGTGCCCATCTTAGCAGTTCCAGACCCAACAGAGGATTTTGTTGTTTGTACTGACACATCACTAAAGGTTTTGGGATCAGTTCTTATGCAGGAGTGTCGGGTTAAATCCTTTGAGTCTCATAAGCTCAAGGACTACGGGCTTAACTATCCTACTCATGACTTGGAGCTTGTAGCAGTTGTTCATGCACTTGTTTGTTGGTGACATTTCCTTTTAGGTAGACCTTTCATCTTGAGGAAAGATCATCATAGTTTACAGCATATCTTCTCTCAACCGAACCTCAACGCTCATCAACGGCGTTGGATGGAGTTCCTTTGTGAGTATGACTTAGAGGTACAGTATATCAAAGGAAAGGAAAATTTTGTTGCAGATGCACTTAGTAGATGATGACATGTGTTTGCTTCATTGACACTGCAGTCATATTTGAGAGGCAGGATACTTGAGCATCTTCCAGAGGATAGGTTTTATGAGGGTGCTAGGCAGATGTGGGATTCTTAGACTTCTTTAGAGGGTAGATATTCAGGATGCATGTTAGAGTCTAATGGATTGCTTCAGTTCCATAGGTGCATTTATGTGCCTAAGACAGGTGATCTACGTAGTTTCATCCTTACTGAGGCTCATCGAGCCCCATACGCAGCACATCCAGGATTAAAGAAGATGCATGCCGATTTGAGAGTTATATTATTGGCTGGGTCTTCATCGGGACATAGCAAATTTTGTTGCACGTTGCCTTGAGTGTCATAGGGTCAAGGCAGAGCATTCTCATCCCACAGGACTCTTATACCCTCATGAAATTCCTGAGTGGAAATGGTATGTGATCTCTATGGATTTCATAGTAGGACTCCCTATGTCCTCTTATCGTCATGATGCCATTATGGTCACTGTGGATAAGTTGACCAAGGTTACACATTTCTCACCAACCAAGGTCACCTATAATGCATAGGCCATCGCCAAAGTGTTTATGGAGGACATTGTTAGATTGTGTGGGATCCCGAAGATGATCATCAATGACAGAGATATCATCTACACATCAGTTTTCTGGACTTCTTTCCAGGATGCTTTGGGTACATAGATTGATTTTAGTTCGGAATATCATCCAAAGACAGATGGGCAGACAGAGAGATTTAATCAAGTTCTCAAGGACATGTTGAGGATTTATGTGATGGACCAGTAGAAGAAGTGGGAACATTATTTACATTTATTTGAATTTGCCTACAACAATAGTTATCATAGCTCCATTGGCATGGCTCCCTATCAAGCTTTGTATGGACGACCTTGTAGGACACCTTTGAGCTGGGTCAGACTTGATGACAGGATTATTTTGGGGCCAGCTTATCTTTAGGATTTAGAGTAGTAGGTTGTTCTGATTCAATAGTGTCTTGAGAAAGCTAGAGCACGCCAGAAGGTGTATGCAGACACTAAGAGGATTAACTGTCACTTCTTAGTGGGTGACAAAGTCTTCTTGAGAGTTAATCCGCGATTCCAATCTGTTATGGAAAGGGTTCTAAGCTATCACCTCATTTTGTGGGGCCTTTTGATATTCTTGAGGTCGTCGGTCAAGTTGCCTATCATCTAGCTTTGTCACTACGCCTTGCACAGGCCCACGATGTTTTTCATGTTTCTGTACTTCGTAGATATGTACCAGATGTTTCTCATGTTTTGGATTGGTCGGCATTACAGGTAGAGGATGGAGGGTAGTGGAGACTGGAGCCCATACGCATACTAGAGCACCGAAGGTTGGCCCTTCAAGGTCAAGATTTGGACCAAGATAGAGTGCAATGGGACATATATGATGAGACATCAGCTACCTGGGAGGATGCTACACCATTGAGGTCTAGATATCCCTATCTCTTCCAATGACTTCCAGGAGGAAGTATAAATCTAGGAGAGGGGGATGTAGTGCCCATATTTTTATAGCTCCAATTATCTGTTGGTTCCTTTATGCATAGACATGTTTTGATTGAGACTCTGATAGATTTTGGACATTTTGCTATGTTATTTTATCCTCATGGACATTATGGTATTTTCGGCGCGTAGCACCAATTGGACTAGATTCGTATATTGAAAATTTCTTGTGATGTTGATGACACTAACAGGGGCACATGATAGTGATATTTATTGGTTAGATGTTGATTTCTTATGGTCGATTTGATTAATGATATAGTTTCCTAGATTTAATAATGGTAATTTCATGCTAGCCTAAGGGTATGTCATTGTAATTTTATCTGTGGATGATTCATGGTGAACTATGTGTATAATTGTATGCATTGCACTATCAATTATATAATGATGTTAGGACATTATAAGTTTGATTAAATTTTTGATGCGTATATGATGTTTATTATATTGAACAGATGCAGTTAATGTGTGCAATGAGTGTGCAGGTGACAGGTATAGGAGAGCATGGGTTTTAGGGTGGCTACGCAATTGTGCACAGGCAGCCCACGGGCTGATTCTTAACCATGCTAAATGTTTGAGGCCTTAGAATAGGTGTATAAATTGGGCACCATGGGTGAACCCTCAATTGTAATGTATTTATGTCTTGTAAAATTAATTATGTTTAGGGTGTATTTTTAAGTAAACTAGTTTAGTGGTTTAATGATCTCATCTTAATTTTAGTGATGGTTTTGGGTAAGTGTGTGTGTTGGTAGAAGGGATTGCGGACCACATGTGAACCTTGGGTGGACCCCACACCCTCTACCCTTGTGCCCAAGTATGCCAAACCCGAAATTAGGTTATTTTAGGCATTTTTAGGGACCCTTTTTGAGTTTGGGAGTTCCCTTAGCATGAAAATGGACCCTTGGACCCTACCTAATAGGTAGGGGGGCTCATTTCCAATGTTTAGATGGAGTTTCCATCCCATTTTTCCCTCCTTAGTCACCATCCATGTAAGATGGTTGGTTTGTGTGTATTTGTTAAAATTTGCTCCACTTTGTTTTACTTTTGTTTTTAGTATTTTGGGTGATAAGGGCTAAAAGGTGAGTTTACTTTTACTTATTTGGTTTTTGGAATCTTTGACTCATGGGAGGAGAGGGGGTGACACTTGTCACCTTCCTTTTGGTGAGGAAACTTTTTGGTTCCTCTTCTTATTCTTCCTCATGGGGAAGGAAGGGGTCTTCTTGCCTCATTTTTTTGGATAACTTGGAGAATTTGTGGAGCTTAGAAGTTTTCTTGGACAAAGGGAAAAATCTTAGAGTCTTGGAAAGCATTGTAGAGGTAGGATTCTTAATCCTTTTCTTTCCTAGTTGTGCTTATCTTGTTAACTATGCATTGGTCAATAAAATGATGTGTTGTAAAGTTGTATGGTGAATGTAGTTTGTTTGTTTTGTTACTTTGTTGTTTTCTTTTGTTTTCTCTCCACCATCATTTGGATTGATGGTTTTTGGAGAATGTAGGGTAAGAAAGAGGGATTTCCCTCTCAAACCTCATGGTTGTTGGTCAAGCCATGAAGGTCCCTTCTCATCTCCTCATATGGTTTGAGGTGGGAGAAAGTTTCATATGGCTTGAACCTTTCCCCATTCTTGGTGAGGAAACCCTTTTGGGTTTGAAAATCCTCCCAAGAAGGATTTCTTTGACACAAAGGAGGAATAAGGAGGATGAATGATTAGGAGGAATAAGGAGTTTTGTAAACATGCTTTTGTTGGTGTTCCTATGGTTGGACACCTTTGATTTGGGCATCCTATTTCTTCTCTTCCCCCTTTTTGAGGTTGACCTTGTTCTCCTCATGTTGTTGTTTTACCATGTGTAGTATGTCTAATTGTTTAAATGGTCCTATGTATTTCTTATTGTGTTTTATCTCCATTATACTTGTGCACATTGTGGAAGTTTGTTCCTCTCTCCCATGGGCTTGGGGGAGGCTAGCATGGCTTCCAACCATGGAAAGGCATGTGATGATGCCTATTGGTTGGGTGGTAAACAAGCCTTAGCTCTTATTTCAACATCCTTGGAAGCACATTCAAGTTTGGAGATAGTTGGAGCCTCCTTGTCATCTTGTTCCTCTTGGTCATCTTCATTTGTTTTTGAAGACATTACTCTCATTTTATTTCTTCAAATGTGGCTTGGTGAAGCCTTACCTTCTTGTAAATACCTATTTTTGTATTTGATGCTACTTGTAAACTTAATTCATTTGCTAAAGAAGTTTTTCCTTCATTATTGCAAGAATCTTGTATTATTATCATCTTGAAATCATGAGCTCTTTTATTTCAATGTATTCATTTGGAGGCCTTGGTTGTTTAGAAATCTGCAAAAAAATAGTTATTCATTGTACATTAAATCTGTAATTTTTAGTTGTTTCTACTTTTCAAGTTTTGTTAAAAAAAAATGTATGTGATGGCATATGTATATAAATCTGAAATTTACAAGCTAAACATTGTTTTAAATCTACAAAAAAAAAAAATATGGCATTACACATGCACCCCTATCCCTCTCTAGGCACCCAAGTCTAGGAAGATTGTGAGCTCACACACTTTTCTGAGGCTTTGTGTGAAACTTTTCCCTCTCTACTCACCTGGGTATCACTTCGACACATTCCAAGATAAATTGTGAAATAACTAAGTCATCTTATCTCCTCTTTGAAATTGGGATTTGATATTTTATAGCTTAGTTTTCTTGACTTAAATTATGTACTTAATTTATTATTCATTTATATTTGCAATAGTGATCATATAAGGTATATCATTTCTTATTTTTCTTAATCAACTTTAAGTAGAACTCTAATGTTCTTGGGTATATTTTTGGACTCCATAAGGTATATCCAAGGTTCTTGGGTGGAATTTGTCACTCCATGAGGAACCTCTAAGGTTCTTGGGTGTACTTGGGGTGTTCAAGTGGAAATTTAAGTCCTACCAATGCAAAATTAGGACACGAGAAAAAATAATGTGCATGTCAATGGGAAAATAGAAAATGGAAGTCACTTAAGTGACAAAAAGTGTAACCTCAATGGAAAATTATAATTTGAGAACCAAATTTAAGTGAACATGTGAAAACTTAAAGATAAATTAGAATTTGGAACCACTTAAGTTCCAAAAGTGCACTTTTCATTCCCATGAGGAACCAAGGTCAAAAATTGCAAACCCAAAGACAAATTAGAACCAAAAACTTCTTAAAAATCACATTTTTGAGTGTAATAAGGAACCATGGTACATTTAGAGCTTCAATTTTGAACCATGTAGTTCCAAAAATGAATTTTGGAGTAGAAAGAAGAACTAAAGTTCCCAAAAGTACATCCAGAGGCCTAAACATGAATTGAAAAGTGCAACCTTCACTCTTGGAGCAAGAGGAGGACTTTCAAGGTCTTATAATATATGAAATTGACTAGAAATGGGCAAAAAACTTTAGAATTTTTTTTAATGGTTCTTGATCTTTCTTGACACAACAAGATCATCATCCACTTCATTAGCATTTTTTTAGCATTATATAAAATATTCGGTTGATTTCTCTACAATATTATCCCAACTTCAGGTAACTGAGCATATATGAAGAACCTCATTTATTTGTCTATAGTAGGATAGGCACCAGTAGGTATCTTATGAATCAGCTTGTTGAATTTGGCCACAAATTCTCTAATAGGATCCTATGGTTATTTCTTCATTTGATCTGATTGAGAAAGAAGGCCATGGGAATCTTCCGTTGACTTGAACCTTTCCTTCATATTTAGTTTTTATATCTTCCCAATTAGTGATTGAGCGAGATGGAAAATAGCAGAACCATTCTACATTGGCATCTTATAATGACTCCATGAATAGTTGAACAACAACATCTTCATGTTTCACTCCAAGAACACCACATGTTGTGATAAAGGCTATAATTTTCTCATCTAGATGTTTCTTTCCATCTCTATATAACTTGGGGAAAAACATTTTTGATATTTTGGGTAATTCGTGAAGTGGAGGAGTTGAAATCAATGGTCTAGTGTTTTATCCCCAATGTACTAGCACAACCATATCTAGAGGAAGAGTATTTAATGGTGGTGGAGAGATAGGGGTTATAACATAACTAACAACATATTATATTCAAATGGATTTTCTAGAGGAATTTTAGCAACTTATCTTTGAAATCTTATATGAGTAAGTCTAAAATGATATTTGTTTGCAATTAAAAGTTAGGGTTTATGATGCTACCTGCTCTATCACCATGAGTGTATATTTTATCTATCAATTTTTACTTTAAGATCTCCTCTATTGACTTTTATTTATTTCCATATCAAGCATTCTTTCTAAGGATTCAACATATTCTCCTACTTTTTCCAAGACTCTTGCAATAGAATTATAATTATTGTTATTTAATCAGTTGTTCCAAATACAACTTCTTAAATTTGATATGATATCTTATTAAGTTTCTTGAAAAAGGAGAAGGTTAGGTTGTAATGTTGGAGCATTTAAAAAACTGGTCATTGGTAGAAATATAAAGGGTAGACATCAAAACTCTTATGGGGTTTATGAATTTATGATAATTTGGGATTTTAGAATATCTATTTTTTTAGGATTTTATGGATCAATACGGTGTAGGACAACAATATATCCCACGATGGGTGCCAAAAAATATTGGTGAAATATATTTTCAAGGACCAAATGGGGATTTTTTCAATGTTCATGGGACTAAGTCCCTTCACTTTAAGATGGGGAGGTTCCCATTTATTTAAAGCTAGAGAAAATTTACGCTAAATTATCTATCAAGGTGATCATTGTAGACACCTAAAATTACCACAAATAATCCATGTGTCTGTGTGCTCTAACACCACTTCACTACCATATCATCTATTAAACCCTTATCCTAATTCTTACTCTTCCCTCTTAACATTTACTCCCTATAAATATTATCCTACACCTATACATCTTATTTTACCCCTTCCTAAACCATCCAAACCACTCACAAACCAAAATTAATGAAGACAAAACAAAATAAACAACTTCCCAACCATTTTATAACCTCTCACCCATATATATCCCCTCTCACAGAAAATAACAAAGTAAAATTTCTTGGTTGGAGTTGGTTTTAACCAAACTCTGCAATCGTAGGTGATTTTCCATAATCATTGATGATTTTCCAGAATCATTGACAATTTTCCCGGATCGATGGTGATTTTCCTGGTTCACTAAATTTGGTCCCTAATTTTCTCTCTCTAGATGAATAGATACTCTATCACTTCATCCTTTCCTTAGTATATTTTTTCCACAAGATTTAGCATCCTCGCCATGGAGCTTAGGATTTTCATATATCATCAACAAGGTCTCTCTTAGCTTGGGAATCAATAAACATCTCCCTGCCCTTGGTAACATCATCTCTCTACCTCCATTTATCAACATATACAAGGTACATATCTTCGTTCAATTAATCATTATATTTATGCATCATATCCAAGCCTAAATTAACCTTTTTAGCATATTTTTCAAACTCTATCTCAATCCATTGTTGACCTGTGCATTTTCACAGTAATCATTGACAATTTCATAATATCACTGACGATTTCCTAGGATCACTAAATATTTCCTAGAATCATTGATGATTTCCCAGAATCGCTGATGATTCACCAAAATCGTTGATGATTCCCCAAAATCACCGACGATTCTTATTTGAAATTTCTTTTAACCCCTAAGCTTGATTTTTAAACCTATGTATCCCATCACTTATTATGAATCTTCCTTTGCAAGTTCCTGTCCAATCCTATAAAGCTCCTTTGATCCATATCTAGTTGTTGTTGGTGTGTGTGACTATCCAGTCATCGTCCACATCACCTAGGTGAGTCATCTCACCTTGTGAGAGTCATAGGTCTTAAGAAGTCAAATGACAAGTGTCAGATTCTGTCATAGAATCTGACATTGTCATTTACGTCAATGTGTCATAGGAGTTACATTCCTTATTTGGAATTGTAACTCCTCTTCTAGTGGTGTCATATGTGTCAGTCAACGTCATATGCGTCAGTGGCGTCATTGAGTTCATTCCATGTTTAGGCATGGGGGTTACACAGCACCCCTATTTGTACTTCCTATTTTTCGATCTATGAGCATGAGCAGACCCATTCTTCTTACTTGCAATCTTCTTTCCATTGTTTCGAATCTTGCGTATTGCGTTGGCTTGATGTTACCATCAGAGTGCAACTTCATTGTGGTGCATCACTTTTCGACATCGGTTCTCGTGAATCACTCTTTCATGGTATCAGAGTTGGTTTCGGTAAACGTGCACTCTTTGTTTCTCAGTTGTTTATTACTTCTGGTTTCTTCTTATTTCCTCATGTGCAAGTTTTTTTCGATTATCATTTTGGAATTATTGTTCACCTCGTATTGAGGTTTCAGCAGTTGTAAGTTAAGGTATTTTGTTGGTTTGCTTATCAGCTAAGTTCATATTTGGATATTTCTATATCTTTGTGGCTATCATTTCTGGGTTGTTTGTGTGTTTCTTGCTGGTTGTGTTCAGATTCAGCTGCAGGGTAAAATAAGAGCTCATTTTTTGGATTGGACCTGTGATTACTGGTTGGAATCATTATTTTTTCTTCACCGGTGTATACTTAGACTATTCCGATCTTTTTTCCTCCTCACTGTGGTTCCTTGATGTCTCAAAATTATCTCTGCTTGGTCTCAACGTTTTTTGTGAGCCTGTTGAAAACCTCTCACGTTTTTTCCTGATCTCTCACATTTTTGGGAGTCTACTCACGTTTTTTTGAGCCTTGCTGCATTCCCCAGCTTCAACGTTCAACCTACTATGACTTCCAAGTGTTTTTAACCTGTTCCAGGTGTTTTTCTATCCTCTGGCTGCATTTTCAACTATCCAGGTGTTTTTGCACTGTCCTCAGTTATTTTTTCTCTCCTTTCCTACATTTTCCCAGCTTCTTTGGCTGTTTTTTCCAGCTTCTTTGGCTGTGGTCAGACTCAGGCATTTCTTCTCTCCACTACTGGCATTTTTGACTGGTTTCAAGTGTTTTTTTACACTGTTCTGGAGATAATCCTTAAGTCGGCGTTATTTTTACATGTTACTGCATTTTCTGTACCTGCTGGCATTTTTCCTACAGTGGACAATCACTTAGTTACTTATTTTTACCTACCCTTCATCCCCACATGGCCTTCTCGTCCACTGCCAAGTAATATCTCTCTAAAAATACGTTTTTTTATTCACTTTTCTTTAAAAAAACGTGTTTGCATTCTTTTTATCTTATTACTCTTCTAAAAAATGTGTTGTTTCATTACTTTTAAAAGGTATAAGGTAAAAAACATTACATTTTATTGGCATTGTAAGTTTTTTGGCTTGTTTTATTAACCTTCCATCGAGTGTCGAAGATGAAGGGTGAGGTCTGGGATTGGCAGGTGGCTAATCCCCCCTCACAATACAAACAAACCCTATCTTAAATTCCATGCCATTTCCAACGGGCATACATACGACACCTTTTACATGTGTTTAGGGCACTTTTTTAATCCATTTGCAGGCTTATTGGCTTTTTTCTCATCAGTTGCGGGAATTGGTTTTTGTTATAACTTTTGACTCATTGCTCGGTTTTGAGCACTTCTTTAGTCAAAGTTACATGTTTTTTCACACTCTAGATGATGGGATAATTAGTTTTGTAAACACACTAATTTTATAAAGTGCCGCATTCTGGGGGGTGTCTTTACATTGCTTAATTCAGCTCATTTTTTCTTGAGCTTTGTTCTATTCCTTTTTTTGTGGACTTGTGAGTGCATCCGCCACAATCTTACGACAAAGGGATTCTTTCATGTGACGTGAGATGTTGTTTCTCAAAAATCCCTTTCTTCCCCCTCTTGCTTCTCTCTTTCTGTGCTTGCTTGCAGTGTCGATCTGTTGTGCCCTACGAACCTTGATTGTTGTCTCCACCATTGTGCGTTATTATGCTAATTGCAAGGTGAGTGACAAACTGGTTCTCAGAACACAGTCACATCTGGTTGTAATCAACGCACTGAATTATAAAGTGCCAAACTCGGGGGGGTATAATTTTGTTCTCGTGGGGTTGTTATTGTCCTGGGTGTTGTATTACATGCAAACGCATTATCGGCCGAGTCTGACATCTTGCATTTGTGCATCTTGCACTTTTTGATTCCGCATCATGGAGGGTTCTCTTTCCAAATTTTAGCATCGTAGGTTCACCTTACAACCTCCGCCAATTCTTACTAGGAGAGAGAACTATTCAGTTTGGCATGCTTCTATGGAACATTACTTCACCTACAAGGGTCTTTCTCACTTCTTGGTTGGGCTTGTTCCTGCACCCATTGATCATCATCATCTTAATTATTTTCTCAACAATTGCAACCATGTCTTTGGTCACATGATGATGCATGTCTCTACATCTCAATGGGTTCACATGGTAGACTCAGATCCACCCCACCATGTCTGGAGCATTCTTTAGTCCCTCTATGGAGACCCTTCACATACTACCGCAGTTGTTGTTGTAGCTAATTAAGTTGTCTCCTCTATTTTTTCATGTGATGACAATTCCACTAACATAGACTCGCTTGGTTCTACTTTTGATGATGAGGATTGTGCACCCACTTCTGATGACGAGAGTACTACAGAGGAATCTTCTCCTCCTTCTCTCACTATTCTAGAGAGTGTTGACACATCCCACATCTCATCATATATTGAGCAGTCTCTTATACAATATCATACAGTCATCACACCCACCTCTTTTCCACCTTCAGTTTTTTAGGCCCATTTCACTCCTCAACCTTCCTTGGATGACTCATACATATCTGACATCGCTCTTCTATTTGTTGAGCCCCCTCATTGGGATGAGTATCTGCCTAACCTTAGTTGTCTTTTCGCAAAGCACACTTGTGATGTACTACAGGTTCCTCATCCATCTATAGGTTTTTCAGAGGATTTCATCATCTCTGTTGTTGGGAGTGCCCCTTATGGGACTCTTACCACTTCCACTTTTCCGGAGACCTTCATTGATCCACCCTTGCTTGTGGATCCATTTTCTATTATGGGGGATGTTTTGTTACTTTCACATCAGTTGGACATCCTTTCTACAAGTGTTCACCCTCCATACTCTGACAATTCTGCACACGTGACAATACCCTCAGCTCTTTTGCACTCACTTGCTAGACCTATGTCACACTTTCATGGACCAGACTCAGAGTTCTTCATGCTAGTGCCTTCAGTTTCCTTCGTGGAGTGGCCAGATTTCCAACACATCCTTTCTGTCCTTCCTAAGGGCAGACACACAGTACGGTACAGATGGCTCTTCTTCAGTCTAGAGGTAGAGGATCTCATCATCGACATACAATATGTTTAGACAGCTGATCAGGTTGCAGACATTTTCACCAAGCCCTTCACTGAGGTGAAGTTTCTTCACTTGCAGTCTCTTCTTGGGGTGAGGTCTGCTACAGGTGCCCATCTTCTTCAGGCTATATAGTCCACCTTCTTCTCCTCTTCTTCTTTCTAGAAAGATGTTGTTTGTACATGGGCACCTTATCAGGCCTTTAGTTGCCGAGGCCCATTGACACATCTTTCTTAGTTGTCTAGGGGAGTCTTATTTTTCTGTTCTAGCTTACCTTGACCTCTTCCTCGGCTTCGATGAAGGGGGGTGTTGGTGTGTGTGACTATCCATTCATCATCCACATCACCTAGGTGAGTCATCTCGCCTTGCGAGAGTCATAGGTCTTAGGAAGTCAAATTACAAGTGTCAGATTCTATCATAGAATCTGACATTGTCATTTACGTCAATGCATCATAGGAGTTACATTCCTTATTTAGAATTGTAAATCCTCTTCTAGTGACATCATATGCATCAGTCAACGTCATATGCATCAGTGGCGTCATTGAGTTCTTTCCATGTTTAGGCATGGGGGTTACACAGCACCCCTATTTGTACTTCCTATTTTTCAATCTATGAGCATGATCAGACCCATTCTTCTTACTTGCAATCTTCTTTCCATTGTTTTGAATCTTGCATATTGCATTGGCTTGACGTTACCATCAGATTGTAACTTCAGTTTGGTGCATCGCTTTTTGACATCGGTTCTTGTGAATCCCTCTTTCAGTTTTTTATCGGTCATCTAAATCAAATTTATCACCTTGCTCACCTTTTTGAGCACACAACTATCCATGTCCTTAATTCTTTGAGCCATTTTATATTCCATAGATTCCTTTTCGATCATTTAAAACAACCTAGGATTAGTTAGGAAAATTATGGAATAATTTTTTTTGATTAGAAGTGTCTACAACCAGGTTGCAAGACAACAGTTGACACTAACAGGTTCCGAAACAAGTTTAATCTACTAGAACATACTTTTCTTTTATTAACAATTATCAGAGGTCACAAGGTCCAAATTTTAGGGTTAGAAGTTTCAGTTAGGTTCAGGGGGTAAATTAACACCATACCCACTCTCAAACAGGCTTAGAGTTTCAACTTGATTTTTCTCACACTTAACGCATTCAAAATTTCCCTAAATCATTCCCATTGGATAGGAAATTTTCTCACCTTTCCAATGATATAAAGAAGTCCTCCTAACTCCTTGTAAAACTCCAGTTATGGGTCGACGGGCCTTGGAGTGAAAATTTTCCAAAAGGGACATGTGTCAAACGGGGAAGGAAGCCCATTTTCCGGGTTGGCAGGTCGCGAGGCAGTGTTTGGAAACTTTCTTACATGGGGGAGAAAATTCCACAATTTTCCCGCGCCTCTACAGGTCCTCCAGGACACGTGTCGGGCTCCAAGCCAAGGCGGGGAGAAGATGAGGGAAGGGTGGGTGGTGGAGAAAGTTGGAGACATTCCCCGAAGGGGGAGAAAGACCATTTAGCACCCACGCAACCGCGGGTCTGCCAGGGACACGTGGCACTCAATGAGTGGAACAGTGAGGAGAAAGAGAGGGATGGGCGGAGCGGCGGGGTTAATTGGTGAAATTTTCCAAAGGGAGGGAAAAGGGGTAAATGGCACATGTGGGTCTGTGTGTCTGTGGAAAGGTCTCACCAGGGCAAGGGCAGGAGTGCGGAGCCGCGGAGGTAAACTCCAAAATTTTCCCAAAAACAAAATTTCAAAAAAACAATAAAGTCTGCGAGGGTTCACCCCTCCACCATACCATGTGGTAGCCTCTGATTAGCTGTAGGCCGGAGGAGGAAATTTTTAAAAAAAATTCCCCAAAATTTTTTTTTTCAAATTTTTTTCTAAGTTTTCAATGGGAAAATTTCAGGCCGCGGGCCCACCAGGGAAAATTTTCCCAAATTTTCCCGCCAAGGAAGGAAAACTTCAAAGGGCCATAAATTTTGCTAGAAAGCTCAGTTTTGGGAAAACAAG
Organism: Taxus chinensis; assembly: GCA_019776745.2. Lineage (NCBI taxonomy): Eukaryota > Viridiplantae > Streptophyta > Pinopsida > Cupressales > Taxaceae > Taxus > Taxus chinensis. The sequence goes on along the minus strand of CM034154.1, from coordinate 376,537,645 downwards.
GACTTTCTGGAAAGCTCTCAATGCCCTCTTTGTACAGGAATCATAAATTTTACATTTTGATAAAGTTTGAGGGGTCATTTTTAAGAAAACGTTCTACAGGATTTTAAAAAGCAAACTGGTAAATTTTAACTTATAAATTTGGTTCAATTTGATCTTCTCCTTCACTCAACATGCCAAAAAGACATGGAGGATTATTCTAGGAAGAATTTAGGATGTTTTAGGAAGGTAAATTTGCTCAATTTATTCCAATTTGAATTTTTTTCCAATAATTGACAGAAAAAGACTGTGAAATGGTTTGGGCCTGATTTTGCAATGTCTTAAATGATTTCCTTAAGTATTTTTGTCAAATTTGAGTTCCTTGATGCTATAGCATGCTAAATTTTATTGTTTCAAAGTTGATTATTATGTGCAGGCTCGAACTGTGCATTTTAATTAAATTATTTTCCAGTTTTAAAATTTACAATGAGATCAAATTAAAAGGGGTCCATCTAACTTTTTCATCATTCAAGTATGGCATTTCATTTCTAATCTAGTCTAATACATTCAGTAGTTTTAATCAAACCATTCAAGATCAAAATGCAATACTGAATTCAATTTTATACATTTCCAAAAGATACAAATCCTGTATTATTCCCATATACATTTCTTCCTTTCAAACAACGATTTAACTATCTCTTTTTCCATGCAATAAATAATTTAATTCATTCCATGCTAGGACTTAAATGTTTTTCCTTCTTCAATCAAACATTAAAACAAGAATCCAGTTTCTATCTTTTCCAAAATCATACATTTTAAACAAGGCAAAATAATAGAATTCCATCTCACATGTTTCTTCCTTTTTCCACTTTCCAAAACATGGACTCCAATCACAATTTGATATTCGAATTCAAAACAACAATGCAAATGAAGAAGGTATAGAAATCCTTTATTAATTTTAAAAGAAATACATCTTTACATTCTTCCCTTCCTTGAATGCAATTAGCAGATTTCACTTTCTTTCTTTCAAATGTACAAAACAGAGTATAAATATCTTTCACCTTTTCTAATATGCAACTTTCATAACCAACTACATACATCTTTTTTTCACAAAATACATTACAATTTCATCCACTTCAAAGTGGGAAGGGTTACAATAAATATATTTCACAAGGGACTGGCAAAATTGTCTTCTTCTTCTCCAGAACAACAACATGCAAGTTTCCTTTTTTCTTCCAATTTGATCACAACAAAAGTGGGGGAAAGGCAACACTCTCCACCCAACCAAGACATCCAATGAAAGGAGAATCCATCCTTCATCATTGGCCCCCGAGCCCCAACCACAATGCAATAAGAAATGGATAGCAACCCATGGCAACAACAGGCTTCCACAACACACAGCATTCTTTCAACATGCATAATCAAATTAAAACACAGTTTAACACAAGACAATAGTTTACAACTGCATTTGAAAAACATTCAAATAGAACTCAGGCTTGATCATGCAAGCCAAAGGAGCAAGGACTATGGGGGAAGCTACTTATGCCTCCCAATGGGAATTGGGCATCCACCTGTAACAAACCACCAAAATAATTCATCACACATATCCTTATGCCCCCCACAATCCCTCCTTATGCCCCCCACAGATTTCCTTATGCCCCCCACAAAGTAAGAAATGCAAGCTATTTCTTTTCCATGGTGGATCCCAAACCCAAACTCCCTCCACAAGAATTCTGATGCCACTGGCATTCCCTTATGCCCCCCCACATGAATTCCCCATAGCCTTCTCCTACACCATTCCTATGGCAGTCTACCCAAACAACCAACAAATAAACAAAACATACACCATTCACACAAACACAACAAGAATTAACAGCATAAGAGAAGAGCTAAGCTCCTACCTCTCCATGGTAGCTTTTGTTTCCAAACAAAAAGCTTCAATGCCAAGAATACAGTCCCAAAATCAGCAGCCAACAAGCATGCAAATTTCTCCAAACTTCTTCCAAAAGCAAGAGCTCCAAGCACAAGAAAATTCACCCCAAGGAAGCATGCAAAATGATTCAACAACCCAAAACAAGCAAAGAGTTTGAATTTTATAGAAGAGGGAAGAGAAGAGGATGATGTGGATCCATGTAGGATGCCACTTCACACATCCTCAATTCCAACACAAAGGTCAAAATTTCATTCTCCAAAGCACAATAAAGAGGTGGGTGAAAATATGACAATTTACTTGCACACTCCAAAAAGCCCACACCCCAAAGGACTGAATTAAATAACATGTAAGAAGAGTGCAATCAAAACATGCAACATGATTAATAAAAATGCATTAAAAAGGGCTAAAATCAACCCTCCAACCATAGGTATGGTTGGTAAATAGCTTTAAGAGGCATGGGACAAGTTTTACTTGTCCCACAAGCCTCCAAAAACAGCCCCCAAGGACAAATTTGAATTTCTAACGAGGTGGAGTATTTCATACTCCAAAATCTAACTTACACAACTCTTACATATTTACACATCCCTTACATATTTAATACAAAGAGCCAACAACTTCCATTATTACTTTCTTATATCCAAATTTAATTAATTAACTTTTAACCATATGTTTTCTCACATTAATCTACCACAATTTAATTAAATAAAAGAAAGGGACACATTACTAATAAAATACATACAAACAATAATAAAAAGGAACCACATTAATAAAATACACAAAACCCATGGTCACATATAAAGGTGATCCCCCCATGGGAATCCCTAACAAAACAAACACAACACAATACAAGTTGCCATGGTGACCTTGTTGAATTCATCTAGAATTCCAATGTGGTTGGTCTCCAATCCCCCGATGTTTGTTGTTATTTTTAACCTGCAAAACACAAATACCTCCTTCAGCCTCGTGGCCATATCAGAACATCTAAAATGAATATAAATATAATTCCAAAATCATCTATATAAATGAATCACAACAACATCGAAGTAACAAATACTACATCAACAACTCATCATCATATAATGTCCATTTTCTAGGTCTACTCACAATATCCAAAATCACATGTCCGAACAACATTCACAATATATCCATGTCAAATAGTGTATCATCATCCACATATGAAGTGTCTCTAATAATCATCATGCATCATAACCAAATCAAGATCAACAATAATCCATGATCAAATGTCAAACATTATACTAAATCAAAGCATAATAGTGTCCATAATGTAATCAAAAGTATCAAAAGGTGTCAAAGGGAAGTGGGCACTACACATGAAGGGAGAGAAATGAGGAGGGGAATTACATTAATGAGTTAAGATCATATTTCATTAACTAAAATTAAAGAGATATTTCTAGCTCTAATCATAAGACATGGGAGAATACATGAAACTTATATAAACAATATGAAATAAATAGAGATAGAAACAAAGTTCAATCCTAATTTTCATTCCATTATCAATATGTACAAATTCCCTTGTCCTTACAAAAGTACATTACATTTGGTTAAGTGAAAAAGAGGAGAATGGAGGAAAATTAGTAAGTATAAAATAGAAGAATAATAGTGAGTATGCTATAGTGAGAGAAAAGAAACATCTTTTGGAATTGAAAGAGAATTACAATTTTGTTGTCATGTTAAACATCTAGCATGAAAAATTTAAAAATTTGGTCATGACAACCATACGCGCACTTGAAATTCACTTTCCCGATCAATGTAAACCTTTTCTCCTTCCATCATTTCAACTGTGTCACCCCTCATTATGGGAAAGAGGAATGTGATAACATTATTTTAAAGTGTTTTTCATGTGTAGATAATTTTACTTATCTTGGTTCATAAATCTACTGAGATCTATGAAAGAATAGTGTTCCTTAAGTCTTCAAAATGGTAATTTTTGGTCTTTTTGTCATTGGTGAACATCCTCTAGAAGATTACAAGGAAATTAAAATAATTTGGGATTTATATGGAAGATAATGAAGTTATAAAATTCATTTTAGGAATACTTTGTGGAGATAATTTATCTCAGGAAGAAGTTAAGAAAAACAGGGTCTTTTGGGCAAGGCACTGGAGAATGCATGTTCCAAACGAGCTAGTCTCCTTGTTCAAAGGGTTTCAAGAACCTCATGAAGTGTTGGGATATCATAAATTATGACTTCTAAATAGAAAAAATCCTACTTCATGGTTAAATAATCAAGGAATAATTATAGGAGTATAAAATGTGGAAACCTTCCCACCAGTACAACACAAGGGTCTCTTTACAAGGTGGATCTTTCTCAAAGTGTTTTGTACATCTTGAGAAGAGTTAGGAGGCTTAAAAAAAATTCATATTGGATTGCATTAAACCCCTCTCATTTTCCATTTGTTATATTTTTTCATACTCATTTTGGACTCAGGTGGCAACTCACCTTATCGGTGCACGCACAAGGGCTAAAGTTGAAAATAGACTTAAAAGGAAAATTTCAAGCTGAATCAAGTCTTTAAAATTGTGTTCATGGATTAAGTTGGTCATTTGGAGTCAAATTCATATATTTTTGTCCCTCCGAACTCTATTTCTTTCTCTCGGGGCCGAGAATTCACTCCTTAGTCTATTTTCATGTTGAGAATGATGACATTAGCATTCCAAGAAGCTTGGGCAGGGTTTTGGAGGCATGATGACCCTTTTTCCCTTTTTTTCAACATGCAAGGGTACATGGGGGACAACAAATTACACTCCCCCTATGAATGAGTGGCTTGTGTCACTTAAGTCATTACTTGAGGTGTTAGAAACATGTTTTCAACTCATGGTAGCTCATTTTTTATCACTTTTTCATGATGAATGGACCCATGGTGGAATTTTAGAGGTATAATGTCCCTTTTACCTTTATAAAAAAAGAAATGGGACATGGGGAACATAAAAATGTGCTACCATATGCAGGAAATGTTTTGTCACTCAAAAACACAACCTGGGGTGTTAAAAAGGTGTTTTCAACTCATGAAATTTAGCCCCATCATCATGAGGTCCTCACCCGTGGAAAATTTTTCACGGGGTGATGTCCCTTTTTCCATTTTCCTCATATATTCTAGGGTATAACCACACCTCCAACCTCCACCAAACTTGGGTTAGCCTTGTTGAGTCAAAAAAATGAGTTAAGTGGGCAAGTGAGAGGGAAAACCATTCAAATTTTCCCTAACTCAATACTTAGCCATTTATTTTGAGTTCCTTGGTGTTATTTTACTCCTCCATTTATTTTTTATGTTTTTGTGTTACTAAAATTATTCAGACATTATCCATGGTCAAAAAACCTCTTTTTTCTCCCATCTCCCAAACCCCATGCTCATTGCTCAGGAAACTTTGATAGTCCCTTCCTCTCTAGAACACTTTTAAGATGAATGTAAGATGGATTCCATTTATGTTATAAACCATTTTTTACATCCACATGAATTTTTCATCCATAAATAATGTTTTCTCATATCTAGGGAAACTCAGCATTACAAATTGTCTTTGTTTGCATCATGAAGTTGAGTCTTCTTGAAGATATGGAGGACTGAGCTTTCTTTAGTATTATGTATCATTCTAGAAAAATTACAGACCAACAAGTTTCATTTTCATATCTACAGATATCCAAATGAGAGAAACAACTGAAAATCAGAGCAAAGCGTCCTGGTGTAAAATAGAAATTTTTGAGACCACTTTCGTTCTGATCCAACACCTAGAAGACCACTTTCTATTTTTAGTAAGCCTCTATCAGAGCATCTAATAATAATAGTAAGTATGAGAAACAAGTGGAGTTTCAGTCACATTGGTTCATTCCCCCAAGTGTCAAAACACTCAAAAATGATAAATTGATAAAAATGCTAAAAATAGGCATCCGTGTATGACTTACTAAAAATAGTCAGTGCTTAGAATGAACTCAATTTTTTCACACATGTTCCTTTCACTCTCATTTCTAAGTTGATTCCAGATCTTCACAGAGGTCAAGTCTTGAGTTTTCAATAAAATCCCCATGAATTTCCTGGATGTGGTAAACGTAAGGTGTCTTACATTAAATCTATGTCAAATTTGGAAATATGATGTGGAATGAATCTCACCTGAAAATGTGACTATGAAGGTGATAATCTCTCAAGATCTTGCCTCATTCAGAGAAAATGATCACCTATTTGAAATCACAAGGCTATTTTTATGCTTGTGCACCATATGGTTAGCAATTGATTTCAAGTGCACCTCTAGTGAACAACAATCTATTTTTGAAAGTTCCCATTCTGAGAGTTACTTCTCAATATTGGCAAATCTCCACCTGTCACTATCGGGTGATAGTCTCAGAGGACATTTCAACTCATCTCATATGGTAAGGAAAAATTCATTCTGATCATAGTATTGTCAATTGAATTGTGAATCAGGTCCATTCAATATCTCTCTCTTGGTCCTCCACCTATATGGTCTCAGAAGTTTATTTTTGTCTCGGTGTGTTTCTCATCTCATCAGATGGGTTAATCAAAATATAGAAGTAGTATTCATTCAATATCCTACCTTCACCCACCTTAGGTTCAGAAGGTTTTGGGTATTGCATTTCATTATTCACTATATTTCCCAGGTTGAAGGATTATCATGTTTATATTGTGTGGGTAATTGTTTCACGTTCTCATCAAGTGTAAGATGGTCATAAAGGCATGACAGTGTTTCATGAACTGGAAGGATTGGTTCAAGTGAAAGATGAAATTCTTCATTTATCTCATTGGTCCATTCACCAAGTGCTTCTCACTTCTTCTCTCAATGTACCTAATAAGGAAACAGAATGTTCATCATTCTAGGAGGCTTCTCACAGTGTTTAAGAGGTCACAGGATTAGGAGTTGATCACTCCACTGTAGCATTTCACTAGTTCATCACTAGGAGTGGATCTTCTTCATGATTGTAGCTTCTTCATCGTTCTTCATTTGATCTTAGAGATTCTCTTTTCTCTCTTCATCCTTTCTCCATTCTCTATCTTATTTTATCTCTCCACTTTCTAATTCTCCATTATAAATGTACTTTATGACTATTTAATCCTATTCAATTAAGTGACTATGTAATATTTTCATCATAAACATTTCCTTTTCCATTAATAAGAAAGGGGCTTATTTTTCACTCCTAATGGAATGTGAATAGTTGCAAGTGATAGGACTTTATAAATGTCGTGTGGGGGGTAGATGAAGAGTCTCTTTATGAGAGATATAAATTAGAATGGCTTATATATAGCAAAATATTAGCTTTTCTTAGTTGATATCTCCCATTATCTTACTACAAGCAAGAAACTACAATTATTCTATCTTCATTGTCTTATGTTTTCCCTCTCCATTTCAAATTTACTCCATGAGCATGGTTACTTGTGAAATATTATGCAAATGAAATTTGATTTACTTGTGCTTTCATTACTTGTTCCTGTGAAATGTTGTATTCTCATTGATAAATTGGAAATATTATGGTTTTATGTCAATAAACTCAGCTTGTTATTTATTGATTAAAACCCCCTTCTCACTTTCTCCCCTCTCTCCTTACACACACCTTTCCTCCACCTCATTTTTACACATGGGTTTAGTGGACTATTCATGTGTGATTCCAGGTCAAAATTCCACCCACAATGGTTAGAGTTAGTGTATATATTTCTTGTTTTCAATCAATGGATCCACCACATTCCAAATCAAATGGACATATTCCTAGAGTATTAGTGAAAGCCCCTAATTTTCCCTTGTGAAAAATTGTTTTACCAATAAATTTAGAGCCAAAACAAGTGACTATTCACATTCCCATGTGATTTTTTGACTTAAAAGTGTAATCTCAATGAAGAAATAGAAACTTTAAGTGACTTAATTCACTTTTACAAAATTTATTTCCCAATGAAGAAATAGAACATTAGAAATAGAAAAGAAGAGAAAGAATGTGTGATCAAAAGGATATGATATTAGAAAAAATTATATGCTTCCCTCATTGTGTAGATTAATTCCATACTTGGATAGGATCTTATTCAGATGCTTCTCGTATGTATTTTCTTGGACTTAAAAATGATGCTCCACATCTTTCTTGTAGTGATCATCTATGGTCATGTTTTGGAAACTATCTTTTGACTCTTCATATTTGTGAGAAATGACAGACTACACAAATAAACTTGTAGCAATCCTTTGAATGGAAACACTTCCTCTTTGTGGGATGGATCAAGCACTGACTGAATGGACACTATCTTCATAAATAATATGAGTACTTCATGTTATCTCTCTTAAATGGAAGATTGTAAGAATATCGATAATACCCCTGAACCATGGTCCCCATCATAAAATATTTCAATTAGTTCATATATATGTTTCATGCTCAACAATCCACATGTGCTCTCTGACTTAGATTATCAAATGGGTTTTTCTTATTATTCAAATGTATTCAATGGTCTTTGATGATGCTTTTAACTAAGACATGCATGTGGTCACCATATATGAAGGACTCATTAAAATCACTTGTGAATAGATTCATTTGAAATTTTATTAAGAGAATAAGTGATTATCCAATTTTGAGACAATTCTTTCATTTAGATCTACTGGAAATGGAAAATTGGCTTCTTGGCATGATTTAGCACGTTTTAATGTGATTTGGGATGAAAACTTGATTGGATAATTATGGGATAAAATCTCATCCAAATCATGTGAGACTTGATTTTTTTGAAATTTTTTGTTGAGAGTAAGGAGTGCTCCAAATTTGGTGAAGATATCTCATTGGGATTTATAGGAAATTACAAAACAAATTATGGTTACCAAATGAATTCATTAAATTGAGTTTGCAAGGTAAGTATGGCTCAATCATATGAAATGAATCTCTCCAATTTATCATGAAATTAATGGATCAATGGAAAGGAATTTTGGATTGAAAATCATGTGCAAAATTTTATGTGGATTGGTCTTTTAGTTTTTTAAGGTATGAGCACTTATATTTCTTGGAAGAGCAATGGAAAAAAGTGTTTACAATTGAGAATTTCACATGGGGATGAAAAATAAACCACTTTATCATAGCCATTGATTCTTATATCGGATTGATGCATTCCAATGTAGGTTATACATGCAATAATTCAGATTATTTTGTAGATGGAAGCTCTAGATATGAGAAAAACAAGTTCTTCCAAACCTAGGGAAAACAAAATTTCATGGAGGAATGGAAGGAATAAAGGGACTTCATTGAAAAAATGACGATGAAATATTTTTATAAAATGGATTTGGTCAGATCAAGAGTTACTTTATGTGATGTTCTTGTTCTTTTGGGAGGTAAAATTAATTTTTGAAGTGGAGGAGGAACTATAAGGTTCTTGAAAATATTTTTGGACTTTAAGTGGAACGCCAACATTCTTATGTCGAATTTTGGACTTCAAGTGGAACTCCAAGGTTTTTTGGTAGATTTTTGGACTCCATGAGGACTCTCTAAGGTTATTGGGTGGATTTTTGGAATCTGTGAGGAACCTCCAAGGTTCTTGGGTTGAATTTGGGTGTTCAAGTTTAACTTTAAGTCATATCAATGCAATATTAGGACATGGGAACCAATAAAGTGCATGTTAATGGGAAAATATAAATTGGAATTCACTTAAGTGAAAAAAAAAGTGCAACCTTAATGGAAAATTAGAATTTGGGAGCCAACTTTAAGTGACAAAAAGTGAAAACTCGATGAAAAATTAGAATTTGGAAACACTTAAGTGCCAAAAGCATGCTTTTATATCCCATGAGGAACCAAGGCAAAAACTTTTAAGCCTAGTGACAATTAGAACCCACAAATTCCAAAAGGTACATTTTTTAGTGCAATAAGGAACCATGATGCATTTTAAACTTCATGTTGGAACCATGTAGTTCCAAAGGCACATCTGGAGGCCTCAAAAGGAACTGAAAAGTGGAACCTTCACTCTTGGAGAAAGAGGAGGACTTTAGATGCCATATAATATATGAAATTTATTGGTAATGGAATAAAAAATCTAATGTAACCATTTATAAACCTCGAAAATGAATTCTCCTTGTGTTTTGAGTTAACTCACCATTTTGGCATAAGAAGGTGTAACAATGAGTTGAGCTACTACATGAGCTTGAGATAGGTTTGAATATAACTAACACTTGGGCCATGAATAGAACTCAATGTGCCTAAATTTGATCATTTTTTAGGATATTGAATTGACCCAAGGTTCTGAAAGACTCTTGTGCCTCAATGTTTGAAAGGTTTCTTCTCTTGATATTTCCAAAACTTTATCTTGAATATTTCAGCAAGTATTAGACCATAAAATATTACCAATGACTATGGTTTGGGCTTATTAAACTACCTATATATCCTAAAACCTTTTATATAAGTTGATCTTCCTTCAATAACCGAGAACACCTTTTCCTCAAAATGTGCCAAAAATGAACATGATCCAAAGACTAGTGTAAGGCTCCCATAATCTTCTCTAAATTAGATTATTGTGAATTAGAATTAGATACCTTTCTTATGACTATAACTTGGGCTTCTATGACCACCTATAAATCGTAAAACCTTTCACACAAGTCAACGCTTACAAATGGAAAATTTTGACAATTCCGATCAAATTCTTCCAAAAATGGTAAAAATTTCCATATGGTTATAAAGTAAAATGTCGACACATTTTACATGCCAACACATGGATAGATAATTATGGAAATCAAGTGAAAAGGAAGGTAGAGAAATGTGTGTTCATAATCGAATTAGAGCTACTAGGTTTTACAATAGATGTGAACTTGTAAGTAGTACCTTTAGGATCATAGGATGTTATTTTAGGGGTGATTTGGTTATGGAAACATCGTTCTAAGGTGGATTGTTATATAAATACTATAATATTCCAAGACGATAGTTGTAATTATAATATATTCCAAGGGATTCAAAAATCCACTAGGTAGAGGAAAATTTCAACTTTATAGTTAAAGAAGGCACAAATATAGGGTTTCAAGATGTATGCAATATTTATTGATGATGTAGGTGAAGAAAAAAATAGGTTAGAGGACCACACATTCCTACAAGATTTTAGTGATGTATTTATGGAGAAATTTTCAGGACTTCCTCCACATAAAGAATTTGATTTCTCTATAGACATCATTCCAAGGTCTAAACCAAAGTCAAAATTTCCTTACCAAATGACTACAATCGAGTTGTTTAAATAAAAGGCACATTTGAAAGATATGTTAAGGGTAGTGTTTCACCTTGGGGAGAACCGGTTTTTTTTGTGAAAAATAATGATAGAACACTTTGCATTTATTATAGAATATTTAACAAGAAATAACTAGGAATGGGTATCCTTTACCATACATCAATTATCTTTTTCATTAAATGTGATGAGATACTATGTTTTCAAATATTGATATGATATATGGATACCATTGATTGAGGATTAAGGAAAGTGACATACCTAATACATATTTTTTCACTAGGTATGACAACTAGGAGTTTAGGGTTCATCCTTTTGGACTCATGAATGCACTAGTATCTTCTATGAATTTGAAGAATAGTGTATTCATGGATTACCTAGATGGGTTTTTGTTAGTCTTTCTAGATGATATATTTATTTATTCATGGACATAAGAAGAGTAATTTTGTTATTTACAGTTGGTTTAACAAAGGTTGAGACATCATAAGCTATATGCCAAGTTATCAAAATATTCTTTCTTCTAAAGAAAATTTTGTTATTTGGGTCATGTTATACCAATAAATGGAATTGTGGTTAATCTAGCCAAGATAAAGGCTATGATAGAATAACATACACCTAAGAATGTGCACAAGGTACATAGCTTTATGGAACTTGTGAATTACTAAAGGAAATTCCTTGCGGTATTTTCAAATATTGATAACCCAATTACCTTATTGCAAATGAAAGGGAAAAAGTATCTATGGACAGAAAAATGTGAAAAATCCTTCCAACTCCTTAAGGAAAAGTTAACTACTGCACCAATTTTGAAAGTTACATATCCAAATGGAGAATTCATGGTGGTCACATATGCATCAAGTGAATAATTTGGAGGAGTTTTAATGTAGGATAATCAAGTGGTGGTGTATGAGTCACAAAATATTATACAATGGGAGTGAAATTATGCTCCACATGTGCTCTACCACGTGGTCTTTAGTCCCCTTGTATATGAGCTCTACTCTACGTGTTCTATGGTCTCCTATTTTATGTTATTTTTACAATGTGCTCCACGTCACTCACTCCCATGGATTACATTCACTCCCTTTCTCATTCCTATCATGACATGTGCTACCAACATCTTCTTGACCACATCTCAGAGATTGAGTCCTAACACTTGAGGTGGCATGCACTTGTTCTAACTTATCACACAATTTGCAATGATCTTATTCACCCCATGTTTCCATGTCACCCATATCTACCACATTTAAATGTTCATATTTTCAAGAAATTTAATGACACACATGAACCCAGAGCACTTTCATCTTTTTCACTTTGTCTACCACCCCATTCAACCTGATGACATGCTCCTCGTATGTACCTTCCCTCTTTTTATCACTCATAAAACCCTTGGTTGGTACTCACAAATCCCATAGCATATAATTTATTATTTCATACAACTTAATTACACATTCATCATGTATTTCTCTATTAAGATTTGTGCCTAAAGAAACATTAGCTAATGTTTATGTGCTACAACAATCTCATGATGAGTCTTTTATCTCCTTTTTTCATGTTGGCGCACACTTTTTAACCACTTATCCTTTACACTTCCAAAATCATATCTCGCTTACCTATTTTAAAAAAACATGTCTCCTACATCTCATACTTTTTCAAATCCATCCATTGCACACTTTTGATGAGGTCCTTACAGGTTTCCATATTGGGCATTATTTTTCCTTGTCATGTGTTTCAGTTCTTGCCCCACATATTCCACCAAAACACTTACATGTTCACAATTTCACCCATTATAATCCTCCTCCTACCTCCTTCCTTCCCACCTACACCCTCACATATTCTACGTTCTAATAAGGATTATCACTTTCTCTATCCTACATACAAATTTACTCCATTAAATGAATCACTCTCTTCCATCCTCCAACATTTTCTTGATGCCAAATTGATCACTCTCCCAATCATGCCACCCCATTTATTTTGGCATACCTCCCATGATTGTTCTTCCTATCATCATATCGATATCCATTCCACTAAATCATGTCTCCAACTTTGTAACATCTTAGAGGATTCCCTTGATAATGATTACATTATTTTCAACCCTTCATCTCATCCCTCTCTATCTTATAATAAAAATATAATAATTTCACATGTTTTTAGTGTTTCCTTTTTTCTCCATATGTCAATCCTTCCTCATTTGACTCTTCATCTTCCACCAACCCTAAATCATCATTATCAGCTTATTTATCATCCCATTTTTACTCCTCATCTACATTCTTATCACCTATATCATCATTTATGTCATCCATCCACTGTGTGATCTAATTTTTACTTTCTCATCCCCTAATTCATCACTTACTTTGGTTTTCTATAACCTCATGTGTATTCTATGTTTCCCACACCCATGTCATGTTTCCCATCCCTTTCTACACAACTTATTCCATACACTAAGTTATTTTTTTTCATGTTCACGTTATCACCTCCACCATCACTCATTCAAGCAATTATCTTGATACCTGATGCAGAGGACTATTAAGTACTATAACCAAGTCACTAAGTTAGCAAAGAAATATTCAAATTAGTCTTTTCACCTTTGTCAAAGGATTAACTCACACTAGCATGAATGGCTCTTAAGCAAGAAAATTTGGTTTTTATAGTCTTTACTAAGAGATGGACTATAAGAAACATGTTTCTATGGCCATTATATGTGATAATAACATTCACATTGATTGGAAACAATATCATACTTCATTCATCATTAATCTTCTCTAAATTGCCATGTTTTGGTCTCAAGAACAATGCCAATGGTGGAAACTAGTTTGGAATAAACTAGAAGGTTCCAAGACTAAGTGAAAGATTATTTAGACACTCATTACATCCCTTGTGCTTCACACCAAATATTATACCTCAACTCCCAAGGATAGTCCTTTTTCTCTTACCTACACTTCTCTAATTAGGCCTGGTTGCTAGTAGCATTGTCTAAGAGGTTTTCTCAACATAAATTTTGACTATGAGGGTTTCAAATCAAAATCAATGGATTTTATAATACCCATTTCACCATTTTAAAGGCATATGAATTTTCACTTTCCAATTCAATGTTTAAGCATGTTTCTCACTATTTTGTGTTCTTAAAATTAGGTCACTTAAGGGACAGTCTTTCTCTAAAGAAAACTATCAGAGTTATCTACATTTTAAGACTTACCTAATCCCTAATTAATCCAAAATCTGATGACATGGGTTAACAATATTCTATGTTGAAATTTTGAAGCCAAAATTTAATCATTAGACCCTTAATCCTTCATCATAGGTCTTCAACTAGGTTCTTTTTAAGAACAATCAAACAAAAGGGAGAGTGTCATGAAAATCAGGAGTTTGAAAGTATATTAATACTTTAAACCTTAATAATATCAATTCATATACATCTCAGAGTACACCTTGAAAATTTAAATCATTAGTTCTTTCATTTAGGCATCCAAACTTAAAATCTTCACAAAACCATATCTACAGTTTAAGACTAACCCGGTAGGAAACAAAATTGTGTTATTAAATCCTTTTAACAACTTGAAAGCCACAAATTCTTAATATTGGGTTTGTGCCATGTTTATACTTCTACAATAATGAAGGTAAGGTTATGAAACTCCTTTAAAATTCTTCAAAAATGCACTGTTATAAGTGACAGATTACAAAACCACCTTGCACAGTCTGGTTATCACATATATCTCATTTGTTCTACCTTAAATCACATCAAAGGGTTCGAAATACACAAATAAAACTTACTTACATTCCTACCATGCTCCAAATCATAACATGCTTGTGCTCAAAATTGCATTTATTATCATTATAGGAGGCCAAAAAAACCCTATTACAATCATGTTTGCCTTAATTTTCTCATTTTACATCATCTCCAGACCCATATGACCTCTCTTTTCCTTCTTCCTTTCTTCATAAATCTCTATATTCAAATATATCATCCCCATAACTGACTCCTTTTTATTATTTGACTCAACTAGAGTCTATAAACCCACAACTCAAGTTTGAACAGTTGAATCAAGAATTACAACAATGGATATTTATAACAAATTACTTAAAACAAGACTCTTGACCCATAAGAAGGGTTTATACCTCTTATTCATGACCACTAAGACACCTTATATCCCTTAACAAACTTCTAACAAGCCAAAAAAAGGCTAAAAGGATGCAAACACCTTATTTAGAAATTCAAATGAGTTTTGGTGGGAAAAATCATATAAAGCTCAAATTCAACTTTTAAAATCTTCTAATGACCTCTAGACATATCAACTTGGCCACCATGACCTTCTAAACATGTTCACAAAGAAGTTTGACTGAAAAAGAATCATTTAAACTGATGTTCCTACATCAATACCCACTCACCCATTACATCTATATCATCTATTATATTCTCATTCACACTCTTCCCACATTTTTTTGGAGGCCAAATCTACACCCTATGGATTTGGTGAAGAGATAATTAAAATTTAGTGAGTTATAGAAATTGGTTGTCTTAAATTAAATGAGTCAAACTAAAGACCAAGAAATATGATAACGGGGGTCACTTATATACTTCTTCTAGTTTTGTAAGGAAAAGGGGAAAGACCCTATAAATTCTATCATAAAAAGAACTTGAAATGCATTAAATTTATCTACAAATGTAACCTCCATGAATATGCTCCTGATGAAATTTCACTTGTAACGTAGTAAGAATTCTTTTAGGAAAATACACATATCTAAATTTCTTTAATACCTAAATATACATATATCCATGACTTGTTGGATTGTAACAGAGGTTTAAATATATACAAAGCATATCCTGGTAAGTATAAAGCCAAGTTTACAGAAAAGAGGCCTCTAAATATATGTAAGATGAAATAGAGGTGTCAAAGGGGTAAATAAAACAAACTTTGAGAAAAGAGAGGGTTGATCATTCCAAATTTAACATGTGTCTTTTCCATTAGGATAAACTTCAAAGCTTAAGATGAAAAATTTAAAATAACATTAAAAAAACACCAATTTACACAATTAATACATCTCCCCTCAATTTAGATAAGTAGTAAATCACATACCCTTATATTTGTTCAACTATCATACCACCATAACTCAACATCCAAAATATAGCATCAAACAAGTTTATTGAGGGCAAATGAAATCTAAAATTCATAAGGATTTTATAACCAGATCATACTTTTACATCTAATTACCAAATGGAAATCCTAATAACCAAAGTGAACACACTTCATAATATAATTATATTTTCATGTTGAATACACCATCTTATTTATGAATCAATAAACACATTGAGATACTCTTGCATATTTGAATTATAATATCCTTGAATTGATTACTATTATTCATATCTCTAACACCTAAAATAGATATAAATCAAACACCCAAAGACTAAACAAATGAAGGGATAAAAGATCCAATAGAAATGGATAAGTTGGAATATGATTGA
Organism: Taxus chinensis; assembly: GCA_019776745.2. NCBI lineage: Eukaryota > Viridiplantae > Streptophyta > Pinopsida > Cupressales > Taxaceae > Taxus > Taxus chinensis. The sequence goes on along the minus strand of CM034154.1, from coordinate 376,521,098 downwards.
TGAATCCAAAACTTCATCTATATATACACATTATATCGCTATATAGAGTTGTAAATGGAGGGAATTCAGAATTGAGAAGAACTTATGAGAGAGGAAGAATGAGAAGGCACAAATTGCTCAATGAAAACGATATAGCATATTTACAGATAATAAACACAATAAATTTCTTCTATAAATTATCTGTAAAACCCACCATCATCCATTTTGCCCGGCGCCAGAGGAGGTCTTGTTGGCGGTTGTACTCTTTTTACCTTTTGGGGAAGTGGACTGGTCGGTGAGAATTGACACTGGAAAAGTTGAGCTTAGGCAGCCATCCTAACCATTTTTAAGAATTTAAAATGTATTTAAACTTTTTAATACTAGCAAAGGAAGAATCTTTTTTTCACTTCACATTTAAAAAAACTTATATGTGGAGGATGGCATGGGATGTAAAAACCAAATATAAATACAAATAGATAAGCAATATTCTTATTCATTGATTTTGACTTTTAAATATATTATTATGCCGAAGGCGTTTCCCCCTATGGTAAAGGACCTCTGGATGTTTCTGTCACTGTCTTAAAATTGACGGCTTGACAGCCGTCTGGACATTTTCACATTTTTACAGTTTTTTTACCTGCGCTGTTTGCAGGAATACAGACGTACCGATAAACTTTACGAAAATCCGTTCACAATATCCGTGAAATATATACGTCTTTAAATGAAGTACCCGCCTTCATACTTTTCACAATATTATGAGAAAAGCTTCACTTCCTTCTTGGCATGACAGAATTTACAGCGTAGCATATCATTTGACTTTCAAAGATTCTAGAATATTTGTGCAGTTAATGCATGGCGAGTTATGTATCTAATTTACATAAAAAATACTCCAAATCTAATTTACTGATTTAAAAATTACCCAAAATCTATTTTAGTGATTTAAAAGCGCCCAAAATACGAGGCATCAGAACCTGTGCACATGTAATTCGAAGGGGTTGCATATGCACTGCACAGCAATACTGAGAATACAAATAGATTATATTCAGAAGCTTATCCACCATGGATAAGGGATTAGGAAGCTTGATTGCAGTTTTCGTATTGTTTCTATCACTGAGAGAAGTATTGGGTATTAAACAGGCGAGTAGGAAGAGATTGGGTATTGGTGGAGGTGCAGTTTTCTTTGTATCATGCATATTCATGGTATAATTGGGTTTTGAGTTTTGAATGGTAAATTTTTTTCATTTGGGTGGTTGCAGTCGTATGTGGTGTACTTGGGAGGGCAACATGAAGATTTCTTGGAGCCTGAATCGGTTACAAACTCTCATCATGAACTTCTTTTATCAACACTGGGAAGGTAATGGATGAAAAAATCATTTCATGTGATTGCAGGCAACGGATTCAGATGAAGTTTAAATAATAAGCTCAATAATCCTCTTCTAGATTTTCATTCGACACTACACGAATTTGTGGGATTATGAATTGCGACTCGATAATCCATGGATTTACGTAACTATTGTGATATGATTTTGACATTTTATTTTCTTGACAGCAAGGAAGCAGTGACGGATTCAATCTTTTACTCATACAAAAGTTTTAATGGGTTTGCTGCTGATTTAGAAGAAGAACATGCTGCTACTATTTCAAGTAATTTTCTATAACACCATTGTATTTCGAAGAATCACAAATTTATGGAATTTAGGAAATTCCTTTGATATATAACAAAACTTAATTGTGGAACTAATGCAGAGCTCCCAGGAGTAGTATCTGTATTTCTCAACAGAGAACACAAGTTGCACACAACTCGTTCATGGGGATTCCTTGGCTTAGAAGATGGAGATCCAAAATCAGAGACTGAAGAAATCCCTTCTTTTTCTCTTTGGAGAAAAGCAGGATTTGGAAAAGATGTCATCGTTGCCAACTTGGATACAGGTAAGAATTATCCTCTGCTCAATGTGGGTTTTATAGTACTCAATAGTGTTACAAGTTTTTCAGTCATCTAAAAAATATAATACAATATTAAACCATCAACATGTTAACTCGTAAATTACAATACTCATTTATATTCATATATGGACTATGAATTAAAAATTATGTAATGGAAGAATTTGGATTCGTGTTCTTATGATGATGGTTTTCTACTTTATAGTTTATATTGATCTTTAGAGAAGCAATGATTTGGTATGTTGTCTTATGGAATAGTAAACAGTCAATTATAGCTTCCTTGGAAAGTGACTGCTGGTAAGTATAATTGGTTATATTTAACTATAGCTATAGCAATGAATTTGGTTGTGTGCACCTTTAATTCTAATTTGGTTATATAATTCATTTTCCATCCACTTAATTATGTGTTTTATCTAGTTTCTCATCAACCCTCAACTACTCAATAATTCATTTTGATTTGGTGAAGCATATGATTCAAACACTAACCCATGTTCATTAGGATGCTTGAGTTCAAGCTTGTCTACTAGAAAAATTCTCCAACATGGATATGCACCAGTTGTTGGAAGCTAGATAATCTATATTACCCTCAATGGCAGAAGGAATCCCTGAGCTCTATGAGCAGTAAAATCCCTATAGTTTCATATTTTTGTACATAGCAAGAAGGCTTGCCTTGCCCAAATGGAGGCTTTACCTTTTTGGGAAACTATAGTTTAATAGCTTATGTATCTGTTAAATATTTTTTCATTGCATTTTTGTGAGATGTCAATTCACCCCTAGAAGATGAAACTCCATGACAAGAGCTTCGCATTATTCTCCATTAGATGAAACCCTTTTCATGGGCCTTAACAACCTTGTTTCACTATTTGATTCTGACCTACTCTCATTGGTTATATTTGACTATAGCTATAGCAATGAATTTGGTTGTGTGCACCTTTGATTCTAATTTGGTCATATAATCCATTTTCCATCCACTTAATTATGTGTTTTTATCAATTTTCTCATTAGTCGTCAACTACTCAATAATTCATTTTGATTTGGTGAAGCATAGGATTCAAACACTGACCCATGTTCATTAGGATGCTTGAGTTCAAGCTTGTCTACTAAAAAAATTCTCCAGCATGGATATGCACCAGTTGTTAGAAGTCGGATGATCTGTATTACCTCTAATGGCTTATGTGTCTGGTATATATTTTGTCATTCCATTTTCCATCCACTTAATTATGTGTTTTATCCAGTTTCTCATCAATCGTCAACTACTCAATAATTCATTTTGATTTGGTGAAGCATAGGATTCAAACACTGACCCATGTTCATTAGGATGCTTGAGTTCAAGCTTGTCTACTAGATAAAATTCTCCAGCATGGATATGCACCAGTTTTTGGAAGATGGATGATCTGTATTACCCCCAATGGCAATGGTGTTAAATTTGACAGTTTGACGGCCATCTGGACGTTTTCACATTTTCGTACTATTTTTAACGGTTATTGATCCTTTCATACTCGGCTTTGTTCATGGTATGCTTGGCCTGGTTTGTTGCCTTATTTTGTTGTGAGGTGAATCGTTCAATGTGAAATTCCTTCTCACTTTGTCTCTACATGCAATCTCATTCTCATTCTCAATTCTCTTTTTTTGCCTTTACTAATTGGAATTCCTCTATTTTGGTTGTTTGGGTTCTTCGATTTTTTTTTGCAAATGGGCAACAAATCCAAATGGTAAGTAGCTTTGTCAAGCAATGGAGAAGCTACTTAATCTTCTTCTGTGTCTCTTCTGCACTCTTTCCATTTTAGCTGTTGTTGCCAGTGACGAAGACATGCCCAAAATAAACTGGAATCCATTGTCAAGAAACGCATTGACCATTATTTGAAGGAGGATATTACACAAGCCACAGGGTTACTGCGTCTTCATTTCCATGATTTCTTCATTCAGGTTGTCTTTTAAAGTTATTTATTTACTCCCTATTGAAATGAAGCGCAATCAAATTAATTTTTTTTGCATTTAATGTGGAAACTTGTGTGCCGTGCAGGGAATGCGATGCATCGGTTTTGCTGGATGGATCATCAAGCGGGGCCGGGGTGAGCAAGACGCCTCTCCAAATTTAAACGTTGCGGCCCAAATATTTTCAAATGATAGATGACATCAAAAAGCCACATGGATAAGGCGTGCGGTCTCACTATCTCCTGCACGGATAGCATTGCTCTCGCAGCTCACGATTTTGTTACAAGGGTAAGTTTTATAACATAGACCTGCCTTGTTCTCTCCTGGTTTTTTTTCTTTTTCATTACAATTTTCCTCCATGAGATGTTTATAGGGTTCTTTTTTCACAACAACCACAATAACATAGCTACTAAATAGATACGTTGAGTACATATTATCTAAAGTAAAGAAAGTCGAAAGTTCGTTTAGTTGTGATTTTTTTTCATATAAAACAAAATAAAGTTTTAAATACACTCCATGATAGACAGTAGAGTCTTGTCTGTCAGGTCTACAGTATCAAAATATGTATATATGGACCCATCCTTTCTTACCCACTCATGGGGGTGCCCACATGCAGTTAAAAAGCGTGCTACTTATATCCTGCTTTGGATTTTAAAATTTCAGCCACTATGAGCTTCGTTGTAGCCTTGAGCTCTTATGCTTTCTTCATTTAAAATATGACAGAAACTAAATTTATATCCAATTACATTTTGAGTAATTTTTTTTCTTAAGAGTGCCATACTTTCATTTTAACTTTTGTGTGTGAACAAGGTGAAAAAGCTCTCAAATCGCGTCTGTATAGAGCGTTTCAAACCCCACTTTTTTTTTGTTGTCCTGGGTATGTTGTGATGATTAATCTCAGTAAATTATGCACAATAATATTATTGAACTCAAACATATGTAAACAAATGTTGTTTTTGACATAGATGTTATTCATTACATTGGTCCACAATTTTGTTACACAATATCATGGATATCCACGTTAGCCAATATTTTGATAACAATAGAAGAAAGTCTTACTAAAAATTTATTGTGTTCTCTAGTGTATGCTTTTCCTTGCAACTTACTAAAAATTTTGAATTTGAACAAGTAAATTGGATTTCTTGGCATCTTTAATTGTGAAGGTGTTGGATGGTGTCGAGTTGACAAGAAGAATTTGATTCATGACTTCCAATCCAAAACTAATACCACTACCATTCACCTGAAGGATGTGGATTATTTTAAAGTTATTTCAGACTCTCGAGTTTTTTTATTTCATTCTCAGCTAATGAAAAACATGAAGAACCTATGCTACCTCAAAGACACTCCACGTGTTTTGTCTTTAAATTTTTTGCTTCCTAAGCTTGTTCTTGAGGTGCAACAAACTTAAAATATATCTTTGAACTCCTCTCAAATTTATTGTCTTCCCTACGAAGCGTGTCTCTCTTGTTCTTCCTCCCAGTTGATTCTATCAAGCTCCCCCTGCAAAGGCATCCAAAAACTAATTTCAAGGGATTGGTTTCCACCTTATAACATTTTTTACCTTAACGCCTTAACTCATCATTTGATCCATCTCTTCAACTTCCTGGTTGATTCAAATCCTATGGGATTGAACTTTCCATACAATTTTCTCTCCTTTAGGGCCGGTGGGATGTTAAAATCATTTCCTGAAGAAGAAGGCCCAAATATTTTGGCTAGGGCAATAAAGAATATGTCCCCTAAATTTCATATTAGATAGGAAATATAAAAATAGAATGTTCCTCACTTTCAACTTCACAGAGTATTCATAGCCTACAAATCCAATCCTCATGGGTATGTTGTGATGATTAGTCTCAATAATTATGCACAATAGTATTACTAAACCCAAATAGATGCAAACAATTTCCGGTTTTGATATAGATGTTGTTCATTGCATTGGTCCATAATTTTGTTACACAAAATCATACATATCCAAGTTAGCCAATATTTTGATAACAATAAAAGAAAGTCTTTGGAACCTGATCTATTTAAAAAACAACTATTGTTACTTGCATTGGTTAATTGTTGATATACGAAAACCATAAGAAACAAAATTGAATTGGCTTGCAAAGGCTACCCACATTCAACATCACGAAACATCTTTTTTGTCAAAACAATTAGTGAAATAATGTCTTAGCAACCCTTTTGACATATTTGGCATGTACTTCTTTGTTTTTTGTGACTGTGGGCTCACGTATGTTTAACCGTGTTTGTCATCACTACAGCCCTTTTTTTTAGTCTGTTTGAATATGATACGATCTATATATCATTTTAGATAAATACTTTGCATCTTAATTACTTCTTCTCAGCTAAATTTGATTCTTTCGGAAGTCTATGGGTATTTCCATTACTCTTACACAAGTGGCTGGGGCAGGGTTTGATTTATGATCAATTTGTGACAAATTTGAAATGTAGAGATACAACCTTTAAAGATAATGCTTCATATATATTCCTACACTTACAAAATCAATAACACCATTTATGAACATCAACTACAAAAATTATAACTATCCCTCTAAATCAAATAACATATATCGTTCGGCGTTCACATTGCATTGTACACATGCGATTGCTAATTTAATAAACTTGTAAAGCATTTGGATTCTTTTTGGGAGAGAAAAATTTTAATTTCAAATTTATTTGATGCTACCTCTACATTATAGAACATCTTGTTTTTTTTTTTTATTTTGACAAAACTTAAAGTATAAACATAATAAATAATACAAATTAAATGAATGACATGTACATTAAAATAAATAACTTAATATAGTGAATTTATTTTTCCAATTACTTGGAAGGAGTCATAAATATTAATTGATTTTATGTATTGTAAAATTGAATATTTTAGTTCAAGAATGCTTGTCAATAAAGTTAATGTTGGATGCCCAAAATCTATAGAAACCTTAAAATATTTGAGTTTTAAAAAATCATCTCTGTCTATAAAATTTCTCTTAGAAAGCTTAAATAAAATATTACGTCGAGCTAAAACAACCGATGACTCAAATTTTTTTAATGTATGAGAACAAATAATAGCATTTTCCCACTAAATTATAACTCATATTTATTTATTCATAGCGCAGTCTATTTAATCAAGAATATGAATTAAAGAAAATGGCAGCAAAATTGCACTAGTAGTTCACATACAAAGAGATTCTACAATGTAAAAACTATCATTACATGCAACAAATTCTTGTTGTATGAAACAAACCTTTGAACTCGCCTATAAATTTAGGGATTCTTGTTGTATTAGTAACAAAATAACAACCATTCATAAACTTGTGTTTTTTGTGATTTTTTATTTGCTAAAAATATATGATATTTTTCATTAATTTGGGGAAAATGTTATTTAAAATATAATCTCCATATTCAGAAATAAATCCTAATTAAATTATAATTTTTCTCAAGGCTCTAACTAAGATATAAATAACCATAACATATACTCAATTTGTTTACACCAACATAGATTGGCCTCCATCGTTTCAAATAAAAAGTCCCATAAAACATGTTTCCTTTTAATACTTTAAAATGTAAATTAAGAAGAGATTATCCAACATAATGGATGTTGTGCTCAGATGTCATTTAAAGGTTTTGCTGATGTAACAATGGAGGATGGGTGAAAAATGCCAAACAGTTAGGTTGAAAATGAGTTTACATGGTATTATCATCTTCCCACCATCTTCCATCTTCTCAATTTGGTATTATCATCTTCCCACCATCTTCCATCTATTCTATCAATCCCCGAGCTATCATAACTACTCCTTTACTTGTTATCACTACCACTATATGTGATGACATAGCACATGGTAGCTAACTAAAATAAGAGATTTTTTTTAGCAAAAGTCCATTAGAATATCCATAAAGGAGATCATTCAAGGCCATCTTTTATTTCATGGATGAATCTATTAATCCCATGGTATCTTTCATTCATAATTTGGATAGGAGTGCAAACTTCATTTACCATACCTTTTTCCAACCCATCCTTTATGATACCTCCTATGTTTTCATATATTGATGTTACCAATACTTTTTTGTTGATTCTCATAGTAAAGATGTCCCTCTTACTATTATGACCTTAAGTATTATGGATGTCAATACAATACATATCCCCATGAGATCAATCACTAAGGTTATGATGTATACATTGGAAAATAGGATCCCTCTACAAAATCTATAGATGTAGCCTACATAGATCATTGAGAATGTGTGAAAAAATAATTAGCTCAAACACGAAATGTTATATTCCCTATAACTCTTAATAAGTGATTCCAAACTCTTGCACTCCTTGATGTCATGTGTGTACATCACCCATCTACAGAAAGAAGTTCATGGTAAAAGTTTAAAGTTCTTTCCTTGTTCCAAATTCTCAATCATCTTTAGATATTGGTAGATATATGCACACCACCAAGATGAGGTTATGGACATACTGTTATACTCTAACAATGAATATGTTTATTATGTGGATAATTGATTATTCTTAGGATTGTGTAGTGTTTCCAAGAATCTATCAAACATTCCTATCCCACGTCAAGCATAGAAGTATTAAGATAGCACACAAAATTGTTTCATCCTCACTTAAGAATCTAAAATGCATATATGTACAATGAAGAGGTGTCACAATGCATTGTTAGTGTTCTTTGGCTACACAATATTTTAAGATGCCACATCTCCATTTGTACATTACATTATTTAATATGTGGTTGCATTGACTACTAGGAAGTGTTTTTGAATGAAGAATCTACTACAAACCTTGTGGATCATGATTTGAATGAAATAAAAAATAAACATGAAAACACACGATACTAATTATTCCTACTTGTGTCCTACTCTAAGTATTTTTTAAATTATTTTATGGCCATAAAATTTGATTCCTTATAAAATAATTCCATCCAAATTAGGTTAAAATTTTATAACGAATCATGTAAATTTTGGTAGACATTTATAACAATTACACTAAATAATAATGTTTCATTATATTTTATTATTATCCAAATTGGTTTGTTTTTGTTATGCAATTTGATAAATAAGGAAGAGTAATACAAGTGTGATTAGAAGACAAGTGTATATATGTGTTATGAATTTGTTACTTTATTGTATAGTAGATGATGTTGTCATTGTGTATGTGGTTAATTTATTAATGTGAATATGGATTGTGGATTACGGTATATGGTATATGGTTACTTAGTTGTGTTATTATTCCCTGTATGCCTACTTGGGTTTGTCGTGCTCAATAATTTAATGTAGATAAATCACAAATTTACTTTCAAAACTTGTGTATTCATTTCATAATTATGTTTGAATGGTGACAGATATTAAAAATATTATTTGAATGTTAAAAGATATTAATCGGTTGTTTAAATACATGTTTAATTAGATGACAGGATGAAAGAAGGTTGGAAATAACAAGGCTTCACCAGTGTCAGAATCAAAATATAATTTAAAATTCTATAGTGTCAGTACTAATGTGTTCAGAAAGACTATATAGATCCCTGCAAATGAAGATTTTGGAGTTAAAGAAGAAGATGATTCGTCCCCATCATTTCATATGGAAATGGAATTGAAACATGCAATGAATAAGGAAAATTTTATAAAATTAAGCGTGAAAGACGTAGATTGCAATATTTAAATTTTTCAAAAAAAAATAATTATTAGACCAATTACTAGATGCTTCCTCGAGGAAGATGTTGAAAAACACCATGCGTTTTTCAACGTGGCGACAAACACACTCTATTTTTCATCGCTTTGGAAATATTCAACCCCTCTCCACCTAATAATTATTTGATTTGGATTCAATGTTTACAAAGAGAAGGAAAAGCACCGCGGGTTACACCTTTTGGAGAACAAGATTACGTTTTTCAAAATGCTAAAAAAGACTACATTTTTCAACTTGGTGAATAACACACTTTGTTTTTCATCGCTTTGGAAATATTCAACCCCTCTCCACCTGATAATTAGTTTATGTGGAGTAAATTTTCTCAAGGAGAAGGAAAAGCGCCATGAGTTACACCTTTTGGAAAACGGGATTGCATTTTTCAAAATGTTAAAAAATACCATGCATTATTCAACGTGGCAAAAAACACACCCTGTTTTTCATTTCTTTGGAAAACTTCAACCCCTCTACACTTGATAAGTAGTTGATGTGGATTCAATGTTTACAATGAAAAGGAAAATCACTGCGGGTTACACCTTTTGGAGAACGGGATTGCGATTTTCAAAATGCTGAAAAACACCATGCATTTTTCAACGTGGAAAAAAACACACTGTATTTTTCATTGCTTTGGAAAAATTCAACCCCTCTCCACCTGATAAATAGTTGATGTGGAGTCAATGTTAACAAGGAGAAGGAAAAGCACCATGGGTTACACCTTTTGGAGAACGAGATTACGATTTTTAAAATGTTGGAAAACACCGTACATTTTTTAATGGCTTTGGAAAACTTCAATCCATCTCCACCTGATAAATAGTTTATGTGGATTCAATGATTAGAAGGAGAAGGAAAATCACTGCAGGTTACACCTTTTGTAGAGCAGGATGCATTTTTCAAAATGTTGAAAAAAATTATGTGTTTTTCAATGTGTTGAATATCACACTCTAGTTTTCATCACTTTGGAAATATTCAACCCCTCTCCACCTGATAATTAGTTGATGTGGATTCAATGTTTACAAGGATAAGGAAAATCACCGCAGGTTACACCTTTTGGAGAACGGGATTGTGATTTTCAAAATGCCGAAAAACACCATGTGTTTTTCAACGTGGTGGAATACACGACCTATTTTTCATCGCTTCGGAAAAATTCAACCCCTCTCCACCTGATAAGTAGTTAATGTGGAGTCAATGTTTACAAGGAGAAGGAAAAACACCACGGGTTACACCTTTTCGAGAATGGGATTGCGTTTTTAAAAATGTTGAAAAACACTATACGTTTTTCAACGTGGTGAATAAAAAACTATGTTTTTCATCTCTTTGGGAATATTCAAACCCTCTCCAGCTGATAAGTAGTTAATATAGAGTCAATTTTTACAAGGAGAAGGAAAATGACGGTGGGTTACACCTTTAAGAGAGCAGGATTGTGATTTTCAGAATGTTGAAAAAAACCATGCATTTTTCAACATGGTAGAATACACGACCTGTTTTTCGTCACTTTTGAAAAATTCAACCTCTCTCCACCTGATAATTAATTTTTGTGGAGTCAATGTTTACAAGGAGAATGAAAACCACCGTGAATTACACATTTTGGAGAACGGGATTAAGCATTTTTAAAAATGTTGAAAAACACCGTGCGTTTTTTCAACATGGCGAATAAAACACTCTGTTTTTCATCTCTTTGGAAATATTCAACCCCTCCCCACATAATAAGTAGTTAATTTGAAGTCAATTTTTACAAGGAGAAGGAAAAGCACCATGGGTTACACCTTTAAGAGAACGGGATTGCGATTTTCATAATGCTGAAAAACAACCATGCATTTTTCAACGTGACAGAATACACGACCTATTTTTTCATCACTTTGGAAAAATTAGAAACCCTCTCCACCTAATAATTAGTTGATGTGGAGTCAATGTTTACAAGGAGAAAGAAGAGCACTGCGGGTTACACCTTTTGGGAGAATGGGATGGGGTTTTTCAAAATTGCTAAAAAACATTGTGCATTTTTCAACATGGGGAATAATACACTTTGTTTTTCATCACTTTGTAGGTATTAAAATCCTCTCCCACATGATAAGTAGTTTATGTGGAGACAATTTTTACAAGGATAAGGAAAATCACCATGCGTGTTACACCTTTTGGAGAACGGGATTGTGATTTTCAAAATGCTGAAAAACACCTATGCGTTTTTCAACGTGGTGGAAAACACGACTCTATTTTTCATCACTTTGGAAATAATTCAACCCCTCTCCACCTGATAAGTAAGTGATGTGGAGTCAATTTTTATAAGGATAAGGAAAAGCACCACGGGTTACACCTTTTGGAGAACGGGATTGTGATTTTCAAAATGCTGGAAAACATGGTGCATTTTTCAATGTAGCGAAAAACACACTCTATTTTTCATCGCTTTGGAAAAATTCAACCACTATCTACTTGATAAGTATTCAATGTTAATTCAATGTCTACAAGGAGAAGGAAAAGCACCATGAGTTACACCTTTTGGAGAACGAGATTCTGTTTTCCAAATTGCTGAAAAATACCGTGCATTTTTCAACGTGGCACAAGACACACTCTATTTTTCATCTGCTTTGGAAATATTTAACTCCTATCCACATGATAAGTATCTGATGTGGATTCAATTTTTACAAGGAAAAGGAAAATCACTGCAGGTTACACCTTTGGGAGAACGGGATTGCATTTTTCAAAATGCTAAAAAATACCATGCGTTTTTCAACGTGGTGGAAAACACACTCTATTTTCATCAATTTGAAATTATTTGACCCCTATCCACCTGATAAGTAGGTTATGTGGAGTCAATTTTTATAACAAGTAGGAAAATCACTGCGGGTTGCGCCTTTTGGAGAATAGGATCGGATTTTTCAAAGTGCTGAAAAACATCATGCATTTTTCAACGTGGCAGAATACACGACTTGTTTTTCATCTCTTTGTAAAATCTCAACACTTCTCCACCTAAAAATTAGTTTATGTGGAGTCAATTTTTACAACAAGAATGAAATGCTCTAGGGGTTACGCCTTCTGGAGAACGAGATCGAGTTTTTCAAAGTGTTGAAAAACACCATGCATTTTTCAACATGGCGCAATACACGACCTATTTCTCATCGCTTTGGAAAAACTCAACCCTTCTCCACCTAACAAGTAGTTGATGTGGATTCAATGTTTACAACAAGAAGGAAAAGGACTGAGGGTTGCCCCTTTTGTAGAACAAGATCACGTTTGTCAAAGTGCTAAAAAACACCACGTGTTTTTCAACGTGGCAAAATACACGACCTATTTTTCATCACTTTTGAAAAATTCAACCCATATCTACATAACGGGTAGTTTATATGGAGTCAATGTTTACAACAATAAGGTAAAGTACCAGGGGTTGTGCTTTGTAGAGAACAGGATTAGGTTTTTAAAAGTGTTGAAAAACACCGTGCGTTTTTCAACTTGGCAGAATGCACGACCTATTTTTCATCGCTTTGGAAAAATTTAACCAATCTCCACCTGACAAGTAGTTTATGTGGAGTCAATGTTTATAACAAGAAGGAAAAGCACCAGGGGTTTCCCCTTTTGAAGAACACGATACATTTTTCAAAGTGATGGAAAACACCGTGTGTTTTTTAACGTGGCAGAACACATGACCTGCTTTTCATCACTTTGGAAAAATTCAACCCATCTCCACTTGATGAGTAGTTGATGTGGATTCAATGCTTACAACAAGAAGGAAAAGCACCGAGGTTGCACTACATAAAGTATGTAAAATTAGGGTTAGAAGATATTACAACTATTTTTGACTAGGATGGAGCGAAGGTGATTTGAGACTGTGTAGGATATGTAAAGTGTTATTGAGTTATCCTGAAAATTTAGAAGTGGGAATATAAGAGGAGGAAGAAGTATCATGTTATAGAAAAATTCACCCAAGTGACTTCATCGACCTTATGTACATGTAGCTATTTTCTGAGTTATGTAAAATCTTTATCTGTGGGATTGAAGAAATGTCTGGTTGTCATAGTACACATGTGTTAGAGTATGGTATGGCAGTCATAGATGTGTGACAAGTGTTATGTTATGTGGACTGTGTCTGTTCTCTTCCATATTTGGTTAAGCTCTTGTGGTGTAGTACCATCATGAAAGTATGTAAAATTATCCTTGTGAATCAATAGTGTTGTGTATGACCCTGGTAGGGTGTTGTGATTGCAGTTCATGTTTAGTACCCATAAGAATGAACAAACAAAAAAAATATTTCTGCGACAATGAAATTTTAAAAAACTGGAATTAGGAATAATGTTAATGGTAGCTTCTTCTTTCGAGTCATTAAACTTTTGGAATAATAACCCTTTATGGTCTAGGCATCAGTGTTATTCTAGGTTTATTTTTTTAGTGGGTTGGGAATCCTTTTCTAAAGATAATAGAAAATGAAATAAATTGAATACATAGATGAATAAATAAATAAGATAATAATGAAGATGTGTTCTTTGTAGATAAAATTTAAGACTCCTTAATTGGAAAGAAAGGAGTTATCTACCAGTGTAAAAGAATTTACCCTCGTTAACCTTAAGCTATAGATTAAACTTTTCTCTCATTGTTGTGAAACATTAAGTATATTTTAAAAAGTAAGATCATTGTTAGCTTTTGGGGATATAGTTAGATCTTAGTTAGTGGGGAAGTATGAATAAGAACACATTAAGTCTAATGCTTCCATCCTAGGAACCTCGTGTGTATCCTCCGTCGAACTTAATCAAGAGAATGCTAACTGAAGCTTTACCCAAATCTAGTTGAACTCTTAAGCCTCTTTAAAATACCGGTTAATAACTAAGGAGATGATGATGATGAAATGAATTGAATTTTCTTACCCTAACCTTTGCCATAATACTTTGTAATCTTCTCTTAAGCATGGTTAATTGTTGATCCTTGTACAAGGAGGTTATATTTTCGAACCTTAATGGCACTCCACTTCAGTTAGAGCTTACACTCATTACTTGTGTAATGGAGGTTTGGATCAAAATTTAGTATTTTCGGTATGATTAAGCAACCTTGTGAGACATGGAACATTTCTCTTTTGATCAAGAGAATTTAGCTAGTTTTTCTAGTCTTTAAATGAACTTCATTTTGAAAACTTGTCCTCAAGCTAAGTAGTCAATAGTATAAAAGTAATAAGTTCACCTTTGTAAGAAGAAATGCTCGAATCAAACCTAAATCTTCTAGATCGTAAATTCAGGTCTTGAAAGATGTTTTTAGCAAAATGCTTAACCTTAAAGGATTTTCCACCGTGGGGTGCACTTAACTGAGACTATGTATTGTGGTTGGACTTGTTTCATGGTGCCTTGTTAAAAAGAAAAGTGAATTGTCCTTGATGGGTGTTGGATGTTCCATGTTGCCTATATGGTCATAGTTGTGTCAAGTTGTTTGAAGAGTTAGTTATAACCTTTTTGTCCACCTGTAATGTTGTTCTATACTTTGAACAAGTAAATAAAAGTTATCGGATACTTCGCTATGTTGTCTTGTGTGTCTGAAATAGTGGGCGTTACAATAGCTAACAAGAAGGTTTTTCCATAAACGATTTGGTGTCACCTCAATAGTGATTAGATATCCTCGAGGCCCCTACAGGGCCAACTACGACATGTCCCCCTCTTTCATCCAACCCCAGGGAACTTTCTGATACAAAGATAGTGCCACAACTAGAAATTTCACCGCAAACACAAACTCTGTGATTCCCTTCCGATGCAAGTGATTTCCTGACTAATATGATAGAAAACATTCACCATTCTCCTCTAAGGAGTATTGAGAAAAAAATATTCTCATTGGCATCCACTAAGAAAACACTCCATAGCTCCTGCAGAATGTTTCGAAACCAACCTACACTCTTTCATCATGCAACTTGATGTGTTCGCACTTAAGAATGAGGTGCGTGAGAGAGTTCCTTCTGACATCCTTATTGCAACGGGCATTGACTACCAAGGGAAAAATTATCCAACCCAATCCTAACAATGTGACTACTAAAGACAAACCCTCTCACCCCAGCATTGAGAAGCCAACAGAAAACTTCCGCTGACATGTTCTTATAGCATTAAAGCTTGTTTGATGTAACTTGAGTTTTCTCCAACTTGGCCAACTTAAATAATATTAGAGAATCCTAAACTTATTCTCTCTAGCCACACAAGCCTCCTCACACACCAAAAGGCTATTGGTTTCCCTAGGCACATTCTTCATGAGCCACTTCATCATTTTGTGGATCCATGTCCAAATTTTTGCCACTATCGAGGGTGGGCTCTTCTTAACAAGATCGAGGGTGATAGTTTGTAGCCCACTATACTTCTATAAGGCCCAAGCCCATTGCCAGAATTAAAAAATAGTGACTAGGCAAATATTGAGTTCTTAGTGCATGCCAGTCTGGCCACATCAAATTAGACGTGGAAGATTTCTCAAAGATACTCTTCATTCCCTTTGCAACTACCCTCTACAAGGCATTTTTCTTGGCCACATCAAACATCCTAATCACTTCCACACCAAACATGAGCACCGAATAAACTAATGCCTTTAAGGTGAGGATCTTAGACCAAGTACGGATTATTGAGAGGACAAAAAATGGTGAACCCCGTGGAGGGTTCTCCTTGACATTGCATGCTCCTCTATGATTCTTTCAATAGATAACTATAGCTTAGTTTCTATCCCCAAATATAATCAAATTCAAAGTCAAATGACACAAAGAACACTCACACATAACAGTAACTTACCAATGATCAATAAGCATATAAACACACTAGAACCATAGCAATTAGCTAGCCTCATATTAAAGAAGAGGTGTCTAGAAGCATCATTACATGTTCTCTTAATGATTGTTTGATTTAGAATGCTCAAGGAAAATCTAAATTTGAACTTCTCAATTATCTTTAAACACTTGGATTCCCCTCATAATGATAGATGATAAAAATGACTTAAATGTATGCTTATTTATAGACAAATTTGTTTACAATAAAAAAAGTTGATACAAAATTGAGGGCTCCAAACCTAATCGGCATTAAAATTTGACAAAACATATCAATGACACCTAATTATAATGATAGGGTAGGGTGGTGATGAACTATAATGTTACATTGATAATAATTAATGCACAATCAAAAATTGTTATTCATTTGACCATCACTAAAAATAAAACATTTAATAAAAAAAATCCTCAAATTTGATATCCATTTGATCATCACAAAATTTAGTGAAGTCAATTTAAATGTAATATCTCTGCACACCTTAAATTTTGGAGCAAGCAAATTGATATTATTTTGTGAGCTATACAAATTTATCCCAAAAATAGGTAATACAATTTTATCAAGTAATAAATGGATAGTGCCACTAAATAAAAAAATTGATTTTTGTATTTTATTTTTAATATTTTTTGTTAGTCGATTATAGCCATTTTTTGTGTTTATAGTTGATAGTTTTGTGACTTGAGTCGTTATTTGTGTCTTTCGAAGCATCAATCATTTTTTGTTAAAAGTGTAAAATAAGTCCTTAAAGGTAAAATTTTCAATAAAATAAGATCTTGAATGATCTTCAATGTAATAAATCTCTCTGATTCAATGTACTAATCACATATTTTGTACTGGGTGCATTCTCGACCAAATCTGACATTAAACTTGTGGGGGGCAATATAGATATTTGATTCCCCTCCACATGTTCACACTTGGGGGGAATGTTAGGAAATAAATGTATAGGGGTTGAATAATTGAATCCACATCAAGTAATTTTCAGGTGGATAGGGGTTGAATAATTCCAAAGCGATGAAAAATAGAGTGTGTTTTCCGCCACGTTGAAAAACGCATGGTGTTTTTTAGCATTTTGAAAAATGCAATCCCATTCTCCCAAAGGTGTAACCCATGGTGCTTTAACTTCTCCTTGTAAAAATTTAATCCACATCAACTACTTATCAAGTGGAGAGGGGTTTAAATTTTCCAAAGTGATGAAAAATAGAGTGTGTTTTCCACCACGTTAAAAAACGCACGGTATTTTTCAGCATTTTGAAAAATGCAATCCCGTTATCCAAAACGTGTAACCCATAGTGATTTTCCTTCTCCTTATAGACATTGATTCCACATCAACTACTTATCAAGTAGAGAGGGGTTGAATTTTTCCAAAGCGATGAAAAATAGAGTGTGTTTTTCGCCATGTTGAAAAACGAATGGTGTTTTTCAGCATTTTGAAAATCGTAATCCCATTCTCCAAAAGGGGTAACCCATGGTGCTTTTCCTTCTCCTTGTAAATATTGAATCCACATAAAATAATTATCAGGTGGAGAGGGGTTGAATTTTTACAAAGCAATGAAAACAGTGTGTTTTCTGCAACGTTGAAAAATGCACGGTGTTCAGCATTTTGAAAATCATAATCCCGTTCTCCAAAAGATGTAACCCGTGGTGATTTTCCTTCTTCTTGTAAACATTTACTCCGCATAAACTACTTATCAAGTGGAGAGAGGTTTAATATTTACAAAGCGATGAAAAATAAAGTGTGTTATTCGCCACATTGAAAAACGCATGGTGTTTTTCAGCAATTTGAAAAATTCAATCCCATTCTCCAAAAGGTGTAACCTGTGGTGCTTTTCCTTCTCCTTGTAAAAATTGACTCCACATAAACTACTTATTAGGTGGAGAGGGGTTGAATTTTTCCAAAGCGATGAAAAACAGGTTGTGTATTCCGCTACATTGAAAAACGCACTGTGTTTTTCAACATTTTGAAAATCACAATCCCGTTCTCCAAAAGGTGTAACCTGCAGTGCTTTTCCTTCTCCTTGTAAACATTGACTCCACACTAAATAACTATCAGGTGGAGAGGGGTTGAATATTTCCAAAGAGATGAAAAACTGAGTGTGTTATTCACCACGTTGAAAATGCACGATGTTTTCCAACATTTTGAAAAATGCAATCCCATTCTCCAAAAGGTGTAACCCGCGGTGCTTTTCTTTCTCCTTGTAAACATTGACTCCACATCAACTACTTATCAGGTGAAGAGGGGATGAATTTTGTAGGAATGTTTAAAATCGATCTGGTATGAGAAATATTAGAAATTGATACAACTTATGTCAAAGAGTCAATTGGATAAAAAAAACTTTTTTAAGGAATAATAACTTGGGAAAAAATACTCGAGACATACTCAAAGAATCAATATCAGATACATCAATTGGTGTGAAAAAAATACTTGTGAAAGGAACATCTAAAGAGACAATACACACAAAACTTATTATGCCTATGTGAGGTTTTAGTGCAGATTAAGTATGAGAACTAGAGAAACCTTGAGTAACCCCTAGAGGTGAGGATATAGGTGGATCTTATGTGAATGAGGGAAGCTTGGGAATTATTATGAGTATGGATTTTATCAAATTCTCTTTATTTTCCTCTTATTCATCATATTATCCATACCCCTCTTATGTTTATCCCTCTCCAACTAGTTATCAACTGTAGCTTTGATAATTCCATGTTGTAACTGTTAGTGCGAAATCATAGCACCCCCAAATGAGTTATACAGGTCTGATTTTCTAAGGTAGAGTCATTTGGTGTGATTGCATAACATTGAGCTTTTCCCAAGGCGTGGGACCTTGCAAAAATGGAAAATATCTCCAAGTCAAAGGTTGGTTCCTTATCCCTCTATTTAGGTGCATACGTAGGGATTTGCAGAGGATCTATCTCTATACCTAATCTAAAACTTTCCAAGGAGACAGGGATAAAAGAGTATAAGAAATAAGAAACAACTAAACTACCAGGTGATGCACAAAAAGAATGATGAACATTTATCTTGCCAATAGACATAAACCAAAAAAATGCATACAATAAACAAGCACAGATATCCAGATCTGTAATGGAAGACCAAATGAAAGCAAAAGAGACAAGAAAGGATCCAAGATCGATCACAGACGTGTTTTATTGCTCTGTGGTTTGATACAGCTCATTACAAAGTAGTGAAAAGGTAGGAATGTATTATAATTTTAATGGAAGGCTTGAACCCCACAAATCCTTTTACTAAAAGGAGAAGGGAGCCTGCAAAATAAGGGACGTCCAACCCTTTACAATGAATCCTACCCCCGACTTTATAGATTCAGCCTGAGATAAGAAAGAGAGAGAGAGAGAGAGAAACAGGAAAAACAAGTTGTAGCTCAACTACCGTTGTTAATTCCTCTGATGAAATCTTCCCCCAAATCCATCTTTACTGCATCAATCCTCGGTTCAGCACCTTGAAGTAAAAGGAAATGACGAAACATATCAAATATGATCTGGTTGTTGAGGCAATAAGGTCCTACATTGAAATCCTGAAGATGTTTCCCCCGTTTTCTTCACTTAACCTCCTTAAAATTAAATTTTTAGGCCTCCATGGCATGGGCGAGGTTGAGATCTTTCCAATGGTGTTAGAATCACAATATTTTGAGTCCTGAGTCGAAAGATATGCCCCTTCAAAGTTTGTATCGATTCTGTATGAATGGGCGGGAAAATAATTAGAAAAATGGGTCCCCCTTTTGGTATGGGACATGTGGCAACCAGATCGGAACAAAAATCAGGCCTATGGGTCTGCAATTTATCTTTTTCCCTTTTGAGAAAAACTCAAAAAACTCCCACAGCCCCGAAGCTCTGCCTAAACACATGGCTCCTTTTAGTTGGCTATGGAATGCACTTCCAACTTTATCTTTGTGCCTTTTGGACGAAAGGTAAATTTTCACTTTTTCCCCTGACTCCCCGCTTTGGCTTTGACTCGGGTTCACACGCTGACTTTTTCCTTGGGTGGAGTCGCGGGCCATTTTACAACTTTACCCCTTTTGAGATAACAAGGGGCGAAGAACCAACTTTTTCCCCAACGGTCCACTCTCCCCTGGGATACACGGTAGTCAAGCACTCATTTAGAAACCTTTTCTCTATTCAACCCTTAAATCAACGTGATTAAGACACTTGGCAACCTCTGCCGATTTGTAGAATTTTCAACGGTCCCTCTTACTTTTTAGACTTTGGGCTACGTGGCGAGTTCGCACTCATTTGGGTCTTTACCTTGGGACAACCTCTTGGAGATGCACCACACTGACACTTGGCATTCTCTACTTACACTTTTATACTTATTCAATTTCAAAGCCCACCTTTTGACTTTGTTTGACCATTTGCTACGTGGAGGGTTGGCGCAAGTTTGAGTCTCTGCCCTAGGCTTCCTTTTCGAATTTGTGCCAAGTTGACACCTGGCACGCTTTCTCTCAACTAAAGGCTTTTCAACACCCCATAATTTCTTTGGGGTTCTAGACGCATGGAATCCTGGCACAAGTTTGGGTTCCTCTTTTTGGACTCACCTTTGGAGAAGTGTCATTAGGACACATGGCTCCTTCCGCTGCCTCCTCCATACTTAGTCATTTTTGGGATTTTTCCTGAACCGTTTCGAGCTTGAGGATTTCGGATCTTTTTCGTTTCTTCCCCTTCTTGTTTCTTATTCCTCAGTGGCATCACCCCTTCTTTTCTAACACTTTTATCTCATAGTTGAGTCTACCTGTAACTTGGAGAATGGATTTAAGACGTGGGAACGGCCCAACAGAATCGTTTCTTTCGTACAGGGTCCCTTAGTCTCTCTTGGCCCCCACCACTCCATGGTTGAGTCCTTCTACGACCAATTTGCAAGATCTGAATGAGTTTTCTCAGGTTCCTCTTATGTGGGGTCGTGACTAATTCAATATTTGGCACGGGGTGAAATATAGATAACAGTACCTTCTTCTCGTTTACCATAATTTTAATCTATGGGTTAGATTAAATATCATTATCTAGTGCATTTTATTGTTTTTGATAAACTCTCATCCCTAATTTTTTCATTAAAAAGGTAAAATTATCCCTTACTACCCCTTGAGTGCCCTAATACCTAAAGGGTGATTGACATATGAATTTGAAATTCTTTCTTGAATCAATCATATTGACACTTAAGGGCCAGTAATTGAAATTTAAATCACTAAATTTGAATGGGATATCAAAACAATATTTTTGCTTCTTGGCTTTGCATATCACTATTATTCCATAAAAAAATTAGTTTTCTACCTCAATTGTTACTATTTTTATGTATATATTTAGGTAATACGATTGGGAGAGTGTGGCAATGATCTAATCTATATATTGGACCTTGGATACCCCTTATAAGAGTAGAAGTTAGAAAACTTGATTCTTAAAGCTTATTGCATGTTTGTTTAGGCCGAATATTTCGTAGAAAACTTATTCTTTAATGCTTAGTGGTTTTTTTTACGTTGAATATTTCGTAGGATACTTACTTCTTGAACCTTAATGGTGACTAAATTGAGATTTTGTGAGTTTGTTTATGAAAAGAAATTATAATTGTAGGAAACTTACTTCTTAAACCTTATTGGTGACTAAATTTAGAGTTTGTGAGTTTGTTTATATCAACACAAAGTTTATAATTCTTATTTAAATAACGTCGTCAACATAAATATGATTCAATTTTGTATTAAACCCCAAGCAAATATAATTATAAAAAAAATCAAACTTTCTCAAAATTTGTAATTATTAATGCAGGGCCAGACCAAATACAAAAAAAGAATAATAAATAAATGGAAAGAAGCCGGTTTGTTAAGTTCTCTACAAAACTGGTCACATTTTTTTACCCTTTCTCCAAACTCATCATTTTTTTTCATGCTCTAGTGTTGACAAAATAAAATAAAATGGGATTGCTTTTTATTTTAAATGGGAGTCGTATGGTTCAAAAGGCCAAAATATTTTTTGTCATTTAACATAAGTATTTTAGTGTGTTGAATGGGGTATTTGTATATAATTGTAGTCATCATTAGGTAGGTGACTCTCTTCTTGTATGTTAAAGTTTCAAAGTTTTTAATTGTTGAGTATTTGCGGATCACTCACATATGTTTGCAATAAACCAATGATGAATCTCCTTAATAGAAAAACTCATTAGTTAGTTGTAATTTGATTTGATAAAGAAGTGTATGTTTTTTCTAAAAATATTACTCAAACCTGATCTCATCTGACTTGATTAATAGTAATATATTAGATAATAGAGATTATATATTACAGCTAGAACATAGCCATTTTTTTAATTGTAGAAACGTAAAGAAAGTGGGATTCATATAACTATAAACGTCTACTTATTCCGAATAGGATTTCTCTTCCTCATTCTTACGGTTCCCTGGAAGCTTTTGTTTCACCTTGTCCAGCAGCCCCTCTTTCTTCTCACCCTGTGCATTTTCTTTCCCTTCTTTCTTGGAAGCACAAGTCACTGATCTACTAACACATGTCAGAGACCCCAAAGCTTCATCTTGTTGTAAGAAACGCCTTCGACGTAACAATAATGCTAAAGCACATTCCAAAAATAATAATTTTTACGCCTCCATAGCCTATCCCGAACTAAAAAATTACACTTAATGGAAGATTCCCAAGGCTCACCCTTGATGGTATCACTGACTGGGAAACCATACTATTGACATCAGCAAATTCATGGTCCATTTATAAATTCTCTCTTAGTTATATGGAAGGTGAAGAGTTTTACCCCATATTTTTTCTTCTTAGCTGGCCCGCAACATCAATAACCCACAACAATTTTCTCTGGCAAGATTTTGAAGATAAATGTCCAACTAAACTAATGCATATTATTCCCCTTGCAAAATATCTTATTTAGCTTCTCCTTCTCAACTAGTGAATTGAGATCTTTATTATCATAATCTACGAGATAATGCGAATTTGTTGAACTTAAAGTCCCAAATCTTTGATTTGTCTCCAAAATATTATGTTTCCTATGTTAGCACCAACAAAAATTGAGTATAGTGAAATATCAAGAAAAACCTGAAAGGAAAGCAACATATTGGAGGCCAAAAGAAATAATCATACCAACATATCAATGCAAAATCTGAAACAAGTGATTATTGAAATTAATATGCTCCTCCAAATTATTTTTGTACTAGCAAGAATTGAAACATAGAATGCATCAAACAATATGATAAATCATTATACCTGAAAGATCTAAACATATAACATTTACATATGGATAAAACTACTGCAATTTTCCATGACTGTAGTATTCATACATGGACATCAATTGAATAGAAGGGTTCCATTAGGAAAGCCAAAAGTTAGAAGAAATACTTGAAGAATTTGATGCACAAAACTTATATGCCAAAGTCCTCTAATATGTGTGTAATAATCGTGGAGGCAAATTTTGTGACATAGTGGCAGTCTCCAGCACTTAAAGATTTTTATACCCAAGATGGCTTCTCTTGTGATGATGTCGATAAGCTAAAATGTAACTACCAGGGTTTTTCCGATGATAGCAAATAATTTATTTCCATTGGTTTTCCTAAACATCATGTAGAACTAAAGATATGTCGTGTGTATACTATGAACATATATTCTGAGGCCAAGGGTGCATTATAGTTCGAGGAAGCAATCTGCCCTTGCAAGGAAAGCATACACTTGTTTATTGTCCTCAATCCAACTCCCCCCAGGAATCCTTTCTAACTTTACCCCCTTCATTATTTTCCTCATGTTTTCAACATCATGCTACCTTCCAGCCACAACATACATGTTTGATAACAACACATAAGTTCTGACATTGTTAGGATCTAACTCAAAAAAATGTGCAGCAACCCATTCTCCTAAATCTATGTTGTTGTGTACTCTACAGACAGAAAGCAACGACCTCCACACTATTGCATCTGGACTTATTGGCATTTCATTGATAAACTAGATTCTACCTCATAAAGGTGCTCAGTGCGACCAAGAAGATCAACAATGCAGGCATAGTGCACCTTGCAGGTGTAACATCATAATCTTGATTCATGCAATCAAAGTATTACCTGCCTTCACTCACTAAGCCAGCATGGTAGCAGACAAACAATATAGAAACAAAGGTGGCATGGTTGGGGATTATACCCGATTGCCCACCTTCCTTGGACACTTGTTTAGATACTGATCCTGACACTATTGATCATATTTTGGACATTATTATGTTTTGATGTAGTATGATGTGTATATGCTAGATCATGGATTTCTATGGACATTATTATGTTTTGCTTAGTATGATGGTTAGATGTTAGACTATGGATTAATATTGATCTGGATTCAGTTATTATGCTTGATGATCATTGAGACATTATTATTATTATGTGGATGATGATATACTAGTTGACATGGATAGGTTATTGATGTTGATTTTAGACATGTGACATTGATATTATGAATAGCTCTAGTATAGAGATCTATTGGATGATGATATAGTTGCAAATTGAATTTAAATGATAAATGTTAAATTCTTGATATTGTTGTGATTTGGATTTAATAATTGTATGTTGCTTATATCATTTGGATGTTCTGATATGGCCATGAGGCCGAAGGGGTATTTTAAATTTTGCAGGTTAAAAATCACAACAATGTCGGGGGACTGGAGACTAACCATATTGGAATTCAGTGTGAGATCAACAAGGTCACCATGGCAATTGTGTTTGTTTTGTGTGTTGTGTTATGTTAGGACTCCCCATGGGGGGGATTTCCACTATTGTGACCATGGGATATATGTGTTTTACTATGTGTTCCCTTTTTATTATTGTTGTATGTATTTTATTTGTAATGTGTTCTTTATTTTAACTATTCTAATGTGATAGTTTAATGTGAGAAGTCATATAGTTAAATTTTAATTAAATAATTGGGATGAGGGATGTAAGGAATTAATGTTATTGTCTTGAGTAATAATTAAATTTGATTTATATATAGTATAACCATGTGATAAATAAATAAACCTTATGTCAAAAGATTGTAATAAATGAATGTCATAGATATTAATACATTTTGAAAGAGTGTGTAAGTTACCATGTAAGGATGTGTAAGAATTTGTAAGAGGTTGTAAGGAAGATTTTGGAAGGTCAAACACTCCATCCCTCTTGAAATTCGAATTTGATCTTGGAGGAAAAATTTGGAGGCTTGTGGGACAAGTTAAACTTGTCCCACACCTCTCAAAATCTTCCACCAACCATGATTATAGTTTTGGAGTCAAAATCAATCTATTTTATTGTATTTTGACATAATTTTGTGTAAGAATTGATTGCACTTGTCTTACAAATTTTAAATGCATTCCCTTTTTGGAGTATGGGTTGAAGTTGTGTATGTAAGTGACTTTTTCATTCACATTTATTGGTGATTTATTGTTGATGTTGATTGCACTTTTGGGGAATGAGGAAAAATGATGTGGCATCCCACTTGGAATCCACATCATCCTCTTCCACCCTCTCCTTTAAAATTTGAATTCCTCCTCATTTTGAGGTTGTTGAAAGTTTTTGATTTCACTCTTGGGTTGAATTTTCTCTTGCCTTTGGAGCTTTCTTGTGGAAGGAGCTTGGATTGATTGTGCATGCTTTCCTTTTGCTGTTTTGGGACTGGTTTTGAGCATCAAAGAATCTGCTGTTTTGGAAAACAAATCTCCATAATGGAGAGGTAGGCTCTTGCCATTTTTAATTGTTGTTTTTCCCTCTTTCTTGCATGCAAAATATTGAATGGTTTTGTGTCTGCATTCTTAGATGGATGGGTAGAATGCTTAGGGCATGGTGTAGAGAGAAGACTATGAGGTTTAATCAGAGGAGGGATAAGGGATTTTCCATTGGCACTTGTTTCTTGTGGAGGGAAGGTTGGTTTGGGATCCACCTAGGAAAAGAATATGCTTGCATTTCTTACTTTGGGGGGGGGGGGGGGGGGGGGGGCATAAGGGATAAATTTGGAGGAGGGATAAGGAGGGGTTGAGGAGGGATAAGGTTTATGGGTTTTGTTATGATTTTGGGGGTTGTTTTGGTGGATGCCCAAATTTCAACAAGGGAGGCATAAGGAGACCTCCATAGCTCTTGCTCTTGTTTGGCTTGCTTGTTCAAGCCTATGTGTTGTATGATTGTTTTTAAATGTAGTTGGGAACTGTTGTTTTGTTTTGAATTGTGCTTTTGTTGTTTTGTGCAATGTGAGTGTTTCTTGTTTGTGATAGAAGCCTTTGTTGCCATGTGTTGGTTTCATGCTCCATTTCAATATGGTTGGGGCTCGGGGGCCAATGGGGAAAGATGGATTCTCTTTTCCCATTGGGTATCTTGGTTGGGTGGAGAGCGTTGCCTTTCCCCCTTCCTTGTTGTGATCAAAAGATAAAAGATGAAGGATCAACATGTTGTTGTTTGGAGCTTGAGAAAACAGTTTTGACAGTCTTCTTTCTTGAGCAAATGTCATTGTAACCTTTCCCACTTCTAGTGGATGAATGTATTGATATTGAAATGTGAAGTGTTTACATTGTAATTTGGAAGTTGTAATTGATTGAGAAATGTAAATGATATCCTATATTTTGTATTTGGAAAATGTGAAGAGTTCACTTTTCCTCTCTCTGTTTTGGGAAAATTGAACATCATACAGTTTGTAAGTTTCAAATTGGAATTCAAAGAAAGAGTTAAATTTTATATTGATATTGGAGATCAATGAAAGAAATATCTTCTTTCCCCAATTGCATTGTTGTGTTGAAATTTTAATGACTGTTATAATTTGGAATTCTGTTTTGAGAAAGAGAACACGTATAAAGGAAATGACAGAAATTTGGATATTTTGAAATGAGTTTTAGAATTGAAATCAACATTACATATTGAATATAAGTGTTGTTGAATCAATTGAATGTTTGAGAAAGAATTTGGCATGTTTTCCATATTTGAACGTTGCACATTAATTTTGCAAACCTCGTGGAAGGGAAAATTCTGTTATTTGTATAATTCTGGCATTTGAAAATAATGTAATTAATGTACAGTTCAGATTTATGAATAAAATTAATAAAGGAGACAAATAAATTTTTAGATGTATTAGGTCCTATTGAACCTACATTGAACTCCACATTTAAGAAAACATCTCTAAAACTTTATCAAATTCAATTTTAACTTCACAACCCAACTCCCTGTCAAAAGTTGTAAAGTTATATCAATTTCAACTCAATCTCTAAATTGGATTTGAAAATATACCTAAACATCCATGATCACCCCTCCATGTTCAGTTTGCATGTTGAGGAGAAAAGAAATCAAATTGAACCAAACTTAAAAGTTAGAAAAACTGCCAGTTTTGTAATTAAAAACCCTGCAGATCGTTTATTCAAAATTGACCTTGAAAAATTTATCAAAAATCAAAATTGATGATTCTTGTGCAAAGAGGACTCTGAGAGCTTTCCGGAAAGTCCTCGTTTTCCTAAAATGGAGCTTCCTATCAAAAGTTATGGCCATTTGAAGTTTTACTTCAAAATGGCCATCCCAAACCAAAAATGAAATAATTCAACCTTAGAAAAATTTAAATTTTGAACTTTAGAAAAATTTCCTAAAAATTTGCACGGCCCCGCCACCCTCTTATCCAATCAAATGATGCCACATGGCATCCAGAGGGGTGGAGCTTTTGGAAAAACTTAAACTTTTTGAAAATTTGGTCTCGGGAAAATTTTCCAAATTTTCCCCGCAACCCTGTGGCCCCAAACCAATCACGTGCTGACACGTGGCAGGGAGGGTGCGCGGGTTAAAATTGAAAACTTAACCATTTTTGGCCTTTGGGAAAATTTTCACATTTTTCCCCGTGGACCCACACCCCCACAGCCAATAGGGTGTTGACACGTGTCCCCTTGGAGGCACGGGCCCACGCAAGTCTTTTTTTAACCTTTTTATCCCTTTGGCAAAAAATCCAAATCTTCTCCGCCACTCCGCAGCCAATCACAAGGGGCCACATGGCCATTTGAACAAGCGTGGAGGCACAGAGGAAAATTTTCCTTCAGAAAATTGAATTTTTTGACTTCGGGAAAAATCAAAATTTTTCCCCAACCCGTGATCCCGCCGAACCCTGAACACGTGGCTATGTGGCAAGTTGGGCCACGTGGCAAGGGGAGGCAGATATTTTCTCCCTTGGAATTTTAAAATTCTCCAAATCCTCCTTCATCCACTGGTCCGCGCCACCCTGCACCAATCAGCATGTGCCACGTGTCCTACTTCATTGGCCCCATAGGCACCCAGAAGTGTTTTGCGCTTTGCACCTGAAGTGGGGAAAATTCTCAATTTTCCTCCCCACTCCGCCCATCCACCCTAAGGGAAAAATTTTCCCCTAACCCCGCAGACCTCCCTAGGGAAAATTTCCCCCTAAAACTCTGCCCAGCCATAACTAGAGTTCTACAAGGAGTTAGGAGGACTTATTTATATGGTTGGAAAGGTGAGAGAATTTCCTATCCAATGAGCATAATTTAGGAAAGTTTTGATGACTCTTAATGTGAGAAAAATCTAGTTGAAGTTTAGGGCCTGTTAAGAGAGCAGGCATGGGGGTAAATTTCTCCCTGAACCTAAGTAAAATATGTAATCCTAAAATTGAAATCCTGTGAACTTGCTATAAGTATAAAATGGGAAAAAAAAATGTGTATTTGGTAATTAGACCTTGTCTGGAACCTGTTAGTGCAAACTGATGTCTTGCAACTTAGTTGTGGACTCTCCTAATAAAAAAAAATTATTCCTTAATTTTTCCCAGCTAACCCTAGTTTTTTTCTTGGTCTCAAGTGGTAGTTTGAAGTGGAATTACACTTGGTATCAGAGTGGTGGTTCAAAATCTTGGACCATTGGGCACACTAGAAGATTGAGACTTGAGACTTTTAAAACTAGCAAACCTGTAAATTAGAAAACAAAACTGTTTGAAAATTGTTCATGATAGTAAACTTAGAAAACTGTAGAAGGCTTGAAGTAATGAACTAACTCTCACTTTGGTCTATGCAGGAGGCTCAGATGGAGTGAGAGGAACATTCATAGAGGGTCAGAGTCACCACCACCTCCACCACCACCACCACCACCACCACCAGATCAAGGTATAGCAGCTATCCTACCACATATTTTGTAGACCCTCCAGGATGTTAATGCTTCCCTACGTGGAGGATCAGTAGGAGGACATCCAGACATGCATGACAGAGCTACTTCCTTTGAGGGTCAGGCACCTCCTTTACTAGGTGAGGAACGTGGAGGAGAGAAATTTCCATGGAGAGTCAGATAGAGCAGAGTCTCCTTCGACGGGACATGGTGACCATATTTTAGGACAGAGAGAGAGGTCTCGGAGCCCTAGGCTCAAGGAGAGGAAGGTAGAGAGGCCCAGAGGCCATCAGACCATAGCTGCAGATCACATCAGGGAGATCCTGAAGCTTAGGCCATCACATTATTCTGGTGACATAGGGGGATTCCAGGAAGAGGCCTGGCTGGTTAGCTTGAGTGGTTGCTTCAAGCTTTGTCCTTGTTCTAGCAACATGAAAGCTCGTGTTGCGATCCACCTACTGAAGGATGGAGTGGGAGTATGGTGGAGGACAGAGGAGTAGAAGCTCCATATAGATTCAGAGACAGTCACTTGGGAGCTATTCAAGGAGAGATTCAGGAGAAGGTACTTGTCATGGAGATTCATACAGTAGAGGATCGATGAGTTCCACGATCTTCGACAGGCATCCCTTACAGTGGCAGAGTATGAGAGTAGGTTCCTGGACCTACTTCAGTACATTGATTACATGCAGGATGAGTAGGTGCGGATCCACAGGTTCATCTGAGGCCTTAATTTAGACATTGGAGGTGCAGTTCGGATCCACTGCCCATAGACTTTAGCAGAGGCCGTTGAGAAGGCCTACATTGCAAAGGAGACTCGGGGTAAAACCCAGCAGGCTAGAGACCGAGTCAGGAGCCGTATTCAGCAGTTACAGGATAGCAGATCAAGGGGGTCAGCTCCTCCTCCTTGTGGTGGTCAGCATTCTTTGCAGTCATCTTTCAGACCATAGCAGCAATAGCAGCAGTCCCACCCACCATTTAGGCCTCCTCAGAGAGCTGATGCACAGAGAGGTCACAGTATGGGGCCTCCTCCTAGGGGTCCCACCAGGACACAGGGTGGAGCTAGAGCTCAGTCAGTAGGAGCTCGACCACAGAGGCCACAATAGACTATAGCTGGATCATCAAGATCCATGACACCTACCTCTAGGGCACCTTCTGGAGGTGCTTCTACTTGGAGAGGTTCAGGTGGTTGTTTTGGGTGTGGAGTAGCGGGACACTTTTGGAGAGATTTCCCCCAGAACCCTAATAAGGGTAAGGCACCCATCTCAGAGCCTATAGTTGGAGACATGGGATGGAGTCACAGGATCTATGTAGTGGTTGAGAACTACCAGGCTGAGCACCAGAGCACAGTCATTGAGACCACAGGTAGTATTAGAGGTATTCCTACTTCTATATTGTTTGACTCCAGTTTGTCTGATTTATTTATTGCACCATCCTTAGTAGAGCGATGTAGGCTAGTGGCTGTTAGACAGGGTCATAGTTGGGATGTCGAGATGGCTTCAGGAGCCAAGGTCTCTGTAGACTCCTTAGTAAAGGAGTGTGTTGTTAATTTGGGACCTTTCACCACCACTTCAGATCTCCGCATACTTCCTTTGGGCTCGTATGGAGTCATATTAGGCATGGACTGGTTAGCTACACATAGGGCCAGGATGGATTGCTATCACAAGACTATATCTTGTGCAGATGATCTCAGAGTTGAGTCGGTGATTTCAGGGGTCAGGAGACCCATTTCTATTCGCACTATCTCCACTATGCAACTCAACCGGTGTGTGCGGCGGGGTTTTCAGATGTATGTAGTGACAATCAGTGAAAGGATAGAGGATGGGTCTAGTGGGCCATCGCTAGATGACCATCCCATTCTGAGAGAGTATGCAGATGTTTTTCCAAGGGAGCTACCGGGGATGCCACCCCCACGTGAGATTGATTTCCATATTGATCTGGTTCCAGGAGCAGAGCCTATCTCACGAGCTCCTTATCAGATGACCACCCCAGAGCTCTGTGAGCTCAAGTTGTAGCTGGAGGGCCTTCTAGAGAAAGGCCTTATCCATCCTAGTGTATCCCCTTGGGGTGCACCGGTCATTTTTGTGAAGAAGAAGGATGGATCATTGCGGTTGTGTATCGACTACCGCCAGTTGAATAAGGTAACGATCAAGAATCGTTATCCCCTACCTCGCATTGATGACTTGTTTGATCAAATGAAGGGAGCCATGGTGTTCTCTAAGATTGATCTCAAGTTAGGGTACCATCAGTTGAGGATTACGGAGGTAGACATTCATAAGACTACTTTTCGTATGAGGTATGGGCACTATGAGTTCACAGTGGTGCCCTTTGGTTTGACAAATGCCCCCGCAGTATTCATGAGTTTGATGAATGGGGTATTCAGGACCTTTCTAGATCACTTCATGCTCATCTTTCTTGATGACATTCTGATTTACTCACGTATGCGTGAGGAGCATGAGGGGCACCTTCGACAGGTTCTTCAGTGTCTTCGTGAGCAGCAGCTTTATGGGAACTTGGAGAAGTGTGCTTTCTTTCAGTCAGAGATACAGTACTTGGGTCATATCATCTCTGGGGAAGGTATCATAGTCAATCCTTCCAAGATTAGAGCCATTATGGATTGGCCAGTACCCACTACAGTGACAGAGGTGCACAGCTTCATGGGGTTAGCAGGTTACTACAGGAGATTTGTGTAGGAATTCTCTCGGATAGCACACCCCATCACTTCCCTTCAGCGGAAAGGGAAGAAGTTTGTTTGGACAGACAGGTGTGAGCAGGCCTTTAGGACACTGAAGGAATGTCTCACCACACCACCCATTCTTGTAGTACTGGATCCACATGGTGAGTTCTTTGTTTGCACAGATGCTTCATTAGCAGGCCTTGGAGGTGTTCTTATGCAGGAGGGTAGAGTAGTTACCTTTGAGTCTCACAAACTCAAGGATCATGAGCTTAATTATTTGACTCATGACCTTGAGCTTGTGGTAGTAGTGCATGCTT
Organism: Taxus chinensis; assembly: GCA_019776745.2. Taxonomy (NCBI): domain Eukaryota; kingdom Viridiplantae; phylum Streptophyta; class Pinopsida; order Cupressales; family Taxaceae; genus Taxus; species Taxus chinensis. Next base: position 376,488,732 of record CM034154.1, on the reverse strand, counting down.
TAGTTTGATGGAGACATTTTCTTCTTGGTCAGAGATTCACACTCAGGACAGATCATTTGAGTCTTCACCACCTCTTCACGCAGCCCAATCTAAACGCTCGTCAGAGGCATTGGATGGAGTTGCTTTGTGAGTATGACATGGAGATAGAGCATGTGAAAGGGAAGGAGAATGTGGTTGCAAACACTCTCAGTAGATGGAGACATGTGAGTATGGCTACTTTAGTGAGCACAGATTTGTGGAGCAGGATTCTTCAGCAGCTTCCTCTTGACAGCTTCTACATTGCAGCTCGAGCAGAGATTGAGTCCCAGAGACCCCTTGAGGGGAAGTTTGATGGTTTCTCACTAGAGGCAGATGGCCTTCTTAGGCATAGAGGTCAGATTTATGTTCCCAGAGATGGAGGCTTGAGGCAGGACATCTTGACAGAGGCACATCATGCACCCTATTCAGCCCATCCTGGGGTGAAGAAGATGCACACTACCTTGAGACAGTTATATCACTGGAGAGGACTTCACGTGGATGTGGCTCAGTTCATGTCACACTGCTTAGAGTGCTAGAAAGTGAAGGCTAAGCATCAGCATCCAGCTAGCCTTCTCTTTCCTCATGCTATACCAGAGTGGAAATGGGACACCATTTCCATGGATTTCATTGTTGGGTTACCGATGTCGAGATATCACCATGACGCCATCATGGTCACGGTTGATAAATTGACAAAAGTAGCCCACTTTTCTCCGGTGAAGACCACGTATATAGCTAGTGCAGTGGCACGTGTCTACTTAGATGAGATTGTTAGGTTGCACGGGATTCCATGGAAGATCATTTGTGACCGCGATCCTTTGTACACTTCCCATTTCTAGACTACCATGCAGTATGTTCTCGGGATGAAGATTAACTTCAGCACAACTTATCACCCTGAGACAGATGGACAGACCAAGAGGGTGAATTAGATTTTGGAGGACATGCTCAGGATGTATGTGATGGATCACCAAGTGAGATGGGAGGAGTATCTGTACCTTGTGGAGTTTTCCTACAATAATAGCTTCCAGAGTTCTATAGGCATGGCTCCTTTTCAGGCCTTGTATGGTAGGGAGTGTAGGACACCCCTTAGCTGGGACAGGTTGGAGGATAGAGTATCTCTTGGACCAGCTCTTTTGTAGGACATGGAGCAGCAGGTAGTGTTGATCAGGCAGAGATTACAGGAGGCACATGATAGACAAAAGAAGTACGCTGATCAGCATAGAACCGAGCGTAATTTTGATGTGGGCATGAAGGTTTTCCTTCATGTTAGGCCACATAAGAGCCTGATCCATTATGGAAAAGGTTCTAAGTTAGCTCCTTGGTTCGTTGGACCTTTTGAGATCTTGGAGCGTATCAGCCCATTGGCTTACCATCTAGCATTGCCACCCAACTTGTCTCACATACATGATGTGTTTCATGTTTCTGTTCTTAGGAGATACATCACAGATCCTTCTCATGTGCTAGATTGGACATCATTGCAGGTACAGGATCAGGGGCAGGTGATGGTGGAGCCCATCCATATCATAGATCACAGGACCTTGGGCCTTCGAGGCAGAGAGATTGATCAGGTACGGGTGCAGTGGGACAGATATGATGAGACTGCAGCCACTTGGGAGGATGCTACTGTTTTACGAGTGCAGTTTCCACATTTGTTCCAGTGACTTCCAGGAGGAAGTCGAGTCTAAGGGGAGGGGGATGTAGTGCCCACCTTCCTTGGACACTGTTTAGATACTGATCCTGACACTATTGATCATATTTTGGACATTATTATGTTTTGATGTAGTATGATGTGTATATGCTAGATCATGGATTTCTATGGACATTATTATGTTTTGCTTAGTATTCCGGTTAGATGTTAGACTATGGATTAATATTGATCTGGATTCAGTTATTTTGCTTGATGATCATTGAGACATTATTATTATTATGTGGATGATGATATATTAGTTGACATGGATAGGTTATTGATGTTGATTTTAGACATGTGACATTGATATTATGAATAGCTCTAGTATAGAGATCTATTGGATGATGATATAGTTGCAAATTGAAGTTAAATGATAAATGTTAAATTCTTGATATTGTTGTGATTTGGATTTAATAATTGTATGTTGCTTATATCATTTGGATGTTCTGATATGGCCACAAGGCCGAAGGAGGTATTTTACATTTTGCAGGATTAAAAAAAATCACAACAACGTCGGGGGACTGGAGACTAACCATATTGGAATTCAGTGTGAGATCAACAAGGTCACCATGGCAACTGTGTTTGTTTTGTGTGTTGTGTTATGTTAGGACTCCCCATGGGGGGGATTTCCACTATTGTGACCATGGGATATATGTGTTTTAATTATGTGTTCCCTTTTTATTTATTGTTGTATGTATTTTATTTGTAATGTGCTCTTTATTTTAACTATTCTAATGTGATAGTTTAATGTGAGAAGTCATATAGTTAAATTTTAATTAAATAATTGGGATGAGGGATGTAAGGAATTAATGTTATTGTCTTGAGTAATAATTAAATTTGATTTATATATAGTATAACCATGTGATAAATAAATAAACCTTATGTCAAAAGATGGTAATAAATGAATGTCATAGATATTAATACATTTTGAAAGAGTGTGTAAGTTACCATGTAAGGATGTGTAAGAATTTGTAAGAGGTTGTAAGGAAGATTTTGGAAGGTCAAACACTCCATCCCTCTTGAAATTCGAATTTGATCTTGGAGGACAAATTTGGAGGCTTGTGGGACAAGTTAAACTTGTCCCACACCTCTCAAAATCTTCCACCAACCATGATTATAGTTTTGAAGTCAAAATCAATCTATTTTATTGTATTTTGACATAATTTTGTGTAAGAATTGATTGCACTTGTCTTACAAATTTTAAATGCATTCCCTTTTTGAGTATGGGTTGAAGTTTGTGTATGTAAGTGATTTTGTCATTCACATTTATTGGGATTTGTTGTATTTGATGTTGATTGCATTTTGGGATGAGGAAAAATGATGTGGCATCCCACTTGGAATCCACATCATCCTCTTCCACCCTCTCCTTTAAAATTTGAATTCCTCCTCATTTTGGGCTTGTTAAAAGTTTGTGATTTCACTCTTGGGTCGAATTTCCTCTTGCCTTTGGAGCTTGCTTTGTGGAAGGAGCTGGATTGATTGTGCATGCTTCCTCATTGCTGATTTGGGACTGGTTTTTGAGCATCAAAGAATGATGTTTTGGAAAACAAATCTCCATAATGGAGAGGTAGGCTCTTGCCTTTTTAATTGCTTGTTTTTCCCTCTTTCTTGCATGCAAAATATTGAATGGTTTTGTGTTTGCATTCTTAGATGGATGGGTAGAATGCTTAGGGAATGGTGTAGAGAGGAGACTATGAGGTTTAATTAGAGGAGGGATAAGGGATTTTCCATTGGGCACTTGTTTCTTGTGGAGGGAAGGTTGGTTTGGGATCCACCTAGGAAAAGAATATGCTTGCATTTCTTACTTTTGGGGGGGGGGGGGGGGGGGCATAAGGGATAAATTTGGAGGAGGGATAAGGAGGGGTTGAGGAGGGATAAGGTTTATGAGTTTCATGTTATGATTTTGGCGGGTTGTTTTGGTGGATGCCCAAATTTCAACAAGGGAGGCATAAGGAGACCTCCATAGATCTTGCTCTTGTTTGGCTTGCTTGTTCAAGCCTTTGTTTTGTTGATGTTTTTTTAAATGTAGTTGGGAACTACATCTTTTGTTTGAATTGTGTTTCTTTTCTGAATGTGAGTGTTTCTTGTATGTGAAAGAAGCCTTGTTGCCATGTGTTGTTTTCATGCTCCATTTCAATATGGTTGGGGCTCGGGGGCCAATGGGGAAAGATGGATTCTCTTTTCCCATTGGGTATCTTGGTTGGGTGGAGAGCATTGTCTTTCCCCCTTCCTTGTTGTGATTAAAAGATAAAAGATGAAGAAATCAACATGTTGCTGTTTGGAGCTTGGAGAAATTCTAATTTTGACAGTCTTCTTTCCTTGAGTAAATGTCATTGTAACCTTTCCCACTTCTAGTGGATGAATGTATTGATATTGAAATGTGAAGTGTTTACATTGTATTTGGAAGTTGTAATTGATTGAGAAATGTAAATGATATCCTATATTTTGTAAAGAAAATGTGAAGAGTTCACTTTTCCTTTCTATTTTGGAAAAATCAACATCATACAGTTTGTAAGTTTTTGAATTGGAATTCAAAGAAGGAGAGTTAAGTTGTATATTGATTGTTGGAGATCAATGAAAGAAATATATTCTTTTCCCAATTGCATTGTTGTATTGAAATTTAATGATTGTTATATCTTAGGAATTCTGTTTTGGGAAGAGAAAACGTATAAAGGAAATGACAGAATTTGATCTCTTTGAAATGAGTTGTTAAAGATTATAAATTAACATTGCATACTGTATATGTGTGTTGTTGAATCAATGGAATTTTTGAGAAAGGAATTTGGCATGTTTTCCATATTTGAACGTTGCATATTAATTTTGCAAACTGTGGAAGGGAAAATTCTGTTATTTGTATAATTCTGGCATTTGAAAATAATGTAATTAATGTACAGTTCAGATTTATGAATAAAATTAGTAAAGGAGACAAATAATTTTAGATGTATTAGGTCCTATTGAACCTACATTGAACTCCACATTTAAGAAAACATCTCTAAAACTTTATCAAATTCAATTTTAACTTCACAACCCAACTCCCTGTCAAAAGTTGTAAAGTTATATCAATTTCAACTCAATCTCTAAATTGGACTTTGAAAATATAAATAAAATTATCCATGATCACCCCTCCATGTTCAGTTTGCATGTTGAGGAGAAAAGAAATCAAAATTGAACCAAACTTAAAAGTTAGAAAAACTGCCAGTTTTGTAATTAAAAACCCTGCAGATCGTTTATTAAAAATTGACCTTGAAAACCCTTTATCAAAAATCAAAATTGATGATTCTTGTGCAAAGAGGACTCCGAGAGATTTCCAGAAAGTCCTTGTTTTCCTAAAATGGAGCTTCCTATCAAAAGTTATGGCCATTTGAAGTTTTACTTCAAAATGGCCATCCCAAACCAAAAATGAAATAATTCAACCTTAGAAAAATTTAAATTTTGAACTTTAGAAAAATTTCCTAAAAAAGTTCTGCAGCCCCGCCACCCTCTTATCCAATCAGATGATGCCATGTGGCATCCAGAGGGGTGGAGCTTTTGGAAAAACTTAAACTTTTTGAAAATTTGGTCTCGGGAAAATTTTCCAAATTTTCCCCGCAACCCCGCGGCCCCGAACCAATCACGTGCTGACACGTGGCAGGGAGGGTGCACGGGTTAAAATTGAAAACTTAACCATTTTTGGCCTTTGGGAAAATTTTCACATTTTTCCCCGCGGACCCGCACCCCTGCAACCAATAGGGTGTTGACACGTGTCCCCTTGGAGGCACGGGCCCACGCAAGTCTTTTTTAAACCTTTTTATCCCTTTGGCAAAAAATCCAAATCTTCTCCACCGCTCCACCACCAATCACAAGGTGGCATGTTGCTATTTGAACAAGCGTGGAGGCACGAGGGAAAATTTTCCTTCGGAAAATTGAATTTTTTTGACTTCGGGAAAAATCACAAATTTTTCCCCGCGACCCGTCGAACCCCGTCCAACCACAAGCTGACACGTGCCACTTTGGGCATCGGCGGGGGTGCAGAGATATTTTCTCCCTTGGAATTTTAATCCCCAAATTCTCCTCATCCATTTTCGCCCTGTCGGTCCGCATCGCCTCGCGCCAATCAGGATGTGCCACGTGTCCTGCTTCGTCGGCCCCGCGGGCACATGAGGAGATGTTTTGCGCTTTGTGCCAAAGTGGGGAAAATTCTCAATTTTCCCTCCCCGCTCCGCCCATCCACCCTAAGGGAAAAAATTTCTCCCTAACCCCGCGGACCTCCCTAGGGAAAATTTCCCCCTAAAACTCCGCCCGGCCATAACTGGAGTTCTACAAGGAGTTAGGAGGACTTCTTTATATGGTTGGAAAGGTGAGAGAATTTCCTATCCAATGAGCATAATTTAGGAAAGTTTTGATGACTCTTAATGTGAGAAAAATCTAGTTGAAGTTCAGGGCCTGTTAAGAGAGCAGGCATGGGGGTAAATTTCTCCCTGAACCTAAGTAAAATATGTAATCCTAAAATTGAAATCCTGTGAACTTGCTATAAGTTTAAAATGGGAAAAAAATGTGTATTTGGTAATTAGACCTTGTTTCAAAACCTGTTAGTGCAAACTGATGTCTTGCAACTTAGTTGTGGACTCTCCTAATCAAAAATAAAATTATTCCTTAATTTTTCCCAGCTAATCCTAGTTTGTTTCTTGGTCTCAAGTGGTAGTTTGAAGCGGGCTGCAAATTTATTGAGAGATAGAAATTCATTATAACCCTTAAAAGAAACAAAGTGCCAAACCCTCTCAAAAAAATTGCAGGTTAAGCTTATAAATCATAAGGGAGGAAGGATAACAAAACCAAATGATATTTAAAAAGAAAAATAGGAAAAAAAAGTATAGATTTAAAATTGTGGAAAGTGTTTCTGAATGAAACTGATTATTATCATTGATCCTAAATTACAAGAACATGCTTATGTTTTGTATCAGTGTTTACCCCTTCCAAACTCTGAAAATAGCAATAAATATATTTATTTTCGACGATGCATCGATATTCTACAAAAGAGAATTGTTGTTTTTTTTTTTTTTTTTTTTTTAGGTTTCCTCGCAATGAAACTCCATTGTTTTAACGTGCTAGATTGATCTGCAGTGGCTAGAACGGAATATGACTGTCTCGCATGAATATCAAGTGTAGTGTAATAGTCCTACAGAGTCTTTCATGGTAATACCAAGCATAGTGTATTTCTGAGTACTTAGAGCCATATTGAACAAGGTGATTACTATAAATTATTTTTTGTAAGAAAATCCAAGTATTATATTAAAAAATCCACATACATAGCAAAACAAATTGGGGTTGAATTTCAGCATAACAGCAATTTATTAGCAATCGCAGAAATTGGTATGATAATCATGGTTAGACTGGTATTACATCAATTTTAATAACGAGAACTGAGATTTTGAATTCTAATTTGGGTGCCGGGAAACAGAATGATTTCTGAGAACATTTTGCCTCAATTGGGCGACATCAACTTCACCGAAATGGCCTTCGGGAACAAAATAGCCAGTTACAGGATCTGGCATCCATGACTCTTTTTTTGATGAAGAAGACTTGTCTTTCCCTGATCTCCCCTGCGGCAACGAAAACCCCTTTTCAGCATACACTCTTTCCATGGAAGCGCAGAATCCTTGCAGACTGTAGCAATAAAAATACACAAAACATTGAGTGAAAATGGTCCATATAAAAGAGAAGAGCTGCTGTAATTACGTATTGAAAAAATGCCTAAATGAATACCTTGCAAAACGTGAGAAACCAAAGGAGAACAAAGCCTCGATGGCCATGCCTTTGAGTTTAAGTATTGATCTCGCCATTGCTAGCTGGGAATTAAAACTTGAGAAATGCTAGCAAGGGCTGTGAAATGATTTTGGTCTGGTCTGTCCATTCATTCCCATTAAATAGAAGAGAATTGGAAGTGGGAAAGAGGGATGGACTTTCGTTTGGAACGCGGCGTGTGAAAACTGTCTGAAGAACCATTGATCTAATGTAATACCAATCTTTCACGGCTTCGGCGCATAGTCCACAGACCCATCGTCCATAGAACTAGTCGCGTACGCTATAAATCCAGTCTGTGTCCGGCCTTTCCATCATACTCAAGACCTCCAATGCCTCTTTCAATTGGCCCTGTTTACACAAATTTTTGATGGAAGCTTTCTTGTCTTCGGTGTTATTTTGGGCGGGACATGCAAAAGATAATTTAAATTCAAACTCAAACTGTCATGTCTCTTAATTGCCACATCAAAATGTCACATCATAGTTTTCGGCACAGCAGTCCTTTTCCGGCGAGAGCAATGGCTATGTCAACACATCATGATACCTATGAAAAAATGCATAGGTGCATTTTCAGTGAAGGGTAGCCACTCGATCATAAAGAGATATCAACTTCCATGGAGTAGAGATTTGCATTCATTGAAGGAATACGTGGAGAGAGTTGACTGTTCAAGGTGAAACACACAGCTGGAAATTTGCAGATGCATATTTGAGCGATGAACGTCAAGGAATTTGTGCATATATCATTTAGATTAATTTGTGTACGTGGCGAAGATCTGATATGAGTTCGAATGATTCCAAATGCACTCAAAACTTAGTCAATATTGATCAATCATCACACATGCAACTACCATAATATAGAAAGCATTTTCAGGCTCCTCAAATTACTAATTTAAATTTCCTTGGTCCAATTAGTCACTGTGATTAATTTGCAGGCAGATTGTAGATGGCGAGTGGGAAAGAAAACAAATATAATTATAGTCTAGTACTAGTAGAGAACACCTTGCACAATCAAGAATATAACTTAATAGATTTATTTAGTCCCTCGAATTACCGTAACTCAAAATAGAGGGATACGTAATTGTTAGAATTGGATGACTCAATTCCTAGGGAATACACAAAATTCTTGATCAATAGAACTTGGTCGGATCAAAGTACTTCCAAATCTTGGCAATAGAAAATAAGCACAGAGATTCAATGCATTTCCGTCTTAATAGATCTTCACGTCTGATGAAAATAACAGATCCACGTGATAACTAGGAGAGGTAAGCACACGAATAATTATAGGAATGACTCCAAATATTTTTTTCACACAACTAATCTATCAACACAAAAACACACTATTATTCATCCAGCTATAAATTAACGTCCACACAATTAGAATATATTTTATAAGATAACACCGGCACAATATTTCTCATGGCTTCTCACTCCAAAGACTCTCATACGTCGAGGTAAGATACTTGAATAATCTCCCCTACCAATTCTCATGATTCCATCGCTCTAGTACCAAATGAAAATTATATAGTAGATTTGCAGATAATAAACACAATAAACTTCTTCTATATTATATGTCAAACATGATTACATATATATATGATTCCTATATACTTCCTATATATATATATATATATATATATATATATATATATATATATATATATATATATATATATATATATATATATATATATATTCATACTTCCTATAAACTTGCAGGTTTCTCAACAACACTCCCGTAAATCACAACTTCCTCAACAACTTACTCATTTACGTACACTAATATATTATTGTTACATAACAATAATATATTACTAACTAACAAATAATTACTAGTGAATAATTATTCACATTACAATTTTAACCTATATATTAATAATGGGAACACTAACATTATTTTCCTAACACTCAAGTGAATCCACCATAGATCAAATGATAAATGTCATCTAATTACTATTGTTTTAAATATTGAAGGGCCCTAATTAAATCCATTGATAAATACAAAGCACATGAGAAGCATATGAGAGGCAACACATGTGCATAAGTGAAAAATATAGATACAGATAATTACATATGGTAGTGGATGCACACAAACTTTATTAAAATTTTATCAGAAACTACTCATAAATATTTCAACAAATTCCTATCACAAATTATACCAGTGTGTAACTCTTTGAATTATCTTTCTAATGATACAAATAATTTTTTAATCATATATATCTATCATAAGTTATAATCAAAAAATCATAGATATGTTCGTTTTTCTCTGTTTTAGATATAACACCGATATTCCCCCATTATCCACTACTACAAAACCATAAAATTTATCATGGCATGAAAACTATATGGAAGGACATAACTCCACTGATTTCCTCCATGTGTAATGCATGATAATTTGGCGATCAACAATGACATATTCACAAGCCTTGAGATATTATAGAGCATTTATTGTTGCCACATGTTCACAACTGGAACTCTATATATTATGGAGGTTAGAGTCCAAGGTTTTAATATAGTGCAACTTACCGATTCCCACCATGTACATGTGCAATTGACTTTCTATTGGAAATAAAAGGGGAAACTTAGTTTATGGATGATCATGATAGTGATGGTATCAGTGTGTCATGGATATTTCATATAAATGGGTTTGCGATCCTCTAGGATGATCATGACACTTATGGAATCCAACTTTCAATTATCCATTGCATACATTGAAAATAATGAAATGGGAATTAGTTCTAATTCCTTCGGAGTGAGGGAAATCCAATGGTCACCATAAATCAAAGATCCACAATAAGAATGGGTTCGTAATCTCGTAAGTGTTCAAAAATACTGATTACTATCACTTGCTTAAGACTAGTATTCAAAGGTATAAATGAGAATAAGTTAAAAGCTAAACATGAAAAGGGAATGTTGATGAGTAACACATGGTGGCCATTGGTGAAATTTAAACATTACAAAAACTTTTACTCTGACTCAAATTTGATGGGTCTATAGTAATAACAAACCAAATAAATTGAGTTTCAAATGAAATTAAGATGATTTATTCTTAAAAATAAATACAATACTGGAAACAATTGATTCTTCATTTGACATTACAATTTGCTAATTAAGTACATTCACATCAATTCCTCTAGAATTGCTTTCAGGAATCAAAGAAAGGAGGGAAATCCATTGTCCTCTCACGCCTTCACCACATAATGAATTGCATTACATATGATGTACTAACGGCATTCACATTTGTCATCAAAATGACTCCACTTAGTCAGGATCAGTTCCTCACATGCTGGCAGTCACTAACCATCACCATATCTATTTGTGATCAGGGTGGTAGTCCATCCCTCATCCACTGGTGGTATACATAATGTGAAGAGCACATGGTCCTAAAATTTTATGATCTCCTACAAATTGTACCTATATCGTCAAAATGAGTAGTTTTAGGAGGTTGTTATGGATTCACTTATTCCTTCACCTATGAGATACTTCTCATATATGTGTGGACAGTCAGTTGTTTTATTAATATACAACAAAGAACTATTGGTGTAAATCTTTGAGTTTCTGTGTTCCTAAATATTTAAATGATCTCTACACAAATTTCACATTCCAATGACTAAAAAGTTTAGATTTGATATCTCTACATCATGTCGTCGATCATGAAAAATAACACAACTTCCAAAACATATTAGACTGGGGATTTAACTATGCCTGTACGAATGAAATGTTATCTTACCATTCATGACATTTATACAATGATAACAACTGTGATCTGAATCTATAATAAAACCACATTTTCTAGAAAGTTCTGGTTTCACATATGACTAATATCTAAATTGACACTAATGCATAGATTGTGGAAATATAGAGAATTTGGAAAATAATTTACCAAGCCTTGTGGAAAAATAGATTGATTGTATCCTTCCTTTTATGCTTGTAGAGGATGAGAATTTATGCCCTTTAACAAGAATTGTAAGTGCAATACATATGAATCCTTGTTTGGTGAGAGGTAGGCCCTTAGATCGACTAGATCATCCTTGGTCGATCAATAATTTGATAGGAGTATCATAGTGCTATGTAAACTTTGCATATAGTTCAAAACAAATACATTCCAAAGTGGTGCAGGTGCCAAGGATGTTGAACCCTCACTACTTCTTGAATTCATTCACATAGCCTTAACAAGCCCCTGTAACCAAAGCTACCAAACATGTAAATTTGAAACTAATGTTAACAAAATTGACATATGCCAAGTAGGAATGTGGAAGAATAGGATTTAACAAGTAGTAGAGGAAGATTCTAACAATTAACCATACAGGAAAATCCCTAGTGATGACTAAGGGTCTAAGTGTACTAGGGGCTAATGAAATTTGTTCTCTTCTAAACAAGAAAACCAAAAACAAACGTTCAACATCAAATCTCTGCCAGCAAGTGACTACATTGTTTTGACTCTTAAGTAAATTAATAGGAATTGGAAATCCCCCATGCATGATATGGATATGGTAATATATTATTTCCTACAAGATTTTACAAAAATACATTGTTTTTCCTAACTCCATTCATGCTAATGGTTTTTATAAACCTCACTTTAGAGTAATGGAGAGATATCGGATACCTTGTCGAAATACCATAAGAATACATTTCACGATCTCTAAAAATTCCACATATTTTTGAATCTCTCTATTGGGTATTTCAAAGACTATCTCGATAAAATAGTTATCGGAAGTCATATTGGTATTAGAATTAATGTTAAAAATAGGATAAATATGCATCTCTAATGGGGCTATAAAATATATATGGTAACACGAAGTAAAAAACCCAAAGGTTTCCAATTACCTTGGAACCCCAGTATTCCTGGATTGGCCCTAAAAAAAAAATTCGAAATCTACATAATTGGATCTTCTGGAAGATGGGATTACTCATTGTTCGAATCTAAAGAAGATAAAGGATTTGTTGTAGCATGATTATAATCCATCAGGATCTTATGCATATGGCTGAGAAGTGTATCTAGTGAGGAGCTAATTTTGTAGTTGTAACTTATTTATCAGAGGTACTAGATGATTGGTCATAAGGAAGTGGCTACGTAGTCTTTTCTATTTAATGGCATCAACCTTTGAGATTAGGATATAATTAGGTGGATTAGAAGACCACTGGACTTGAGGATAGCCTTGCCGTTATTAATTTGTATTGGGGTTTTTTGAGAGATTAAGTCAGGGGTGGCTCCAACTTGGCACGAAAGGCCCTTATTATGATCAACGAGTATTAGAGTGAGGTTTCAATATTGTTTCAAATCTTATTTATGCCCATACTATTACAGAAACTGTCAATCATTTTAGTGATATTTCTGAATGGGTAGAATAAAATTTGCATCATTGTTCAGATTCGTAATTAACCTCCCTAGGGTCAATCCTCGTAATTATATATTTCAAATCTACATTTAGCTATGGAGTGACTTTCTAATGGGATTCTCCATGTTAATGCATAAGGGGAATGTCGTTATGACTATGGCAGAGGGGACAGACTTGGGGAAAATCATTACCTAGTACTTGCCAGGAATGTATTCCAATGACATAGATCTATTCGATTTGGGCAAAGAAGGATTGTCTAATAGTAATTAAAAGAAATTCCTAATTTTTAGATGGGGGAATGATTGGAAAAACCCATGGAACAATTTTTGAAAGGTTGTGACTCACTCTAATTAATATTATGAGTTTGTTGCAGACATGATGAAGAATACTGAAATTTTTGTCTAGACCCTTAGAAAATAGTGGTTTTAATACAAATGGGGTCAGTCAGAGCAAAGGATGCACTAAGGGCTGGGGTATTCGCCAATTAAGGAGGTAATATATTGTTCTCTTATAAGTTAGTATCAAGTTGTGTCCAGTAGGGTTATGTAATGGGGGCTATTGTCATTTGGAGAATTCATAAATATAGGTTAGTAATGCATATATCCATATTTGTGCCACGAAGGGTTCTAAATAGGGGCCAATGAAGAATAATTAAGCCCCTACCTCCATTTTAGCTCTAGAAAGGTAAAAATAGTAAGAGGGAAGTATTGACCATAGTTTGAAGCATAGAAAGATTCATGTCTAGAAGAATTCACAAGAGTGTATAATGTGCCTAAAAGAAAGTGTTGTCCAGATGGGCTCATCAAATACCTAGGGATCCAATCTAATTGACAGCCACATAGTGTAGATGATAGAAAGGGTGCTCAAGGAGAAGCTTAGAGGTCATAAGATCTAGATGAATACCCAGTTCCAAGGTAACCATAGGTATAAAGCTATACCCGTTGATCCAATTGTAGCAGTAGACAACCAAGAGCCCCAAATATGAAGTATCCTACTTAGGATTCTGAAGTAAAGCCACCAAGATATCCCAAGTGGTGGATAAATCCAAGGGTCATAGTAAGGAATAATATGATGCACATAAGATTTGTTGAAAACCTGAGGATCTACTCTAATCATTAGCAATGATTGTACTCCCTAGCAAATCATCACATATAAGCTAATCATACATACAGTATAAAAGAAGAAACTAAGAAGAGTTACGAAATAATTACTTGTAAGTGTGTAAGTAGTGACTCACCGATGCATAATCCTCCCCAAAGACAACAACACCAAGATATGAATACATTATGGGTGGAGAATGGGAAATCTCAACAAAGACATTCTCCCCGAGATCTATGGTTGGTGTTAGGTTGTGGAGCCTATTTTCATGTGAGAAAGTGTTGAAGATTGTACGCTAAGAGTACTGTACACTTTCCACAGTTGTCTCACCAGGGTTCAAAAAAAAATTGGGCCTTAAAATGTGCCCGATACATTGGGAAACGTGATTTTCTCATATGGGTGGGTTTTTTGACCCATAGGTTTATGGGACAGTTTTAGCCCATGGTTTTGATTCCCACGCTTTTGTAAAATTGCTTAAGTAGTTGTCTATTTATATGGTTTTGTGCATATGGTAGATATAATGTAAACATTGTATATGTGTTTTGAATTCGGCTATGAATTCTGTAGAGTTTTTTTAGCATAGCTCCAAACAGATTTGGTTATTGTATTGAGAGAGCGGTGGCTTGTAATAAAATTTGAGCAAGTGATTCTTTGTGTACATAGCCAAAATTGGGTGAACCACGTTAAATTTTATCTCTTTGTGTTGTGTTATTTTATTCTACACTTTTATTTGAGATCTGTAATAATTTCTACATATTAGTTTCTACTGTTGCAATGCTATAAGGGATTAGTCCACATATTTTAGCTCTTATTTCCTAACAATTGGTATCAGAGCCTGGTTTAGTTTGCTAAAGTTTTGAATCACAGGGAAAGTTTTATCTTGAGTGGGAGCAATGGCAGATGATGGAAGATCTAGGGTTGATAAATTCAACGGGTAGAATTTCATTCTTTGGAAGATGCAGATGGAAGATTACCTTTATCAGAAGGATCTTTATATTTCGTTGTCTGAGAAGGTGAACAAACCATCGAGCATGATGGATGTGGAATGGGATTTGCTAGATAGGAAGGCACTTGGGACAATCCGGTTGTGTCTTGCATCTTTGGTATTATTTAATGTTTCAAAGGAAAAGACTACAAAAGAACCGATGGATGCATTAGGGAAGTCGTATGAAAAACCCTCTGCCTCTAATAAGATATTTTTAATGAAAAAGTTGTTTAATATGAAGATGTCTGAGAATGGTTCAGTAGCAGATCATTTAAATGATTTTAATACGATTGTAAATATGCTAGCTTTGGTTGCAATAGAATTTGATGAAGAAGTTAGGGATTTATTAGTTCTATCCTTTTTACCTGAGAGTTGGAACAGCCTGGTAATGGCGGTAAGCAACTCGGCTCTAGCTAACTCGAAGTTGAAGTTTGAGGATGTTGTAGGGGTGATTCTAAGTGAGGAAATGTGAAGAAAAAGCTCTGGTGAATCTTATATTTCAAGGAATGCTTTGACAGTGGAAACTAGAGGGAGATAGAAGAATAGAGGAAGCTGTGGAAAATCAAAGGATCAGGAAAGGTCAAAATCTAAAAGCAAGATAGTATGTTGGCATTGTGGAAAGTCTAGGCATGCAAAGAAGGACTGTTGAGAGCTTCAGGACAAGAAGAAACAACGGGAAGAAAACAAGGAGGCAAATGTGGCAACGGGTAATGTATGTCAAGATACTTTGATTCTTTCTTTGCACAATATTACTGAATCTTGGGTTTTAGATGCAGGGGCTTCTTTCCATGCTACTCCACATAGGCATTATTTTGTTGATTATGTTCAAGGATATTTTGGGCATGTTTTTCTTGGTGATGATGAGCCTTGCAGCATAGTTGGAAAAGGTTTTGTTTAGGTTAAGATGCAGAATCGGAATACTTGGCTATTGAAGGATGTCAAACATGTGCCTACATTAAGACGAAATTTGATATTGGTATGGAAGTTGGGAAGTGATGGTTGTACTGTGGTATTTACATCTGACTCTTGGAAGGTTACCAAGGGTGATCTTGTGGTGGCAAGAGGTAAGAAGGTTGGAACCTTGTATTTAACCACTTATAGCACTTATTTTTATAATCTTGTGGCTTCAGAAGTAGATACAACATTGTGGCACTATAGGCTTAGTTATATGAGCCATAAGGGCATGGAGATCATAAAGAAGGATTTTCCTAAATATACAGAAACATGCTTGGAGTTTTATGAGGATTGCATATATGGGAAACAGAAGTGAGTAAGGTTTCTCAAGGTTGGACCTACAAAGAAAGAGAGTAAGTTAGAGTTGGTGCACTTTGATGTGTGGGGGTCGGCTTGGGTATCATCTCTTGGGGGTTCAAGTTATTATATTACTTTTATTGATGATGCAACAAGGAAAGTTTAGGTTTATTGTATTAGAAACAAATCTGATGTGGTTGACACTTTTGTTAAATGGAAAGCCTTGGTAGAGAATGAAACGGGTCTTAAGCTAAAATGTCTCAGGTCAGATAATAGAGGGGAGTATTGAAGTAATGAATTTGATGATTACTATTTTAAGAATGGAATTTGTAGGTGGAAAATGGCTCCAGGAACTCCGCAACAGAATGGGGTGTCAGAAAGGATGCACAGGACAATAATGGAACGTGCTAGGAGCATGAGGTTACATACAGGACTGTGTCTTTCTTTTTGGGTAGAAGTGCTAAGCATAGCTGTGTACTTGATAAACAAAGGACCCTCAAGTTCCTTGGATGGAGGCATACTTGATGAGGCTTGGTATGGTAAGAAATTTGATTATTCATTTCTTAGAGTCTTTGGATGTGAGGTGTTTGTTCATATAGACAAGGATGATAGGACCAAGCTAGAGGCTAAATTAGAAAAATGTACTTTCATTGGTTATGGTGGTGATGACTTTGGATATAAATGTTTAAGTATTAAGGACAAGAAAATCATTCGATCTAGGGATGTCGTCTTTAATGAGAAAGTCATGTATAGGCAACAGTTGTAGGAAAACATGGAAGAATCCAAGAAAGAATATGCAACGGTAGAGGATCTTTCGGATGGAAAAGTGACACATGAATGAGTTTAGGAACCTCCTCAATAGGAACCCCAAACTCCTATATTGAAGAGGTCTTCTAGGGTAAGAAGAGAACCTGAATATTTTTCTCCTTCTCTTTATTATTTATTACTCACTGATAGTGGAGAGCTAGAGAGCAAGCCATGAATGAGGAGCAACAGGCTCTCATGGAGAACCAGACATGGGATTTGGTGAAGCTACCTGAAGGAAAAAAAGCATTACAAAAAAAGTGGGTGTTTAGAGATAAAGAGGAAGAATGAGGCAAGAAAAGATACAAGGCCCGGTTGGTGGTCAAGGGGTTTGCACAAAAAAAAGGTATAGATTTTGATGAGATTTTTTCTCTTGTAGTAAAAATAACTTCTATTAGAACTATTCTTGGAATAGTTGTAGCAGAAGACTTACACTTAGAGCAGCTTGATGTAAAAACAACATTTTTCCATGGTGATTTGGAGGAGGAACTATATATGCAGCAACCAGAGAGCTATGAGGTCAAAGGTAAAGAGGAGATGGTGTGCAAACTGAAGAAGAGCTTGTATGGCTTGAAACAAGCTCCACATCAATGGTATAAGAAATTTGATAGCTTCATGATGGAGCAAGGTTATATTAGATGTCATTCTGACCATTGCATTTATAAAAAGAAATTTGAGGATGGTATTTATATTATCTTGTGTCTATATGTGGATGACATGTTGGTTGCAGGTAAAAACATGCAGGTTATAAAAGTAATCAAGAAGCAGCTAAGTGAATCCTTTGCTATGAAGGATTTGGGGGCAGCCAAACAAATCCTTGGTATGAGAATATCTTGGGATAGGAAGGAATGAAAGCTGACTTTATCTCAGGAAGAGTAAATTAATAAGGTCTTGGAGAGGTTTAATATGCAGGATGCTAAACCGGTTGGGACTCCTTTGGTAAGCCATTTCAAGTTATCAAAGGAGCAGTGTCCCAAGACAAAGCAGGAGAGAAACCAGATGTCCAGGGTACCTTACTCATCAGCGTTTGGCAGTTTGATGTATGCCATGGTGTGGACTAGGCCTAATATTACCCATGCAGTGGGAGCGGTGAGTAGATTTATGAGTGATCCAGGTAGATGTCACTGGCAGGTGGTAAAGTGAATCCTTCGATATCTGAGAAGGACCATGGGAACAGTTTTGTGCTACAGTGGATCAGACACCAATTTATGTGGTTATGTAGATTTAGATATGGCTGGAGATGTAGATAGCAGGAGGAGCATGATAGGTTATGTTTACACTATAGGTGGGACAATAGTGAGCTAGATTTCACGACTACATAATTAGGTGGCTTTGTCAACCACAGAGGCTGAGTATGTTGCTGCCATAGAGGCAAGCAAAGAAATGATTTGGTTACAACAATTACTTGAGGAGTTAGGGCATAAGAAGGAGGAAGAAAAGTTGCATAGTGATAGTTAGAGTGTTATACACCTAGCTAAGAACTCTGCTTTCCACTCTAGGACGAAGCATATATAGTTAAGGTATAATTTCATCAGGACATCTTTGGAGGAAGAGAAGTTGAAGCTGGAGAAGATCCATACCAGTCAGAATCCTGCAAACAAGATGACCAAGGTGGTCACAAGGGAAAAGCTGAAGTTGTGTTCAGCTTTGGTTGGTCTTTACAAAAACTAATGAAGGGTTGAGAAGCTTGCTCAGAGGAAAACTAGTCTCCAAGTGGGAGATTGTTAGGTTGTGGAGCCTATTTTCATGTGAGAAAGTGTTGAAGACTATACACTAAGAGTACTATACACTTTCCACAGTTGTCTCACCAGGGTTCAGGGTCGGGCTGAATCTCGAGTGGGGGTCCAAGGGCAGCAACCCCCGGTAGCAGGGGTTTGGGGGCGTAGCCCCTGAAAAAAAAAATTGGGCCTTAAAACGTGTTTTTCTCATATGGGTGGGTTCTTTGACCCATAGGTTTATGGGACGGTTTTGACCCATGGTTTTGATACCCACGGTTTTGTAAAACTACTTAAGCAGTTGTCTATTTATATGGTTTTGTGTATATGGTGGATATAATGTAGACATTGCAGATGTGTTTTGAATTCAGCTGTGAATTCTGTAGAGTTTGTTGAGCATAGCTCCAAATGGATCTGGGTATTGTATTGACAGAGTGGTGGCTTGTAATAAAACCTCAACAAGTGATTCTTTGTGGACATAGCCCAAATTGGGTGAACCACGTTAAATATTGTCTCTTTGTGTTGTGTTATTTTATTTTGCACTTTTATTTGAGATCTATAATAATTTCTGAAAATTAGTTTCTACTGTTGTGATTCTGTGAGGGATTATTCTGCATATTTTATCCCTTGTTTCCTAACAGTTTGTATATTAAGGTAACCATTTCCTCTTTTAGTTTGGTTAACCATATTCTTGATATTCTTATGTTAGAAAGAATAATTTGGAGTAGTGTTCATAATAGCCCTTGTGGGCCATGGAAATGGGAGAAATCTCCTCATAAAGAAAAAGATAAAGGGGCTAGACTAACTGAAACTCAAGTATATTGGGAAATCATCAATCAATCAACAAGCGAGGAGATGGGTAACTATGTCTTAGCCTTATTGCTCTTTCATATGTTATTGCCTTGTGTATGTTCCTATGATCAACATGTTTCAAGGAATAGAAAGATAGAAAGTGTCTCTTGTGGTAATGAATGTATAGATGATTAGGTTTAACCCCAATATTGCTTCTACATTGGTGTTGTTATAAATTCTAGGAAAAGGTTTCATTTTGAAATCAATATTATTGGCAACCTCATCCTTGTATGTTTGGGAACAAATTTTGAATCAAAACTTATCAAAGGAATCTCAAATAATTCATAGAGGATCAAGGGAAAAGAGGTGTTATGCATATGGAATAGGAATGAAAATATGAGATGTGGTTTTCGTGGCAAGACCTATGGCTTGCATAATGAAAGGGGCATTAATAACAAGAATATGCATGATGAAGAAATGGAAAAATCAGATTTGAACAACATCATTCACTGTCAACATGAGCCATTTGAAGAAGGTAGCATGAGTCTCATGGTTTATCCGGGTTATTTCCCACCTATCAAAAATATTGGTAAGAAAGTAAAAGGGGCTTTGGATGAAGAAAATGGTGAAGAAAATAGTGATGTTCTAAACTCATAAATTTTGAGTTTTGTGGATGATGAGAGCATCCTAAGGTATGAATTTTCATATTTCAATTCTCCTTCCATACTAAGGATTGATGGGTATGATTTTGATGATGATAGGGAGATGAATATGATGTATAATGGTCACATCTTGGATGGTACATTTTCTCTTAACATTTGGGTGCCTAAGGAACATACTGGAAAGGGAGAAAGAAAAGGAGAGCATAACTTTTCTGATTTGTACCTCATTAGAAGGCACATGGGTATGTTGGCCTCATGTACTTGGTTCCTTCTCATAAGGAAACAACATTGACACCAAGTTACAAGGTTCTTTGGCTTCTCTATGTTGATATGAATTATATTTCAGCTTTATCATTTCTTTGTGAACATAAAAGAAGAAGAACTTTGGGTTGTACTCTTGCATATGTTACTTTATGTGATGTGAGACTAAAAGGAATAGAATTTTGCAAGCTCTACCTGGATACATGGATTACCCTTTGCATAATAAGAAGCTCATTTTCATATTTTAACCAACATTTGTGGTGTTTGATTAATGTGCTTCCAAAGAAGGGTATGCATTGGGTATATTTGATTGTTGATGTTGGCATAACCATAAAATTTTGAAAAATTTTGAAAAGGAAGCAAGGATATGGTATGAATTCTTCAAAAAAACATTCCATTTTCAGCTGAATATATGATTCATTTTAAGTTTTTTGCTATGGGGAATAAGGTTTCATGGAAATCTTTTCAGATTGGGAAAGCAATTTCAAATAGTTGTCCCATCACTTCTACAATTGTCATCACCATGACCATACTTCCTATCATTTCAATAGCTCAATATTTAGCCATGTCATTGATGAATGTATTTTTGAAGATTGATTTGGGTACATGGGTGAAAACGTGGGAATAGAAACTAGCCAATTTTCTAATTTTTTAAAGAAGGATGCTTGATTACAGCTTTGTACGGGGAATGGATCAAATACATGAAGATTATGGGGCTTCTACAAACAAGAAGACAATTGCAGGACCTAAAGGAGTATTGTTAGACACTCATGTTTTTTCTAAGGAGATTGTTTCTTATGTAGATACAAAAATGAAGATTACAAGGATCACATGGGTTCCAGGTGTTTGTGATTGCTTGGGGACAAGCAATCTTGGGGAGGGAGGACTGTAATATCTCTTTTTTCCCAAATTTGAAGGCATAATTTGATCTTCAGGATATACCTCCTCATTGGTCGAATTGAAGAAGATAAAGAGGAAGCAGATAATATATCTTTTATTATTTTATGAATATTTTAAAGTGTATTAGTGAAGACTATATGGGTTTGCCTTGTTTATTAAGGCATAATGAATGGTCATAAGGAAGTGGCCATGTCTTTTCTATTTTGGCACCAACCTTTGAAAAAAAAATAGGTGTTAGAAGAGTCATTTGGGATATCAACTTTCATTTGAAAATCCATATTTTGAGAGTGAACTCACATTTCTCTCCATTGGGCCGAAACCCCCTTATAAGGTCCATTGTGAGGGACGAAAACCTCTCACTTTTGACTTAAAACAATTTATAATTGCATATTATTATTATATTGAAGATCAAATTGTGTCAAATCTTATTCATGTCATTTATTACAAAAGTGTGAATTATTCTAGTGATATTTCTGAATTGTTAGATAATATTAGCATCATCTAAAATGAATATTCCAAGTCGACTTGCATTATAAAGGCCAAATATGCATTTGCATGGATTTCTATGCATATTTAATGGTCAAATTGAATTATTTATGACTGTTTCAATTTCCAAATTATCAGATTAAATAGTATTTTCCAACAGTGTATTCCTCTTCTTTTCAATTCAATTTGGGAAATTTAAATTTTCAAATCAATTAAAAGCAATTAATAATTGTTAATGGATAATTATTGGTGGTTTTTGGCACAATTTTCTAGGGTTTTGATTCACTGTAATTAAATTATAGTATGTTGCAATATTTTCCAGAATAATGTGATTTTTGTCTAAACCCTTAAAAATGGTTATTACACTTCCATCACTCACACATTATAATCACTCTTATACATTGATTAGTGTCTTTGTTTACTATCTTTTAATTTGTTACTGCAAGTAATAATTAGCTTTCATGGTAACACATTGTATATCAACACAAAATAGGGATAATATGTTGTTGTGTGATGTTTATACCTTGTCCAAATGCGTGTTTTATTCCCCCTTTTGTATCATGAAACATGTCTTGTGGTTAATCATAGTTCTCACTACCAATATTGCATCAAAGCATGTCTCATCCACCATTACTTTGCATCTTTATTGATTCTACACTTACATTTCGTTCCATTTGAACTAAACATTTAAGGGCATTTGTTGTCTTCTACACAAGTTTACATCACCACAATTTCTCATTCAAACTAACCTACAACCATTTTCAATCATAATTGTTATGTTGGGGAAACATTGTTTTTAAACTCTTTAACTCACATATGCTCTTACAGCTTTTCACTCATTACATGTTCATCTCGACATAATTGGGGAAACACTATCCTCACTTGAATAAGCATTTCTTTACCAGGTTTCATCTTCTATCATTCATCAATTTCCACTTTTTATCCTGCATTATGATGTGGAAATCTACGGCTCATAAAGTACCACTTGAGGGGGAATACTACACAAAAATATTCCCATCAATCTTATAACACTCAATATCCATGTATCTTATTCAATTGAACAAATATTCTCTACCTTATGAAATCAATATATTCATCCCTTCATAAACTCTGAATGAAGTGACCCATCCATTGTATTTACAAGTTCTTTTCTATTAATTCAACCATAAAATCCCACATGTTTGGAAACCATTTTCATAAAGTTATACAAACCCCATCTCATATCCATTTTTTAAATTGCATCTTACCTACTACAACACGCAACTTAAAAATGAAAAAAATATAGACATCATAAAACGCACCTTATGCATAAGCTCTCTTAAGCTAAAAATACAAAAATAATATAAAGCATAATAATCCATAAACAACAAATAATACCACAAAGCAACTAAAATATATATAATCAAACAAAATGGTTATAAATACACCTCATCACTCATTTACTCATTTTCATCCCTCACATTCCATGTTGTCACATCCCTCTAAACATTTAACCATTCCACCTAGTCATTTACATCTCCAATACACAATGAACCCTTTCATCTCAACCCTCTATACACATTACACACATATCCATCTCAATATTATATGCACCCCAAAAATATAAAATAACACTCTCCCCCCATTTCCCCACTTAAGTCTTTGTGCACCTAAGACATACTATAATATATTTGATTGAAGGTTGTTTAAGAGGAAATTTTGGTTCTTGAAGGATTGTTGTATCCCATGATATAGTGATTTTAGTGAAGTTTTGACATATGTCTCAATCATTCCTATGACCTCAATGCAATTTTTGGACATTCATAACTACAATTCAATCAAGTATACAATTCTATTCATTTTCCATTTATTCATTGCATTTCATAGAAATGACTTTTATATTTTTTAAAGGGTTAGATATATGACTAAGGTAGTTCCCCTAACTAAAAAAAATACTAACATTTTCCTATATTGTGTATGTATACATTTAGATCTATTGATTGTACAATGAAGAGGAAGGATGCAACATTTCCATTTTCAAATTTTGAAGGATGTCATAGAGGAGATTGGGCCCTCAAATGTTGTACAAGTGGTGACTAATTCAGCCCACATATTTAAGTTAGCTAGCTTAATGGTTGAGAGTGCTCACAAGAATTGAAAGGCATTAAAAATATAGATTGTTTGAAGATAGTGGTGGTAGAGGATAGAGACATACATGTGTTCATTTGCAACCATCACACCTCACTTGCTCTATTTAGGAATTTTTTGAAGAAGGAATTCCTCAAGCCCGTGGACACTAGATATGCCAACTATTTCATTTTATTAAAGATGATGCTTGAGGTGCAGAAGGTTCTACAATTAATGATGGTTAATCAAGAGTGAGGTAGATGGTCAGAGGCGAACACTATTGAAGGAAAAATTGTGAAACAAAATATCCTCGACAATTATAATGTAAGAAAAGACTAGCTTGTGAATGCAAGAAAACAAAGAAAGTGTTCTCCTACTCTAATCTTCTCAAACAAAACCTCATATAGAGCAATGGATTGAAAAGAGGAGAGAAAATATACCTACACTTACCTACAAGATTTCAAGCTCCTCCTTTGATGCTTTGGATTTGCTCTTGGATTTTTGATGATTCTTGAATTGCTTCAGATTTTGGACACACTTGGGCGGCACCTCCCCTTAATTTATTGGCTAGGAAACGATTGATGAAAATGAATGGATTGATGGAATTATTGGATGAATAAAAGAGAATAGTTTTGATATGGATTCTTAAGCTTGTTCTAAGATAGCTCTCATGGAGGAGGAGAGCTCGATTTATAGATTGTGGGTGGAGGATTAGAGGGTCAAGATTGATCCAAGTAAGATGAGGATCAATGGAGTATTGATGAAAAGAATGGAGGATTCTAGATTGGAAGGCTCTAGAAATTTGAATTCAAAATTTATTGAGGGAAGAAGCTTTCATTTAATTAAAAATTCAATGGAAGGAGAACCTTAGAGAGGCTTCAAGATTTAAAAGCCTCTAGATTTAGAGGTGTAAGGATGTGATTAGATTAGGATTAAATTAGGTTAATAAATGATGATTAGGGGTGAGGTTACATGGAAAGGCTAGGTGTAGGGTTGTGTAGGGTAGGTGGTAGGTGAGATGTAAGAATATTAAATTCCTAGAAAATTTTATTGAGGATTTAAATAGGATAATATGATATAATAATAAAATAAAAGGGATTAAGGCTGAAATGAGATGTAATAATGATTTAAAAGAATAATGATGAAATAATATGATGAATTAAAAGGGATTAATGATAAAATGACATATTAGATGAATGATAAAGAGGAAGTATGATAAAATGGATTAATACTAATAATTAATCTTGTGATTAATTATTATATGGGTGATGTTGGGATATTTGCGGAACAAGATAACAGTAATTAATTGTGTCGAAATTTTAGATGTCTACAACGATGATTGATGTCCATGGTGAGGTAAACAATTGTTGATTTTATACGTTTAATATTTAATTTTTTATTTTTATTTTTATTTTTTTAATAATTTTATCTATGTTTCTAATTTACAAATTATTTTAATTTTTCATCCTTTGTGATAGGCATTCGAATTCACTCTTTGAGTCTTAAATTCTTAATATTTTCTTTAAAAAATTGTAACTTGTTTGCAGATATGTTTGATCCATTATGTCACATGTTGTGGGGGTCATGAGATATGCTAATATAGACTCCCCTAGTCTTGGAGAGATTTGTGAAGCATTCGACAGCATGCTTGAGCAAATGAAACAAGCCATTTGTAACAAGGATCCTACTTTGGGATTTTATGAGGAGCATATCACATCTATTGTGACATGGCAATGGTACACAATGAATACCCTGCTTTATAGATAACCTATACTCTAAATCCCAAATGGTATGCAGCACGGCCTAGGAGAATGCCTTCCTTTGATGATGAAGAGATGAAAGAAAGGATCATGAACGTCTTTCGAAATATGTACACTAATGAGGAGTCCACTTTACTACAAACACAATGGCTATCCTTTGTCAATCTTTGTGGTCCAACATTTAGCAAACTTGAGAAGAGAACATATGGAGCTACATTAAGTAGACCCTATTAGATGGTGGACAGCATAACAAGGAAGCACTGTAACATCTTGGTCATGATTGTTACTATGATGACTTCCACCTTTGACATTGCAAATGTTGACATGTGATTTGTCTTAGGAAGGTGTATTCTTTTGACGTTGAAAATTATGTTTGCAATGACAAGTTATTACTATTCAGAATTCATGCTTGTTGTAATTATGTTACTTGGAAGTGAAGCCATTCTACTTTGTGAAATATAATTTGTAAATTTGTACAGTTGTTTTCACATCTTCCATATGTTAACAGCACACCTTAAATGAATTCCATTGATCCAATGTATGCTTCGGTTTTTTTTTATTTTCATCTTGTTAATTGACATGATGAATGAAACATATTATGGAACCAAACTATGTTTTGTTGTAAATTGTGAAGAACCTGGCTTCAGGTGTCCTTACTCGCAATCATGCTACAAACTGTAAGTTTGGACCTCCTTTATTAATGTTTTGTAACGCTGATCAGCTTGAGGAGATTAAGGATCTGTTATGGGCTAATAAGGCAAATGCCTTAACCTTGGTCAGAATGCTTGTTGCTATTCGGATCTGACCCAAACTATAATGTTTTCCCTATTGGATTTTTGACCTAAGGTAATAATACTTACCTAGGACCTATTACTAAACTATTACGGTTGACGCCTAAAACTATGTTGTAGTGCCCTACCCTATATGGATTCTAACCTAAGGGGGGGTTATGACCTAACCTAAGATGGTATGTTATTTGGTTGTGAGTTTTGAACTAACCTAAGAACTAAGATGGAAACCTAACCAATGCTAAGGTGACCTAAACTATTACTAAGCCTAAAGGGGACCTATGGGTTACGTGGCAAATGGAAGGTTAGTTGTAGCGGTTTCTAAGGTATTAATGAGAATTAAATCTCAGTCCTTATATCTTAATTTGCAAAGTTTGGCGGAGACAAGGAAGGTAGGTAGGATGCCTAGCTGGCATCATTGCTAAATTTAAAATTCATGTTAAATTTTGAAATCAACTTCGCCAAATTTGAAGTAGTGATGGTGTAAGAAAAAAGAGGGAATTTGCATTCAATGCATTCAATGGCATTGATTTCGGCGAAGAAACCGCCTAGGAAAGAGGATAAGGGTGTTTTGTGGAAGTTGTTAGTCATTCTGGTCTTTCTGGTTTTTACTTTGCATGTGATTTTGGTTCTTCGAACCAGCAAGTCTATTTTTTGACTCATAGTGATCGTGGGCATCCTCGAACTATTTCTGAACCTGTGGAAATATGGAGGCAGCTGGGAGATTTGACTATTGACGTTGTTTGAAAAGAAGAGATTCTTGAGAAGCTCGGCTAGAGATCTTTTGCAAATCAATAAGAAATTTTATCAAGCACGATAGGCTCTTCTTATTAAATAGTTCTGTTTTTTATTAAATGTCTTCATTAAAAGAACTCTACTCTCATAGAAACGAGTGGTTTTGTGGAATGCCTTGGTGTATTTTGTTGTGATCTTTTGTTTAAGTTTGTTGTTTGGAAAAAGAATTGATATGGGTATTTTCTTGATGCATGTTTGAGTAAATCATGTTTATCTTATTTGAAACTGGATTTTTGCTTAAGTCATGTGGAGTTTTGACTTCTTGTGCAAAATGGATTAGGATAAATTGTCAGGCAAAGATTTGATAAAGTTTTTTTCCTCGATTAAAGGAAAGTATAAAATATTGTGTCTTTTGTTGAAGCTAGAGTTGCTTCGAATCTTGTCGTACCTATTGATTTATAATGGAACAGTATATTGGATTCTGCATTGGGTAGATTCACATTTGTTAGATGTAATAGAAAATGAGTTTATTACTTCTAAACCTTGCACGTTTGAGTTGTGAATCTCTGTTAGAATGCTTTGAAGGAAGATAACCTTAGCACTCTTGAAGTAGTTTCGGTTTATGTCACTCCAGTTTGACCCTTCGCTGGCATGGTTGTTAGTAGCCTCTATTTTATGGAATCAAACTTGTTGAAAATAACAATAAGAAAGTCTTATTGTGCTTGGTATGAATAAATTTTGTGGATTTTTTTGTATCTATTTGAAACAATTGGTAGAAGTTCTTGTTGTTCTCTTACCTGTATGTATGAAATGGTTTGTGGAAAACCTTTTGATTTACATTTGTAGATGTTGATGTGAAAATTGACTATTGTAGTGGAACGTGGAATTAGTTCGATTTTGGTTATCTGAGGGGAAAGAGTTGGAACATTCTATTTTACTCTCCTATCTTTTGTTCAATTTTAGGAACCAACTCGGGGTTGAATCTCCTTTTGATTTTCCTACATCTTGTTCGAAATAGGGTTGGAATTATATCCTTCTTACCTTGTTACTGTTTCCTTAACCCCTGTAAAGTGGGTACATGGTCGACTTAGCTATAATTTGTATTTGTTCTTTTGGGCGTATAATATATATATTATAAGTCTCTCTTTATTTAGGAATTAAGGGAACGTTTGGGTAGAGGCTATCTTCACTAAAATGAAGCTAAGGAATTAGTTATTGAGCTTGTTGCTTGAAAACTTGTATCAGTTTTGTGCCGTAGTGATTGTTCTCTTTATTTGATGAGAAGCCATTTCTTCGGCTCTGTCTTGCTAATTCAGTTGTTTATTCATATATCAATTCGATTTCAACTTTGTTGTTTGTGTGGCGGTGGTTGTTGAATTTGGATGTTGTTAGGAAAGAATCGGTTCGACCTTCTTGGAATATTGACTATGTTTAATTTTTCTTTAATAAAAGGGATTACTGAGATCTTTTCTTTATTTCTGAGCTAGGTATGCATCATTGTTTTTCTTCAAAATCTAAAGGAAATTACATTCTTTTTTATCTCTCTGAGTTCTTGAACGCAATGTTGTTTTCGATGAACTTGAAAGATGACAAAAGTTTTTTCAATTCTTATCTATTCACTTTTCTCTCTCTTCTGCATTAAACCTGGTTGAAATTGAGTGGGTAATTAAGGAAAAACCTACACTCCTTATTCCTATTGAATCAATAAATTGAATTTGAATTTGAATTTGGTTCACATGTTGGAAAAAATGGAATTCTTGTTTTAGGATGTTGTTAGTTCGTTCTAAATTCCATTCTTTAAAGGTAAAATGAATTTGACCTTTTATATTAATGAGAATTATGTTAAAAGATAAATATTGTGATTCATCGTTTCTTTAAAATAATTCTCTTCTGAGAACTATTAGAGTTAATAGCATTCTTGAACCTTTGTTTGAATCAAGAATGAACTATAGACATTATAGTATGAAATAGATAAGTAAATTGGGATGTAATATTACTTGTGTTGTAGATTTTCTTATGAAATTGTTGACTTAAGAATGATGATTGATCATGATACTTACTGGAAGTAATGTGGATTGTTCATGTGATCTCCCCTTTTTAACCTTATTTCTTATCTAATATCTATCTGAATTGCTTAAATGTTTCATAAAAGTAGTCTTTTTTATGAGACAGTTAGTCAAAAGCACATCATTTTAATGTTTAGTGTTTATCATGCTCAGTTCGATAAATTGACCCGTGCTAGCAATTTTTGCAGATGGATGTCGTAAGTGATAAAAGAAAAGTTCTAGTATGATGCTTTCTGTGTTTACTTAAAGGCTGCATCTTTAATGAGGAATTATTATTCTTTTTGAAATGTAATTGAAAAAGGGAAAAGTTGTAAATTTTACTTAATCTTATCAATGTTGATTGACATGAAAGATGTCTGAAATGTTTAGATCTGTAAAATGTGTATTTTGTTTGATAAATGGAAAAGCGATTGAGTGTTATTGATCTTTGATGTGCCATTATCTTTTGGGATTACTGCAAGGGAATTGTAAACTTATTCTTAGTCTCTTGTAAACATATATGTTTTGGATTATTTCAGTTGGACTCAAATGAAATAGAGAAAAAAAGTATTGATACTCTATTCTACTCTTAATTGCAACTTTAAGGTTGGCATGCATAGATGAACACTCAACTAGGTCAATATGGTTTATTCATTGACAATGATAGAAGAGTAAAGTTACATATGATTTATGTATAAGTGAATTGTTGCAATGGACCCTAACATACATATGCTAAAGGAAAGACAATTAGTCTTCGGAATAAATATTTCGTTATGATCTTGTTGGGTACCATACTTGAGGGATATTCGGAAAGAGGGAATCTATAACTCTTCTTAGTAAACCTTAATCCTAAAATAAGGTAACTGAAAATGAAAATATATATACATGAAATAGACTTCATCTTAATGAAGTATATTATAAAGAAATCAGAATCTAAATTCAGCCATGGATAAATTTGGTCAAGTAAGTTAGTCTTACTGTTGTTAAGTTGATTTGGAATGTTAATTTGAAACTTAAAGTTAAGAAACTAAAGAACGACATACAAACCTTCAAGAAGAAAGATTGGTTCAGATTAATCTACATGACAACCATAAGTCATTTATGACTAGCAACCATAATGATCGAAGAGATTAGAAAATCAGCAAGGTTACTGAAATGGAATCTTAAATTAAGAAGATAAGAAAGTATTTAACCTCTTATCTGGATATGTACCCTTAGTCACTACGAGTGGTCCTCTATACCAATCTATGTTGCTAACCTGAGTTATGGTTAAACCTTAGATAAGAGGACTCACAAAAGTCAGTGAAAACCATTCTAGATAACAGATGAAGTGGAGGTGAAAGACGTATTCCATTGACGAGTATGTCGTCTAGGAATATGATCATGCAAAGCATGTGAAAATCTTTGATCAAAGTATCGCAAGTTGTTGGTTACGTTGTCATACGTCAACTATTTTAGATGCAGGATATCAGATGAATATTTGTAACAAATATTCAGATAGGCCTCTTAAACAGAACACTTCAATACCCCGAAAAGGGTAAAAGAACCAAGTATACTTAGTATACAATACATTGAATTAACATGAAGGATCAGTAAGAAATCGAATCATGAAATGACAGATCGATGAAACTCCGAGTCATAAAATGATCAACAATCCATCAAGTCATTACCGCTGCATATGGTTATCTGTTATGAAATCGAATGGCATGGAATGTGTTTTCCATATTATCAATATGAGAATAGAGAACATAAATCTAAATAAAATGTGTGTTCTAAATCATGATCATTTAGAACAAAGAACATTATTTAAAAACTTAAAACGTGTGTTCTAAATTATGTTTTTTTAGAACAAAGAATGTTATTCAAAAAAAAAATCTCTTGTTTCTAAAGCTTTGGGAATGTTACAAGCACCAAACTTGAGGATTCTTGCCACTCGCCTTATTTCATAGGTTGTTTGTTCCTCAATTCCAAAGAGGAATTCGCCCACATATGACCTCATCCACTCAATTAAGAGGAACGAACTTACCTCTCAACCAATAGAGAAGTTAGTAGCCATGAATAGTGACTTACGACTTCAGTATCGGTAAACTCCTTAGTATCGTCAGACTCCAACTGCACATTGGGATGTTGATCCCGAAAATGCCACACATGTTGATGAGGAGGCTCTAGTGGGAATTGTTGGGATTCCACTGGATGAGGCAATCCCTCAAATTTTCAATGACTCATACTCGTGGTCTAATG
The DNA here is from genome assembly GCA_019776745.2 of Taxus chinensis. Lineage (NCBI taxonomy): Eukaryota > Viridiplantae > Streptophyta > Pinopsida > Cupressales > Taxaceae > Taxus > Taxus chinensis. Next base: position 376,457,287 of record CM034154.1, on the reverse strand, counting down.
TTCATGTCGCTTTAAGAGATTTTGATTAGGGGCAACAATAGATTTTCATTTTCTATGTTTTAGACATTTTGTATTTGAAATTTACAAACCTGAATCTCATTGTAATTGAAACTTGAATCTTAAGTGAAATCTCAATTCAACTCCAATTTTATAATGTGCATAATGAATGTTTTATCAATGTTATCATATGAATATTTGAAATTTCCTATTTTTTTAAAATTTTCCCTTATTTTTTAAATAGATGTCCCCTACAAAAAAGTCTGCTAAAAATTCATCCAAAAAACTCCTCCGCTCCCCACCCCCTTGCCCTTTCATTCTCGTCCCAAAAACTTGGTGTAACATAGTATTTTGTAATGACTTGAACATAAGATAAATACATAAGATACCATTTTATACGTGTATGTGAATTAGCAAACCAAAAGCATCTTAATGTTGTCATAATAAATATAAAATATTTTATATTTCCATACATTTCACCATGTTGTAATAAAATGGAAGGATACATGATAAGCAAGAAAATTGAGAATTCAAATGCTTAATCTAAATCACCTTCCTTCCACGCACCTCTCCATGTTGTAAACAAAAGGGAGTATGCATGATAAGCAAGCAAATTGGTAATTCAAAAATTAATTCTATACACTTTCTTTCCATGCATCTCACCATAATGTAAACACATAAAAAGATACATTATTAGCAAACAAATTGGGATGTCAAAAGCCTAATTTAAAAACACTATAAAAAGTAAGATATTATAGCCATTCTTCGTAGGTATGAATTCATGCCAGATTTAACTCCTTTCTCAACATGAAATATTTTGTCAACATTTTTACATCATTCACTAGAACTAGATTGCAAGGAGCACTTACTGCATTGTGGTGCAGGCCATTTTAAATCTAATGTAAAAGGTTTGCAATTCACAAATGAATTAAACAAGTACAAGTTGAATAGCACGAGTGAGTCAAATTTGATAAAGCTCTACACAAAATTTGCAAGCAAGAACACGTTTGTAGGTATGAATTTATGCTAAATTTAACTTCTCAAAAATAAACCTCTTATCAACACTTTAACATTATTCACTAAAAAAATGTCATCATCAAGAGACACTCCAAAACTTAAAGCCTCGTAAATTTTGGTATTGGCATGCTTAAAATATTGCATGTCCAATTCCTATAGTCAACAATAACACAACCAACAAGGACAATTTTAATATTAAATCCAATGCATCCTATAATACAGCAAAAATCTCAAACATCCAAACTTCAGCTTAATGTGCTGGTTCTACACCATGCAACGCAAACAAAAAACCAGCCTTGATGGGAGCCACAGAACATGACCATGCAAGATTCAATTTTGATAAAGCCCTTCACGTAATTTACAAGCAAGAACATATTTGTAGGTGCAAATTCAACACACTTCAAGAACATGTTTGTAGGTGAAAATTGTCATCATCAACACAATTCAAATATAAACCTTGAATTTTAATGATTGTCATGTTTAACTAAAGTATGTCCAATTCCTATAATCGCTTATATAAGCAGTTAAAAGGGGCAATTTAACATGAATATAATTCACTGCATCCATCCAAACTTCAGCTTTATGTGCCAGTTTTACGTCGTGCAACACGAGCAACAAAACCAGCCTTGATGGGTGCCACAGAACGTGAACATCCACACTGCAGAAGCAAAACAAAGACAACAGTCATTGAGCCTTTTTGAGCTATTTAATCTTTTATACAATGTCACATGGTCATAAGGAGACCCCATCACAAAAGCCTCAATCACATCACCAACATAATTATAGTTACTAAGTTAACAAGTCATAAATAAATTTTCCACTGCAATTGAAAACACATTACAATTATATTGAAGCAGATGCACAAAAAGATATTTTGATACTCTCTCTCTAGACATGTAGATGGAGCATTGGGATAGCAAAACAAAAGTATCATGTTAATAATATGACAGCATAGAACTCAAAAAACAAAATAAAGGCAGAAAAGAATAAATAACAGATCCTGAATGTTTTCCTCGCAAGAAGTAAATTAAGTATTAACCGACTATAAACATTCAATTTATAAGATTAATCCCATGGCAGTTCAGAACAGCAAAATGCAGACTGCATTCTAATTCCAGTGGCACTCACTAGATAGTAAATATTCCTTGCATTTTGGCATACTAACTGCAAGAAAACATCACATAGGGTAGGCAACAGCCATTCCCACTCCCTGCCTTTTTTGAAATCAGTCTTGAAGTATGCTGACTATTTCACGTTGTTTCTTGCTTCAATCTTGGTCTGGGCAGGGTGTCTTTCTTGCCAGGTGTGGGTCGCTGGGAGCAACCTGCTCGGATGGGCTGCCGTTTGGTTGGGAGACGGTTTGCTTTGTTGATCTGGGCTGGCCCTTCTCTGCTGGATCAAAGTTGTTACAATTGAATCTCGTGGGTTTGGTTCTTGCTTGAAACTCGGTAGAGAGGACGCTTTGGAGGGGGCTTTGTGTGTGTCTGTTTCACACAGCTTTGTAGTTTGTGGGTTTGCTGGCCCTGTTCGGTCTGGCCCATGCGGGTTTTGATCTAGGTTTGCTGGTCTGTACGCTGCAGAACTCATTTTGTTAGTGGCTTCACGGTCTTGCATCTTCTTTCTTGCTTTTTGGCCCCCATTCTGGATGGGGTTGCTCAGCTTGTTGGAAAGTTTGAGATCCAGGGGTTGTAAGGGGCGGCCCTTTCTCCCCTGTTTCTGGGTTTTATGGTCATGGGCTCTTTTGACACTCTCCTCTACAACTGCTCGGTTTGGAATCTGGGTTCCCCTGCTGCTGTGTGTGGTGTGTGATGGGAGTTTGATTCACATGTGGTTTCATGGAGCCCGTTTGGGGCAGCTCCTTTTTCAAATGTTTTTAAAGTGTGACAACATTTCTTTGTGTATTATCTGCTCTTTTTCAGGATGGCTTGGAGTTCTGCAACCTAGGCTGTATAATTGTTCGAGGGACTTGCTTAAGGTGGTCTCTGCTGGTTATTTTGGGTACGCAGAGCTTGTTTCACAGTTGGATTTGTCCTTGGGAGGCAAATATTCCTATTTTCTGAATCATGCTTGGTCTCAGCACCTTTTGGGTGCTTGTTTCTTGTTTGTTACGCAGAGGCTCAATGGAGCCAGATTCACATTCTGGTCCATGTCTGGCTTGGGGTGGACTCTGCTGTTGCCCTACAGAGCCTGATTCTTTTTGGTATTTTGTTCCCTATTTTGGTGCCTGCTCTGATTCGTGGTTATGCCTCAGGGAAGCCGTGGCTCTTGCTTACAAATGTATCTACTTTATGGAGCTGGTTTCAGGTTGATGCTTGAGAGCTTTTTATGCATGTTTGGAGGGTCTGGACTTGAACCCTGGCAGACTCAAGTTTGAAATTGGTAATATCGCTTTGAGTCAGATCCATGTATAAGGGAGGGTGTCCCTTCCAAAAAACCATGTTGTTTGTTCTGGTGCTGCACCCTTTTGGTTCTGTGTTGCTCGCAGAAGTCTTTGTTCATACACTTTGTGAACTGGTTACTGTTTGCTGGCTGGACGCTGACCGAGGGCAGACTGGTCTGGTTGCTGGAAGTTTGTCTTAGTGTGATTTATTGTTCCATCTCTCTTGACATTGTTTAAGTTTATGGGGAGCATTTCAAAACCCTTGCCTATTTACCCTAATCAAAAACAAAAACTGCAAGAAAACACCCAAGAAAGACACTATTTAAGTTACCTGTTCACAGCGAAGGAAGAAAAGCCGATTTTCCTTTGAGAGAATGGTATCAGGACTTTTACAACCATTGCATATCACATATTCATCTGCATGACAAAAGCTTCACATTAGTAAATATTTAATGCATAAAAAGGAACCCAAACAAATCCTGATAAACACCTCTAATATCCCCATGCAACCCCCTGTAATATGTAAAGCCCAAAACAAAATTCTGTGTGCATATTTTTTTTCTAAAATGCTTTGCAACTATATACACTTTTGTTCTCTTTTCAAAAATAATCAGTAGTTCCATTCAGTAATTTTCTTCAAGTTCGTGACATCCACCCAAAGACATTAGGCTTAACCTAAAAGCCAGTACAATCCAGTTACGCATATCAAATAGTTAAAGAAACAGAAAGACGGTATCTTACATCTTGAGTACCATTCAAAAGGAGCATGTAAACACTCGAGGCTTCTTCCACACACAGTCCTCCCAAATGATTTTATAAGTCAGTCTATCAATTATTGAATTAATCAATAACTGAATTAGAGATAATGAATTGGCCTTTACACAAGGTTTCCACTGAATATTCTATTTCATCTCTAAGCCTTTAATATATAGTTATATACGTCATGTTGAAAGGACCTGTATGTGTAAAAAGGATTATATTTGCCTGCATAGTAGTTAATTGCTAATTGCATTATTCTTGGATTCCCTTATTTATTTGTGGCTGATTGCACATGACCTATGGACAAGGGAAAAGGAAGTGCAGAATCATCACCCCTTAGCCAACCACGGAAGGAAATAACTCCTGCGGTGCCAGGAAATTGATTGGGGACAGTTGCACTCAGTCTGGAGCAAAGCTTCCAAATGCAGAGAGATTAATGAAGGAATTTTGGTGCTACTTATACTGCCCGTATATCAGGATCCAGTCAAAGGATGGCTGCTTGACTGTGTAAATGTGGGAAGAAAATTGGATGCAGAGGACATTGTGACCGCCCAGGAGCTCGTGCATAAAATGCATCCTGCAACAACTTATGGTCAATAAAAGGTTTTTGATGTGGTTCACCGTTTCACAAGGTGTCATCCACCATGATGATTGACATTGCAGGTACTTCCTATCAGGTGTACCAGATATTGGTGGCAGCGGATACCAACTGCAAAATCAACCACCTGCGGAGCAAAGGCAGAGTGAGGGTGAATACCTAGAGGATGATGCATCTTCACACCTGTGTTAATCCCATCGCAGAAGCCCTATCCATTCCTCTTCGCCCTCCACCGGTTTTCGAAATCTCAGACTCTGAGGAAGAGGAGAAAATCAGCAAGTCAGCCCTGTTGACAGTGATTATAGACTAGTGCTATGTACGTAGGGTGTTTCTTTTATAAATATCCTTCAGTCTAAACAGCAGACAGTGTGTAAGGTTTAAGACAGTATGGTGATTGTCCATGACAGGTGGCAGTCTTTCTGGTTTTTGTAAAAACAGTAGTGGAATTTTATGCACCTTATGCATTCAATGGATTAGGGTGGTGGCTTGTGTGGGTGCTCAAAGGAGGAGAGGGGTTCGTCGCGATTAAGCTCTCTGAACGGAAAGGAGTCTGTATTTCTCGCATAAAACCACACCCATAAGCCAATGCTTACACTCACAAAGGAGAACATGACAAGGTGATAATCCTGCAATTGTCATAGGATAGCACATTTTTGGGGATCGTACACCTCTTTCTGATTTTTGATTGTGAGTGAGCATTGTCAGGTTGAAGGAATCGGTATATTTCATAAAGGATGCAGTTTTTGGTGTATGAATGGATCAAACTGTGGGTGGCAAACAGGACATCTGCCTGCATTCAGAATTGTATCTCATCCAAGGTGCAACCTATGCGAGAGGTAAGTCTTTTTGATGGATGAATTTCTAAGTTTTCTGCATTATCAGCTGATCTGTGTATCTGGATGTTGATATTTTCCCTAAAGTAAAATCCAAGGACCGGGATTTGCAAAAAAGGGCAATGGTAATCTCTTAAGCGCTGAAGGTAGCTAACACCTCATTGCCACTGTTATGGCATTGATGATCTTCAAATGCTAGCAATGTATCAGCATGACAATATGCTTCCTTATTTGAGGCACCGCTGAGCTTTTGGTTATCAGTGACTGGTTCTTTTATGCATTTTTTTCTGGGCTAGGGCCCCCTACCTAGTATCCATAGCCAAAGAAAAAAAACAATTATGCAAGAAAATTAAGCTTTGAAAGAAAGTGGCCGGCATCTATCAATATTTTAATATCTGATGGAGTAAAATTTCCTTATTTGTTTCAGGCAATAGAAAGCTTTTTTTTTCTTTAAAAAAGAGAGGGAATGCCACTTACTGATATATCTTCGCAGAATACCCTCAAAATTCTTTGGAGCAAATCTTCCCTTAATAACTAGACGCTGTTGTCCATCGAGAGAACCACTTGTTCCCATTTCTGCAAGCAAGAAAGTCATAACATGCTCTGGCTGTCTATGCATCCTGCAAATAAACAAAACAAGAGGGAGAATGTATAAGAAAAATTTGAAAACAAAAAAAGAACTCACTTATATGATAGGTAATTTGAGTATAGCAAATACCCAACCAAACCAGATAAATGTGCCCAGCAATAATAAAATAATGACAATAGAACTTGGCACTTTATTCATAAACAAAGACATACATGTACAATCAATTCTCCAGATATGCAAACAGCTTTAATAACCACGGAGAATAACAAGGAGAGATTGCAATCCAATCATAACATATATATATGTTGACTAACAGAATGCAGATTTGAGAACTATCCATTTTTTCTTGGGACCCTTTGTACAGTTCCAAAAGCAAGAGTCTGTACATAAAATACAAAAACTTCCTGAAATATTTTTAAAACCCATAATATCAATGTTGTGGGTAATCAGCATTATCATAAACAAACAGTAAAATAGACAATACATAAATCAAAATATCATATGTTTGCAAATTATTATTTTATAACTAGGTTAGAGTTGATTTTTTTAATATTTTCAGGCTTTCAGCATACCCCCAAAATGGTTCTGGTATTGATCCTGATTCTGGAGAATTCAATAATGTAGCTTACAATGAATAATCTCATAATCAATAACATCCATACAAAAATACTAACAAAACTGGTATTACTAAAACAAATCTACATACAATGTACATTGATGAGTATGAAATAATCTTTGCAAATGAAGTTATAAACTACTAAATTAATTATTGTAATATGACCTCAAACGCATGGAGTTCATTGAACATTATCTTTGGTCTATCCAATGCACCCTAGGTAGTACATTGTCAAAGCCAATTAAAAAAACTTGATGCATTGCAAAATCAAAATGTGACATATGCTAAAACTTCACTGATTACGCAAGGCTTGTGGGGCATAGACTAGAAAGCAGAATGCAAGAGAAACTACTTTGCTGTCTAGGGACTCAGTGTGCTGATATTATTAAAGAATCAGATCTGTCAAGATTTTTGAAGATCATCATTATAAGTATAAAGTATCCTCTTCCTTCTGAACATGAAAAGTGTAATTAGCTCTGAGACTGGGATAACATAATTACTGAACTTCCTATTATCGAGCCTCTTTATCTCCACCATATCCACATGTCTTTCCCATTGTTGAATTGGCAGTTTCTTTAATACAATTTACAACAGAAGCCCTCAAGGTGATTAGCATGAACCAAGAGCAACTCGGGTGGAGTAATAATGTGAATAATGGGGAAATTAATTTGCTACACTGATGGAACTTATGTATGTAAAGGTAATGAGAATGTTAGGAAATAGTTTTTACATTAGGTATATTGTTATTGTATTCTCGTAGGATTGTTGTTACCCGTGCCTATTACCGGGTTTGTTGTTCGTATTATTTAGAGTGTGTATTGTTACATGAGTAACAATCACACTAATATAGGAGATGGTGAGATTATTGTTGGTGTTGTTAGAGCAACTTTCTAACTTATAGGAGTTGCACATCTCTATATATTTGTATTGTATCCCGTATGATTTTATGAGACGTTGAATAGAAGAATCAATATTTCTGTGTGTTCAATTTTTATGCAGAGCTCTTAGAATACCATCATCTGGTATCAGAGCGAGATTATCTAATTTCTAAGGGGCAATTCAACTTGATTGCTCCTGTAAATGAAAGTCCGAGATTGTTTTTAATTAAGGTGTAGTTTGTTGTCAGGGGTATTGCAATATCCCGATTAATGGAAATATCAGTTTTGCAGTAAAGAGTATATTTCTTTTATTTATTCAGCATTTCCTGTGGTTTCTTTATCCTCCGCTGTACCATTGGCTTCGGTAATATTGTTTCTATTGCCTTTAACAGTGACAGAGACATCTGGGGCGAGAGCAGGGGTTTCAGGAACTCTGCAGCCACGGCAACATGAACCTCGACTTCCTCCTTTCTCAACTCAACTGAGGTTTCTGAATTTTCTTCTTCCTCTTCCTCTCCCTCTCCCTCTCCCTCTCCTGTCTTTGATATGGGTATTTGTTCTTCATCCGTAACAGAGCAAACAACCGATTCAAAAGGGTTAGTGGAATCCCCCATACCAATTGGAGTTGGTGGTCCAGAAGACAGATCTAGGGTTCCTGTCGTTTTTAAAGAACCGAATGATATTGTGATTTGTAAAGGCGATGAGATTATTGATTGCAATTGAGTTTATAATCGGATATAAACCATCAAAATAAAGTCAGAAGGGTCATCTTTCATGCTTGAGTTAATCACAACCTCCTCAAGAACCTTATAAATACTTCTAATTACTCACACTGGCAACTCTAACTTACCAAAAAAAATCATAGGACAATTAGAAGGCAAGAATTAAAGAACCAGGTATCCTATGAACAGCTGACATGAAGCAGTCATGGTCAAAGTGGTCTCGAAGGAATCCAGTCAAACTAAAAAGATGATAAGGACCCCGGTGAATGATAGCAAGTAGGTCTCTTTAATCACTTCAAGGACTCAACAGTGTATCAAGCCCTGATTTTACACCTTGATATTCCATATGCAGTAAGACGAGGTAACATAAATATCCAGATTTTGCAGGTAGCACCTAGCAGATTGCATAGTACTGTTCATGAGATAAAGTACCTAATATACGGAACTTAAATCCTAAAAGGCTAAAACTAAAATGAACTTTGATGAAAATTCTACATGATGTAAATTAGTTAACATGACATGAGTCAGAATGACACGACAATGGTATAATTAATGCTTTTTATTGCAGGTGTACAAGTGTGAAAGGTAAAATCCTTGGTACAAATGTTTCAACAATGACGTGAACTGCTGCTTTCTAAGCATAATAATCATGTGATTATACAAAATGAGTTTCACAGAAATATGATCCCTTCTATAAAGTTCATATCATGTTCTTTAATAAGGCAGTACTCCTACATACAAGTCTGACTCTCAAGAAGAGATCCTATTATATGCTTCTCCATCCCATATTTTCAACAGGATGTCCTGTGTTTTCTGCATATATTTGTCTGTACCCTTGATGTCTTATTTGTGAATGAAACTCTACTTCAAAATATTCTTCTATTTCTGCCCTAGAAATACAAAATTTCTTGAATTAATTCATTGAACCTACCATATCCCTGGCTTTCTTGCAACCTCCTAATAGGCACTCCAGATATTCCATGATTTATTTACAGAGTATTCATTGAACATCCTTGCTGTTTTACGATGAAACTGTTGTCATATACGAACCAATGGTGTATCTCAAGTTAGCAATCTTTCCCTCGTGCTATAAAATACAATTTAGCATTTACTTATTCGGATTCTGTATTGATAATGCTCAAAAGGAAATGATAAACTGCTCCAGAAAAGTGTGAGGAATGTGTAGACCATGACTTCAAAATCATAATATTATTGATCGATTTGAAGATCCTTCAAACAAAAAAATGTGCAATTGAACAAAACATGCATCTCTATATGAAATCAAACAGCTTTGGAACAAAACACCACGTACGTTTTGCACAGATCCATGAAATTCACAAACACGGTCTTTTTAGTGCCTTCACGAAGGACCTGCGGTGGCCTCATGACAGTTCTACGCCTGTCTCCAGCAAGTTCTGGATTGTTCTCACGCAAGATATTGAATACTCTACCAAGAAGCTGCATCCGCAAGACACCAATCAAATCGTGAAGAGTCCCACTATATCAATAACAAGCACTCAAAATAACTTTATGCATTTCTCAAATATAATGATGAAAAATACCAATAAAAGCTAAAGGACTCGTGCAGACACTTGCAGGGCAAAGAAATGAACGATTGATAGCTTGCAAACACTAATATATTATCCCAAGGAACAACATGGATAACAACGTAGAAACAGTAGATGTCATCTTTCTCAATGCAAAAGAAACTTACATAAATTACCATATATCTTTCAGAGTGCATATGCAATACAAAATAATGTACTACCCCAAAGGAAGTAACAAATAAAACAATAGAAACAACAGATGGCATCACTCTCAGTGCAAGCTTTTCATCAAAAGGAAATTTTACGATATATATTTAATATGATTAGACATGATACACTCTAAAAAATGTACAGCAAGCATGACTGAGTGGTAAAGATAGATAATTACCAGGATGAAAACCCAGGTTTACATCTTACCCTGGGAACCAGTGGGCATGCTGCTGGTACATGTGTACAAGCATATAAATCACAGGGAACAAATGGCTTGAATGTTAAAGTACTTGAGCTATATTTCCATGAAATGTCAAACCCTATGATTTGCTAGTAGAATATGACTTTGCAAACTACAATCGGAAACTGGATCTTAGGCATTATTCATTGTTCCTTGACACGTAACAAAATCTCTGTAGAGGCTCTATAGATGTTGCACACACAACCATAACTGCTGACGGAAACACTAGTTCGTGAGAAGTTTCTAGAAAAGTATTTGCTCCATGAAGGGTACAAACCTAGCCAAATCCACAGCTATTCATCCTCATACCAATGGAGAAACAGAGGTGGTAAACAGAATGATTAAGCACCATTCAAGGATGTACAACTCAAACAGCCAATGCACATGGGCTGAAATATTTGCTTTTCATACAACACAATTACAAATAGAATGATTGGCACCGTTCGAGGATGTACAACCCAAAGAGCCAACGCACATAGGATGAAAGTTTGACTTTCATACAACACAATTACAACAAAGCTCTCCACAACTCCATAAGTAACAAGTTACAACCCCTTCCAAGATCTTTTGGGTTTTCAGGCTTTAAGCGCACCTATTGATGTAGCTACTAAACAGAATCAACTTCAAAATAGAAAGAAAGTGGAGAAAGCTGCCAAATTCATTTTACATATTCAAAATATTCTGCAAGAAGTTCACGACATCATGCAGAAAACTAACCACAAGTATAGCCAGCATCGGACGTCATACTAAAACAAGGTTGGTGAACTTTGTTACAACTACAGAAGGAGATACTTAGAAGTCCCTATAGAAATATTAGACATCCCCTATATGTATCACATGCTATTTCCTAGTAGTTAGGGAGTAACAACTTTAATCATAACTTTTCATGCTTTATTGGTCTGCATTCAATTTTCAGTGTTGAGTATCTACACCTATCTTTGCACCCATTTGTTGGATGCGGCAGATGCAGCAGAACAACTTCATCCAGGGGAGTAAAAATCTAATCAAAACAGACCTGCATAACAAAAATCAGGGTACAGAAAACTGGGAAGTCATCATATAAAAAGTTGTCAATGTGCATCAAATCACTTGCCAAGGACAGTGGCACAAATTGAGATGAAATTTCCACTATTGGTTTCTCAACCAGGAGCAATGTCAACCTCTGATTCTCCAGAAACAAGAAGACCCAAGTGGTACTAGTCCAGCACAGGAGCAAAAAAAGATGAAATTACACAAGAAGCTCAAGTGGAAGGCATAAAAAATGGAGCAGAGCTCAGCTTCCACTTTGCAGCATCCTGCAGCAAGGACAGAGTCTCACAATACTTTGCAGCATCCACTTAGTTGTTCACGGCTCACCCTTCCAATACCTTGGCACTTTGCCATATGCAATCCCTTGTGCCACGCACGCATACTTCGTCACCATCGTGACCCGCACAATCACTCGCATCACCTGCACATGATTCACAACCCGTTCAGTTCCTGCAATGACGCACAAGCCTCCGCAGCTATCCCGTGTGTCCTCACACTTACACCTTGCTTCCTTGCATGTCATTTGTCGCCGCGGATTCGTGCAGGACCGTTACACGTTGGCATTCAATCATCAACACCTTGTTGCCAAGCAATATGCCAGATGGCACATCCAGAACCAAGCCATGCCAAAGTATCATTGTGGCACGCCATGTGTTGGAATCTAGCTGCCTTGCCTGCCAGACGAACAAACAGTTGTAACTGTCCCTCCAGCAACTGTTGTAAATTGTAACTATCATTGTCATTGTATATGTATTGTAACATACTCGCATACAGAAGTAGATGGATTCTCGAGAATGAACTACTACTCACTCCAAGCACACCAGATTGTGTTGTTCAGTTTTGCTCCAACATACATCTATTTGGTATTCATTCACAGTAGTTTAGACAATCAGTAAGGACACATTCCCCCTTCTGATACAAAAGCCTACTCTCTTAGTCTTGCTTCTTGTTAATACATCTTCGTACTTCCCTATTCGCCATTTATGAATAGAAGTTGCATTTCCTATAAATAGCCTTCTGCTACATTGTTGTGCGTTTTGACCCATTTCAGTTCAATAACCCATCCGCACTCTTCCATAATCCTTGTTGCTCCAGCTAGTGCAGGATTGTCCTCCACATAGTCCTGGGCATTCTTCCATAATCCTTGTTGGCTCCATGGTGCAGATCAATGAATCTTAATTTTAATGATGATATAGCACATTGCCAATTTGCTTTGATGACTAAGATCGGTTTTGAGCTTAATACATATGATGAAGCAAATAATAATCTAGAATGGGAAAGCGCTAGCAGGAGGAGCATGTTGCCTCACTAAAAAATAACACTATGATTGTTTTTGAGTTAACACTAGGATAGTGGCCCATTAAAAGTAAATGGGCAAACAAAACACAATACAAAGCAAATAGATCATTGGATAAGCACCCAATAAGGCTAGTAATAAGGTTTGTGACCAGCACGAGGGCATAGAGTATGAAGAGACCTTTGCTCAAACAACAAAGATGGCCCCGATCTGGTTGGTTCTTGCGTTTGCATCACAGTTTGACCGGAGCTTTATCAAATGGTAAATCTGCATTCCTCATTAGAGACTTGGAGGCAAAAATGTATGTATACCAGCACCAAGGATTCAAATTTTGAGCATAAGAACACCTTGTATATAAGCTGGTAAAGGCTCTTTATGTGTTGAAGAAAATTCCATGAAAAACTACTGTATTGATCATTATCTTACTAGATTTGGATTTTTAAAAGACCCTCATAAAAATCCCTCCTTCCTAAACAGCACTTTATGTCAAAAGAATTGGTGATAATATTTATAGTTATTATATACATCAAAAAGATCTAATCATCATACGGACTGAGATTAGCATAATTCAGCAAATGGAATCATATTTATGTGCCACTTTTGACGTGCTACATTTAGGTCTCTGGCATTATTTCCTAACAATAGAGTTTTGGGAGACTACAATGAAGTTTATGTTTCTTGCGGAAAATTATAAGCAGAGAAAAAACAATTTTGAACACAAATACATGATTGAAATGTCATTGGGTTTTCCACGTTGGAGAGAAATATGAAATGAGTGTCAGAAGATTTTCCAAAGACAAAAGAGACTAGAGGGTGAGAAGCCCAAAGCAATGGATTACATTCACCATTTCTCCCCCTACCAAACAAATGCTTATGTTGCTTGTCTGCTCCAAAAGCTTTGCCAATGGGGAAAGAAGCTAGAGGGTGAGAAGCCCCTCTAGTAAAATATTTGGTACTCGACATATATGACATTTGGCAACAATGAGGGGACAGAGTCTCTCCTCTATTCTGAGGGGAGATTCATTTAAATGAAAACAAAACAAAATGCAGAAAAGAAATATTTACATTATGTACACTAAACTAACTTGTGGGGGTGTTGTATCCAACTTGGGAGAAATGAAAATGAGTGGGGGGAGTGAGAGAGAGTTACAGATAAAATTAGCAAATGCAGATCTTATTCTAATGTGTAGGGAAAATCAATCACCATAGATTCACCATTCAACACTGAAATTCACAATGCATGAAAGGAATAAACAAAGACACCCGTTTAACATAAGGGAAATGACATCGCCAAAGAAACTTAAGAGACAAAGTTAGGGAAAACTCTTTGTATTTCTCAAATAAGGTTCAGCACAAAGTTTCACAACACTCTTCATTTCGAGCAAAATTGTGGACGTTCAAAAGTCTTCACTTAGCGGAAACTTGTATTTATAATGTGTAAATGTAATTGATTATTGGATAACCTTTCACACTCTTTTCCATTTACAATTATTAATAAAAAATAAGTTGGAAAATACGAAAAAGGAAAGTACCTTAAGTTACATTCTAATTTCAAGAAGTAAACAAAATTGGAACATATATCATTTGGCGCTAGAGAGACACTTATTCTTATCTTTAGACTTCCTAACTTTCTAGGTCTTAAACCTATTCGAAGCATCCACAATGATCTTTTGATCTGGTATCGTGGTGTTGTTGCAAAAGATGACCTACGCATCTCTCATCTTCCTCATATCAACTGATATCTTTTTAAAGCAAGGCAATTTGTTATTTAGCTCTTTAAGCACCAAGAGGATTACACTTTAGCTATCCATTGTTGGTATGTCAAAACCATCAGCTTGGAGTTCATCTTTGATTACTTCTTGAATTTTTCTTTAACTTACACAACCAAGAAACAGTCGAAGCCACTGCTTTTGAAAAAGTGGCACCACAAAGAGGCCAAATTCACACACATCTTTGTTGGTATGTCCTCATCTGCTATATCTGGACTTTGGACTCTTGGAGCTCTTTCAATGCTCCTTGGAGAACATTCATCTTCCATGTGATACTGGTTAACCAATCAAAAGTTTTATCGTCTTATTTCTTGACCAAGATCCCTTCAACTACCAATAGGCCCATGTCCTTGACGCTCAACTCTTCTGCATTGGGCCTCAGAGCCTTCCAACTAACAATCTTGGCCTCACCATTCGGCTTTCTCCAAAGAGGATTCCTCGCTTCAATCTGTTTGTAGAATTTCATTATTTTATCAACATATTTCAAACCGTCGAACAATAATTTCAGAACCAAATCTCTAGTCTTTACAAACTGGTTGAGCTCTCCTAGCTCTTTATTGGCCAATTGATCAAGTCCCACAACCTAAATAGGGGCGGAAGCTAGAGCTATAGATGAACCAATGGAGGCTCACAATTGCTCTCCATCGACATTTCTCCTCTTCAAGTTGTTCAATTCTTCGTTCCATCCCTGCGATATTTTCAACTACCCAAGTGGTAGCTTCTTGTATCTCATGTACATCCCCTGTTGTCACAGATCCCCAATAGCTTCTTGATAATCATAATCCTCCAAAAAATACTCTCCTTCGAATTTATCCCCCTTTGGTTAAGCTATCTCCACAAACCTTGCGCCTGAGGGATTGGTCATGGTTATTGTTGTAGTTTTCACTTTCTTCAAAGAGGGGACCTTAGGAAAGTTGGAGAGGATGTCAAAACTGCTTCACAATCTTTTTTTTCTTTGCGACCAAAGGATTGACCCTTTCAAAGGGCTTGTCAACAACGGAACTTGTTGCTCAGACTTATGACCCTATGGAGATTCCAACTAGGAGTTTGTTTCATAATATTTTAAGTGTTTTAACTTTTATAAACTAAAAATGAGTATTATACATCTTTTAATATATATTTATATTTTTTTTAATAATATATAGTACGGAGATTTCTATGTCGTTTTGTACCAAAGTGTTTTTTGAAAAATTGGAATTCCAGCCCGTACCAGTTTCCTGGCAACCTAGTTCAAAAGTCAAAAAGTCTCTTCAAATTAACATATGGAACTAAGCATCCTCTTATATCGCTAAAGGTTTAGGTGGTTGATATTTTATGGCGTTTTTTCTTAAGGGATGATTCATAGAAATTCCCGAGAAAAAGGTGACAAAAAGAAATCTGGTTTATTTTTGGATTATTCTTGGCCAGGAAACATGTTTCCTGAGAAATGAACCATAAACAAACCAAAAAAGGGAGGGCAGAAAAACTAATTTTGAATAATTGGTAACCCATCAGAATTTTGGTAACAAGGGTAATAAGACGATTCTGTGCTAAAATTTTAAACATACGATTCAAATATTGAGAGAATTGATGAAAGGCAAAAAAAATGATTATATAGTGGTAATATACAATACAAGAGCAGAAGGTAAAGTGCAAATAGTCATTCCTTTAAAGAAATTTCCAAAGATTACATCATGTACATAGTCTGAGGAACTTTGACCAAAATCTTAAAGAAAGATTTATAAGTGATATTCTTCACTACAAAAATAGGAAACACATATAAAGACAAAATGCATGTGAATTTGAATATCCTATACATCAATGTCACTTTCTAACACATCCCTGCAAATGTTCAGCCAGAATGTGCAGGAATAGTGGGATGAACAAAACTATACATAAATGCAAGAAAGAAATCTTTTTAATAAATCATAACAGTCAGCTAATAAAGGTTTCCAACGACCTCTTCATATTTGTAATCACGATCGGTTCCCTCCCATGGATATCGATCTGGAGAATCAATTTCTTCTATTTCTTCACTCTCACCCTCATGTTTTCCTGTGTATAACATAAGAAGCAAATAATGACTAATAAGCAAAAAAAATTGAACTCCGATGCCAATTTTCCTGGTTTTGAATTCTGACAAATAGTCCAAACAAAATAAAACTAAATTGATGAACTAGTTATAGCCTTATATAGAGAGTCCAAGTAGAGATTCATAATTTTATAAGAGAGGCAACTACTAATGAAAAATAACAAAAAGAAACTTTGTAATTCTCACCATTATCATCCTCTACGGTCTCTACATTCTCATCATCTTGAAAACTGCCTTCCACCTAGGGAACATCATAGCACACAGAATCCAAGATTCAGATGTAATGTTAAAAAGCTATATAAATCAGTTATAATCCTTCGCAAACCCAAATTACTAAAGAAAAGTAAGTATTCTACATACATGCTTCTTCTTCTTTTTCTTCAGCCCAGAGAATGTATCAGTAACTGCAGAAGCAAACAAAACATCAAATGTCAATATTGAATATTCCCCTCATCTAAGTCACAAGGTTCGAGTTCGAGTTCAAGTTCGACGGGGATAAAGTTCAGTTCAAGTTCTTCAAAGGATAAAATTCGGAAAAAAATCATCATTAAATTCAAGCAATAAATTATTAAAATATAAAATATATATAAATATAATAAATAAAGATATATAAATATAATAAATAATAAAGAATTTAAACAAAAAATATAATTTAGAACTTTAAAAATTAAATAAAAAACAAAATAAACATAAAATACAAATTAAAAAATAAAACAAAACTTTAAAAAGAGATAATATATAACTCATAGCACGTATAACATACTATTTATTAAGCTTGAGGGGTTCGGTAAATCCTTTGTGCCCTGAGTTTAACATTAGAAAATAATGAAGAGTAGTTTTAGTAAAAATTACTAACAATATGTCTCGTCAAATGTTGCGAACAGCTCCACCGACAGGTCCCCCACCACAGCAACGATTGCTCATACCACGAAGAGACAAATAACAGAGATTTTTAGCCGTGGGGATATTTCATGTAATGGAAATTGCCATTTTCGTTTGCTGTTCTGTAATGATTTTAACCATAGTTGGAATACTCGCACTCGGCAAATACTCGGCAGACCCCAAAAAAAAAAACTTGGCAATATCTGACCAATATTCAGGAATACTCGGCAACTTAAAAAAATACTCAAATTTCTTTTAAAAACATAAATTTGCCAAAAACGTGTATTTGCAGCGTTTTCTTTCATTGCTATTAATGTTTTCTTTTTGGTTTTTTCCACTGTTTTCTTTCATACGAGTTTTGGAAAGTTTTTTTCGAGTTTTGGTGAGCTTTTGAAGAGTACTCGCCAAGTTTTAGAGAGTACTCTCCAAAACTCAGCGAGTTAATTTTTGGCAAGATTTTTGGCGATTTACTCGTTTGCATTCAGGTTTGGCGATTACTCAAGGAATCGGCAAGTAATCTGCGAGTTTTCCAACTATGATTTGAACCTAATATTTGACTTGTCTTTATGTCATTTCGGTTGGCTATTTTTTTATGACACATTCCAACACAGTTGGGTTTTACTGGCCGAACTGCAACAAATATTTTCGATTTTTTTTCACACCCCAAGAAATACAGCGAATTTCGAACTTCAAGAATGAAATCCACCAAACCCTGTGACATAGCCCCTCATGTATAATGTTTATAATTACATTCTGTTCAGATAAAGAAATAGGATTGAATTTAATAGAAAGACTGTTGCTTCCATAAGTACTTGCATATTTGATGTACCTGAAAGACTTTCGATCTTCTCAGTCACCTTCTCTGCTCCTTCATCTACTGTATCTTGTAGCAAAACCTTCTTCTTCTTCTTCTTCTTCTTGCTAGGATCAAATGGAGCAAGCTGCAAAGCATGGCATTCCATGAAGTATGTAAGCAGAAAGAAATTGCAAGTCCAACTTGAAGCAGAATAACATACAATGACATTAGTTTTGTTAAATGATATGATTCCAGCACAGCTGAGAAAAACATATCATTAACCGGTCAAGAAGTTTTAGATATGTAAACAGAGCAATTGTAATATGGTGAAAATGAGACTAAGATACAAAGGTAAGACTGGGTAAGGGTCTTTGCATGAATGCAAAAAAATTGTCCACATTTAACAATAGAAATGGTATTAGAGACAATATTTTACTCTCTTCTAATAGCACTTACGATTGTGGCCCAACTTCAAAGGAAAAAAAAAAGTCGAGCAAAAGCTGATTGACAAAATAAGCCTTCTATCAACTTAAACAACAATTATAGCTTAAGCAAGAAAAAATTGAGAACTGTAAATCATAGATAGCAAGGATTCCTACAAGGTGGAAGAGCACAAGCTCCGGGATTGGTTGGTCATGCCTCTAAAGGTATGGGGTCAGGCATAAACAAAGAACAATAAATAAAAAAACCCTAAACTTTGTTCCTTCTCTGCCTGTCCTTGGGCAAATGACTTGACTTAAAAGGTCCTCAAAAATCTGGAAGCATTAAGCATTGCAAGTTTCTATGTAATTTTTAAGTGTAACTTCATAAGCCTCAGACATGAAATTAAGTAATTGACCTATAATAGTTTCAATAAAATTCCCTAAGAACTGAGGTTTACCAGTTTTCAATGTAATTTGAAATGAAGTTCATAAGCATGATACTGGTTCACAATGAGCAACCACACTTAAATCAGTTTCTATATTTGGCATCCAGCAGTGGGTCGCAAACTTACAGTTACTGAAATTTTTCTAAGAGTGCATTTAATGCAAGCTCAATAGATATATTATCACTTCAAACACTAAATTAATGTGAAGAGATGCACAAAGAGGCTTCTTTATGTGTCAAGATAAGGTTCAAAACAAGGCTATCAATTGTATGAAGATTATATACACTTTAGGTCAGATTTCCTAAAGAAGTTACATCCTGAGTAAGAAATGTGGAGTAAATGAGAGAAAAATCTAACAAATGACGTGTAGACGAATTGCATGGTAAGTGATAATGCATGAGCAAGAGAAGCTGAGCATATCATCTGATAATGATCAATTCACGTGAGATGCTACAACAAGAACCAAACCCTCCTATTGATATTCTTCACATTGCCAATCATAGACCATCATTATGAATAAATATATTGTTTTGTAGACAACGTTGGTATGCTAATCTTTTGATGGCATTAAAAAAGGTGTAACAACTTCTATGTTCAATTGTGATGGATGTGGTAATTGTTAACCGACAACCATTGAATCAAGTTGAGTCTTTATATATAAATAGCACTTTACATGTCAAAGTAATGGCCTAGAGTATCAAATCCTCCCTATACCAAAAAACTTGTATTGGGTACTCCTTATGAAATAACATTGTGTTTACTCTCATTATCTTCTATGCTGCATTCTGGTATGTATTTACTATTCTGAATTAATATCCCTTTGTTAGTGTAATTTTTATGACAAACACCAATAAGTGTAACGTGACTCATAACTGAAATAAGGCAAACCCGAGTGCTCCAAGATGGCCATCTAAAAATAAACAGTAACCACGACATCCCCCTAAATGTTTAATTGGATGCAATCAAAAAACATGGCAAGTAACAATGATGAATACTGAAAATAAAGAATGACCAAGGGTAGTTAACATCATCTCTAACAACCCCCTTTTATGACAACTTTTCTGTATCTAAATTTAACAAGGTTCCCCTCTGTTGAGGCTTTCAAACATCATATCTAACAACCCCCTTTTACGACAACTATTCTGTATCTAAATTTAACAAGTTTCCCCTCTGTTAAGGCTTTCATGAAGTTGTCAGCAACCTGCTCATTAGATCTGTAATACTCTAGCTGAATAACCAAATTATGTCCCCATCAGAATGTCTTCTTCATTCATACTGCAATTATTGAAACAAGATTATAATTTGTTTGTGATCCTACTATTTAAGATGTACCGAAAATATATCTTCAAACACTCCTCTCTAACAACCTATATTCTAGATTTGGGTGATATAACCACCCAAAACACTAACTATTAACTCGACTAAATAAGTTTAAATAATTATTCATACCTATCTCCTTACTAATCTTTATTTCACTTCACCAACTATGGTGTAATACTAATTTTTCTAACATTCCTTAACCCTTCACTATGACACAGTTCAAGGACAGGGAGAGAATATACTCTGTATGTGAACTGGGACATTTAAACAGTTCGACATACTTACAATCAGTTGTAAGAATGACCTCACTACACCTCCTGAGCAGGATACAACCTCATTGGACAATGCATACAAACAAGGACATACTCATTACATTCATCAAAACAATTGTAGGAATTGGCCTCGCAACTTTTACAGTCAGTGAACAATAACAAAATCATCATTCATTGATAAACATAAAATAAGCATGGACCCAGACACAATCTATAGTCCAACTCCATACAATTACTCTTGTGTGAACAAGGACATGCAGAACTGTCCTCAAAATTCACAAACTGTACGAACAGGGACACACTCAACTATTCGTTAGTCATAATAGTGGGACAGCACCACACTATCTCATCTTCAAGTGGGTTAAGCCTCACCTCAACTACTCCTCAGTTTGGAGTAGACCTCACTGAAGAGTTACAAAACAACAGTAGTGAGACTGGGACTCACTACAGTTCCTCAGTGGGAGCTAACTTTACTGACCAGTAATATTTTGTATGCTAGAGTACGGTCTTCATCTCCACCTTCACTAGTAGTCACCATCTTTGGCATTATGATTTTTCGCACTGGCCTAGAAATAATCCAATCTCTGAGACCCCAGAGATTGGGCCAAGTGGATGGGGTCAACAACTTAGGTCGCCCAAGTCTTGTGTTCAATTCCCAATTCAAATTGGCAGGTGGGATTGGTTCTTCCTAGCTTGCACCGAGGTTATAGGAGCTCGCCCCATGATTTAGAGCTCATGATGTTGCGCCTGCTCCTGGTCACAGGGCTCTGATTCCTCTGCTTAAATAAACAACCAAAATAATAATAAAACTATCCAATCTCTCAGTTGGCAGCAAACTCAAGACTAATAATTTTTCTGCATCTTCCTATAGTCATCCGTCCTCCTCTAGAATCCAGCCATGTCAATCTTAAGGGTCCTGTTGACCACAAATGGCTGCATGAATCCGTCAAACGGTTTTGCCAATGTTTTTCCCAGTACTTGTCTCTTCTGTGAGAATTGTCTACAATGCACCCAAATACAAAAAAAACAACTTTCCAACTTAAGGGTTCAGACAACTTTTAATGCGACTTCTGCGGAAAAACAATTAAATTTTACAACAGATTAGAGCTGAAGTGAAACCCCTTTTCCAAATGATTTACAACACAATTTTATATCTACCGGCAAATTTCATCTGAATCTGTCCCCTGAACAAAAAGATATAGAATTAATACTACTTTTCAGGAGTAGGAAAAAAATCAAAAACCTAGACTACATCATGAAAGTAATAAAAAACAAATTATAGACTGTAAGTGCTATCGTGAAATGATTTTGGGGAAATTTTACAACACTATTTGACACAAACAGACAAAAACTCGCAAAAAGATTTGACCTGGAGAAAGAGAAATCAAGTTAATTTAATTCTAGACAATTTTAAGGAAATATTTAAACAATCTTCTTAAGTTATATATTTTTTTATTTTTTAATGTTTTAAAACTGAAATAGACTTTAATAACAAAATTGACTTGACAACTTTATAATAAAACTCACACATTCATTTGTGTTGTGTGTCATTACTTTGTTGTGCACTTGTTCTCCATTATTAAAAAAAAAAGCAATATACTTGTTTGCTGGCCAAACATGCATTAAATCAGACTTGAATCAGATGCCTTCAAGTTGCCTAAATATGTTTTGCTGCACCCAGTCTTCCGCTCTTTTGCCACACATCACATGATTTCTGCAGATTTGAGCACCTCTTTTCAATTCTTATTTGAAGGCCTTCCTTCAGCAATATGTCCTAATCTACTTCTTGTCCAAGTTCCTTTGCTATCTTCTTCCTCGCATGACTCCAGTATTCAGGCCGAAAATATAATACAGATCTGCAATTTTGATCAATTTAAAAGAAGTTTTTCATAACTACTTGAAACGTCCTTATATGAATGCCTCTCTCTTGCATACGCACGAATGCCTAAAATCCTTTGATATGATCAAGTGAAAAAATCCTTAAAAGAGATTTAATATAAATATATATATGGAGGCTTCTACAGGCTGGATAACAGTGCGTAAAAAGAAAAAACTTTTCTCCAAGAATACCGCTTCTCCGCCTTGGTAGTTTCCCAGTGCTGCTCGGCTGCTCATTAATGCTTCACTTTATTTGTCAGGCAGCAGCTGTTTGATCGCTGTAAATCAGTTGTTTTTATGCTGATTTGCTGTTGGTATTGGGTTTTATTCTGAGCAGGTTGTTTCCTGCTACTGGGCGTTCACATTTTACCTCGATCTTGATCTTTTTCTTTGGGCGTTCACATTTTACCTCGATCTTGATCTTTTTCTTTGTGCCTTACTTGCTCACAACTGGCTTTTTGAGCCTTCTTGTATAAGGGTATAGTCCCTTTCAAAAAACTATTTACCATTAATAAAAATATATATATATATATATGGAATTAAATTATTAATATTCCAACACCTGTGATACTCATGTTGCACATCTTTTTTAATTACATGAGCAATTCAGATCTGATGTTTATGCTTCTACAACAGCAATTAATTATAATAATTCTTTTTTACAAGCGCCTCTTTTTGACTTCCAAAACCAAATATCTGTTTCCTGCAAATCTTCACTCTGCTCTTAAATATCCAATGCTTCAAAAATTTGTCAACTCAATACACCATATAAATTATATATAATTTTATCCAAGAATTCCATGGCCCTCCAAGTGCCTACTCCAGTGCCAAAATTAATTATGCCCCTATCAGGATGTCCTCCTCATTTCTAATGCAAATATTTATAAGATTATAATTTGTTTGTGTTGCTACTATTAAGGATGTACCCAAACTTATTTTCAAGTACTCCTAGCTAACAACCTCTATTCTAGATATGGTGTTATAACCACCCAAAACACTAACCATTAACCCAAACTGATAGGTTTGAATATCTATTTGAAGTTTGAACCTATCACCTAACTACTCTTTAACTTCAGCAACTATGGTGTAATACTAATTTCCCCAACATAACAGTGTCCTGGATCGACTGCCATATGTACGATCCTGCACCTAAATGTGCTTGGTATGCTGAACGTAAATGTGCTTGCTAGTTGATACTCACATGAAACAAAAAAACTTGGCTAACTATACAGCAATCTGACTGTGACATCTCAACGATGCAGCTTGATATTATCGAGTTCCAACCCACTAAGGACCTCTCTTCTCCACAACAGTTACCGTACAGTGAGATGCACCCCCTATATTCTGCCTAAGCGATTGAACAGTGGGTTGCTCCTTGCTTTTGAGCATCCTCATATCCTTCCATATCCAAATCTATATGATCACTCCCACATAAATCGCATACAGAAATATACACTGTGCGAGGATGATACCACCCCTCAATAAATGCATAGCTCCTTTCCAGTGAAAAAAATACGCAATTCTAAATGGAAACAGACACCAGCAACATTTAGTCTAGTGAGTCAAATATAAGAGACTCGGAACCAACTATATTTATACAGAGAATCATCAATCTTCTAAGAATAACAATGTGCCTGACTCAAAAGCAGGAGTCAGTTTACATACAATCATTCTCTTCATCAGAATTAAAATACTAAGGTTGAGAAAGAATAAATAAACCTCATTTCCTAAACATGAATGTAAAGAATGTAAAGCAATAAACCCAAGGCTGTCATCTCAAAATGTTGCTGTAGACCCTATTTGCACCACAAAACATTTTAATGACTGCTAGTATTAAACAAATCAATCGACAACCAAAATCTCTCCATTCACATGCTTGATATATATATATATATATATATATATATTAAGACCAACCAAGCCTTCCAAAAAGCCTTCCAGCCGAAAAAATGCTCACCAATATTTTGAGAGCTTGCTTCAGATCATACAAAGACTTCTTCAATCTATAAAACAAGATGCTCTTCAGCACGCTTTACAAAACCAGGTGCTTCTTGTAGGTAAATCTCCTAGTGTGATCATATTAAGGACAGTGTCTCAACTCTCATTCTGATACACTTACAAATCTAAACTAGTGGCAGTAAAGCATAGTTTAAACAGTATCCATCTTACTAACCAGCCAAGCAGTATGAGTCTGTATGACTTTCACCTATAGTATCTGTCACTCTTATAAGCATTACCAGCAAGACAAATACTGCAGGAGTGTTGCCTTAAAGCTTGTACTTCATTTGTGTCTTCGGTTGATTGCCTTATTGTTGTTCTTCATATCACACTTTCTCTTAAACAATCCTTCGCACAATGCCATAGATTGTCATTAAACCAACAAACTTCTTCTAGCTTGTACTAATTGTAATGGTCGTCTGAAAATAAGAAAATTTCTGGTGGTGTTCTAGCTTGCCCTTATGACATGATATGAAAATAAAGGCATTGTCACTTGGCCCCAAGTTCACCATAGAGGCTAAGCTTTTCTTCCTAGCGCAACATCATATATTGCAAAATCTACAAAGGAATGTTGTTCGAGGTTATTGCCAGTAAACATAATAGCAACCAGACACCATATGGTTTGGGAAAAGAATTTAGGATAATCTATATGAGATCTCTATCACCTACACCTTCACCAATTTTAGTAGGGTGAATCTCAAAGTCTTTAAACTTCGCTAGATAATTGCAAACATTATCTGAAGTAGACAATTTCAAGTCACACAACTGACTTGTCAACTACAAGGCTCTAGTTCATTCTTTGAAGCATACAACTCCTTAAGAGTAGACAAAGATTTCTTAGTATAACAGACTAGCAAGGATATCTTAAATACATCTATCTAAAAAAGACTTTGAGAGATATCAATCTCTAAGTGCCTATATTGGAATTCTGACATAAGTTAGATAGACACCTCAAGATTGATATCTCTCGGTGTCTTTTAGATAAGATGTATTTAAGATATCTATGCTAGTATTTATTTTTTAATATGAAGTTGTATTATAAACATTTAATTATAAATATAAAAAATTATTTATATGTTTTATAATATACATCTAAAAGTAAAAACTAACCTAAATATTTATAGATTCTATACAAGTAAAAACTAACATAAATATTTATAGTGTATACATATATATGTTGTGCAAATTTGATTTATGGTTTGAGATACTAATATATAGTGATAATAATATTTGCAATAAATAGTATACATCAATAACAATTAATATAGTACTTACCAATTGTGAATTTCCTTCACAGTAATGATCTTCACACTTCTTCACTTATTATTTACTCCACAGTAATGATCTTCCACACTTTTAAATAAATTACATTTGCGTGTATAAATATATAATTATAGATTTTATTTTATGTTCAACATTATAATATTATATATATTATTTTAACCATCAAACATTAGTCGGCAAATAAAGAGTTTTTTTTTAAAATGCACATCATTACACTCATTGCCTGTCACTGTAGGAACACCTCTCGGTGTATTTATATTCAAGTGATACAACAAATCATTACAAACAAAAAGCCTGAGAATAGAAATTGTGGCAAAATTCCTCTCCATAATTTCTCTTTTCCCTTCTTATCTTGGTGTTCCTCATTTGACCCATCAACTACCACCCAAAGTCTCCAATGACATAAAACTGCTTCCACAATTTGTTTTCATATAATAAATGTTTTTACCATCTAATGTGAGCTGTTTTGACAGTTTGTTTGCTCAAACGAAGTTTTTTACATGGGGTAGTAAAACCTCTACCTATAACTAGCATAGATATTTTAAATACATCTATCTAAAAGACACCGAGAGATATCAATCTCGAGGTGCCTATATTGGTATTCTCACATAAGTTAGATAGGCACTCTCACAAGTGCCTATCTAACTAATGTGAGAATACCAATATAGGCACCTCGAGATTGATATCTCTCGATGTCTTTTAGATAGATGTATTTAAGATATCGATGCTAGTTTAATTTTAAATACAAATATAAAACATTTAGTTATATGTTTTATTTATAAAACACATCTAAAAGTGAAAACTAACATAAAATAAAAATACATCTAAAAGTAAAAACTAATCTAAAAGTAAAAATGCATTTAAGAGTAAAAACTAAATAGAACTAACCTAAAAGTAAAAAATACATTTAAAAAATAAAAATAATATAGATTCACACTTATACACACTTATTATTTATTCGGAAATAATTATCTTCCACTAAAAATAAATATAGTTACTTCCATGTAAAAGTAAAAAACACATCTAAAAGTAAAAAACGAAAAACGAAAAAATAATATAGATCAATTATCTCGAATTTACTTCTGCAGTAAGCAAAGTTATTCATTCACACTTGTTATCTTTCACACTTTTAAAATAACTTACATTTCCATGTATAAATACATAATCATATATTTATTTTATTTATTAAACATTAAGTCAACATTAAAAAATAAATTATTTTAACCATTAAATATTAGTCGGCAAATAAAAAGTTTTTTCAATCAACGCACGCCATTACACTCCTTGCTGCCACTGTAGGAACACCTCTCGGTGTAATCACATCTTCCTCAAATTTTAGTTACAGCTCATCCAATCAGGCAGAATTTTCCCCAAGTCTTCAATCATTGCACCTCTATGACCACATCAACTTTTGTGTTTTCAGTCCTTGCATGTATTCCTCTTCCAAGTTGAGGAAAAAGGCATCACAAATGAGCTCCAAATCCATTCCAACTCAGCTTTTTAGTCAGGATAATATCTGTGTAATGCTTGAGATGGCAGTGATAAAGCACTCTCGTTCCCTAGATCACTGTGAATTTCATCTTTAAGGTCCTCAGCAAGAATTGTATAGTGATTGAATCATTTGACATTGCAATCTCTATTGGCATCTCCCCATACCATTTGTAGCATTCAGCTTCTATGTCCATCCATTTAATAACCTCTAAATTGTGCTATCTGTGTGTATAATGTTTGCAAATCCTTAAAAGAAGATTCATGTTTCCAATGAAGTGGATTTACATTGGGAGTTTCCCTGATATTTCTTTCAAAATGATTCCCGAAATGATCATGTCACTCCACTTCTCTTCTTTGGTCGGTGACCCACCTGTTCATGAGCATATTGATTTCAATGTTCCTTGTTTATCGACAGAGCCAATGTGATTGGGGTTTTATTCGGGGTTGTGACACCATCATTCAGTTGGTTTGCAGCCTCTGTTATCCTGTTTATTGGAAATATTATTGCTTCTTCCACATACGAAAGAATCCTATTTCTAATTTCTAGTTTCTGTGATGAGCAGAATCCCAATTTTGATAAGATAAACTATTGTCTCAAGAAACTAAAACTAGCACAAATATCTTAAAATTTATCTATTTGAAAAATGCTGATAGATATCAATCTCAAGGCTCTTAACTTGGATTTTACAAATATCACATTAATTAATAATCTTATTACATTTTCTTCATATTTCCCATTTGCTCGTGACAAAATAATCTTTCCAAAAAAATTACACCCCATACTTTATGATATGGTCAAGAATTATTACTACTTTTTTATTGATTTCTCAAAAAATTAACCCAAAAAAAGTGATGGTCAAGTAGAAATTAAATTTAATGCAAAGAATAAAAGCGTACAGTCACACCATTTGATCCCACCCCATGCTGCTATTGTAGAACACCTATCAGCATAATCTTGGATCTTACGCATATCACATTGATTAGTTTTATTACATTTTCTTCATATTTTCCATTTGATTATGAAAAAATAATCTTTCTGAAAAAAGGGCCCCATACTTTACCATATGGTCAAAGGTATTACTACTTTTTTTTTACTTATCAAGTTTTAAGTTTTAACCCAAAAAAAGTGACAGCCAAATAGAAGTCAAATTTAATGCAGAGAATAAAAATGTACACGGTCACACCATTTAATGCCACGAAGCTTCTTTATGCCAATACCTATCGGCATAAAGATACGAAGAAAAGAAGCTTCGTGGCAGAAGTAGAGAATTCTAACCTAGATTAGATTAGAATACTATCTTAAGAAAAGATCATATTTAATTGAAAATGATATTCTTAAACCATGCGCTAGGAATTTTAATATAAGATAGGGATTTTCTCCATATTATATTGTTCATTCTTGAAATTCCTGACTGGAAAGAGTACAGTCTTCAAGTGTCATAACAAAGAATTTCAACATGACAAAACCTTGGACTACCAAATTATTGCCTTGGTAAAGAAGCTTGGCAGAAAGCTAATAACATCTACATTTCTTAGGCAAAAAACACATGGGAAATTCAAATTATTAAGAGGTTCAGAATGGATGAATGCATGCTGTCACCTGCTAGATTCATGGACAAGACTAATACCATCCTGAATTTCCAACCATTAACTAAACCTCCTTGCTGCTTACAAATCAGATCCAAAAGAAGAGGCTGAATTCCAGAAACGATAGTCTTAGTTATAATTTTATAAAGCATATTGGTTACACTAATAGGCCTGAAATATTTAAAATACATGGTACCAGCTTTCTTGGGAACTAAGACTATAAAGGTGTTATTAATTTCTCTAAGAATTTTACCTTTCAAAAAGAAATCATTCACAACATTCCACAGATTATCCTTACAAATCTCCCAGAACTGCTGGTAAAAGCAAGCTGGAAAACCATTTGGGCCAGGAGCTTTATCCCCATTGAGACAGAAAACCACACCTTTCAATTCTTCCATGGAAACTGGGTTAGCAATTCTATTAAGGCAATCACTCAAAACAATATTGGAGAGGATAGAATCCAGCATTTTGAGGGCAGCTTGATCATTTTGCTGAAAGTCATTATTAAGCAAAAGTTTATAGAAATTAACCGCAGCCAACTTGATCTCAGCAATATGGGAGTGCACCTCACCATTTTCAGTTACCACTTCTTTGATAGAATTTGAGCTACGATGCTTAAGGGTAGTCAAATGAAAGAATTTGGTGTTGTGATCACCTTCATTCAACCAAAGAGCTCTAGTCTTCTGCCTCCAGAAGATTTCTTCATAAGCATTGAGAGAGTGGAGCTCACTAAGCAAATCTTTCTCCCTATAATAGTTATTGACATCCATACCTTGAGCTGCAATCCCTGATTCAAGAAGTGAAAGATCTTCTTTAATTTTCTTCTTCTTATCAAAGATATTCCCAAAAACTTCTTTGTTCCAAATATTGATATTTTTCTTAACATTTTTAAGCTTTTGAACCATGATAAACATGGCTGTTCCATTAACCTCAACGTTCCACCACTCCTTAATTCTTGTAATGAGATCTGGATGCTTTAACCACATTTTCTCAAATCTGAAAGGGGATGGACTACCTTTGATGGTAGAATCAATATTAAGCATCGGGGGATTGTGATCTGAGCCTATCCAAGGGAGAGCTGAAAGATAAAGTTCCTTATTGAGGAGCTAATCCGGAGAAGCTAACATTCTATCTAATCTGACCTGAATGAGGCTATCTCCCAATAGTCTATTGGTCCAAGTAAAGGTGGTAACACGTAGCTCGATATCAATTAGATGGTTGAAGGAGATGAAATCTGCTAAATCTTCCATGCTTGAAGTGAAGTCCTGTCTTCCTCCTTTCTTCTCCAAAGGGGACAAAGGGGTATTAAAATCCCCAACAAACAGACCATTTAAAATTGACACAATTTTTTCAGAAATCATTCAATTCAAGCCAAAGTTTCCTCCTACCTTCAGGAAAGTTAGGGGCATAGATGTTAGAAATAATCCACATAATATTGTCTTCAATCTTAGTAAGGAGAATAACAAGATGACTAGAAGATTCAAAAATGAATTTCCCCTTTGAAGACTTCCAGATCCCAAAAAGTGGCAAGACCACCTGAAGCACCTAAAGAGCTGGAACAAATAACACAAGCTTTCTGCCAAAAGTTCTTCTTGATGTCCTTAACAATCTGAGCTGACATCTTTGTCTCCCGTAAAGCTAAAATACTGGGCCTGCTGCTTTTCCTAACATCTCTCAGAGTACGATGCTTATTGTTGTTGTTCAATCCTCTTATGTTCCAAGAGATAATCTTCATCTAGATTTTTTAGTAATTTTCTTCCCCTTCTAATCAAGGGTAGACTGCTTCCCATCAGCAATGTCTCTCTCAATGTTTTTTATCAATGCATCTTTTGCAGGGATCCTACCCTTGCTTTTACTAGGTCCAACATCAGCATTCATCTTAGAATTCCTAGTCATAATGGATTTAAATTTAATACAGTCAGAAAGAATCTTACCTTAAGAAGGGGCGGAAGGCTTCTTCTTGGGGGAACTCTCCCCCTTAAATTCCTGCTGAGATAGGGAACAGTTAAAAATTTCAAGGTCTTCTTGACTCTCTTTATGCCATTCACCTCTTCTAAAGAGTTGTTGGGCACATTAGACTGGTTCACTACATTATTAATTTTAGAGATAGGAATATTAACCTTAGGATCTTTGTCCATGGCAGGAGTATCTTTGTTATCTTCTTTAGCTTCCATCTTCAAAGGATTCTCCTCCAATACGTCCTCTTGTTTCTCCTCCTGAACTATTTGAGAAATGTTGATTTTTTCTGGTTCATTGATTTCACTACCTTCTTTCTTACCTTCATTAGAGTATACCAAATCTTCCTCATTATGCCCATAGATGGAAGCGGATTTGGATGGATCTGACTCTTTCTCCTTCCAGATTAAATGTGTTTTAGGATTAGCAACAGGGGCCACATTCTTTTTATATTGGCAAAGCCTTGTAGCATGCCCTAATCTAGGGTAAGAGTTGCACATCAACAAGGAATGTTCATATTTGATAGGCTGCCTCCAAGTACCCAGTTTAGATTGCAGTGAGATGATATCAGGGAGGACTTTATCCACAGATGCATTGACACAGAACCGAGCATGTGTCAGCCTTGTTGCTCCGTCAAAGGCAATGGTCCCACCAGTAGATTTGGCAATCCCTCTCATGATATCTTCATCCCAAAACTCTAACGGGAGACCAGGTAGTCTGACCCAGATCGGCATCATATTGATGTTTTCTTTTTCCAGAGTCAAAAGAAGGTTTCCATTTTTTGAGAAATAGTCCCATATTCCCCAAACCCAGGGACCATCAACTAGCGCATGGGTGCAATCCTCCATGAAGTTAAACTTAAACAGAAAGAAACCTCTGGACATAGCAGAAATTTCCAGATTCCCCTTAGGTTTCCATTTACGCCTAGCCCATTTTCGGACAACATCAATGTTGGGTCTGCAACCCAAAAACTTCCCTATGAGCGTAATTTGCTGCCTTTCAATTGATCTGTTAAGAAGGGCATCTGGGATTCCCAGCAAGGATCCTTGTGGGACAAGGTTAAAGACAGCACTGTGAAGCAAGGCACCATTCGGCTCCAAAACCAATTTATTTTTTACTATATTTGCCCAAGGTGCCTTGGGAGATTCCCTATGGGCAAAGATGTCAGGAGGAGGACCTATGATGTCTCCATCACTAGGCGCTGTGTCCCCACCATCTCCGTCCCCTGCTTCCCACCCAATGCAATGGTTTGAATTTTGAAACCCATTCTGCAGGCTCCCTACAGCGCTACTCCAGCTCCCATATTTTGTCTTTCGCTAAATGTGATGTTCATTTGAGTGTTACTTAAAATATTTTTCTTCTCACTTGAAGAAGTCAATATTATTTGATTGGTTGAGAACTTGAAATTGTTGAATTCAATAAATGCTATATATTCTTGCAGGAATAATAGTTCCATTACATTCTCCGCAAATTTGTCATCAATTGGTGTTAAATAACTCCAATTTATTTACACCAATGTGTTGGGCTCTAAAAAATCTTTCTTGGAAAAAAAGCACTCCACACTATAATCAAAATACTACAATTTTTCAATTAACTTCTTCAAACCCACAAAAAAAAAACCTTTTAAGAATCAAATTGAAGTTTGAATATAGCTCAATACATTATATTCCACCGACTCCTCTCCTAAAACACATATCAACACAAGTACATCAGCATATATATTGCTGATACATATAATCTAATCACTTGCTTAAATACTAAATAAATATTTCCCCACTGCTATTTTCGCATCCACTTGTTTTGGTTTTGGGTGAGTGGGTATTCTTCAGGGTTTCCTAGGAATGAACAATCTCGCAGTGGACTTTCGGGGAATAAAGTGACATAGATTTTGAGCTTTAAATTTTTTCCATCAGTTTCCAGCTCAAAGGAGGCAAAACTCAAAGAATATAAGTAAATCCTTTACCATATCCTTTCAAAAGCGAGCAGATACAATTTTCACCATTTCTTAACTCCCTATGTGATATGTATTTAGAAATGATCCCTATAACATACCCATTTGTGCTTTTCTAGAAATTAATTTTCTTTTTCTTTTTCAGTTGAAATGTTGCACTGTCAATTCTTCACATCTATAGCATTTTTAAAACAGTAACAGCTATTATTTATGTTTGTGCTTTTCGAATACTGTTAGTGGTTGAAATATACTAATATTGCATTATATCCAATCTGCAGCAGAGGATACATATCAACCTGGCTTCTTCCTTTAATGAGACCTCCATCCCGATGCTTGAGATTGCATATTGAACTTCCATTGTCAAGCCAAGTCCAAAATAAGCATTGTTTATGTCCTCTTTTTTATGCAAACTAAGCAAAAAAACCTTGCGTTTGCATTTAAAAATTGAACATTTCTGAGGTACAACAATTCTCAATCTCACTAACCAATAATTATTTATCACAGTACAGAAAGAGGAGGAAAACGTCGTACCTCCTCGGTGATAAACCCACCAATGCTGGTAATGTGAAGGCTGGGCTTAGCGGCATTTCCTGTGGTTTCTTTATCCTCCGCTGCACCGTTGGCTTCGGTAATATTGTTTCTATTGCCGTTAACTGTGAGAGAGACATCTGGGGCGGAAGCAGGGGTTTCAGGGAGCTCTGCAGCCACGGCAACATGAACCTCGACTTCCTCCTTTCTCGACTCAACTGAGGTTTCTGAATTTCCTTCTTCCTCTCCTGTCTTTGATATGGGGATTTGTTCTTCATCCTTGACAGAGCAAGCTACGGCCGATTCAAAAGGGTTAGTGGAATCCCCCATACCAAATGGAGTTGGTGGTGCAGGAGACAGATCTAGGGTTCCTATCGTTTGTAAAGGCGATGAGATTATTGAGTTTATAATCGGAATGTTCGAGGTTTCAATGGGTTAAGGGTTGGATGTCTTTCTTCTTATTCCTTGCTCCTCCATTTTACTAACTGGCATCACCACTATACGTTTTCACGTCGGTTATAGCAGCAATCGCACCTTAAGGCCCCGTTTGGACCATTGGTGGCATTCTAACAAGTTTAAGCGGTTAGAAAATTGTAGATCATGCTAGTAAATAAACTAGCAATATTATCCATAGGTGTTTGTGAAAAGCTTATAAGCATGTTTATCATGAATGATATAAATTCTCTTACAAAGGTTTTTTTGGTTTTTGTCTATAATCAAGTACACCACTAATAACCAAAAACTTATACATCAATATCCTTCCATATAAAGGGAATCGAATCGTGATTATTTTTTTGCGTACATTGAGATGTAAGTTTCTGTAACATCAGTTACTTGGCATAAATATATACTAAAGTTTTAACCATCTTAGAGGTGCATGTATAAGGCTAGAAAGACGTGCATAGATTGCTACAAAAATGTTACACATTAATATTTTTTCTAGAAATGCCTGATCAAATCCATAATGCCCATTTAGTCCTCATCATCCAGAAGAGGATGTTGCAGTACACAAATGTTAGTAGGAGCCATCATAGATGATCTCTTTTGTACACCTTTGGTTTCTTTGAATCCCACATATACACAACTTCATAATTTCACATAGTATATTCTAAGAAATAATTGTCGACCCTAGTTTGTGTTCTTCACCAAAGAAAATCTATTATTCATGAGATAATTTTCAAAAGAACATTTATATGATTTAGGATAGACTATCTGCTAACAATTTTAATCACCATCCTTAAATTTGGTTGCTCAAAAGTTAAAATCAAACAAAACATAAAGACACTCATAACAAAAGCCACGGGCATTTTCCAAGTGCATTAACCACGTGATCAACCTTCCATCGTGAAATTTTAAAAAAATAAAATAATTATATATTACGTTGAAATGGTTCACATATTTATGGGATTGTCACGTAAGAATTTAGGGTTTTTTTTTTAACCCATACACTGGAAGGCCAAGAATTTGTCATCATTATAATCCAAAAGAACATGAACACGTAAAAGATTTGGCAAGTTCATTTTTTACAACACTTTATTTAGAAATACATTGAAAATAGCTTGTTAGCAAAACGGATGTAAAGACTCGCCTCAGAGAGCTCTTCTTTCAATTCAAGGGGAGTTTCGTCGTCTGCCATCTTCCTTCAATACAACAAAACAGATCAAGGGTTAGAAAAACATTTTATGCACAGCTAAAAATTGTGGAGATCTGTTTTAAAAACCTAGCTTACTTATATTCTTTGTGTTCGACCTCCTTTGAGCTGGAAACTAAAATCAAGTGATTAGTATATAAGTATTAGCAATATATATGTCGATGTACTTATGTTGATATGTGCTTTAGGAAAGGAGTTAGTGGAATATAATGTATTGAGTTATATTCAAACTTCAATTTGATGTTCATTGGATTCTTTAAAAGTTTTATTTTTTATTTGAAGAAGTTAATTAAAAATTTGTAATATTTTGGTTATAGTGTGGAGTGTGGAGTGTTTTCTTTCCAAGAAATATTTGTTATCCAATTTTACACCCCTGCAAATTGGCTAACTTGAAAAATTTAGACTTGGGCAATTGATGGGACCTTAATGAAGAAACTAGAGAAAACATGTAAAATTCATTTTTGGGGTACTTTTATTTGTTCCAAGGAACTTTTCTCCCCTTTGCATAACTCGTTAGTTCCATACTTTGCCAAAAAACCAAAACAAATTGGAAAAATGGCCTTCTGTAGTGTATTGCAGGTTTTTTAGCATGGGTGGAACAGTTCCCAAGTTCCTTTGGTTCCCTGATTTCCCGATTTGGCCACAAAACAAAGAAATTTAGCTAAGTTCAATGTATTGCGGAAATGTGGGTGACAAAAGGAACTGTGGAACTTGTTCTCCCAAGTCCTTAGTTCTCTATGTTGGGAATTTGGGACTGCATAATAGTGCTATGATTCAATAACAAACCCAATCATACACACAGGATCTAAACAATTCCCCAAAATCTACAGTAGTGGAAGTATAAACTAGAATAATCCAAATCAAAACAAAGTACACACACATAACACAACATGTATCGTGGTTCACCCAATGTGGGCTACGTCCACCGAAGATAGAGATCTCATATATATAATATAACAAGAGTACAAACCAACTCTTTAATACAATAGTACAATACATCTCTCCAAAAGTATATCCTCTCCTCCATATCTCTAAATGGATCTCCATGAGTGCACTACAATTGTGCCTCCAAACACCACCAGTAGATCTCACATAACTAGGAACTACTGCATCTCTGAACTGTTACCAAGTTCTATGTGGATCTGCAACAAGACCTCTCACACGGGTCTACCAATGTGCAACCATGATTATGCACCAAGAAGTAAGTTTGTCTCTCCATCACTGCATAACATGTGCAAACATGAAGACAACCTCCTCTATAATATCTAGATCTACATGGATCAACAATATAATATGATCTCGTGGATCTACAATACAAGATCTCACCAACATGTGGATCTACAAGAAGAAACTCTATGTGCTTTGCATACTATGCAAGCCATTACATTTAGACAAGACAATACAAAGGAAATACAGAAGAAGACATAACCACCTTTTCACCATTGAGATGTACTTGTCATAACTGCAACTATTATTTCCTTCTGTCTAGCTTCTCTCCGTGAAAGCTTTTTCTTCATGTAACATGTTCTTTCTTTCTCTTCTTCTTGATCCTCTCAATCTAGGAGAATCAAGGATCTAACTCAATCCTTCTCTTAATTCACTTTCTAACCCTAGCTTTCATGCTTAAATAGGCATATACAAACTTAGGGCACAATAGCCATGTAATTACATCCTTTCAATCAGCTTTAAAATAAAATCTAGATTAAATTCCCGTGAGTTAAATATAAACTTTCACGCACATGTAACTGACAATGGTTACAATATGACCAGAGCTAGTTAATGTGTAAACCAACAAGGTGTAAATCATGTTATCTATGAAGCAATTCAACTCCACAATCCTAACAATCTCCCACTCGGAGATAAATTGTTAAAGTTGTACTCGTACCTATACATCACCGTCCTCAACACGCCATGAAGACCATCTATTATTTCCTTCAACAATTATCTTAAAAATAAAACCAGGAAGTTCAAACTATCTTCTCAAACCAAAGAGATAAAACCATGACTTACCAAACCTGCACGAAGCTACAATTGATCCGTGACACCAAGCCTCAAGCTCCTACTAAATCGTAACACCATACCAATTGTTGGTATTATGCAATCAAGCCAACCAAGATCCTCATGCAATAAGCCATCACGACTAACACACCTGCAAGAGCTCCCACTCAAACTGAAGTACTGAGCTTCAACGGCAACCATAGCCATACCTGTAAAAGAAACCATGTTTTACATCCATCTATCCATGTCTCCATGAAAACCACCTATGTAATTGACCAAAGACAAGTCAAAATTGGAATATGCATAAGCAAAACAAGATCCTGGGTCAAGACAGCCCAAATGAGTTCTATATGCACCTCGTGGTTAATTACTCCACAACACCTGCACAACTCAAAGAATCCAAATACTACATTGGGCAAATCCAACCCTACATAAACAACTAGCATGTCAAAGACAACCATCTATAGATAACATATCTATCAAGGAGTAACATAGTAACAAGAGGAAATACAAACATCTTCTACTCATGCTCAAGGCATCTAAATTGTGCTCACAGGCATCCATGTGCAAATCAAATATTTGCATCATCATAGACTCACAAAACTGAATCTATCCACGTGTACAAACTCACCATGTACATCCATCAATATCTCCAGGCTCTCCAGAAGCTCCAAGTCTGCTACCGACTAACTCCAAATATGAATATGAATCTTGTGCTCATCAATGTCAATAACAAACAAGCATGTTAAACCATGTAACTAATACCAAGTGCAAATACCATCATATATGTCATCAACATACTGCACAAACCAACCAAGATGAAAGCAAAATAAAGGCACCATCTAAAAATGGTAAATAAATATTGTTGTCAAACTTGTGATCAAACGGACCACGGTTTCCCCTAACCGACACCGGTTACTACCTGACCAACCACGGTTAATCTTAAACGACACCGGTCTCAGTAACTAGCATATTTGCTCCTTTTTCACCATTTAAACTTTGAAAATTGCTCTATCATCTAAAACCAGTTGAATCAGCCATCAACTGCCATCCCTAAGGAATATCTAGGCACTGCAAAATAAACCATAAGTGACATCACAAAGCAATAAACTCAATATACCTGCAAATCCATGATTGCCCTCCAAAACCAACTAGTGCCTCTACCACTCTAAATAGTAGCAATCTCCTCTCACTTTGCATGTGCATCATGTATCCAATCCTGCAATGCCAATAACCATGGCTTGCTCCCACTAAACATGAAATTCCTTGCACTGCCTCTAACACCAAGCTCAAAAGCTAATATGTCAGTGAGAAATAAAACCAAATGAAAGAAAATATAAAATGATTCCCTTCTTATCAAATAATACTTCTACATCACATAAGTTTGGATTTCTTGCGAAGTAGGTGAATCAATTTATTTTCCTCATGTGTACTCAACATCTTTCGTTACTGCAACTGTGTCTAAACATGACTTTTTATTGAGGATCTCTTCCTTAGACTAAATACCCTTGTCCTCAAGATTCCACACAACCGGGAAATAAAGTCAAAAAACACCAAAAAACCATGGTGTAAATATGTGCACACTATCCAAACATAATATCAGTTGCTCCAAATGAAAGAAATAAAATATGAATCATATAGAGATACCTGACCCAAAATCGCACTAGACTAACCAAACTAACTCTGTCCTCTTTCTGATCCAAACATAGAAGTGATTTGCATTGTTTCTACCTGTACACATTGTGCCAGAAACCTGATCCTCCAAAATAGGACACTAAACCATCCATGCCCTCTTCTATTGTAAGAAATCCTGTGCAAACTCGTTGTCACAGAGACCGGCCACAGTTCGCTAACCAATATTGGTTACCCTCTATGACTGATATCAGCTCCCTGACTGACGTCGGTGATGCTGGATCGAACACAATGCCACAAATTGGCATAGGTCACCAAACCAGGTGCCTACTCCGACCAAAGCCAATAGTTGTGTTGAGCCAGTCATTTCGAGAAGCACACAAAACTTAACAACAATAATACATGCAATAAAACTGCACCAAGATGAAATACATCACCTTACCAACACCAAGATACTCAACCGCATCTTCAACTGAAGAACATGCTTCTCTGATGGAAACCTCGTCTTCGTTATGTGCCACTATATTCAACTTCTCTAATGAAGCCTATGCATCTAACTATACCAAAGGATACATAACTGCTCCTCTATCTCATACTCAAATATGCAATCCCAAACATGCATGTGCAACCAAAAATAATACAAGCATTGCAATACCAAGGT
Organism: Taxus chinensis; assembly: GCA_019776745.2. Classification (NCBI taxonomy): domain Eukaryota; kingdom Viridiplantae; phylum Streptophyta; class Pinopsida; order Cupressales; family Taxaceae; genus Taxus; species Taxus chinensis. Next base: position 376,417,981 of record CM034154.1, on the reverse strand, counting down.
AACAAAACCATACCTCTATAACCTGGATCTATAATCTGACCAAAATGGTTGTGCCTCCAAGAGCCAAGGACACCTCAGCAAATAAGACACATTCCATGCATCTTCTCAATTCTTCAAATATGTGATTTTTTGTTTAAAACCACATTGCCCAGTAATTGACCATGGTCACCCTGCCGACACCGATTGCCACCTAACATACTGACATCGGTCACTGTATTCTCCATCAACCTTACTCTTCTAGCTTCCACTTGAGATTAAATCTCTTCCCATGATCTTCTCATCAGGAAAAACAAACCCTACTCTCATACGCTTGTCAGTAAAACACTAACAATTTACTGAAGTAAAACCTTGCTCTGAAATAACCAAGCTCTGATACCAGTTGTTGGGAATTCGGGATTGCAGAATAGTGTCATGATTCAATAACAAACCCAATCATGCACACACGATCTAAAAAATTCCCCAAAATCTATAGTAGTGGAAGTATAAACTAAAATAATCCAAATCAAAACAGTACAAACCAACTCTTTAATACAAGAGTATAATGCATCTCTCAAAAAGTATCTCCCCTCCTCCAGATCTCTAAACAGATCTCCATGATTGCACTACAACTACACCTCCAAACACCGCTAGCAAATCTCATATAACCCGGAACTATTGCATCTCTGAACTACTACCAAGTTCTTTGTGGATTTGCAACAAGACCTCCCACATGGTTCTACCAATGTGCAACCATGAATATGCACCAAGAAGTAAGTATGTCTCTCCATCACTGCATAACATGTGCAAGCATGAAGACAACCTTCTCTATAATATCTAGATCTACATGGATCAACAATACAAGATCTCACCAACATGTGGATCTACAAGAAGAAACTCTATGTGCTTTGCATACTATGCAAGCCATTACATTTAGACAAGACCATACGAAGGAAATACAGAAGGAGACATAACCACCTTCTCACCATTGCGATGTACCTGTCATAACTGTAATTGTTATTTCCTTCTGTCCAGCTTCTCTCCATGAAAGCTTTTTCTTCATGTAGCATGTTCTTTCTTTCTCTTCTCCTTCATTCTCTCAATCTATGAGAATCAAAGATCTAACTCAATCCATCTCTTAATTCACTTTCTAACCCTAACTTTCATGCTTATATAGGAATATACAAACTTAGGGCACAATAACCATGCAATTACATCCTTTAAAACAAAAGCTAGATTAAATTTCCGTGAGTTAAATATAAATTTTCACGCATAGGTAACCAGCGACGGTTAGCTTGATGTTGATCAATGATGGTTAGCCTAACCGAAAATGGCTACCATCTACTCGACGACGGTTGCAATCTAATTGGCGATGGTTATAATCTGACCGGCGCTAGTTACTGTGTAAACCAACAAGGTATAAATCATGTTATCTGTGAAGCAATTCAACTCTACAATCCTAACACTCCACACGAGCCCTCTATCCTCAATGCAAAGAGAAGAAAATGAGAGATAGTGTTATGTGGATAAAGCAGAGTAAATGGAACAAATGAAACATTTCCTCATTTCTCTAAGTTCTTTGCATTTCATTTTTCTCCGCAAAGAAAGATTTTTGGATGAAAAGGTAGTGTGTTGCAGGTTTCATAGGGTGTGGAGGGATAAATGCACATAGAACAAATCCTCAAAAAATTTGGTTCCCCAAGCAAGTGAATGATTCACAAGTAAAGGCAAAGGAGAGAGGAGTTGGTTTTGTGGGGAAATGCGGGCAACAGGAGGAACGATAGAACAAATTCTACTGGGGAGCAAGCTCCCCACAACACCGATGGATCCAAATATCGAAGGAGTTCAAGAGTGATGTGGGGGAGATTTGAATGCCGGATGACCATGGATTACGGGCCTAAAGGATTTCAATGGAACTGTTCCACAATTCTAGCAAAACCTCAAATGTCTGCTCCAAACACACACCATGACCCTTGCAAGAAAAGAAGGGAAAAAGGGAACAACCAAAACACTTCCTCACTTCTCTTGGTTCCCCGCATACTCGATCCATTCGCATCATAAAGGAGAAAAGGTAAAAATGAGTTAATTGTGGACTGTGATGAAGCACTTGGAACCTTGTGTTCCTCCTCGACCCCTTGAAATTCGGATGGCCATATCTTTCACCCAAGTGCTCCAAATTTGACAAGCTTTATAACATTGGAAAGGCCTCTTCATCATCTACATAATGAAAACTAAAAATATTGAGGTGGGTGAGGGTAAGTGGGAGAAAAGGAGGAAAACATCCCCAACATTAATGAACACAATTCCAGGTAGCTAAACAACCAGATTTTATAAGGTATGGTGCCCATTTCTTCTCCCATAAGCAAAGTATCACAGAGGAGTAGCCTTGATAGGGTGACCATGCCCCTTTTTAGAAATTTAATGCATCGTGTTGGTGATTGGAATGGAAAATATGAGTTTCTCTCTTTTTCTCTCTCTCTCTCATCTTCTACATATTGTAAAAATCTCTCATTTGTGAGGGGGGATGTTCTAAAATGTAAGGAAACTCTACCAAAATTGTTTCTAAATAGTTGTGCATTGTAAATCTTCATTTAGGCTTGTTAAGTGTTCTTGTGCCTTCTTCTCATAAAAACTGTACAATAATAAAACACTGAATAATAATAATATAGAAACTGAAATTCATTCGGGATGAATTTACATAGACGGAGAATACATTTTATAGTGTTTGATCTCCTACAAAGGTGGATTCAAACTTCATCTTCAATCCCTCATATCTCTCTCCATGAATCTCTTAGACTTATCCCCTAATATCTCACACATCCCTTTATTATCTCACACACCAAAATAGCTACGCGAGTTGTTCTCACAACTCACACAAATACGAATACTAACTATTACAATTATATTATTAATATGAGTTATATAAACTTATTATTAATAATATTACAATTTATTAATAATGTCACAATATATTTGTAACATTCACTCCCCTATTGTTAACATTATTAATTCTCAATATACACTCCCTTAATGTTGACATTATAAAAACAACAATTAGACTTCCTTCTGCAGCTTGTCGCCCATGCATGCTCATGATCTGGATGGTTTTGTAGGTCAACCAAAAACTTGAAACAAAGGATGGTTTTATAGGAAAACCAACAACCTAAAACAAAGGATGGTTTTACAGGACAACCAAAAACCCAAATATCATGTTTTTGCTTTTCCTTTGTGCTTTCGTCTGTCCACTATGCTTTCCTTCAGGGAATATGTAGGAACTACTGCTTATTGAATACAAACTGAATAGAGGGAAAATTGAACATTAAGACCATGTTCCAGTTCCCCCCCTTAATGTGAACATTTCACTTATTCAAACAAGAACTCTGAAATAGAATCACACAATTGAAACTACAAATCTGAAATAAAAGAAAACACACACACACACACACACACACACACACACACACACACACACACACACACACACACACACACACACACACACACACACACACACACACTACCACCGCAGCTTCATGTGGCCTCGTCGTTGGTGACTAACGAGAGGTCGTTGATTGACCTCCAGCCTTTGTTACCTTCATCCTTCATGATAATGCACTCTTTACTTAATACAAAAAGTCTTCATCACTTTGCTGAGAATTTGTTTCCTCATTATCAGAGTGGGTATAATTCATATCCCAATCACTTTCTTCATCTTTGTTTTCAGAAATGAAGGATTTATCCTTCAATTTACCATCAAGTGAATCTTGTGCTCTTTTCTTACAATACATAATACCATCTCCAGGAGCATTACAATAGTGATAGAAATTTCCGTGGACCTTGGGAGGTTGTTTTTTATTTAAAAGAAGGCTTGAATCTTCCTTTAGCATATGATTTGTTTCTACCATACGTTGCAGTTTCTTCTAGATCAATCTTCTTGGTTCTATTTTATTCTTCTATCAGAGAAGAAACTAAATCCTCTAGACTCAAATTTATTTTTCTCAAAGTAAAGACCATATTAGAATAGCCAAGAGGCATGATATTAAGTAATACTGCTTTTACATCATCATCAAGCACATCAAATTTGATTCCAACTAATTGATTTGGAATATAACGAAACTTACTGATATGTTCCACCATACTTTCTCCTTCCTCCATTTTGAGTCTGAACAATTTTTACTTGAGTGCCACTGTTGCGTTGTCTGCTTGTGACCCAAATAATTTGTTTAATGTCATCCAAATCAAATGTGATGTCTTTGTTAGATTTATGTGATGCAGGTAGGCATCAGATAAACCTAGGCCAATAATCGTCGTTGTTTTTCAATCCTTGCTTTCTCATTTTGTTGCTTCATCTACGTCATGTGGTTTCTTGATTTTTCCTTCCATAATCTCCCATAGATCTTTGTTAATCAACAACAATTGAGTTCTAACCTGCCATGTATGGAAATATTTTCCTTTGAATTTTTCAATTTGATTCAACTTGTCTATGTCGATTTAAATAATTGGATGTCGGTTTCAACCAAAAATGCATCCGTGAGGCAATTTTTTTTTTTTACAATTTTTTATGACTACAAAATGACCAATGTAAAGAGCTTGAAAAAACACACATTTTTAACAAAAACATCATCTCAATCTGAGTTACCAGCGAAAAGTTATGGCAACTACAAATTTTAAATCCAACATCTTTCTGGACCCCTTTCCAAAAATGGAATTTTTTTATGCTTATGTTTTTTTTCACTGAATCCAAAAATGGCAAAAAACGAATATGAAGAAATGGCAAAAAATGAATATGAAGAGTTGTAACTCACAATTTCCATGATTGGTTGAAACAAAATACAGTCTATCTTGCAAAATATAAGGATCTCCAAACGGTTGTTACATTGCCTAATCAGATCCAAACAAATGCAAAGACATAAAAGGCATGTGGATTGCTGAAAATATGTGTCTACACACAGAGTGACAGCTGCTGGAATTTGTAAAGTTGTGTATTTGATCCACATCAACGACAAAGTCTCAACGATTGTATCATTTCTAGATCGATATGCTTCTATAGATCTATCCACGTGAATTCTATCTTGTCAGTCTTCAAGATTTTTATCTGCTACTTCAATACTTTGGCATCCAGTTCATAGCTTGAACTTGACGTGAGCATATTATTAGCTCCTTTATGCCAATACAATGTTCAGGAGCTGCTACAAATTCACAGTTGGAGTATAACACATGAATTCATTCTCCCATCACAGCATAAGACCAGAGATTGCTCTGATACCACTGATAAAACCTACACAATAATAAAACACTGAATAATAATAATATAGAAACTGAAATTCATTCAGGATGAATTTACATAGATGGAGAATACATTTTATAGTGTTTGATCTTCTACAAAGGTGAAGTCAAACTTCTTCTTCAATCCCTCATATCTCTCTCCATGAATCTCTCAGACTTATCCCCTAATATCTCATACATCCCTTTATTATCTCACACACCAAAATAGCTACGTGAGTTGTTCTCAAAACTCACCCAAATACTAATACTAACTATTACAATTATATTATTAATATGAGTTGTATAAACTCGTTATTAATAATATTACAATTTGTTAATAATGTCACAATATATTTGTAACATCTTCTTCACATGTAATGGTATGTGCATATTTTGAAAGCAATAAAATCTTCTTTTTTGGTGTTTCTTTCAACCCTGACTTATATTTTGTTGCATTTTATTGCCTCTCCATTCTTGTGTTGTATTTTGTGCATGTATTTTTCACTTGCAGGTTCATCTAGTTGTGTTTCATGGAGAATAGATGGTAAATAAAGATTTGGGTTTGTGTCACCTCTATCTGGCCTCTCCCTTCTCCATTTTTCCTCTCCCTTTTCCCTCATTAGAGTATCTCCACCCCTCTACTTGGTGTTATCACCTCTCTTTAGTTTAGGATTTTTTGTTTTCATGCACCTTGGTCCCTTGAAATCATATATTAGGATTAGATAGTTGCATTTCCTTTCTTAGGTGTAGTTTAACATTAGGATTAGGTAGAGGAACCAACCTTCTCTAGAGGTTTGTCTCAAGTAGCAAGTCCCACAACATGAGAGACAATCCCATGTTACCCAAAAACACTAATTTCTCAACCATAGACTCATGCAAATCAGAGGGTGTTGTTTTTTGGTGATAACGAGATTTTCTTTTGTTTATTCTCAAACAGTCACACAAATTTTGTATTATTCTTCCACCAAATGTACACGCTCTAAAGAATAAGAAAGAATAAATAATAAGAATAGTTTCATAACTGGGACTTAGCCAGTAATTGATATAAGAACGTAGTGCTTCAATGCAATTATGGTAATTTATAATCATACCCTTCGAGAAGGAGGGTTTTTGATGCAGAGAAAAGTCTATTGTTTTCTTTAGCATATATTTATATCTTCAGTTACATTTCCTCTCAGGATCTATATTATTTATGTTTCATTATTGAATACCTTTTAAGGCATATCTACATGAAGAACTTGTTTATATCAATGTTTTATAACATAGTTGATTAATGCCTTTGGCCAAAAGTGCAACAAAAATTAAAATAATGCCTACATTATTATATTGGCAACACCAACATTTCCACAAACTTCAAAATTTAACTCGCCTCTTTAGGTTTTACTAAACCTTTGATTCAATCATACTCGTCATCTCCATAATGGATTCACATTATAATCATCATTGGGATTATTATGTTCCTTTCCCCCTTAACTTTATATGCACGAGGAACCACAATATTTTCCCATGTACACAATAATTTATCTAATTATTTGGCCATTAATTTTTTGCATTTTATACAAAATGATAATGATGTTTTTGTCTATAAAATATTTTCCTTTTACAAGGACTATATTTCCCATTATCAAATTCCCATCTTTAAACAAAAGTGTTTTGGTTATAGGTCAAGCTTCTTTCATAACATAATACAAATGACTAAAAATAGTTCATGAAAGGCAGGAACTCGTTGCTACGTTGCTTTACTTATTATAATTCAACATAGCTTTTTCCGCTTAAAAGGTATAATTATTTTGAGATGTCACAAATTTAGAACATGTTTATAATAATAGTAATAAACACTAATGGTAAATGCAAGTCACTTATCAACTCTATCATTACTAAATACGATGTCATGTGTTAATTTATAAATTTTTATTTAGATTGAAACCAAAAAATTATACTTGAACAAGATTAAAAATGGTAAAATTAATCACTTGTTAACATGATTGTTACTAAATATGGTGTCATTTGTTATTTTATAAATTTTTATTTAGATTAAAAATAATGTAATTGAATATGACCAAAAATTGGTCAAACTAGTCACTTATCAACTTTATTATTTTTATCGGTAAATGCTTTTGACCGAAGCTATGAACAAGATATATTAATCATTAAAATATTCAATATAATATCAATATTACCATAAGGGTAAAAATCAAACAAAACAACCTAGTTTCATAAAATCTTAACTATATAGTTTCCCAAAACCCAGGCAGACCAAGAAGACAAGTCTTTTGCAGTAAAATGATTGTCAATAAAAATAGGTCTTTCATAACCCAACTACAAAACATAATTTAGTGCACATAAATTAAACCAACCTTAGTAGTAAAGACACTAACAATCATTGTAGCTATACTCAAAAACATTTTTAGCTAAATACCACCCTTAACCCACACTTCCATAATGGAAAACCAAACCACTTCCATAGTAAAGAGGAGCTTCCGCTGTTAGTAGACTAGCAATGATAAACACACAAAATCACCACCTAGAAGCATTCATAATCACCAAAAAAATGCTCCACATATTTTATTATGGGATCTTAGTACTATTGTTCCTGAATCGATCCCTTTTGAGGATTTCTTTCTATTTTTTACTAAAGTTTGTCCCTTAGATTCAACTAAAGAAGATGGGGTAATATTTAAGGGTGGATCCTCAAAAACAATATCAAGTACAAAAGGAGGCCTAACATCTATATCATTGAGAATTTTGATGACCCAAACCCAATATTAGAACCAACTCAAGGGTAGAGGAAGGAAATTTGAATAGCTTTTATTTGGAAATACTATAGAACTCTAATAAGAGGAGTGTAGGCACAAAATCTATGCACAGGTCCTAAAATCATGCTAGCATTTACATGATTCCGAAGAAAGAAAACTAGTAATTGACAACTCCCTTTAGCCTTTTACTTTATCTTCTACACTTTTGTTAGCTTTATACATCTTACACTCTTATCAACATTTGACTATTTTATCTTTTTATGGCATGAGACCCTAATGCCCAGTTAGGGCACTAGCATTAGGAGCTCCTACCCTCTCAGGTGCTCTTATTCTTGTTTACCTTTTTCTTATCTTTTTGGACCCCTTTTGCTTCTTTATTACCTTTTACTCCTTTGGGTCGGTCTTTCTGTTTTTAATTACAAAATTCAAACAAGGTAATCATATAAATACATAGTTATGTTTTTAAAATAAGGGACCAAACACTAAGAATTACAAACTATCACCTAAGTTTGTATCGAAAGGCATAAAAGTACTCTAAAGAATCCATCTAGCATGCTCATTCAAGGGACAAGGGCTGCATACACAACATAGGAGGGGGAGTTTACTCTATTCCATCCCACACATTTTATACATCTACTACATTCTAGATCTAGCCAATTATCATTAGTGTAACTTACAGAAGGGCATCCTAAGGCATTAATACACACACATTCACACAAAACTTCATGGACTCCGAGATGTAGTGTAATTCTCGGTCGTAAGTTCACTCTTCAGGTGACCGTCAGGGTCAGTTTGAATCCCCATTCTGCATTTTCCTTTTTAGGTTTGATGTGGTTTGTAGGTATGTGCAGGTGAATTTCTTTCTTACAGGTTATAGGTACATTTACAAATTAGACAGTTAAGACAGGAAAGGACAATGAACATCACCTGACCTTGAAAGAACTGAGTCCACAACATCTACCTAGACACCATTGCCCAGAGCCAGACACTAATGCCAAATGCTCTTGTCTTATGCATTTTCAGAATGTAGAACCTCCAATGAGCATTGGCGACACTCTACCCAACCTGTTTCAGCTATTCACTTGTCTAGATCACTGCCAGATTGCTCAAAAATCATCTAAGTCTCTTTATCTCCCTCTCTTGCTTAAGGTTTCACGTTTATATGCTTGTTTGCTTGTTTCTTCATTGTATATTAGCATTTGTGCATCATTCATTACAATAGTTACTCTGCAATTAGATTTAATTCTATTTATATTAAATCATTTGGTGAACCCCATTATTTGAACCCCACCTTACTTCTAGGCTCTCTTTTGATTCTTCTCACATGGATGAGACTTATAAACCCTTTATCAATGAATATCTCTATAACCTCGAGGCCCATATTGTTGAACATCCTCAAGATTTAGATATCTTATTGTTCACTTCTCGTAGCCGATCTCAACCCATTATTCTCAATAATACTTCTCTTCCTATTGCGACACATCCTCCTAATTCTACCCTCCCACCCACCTCCATTGTTTATGTTTTTATGCCTACTCTTACCAACCATTTCACCCATCCTATTACTTCGCATACACATCAAGTCTCCTCTTCCGACACCCAAGACCTAGTTTTTTTATATTAGCATCTACAAGTTCAAATTCATCAATTACAACAAGCTACTTCACTTTCCTCTCCACTACTACCTAACTTTTTTGCACCCATACTTCCTACCTTCAATGGCTATGATGACCCTCAGGAGCATCTTCGATCTTTTCATGTGGCATATCTTGACTATGCGTATGACTTTACATTATTAGCTAAGTTATTTCCTAGAATCTTATAAGATTATGCTATGTGTTGGTTCTATGATCTACATGTTCACTCGGTAACTTTTTTTACACACTTTGTCGATTCTTTCCTTGCACACTTTTCTATCAATATCGATACTAAGATCTCTTACATGCTCAAATTAAAAAAGGATCGAATGAGCTTCTAATAAAATATGTTTTTCATTATAAGAACAACCTTGCTAATATGACTAATGTACTAGCTAACTCCAAATTCTAATATATGTTTGTTCAAAGTCTCCTACTCCACTATAAGAGAGTGTCATCTTTGAGACCTCTCCATTCTTTGATCAACTATGACATACACTTAAATTACGTGAAGGAAAACTCTTTTCTATGGGAAAAATAAAATATTATGATACTTCTTCGTCTTCATCTTCCAATCGGTTTCAAGCAAAGTCTACTTTCAAACCATCTCCTAAGCCCACATAAGCTAAGGCAATGGTTAATGTTGTTTTTACACCTAAAAAAATTCAATTGTAACCCACACGATGTACTTTTACTACCTTAGCACCTCAGCTTCTCTTACCACATCTTATTGAAATAAATCTTATTACTCTCCCTCCACTGCTTAATCTTGATCCTTATCACCCTCGTGGCCTCTACTATGATGAAAATACATGTTGTGACTACCACCAATGCATTGGGCATTCTACTAGTTGTTACTTTAAACTTAAACATCTTATTCAGGATTTTATTAATAACAATGCACTCAAGCTCCCTAAGCCATTTGCTACCAAACCAATCAATGATGAATTTTTGTTATTACTTCTATCAATCAATTGGTGTCAATATACTGTGTTTTGAGATTAGATGACATGATTTCAAAGTCTCTAGTGTGTTGAAGACCCTTTGTCATTAATGTCAAAGGGGAAAAGGATCAAATTAAGAAGCGTTTTCCATCAATGACAAAGGGGGCTCCGATTGTTGGCATTGTGTTGTCATTGATGTAAAAGTGTGATGATGAAGGTGTTGAGTAGAGTGGTGTGTCATAGGCCATTAATGAAAAAGGTGAAAACAATGATTGACATGTAGTGCTTGTGAGCAATGAAATTTACCATATAAATGAAAGATAAAAGAAATAAACAAAAATACCTTCTCTATAACTCTCTTGCAAACCTCAAGAAGATTGTGGAAGCTCTTAAACTTGTATGATATTAAATATTTTTATTTGTGGATGCTCTTGATATTACTCTCAAAAGTGGATTTGCAAATGTTATGAGCTTGGATGCATAAGGAATGCAAATGTCAAATTTGTAGGAGTTGGATGTAATTTGTTCAAAGATTCCAGGGATGAGTTTCCAAATGAATGACCAACATTTTATAGCTGAGGGTAAGGCTATAAAAGGTGGATTAGAGTTTGAATAAGCTGCAAGTTAATAATTGTAATTACCTGAAATAGTAAGTAGACTTGGTATGTGGATTGCAGATTTACAAGGGTAATAGATATTTGGAATAACATAAGTTATACCTGGGAAGGTGGTTGTATGTACAACTCAATTGCCCCCTTATTTCCAGGAATCTAGAAGTGGAGTTGAATGGAATGAGGAAGCGGAATCCAAGTGGAGTTAACTAGGATAATGAAGTGGCAATTAACTAGGAAATTAGACGTATTTTCCTAATTAGGTAACTAATTTTATTTACTACAATGTGCAAGACAACTAATTAATCATTTATTTAATAAATGACAATTAATCTAGCTAAAGTATGGTTAGAGACTAATTTAATTAATCCCAACAAGATGTAATGTGCATGATTAATCAATTTAATCAATCAATCATAAAGGGATGAATAACATGATATACTAGGATAATATTGGGAACAAGTATGTAATTTTGGGGTTTTTACATTTTCCCCTCTTTAAAGTTTTATTATGAAGTAATAAAATTTTAAAGATAATAGACATATGCATATCAGTGAACAGATGACAAGGAAAACACTGTAGATGTTTGGATTTACCCCGATGATGCATTTAGATGCCCCAATGAGTAGGATGGTAAGGGAATGCGCTCTCAAGCAGGTGGGTGATGTAGCAAAGCGGTGGATGGTTGCTTGATATGAAGAAAACAAGGGATTTGAACAAGGATGGGAGAACTTGTGCTCATAGCATGAACGTCGTTTGGAGAGTATGAATATAAGAGAAAACTTTATTTTTTTGTTGCACAATAAATTTGTCACCATGAGTATGAAAGAATCAAGATGGTTAACCCAAATGCATGTAAACAAACACACAAAGAGAAAAGAAAAGATAAAAAGAAAAGCATACCCAATATACATAGTAGGTGCAGACATCATGATTATAAATGAACCAAGATGTTATCACACTACTTGTAATTGGCCGAAAAAGTAAACATCAACCATGTAACACAACATTGAAAAAGAAGACAATCAACTATGCCCCTAATGCATGCCACAATGATGATTAAGCAGATGTAAATGCCCATAGAAGTACTAAACTTATGAAAGGTGTGGGAATAAGATCATATTGGAAGAGCAGAGTGATGCTTAGATACTCCAAAAGATACTCTTGTTGGATCCGTTTTGTAAATGCTGAGAGAAATTACCTCAGGTGAATTTGTATCGCGAACGAAAAACAATTGTGTTTGTGATAGTCGTAAAATTGGAACAATCATGGGGGTAGTAGATAAAGGTATGGCTTTATCAAGATTGTGTTGAAATGTTGAAATATTCCACTTCATAGGTTTTCCAATCATAGGATTTTAATGATAAGTGAATGTTTGTTCGAATTTTATAAGATTTTTTTTAATTTTTTGAATATATGATTTTTTGATGGTTTTACAATTTTTTGAGAAAAAATTGATGCAAATAAAAGGAGCGGTGTGTTTGTTACACCTGATTTAATATGGAATAATGACACCTTTGAAAGCATAAAACAAAGATGTCAAACAAACCCAATATGAACAGGAAGGAACTACACCAAAATTATATGTGAACTAAGATGCTGAGAAGTTTCTTACAATTGGTCTACAACAAAGGTAAACAAAATACAACAAAATAACAAACTGAATAGAAGTAAAAAAAATCATCATCACAATGTTGACAAACCACAACATTATAACACAATTTCCAATAACGACGTCTGGAGACACCCCTAATGTGTTCCACATTGAAGAATGAGAATTTTTTTAATTCCCCTGAATGATAGCTTAGAACGCGAGAGGATTGGATTGGGCCAAAGAGCGGAGTGATGCTTAGATACTCGTGAAGATACTCTTGTTATATTCTATTGAAGTTGGATATGTATTGGATTAAACTATGAAATCTAAGTGTACCCAAGCAAAGTTATATTGCGAAAGGGTAAATTGATTGCCTTGAGCATAAATATACACCAGAGGCAAGAAAAATAATTAGCGAAAGATGATCTTGTCTATTACCCTTGTAAATGTAGACACCCCAAAATTACATACTGTTGATATGAGTTTCTAGCTTCCTATCCAAATGAGTGTACGAGTAATCAAGAAACACTAAACAACATCGAGTATACAAGGGCTTAGTACCTTGGAGATGATGATGGATGATACAGGTGCAAATAAGATAGATGTATGATATAAAGAAGCTAGATCTGCAAAACTGAAATAGATAAGATTAGATCATAATATGCGGGGGTTTCCCAGACAGTGCCGGTTCCAAGAGGATTTTAACTCCCTTGGAGGATGGCAAACCCGTGTCAGACAAGATAATAATAGATCATGAACAAGTAGTAATGGAATATAAAATGAAAAGTAACTAAAATGACGAGGGAACTTAGCTTGTGCTCTGTTATGGAGATGAACCGGGCATCAAGATGGCAAGATAATGAACCATGGAAAATGTTTCTTCCTTAAACTGGTAGAACTTAATTAAGCTCTTTCTTCTCTTCTCTAGGCCTAGGTATCTCCAAGTCCTTGAAAAATTTCGATCCTTTTCCTTTTGTTAGGGTCCTTCTCTCTTCTCCCTTGAAATATGGGGAAAAACCCATATTTATAGCTTAGATGTGAGGTTAGATTGGGGTTAACAAGTAACCGGGGTTGAGTAAAGTAACTTGAGTTAGGAATATGATGTGATCACGTGGGGACCACGGCTTGAATTATTAGATGGAGTGGGGAGCATGATTGACATGGTGGGTGAGATAAAAGATTCCATTTAAAAAAAAGGTGTCAGATGGGTGTATTAATACCCATGGATTAAATAATTTGTGAAGGATGGGGATATGCCAAAAGTTGAATTATCAAATGGGTCTACATGGAGCCCATTTGATAATTAATCAAATAATGTGAGCAAATAGATAGGATTTCATTTAATTTAAGAAAAAGAGAAGCGAGAATGGAAATTGTGTGAATGTGAGATGACAGAGGGGCGCTATAACCAAAAATAGGTGTCTACATTTGCCCCTTTTTGTTGAGTGGTTTGCGATAGCAAGCCACGAGACAAAAACAAAAAGGGTTAGATGAAATATGTGTCTGAGGATGGATGAAGACATGACCAAAGGCAAGATGCCTCAGGAAAAAAAGGATCGCAATAACAATGAAAAAAAAATGTATGGTGGTGACTCCAATATCACATCGGTAGAGGACAATTGTGGTCTCAATGGAGACAGACGACAACGTTCTACAGACCAGTGAGTGGGTGAAGACCACTGCAGTATGGATGTAAACCAAGATGACCAATGGGTCATAGGAAAACATCAAAATATGTGCAACTGAATGTGAAAGATGTGCGCAATCCTTTGTTTGTGAGGAATCATGTGAAAAATCATGCGTCCAAAAATGGACGAGAATGAAGATAATGATGCCCCAGCACAGGGCACGAGAAGGACACAAAGTGAGTTATATGCATTGACAAGTACAAGGATGAAAAGGTGCCCCAACATAAGACATAGATAGAATAATCATAAATGTGGACAAGATGAGCAGATAGGATAGAAAGGTGAGATAAAATGTTTCTAAAAGGGTGATAAATATAATGACAATCATGTTTCATAGGAAAGATGCATAAGTGTTAGCAAATTAGAAGGTGAAGAAGACAAAGAAGTCTTGTTTCTTCGACAAGTATGATAGAGATACTTTTGTGACAAAACAAAAGCAGAGAAAATATTCATGGAAGAGAACAAGATTAGATAGGTGATGGCCGTTATGGTATCTTCCAAGACAAAAATGTCAAAAGAAGATGGGAAGAGATTCTTAGAAATGGATATGATGATGTCCCTGCGAGAGGACTGACGAAGATAAAAGATGTGACAGGGTTCTCAAAAAGAGAAGAGGTCAATGTGGCAAAGAGAAGAACAAGAACGGTAATGAAAGGGATAGATGGTGATACATAAACGGAGAAACATTGGCATTGACTGTGAATGCCAGATGTAAGGGATGTTGAGAAAGAGAAAAGGGAATAGACAGGAGGATTGGTTGATTATGAGAAGAGCAAGAAAGATTGAATATGAAGGTGACAGGGATATGGAATAGAGGGATGGAGACGGAGGAGGAGAAAATAAGGAATGAAAGGGGAGGAAGAAGATAACAAAGAAGGATTATAGAGAAAGGGGGAAATGAAGGACAAACAAAGAGAAGACAAGAAAAGAACAGAGCAGAGGATGAAATTATGAAAAAGAGAGTTATTCAAGATGAAAGGCATGATGAAGGATGGAGCAGAGGAAAATAGAGAGGTAATGGAAAATGAAAGAGATGATAGAGCAAAGAAAATTGAAGGAAACAGATCATAGTGAGGAAATCCAAGGCAAAGAATATGGAACTGACCACATGGAAATGCATGTGGATGATGAGATGATAAAGGAAATGGGATAATGCTGAAGAGTCAGGTTTTCGATGGGGAAGTAAGGAGGAAGTGTGAGGTAAAATGGGGAGAAGGATGATGTAGAGGAAGTGAAATAAGATGAAGATCAGAAAGGAGGAGAAGACAACGAAGAAAATTATGCAGAAGGAAGGGAACCAAGAACGAAGATATTTGATAAAGAGTGAGAAGCATAAGGAACGTAAAGAGAAGCTTGAGGGAAGGAATGACATCGATTGGAAAAGAAACAGAGATGCATGAGATGAGGATATGCTGATGACGAGAAAATAGAGAGAAGGTGTATGATGAAGACAGTGAAGAAATTGGCAAGGAAGAATGGAAGATAGAGAGGTGGCGAGGAAAAAGAAAGGAAGGGATAGGAGAGGCAATGCCAGTGAATGGATGTTAGGAGAAATCCACCGATAATGATCAGTAGGAAAAGATGGGACAAAAGATGAGACAAGGTAGAAAGTAAACGAAGAATGGGAGGGGGAACGCCAATGAAGGGACGTTAGGAGAAGTCCTCTGATAATGATCAGAGGACACAAAGGAAGGAAGGAATGAAGATAGAATGGAGGAGGTCAAAGAAAAGGATTCAGGCTGTGCAGAATGGGGATGAGTGATTTTTAGGAGAAGTCCACCGATAATTACTAGCACAGAAATGGAAGATGATGATGAAAGAATTGGAAGATCAATGACAATGATGGGTAAACATGGGAGTAGATATGTGGGAGAACTCTAGAAGATGGAGTGGAAAGAGTAAAGAAAGGAGGGATAACGATGTGTAGGAAGATGAAGATGAGGAGAGGATGCAGTGGATGAGAATGAATGAGAGAGAAATGAAGAAACAAGACATGAAATGAATGGAGAAGCAACGGTTAAGTAAGATTACCCAGCGATGGATGATGGAGATGAAAAAGGGACCAGTAAGAAGTGGTGTTTGCGTGAATGGAAGAGGAGGTGAGAGGATGTGATGATGGGGAATGACGAGAAAATGTAGATGGAGAGAATGTGGGGTAGTGGGGGAGTGCAGGATGACAAATCATGCTTAAGAGGGACTCTTAAGTAAGATCGCCATGCCGCAGGAGGATTTAAGTAAGATCACCAAACCGGCAGTGACGATATGGAAGGAGAAAGACAACATTGTATTGGATGCAGGTGTGGAAGGGTTGGTTGGAATGGATGAGTATGATGAGAGGTGGGAGACAGAAGATGAGGAAGAGATGATGGGAGATGGAAGGATCAGATGACCAACCATTCTTAAGAGAAACTCTTAAGTAAGATTTCCCTGCGACGGAGATGGTTAAGTAGGATCGCCAAACCGAAGAAGAAGAAGAATGATGAAAAGACTGAGCAGTGTATACCAAAATGGAACAAGAGATGAAAGGAGGTGATATTAAAGTGATAACAAAGAAACAAAGGAGTGTGACATGAGTGGATGGAGGAACATATGCAACGTAGATGGAGAGTGTAAGGGAAATCCTTAACTGGGATGCCCACGTGGTGGTAGTGATGATGCAAGAGTGTTAAGTGGAAAAGGAGGAGTGGAAAGACATTTGTGGTGGTGATTGTCATTTGTTGAAAGAGGAAATGGTGGAGAAGCTTCTACAGCGGGAGGATCCAAGGAAGAAGATATACCTTAACTAAGGTTCTCTGGCTATATGGATGGTTAAGCAAGATTGTCAAACTGAAAGTGGAAGAGTAAAAGAGAAACTCAAGAGGAAAGACAAGTAAGATATCTGGCATCGTGCAAGGGGACAGAAAGGTGAGAAGGATGATGTGGAGACAAATGGTGATGAGTGGACATGGAGAGTGAGGAGCAATGGATCAAAGATGGTGTTGAACATGTTGAGAGATAAGGAGCTGCAGGATAACAAACTTGCCTTGAGAAGGATCCTCAAGTAGGATTCACAAACTGCAACGGTGATCAAGTAGAATTCACAAACCGAAAAGTGTATTTGCAAACGCATTCATGGAGATGATGGATAGATATAAAATTCATAGTGTGAAATTTGATGTGATTTTTATAAAAGATGATTTGGATGAGATGAATGGAACATAGTTGTAGCAAGGGTGTACAGGGAAACTATGTTTCGAACTGGATTGGAGATAAACAAGAAAGGTTACCACTCAAGGCATTGCACTTGTAGCCAATAGCAGGTGTTAACACATAACCAATGATAGTTAGTTATACCAAAAGATCATGAGGGAAATATGGATGAAAGATGCTCGTAATCCTAATGTTGACATGACAAAGGGATCGAAGATGTGACTTGTACGCAGGGAAGAGGGATCTCCAAAGGTGGTGTTTCTTAAGTCTATGCCCCAGCTCTGGGAAAGGGAAAGAACAATAGCAGAAAGTTGATCAATGCGGAAGCTTTCGAAAATGTTGATAAAAGAAGGTTGATCAATGCGGAAAACCTTCCAGATGCCATAATAATAGAGTATCCATCCTTCGAGGGTATGGTCTACTTTATACATAATATGGATAACAGAGATAATATGATAATCCTCCTTTGAGGGATCGGTCTATTTCTTTTGCTTTTGCTTGGATTTTGATTTGTATACTTTTCTTTTTTTTTTTTTGTTTTTTTTTTTGCATGAACAACTGTCCTTCGAGGGATCAGTCTATTTTTGATAACTTTGATTTTGCCTTTTACATACTTGAATTTGAGCTTCACATGGGGGAGAGCTGGGAATAGCTAAGTAAACCACTTAAGAGGGGATAAGGAATGTACAAGAGACACCCTGGACCCTTCGCATGGCTGCAATAGGAGAATGAGAAGGTGATGGATGTAATGGTTACGGGGTCACATCAAAGTAGTGAAGGTGGACTACATAATTAAGATCATTACAATGACAAATGGAAGGGGCTAAAGATGGAGAACAATCTAAGGATGTAACTAAGTTCTCATTGGTAGATATGCTAACAGTAGACTGGTCACAAGTGCGATGCATTAAGAGGTTCCATTCTCTGGTTTACCACCATGAGAGGGAAGACAATGTAGTTGCAATAAGATGAGATGATAGCCAAGCAGGAAACAAAAAACTATATCCTGAAGGAAACAAACATATGACCACAATGGTGGATTTAGATGAAAATAAATGATGCCCTAAGAGAGACATAAACATAGAAGGACAATCATGGCCTCAAAGGAGGGCTTGATGAAATAAACGGTGTCCCAAAAGAGACACACATATAGCCACAATGGTGGACTTCAAAATAGATGGTGCCCCAAAAGAGACACAAATATAGCCACAAAGGTGGACTTGGAGAAAGGGATCCCTCAATGGAGAGACAAACATGGCCTCAAAGGAGGGCTTTGAATGAAAAAGATGATACCCCAAAAGGAGCATAAACATAAAAGAACAAATATGGCCTCAAAGGAGGACTTATGAAATAAAGACACAAATATAGCCACAATGGTGGACTTTGAAATAGATGGTGCCCCAGAAGAGACACAAATATGGCCACAATGGTGGACTTCAAGAAAATGGTCCCTCAATAGAAGGATGAAGATGGCCTCAAAGGAGGACTTAGAATGAGACGAGGATTTGGATATAATTAATTTAGATTGGATGGATGTGAAGAAAGTAAACAAAACAATGTCAAAGAGCAAAGTCCCCTAGTAACAAGGGATTTGTACAGATGAGATGCTCAAGGGTGAGGGAAGGTTGTTCCCCCAATAAGTTAAATGTGAAGGAGTTAAAGGATGTCAAAAGAGTTTAGATGAGATTGTTTTAGATTTGGATGGGGTAAACGATTGGAGACCACAAGTGTGCTTAGTAAGATAAGCGGTATTGATGAACAATGGAGGGCATTCCTTAGGAGGAATGACATGGGCTGGATGGATATTAAGGGATGATGTGGATGGAGGGATCATGGGAGATCCGACAGATGGGATATGGATTGGATTCAAGGTAGATGGAGAAGGAACTTTCCCCTGAATGAGGAAATCATCTTTCTCAATAAGGTTGTGGATGATTGACCGAAAGGCCTTACAATGTTCGATGTCATGACCTGGGGTACGATGATAAGCACAACTACAATTAGGATTGAACCATGATGGCTTGGGACCATAGGGATTAAAGGCTTTAATAGGAGGAAGTTTGATGGCAGATGTTCAAGTTAAATGTCAAAAGATATCTGCGTATGACCCCATTGAAGTGTCATGGGGAAGGTAACTCTTATGGGTTTTGATAGGATGTCTCAGCTTGGAGTTAGGAGAAAACATGGATGTAGATTGGATGTGTGAATTTCATGTTTTGGAGGACAAATCAAATTTGGTTGAAGGATGGTATTGTTTGGATGTGGATTGATTATTGCAAGATGTCGTAGATGGAAAAACTGATCCTGAAATGGATGTTGTGGCATTGGATTGTTGAGAAGAGGGAAAACCTGAATGTTTCTGAGGATGCATAGGGGACTGTCGGGGATGTTTTCCCCAAGCCTTAGACTTCAACCGAGAAGATTTACCTCTAGCAGGGATGACAATAATTTCAACCAGAGGATCTGATAGCGGTGGTGTGGTTATTAATGGAGAAACTGTCCTAAAACAAGACGAAGATGTTAATGAAGAGATAGGTGTTTGTATGATGCGATTAATGATATCTATGTGAGATGTGGATTGTTTCGATTTTGGCATGGGAAGAGATGATTTTTTAGAGGGAGAAGGTAAAGCATATTTATTTGATTTAGGTGGATGTGTTGGTACAGTAGATGATCCAAAGGGTATCTTTGATAGGGTTACAGATCGAGAGGATTGGGTTGGTGTGATATAAGGATTGGGTAAAGAGTATTGGGGTAGACTGGGTGATGTGGCCACGGGCAAGGTTGTTAAGGTAAAGATAGGTGGACTTGTTGACATGATATGTATAGGGGTCGTTGGCATAGATAAAGATGTAGGCACTTTTGGAATATGTGGAGATGTGAGTGATGTGATAACCGATGGAGTAGACCTTATGGGTATGGGTAATGCAGCAAATGCAGGAGCATTTTCAGATGTAGAAGTAGAAGGGACTAGTTGTTTCATAAATGTTTCAAGGGGTAAGAATGATATGTTTGCTAAAGGGGTTGATGTCAAAGGTGGGGTTGCAAGGGTGCATGTTGTAGAACTGAGTTTAGTTGGGATGGTTGTGAGCAATGTAGGTGTAGTAACAGGTGTATTTGAGGCAGATGTGGGTGAAGAAATAGATGGGAGAGATGTAGGGATATGTGTGGATACGAGTGGGGCTGAAATAAGTGCTAAGGATGAATCTAATGTGGTAGATTGGGGTGTGTTTGAAGTGACAAAAATGGATGATATAGTTAAATTTGATGTGGATGTGATAAGGATAGGAGAAGGTGTAGGTTTAGGGCATGTAGTGAAAGTTGATGTAGGTGTGACAGGCTCTAAATAAGAGGATGGGAATAATGTCCACTGTGGGAACATGTGGAGTTGGTGATAAGATGGGATCTTGATTGACAGTGTCAACCATACAAGCATTTGATAGTTGAGATGTAAAGGGGGTGACGTGATTTGTTGGTGGTTGATTAGTTTGTGCAGTGGAGGTATCAATTTGGATATCCCCTTGATTTACAAGTTGTTGGACACGATCTTTGAAGGAATGACATCTCTCAATGTCATGACCTTTGACTCGATGATATTTACAAAAGTGGGCCTCGTGATACCAAATAGGCTTGGCTTGCGAGTTGTCCACGGGTCGTATGGGAGGAAGTTGGATGGAGTTTACACTCATCAACTTATCAAATACAGAACTGTATGATTCTCCTAAAGGAGTGTAGTTGGTTGTTGATTGAGGAGATCGTTGTTGAGACCATGTGCTTGATGTAGATGGGGATGAGGGTTCAATGACCATAGTGTTGGCCACAACCTTGAACTCGTCATTATGTGTGAATGGTTTGGTGGATTCAATTTTTGGTTTAATTGAACTTAGTTTAAGATGACCCTACTCAATGGCACGGGTTTCAAGCTTGCGAGCCATTGTGAAAGCTTCATCAAAGGTTCAGAAATGATTGGATCTACAAAGTGGATGATATATGTTTGGCACACGAATGCAAGAATAAGTCGATGAGTTTGGTTTGTGGGATAGTGAAGGATAGTTGGTTTATAACATCATGCCATCGTGCGACGAAGTCAGCGATGGGCTCGTCTTCATACTGTCGAATGGTATATAGATCAGCGATAGTGGTTTTGCGTGTGATATTGATAGAAAAGTGTTCTAAGAACAACTGTGCAAGTTGAGTGAAAGAGAATAAGGAATGTCGTGGGATACTGTTGTACCAGTCCAACCGGGACTAGACAAAGACATGGGGAAAGTGTGAAGAAGTAGATCATGATCATGCACAATAAGACAACATGCATGTTTAAATGTGAGGAGATGTTGTTGGGGATCTTCTTTATTGTTGAACTTATTAAATGTAAGAAGTTTCCAATGAGGGGGGTAGGGTTTGATTGGAACCGATGGATGAATCAGTTCATTACAGATTTGTTCATAGGATAAGGTGTTTTTGGGTGCTACGGTAAGGGTTTCTAAACTGGCTAACCGATTCATTAAGGTGTGAATTGAATCACTCGAGGTGTTGTAAGGTTGAGATTGGATTGGCTGTGTGGTTTGAAAAGTAGTTTGATAAGGCAAATGATGTGTTTGTGGGTGTGTGGGTGTTTGGTGAAGCATCTGATAAGGTGGTTGATAAGTTTGTGGATAGGACGTTTGCGAAATGGTTTGATAAGACAATTGATTAATTTGTGGATATGTAGGTGTTTGGGGAGTTGCTTGGCAAAGACTAACATGTGTCACAGGTTGGGATTGTTGCATAGGTTGGTGTTGAGCAATAGGGGCATGACGATAAGCGGGGCTATGTGTGTTAAGAATTGAGATGGTTGGGCAGGCCTATTAATGGAATTGTCAAAATGGGATGTGGGTGGAATGCGATCCACCAATTTTGGAGATTGGGAGGATTGAGAGATTATAGGAGATTTCTGGAGTAAGAAGTCATATATGGGGTTAGGAGGAGATTTGAGTGTATCTAGAGGAGCAGGAGATGGTGGTGCAATCGATTTAGGAAGACTGGCTTGACGAGGGATATGAGGGTTGGTGTCAAGGTGGGGAGAATTTTGTATGACATGGTTCTCATGAGGTGAGACCATGGAGACTGGAGATTGAGTGACTGAAGGCGTGGTTTTGAGTTTAGAATCTTGTTGGGTGAGATCATCAGAGGAAGTAACTTTATTGGATAGAGTAGATTGTTGTTTTGTCTCGATTTGGGAGAGAGCGACAATAGGTGTGAAATAGAGAAACATCTGTTTATGTATGTTGTTGACAAACAAATCAAGCAGAATATTTTTTAGCATCATGATTAATTTAGAGGATGTGAACAGAAAAGAAAAGTAGGTAATGAAGGTGCCTAAAGGAGTCTAAGGCTGGTTTCAGGTAGTTATGGATTGGGAGATGTCTGAGACGGTTTCCTGTTGGGTGTTTAGGTCCCAATCAGTTAACCAGGTGAGAGGAATGTTTTGATGTGTTAATTATGTTTGTGCAGTCTCAGGCAGTGTGTGATAAGTGAAATGCAGAGAGTTAAATTCTTTACTTAAGCTATGTGATCAGGCAGGATGCAGAAGGTTCATTTTAGACCAAAATGAAATGTGACGTTCGATGTATACAGACACTCAGGAAAGGGAAAGTTTGATGCAGAAAAGAGAAAATAGAGAAAAATGAGAAATACCTAGAGAATCACTTATCAGTGTTATTTGATTGCACTTGATGATGGTGTTTTGGAAGTGCCAGTTAGTGACCTGAAACACCCGGGTACCCTGAAATGGCACCGTTTAGAGTTGCGGATGAGGCCAGTAAAAATGAGTGTTTTTTTTGTTTTGCAAAGCAAGTGATATCTGACGATGGCGTTGTTGGATGGTCACGAATTTGTTGATTTCACCTGGAAAATAAGATAAATATAATTAGTTGATATGGTTAAGAAAGAAGATATAGATGTTGTCAAAAAGTTACTTCATCAAAAAAAAACAAGATAACAATAATGAAGCTAATTAATTAAGAAAAAGTTGTAGACCGACATTCGTATACAATAAGAGGAAATAAGCTACGAAAGCTATTAATAGACTATAAACTAAGGGATAAACTAAGAACTGGTATTCTTATTAAAATAAATGATCAAAGAAACTATGAACTAATAAACATAGAAAACAAATGGCGAAATAATGATTCAATGCTAAGATACATTATAAACTATCCGCAATAAATAATAATAATAATAATATAATCTATGAAAGAAGCTATGAAATGGATCTTACGAAAAGAACTTGGAGTAGATTAATTGATTCAAAATCGATTCGAGATGAGGAATGCATTTAGTTCTTCAAGTGGAATAGTTCACACACACAACGCGGGCATTTTATAGATTGTTGATGCGTGTCTATGCTACAGTTGGACTATTTTCAGTCAGACATGCAAAAGGTGTCTCAACTTTACTCACCCACATGTGTGGGACCAACAAATTGACTTCCCACCACAACAAGCACCAATGGGTCATTCTACGTGGGGAAGAGTGTTTCCAAAAGGCAGATCAATTTACAAAGATGATGGATCATTTTGATGGAAAAGAAAACCAAATCAAATCTTGCCTTTAGGAAAAAGTAAAGTCAAAAGTTGAATCTAGGAGGACACATAGATTGAAAATGGTTATTTATATTGCACATGGACGTGGCTCTTCACATGTTTGATTACATAATAAGACTCAAACCTGGTAATCTATGAGGATTTTGTATAAACTAAAATGTTATGTGAATTCTAAATATTATAATCCAAATTGCTATAACAAGATTGAAGTCACTTCCCTTAAAGCTTGTGTGAATTTGAAACAGAGTTGAAAATTGGATGCATCAAGCGTTGGAATCGTGTAATGTTTATACCTACTGTGAATGAAAAGTTTGTAATTCTACTACTAAAAGGAGACTGTACAGTCGTTGAACTATAGTGTTTCTACGTATCTTTGAGAAAGAGACTGTTGAAACAAGCACTATCGAACCAATTTATGTACAAGAGATGTACAGACTAGACAGTGCTTATGAGGGAAGTTGATATAGGAAGGGAGACTGTAAGAATGGCAAACTTACGAAAATTTGAGCAATACTAAACTAATTAGATGTACATGTGAATTGATGGTTTAGATCTTTGTGGACAGGACCTAGGACTAGGGTCCAGAAATTTAATTTCTTGTCTTAGTTTTGTGAGGATGAATGAAAGGATGGTCTCTGTGGCCTTGGAAATACTTGAAGTTAAATATGTTTCTGATGTGATGACTGAGGATTTAGATGAGAACTATTACGTTACAATTTCTAGAAATTTTTTACGTTTTTACAAAGTCACGAGTTTGGCCTATATTCTGTTGAATCACCTATGTTGAATTCCATCCATGATCAGGACATAGGTGCCATGCAGGGTGCAGTCACTCAGAGGCAACATTGTTGGGAGAGGAGGAGTTGAAGCTGGGAAAAAAAAGGTAGGAGCAGACCCATTTGAATCATGATGTTAGAAAGGGAAGATTTCCCCTGATGGTGATGGAGGATCGATTGTATCATTGACTTTGGATTTGAGGAGTTGTAGGGGTACAGCTATGTGAAATGGTCTGAAGGAGAAGAGCTTGGATTTAGGGGAGTAGTGTGGTGGCTGGGAGATGGTGGTTGGATGTAGAGAGACTCTGTGGGAAGTGGGGTGGAGTGACTGAGTAGAAGGGAGAGAAGGGGATAGTAGCACGGGAGTAGAGTTGGTGAATGTGTGAGTAGAGTGGAGAGAATGGAGGAAGGGAGTGGTACAAGTGGAGGAAAGTGGTGTGAGTTGGTGGGAAGGAGAGGAGTGGAGAATTTTGAAGAGAGTGAGGTGGGAGGATTCCACCGAGGTAAAGGAAATGGGAGGTCGTAGGAGTCGAATGGAAGAGTAGGTCTGAGAGGAGAGATAGGGGTTGGAGATAGTTTGGAGAAGTGTGGATGGGAGATGGGATGGGAAGAGGAGAGTGGAGCTGTGGGAATTTGATTTTTTTTTGTGGAAGGAAGATGGAGAATAAAGGAGGGAATAGTGGGCTCGTGAGGAGAAGGGTAGGTTTTAGGGGGAAGAAGGGAATGATAGTTAAGTGGTCGAGCTGGCCAGATTAGAGGAGAGGTGGGGTGAGAGGTAGAGTATAGGTAAATAAAAAAAATTAATTAAATTTTAATGTATTTTATAAATTTTTTTTTGTTTTTTTAATTCTAATTAATTGTTAATTATGTATGTAATTTATATTAATATCATTATGATTAATAATAAAAATGCATTTGACAATAATTATAAAAGTTAATTAAAAACTTGAAGCATGTACCTCTGAGTAGAACTTAGACCATTGATGGAAAGATGACACCACATTTGAGGGAAATAATACTAAACCTTGTAAACATGTGAGTAAAAACAATAAAAGATGCAAAATATATATCACATGATGACAACTAAGTAAGTACAATTAATTTCTAGATTCGTTCCCATGCGAGTAGATTTCAACAGAAAACAAGAAGAGGGCGTACCTCCTGGTGATTTCGATGAGTGACCATACTAACCTGAAATCAAAAAATACTAAGATATTGCAAACAAGCAAGTTAGAAAAATGAGTAAAAAACAAACAAAATGACCAGATCTAGGATCTGGTCCCACCGGGCGTGCCAAATGTTGATCTGGAAACTTCCTTCTCAGATGAGTGAACGAGTAATCAAGAAACACCAACAACTCGAAATATGGAGGGCTTAGTACCTCAGATGACGATGGATGATACGGGCGCAAATAAGATAGATGCATGATATAAAGAAGCTAGATCTACAAAACTAAAACAGATAAGATTAGATCATAATATGCGGGGGTTTCCCAGACAGTGCCGGTTCCAAGAGGATTTTAACTCCCTTGGAGGATGTCAACCCCTGTGTCAGACAAGATAATAATAGATCATGAACAGTAGTAATGGAATATAAAATGAAAAGTAACTAAAATGACGAGGGAACTTAGCTTGTGCTCTGTTATGGAGATGAACCGGGCATCAAGATGGCAAGATAATGAACCATGGCAAAGATTTCTTCCTTAAACTGGCAGAACTTAATTAAGCTCTTTCTTCTCTTCTCTAGGCCTAGGTCTCTCCAGGTCTTCTTGATCCTTTTAGTCTTCAGTCCTCCCTTCCTTGAAAAATGGGAAAAAAACCCATATTTATAGCTTAGATGTGAGGTTAGATTGGGGTTAACATGTAACCAGGTTGAGTAAAGTAACCTGAGTTAGGGATATGATGTGATCATGTGGGGACCACGACTTGAATTATTAGATGGAGTGGGGAGCATGATTGACATGGTGGGTGAGATAAAAGATTCCATTTAAAAAAGGGTGTCGGATGGGTGTATTAATACCCATGGATTAATAATTTGTGAAGGATGGGGATATGCCAAAAGTTTAATTATCAAATGGGTCTACATGGAGCCCATTTGATAATTAATCAAATAATGTGAGCAAATAGATAGGATTTCATTTAATTTAAGAAAAAGAGAAGCGAGAATGGAAATTGCGTGAATGTGAGATGACGGAGGGGCGCTATAACCAAAAATAGGCTGTTATTCAATCCTATTTATGATTAAGTATGATTAAATCCTATTTAATTAATTTAGGGTTATTACAGTCTTGTTGAGAACCCGATATCGTTTAAATTAGTACTCTATGCTGATCTTAATTGTAAATTTAATTAATCTAAATGTAATCATTGAGTAACTTGCTCATTGTAATTGGTTGAATTAGTCACATAGTTAGGTAAAATACATATAAGACACAAGAAAGCTAAGCCACTATAACTAATTATAGTGAACTCCACTTAGACTAAACTTCCTCATTCCAAGGAAAAGTCCACTTGAGATTCGATTCTAGATTCTTAGATCGGAGGAGGTGATCTGGACTAAGTATCAGTTGGAACCAGGTTAAAAAAAACATGTGTAATTTAGGCTATGACAAATGATCTCAGAACAACATATGTTTGAAGGATAAACAGAGTCCACAAGATGATATCTAGTGACTATTTCAAATAGTGTTCAATTATGGGTGCTATTAGTTCAGCTTAGATGCTCAAGTCGTGAATCCATTTCTGGGTCATGAAGGTCTTACACTCTAACTATTTGTTTTGTCAACCCCAACTTCGTTGTTAGGGTTTCAACTTGTCACTTGTAAGCTTGGAGAAAATTACATTCTACTTCTGCCACATTTGACATCCACAAACCTTGTGCATCAAAGCTTCTAGCATAAACAAATCCACTGCAGAGATGTGGATATCAGACTGCACCCCAACAGTCACATCAAAGAGTGATACTTCACGATCCCAAGCACTACACTAATCATCTCGAGACTTGCATGTAGTTTTTTATCAGATGCATGTGTATATTGATGCCTTTGGTTTCACTTGTGAAATTTGCACTATGATAGTGGGCTAGATCTAGATTGCTCCAATTAGTGTCAAAGGTGTGTATGCATGAGGATGGAATAAAATGAACTCGAGAGTCCTATGTTGTAAGTATGAAGCAAGATTGACATGAAGGTCCTTGTGTCAAACAAAGTATGGATGTGCTAGATGTATGCCTTTGAAATGCAGGCTTGTGACTGTCATAGTGCAAGATTAGGTTGGATAGTTAGATAGACTGCTTAGTGCTTGTGCCCCTAATTTTGGAGAAATAATAAGTATATCATGTACCATTCATCATTGTATTGATCATTTATTCATCCATTGAATCAACCGTAGAAGGCCATATACCAAAGTAATAAAAGATAGAAACAAGAAGTCACAAGAGAGACCCAAAACGAGGTACAGAAAAGGAACTAGAGAGGATTAGTGAGTGAAACCTTCATGGAGGGACAAGATCCACTATGGGTGCTTCTGACCTATCTAGGCGCTAGTGTTTGAGGCCATAAAGTATAAATAGAGTTGAGTTTTAGTACCAAGTTCACAAGGAGCACGTAAAACCTAGTTTAGTAGATGCACTAACCCTACAAGGAGCAACAAGGCCCAAAAGGATTTTTTGAAGCACCCAGTCCAAAAGTATTTGTTAGAAATCCCCCATGATATACATTAGAACTAACTTTAGCCACCTAGAAGATGATTAATCACTAAGTATATAGATTTTTTGTCCATACACCTAATTTAGGTTTCATATTTTCTATTAATTCAGCTCAGGCCAACCCTGTGATCTTTAACTCTTAGTGACTACCAGGTTTCTTCTTTGATTCTGGAATAGTTATCAGACTTGTAATCATTTCTGTGAGGATTGTTCTGCATGGATTTATGAATTTAGAAAATCCTCAACATGACACACATTTTATTAGAGTTAAAATCATGTGAAAATAATTGCAAATAAATTTTAAAATGTAGGCCACACTTTTCACTCAGGGGGAAGACCTAGCTTGAGCAATCTCGAGCTCAGAACTAATCATTTTTGGATAGCCTTCTCTTGGGCTTTAACAATTACTTATATGCTAGAGGTCTATTCCTAAACAAGTTGCTACTTCCCAAGAATATATGGAATAACATTCAAATAACTGCATTACAATGGATGACATATACAACCAGTATACGTTGCCCATGCTCAGAAACCACTAATCACGCACTAATAAGCGTCAAAACCCTAAGCACTAGGACATGGGTTCCTAAAACCCCCTCACTTGACCAAAACCATGATTTGTCCTCAAAGCTTCCAGATGTAACGATTTTTTTAATATAGCATGTGGAAGAATGGTTCCCAGGATGCATCTTTGGTTAACATGCCTTGCCATTGGAGTAAGAATTTTGTGATTGAGTGAGAGTTAAGTTAGTGGGTGCAGCTATCTCATAATTTCTTCCGAATCGAGAAGGATGGAGCCTTCGTTATCTATTTCTAGTAAAACCTGATTTTCACTCTGACGTTGGTTCCCAAGAAATTTCTTCAAACATGAGACATGAAATAATTGGTGAATGTGGGACAAGGGTGAA
The DNA here is from genome assembly GCA_019776745.2 of Taxus chinensis. Taxonomy (NCBI): domain Eukaryota; kingdom Viridiplantae; phylum Streptophyta; class Pinopsida; order Cupressales; family Taxaceae; genus Taxus; species Taxus chinensis. The sequence continues at coordinate 376,388,348 of CM034154.1, read as the reverse complement.
AGATCTAAGATGTAAGAAATCCTACCCGATCCTTCTAGAGACACCTTATATGTCCCATAAAAGAGATCATGGAGTAAGCTTATGTTCAAACCACTTTTAGTTTCAGTGACTGATTGCCCTTGTATCAAATGTAGATGACCCAAAAACCAGTATTTCCAGGTTACAACTAGTGTGCTTAGTGACATTGTTAAGGCCTAGTCTACTGACTTCATTTGGTTATGTGCCATTAACCCATATTAAATTTCCATGTAGGGTAGCAAGCATCAATCTCAACCATTTGTTTCTGAAGTCAACTTAGTGCCTACTTCAATAAATCGTAGTGAATTGTCAGGGGTATATGGGAGAAGCACTATTGGCTCACAAACTGACCATGGAAACTACATTTAGATGAAGGGTAAGCTGCATGAAGTTGGGGGCCAAGAAGTGGAAATAAACCATGAAAAAAATCTCAAACATGTATGCGTTTTGATTATATATGCGATCACATCCTTCCAAATCTATTAGTGTTTGGGATTTACCAAAGCATAACGTGTACGCGTTATAACATGTACTGCGTTATGTATTCTGCCCCATAAAGGGGCCCTGTTGGGGGGCCACAATCATATAAAAAAAGCATAATGTGTATGCGTTATAACTGCATACACGTTATGCCTTTTTACCTTTTCACAGCACATACCTCAAGGCTTGGGATCTGGTTTTGATTCACCAACCCTAAGATCATTTAGACCTACACAAACACAACAAACAACGTGTTTTTAGAAGGAAGCCTATTAAAAATGGGGTCCACTTCATCACCGATAAATCAAAATAAAACAATTGATCCATTTAAAAAAAAGTATACCATGACGTAGAGAAGAGTTTCTTCTTTCTAAAAATGATACAATTTTCATACATTTTCTGACTAATATAAGGTTCTGGCCACTCATTATTTATTTTCTAACCTATGCACTTTTTATAGCTATTTTTTCAAACACATAATTATGTCTATCTTTCATTCATGTATCTTTTGTTTGGGTCATCAAAACCTGAAGAAAAAATGAACTTACTAGCATGAAACCTAGGCATAATTCTATACATATGTCAGAAACGTCCTTAATAATCTACATTTTTGTCCCATGCAAAGCAGGTAGTTCAGGGGGAGCCATCGGTCATAGACTCCATTATTTTTCAAAACATGGAAATGACCTTTTGTACTATGAAAAACCAGAAATAACCAAAACTACTCGTTAATTTGGAAAATATTAAAAAACTTCTAAACACTAAACTAGATGCTCCTAGTTATCTTTATACCAGAGGGTTTTCAATAACATACTCCAATGGTTCATCAAAAAAAGGTGGGGGGCACGAAAGTCATCTCTATTATGTTTTTTAACAAAAACAAGAGCACCTGTTGGTATTTTAGTTGTTTGACCCACTTAAACTTATCCATTTTCAATAAAATTCTAGGGTAGATTAGAAACTAGACATCAAAATTCTATTATTCATATTTCTACAAAATCTTCCTAATTTTGAGTGTACACTATCATCGAATAAACTATATACAAGTTGAAGTTTTTTAACCCATATGGCTCAGAAAACTGCTTCCACTTAAGACCCTCTTTAGGCCCCCCATACTTGGTACACTTGACCACTTGCAGTGATTTTAGTGATCCACCTGTGGTGTGATGTATTTTACCAACATTTAGTAGATACAAAATAACGTAGTTTAGGGATTATTTAATCCTGATCTGCATACTACTATTCATATGGTTTTTAAGTGAAGAAAGTACTAACTAACGCCTATTTTTTGGCCATCTTGTTTTATTCTAATTCGTCATCACCGACCTTTTACATCCATATGCCCAGTCGACTTATGTCATCCCGCATTATTTTAGCCTCGATTAGGGAACCCAGATTAGTAATGGGGCACCCATGGGTGCCCTGGCTCCCACCAGGGGCGCCCTTATCCTTTTTGCACTTTCCATCCACTTTTTGGGCTCTTTCTAGCCATTTGAGATCTTTATCTTTTTAGTGGTCGACCATTTTCAGGGTTAATTACGAAATTAGATCAAGAGAACCCTATAAATATAAAGTTATGAGACCATAATGAGGGACCTAACACTAAGCACTACTATCATAACTAGAGGTTACATCCATCTATTACATTGGAGATCACTTGCATCCACATAACTCCATCACAAGGCACAAGGGTAGGACATCTGCATCACACTTCATAGGGGGAGGGAAGTCTATTCTATTCCATGCACACATATTATTACATTTTCTACATTTAGTTATTATGCTCGCTACTTCACAAAGTGTGACTGACACAAGAGCACCTAGGGCACATTATGCACACACTCACCAGAACTACATTTGGGTCTGAAATGTAGTGTAACACTCAGTTAGTAAGCCCACTATTGTGGTAACTGAGGTCAGTCTGACCCATTCATTTGCATATTTATTTTTTAGGGTTTTGATACTTATTTTGGTATTTTACAGGTATTTACATCATCTCGGATTATTGGCGACATCCATGTAGGACAACAATGAATTTAATGCGACAGAACATGAGGGTTTTGGAACCATCTATCATCAACCTATGAAGATTAGTTTCAGAGCTTTTGCACAGACCAGGGCACTTAGTCTGCAGACCAGAGTGCCCACATGTGCCCCAGTCCCTCTCCAGGTGCTCTAGTCCAAATACATCCTCTAGATCCATCCTTTTCGGAGCTTTTGCACAGTGGTTGTTCTTGCTTCCATATTTTCCAGTCACCTCTGTGACACAGTCATGTGAGCATCTATTATTCAACTGAGTTCTTTCCTCTTCTCTCTTGCACATTAGGGTTAGCATTTCCTTTTGCATAGTTTTTTGGTCATTTACATACTTCTTTACTGCATTTATTTACTTTATTTACAGTTGTTCATAGCTTAGATTAACTATCCCCACATACTACATATTAGTTAATTTTAGTTAATCATTTTGGTGAACCCGACTCGATCATTCATGCTTCTATATTCTCCATTCATTGCTTGTCACCCTAGGGTTTGATCATCATGAGTATCTCAATCAATGATTATTTGCTTACCAATCTTGATTTACTACATAGAGTACAACATTTTCTTGTTACTACTTGCATTCGTGCTGACATGCATCCAGACTCGGTTTATCAAGCCTTTGTCAATGCCTTTTCTTCACATATCATATTCAAGTCTAACCTTCCCTATGATGTTCACACTTTTGATAATGACCCACCTCTGCATATCATATCTCGTATTTATAATGTCATTGTTAAGTGTACTTTGATTGATAATGGGTCTGAACTTAACTTGTGTCCTATGTCATTCCTCAAAGTTTTAGGCCTTTTAGCTCATGATGTCAGTCCATCTAGTATTTCACTGCGTGCTTATGATGGTTCTGTCCATCCTTGTCTTGGTCACGTTGCATTTCCTATTATTGTTGGTCCAAAGATTGTCCACACTATCTTTTTGTTGTTGATTTCCCAATCTCCTACAATTGTCTTTTGGGAAGGCCATGGGTTCATGCCATGCAAGATGTCACCTCTACTATACATAATTATGTTAAATTCTTACATGAGAGCATGGAGTACACCATTTTTTTGTGACACGATCCATTTCAGTATTGCAACTGGGATCCTAATACTAATCTTCCTATCCTGCACATAGATATTACAGATGAGCCCCAACCTAGGGAAGAACCACCTCACTTACCACCACTTGATGACACCATTTGTGTGATAAATGTAGTTTATTTTGTGCCACATGCTACTACTACTACTATGATTCCTTATCAGGGCTTGTCTAGTCCATGAACATCGCTCTGTCACATACACCTTTAGATGTACCATCTCCTTAATGCACACCACCATTTACTTGCACATTCTTCATGAATAATTCATATTGGGAACATATTCCATTTGACCCTACATGACCAATGACATTATATGTACACACATGGGATTTAACTCACTTAGGATTTCTTTTGAGGATCTCTATCCTGCACCATATGATTCTCATCTTTATTATGGGTTGTCATCATCACTTTCCTTATGGTATTCGTATCTTTCACCTCACGATCTTTCTCACATGCACTCCTACTACTTCATCACTTACCTTAGGGAAATCATGGCTTGATTATATTGGGGGCACTCTAGATCCCAATCATATAGACATTTCATTTCCTATGCCTTTTGGACATGTGTTTTCATTTGCAATAGCTCTTTCCTAGGATACACACAAAATCTCACTCATTGGTATGCACACGGTTGTCCACTTCCTCCATTCACTGATGAGGAATATGCCATGGGCATGTATAACTTACACCTCAATGGCTCATTACGTGATCAACCAAACACTATTGCTTATCAAGTCACCAATGCTTATCCATTCGATTATGATCTTGAGAGGCCGATGATCTTCTAGATGACTTTACATGATAACTTCCCTCATCACACACTTGGGGGAATAGTACATTAATCCCCCTCTCTTATCATCATATCTCATAGGCATTTCTTATCTTTGCATTATCATTCATTTACATCCTTACATAGTGTTATATCATACTCCTACATCATACCTTTCATCGTTATTCATACCTCTTATCATATGTGTTATCATCATCACATACATAGAATAACCAACCTTTGTTATTCACTATCACTGGTCCGTTTACTCATTCATATATACTTGTGGGGAATCAAATCTCATACATCCCCCCACTCACCCTAGAATATATCATCTTTGCATTTGATATATGCATTCTCATCACTACACATCGACATTACCCGATGACACACTCTTGTGCTTTAGTTCACACCATTGAGCTTACTACACATGAACCCCACACATTGTACCTATTCATACATTACGTGTTACATACACACACTACACATCATAAACCATATATTCTACTTTTATTCTACAACACTTTGACATTTGGTATCTTACTAGTCTAACATTGCATCCCACTTCTACTTCATACTATACCATACACATTTTTCTCATGACACATATTCCACATCATGCTAGTTTACATCATGCATCAATCATTATACGCTACTCATCTTACATGTCACTTTATACATTATACTTTACACATCTAGTGTTGCATTCTACATACTATACGCTCTTAGGCACACTACACATATTACACCCTACACTATACATTTACACTGTTACACATACTACACTTACTCTACATCACACATATTACATTGTCATTTTACATCATACATTACACATTCTACTCATCACATGGTCATCTTTCATCATTACATATACTACATTGTCTTCTACATGCTGCACTCACTACCCTATGACACACTTTAGTTCCTTAGTCCATACTCGACTGCCGAGGGTTTACAAATCAAATGGACCTTACACTCATCACACATTTACTATTCAACCTTTCATCATGCGACATTTACAGCTTAGTGACATACACTTTAGGCTAAATCATCACCTATTCTATCATTTTGTAGTGGTATACACCTTAGGTTACATCACCACTCCTTCTCATCTTGTAGTGATATACACTTAGGGATAAATCATCACTCATCCATTCATCTCATAGTGATATACACTTAGGCTAAATCATCACTTATACATTCATCTTGTCATGATATACACTTCAGATATAGGGTTCATGCACACATTTTCTCTAGGTCGCATATCATCACCACACATATACACATTCATCACAACGCATTAGACACAACACACACTTCGACCATTTCCCGATGACACACTCTCGTTTACGGTTCATTCTTGACTGTAGAGGGGGAAAACTAAATGAACCTCACTGCATACATTTCCATTCACTCAGGGGGCACACGCTGACTCCTATCACTCCATTTTGCATTCCATTCCATCCATCCACAACATACTGCATATTATGGTTACTTTTACTCTTGCTTACTTTTGCTTGTTCATGGTCACTTTACTACAAATTCTAGTTAGATTACTTGTATGTCATTTATCTATATCATCCACACATGCACATTCACGTCTTTTTCTAGTTGTGATCACAGATACAGGTCTCTTACATGCAACATGGATGCTCGCCTTCTACCCTTCCTACACTGGTCGTTGGGGGCATCCACATTCATCTCTTCTAGGTGTTATTGTTTCATTTTGTACTTAACACTTTACATTACTTGGTTATACATGCTTTTGACATACTAGTTATCTTTCTAACATGCTAACGGGTGCTTCATGTGCAACATTTGTTATGCATGGATATTTGCTTCCATACTTGTTTGTTACATTGTTTGTTTTTGTATGTGGGCCTTACCCTATGTTTGGTGTGCACACTTGTTTTTTGTATGCAACCATGATGGCCTTGCATGTCTTGCGACATCATGAGTGATGTCCCATGTTTGTAGCCCATTTTGTGTGGCTTACTTGTCTTCTTGCGTGTTTACATTACTTTGCTTGGTAGCTTACACACTATTTGCATAACTTACACATTGTTTTCTACATGCATGCTTTTTCATACTAACACTTGTCTTTGGCTAGCCATCCTTGTTTGTGCACACCTTGGTTTCTACCAAGCGCATTCCCTTCCCCCTACAGGGTAGAGTTTTAGAGTACATGTGGTTGGTCCTCTTTTGGGGCCACATTTTCCTATCAGCAACGTCGCATGCGCCCCCAAAGAGGGTGGCATCATTTGGGGTTTTACATACTAACACAATGCATTTACACTAGTTCAGTTAAGTGCACTTTACGCCCTTGGCATTGTGGGTTTACATACAGTGAGTGAGTTCATAATAGTCTACGAACCCCATACACAACGGCTTTATAGGACATGGTGTCATTAACATTCAGGAGAATAGTTAACAGTTGGAGGATATAATGGAATTCCTCCCAATACTTCTTCTATCGTTGGCGTCGGATCACCCAAAAAACTAGGACAATACAAAGATCTCTTCACACACAGTTCAGGGAAGTAGTTAAAGGTTGGAGGACACAGAGCATTTCCTCCCTATACTTCTTTGGCCTATGGCATCATATCACCCAAAAAACCCTGATAGTACAGGATATCCTTCTACACTCTTTCTCTTGAAATGGATTAGGTGCATATATTCCATTTACACTTTTTCATTTGTGTATTTTACATTTACATACTTTTACATGCGCCTTTTACATTACGTTTTTACACATACATACATACATATTTGACTACTTGATTGTTTTCTCCTTGCAAGTCCAGCCGTATGAGAAACAAGTAGTCAAATGGGGGCAACAAAAAAAAAGGCAACAACAACAACACTTAGCGATAACACACACTATACTAACCATGTAGGTACACTACACACATCAACATCAGCACACATGTTCCACCCTAGGTTCACTCTCATCACTTTTTTGCACATTTTCATCTTTAGTTTCCATGCTCCTCCATATTTTTGTCATTCCACACTTTTTCTAGTCCTTCGGCATGTTTCTACTACACTCTTCATGGACATCATGTACACATCTCTATCTACTTTATGTTACCAAGCTTTCTGCTCACCAACATAAAGTGGGGGAAAATGTTAACACAAAATCATGCACTTTAGACATTATTTATCCTAGTTTCATACTACTATTTAGAAGGTTCTTGCATGAATAAGGTACTAATCAACCCTCATCTTTTGACCATCTTGTTTTATTTTATTTCATCTTTAGTTTCCTAACCTTTTGCACTTTTCTTTCATTCCACGCTTTATCATTACAAAATTTTCTACTACAATCTTCATGGACATTCCAGGTACTCATCTCTATCTACTTTATGTTACATGAGTTTTCATCACCAACATAAAGTGGGGGCAAATGTAGACACAAAATCATGCACTTTAGACATTATTTAATCCTCTCATACTATTATTTAGAAGGTTCTTGAGTGAAGAAAGTACTAATTAACCCCATTTTTGGGCCATCTTGGACCTTTTACCCATTGCCCAGTCCTATCATCCCAGGGGGGTGCCCCGGTCCCTTTTGGTCCCACCAGGGGTGCCCCGGTCCTTTTTACACTTTCCACCACTTTTTGGGCTCTTTCTAGCCATTTTAGATCTTTATCTTTTTGGTGGTCGGCCATTTCAGGGTTAATTATGAAATTAGATCAAGAGAACCCTATAAATATAAATTTATGAGACCATAATGAGGGGCCTATCATCATTCACTATTATCATCCATCTAGATTTGCATCCATCTATTACATTAGAGATCACTTGCATCCACATAGCTCCATCATCAAGGCACAAGGCTAGGACATCTGCATCACACTTCATAGGGGGAGGGATTCTATTCTATTCCATGCACACATACTATTACATTTTCTACATTTAGTTATTGCTCGCTACTTCACAAAGTGCGACTGACACAAGAGAACCTAGGGCACATTATGCACACACTCACCAGAACTACATTTGGGTCCAAAATGTAGTGCAACACTCAGTTAGTAAGACCAATGTTGTGGAAACTGAGGTCAGTTCGACCCATTCATTTGCATTTTTTTTTTATGGTTTTGATACTTCTTATGGTCTCTTACAGGTCTTTCCATCATCTTGGATTATTGAACACATCAAGAGTAGGACAACGAATCTAATGTGACAGACAACGAGGGTTTCAGACCATCTGCCATCCCTTGTGAAGATCAGTTTCAGAGGTTTTACATAGACCAGGGCAGCCCAGTTTGCAGACCAGATCACTCATAGGTGCCCCACTCCCTCTCCAAGTGCTCCAGTCTAGCTAGATACTCCAGATCCATCCTTTTCAGAGCTTCTACATAGTCATTCCTGATTCCATATTCTCCAGTCAGCTTTGTGACATAGTCCTGCGAGCATCTTCTAATCAACTAAGTTCTTTCCTCTTCTCTCTTGTACATTAGTGTTAGAATTTACTTTTGCATATTTGTTTGGTCACGTATTTACTTCTTTATTGCATTTATTTACTTTATCTACAACAGTTAATAGCTTAGATTAACTATCCCACATACTACATATTAGTTAATTTTATCATGAAATCATCACTTTGAGCATCATCTGACTCCACTCCATCATCCATTTTTTCATTAATGGGCTTTTACATCAATGAAAACACCTAGAACACAACATGCCAACAAATCATAGGTATGTAAAAGTTGGTTGAGTATGGTAGGAGCTTGGGTAACATGGAAATGAAGTGTAGAGACATTCATATATGTCTTAGAGTGTACTTATGAGGATAATTAATTATTTTTAGGTATGTACCTAGACTTATCTTAAGCCCTAGGTGGCCTAATGAAGTAGGATGATCTATTTATAAGCTAAGTGTTGAAAGTTGAGCATTAGGAAAGGTGTAATATGTTTTCCTATAGGCTTGGACAAAGTTTCAGGTCTTAGGCTGGAGGAGAAAGAAAGATATATCATTTTTTCCCTTACCAAGCTTAAGGAATGAGAAACCAAATCCCGAGAAGGATGTTCTTATGCTCACTCACTCGTGTGAACTTTGCATGGTGACCTGATCTCTTCACATGGTAAATGGGGAATGGACTCAAGGTCATGTAGCAGATGCATACGTATTTTAGTTGCATGATTGAATTTTTTGATGATGTTTGACCTTCATCTTTGAAGAGTGGTTTTTATGAGTACGTAGACCTAATAGAACTAATCCCTAATGGGCGGCTTCATGATATGATATGAAGGTGTAGAGTTGAAGAATCTTGTAGGAGGCATGGAGTGGACTTAGAAAATTTCTGAAGTGATGAAGATGTCCATGTGGGCCAAGAATACTATGTCTTGGTGTAGGAGTTGTTTTAGGCATTTAGGTCTCATTGAGTCACAATGAAGAAATGTGGGCTCGAGGTGATATTTCTGACTTAAGGAGGCTTGTGTATGATGTTTTCATATTGATATAATGTTCTATACTATATGAAGGCCGAATGAGGTGGTTTTTTAAACTTAAGTCATGTATATAAGAAATGCAATTAGGCCTATTTGGGCATGTTATAAAGAATGAAGTAGAGCGAGTAATATGACATAATATAGAGGTGAATAAGGTATGTGTGACCATCAAAGAGAGGGAAAATATTTTTTCATGTAGAGATAATAGGTGGTGATCATAGTCAAGGTCAGATAACCTAATCAACTTGGTGAAGAAGTTTGTTGTGTGAAGAAGCCTAGAAGGTAGTTTTGAGAAAGAGAGAAGAAGGAAGAGCTAAAGAAGAGAACTCATATGTCATTGTAGCAATATTTTGAAGGTAAAAAACATATTTAGGTGGATGAGTTTACGTTGAGTCATCTAGGGGTTGGTGCCTCCATGTAAGTTGGTGCTTTCTAAATCTAGGGGCTGGTGCTCCTTGTGGGGTTAGTGCCTCACTAAGCTTAGGGGTTGGTGCTCCTATTGGAGTTGGTACTTCACTAAATTTGATCTTTGTTTATATGACAGTTGTCTGTTTCATTGATTAGTGAATTTTCTTCCCTACAAGAGTTTCCCACTTAAATATGGTGTCCATGTGTTTATGTACTCCTTTTGCATTTGTTTAATGGTTGTGATGTCTTAATGATTCATAATGGCTAAGTTAAATTGAATGGTTTATGGACGTCAATGTATAAGTGAATGAACGTTTTAATGCACACTGATTCACCCCCCTCTCAATGGTTGTGCTTCCAACATTATTTTCATCACGAGGAAAGTTTTCTATTAAAATATAGTGATGAGAATGATCTTATTTTCCATTAAACAATTCACATTTGTAAGCAACAAGTCCTTTTGGAAATGGATATGCAAGTACTTCATAAGGAGAGGTATGTAGGATAACATCCTTTAATGTGATCTTGTTATTTATCTTTTGTTATCTTTAGGAAAGAATCATAATTTGGAATTCAAGATATGCAAGGTATGCATCATATAAATCATTTCAAGATTTAGGGTGGAAGTAGAAGCAACATGAGTTGGAATAGATTAAATTTTTGAAATGGGAGTGTACGCGATATGTGAAAGATTATGATAAAATGATGGTTGACAAACAAAAGGAATTCGAGGTCCCAGTCTAAAAAATTAGAGGAAAATAAATAAGTTTAGAACATGTTTATAAATTGGATAAAATTAAGAACCTAAAGAAATATATCAAGATATTGGATGAACTCGAGGAGAAACTAGAAAATTTTGAGAAGCAGGAGAAACAAATGGAACAGTAAAATAAACATAAAAGGAAATTAAAACCTAAGGTCTTGTATAAAGAGGATAAGATATACTAAAGAGCATGCCTATCAATCAAGGACAAGAAGAAATGCCAATTCAAATGGCTTATTTTCAGTATTATGAAGTCACAAAGGAGAGTGAAGAGAACTTAGAGGCCCTTGTTTTTTCGGTATTATGAATCCACAAACCATTTTGATTTTATACATATACAAACTAATCAACCATTATGTTAATAAGAGGGCTAATGTCACCCATATTAAAATAATAATCATGATATATTGGGATTTATATATATTACCACGCACCAATCCAGTCAACTAATATGAGATATTTTTATGGCATATAGTGTGATTCTTTAATGATATTATTAAAAAAGAAATTTGACACTCAAAATCATGGTCATCATGATTAGTTCTCATGTATTTGTTATCCACTTTATTGGACATGATCTTCTACTTTAACCCTATAGTGGTTATCCAAATGGGCTTATTAGTCAATGGTCAAGCTTTCAAGTCCTTTTAATAAAATTCATTAATCATGCTATTTTATTAGGGTTTTTCGTTATGTTTCTTAAAATGTGCAATATTGTCAACTCTATTTTATTTTTCAAAGCTTGCTTACCATGGTTTATCATAGTTTACTTGCAAAAATTATTAACTTAGATTCATTCACAAAATTATCATTCAAAAACATAAAATTATTTGGAAGAAAACAATACTAATATCTATATTATTAATTTTCTATTTTATGTTTTAAGATATATATCGAATTATACAAAAAAATTTCAACAAAACCAATAAATTATCCATTAATTATTAAACTTTTTCTATTAAAAATAAGGTATTTAAGATAAAATAATAAAATAGAATAATACCATAAACTCACCTCAACATTTAAAATGGGTAAAAAAACAAAACAGAAGATTTGAAATCACGACTCTACAAATATTTAATAGAATTACACCATTTTCATCAATTTTAAAATTTGTGTAGAAACCAATCTAATGAGTAGGTAAAATTGTAACACAAATAAATATAACATATAATTAAGCGTAATATAAGAATATGCTTGATTATAATTTCAAGACCAATGTTTTTTTTGGATGGGTGATTATTGGAAAGTCTCAAAGAGCCATTACAAAAAAGAAGGCCAATGTATCCTGAATATGAAGGGAAGATGCCGATATTATGTTACCTTAAAAATGTGGATTGTAATTGGCGGTGATATCGTGAGCAGTCGAGCAATTGGCGAGAAGATAGTGATCATCTGATCAATTCGAATTCCATTTGAATTACAGGGTAAAATAACAGAGAACTGCCAAGAATGCAACTCCCACATCCATGGCACCCGACAAGATGTAGTTGTGTTTACTCCACCATTGCTTATGTCTCCTGAATATGAGGAAGTTGATGGCATTTGCCGGCGGCATAACTCTGGTGGCTCCGATTAGGATTGGCATGTTTATGAGCTGAATCCACTTTATATTGGGGAAGCGTTTAGAAAGAAGCCAAACAGGGAGTGGTGCAAGCACCCGCATGAGGAAAAACAAGTTACAATTCTTGTACAATCTCAAATCTCCATACATTCTTTCTGGTCCGATCACTCCCCATATTATGGATGCACTGTAGAAAACCATGTCCAACGGGCATGTCCAAAGATTGATCATCTTACTCCTGTCACACATGTTTTCCACCGATCCTAACATCCACCAAGCTGTTCCAAAGTATATAGAGGCTGCAACTGCAGTTCCTACCACTTGAACCAGAAACATCGAGTGTGGTGGAATTTTCATGTAATGCCCCAGTTTGAAATCCTATAGAAATGTAAGAGCCTGACCCATGCTGATATACCCATATGTCTTGAATTCTACATTCGCAAAAGGTCTGCCCTGATATATGTAGCCCATTATGTACCCTGTTATTATATTCAGCCCAGGTTTCTGCAAAAGTAGAAACAAAACGTTAAAATTAGATTCCAAAAAACAAAACATTTAATCCTCCTGCCAGTTACTTACCACATTAGTAGTGGCCTTAAGGATACCCACAGGGAGGGTAAAGGAAAGGCAAGGGTGGAAGCAAGCAGAACTCCCCACCACGGGAGTTGCAGCTATCCTCCCATGTGAAAATAGCGAGACCCAACAACAACAACCAACATAATGACGAACCAACGCTGGGGAATATCATCGTAGTTTTAATTCATCAACCTCGTGTGGACGTCCACATTCTCATCTCTTATGGAAGCCCTTGTTTGTCTCCATATTTTCGTGCCATGTCCACCCATTATCATCAACATTAATTAATGTCATTGGCTTCTTGATCACTGTCACACCGTTTTTATACTTACTTGCCATGGAAAAGGAGGACATGGCCCATGGGAGAGGGTTGTTGCCAGTCTTACAAAGCCCATGCCATATGTCAAGTAAAGAATGTGCTCAAGTGCAGCTTGCTATAATTCTCATACCCATCGCTGTCAAATTTAAAATCTTTGAGCACCCTAGATGCCTGATGAGTATATGGGAAATTTCTTGGCATCATAAACATTTGCCGAGTATGCAATTGGAGTGATGACGTATACAATGATGAAGAAACCAACTATGATGTTGGCTATGGAAAACCAAGGGGTGGCTAGAGGGCTTCCCAAATATGTTGATGCGATTACCGACCAATCGAAAGAAAAGGATCCAATGCCCAGTCCATTCATGCCGAATCCAATCTGCTGCACAATCACTTTATCTTTCTAAATGTAACAAGCAATTGACACAATAGATAGTGTTCCAAATAAATAATTTGGCAGTATAAAGTATGCGAAGCTGCAGGTTAAAGCTAGCACGAAAAATTGCCGTCTTGTCAGCCAACCCTTTCTTCTTTCCTCCTTTTCATTCAGTGCCCTGCATCTAATAATCATAATCAATATGCAGGTTGCAAACCACAAACAACACCAAACACATCTTTAACTTACCTTTGCCTGTTACATTGCATGGAAATTTAAGAAAATTATAAAATTTAACACAATTTCTAAGATGAATTTGAATATATCTTAATTGCGAGTCGCCTAAAAATGGAGACTTAAACTAGATTTGTTGGCCACCACATATAAGCAGATTCTACTAGATTTTTTTTGAAAAGCCCAGCCCATCCAAAGCCAAGCATATGCTTAACCAATCAGATGTTTATTAGCGGTGGGATGCACACATGAAAAAATTTCATACGGTAAAATAATTGTAAATGAAAAACAAGTGATGTTGCAAACTAAATATTGGAAGAACAAGAACATCCATGTTTAACTTATTGAATAATTTTCATAGATGAAAACACCGCTTAACATGCTCTGAAAGAGTTTTATTCGATCTTTTAATTCTTACTAAGCACAAAATTGTCTTGTATGAAATGCAAAGCGCAAGAAATATTACATGCGTAGTCACCACTAGAAGCCAACCTGCTAGAGGATGCATATCTATGTTGTAGAAAAACTGGGATTTCATGATGTTTATTAGAGGAGACTTGCGTAGTCTCCGGGATTAAGGTTGAAATTCCATCTTTTTCTTGGAAACCAAAATGTTTTCGTAGGCAAGATGGAAGCCATTAATTGACCCAGAGGTAATACTGCAATCTGAGCAGTGATTGCTGTTACAGAAAGAGGATTTTCTCTGTAGAAGAAAAATTGATTCAGAAATGCTAAAAGTACACAGGAAAAAATCCCCAGTACCCTCGTACGAAATGTTAGGACTGATAAGTTAGGATCATCAGTTGTAGGCACTGTGAGTGTCACTTCTTCTATTGAAGACTGCTCTTCAATTTCATCTTCTAAATTGTCCAAGGATCTTTTTTGGCCTGTAAAACAAGATGGCTACTTTGGTATTGAATGCATGTTCTTAGTCTTACTGAGAAAATGAGTGCTAAGTGAGCAATTCAATTCAAGCTAATTGTTTCCACAACAAAAAAAATAAGAAATGGGTCGATGAAGGAATGAATTCAACATTGTTACAAAGAAAATAACAGGTTTTAAGAAATGAGTGAGTGAATAAATGAGTTTCATACCAAGAAAGTTTAGTCCGTTACCTGGTTTTGTTAATTCTAACTCAGGCATGGCATTTACAGTTCCCATGGTAGTGATGGAGGTGAATTAAAGAGCAACAAGAAGATGATAATAATAATACACTGGAGAGATGATAATTTTCTTAGCTTACGAAAGAGGCGGTGACTATTACGATTTCAGAGAATTTTTGAATCAAATGACCCCACGTCAATGTTTTTTTTGAATGTCAGCATTTTCACATATTAAAAAAGAAACCCGGAAAAAGCATCATTCGCGCGGCATACATCCAAAATGGGCAGCACAAATGTTTAAAGGTAAGGTCCCTGAAAAAAATTACGCCTTTGAAACCAACTACTTTCCACCATTTGTAATTGTTGATGCAACCTATCAAACAAACTTGTGGCTGCAGCGATACTATTTAGTTACTTGTATAACACATATAGGTATCCTCATACTTGGCCTAGACAATGATTTAGAACACGATTTCTTGTAAGTCTTTTTAAAAGAAAGTCTTGAAAATATATTTTTAGTTGGTTTGTGCCAGACTTTTTACACAATTTGGAGCATTTTTAGTCTTCAAACTTTATTATAATTCCACAATGTAGTCATATTGGCTTTATTCTAGTTCGATCCGCCATGTTTTCAACACTTTTTGTGGTTTACAAATCAAGGTCAACAAGTTGGGATATATGAGTTCGATAAAGAGCATTTTAATAGTAATAATAATAATGAAATGCATACTACAATTCATGTAGACACTTGCTTTCCTGTGCAATTTTAATACTAAAATTGTACTAATTGCCCTCTTTCACATCATCACAATATAATTAGTGAATTTTCACTAATTAGCTAATTTTCCCCTATAAGTGTCAATTAATTAATGACATTCCATTAATTAATTATGGTATTTCCTCTTGGATGCCAATTAATATCACTTTGTTAGTTAAAATATATTTTTAATTATTTAATTACTTCAATTCTCGCCTTGTGTTTAATAAATAAATCCTTTTATTGATTAAATTCCGCTCTCATACCCCTCTAAAATCCACTAATTTCTCTTTGCATTTCCTCTAAATAGATTCTACAAGCTAATCATGGCCTAAATTAATCCCAAGTGATTAGTTAAACCACCTCTAACTCCCATGGTTCTTTAATCCTAACTAATTACATCTAATCATGCTTATCAAATTCTAAGATCATTTGTGGCTTGTGCTTGACTCATAAAGATACCCACATCTCAAAGCACATCCACACAACAAATACAAGTTTGCATTTTCAATGTTTATGTTTATGCAAGTTATTTAGATTTCCTTTCATTGTTTTATCATGATGTATTTACTTATTGAAATATGTTAGGATTTACTCATTGTTGAATCCTTAGTTTAATTTCATCTATTTGTTATCCATTTTCACCCCCTTAGGGTGAAATGGACAACTAGGAGGTCTAAGTTGGAGCACTTGTTAGGCCACTAGGGGCATTCATCTGAGTTACGGGTGAGAATTCAATAATTTCGAGAATAGATTCAATGATTTTGGGAGTGTTGAGGTCATAAGAGGATTTTTTCCTCTTCTGGGTTTTCAAGCTCAAAAGCTCTGTTAGAAAAGAGGAGCAAGCTCTCGGTTGGGTCCGCATGCAAACGACCAAAATTGGCCAAGGACTGAAAAATAGATGCTCTGGGGTAGCACAATGCTAATTCTTTATGAGCCATCCTAGGTCTAAAACGTCCCTCAAGAATTACAAATAATCAGTTAAACTTGTGTGGAAGGGTCAAGGTTATGGCGAAGGGCCCAATCAACTCGGGTGAGCTGGTGGGTAAGCCAAAAAGATATCTATCAAGCTAGTAGTTGTGCATTATAAGAGAGCCCGTTGACTAGCTCGATGAACTACTCGTCAAGCTAGATAGGGTGCATGGTTTCGAGGTAATGTGGGGCTCAAGTTGGTACATGGAGCTCAGGATCAAGCAGTAGTAGATCATCTCATGGAGTGAGGATATAAATGTATCTGTGGTGCTCAGGTTGATCCCTGTGACGAAGAGTGATCTCATGAAATGGGGGCAAGCTATTCGGTGAAGGGACGATCCATTAGCATCGAAAGTAAGGAAGCGTACATTGTCAGACGTATCTCTGCTAAGCAGACTCGGTTTGAAGCCAGAGTTGCACTCAAGACGAGTTAGCCGACCGAATGGGGATTTCAAACAATGAGTCCTAGGAATGGTGAGGTCACAATGACATGGAATTCGATCTAGGGTCGAGCCATGCTTTGGGCTTCCCTGAAGTGGTGAAGTAGCAAGAAGGAATCGTAGTCGATACGAACTGATGATTGTGATCTCCTCACAAACTCATTAAGAAAAAAATGGACAAAGCAGGGTAAGGACCGAGCTCGGTTCATCAAGCGCGCTTTGGAGATAGTCAATCGGGTAACAGGGGAGTCTGCGAGCTATACATGCAATTTTAGGAGGGCCGAAATGCATCGATGATGGAGTTAACAAATTCAAGCAGCATAGAAAGCAAGTCTAAACAGGTTAGCAAGGAAAATGAGCTAGGGCTTGGCAAGGTGATAAGCTGTGTGTAGAACGATAGGATCTCAATGGGTTTGGAAAACGAAGACCGAGCTAGGGGTCCTCGAAATAAAGCGGTGGAGATGAATGAAGGGTCACATTCAGTGAGTGAGCTCAGCAAGGTGAGATAAACATAGAAACAAAGAGAGTTGTAGTTCATTGTGGTGAACATGGGGGTTACTGTTTCACAAGAAAAAGTAGATGCATTTAGCACAAACAAAGCAAAGTAAGGTGAAATCGTCAATAATAACAGGCAATTTGTTTGGTTTGTTAAGCGGTAAAAAGAGTGGCCAAGACTTATGTTGTGCGTATTTTGAGTAGGATGCAAAGGTAAATACGTTCACCACAACATAAATAAAAGCAGATGCAAAGGGCGATAAGCCAAGCTGAGTTATAGATTCGAGTGGATATTTCGAGGAATAATTCTTACCAAAAGAGGTCATTTCACAAAGTATGAGTAACGTTGGATGCCGCAAACCGAGTTCGAGTCAAGGTAAGGTCTATGTTGGGCGAGTTAATAAAATAATGCAAAGTGGTGTTTGCAAAGCAAAATTCTTGGGTGGGGAGTTCACCGTAAGAGAATTATAAGGTGTTGCAATCACTGCATAAAGAGGGAGGGAGCCGCAAGCCAAGTCAAAGCATTTAAATTCACCGCAATAGGGGGGATAAGTCTTGCATTAGAGCCCAGACCAATCATAGTATAAATAAATAAAATCACTGTAACATAAGTAAAAGAAACCCCATTTTCTGATGCAAGAGATGACCGAGCTATGCATTGCGCAGGGCAATGAGCTACAAACCGAGCCATGAACTGAGTTACAAGGTGAGCTATCTCGCCACCCAAGAAAGTAATGCACCTCCAATTTCCCGTAGAGAAGGCCAATACAAAAGTGAAGTAATATTGAGAATGAAATTAATTTACTTCACAAAATAAGTGAAGTAAAGTAGTTGGGAAAGTCTGATGACTAGGGTAGTAATTGGGGGTCATTTTCCTGCAGATAAGGAAAAGTTGAAGTAATGACCCCCTGGTTTCCCATAGAATTGTGAAGCTTCAAAATGCCATATCTTTCAATTGGGAGCTCCGTCTCATGCAAACTTGGATTTTCTGGAAATATCTTGGACCCCTCTATGCGCCAAAAACTTTAGATTTCAGATTTGGTGAAGGGAAGGTGTATGAAAATGGCATTACTTATGCTGCACTTCATGGCACATTAATAACTATCGACCACCATTAATGAGGCATGAATGCTAATTTATTCCTCTACAAGCAAGAGTATAAAGCAAGTGGGCTTTGCAGGTGTCCCTTGCTGTCTTCACATCAATAATTTATTTTGAGTGCTAAGTAAGGCATGCATTCATGTTTTTCAATTTTCTCTCTCTTCTCTCCAAAATTGTTATAAATTGTAAGGGGATGCATCATTGTAGAGGTTGTTGGTCATTTCTCCTCCCCATGCTCCCCTCTTCTCCACAATTGGGCTGTTGTGAATTTGGGGCTTCAAACCTTCATTCTGAAGCTTTTGTAATGACATTTCTTACCTTCTCTTGCTAA
The DNA here is from genome assembly GCA_019776745.2 of Taxus chinensis. Lineage (NCBI taxonomy): Eukaryota > Viridiplantae > Streptophyta > Pinopsida > Cupressales > Taxaceae > Taxus > Taxus chinensis. The sequence goes on along the minus strand of CM034154.1, from coordinate 376,369,043 downwards.
AATGATGTATTGTGCATACTTCTGGAGTAATTAAATTGGTGTTATGTGATACTTGTCTATCCTCTGCATTTTTTTGTTGCTTTATCTTGCCTCTCATCGTGCTTGTAGGTTTTGTGCATATTCTTTTGTTCATTGAATGATTTAGAAGCTGTTATGTTTACTTGGGATGGTGAAGTGCATGTGATTTGGTCTGTGGTGCATGTCTACCCTCTCCAAGTTTATCCTTCTTTATTGGTAGGCTGGGAAGATTGTCTAGCACACCCCCCTTTTTCTAGTGTTATCACCTCCTTAGTGTAGGATTTCTTCATTTTTATGCATTTTCCTCTCTCTCCCTAGTCCCATATAATCATATATTAGGATTATATCATATATTTCCATTCATTAGAGGTAATTGTTACACTAGTTTAGGAAGAGGAACTAGCCTTCTCTACATAATTATCTTGACTGCAAGGTCCCACACCTTGAGACAATTCCATGTTACCCATTTACAATGATTACCCAGTAAATTTACATGATAGCAAATCAGAGGGTGTCATAATTTGGTGATAATAGGAATATTTTGCAGATCTACTTTTCGTACATCTCCATTTTGGTATTCAATTTCTAGAATCGATTAATGGAGATTTTTTGGCACTTTTACAATCTTTTTTTCATTTAGGGTTAGAGATGCTTACCTTAATCTTGTTGAACACCTTAATAATTATTGTTTAAGGAAATTGCAATACTTGATTACTTTTGACTCCGCTATTATGGATAGGTCAACATTTGTAATAGATTAATATGTGGAGATATGTATTCTTGTTTTGGTTTATACATATTATAATTGTTTTAAAGACCACCTTATAGAAAGGTGGATCGAATACTCTTAGTATTAATCCTAAATTCGAGCTTGGGGATAAATAGAAATTTATCTATATAGAATTTAGATATAGTAGAGAGGAAAAATATGTGTAGGTTAAACTCATTGATGGGCTTATAAACTATTTCATTATTGAAATATTTTTGGATGATTTGCATAATTTTGATATATTAAAATATATAATCTGTTCTTCTGAAATATTCCGTTAAGGCGCTTATCACTTAAGACAGTAATTAGTTATTATGTGGATGAAAAGTAATTCATTTTTATGATGTAATTATTTGAATCTCAATACTATTATGTTGTTGTATGATATAATGTTACAATATTTCATTTATTCATATATAAAATGACATAAACGGTTAAGTGGGAAAGAAGAATTTTCATGTCAGTTCAATCAAAATAACCTTTTCTAACATTTTTAAGATGGCGTCCAATTTAAGTCTTCTTGTTGGATGTTGTTGAAATATATTTTTTGTTTCAAATTGTTTTATTATATGTTGCAATCTAATGATTATTGTGATTGTAAGAAAGTGAAATATCATTGTTCTATTGATTGATAAATAGGGGATGAATTAGCTTATTCTAATTCTATAACTATGATGGGATGGATATAATGATCAGTTGTATTTATCATTTAAATATCCTTATTGCAGTATCAAATCACATTTTTTGGTTATTGAATGTTCTCTATTTACTTCATGTGATATGCATATGGAATGAATGTTCTGATGTAGAACATGATGTAAAGTTGAATGATAAAATATTACATACTAAATGATTAATACATGAATATGTTATAGTTAAATATACATGTGAATGCAAGTACAATATGGGATTTGGTTTAATCATTTTGACATGGGTAGACTTATTAAGACACTGATATCCTTGGTATGATAGCTTTACTTCATGAGTTGAAATAGACATAGGAACTTGCGGAGTTAATATTGAAGGCTAGTTAAAATTATGCAACAAAGAAGATAAAATTTTTAATGTAAAAGTCCATACCAACATCATAATCTACATTAGAATTACTTCCCGAATATCATGACTTAGGACCCTAGTGAACTTGAATAAAGGTGATAAAAGTATGCTCCGTGACCTAAGGGTAATCCTATCGTCCATTTTATTTAATTACTTTAAAACAACTAAGATATTTATGTTCCAATTAATGAAACTCTGTGGGTTAACTCACTATGGCCGCTCCATGGAGTAGTATCCATTTAATGATGAAATTCATTGGTTACACTACCTCATTGTTGTATAGCACCAAAATCTGATTTTCCTCATCCCAGGTTCCACATATTCTTACAATTGTAAATACCATTTTGGGAAGAGCAAAAATGGCTAATCAGTTATAAAGTTTGATCATTCTGCACAGAAAAATATCCACATGCCAATTTATGTTAACTATATGAAAGGATGTGGATTGCACAATGATGTGAATCATTACAGAGACATTTACTCTCCCTTAAACATCTTAAATTGAACATAGTGGCACTTCTTCTTACATGAGGTGATCTAGATTTTTTAGCATTTTACATAACTTATAACTAATCATAACTCCACTATCTGATCTTAATCTAGTGTAACAATAATTAAGTTAGATGATTAAAGACAAGTTCTAATTGATGAATGTGTTGTCACAGAACTCAGCATAGAAAATATGTCTCTAAGTCTCTATTGAAATTAGGGTAACATGGAGGAGAACAAATCCTAGATTTCAACAAGATATAAATGATAATGATATCATTGAAAGATTTTTGACTTTCATATAGATACTCTAGATTTGGTTGATTATCCATGATGAAGGAGAAATCCAAGAAGACCTTGGGTATACCAAAACAGTCCTCTAGCAGCAGTAGATTGAAGAAAATTTGATTTATAGCTGCACTTTGATGTTAGAGGAGGAGATCATTCAAGAGTAGTTTTGTATTTAAGTGGAGGAGGAACTCCTAAGTAAGTAGCATGTTTTAGCTAATTACAATGATATACAAGTGACCCCATTAGATGCAACAAACAATCACATAGAGTTGCATGTTGAAGAGGAAATCTAGGTTTCCAAGGAAGGACAAAAAATCAAGAATGATATCACTTTCATATTAGTCATCGAGGCAGAACATCAATTGTCTGTAGATGAGCAACAAGAAGAAGATCAACTCACAGACAGTAACCTTTTCCAGGAAGGGTTGCAAGAAGACTTCCTTATTGAGGTTGGAACTCAGAGAAGTGGGTAAACTCAGCAGATCAGACCCTTCTCAATTAGGTATTTGGCTTCAATTGAGCCAAAGGAAGAGCCACAACCTATAATACTTACTTCCAAGCATGAGGATGAGCCACAAAGTGCCAAAGGTTAGCACCAAAGCCTCCAAGATCCAAATAATGAGCAGCTGGAGGAGGTATTTTTTTGTTCAATATTGATACCTTAGCTAGATGGGTGGGCAATCTTTCCATTTTTTTGAAGTTTTTGAATTTTTCACTCATTTACATAGAACCATGCTCAGACAAATGTCAATGCTAGTATGGCACCCTAAAAATTTGAGGAAAGGAAGTTACTTCTCCTTGTCAGTGTCAGGTTTTGTTTGAAGTCTTCCTTTCTTCATGTTAGTGTAGGGTAGGAGTAGGTTTGCTTTCAGCAGAAGAAGTGCTTGTGCACACTTTGCATGTCTCACTTGAGGCATGTATGTTTTTGTTTCTTTGTATATAGTCTTTGTTTGTGGTTTCTCTAGGTAGTCTATTGCATAGTGCATCATCCCTCCCAGAAGAAGGTAATATAAAATTCATATCTCCCCTAGTTATCATGAAAAAGTTGCTACCTCTTTGCAATCAAACTTTTAGATTCAAATGGGAAGAGCAACTAAACATTATGCATGAGGGAATATTTCATGATTCCTTAAGTTCCTGGGAGAGAACGGTTGAGCTTCTAGGTATGCCCCTTGCAGAAATTAGAAAGACAACAATAGAAACCCTCCCAAAGAACCTAGTTGTAGAAAGGAAATAAAAAGTAGTCCATACAGCATCTCCACAGTAAGAACCTATTGAAAGAAAAGAAATCAGTTTTTAGAAGGACTCCCATGACAAGAACCCTAATCGACAAATGTTTGCAAGTACCTCATCTTCTCAAGGAATCAGTTAGTTTGTACTCATGTTAGCAAAAATCAAATAAGATGGTAGTAGTTGTAGGTATCTACCTTGCAGTTCCATAGATCAGATTTGCAGAGATGAAGAATGATTTTTTTCAAAATAAAAACAATTTTCCACTCATGTAACTTAATTGTACTTATAGAAAATTGGGAAATAGCAGTAAGGAGATCCACACAGGTAGAACAATGTTCTTAACAAGTTCCGGGGCCAGAATTCAAAGGTTTTTCAAATCAGATCATGATTGTTACAGAGGACTCCATGCCTAATGGATGCTTCAAGGTAGCTGGTCTACTCCCTATTTAGTAGGCAGATGGCCCAGTGAGTCACCAAATTGTTATCCATTTTCACCCCTTCAGGGTGAACCTGGATAACAAAAGAAAGGTATAATTAAAAACAACTTGAAAGAGATCCACTAAGAACCTATCATTTGACCTATATATGCAAGAATGCAACGATGCATAAGCTCAATACGATTCAATGACTCTAAGAATAGTTGAGATAATAATATAATGCATGAGGACATACATTTAGATTATTCAAGCTGGGGTAATGATGAGGCCATAAATTGGCCATAAATTACCATTATTTTGTCCTTCCAAGTTACCTTTGAAAGTAGATTTAAATGTAATCTATGAACTTATAGTTTTCTTAAGATAGAACATAAGATATATATCTTTTTTATTTTTTATAAATCTTTTGTTAATATATTTTGTTGACTAATCCTATTGATTGTTTGGGAAAAGATGCAAAGTTTTGTGTATGCAAGCCATAAATGAAAGATAATGCTAGCATTGGAAAAATTGGAATTGATCATGGATGGTATATCTAAACTCAAATCTTATTTCATATTCAAATTCCTCTAAAAAAATTATGCAAGTTCAAAAAAATAATCATATCAATCCGATATTGTATGCAAAAGTTATAGATGTTTTAAGTTAGCTACAGAACTCATAGAGTTAGTTCCGGAACTCACAGAGTTAGTTCTGGAATTAGTTCCGAAACTTACAGGTTTAGTTCCAGAACTCACAGATTTAGTTCCAAAACTTGTATCACTTAAATGATAGTTAGTTCTGGAACTTTCAATTCATGGACAAATCAGATTTAGTTCCGAAACTTGCAGATTTAGTTTCGGAACTTGCATAAAAGGAATGACAATTTTTGAGGGATTGTGAAAACTCAGAGATTCCAATGGGAAATATGAGAGAGTTTTTTTTTTCATAGCAATGTGTTTAAAAAAAATCTCATTCAAATTTTCTACAGGTTTTACCAATGAAGAGAGATCTAACTTTTAGTGAGCTGCAGTCTGAGGAAAAGTGTATCAGAACGAGCACTAAAAGTTCCATAAACAGAATTAAAAAAAGTCAAACATAAAATCTAAGAGATTTTTTTATTTCATAGACAATGTGATTAACAAAAACCTCATCTCATATTTTCTACAGGTATTACCAATAAAGAGATATCTAACTTTTTAGTGAGTTGTAATTCCGAGGAAATGTGTATCAGACGAGCATTAAAAGTTCCATAAACAGGAAACATAAAAGTAAAACAGAAAATATGAGGGAATTTTTTGTTCATAGCAATGTGTTTAATAATAACCCTCATTCAAATTTGTCTACAGGTTTTACCAATAAAGAAATATCTAACTTTTAGTGAGCTGCAGTCTGAGGAAACAGTGTATTAGACAAGCACTAAAAGTTTCATAAACAGAAACAGAAAAGTCAAATGGAAAATATGAGAGAGGTTTCTGTTCATAAAAATATTTTTAATAGAAACCTCACTTCAGATTTGCTCTACAGGTTTTACCAATGAATATAAATATAGCTTCTAGTGAACTGCATTATAAGGAAAAAGCGTATCAGACAAGCGTCAAAAGTTCCACAGTCAAAAACAGCAAATTCAAATGGAAAATCTGATAAAGGTATTTAGTAAAAATAATATTTTGAGGAAAATCCTCCTTCCAATAAATGTAGAGAAATAAAATAATTATGATTCTTGTTACCGAAAAATCAAGAAGAAGATTTGGAAGCAAATCTTCCTAAAATAAGTGAGATAAGACTTTGACTCCAATAATATATCTCTCTCCATATTTTGTGGAGATGGAGATCTTAGTTGTTAGGATTGGAATAAAAATAATATCATATTGTATTTCCTCAAAATACAGGAGTCTAGTTGGATGTATGAATTATAAATGCAACCTTCTACACTGAGATATGTAATGATTTTCTTCCAAGAAATAAAGATTTGTTCTTTCCTCTCAAATATTCTGTAGTTTTAAGATCTCATAAGTATGATTTAAAACCTCTTCCAATAAATGAGATGCCCACTCATTTCAAGGAAGATGGATATGTGTATTTATGTTTATGTTTATTCATTTGTCTTTAATTTATTTTGTTGTATTGTTTTTATCTTCGTATTGTGAAAATTCAATCTGTTGTAAACCTGCAGGTGTTTCATTTAATTTTGCTTATTTCCCATTCAAAAATTTCAATTTATGCAAGTGTGTTTTATTCCTGTAAGTGTGAAGTGTGATTTCATTTATGCAAGTGTGTTTACATTTCTGTAAGTGTGATTTCCTTTATGCAAGTGTGTTTACATTCATGCAAGTGTGCATTTAAATTTCTGCATGTGTGCTTTTATTTTATGCAAGTTTGGTTTGTGTTTAAAGGAGTTTCTTTCCAATATATTCTTCTCTTAATACATACAAACATCAGACACCAGCCTTGGATTGACATTATTAATGGTAAGGATTGATGAACCTCATCAAAGAGCTTAGTTAGAAAAGAGGAGCAAGCTCCGGTGGGGCCTGCATGCAGCCAGGATGGGAAAAATTGAAAAAATAGCTCATGACAGCTCATGGTATTCTTCTTCACGACCCTCCTAGTCTAAAATGTTTTTTAAGAAATCCAAATTACTAGTTAAACTCATGTAGAAGGTTCAAAGTTTGGCAAAAGGCTCAACCAACACAGGCGAGCCGGTGGGAGAGCTAGGAGATAACTCGGTCAAGTTATGTGTGGTTATGCATTAGAGGCAAGATCGCTAAGTAGCTCGGTGAGATAGATTAGATACATGGTACCGTGGAAGTGTGAGGGATCAGAAAGGATTACTGAGCTCAGGAGCGAGCTCATTGGCAGAAGGCAATGAGGTGAGTAAATTGATGGGCTCAGTGAGTCAACTCGCTGAGCCGGGTGAGCTGATCTGGGGGCTGTCGGTGGAGGGGCGAGCCATTGACTTTGATCTCAGGAAACTAAAAGTAGGTGAGCTCTATAGGGAGCTTGGTTTGAAGTCGAGGCACTTAAGGGGAGCCAACTGAGCAAGGAGTTAAAAAGGTGAACTCGTGATGGAGGAAGTGAGCTAATGATCCAGGCCCGAGTTCCTCGAACTCGAAAGTGTGAAAGCATCGGGGGGTGATGCAAATGATGATGGTGAGATCCTCACAAACTTGCGAAAAAAAATGGACACAACAAGGTTAGGTCTGAGGTTGGTTCACCAAGCTCGCCATGGACATAGTCGGCTAGGTAAGAGGGGAGTTTGCGAGCTATGCAAGAAATTTAAGGAGGGCTAGAACACGCCGACGATGGAGTTTGAGTTAGCATCAAGAAAGGAGTTCCAAACCAATAGACCCAAGATTGATATGTTATAAATGAGATCAAGCCAAAAATATAGGATAAAAATCACCCATTGAGGTGGCCATGGTGAGGAGGTCACAAGCGCGGGGATTGTCAAGCTCTCAGCAGAGGAAACAAGTTAGGGTTGAGCTCATCACCGAGCTCGCTGTGGAGGCGAGTCATTCACACAGAAGCAAAGGAGTTGCAGTAGTCATGAGGGCGATTACTTCATAAGTAATCACCCCCTAAATCGATGCAAAATAAGATGAAGCAGTCCCAAATGTCGTAAAAAATAAGGTAGGGAAGCACAAAGTTAGGTAGTGAACGCGAGGAGGAAGTCTTGGACTGAGTGAATTAAGAAAAACAAAGTTAAATGCGTTTACTGCAACATAAGTAAAATTAGATGCAAAGGGTGATAAACTAAGCTGAGCTATGGAGTCGAGCAGGTATTGTGAGGAATAAGTCTTACCAAAAGAGCCTATTTCATGAAGTATGAGTAATGTTGGATGCCGTAAATTTAGTTCGAGTCATGGTAAAGTCAATGTTTGGCGAGTTAATAAAATAATGCAAAGAGGTGTTCACAAAGTGGAAGTCTTGGGTGTGGAGTTCACTACAAGAGAAGTATATGGTGTTGTAATCACCGCATAAAGAGGGAGCGAGATGCTAGCCAAGTCAAAGCATGTCAATTCACTATAATAGGGGGGAGAAGTCTTGCATTAAAGCTCGAGCCAAGTAGAGTATAAATAAATAAAATCACCGCAACATAAGTAAATGAAACCCCATTTACCGATGCTAGAGATGACCGAGCTATGCATCGAGTCAGCCAATGAGCTGCAAACTGAGCCATCAACCGAGCTATGAACCAAGATTTTTGGCGAGTTGGATTGCCTCCCAAGGTAGTAATGCAACTCTAATTTCCTGTAGAGAAGGCCAATGCAAAAGTAAAGTAATGCAGAGAATGAAAAATATTTACTTCACAAAATAAGTGAAGTAAAGTAGTTGGGAAAGTCTGATGACTGGGGCAATAATTGAGGGTAGTTTTCCCACAGATAAGGAAAATTTGAAGTAATGCCCCCCCCTGTTTTCTCACAGAACTGTGAAGCTTTAAAATTCCATCCATATCTTTCAGCTGGGAGCTCCGGTTCATGCAAACTTGGATTTTCCGGAAATATCTTAGAGGCCTCTATGTGCCAACAACTTAAGATTTCAAATTTGGTGAAGGGAAGGTATCTGAAAATGACATTACTTCTGATTCACTTCATGGTATAGTAACAACTATCTACTAGCATTAATGAAGCATGAAGGCCAATTTCTTCATCTTCAAGCAAGATTAAAAAGGGAGTGGGCTTTGAAGGTGTCCCATGCTGCCTTCACATCAATAATTGATTTTGAGTGCTAAGTAAGGTATGCATTCAAGTTTTTCAAGTTTCTCTATCTTCTCTCAAAAACTGCTATAAATTATAAGGGGATGCATCATTGTAGAGGTTGTTGGTACTTTTTCATCCCCATGCTCCCCTCTTCTCCATAGTTAGGTTGTGAATTTAGGGCTTCAAGCCTTCCTTCTGAAGCTTTTGTAATGGCATTTCTTTCCTTCTCTTACTACAATGATGTACTGTACATACTTTTGGTGTAATAAAATTGGTGTTCTATGATACTTGTCTATCCAGATCCTCTGCATTGTTTTGTTGCTTTATCTTGCCTCTCATCGTGCTTATAGGTTTTGTGCATATTCTTGTGTTCATTGTAGGATTTAGAAGCTGTCGTGTTTACTTGGGATGGTGAAGTGCATGTGATTTGGTCTGTGGTGCATGTCTACCCTCTCCAAGTTCATCCTTGTTTATTGGTAGGCTAGGAAGATCATCTAGCACACCCCCCTTTTTCTAGTACTATCACCCCTTAGTGTAGGATTTCCATTTTCATGCACTCCCTCTCTCCTTAGAATTGATAGAATAGGTGTAGTTAGGTGTTTTCTTGCATTATTTGTAGTTTTAGCGGTAGAATTAGGAAGAGGAAGCCAACATTCTCTGGAGGTCCAGCTCAAGCCCGCAAGTCCCACAACTTGAGAGGTGGTACACATCTTAGCAAAAAGTAAGGATCTATATAGCCAAATATCAGGGTGATACTTTTTCATGATAAAAATATTTAATATTGCATGCATATATATGGCACACCTAGTGGGAGACCCCTTTGTCTCACATGCACTTCAAGTTCTGTGAATTTTTCCTCAAGTTGTTTGAATTTGTGTTGATATTTTCTTGTGTATAGGAGTGTTGAGTGTTATTGGTAGGTATTAGGATAGGTAGGTTCTACCAAAAATTGATCTTGACAAGAGGTAACCTTCATTTTTGGCTTATAAACTTAGTGCTCACTCTGGTAAACAATGATTTCAGTTCTTCCCATGGCGGTCTTTTTCTATGTTTTCTCTATTATGTGTAGCTCCTTTCAGCAACCTTGCCACTATGGGAAAAAAATTCGCTCATCAACAATGGCTTGAAAGCATCATGTAGTGACCTTATTGACATTAGCAGCTTTGCTATGTCTAATGGATATCCTGACTTGAAATGATGGCCTCGAGCCACCTAGTGGCAACCTTACTCTGTCCAAAGAGGATTTTTCTCTTTTTTAGTTTTTTTGTTTTTCTACTCATTTTTTGTACTTATGTTATGGTTTTACTGATACTATTCAGTCACCTTACTTCTATTTTTACAAAGTTTCATTCTTACATATGTTGTTTATATATACATTTTTTTTATCAATCATGGATACTTATTGTATGTTGGTAATTTGTAGGTACTTCTAATCATGCTCGGTGACATGTCGACTGCTTGAAGCTAGTTGCAAGAAGTAAAAATTCTCAAAAAATTAGTCTTTAGGAGAAAAAATCAAGGTGAATTTCATGAACAATGAATTTGTTATAATGTTCAAAAATTTCATCTTGTTTATTAACAACCTTGCTAAATTATCAACGACCTCATTATGTATGGTGACAATCAAAATTTTATTGGACTCGTTTTGTTTAGTAGCATCCTCGACATAATATTAGTGGCCTTGTGATATCATGTAAAGAACTTGATATTTATCATACTCGTTTTGGTAAATAGTGGCCTCACTCTTTGTATCAATAACCTCGTGATAAATAACTTAGGTTTTTATTTTGTCTCACTTATTGTTGCTTCAATTTCATTTGGTGTTATTTGTTATTGTGAAACTCTACTAATTTTTGTGTGTAGGTTTCCATATCCTCTTTTCAAAGATCATTGCCAAAATGAATAAAAAAATAAAATAAAAAAATCAAGTTTTGTGCTCATCATTTTACTTTATTTTCCTTCACACTTTTGTTTTTTTACTTACAGAAATCACACTTTCATTTCAAAATGTTTGCATAACATATGAGATTAATCACCTTTCTAGACACTTAGGTTATTTTTCAAATGTTTAAAATATTGGATTAATCATCACCTTAACCATTCTAGGATTTTTACAAATACATTATATATTAGATTAACCTTTTCCTTAACCATTTTAAAAGGGTGTCTGTTTCCCTCCCACATCTTTGGCTAGTTATTTGTAGGTCTTGTCTCATCTATGTATGCTCTTTCCACACACCACAAGGTGATCTTGGAAATTAGAAACAAAACTTTAAACACTTATTCTTAACTAGGGTTCAATGGTTAGGACGTCATTACCTAATCATTTAGAAAAAGCTCCTGTACTAATGGGCTATATAAAGTTTTGGGAAGACCAATCATTTTTGGCTAAGAGTTCACTTTTATGTGGCTCTTATGAAGTGAGGGGTTCATTTACCTACAATACCCAAGCCCCAGACTATATATCACATAAAACAAATGTCATATTTGGTCAAGCTCTATTGAAAAGGTTAAAATGAAGGGGAGGGGGATTTAATCCTTCAAGGCATGTCGCTAGACAATATGTCCTAATTTCATAGACTTGTGCCTCACGTACTGAAATTTATATTGAGTATACCCATAGAAACCTTGTTTATCCTAGATATATGACCAAAAATTAGGGAAAGGTTGTGTTTTTCTTGACTTCTCCCAAAATATTGTGTGTTAAAAAATAAAATCGTGTCACTCTTTCCAAATAAAAACCTTGTTTTACAATAAAAACCCATGAGGCAAAACTCCATTCGAGTTAAACCTTGTTTTAAAAATAAAACAAGGAAAAAATATGTCCGAGTTGGACCACATATATCTTACACCAAGACATTATACTTTGTCAAATTTCATCCTTATTTATCAAAACACAATAACTTGAAACTTTGCAAATTTTGACTAATCATTTTGACCTCAATAGTTAAAGTTTTTCAAAACTGGTTGTTGATTTGAAAAAATACCATTACGCTACCAAATTTTACCTAGTTGTATTAGGAAAATTTACACATCTAAACTAAGTAAAATGACCATTTACAATTATTCCACTACTAAATTTTACCTAGCTTTCCTTATGAAAATTATAAAAATCCAAAACTTGGTAAAATATCCATTTGCAACGGATATGATGTTTGATTTTACTGAGAAATCCTAAGGAAAATCAATCAAAAATATAAATATGAGTAAAAAATTACTTTTATAGTCATTATGTTATCTGATTTTACTTAGAAGTCTTTAGAAAAATCAAGGCAACATCCAAAACTGAGTAAAAGGTCTATTTTTCAGCCATTACACTACCCAAATACACTTAGAAGGTCCTCAGTACAAACACATTCAAACAAGATCATTCAAGCTTCAAGCATCACCATGACACCTATGACTCAATTAGGGTATATATGACGTGAATATAACCCATTCATCCATGATCTCTTGGAAAAAAATATCTGATGATGAGCTTAGTCTTGTCGATCATAGTGGGGGAGAGGAGGAAGGCCACATGACATATTTGCACACAATCCAACACATATATATATATAAGTTTCTTTATAAAAATAAGGATAAAGTTCTTCTTCACTTGGTCAAATTTAGCACCAAGCTCCCCTATGAATTTGATCCTTCCTTTCCTACCAATATGATTCGATGGGAGGAGAAAACAAATTATCTACCCTTCAATAACATTGAAGACATATTAGACCCATAGAATGCATTTGTGTTGGAAAATCCCAAAGGTCATAATGAAAGATCACCTGCAGACAAATGTACTAAAATAGCTAAAATAGGAAATCACATACCTTTCGTTAATATCAATCATGACACAATTAAGGAGGATTAAGATCTACTCCAGACGCCGCATAATGAATACGTGACCATTTTTTTATGTGTATTGACCACACACCCAAAGTAAGGGAATGGCATGTGCTCTTATGTCCTCCTCATTTTAGAGACACCATGACTCAGTGCATGAGCTACAAGGTATTGATCTTTGATATCAATAAAGGGTATTGATTGGTAGATTTCGAGAATCCTTCTAGTACCACTCCCTGCACCTTCTTCACTAAATTTTATTTTAAAGAATTTCTATGTCTAATCTAACTAAAGGGCATTACTCAAAATAAAACTAAAACTAAAGTTAAGGAGGAGATAAAAGAAACTAGACTATAGAATTGATGCTTCAATAAACTAATATTAGATGATGGAAGATTGCATGCTTTCATTCTATTTACCAAAACTAAAAAATTCTACTTTATACCCAAATTGGCATGCTACTGGTGCTTATAATGAACAAAGGATGTTAAGATAGTAATTACAACATATAGGCTATGATTTAAATAGGTAAATTTAATTACTTAAATATGCATCTATCTAATAATTCCAATTACAAATTACTGACACATTCTCATTTAAACTTGCAATGACACAATTTAAAGATCACAAGGAAAAAAAAGACATAATTTTAATATCAATAATTGTACACAAATAAATCTACAGAAGAAAGTAGAGATGAGAATAGACAACTTCAACTTGTATAGGTTAATTTGAACCGACTGACATTCATTCATCAAAATTTCACCTTCCTTTATTCAAAATGGGAGTATACATATTTATACACAATAAGGGCCTCATTTCACCACACTTTCCAAACTATTATTGTTAAGGATCAAGGGGATATCCTTAGATAACTAGTCTTTACAAAATATCCTAACTGGTTTCTATTAGGATGATTACAATGGATCCATGAATACACATGCCATCTAGAATATCCCTAAGGAACTAATCATTATTGTTTAATTGGGCCTAGGATAGGGTGGATCTGATTTTGCAGACCTGGTTGAGTTATCCCCGTTGTTGACACTACTAAAGCATCCTTGCATGTTATGTAATCCTTCTCAATCTTTTTAAGGTTAATGATATGATGCTTATAAAGTTTAGTAGCATTATACAATAGTATATATTGAGAGGTTACCATTGTTCCTAACATTTTCTAAAGATTGGCCACTTTTGAAATTTTTTCCTTGGCGGGAGAGACTAGCTTAATGACTTGGGAAGCACTTGTCTCATTTTCCTCAATAATGTTTTTGTTGAAATGGACCAAGAATTGACTTAGATGGCCTACAAATTCTTCTTCTACTATGTCCTCTTGATTATCTTGTAAGACCTTAAAAAATGTTGCCTCTGTGCATATTTGGTTGCTCTTTGCAATAATGACATCGAGTTGAGGGGGTAGCCTATCTAATTGCTTAATCCATTTTTCTAGAGAATTCTTCATATAGTTGGTGTATGCTTGACATAGGACAACATATTATAATGTAAAAACTATGATATCCTTACAAGCTTCTTATTCCACACCTCAAAAAATGACTTGGATCATTTGTTGTAGGGTGTCCATTTTGCTAGTGAACATTTTATCCCTTTTCAAGGATGTTTCCCCTTTCTCCTTAGCTATGATGCCCTCATTTATTACCCTGTGTAGACACCTAAATTCCATTTTTGCAATCTTATTGCCAAAATGCATGTAAATCACTCTCATTTTTGCCAATTCTGTTATAATTAGTGCTCTTTGCTAATTAACTAACGTTTCTTACCACTTTAGCAAATTAACACCATGATGTTAATTGCGTTACCCCTTTCACATTCAGGATGCCACTTTACGACGAATCGTAAGTTAAAATCCTCTTCAAAATAGACAATTGGATTTTATTAGCTAATTAAGCCTATTTTGCCCTTGTTTTGGTGAATATACCCTAGTAGTGACTCAAAACCCTCTTCTAACCTTTCAAAATCACCCCATTCCCCTCTACAATGTCTCAACAAGCTTTAAAAGCTTATCCTAGCCCCCTAGTTAACCCTAAGCAGTTGATTAGGGCTTCACACCTCTTAATCAGTTGGTAATTCACTAATTGTGATTAGTAAGGCCTAATCATGATTAATAATTCTAATCTAATTTGGGGATTTTAGTCCCACATGCACCAAAATGCAAGTTTCTCCCAAAAGGAAAACTATAATAAGGGTTCACCTCATTCATTTATACTTTAGACCATGCTTTGATTTGCATCTCATATAACAAATATGATATATTGTCAAGTTCAATCCTTGTTTAAAGCCTTCAATGGGGTTAGTAGGTGGATATCCAAAATGACCAAGTAATCATTGGGAGAGGCCATTTCACCTTGTTTGGAGTAGCAACCATAACCATTTGATTGCCCTCTTAGGTCTATTTATTCCCATGTTAGGTAATTCAAGCATATTAGTAGGCATGTTTAGTTATATTTTGTATTATTTTCATACTAGTTAGAGATTCTTGTAAGCTTCTACCTTAATGTTACATTCCTAGACTTAGAACCCTTGGCTAGATGGATGACAATGGTGTTAGTTCTCCTTGTTTAGTCATGTAATTTTCTTTCTAGAAGTTTAGGGTGTCATCATTTGGCACACTTGGTGGGAGCATACCCATTACATTTACTTTTTAAAGCTTTTTAACTTAGTTTTAAATTTTTTCATTTGAAGTTTATAGATTAGTTTCAAGTTTTATAGTTTAAATTTCAAGCTTTTTAGATTAGTTTCTCAAGATTTTTAGATTAATTTAAAAGTTTTAGAGTAATTTTAAAAGTTTTGTAGATTAATTTCCATTTTTGAATGTTGTTTCAACTAGATTCATGGTAGAGGTTGTGTTTTCTTTCTTTTTGTAGGATTTAATGAGACGAAGCCCTATCAAAATTGCCAAAAACTACCAAAGATTTGACCTATTTGAAGAAATACTTGTCGAAACTTAGATTGTTACCACTTTTTGGGGAGGGGCACGCAGGCACAGAAAGGGGAGCACATGCATCAAAAAGGGTGCGCACACGCTGAAAGGGGAACACATGCGTAGAAATTATAGTGAACACTTCCCTTGAGAAGCGCACATGCCAACCTATATTTTTTAATAGTCTGTCGTTTCTTTTTCATGGAGGTGCACACATGCTGAAAGGGATGCACAAGTATTTGAATAAGACGTGCACACGTTGAAAAGGATGCGCACACATTGGATGGTACTTTTCAACACCACTGTTAGTTTTTTTTGCAGAGGCACACAAACACTAAATTAGGCACGCATGCATAAAAATTGTAGTGCACATGTCTCTTGGGAAGCGCACATGCCAGGGCATGCCCATGCTAGAAAAGGCACATAGGTATGTTTATGTAAATTTTTCCTGTAAGCTCAAAGCTTCTGATTTCTAGTTTTTAGGATTTATGTTATTATTTAAGAGGTTTTTAGATGTTATTTCTTGCCAATTTAATAGATTTAGAGTAAGTTTTCTCATAAAATCAGTTAGGGTTTGAATGAATTCAATCTTATTTCCATGATTTTTATGAGTTTGGGTTAAGGTATGTATGCTCTTGTCTTGCACTTCGTGTGATCTAGAGAATCAAAAGAACTCTTAAACCTTCTTTTGTTATCATTAGAGTAAGTAGGAAACTTTATTAATCATATTTTAGTTTAAATTTTTTTTTTTTTCAGTTAGATAAATAACCAACGCTAGAATTTGCATATGCTCTTCCCTTACACCTAGTGTAATCTTGGGAATCAAAATCAATTTTAGTCTCTTCACTATAAAACATCTTGGATGAATAGGAAATAAACCTTATTGTTTGTAATATTTTATGGTAGTTGGTTGATTTACAATCATTTTTCATGGTTATTTTCTTATGATATTGCGAATCTATTTTTAAAACTACTAACCATTTTTGTGAAGGACCTAATGCTAGTCAAAGAAATAAGGACCTAAACATTTTTTCTAACTACCCGTGTGATTATAGGTTTCCAAAAGGAGTACGAAAAAAACCACATTAAGTATAAAATATTTAAAATACACCACAATCATCACATTGTATTTGTAGGTTTTGTTTAAGAGCTACAAATCTCATCCACTCAACTAGGACATAACCCCTTTGGCATAATCCTCAAGCTACAACAATGGGGGTGGTCATAGGAACCCTAAAGTAGTTCGCGCAAGAGGGAACCTTGTGAATGAAACAGGAAATTGCTCCACATTACCGAGCTTGTGTAGTACGCCTTGGTGAGATTAGCAGTCAAATATATTTGTATCATGACCCCAGTGAAAGTGTAACTGAACATGCACTTTGATGCTCATTATACTAAAGGGGGTAAAGTAAAGATGAGATACTCCCAAATCATTCACTGTGAATCTTTGGGTAGATTGAGCTCGCTCCTAGATATCTTGTGAAACTTGAGAGAGAGAACCATGTAGGAAGACTACCAGCTTGGAGCTATTGTTTTTTTCTTAGATAGTATACTATGGGAGTCTCTCAAAAAGTGACAACTTTTTTAGATTCAACCTCTCTTTTTTCGAACAAGGAAAATAATCTCTTAAAGTTTAAACCATGTGAAATTTCATCATTAAATCTACTTCATGTCATTTTTTCCTAGTTTTTCACTTGTCTTAAGACAAGGTGAAACTTTGCCAAAATCAAACCAAGTTTATTTCAACACCACTTGGTCTAAACCCTTAATTTCTTGTTACCCATTTTTGGAAAAAAGGAAACAACATATACATGGATACCACTAGATATCACGTGTCTACCACTTTTTTCATTCTACTTGCGTGACTAGGTTGAAATGTCGGAGTGCAAGTGTTAAAAGTGTGCATGGTACGTACTCACGATCTAGTAGGACCCCTTGTCACATAAACCCATCTTTGAGACTTATTATCATCATAGTTAAGATATTTCATCCTTATCTTATTTTGAGTTGTTACACTACCCATATTCTAGCCATACAATTGAGATATTTATGTCTTGTTTCCATTGTTAAATTAGGCTTAAATCTCAATATTATAAAGCTACAATGTTCGAATGTATAGACAATTTCTTGTTATACTTAGACATATTTTTTACATCCTAAATTTTTATTGGGAGTTGTGAGTGTTGACGATACATTTTTAGAATCACAATAACATCATTTTGACACTAGAAATCTTGCCTTCCCAAAAGCTTGGTTCATGTGTCAAAATAGTGTCATTATTCTTCTCACATTATTATCGTCCATTTTACTAGACTTGGACTTCGTTAGTTTTTAGAAACTGGTTTTTAGTATATCTTGTTAGAATATCGCGATCAACATTCTCTTATCATTTAGGCCTTATTTGTTGTAAACCTGACCTAACTGGTGTTGTTGTGTTATCACTATTTGGTTGTAAACCTATCTAGATGGAATCTTAGAGAATAAAATATTTGGTGTAAACTAAATTTTGAGTGTTGTACGTCATTGTATTATTCTATGGAAAACTTGTGTCATACATTACCTTGCTATGGTATCTTATTCGTTATTCTTTGGTTTGTACGATTCACTTTGACCTATCACTTTTGTGACTATTCTATAGTCACCTTATTTTAAACAACTTAGGTTCATTGCACTGTACACAAATTTGGGTAGGGTCCCTTGTTAATAAACCTTAGTGGAAATATTTCGCGTTGTATCATTTATTATAAGTAATGTATACTACTGAGAATGGGGTCACAAAAGTTGGAAGCCAAAATCTTTGGAGGAAAACAACCATCTTATGGAGGATAGTCTCATGCTTTACCATAGTGGTGGAGAGGAAGAGTTTCCTCATGCTAGATGTAGAGCTTCATTTCACCCATTTTTTGATGACTACATTTTTCATAATAAACATGAAGTTCTTATGCAATTTTGTGGAACTAGGAGCTAAATTCACCTTCCATAATAGAACCTTCTCTTATCACCAACATGGTTTTGAAGAGAAGAAGAAGTAGACCTCGAAAATCACACTCTTAAAAAAATTTTAAATCCAAGACGTGCATCTGTACTTCTGTATGGACATAATAATGAGGAGATACCATTTGAAAATTATGGACACTATCATTTTCCTCCTATTAAAATTCATTGCGAAGACCATGAAGAAAATTTTCATCATGTAAAACCTCCTCCTAACAAATATCATAATGAAATACCTACTAAAGAGGTTATTTTAGAACAATAGGTCTAATCCCTCTCTCATCAATTGGAAACTTTGGATTCATACATACAAAAGGAACATACCAAAAGTTGTGAAAAAAACTATACAGAAGAAAAAACCTAAAGCTTTGTTTTACGAATTCCTAATAAATCCTCCTCGATGGGAGGCATAAAGAGATCCTTATGAAGATATTCTTGCAAAAAATATGGGTGAGCATACACCTATGCTTAACCCATTGTATAGACCTACACCGCCACCCACGTAAGATCCACTTCGTTAGTCAAGAGTGTTTGATAGTGAGGAATTCCCTCCAAGCATTAAAAGAGGTGCCAAGCCAGTAGTAATAACCACAAGTACCAGTTCGATGACTTATGTCCTTACCCATTTGACAAAGCCATGCTGCAAGTCCACCTTTCCGAAGACATTTTGATTCTACAAAATTTGACTCTATATAAGGGAAAAGCTGACCATCATCATCATATACTAGAATTTTATATGGCATGTCAAGAGGTGGCATTCAACGACAATTAACTTATGCGCTTGTTTCCAAGTATTTTAGGGGAAACGTAACCCTAGATGGGTTTGATGCATTTTACCCAAGGGATCCATATCAACATGGTTAGAACTAGCAGAGAGTTTCATATGACACTTCTCTTTCAATATAGAAAATGGCGTTACCATGTTAGATCTCTGTAATGCCAAGTACCGAAGCATCACAAAAACTTTGCTTCAAGTGTTTACAAAGATTAAGAGGGTTAGCTAGTCGATTTCCTTGCTCCCTAGTTGACAACGTAGCTGATATTGCATATTTGTTCCCAACTTCTATGCAGACATTATATTCCACTTACAAATGCATTGTGGTAACATGTTCGAAGAGGTAATAGAAAAAGGGATTCAAATTGAAAAGGCATTGTTAGCTTGGGAGAATCTAAAACCTTTCTCCCGTGAACACAATGGTTCGAAGATCTAAGGATAAAATAAATTTTATTCCTAACGGAAAAAAATGGTCATTAGTGATGGAATAATAGACTCTAACTATTTGGAAGCCGTGCAAAACCACAGACCATTTTGATGCCTTGCATAGGTTGTGTTCATCCACCCATTGAGTATAAACACCACACTCTTAATCCTCTATCTGAATCCATATCGTCTATAGAGAGTACACTATGGAGTCCGTTACCATGGTTAGGTACCCTAAAACACAACTCTATGGGGATGATACACCCAAACCATCATGGTTTAGGGAGAATTAATCCTGTGGGTTCCTCCGTGTAAGAGAGTCTCACTATGATGTGTTAGATCAACTAGAAAAAACTACAACTAAGATTTCCATCTTACACCTTCTAAAGATCTCTAATGTTCATAAGGATATACTTTACAAAACCTTATAGGGATCAGGACTATCCATTAATGTTGACCTAACACATTTGCAGGCCATTGTAGCACAACTTGCTCCAAAGGAACACATAACCTTCAATACCATATAAGCCTTAGTTGAAGATCCTTCACATAACCTACCATGTACATATTGAGGTTATCATTAAACGTAAGAAGATTAAAAGAGTGCTTTTGGACGGAAGATAAGGTCTTAACATATGTACTCTCAAACTAGTCAACCAATTAGGCTACACATAAGATGATCGAGAAATAAAGGTCACCACCATTATGGCATAAGACAATGAAGAACAACAATCAACTAGAATGATCAATTTCTTATTAGAAGTTGGTCCCATAACACATGATATGAAGTTCCACGTCTTAGACATGGAACTCCCTTATAATAACTTTCTCATTCGCCCATGGATTCATGCCATGCATGCCATGCCATCAACATATCATCAATGTTTAAAGTTGCAATATGAGGGACATACACTCACCATATAGGGGGACCCTCAACCTTTTGCTCATTGTAGAGCATTGTTGGGATTTTTCCCTACAATTTATGAGTGTCCATCTACGGAGATTGATATTCCTATCTAGTCAGAGGCCATCACTTCACAAGTAGATCTATATACCATGTCTATAAATGAAAATGGTGCTTCCACCTCAGAAAATCCTTTGTCTACATGGGAGATGAAGGTCAAACCAATTTTTTGTGGAGATTATTATTTACAAAAATCCCTAATGGTTCACAAAGGTCCACTATCAGCCCAAGCGCATGGTAAGACATATTTTAGAGTTCAGAGATCAAGAGAGGCTTGCCCTTTCAAGAATTTTACTCCTGGCAGCTTGCTAGAAGACAAAAGGTTTCTTATGGACATTATATTCCATTCAGATAATGATGACATGACTACATGCTATAAATCACCTAAATATCCCATTCCTAATCAGATAATGCTTGTCATGGGGTATAAAAGATGCGGTTGTGGCTACCAAGAACAAGGTCCATTAGAAGCTCTTACAATACCTCGATGTATAGTAGGTAAATCAGGTATAGGAATCCATTTATACGAGTCTCATTCTTTAGATGATGAGTATGCTTCTTTTAAGAGTGAGGATAGTTTGTCAAGAAATGAAAGTGAAACAAATTCCCGGTGTAGTCTTTACAAAGACCTTGCCTCTACGAACCTATTCACCAATATGGTTATCCTTACTATAACCCCCATTATACCCACCATATCCCCTATAACTTAACCATTAACCCTCATCTACCCATCACTCGTAAATTGGGATCAACAACAACATGTACCTATTGACATATTTTAGAATGATGAGGCCATTGGGGAGTTCCTGGGAATTAGAGACAACATTCCAAGAAATGATCACAAGAAGGGGTTCTCCATTAGGCTTAACACATGTGCATACTTTGGAGAGGAAGTAGAGTTGTGTGGGAAATTAAGTAAAAAGTGAGAAAGGGAAAATTTTATAAAGAAAAGCCTTGTGGAAATGAAAAGGAGAAGTCCTATAGTGAAAACCTCTTTGAGGTGCTTGTGGGAAAACATGTAGAACAACCTATGGAAAAGATAATGTACCCACTTCAAGATGAAGATCTCCCTGAGCCACATGTGATAGAGGAGGATCTCAATCTCCCTCCTGATACTACACACATGGGGGATGAATCAAAGTTATTAGTGGAAGATATAATAGATATCAATATCGACACGAAATAACTACCACATATAGTTAAGTTGGGATCTTCCCTCTCAGGAAAAGAACAAAAACCATTCATAGGACTCTTAAGACAATATGCATACACCTTCGCTTTGTCTTATGCTGACATGCCAACACTTGATCCTACACTAGTGGTGCACAGTCTTGTGGTACACCCAGATGCCAATCCCATCAAACAAAAGCTTTGGAAGATGGATCCTTATGTCACCTTACTAGTAAATGCAGATCTAGAAATATTACTAGAAGTAGGCTTTATCAGGCCTATCAACTACTCAAAGTGGATCTCCAATTTGGCCTCAATTCAAAAGAAGCCAATTGGGATTAGAGTGTGTATGGATTTCAGGGATATAAACAAACCTTGTCCTAAGGATGATTTTCCTCTTCCCAACATCGACATGATTGTCGATTCTATAGTAGGCTATGAGATGCTTTCAATCATGGATGGATTCTTAGGTCACAATCATATAAATATTACGTAAGAAGATCATCACAAGATGAATTTCACAACCCCATGGGGGACGTTTTGTTACCAAGTCATGATTTTCGGCCTTAAAAATATAGGTGCTACATATCAAAGGGCGATGAATGTAATCTTTCATGATATGATAAGTGACGTCATGAAAGATTACGTAGATGATATACTGGTTAAATATAGAACTCACGAGGAACACCCATAAATTTTACGGTGTGTCTTTTAGCACCTAAGGGATTACAAAGTCTGACTTAACCCAAAGAAGTGTGTCTTTGGTGTGCTATCGGGGAAATTACTAGGATTCATTGTGTCATGGAGAGGAATAGAAGTGGACCCTATAAAGGTCATGAATATCAAAAAAATTCCCCCCCCTAAGAATATCAGACAACTGCGTAGCTTACAAGGGAAAATTCAGGCCATCAAAAGGTTTATTTCACAGCTAGCAGACAAGTGTTATACATTTACACATCTCCTTAAGAAGGATTTTAATTTCAATTGGGGACCAGAACAATATCAAATGTTTTCTTTGCTAAAAGGATACTTGGCTAACCCCCCTGTTCTCATGTCACCCATGACATGAGAACCCTTGTTACTTTATATCTGTACTACACACTTTACAATTGGAGCATCGCTGGCTCATTAGATGAAGAACAAAGAGAAAAGGTTGTATATTGTTTGAGCAAGAAATTGGTAGCATATGAGCTCAATTATCCACAAATCGAGAAGGCTTGCCTAGCCATGGTGTTTTCTTTCTAGAAGCTACATCATTATATGCTTAACAATAATATCAAGCTAATTTCAAAAGTTGACCCTTTAAAGTATTTATTGTCTAAACTAGAACTAACTAGAAAGATGGGTAATTAGATCATCTTATTAACTGAGTTTGACATTGAATACATTCATCAAAAGTCAGTAAAAGGACAGGTGTTAGCAGATCAACTGGAAAAATCCCCACTACTAGGTACTGAACCCTTGAGTCTAGAACTACCAAATACATCCATTATGTACCTTGAAGAATCTATAATGTGGTAAATGTAATTCGATGGCTCATTTACCTTTCATGGTTCAGGTGCCAGAGTTATGCTAATAACTCCCATGGGAGACTTGATTCCACAAGCGTTTCAAATTGGATTCCATTACACGAAGAATATAATGGAATATGAATCCCTCATTGCAGGAATACAACTGGCCATCAAATGGGATATCAGACAAGTAAAATGAATTGGTGATTCAATGCTTATTATCAAATAGGTCACATATGAATATAAAGTTAAAGATGATAAGTTACTTCCTTACAAAAGAATGGTCGATTCCTTGGAATAATTCTTTGAGAAAATAACGTTTGAGAAAATACTAAGAGCTCAAAATAGAGCGGCAGATGCCATGGATATGGTAGGATATATGTTGAATATTCCACCAGAGAGTAATGATATGCCATTCTTTGTTGAAAATTTAAGAACGACGGCATACAAAATACCAGACTCTTGTTTAGTATGTGAAGTTGTTAGTCCCCTTTCACCGTGGTATGATAAAATATTTAATTATCTCCATGATGGAACCTTCCCTATAAAAATTTCCCATGATGAAAAGCACAACCTCATCCAGCGTAAATACTGCTATACCCTACTTAGGGGCACCCTCTTTCGCTGAGGCTACAATGGGAATCTATTGCGTTGTTTAAATTTTGACGAATCTATCCAAGCAATTAAGGAGGTGCATGAGGGCATTTGTGGAGCTCATACTAATGGGATTGTCCTTACAAAAAATATACTCAGAGTAGGTTACTATTGGCCTACCATGGAGCATGACTATTTTTAACATGTAAATAAGTGTGTGGATTGTTAAAAGTACAAAACTTTGATACATGCGCCAACACAATCCTTACACCTAATCTCGACACCATGGTCATTCTCAAAGTGGGGTCTTGATCTAATAGGGAAACTTAATCATGTCTCCTTGTATGGCCACAATTTCATTATAATGGCCACTGAGTACTTTACAAAATGGGTAGAGATAGTTCCTCTTACTTATACAGAAGGTCTCCAAATTTCAAAGTTTATAATGAATCATATCATTTGCAGATATGGTATCCCTTCTTCCATTATCAATGATAATGGTAAGTCGTTCAAAAATAAAAATATGAAGGCACTCTACAAACGATTTCAAATTTCCCTTAAAATTTCAACCCCTTATTACCCTCAAGGCAATGGGCAAGCCGAAGCTTCCAACAAAACCTTAATTCACATTTAGGAGAAAAGGGTGAATACCACAGGCTGTAACTGGCATCTACAAATTCACCCTATCCTCTGGCCATTCAGAACTTCTATATGCACCCCTAGAGGTGTAACTCCATATTATTTAGTTTTTGGTTTAGAATTCATCTTGCCTTTAGAGATCGAGATCCCTTCTTTGCGTATCAAGCTAAGGAATTACCTGAATGAAGATGAGGAATATAGAGTAGCCTAAATGACAGAGTTGGAGCTTTTGGATGAGAAACTCCTTCACGCCCTCAATCACCTAAAAGTATATCATGATTGAGTATGACAGAGCTATAACAAGAAGGTCATACCTCATCAGTTTGAAGTAGGAGACATAGTGTTGAAAGAGAATCAGAAGAACACCAACAAAGATCGAGAAAAGAAAGGAAAATTTGAGCCCAACTGGATAGGACCATACATTATGGTTTCCAAATTCAGTTTAGGTGCATATAAGCTAGCCTATTCAGATGGCTAAGAGCTTTGAGAACCCATGAACAAAATGTATCTTAAATGCTTCTATGCTTAAGTATGGGGTCTTTGCAAAATACCAAGAAAACTAAAGCAAAAAAAGTGTAAAACATAAAAAGAAAAAGAAAAATAAATAGGTATGTTTAATAGTGAAAACCACACAATGGTGGCACTTTGGATAAGTCCTTTGGTGAAAACCGGATTTCAGCACCAAGGGAGGGTCTGTTGTTCACAAGAAGTCTAGGTTTAGGGAGTATGACAACTTGGCCCGAAGTTAATCTTTTCCTTCGTTTGAGCATATCCTTCTTTTCCCTGATCCGGCTAATCTAACCTTCTGAGTGTGGAGAAGTTAACATTGAATGAAACTATCTCACGCTGGGGAAAACTTTGCAGCAACACTTCTGGCATGTACCACATGGCATTTTGCCCTTGTATGTCCCATCTCACGCTGGGGGCATCCACGTTTCTTTATTTTCCTTGCACATTTGCTTTGAAACATGGTTGAGAAAATGTCAAATAACTTTCTAAATACCAAAAAACATACAGATATGTCCTTTGGAAAAATCAAAACATTCAAATACGTTTCTTAGAAAACTCCAAAATAATAGAAAATTATCTTGGAAATAAAATAATAAACAATGAAAAATGTCCCAAAACTATTCCACAAAAACAAAGTAGTGGTTTACATACTTTTAGTTGTTAGTTTGTATGGTTGTGGTTGCATTACTTATTTCTACTGCATACTTTAAATTGGATTCACTAGCTTACTTAGATTGAATGTCACTTTAGTCTTTAGTGTATTGCATTAAGTCTATTTTTGTATTGCATGCTTATAAATAAATGTGTTGCTTTGATTAGAGTTGTTTAAATTTGTGCTTGTTAGTTTTTAGTTGTGCATTGTGTTGTCACTTCATCATCATGTCACACATATCCATCAATTCTATACATCATATATAAAAAATATGCTAAGTCTACATCATGCATGTATACTAAAATATAATCATCAAATACCATATCACTAATGGGGCAAGAGGGGTTGCATATGATCACAAATCTATCCTCCCCACACCAATATCAAAAATACAAACATGTTTCTCAAAGGTATGTCATCAAACATAAAAGTGTGATATTAGCTAAAGCTATCTCATAAATCTAACAAAGTAATATAGAGCATATAACAATAAGAAATTGTTAAAATCATTAAAATTTCAAAAAAATTGTAAAAATTTAAAATTTTACAAAAATTGGTAAACAACATATACACAGCTAAAACCCGTATCAATTACATCATCCTCAAACATTGAAATATGTCTTACAAAAGCATCTTTCTATGGTTCTTTCTTGTTCTAGTCTCAAATGACATGTGGAACATCATCATCTACCTCCATTAACAAAAGCTTGGCTGCATACTACATCGGTACTACCGTGCAACAATGAGTTGCTAGAGATTGTGTCGTAGTGCACGAAGGTTTTTCCATAAGACTACTTGTGTTCTCTATTTTTTCCTCGCATGTGTTATTGCTTGGGGCATCATTTCTAACCCTTGTCGTTACAACAAAAACATTCAAGAAACTGCAGCTTGATAACAAAAACATTGGTGCGACTATCTTAAACGTTGTTTGTTTGAGCAAGTGTGATTGTATTGGTTTATCTATTAGGTCAGCTGGTTTATTTTCTCGTATTGCATTACATTTTTAATGTTTCATGGAGCTAATTATAATTTTACTTTCTCTTATTGCATTGCATAATGTATGTTACATGGAGTTATGTATTTTTAGCAGTAGACAATTGTTAGTCATTTAGCTTTTCATGTTATCTTACACTTTTGTTTATTTTCAATAAAAGCCGATGATTTAGACCTAGGGGAAAAATGATATAAACCGGTTGCTTATTGAAAGGGTGGATGAAAAGATTGGGTTTGTCCTATATTTCTCCATTAATCATTTCTTCTCCATTATCATTTATTACCAATACTATTTTTTCTTCCAAATCACCTGGGGTGATAAACAACCATGTTTATCCCTATCATTATTCCTTTTCAAATACCTAAGGGTTTTGCGCCCGTTCTGACCTATTTTCTTCTACTCATTTTGATCATATTTTTGTTCGTCGATTGATTTCTTCTATCACCCACTTGACACTCGAGGGGGCATCCTTCATCTTGCTATTTTTTCTTCAATTTTTTTACTGTTTTACTCTTGTCTACTATGTTTGAAGTGAAGTCACTAACTTCACCTCAAACAGGGGCAAATGTAGACAACTACATTTTATTTTTGCAATCTTATTGCCAAAACACATGTAAATCACTCTCATTCTTGCCAATTCTGTTATAATTAGTGCTCTTTACTAATTAACTAACGTTTCTTACCACTTTAGCCAATTAACACCATGTTGTTGATTGCATAACCCCTTTCACATTTAGGATGCCACTTTACAACGAATCATAAGTCAAAATCCTCTTCAAAATAGACACCTGGCGTTTATTAGCTAATCAAGCCTACTTTGCCCTTGTTTTGGTCAATATACCATAGTATTGACTCAAACCCCTCTTCCAACCATTCAAAATCGCCCCATTTAGCTCTATAATGTCTCAACAAGATTTAAAAGCTTATCCTATCCCCCTAGTTAACCCTAAGTGGTTGATTAGGGCTTCACACCTCTTAATCATTTGGTAATTCAATAATTGTGATTAACAAGGCCTAATCATGATTAACAATTCTAATCTAATTTGTGGCTTTTAGTCCCACATGCACCAAAATGTAAGTTTCTCCCAAAAGGAAAACTATAAAAAGGGTGCAACTCATTCCTTTATACTTTAGACCATGCTTTGATTTGCATCCCATATAACAAATATGATATATTGTCAAGTTCAATCCTTGCTTAAAGCCTTTAATGGGGTTAGTAGGTGGATATCCAAAATGACCAAGTAGTCATTGGGATAGGCCATTTCACCTTATTTGGAACAGCAACCATAACCATTTGATTGCCCTCTTAGGTCTATTTAGGCCCATGTTAGGTAATTCAAGCACATTAGTAGGCATATTTAGTTAGATTTTGTATTATTTTCATACTAGTTAAACATTATTTTAATCTTTTATATTAATGTTACATTCCTAAAGTTAAAACCCTTGGCTAGATGGATGGAAATGGTGTTATCTCTCCTTGTTTAGTAATGTAATTTGCTTTGTATAAGTTTAGGTTCTCATCACCCTGATGAGGGATAATAAGGTCTTCTTCACTTCATTGGCAATGTTGTTGGGAACAGTGGATTTTTCTTGACTTTCCAATTCCCATTTTCTGGCCTATATACCTCAGACCGTCTCTACTGTAACATGATAAAATGCTTAAATAAACTTAAAAAGGTCTTCTTTATACTCAACCACTCTGGACCATTTCATTTTCTTCTTTTTTGTGAGAGTGTAAAGGCCTTCATAGGTCTCATGTCAGATAAAAACTTGATTGGATGCCATCCTCTTCCTTGTAAATCTATTCAAAGTCCCCATTATTTGATTAAATTCAACTTTTATCTGGGGGTGCACCTTTGTGGTCCAATTACCTTTTTCCCGTTGAGTAGCCAACATTTTCTTAATCCACCCATGTTAAGGTCTAGGTGATTGCACACCTACAGAGGGTACTATGATTTGGTCCCTATTTATTGATTCTACCTCTAGTATGGATTATCTTTTTTCGATGACAACCTCCTATATCTCCTTAGATGAAGATATGTTATAAGATACTAGTGGGGGTTTTGTAGTTGATTCAGGGGATACTTCTTGTACTCATGTAGTGCCTTATACTTCAACGAGTTACCTTGGGGGTTCTAGATATGTAGGTGCACCTCTCCTTGTGAATTCCCTTTTGATTTTCCCTCTCAGAGGGGGGGTTTCCTTTACCATTTGTATGTGTTGATGGTTATATTTGCGGATGAACCGTCAGAGTCGTGGGATACCTTAGGGAAGTGGGATGTGTGCCCTAAGATAACCTCAAGATTTTAAAGAAGTTGGCTCTTCTCTATAGTGTGAGATAAAGTTAGAGGAAAAATTAAATAAAATGTAAAACTATCTAAGGTGATATGCCGATAATAAATCTTAAAAAAAACATAGAAGATGGATCTTGGGACACTACTTAAAATAGTTTGAAGAATGTATAAGCATGATATACTATTTTTAGAAGTATCCTAGATAATCAGAGGCTGAGAAGGGGTAAAACATAACAATATCCAAATGATAGATACATAAAGAAAACCCAAGGGCATATAACATGATATATCTTCTAAACTATCTAAAAACTACCAACATTGAAAGATAAGAGACAAAAAATATTGAAAGCTAAAGGGCACGGAACAAGAACTCTTTATTCATAGATAAAATAATACATAAGGCTGATATGGCACATATTACAACTTCCTTATATAACAGAGCCTTGCTAAGGCTAGCCAATACAATAACTAAGTCTAAAATCCCTTTCCTAGCTCTAGTATTTTTATTTTCTAATTTTCTCCTCCCTCTTTTGCTCCTGGATTGGAACGTTCCTTTATAGATCTTCCCGACTCTCGTTTCAATGTCTGGAATTAGACCTTCCATCGACAACATTCAATTTTCTTACAAGTTCTTTATTTTTTGGGTCAATATCTCAATTGCATGTTGGTGATATTTCTAATTGCCTTTAATTCATTCAACTTGCACTCCTTTTGGTTAGTGATGATCCTTCTCTTCCACATGGAGGACATTCACTTGTTTAAGATTCTTTCCTAGAGCTTTATCTTTCAAACTGTGCCTAAGAGACACATGGAGGGTAGACACTTGTTTGAGAGTCTTCTTTCTTTCTCTTTATTTGAAATTACACTCGGGAGACATGCAGAGATATTGTGTGTCTCTATTATGTTTTTGAATTTTCAACCTGTTGGGGAAACTTTATTGGGCCTGGGACATGTGGAGGGCATGTGCTTGTTTGAGAAGAACCCTTCTCCACTCCATGCCCCAAGTGCACCAATGGGATGCGTGGACACCTTCTGCATTTAGCTTCATACTTAGTCAATTTTAGGATCAAGTGAATAAAAGAAACTAGGGTTGAGGTGACAAAAGACAGCGACCATTAAAGAGTCTTATACAAACAGAACTTCTATAGTTATGGAGACTCACCAAGGGGCTCTGTGCTAGTCATGGAAGGATCCTAAAATCTTCTTAGCCTCAAAAATCAAAATGTGGATTACAAAATTCCACTCAGAGATGTTGGAAAGTAGTTTGATATCCTAGCCATTCCACCTCTATAGGATAGGTCCTTCTCTGCAAGGCCTAGAAGGCTCTGTCTATCTTGATTATCTCTTGTCAAAAAAGTTTTGGAGACTCTGTACTACTACGTACAAGCAAAAATCCAACTACATGATGGGCTTCAAGATAGCTTCCACCTTAGTGACACTGGAGCTCTCCTTTAAATAATGAAAGATAGTATTATCTTTTCATTTGGAAATCATGAGCTATTGGATTTGGTCCTTTGAGAGGACTATAGAGTCATCGAGGGAAGGGGAGGGGAATCCTAACTGAACTATTTCATTGATGCTTTGCTTCCACTTTTTGATCCCCTAGTGGAGATGATCCAAGAGATTCCAACATTTTATGGAGGCCTTGTTACAACTTAGGATCTCATTGATTTTTGCAGCAATCATCCGTCTGTCAATGATTCCTGCACCTTGTAGGGAGGTTCAGAAGCATCATAAAGTTTTTAATTCAACAATAATGATTCAGGGAATTTGGTGGATACTGCACTACTGATGGTGGAGGCTGTGGTCTCCACATTTGAGTAAAATCTTTGTGCATCAGATATAAATCCAAGTGCAGGGGCTAAATTCATCACCATGGTGGAAATTTGGTCACAACAAAAAGCATACAACTCTTACACTAGTGTTACAATTCCCCCTTTTTGGGGTTATTGTCCTAATTTGTGGGTCAAGTCCTTGACCGCATCCTCATATGATTTTAGCATTTTATAGAGGCTACCCTTTTCTACCTCAACAATCCACAAATTGGCTTGGATCGCCACCACCTCCGTCTTCCTCAAATCATACTCCTATTTGATGTGAGAGAAAATTGGCTGAGGCCTAGGATGTGGTGATTTTGGCTACTAGAGTCTTAGATTCCACCTGAGAAGCAACAAGGAATTATTATGATAGAGATTCCTTCAATTCGTTACGAAGCTATTCTATCTCTTTGCACTTTCCCTTTAGCTTAGCTTGTTGATTGGCCACAATAGCCTTTTCCTTATAGAGGCTTGATTGTGCCTTTTTCAGTTAGTTTCTGAGCTTAAGGTAGTCTATTATGACTATCACCGTAGTTTCATTCATTAAATCAATCTTATCCTAAGGCCAAAAATATGAGAGGTTGACCGTGAAAACATTGATAGAGTAGTCATCAGGACGCATATGCTTTGTGGCTTTGGATACTTGGGGGATGAGCCACATGATAGTCAAGGAGCTGTGCTAATGATCATATAATGACTGCATCTACTTCGTCACTTCTAATGACATTTATTTATTCTTCTAATTCACCCTTCTGCTATCTTGGGCGGCCTTAGTGGTTTCCATTTGACTCAAAAATTTATAAGAAGAAGGGACAACCCCACCCGTGAATGGGAATCCTGGTGACAGACCATAAGGAATTATATCTTGCGGTTGAGGCATTAAAGTTACTAGGGCTGAAGAAGGGCTTGTCAGCATGTGGGGGGAGAAGGTTGGGATGGTGGAGGGAGGTTAAGGTAAAAGAGGGGCTCCGGGCGAAGGGAGAGTTTGTGATGGGGTGACTGAAAAGGGGACACTTCTAGAAGGGGAAAATGGTGGTGGTGGAGATTAGAATGGAGCCCTGAGAGGAGAGAGAGGGGGAGGAGAAGTAGGAGCCACAACAGACTTTAAATTTTTGCATGGGGGGCTGGGATTTGGTTCCTCCACAGGTTTCTTTCCGGAGGGACTTGATGTGGACTAAGGAGTAGGTGGCCTTGTTGAAGGACCTTGCTGAGAAGCGGAGGGTAGGGTCCTTACTGGAAATTGTTGTTGGGAGGGACTGGAGGATTCTACGGTCGATCTTACAGGTTACTCAAATGTGATCATCACCATAGCCTCACTTTCCGCATCAGACCCATGATCCGTGTTCCAAAAATCCTCCCATTTCTCATCACTAGAGATGACCCCAAAATTGAGGGTGGTCTGGATGATCTCTTGCCTATACTTCCAATAGCCTTCAATTTTCTTTAGGATCTAGTCTTTCTTGTGTAGGGCTACTTGGAGTCCTTTTGTCATGGTTAGGGTGGGGTGATACTTGTGCTTAACTGGGTGGAAAGACTCCCAGTATAGAATTGGAATGTCATTGAGCTCAATGAATATGTCAGGAGACTCTTCCTGAGGGGACCGTCTTGCTTCAAAAGATTCCCTAGACTTGTGCTTGTAGGAGTTTGGACCCTTGTTATGAACTAGAGTCACGGCCATCATCCCATCTAGGTCATATCTCCATGAGTCTTAAATTAAGGTAAACCCATAGGAGGCCAACTTCTATGCGAGGATATGCTTTTCCTTCCTCTTAATTATAGTGATTCCTCCCTTGCTCAAGGGGAGATAGAAAACACCTTTTTTTTCGACCAGAGTTGAACTCAATATCTAGGAGTACAAGCTACCTGGCTATCTCGAGACCCACCACTTGTGTTGTGAGGACCCTTAGGAGTATATAGGATTTTTCTCTAAAACCATGTAGCCAAATCATAGAATTTCCTACTGCAAAAAAATAATCCACAAGGCTACTTGTGGTCTGTGAGGATGGATTGCATAGATTTATTCATCCTGTTGTTGATCCCTTCAAGGTCAAGTTTGATTAGGAGGGACTCCATAAAATGAATTAAATAAATTCATATACATCCATTGATGAATGGGAAAATATATGATTCCAAGTGAAAAATGGAATGAGCTTGTTGGGGATCTACCTCTACATCCCATAGAGAATCAGAGTCATAAACTGACTCAAGTACTAAGTATTATGATATAGAATAATGTAGCAACAGAGTATGAAGAATACCTGAAGGTCGAAGTTTAATCAGGAACTAGTCCAAAAATTTGTTCACAGATAGATTCCGCAATGACTTTGGTGAAGTCAAATTTGTATTCCTACTCTTTATTTATGGACTTCGTTCTAAACAAGGTTTCCATTTACCAATCTTAGACATGTTCTTGTCATGAATCTAGGCAATAGAAATGAATGTCAGCATTCAACAGGACATCTTGGGAATCTGTCCATGAAGTAACTTCAAAGGAATGGGGAGTACCTATGGTTCTCTAAACCTCCTGAATCTATCCTACCTAAACTCCTTATTAAGGAATGAAGATTTATCTCTAGAACTAAGCCCAGACGCATTTTGGAGTCTTGACTAAATCATAGAAACATGTCGTTAGGTCATATTTTAGTTCCAACATGTCCCTGAAAACTTGAGGTGAAATTACCACCATTAATGTTCCTATCCTAGATGGTGTTGGTGTCGGAAACAAAATAACCCGCACGCATTTATATGAGCTCTGGGTACAGGTGCATGAGAGGCATCATATATTGGGTGATGGTTGTACTCCAAATTATTGAGCCAAAAGATTGAAAATTTCCCAGGTTAAGAACCTTGATGTTGAAGCTGCTTCCTCTCAGATGCTTTGGGTTTCTTTTTTGAGTACAGGGTCGAAGATGTCGTTGGTGATAGTCGGAAATCTACAGAAGAGTCACTGGATTGAGACCCCCCATCTAAGGAATCTCAACTTTAGTTGAAGAGGGCATGTGGAGGTATGGATTTTCCTGTGTAAGACATTTACTAGTGGTGTGGAGTCTAGGAAGTCACCATGACAGATTTCACAAGGCTAGGAGGAGGCTTTGATTCTCTTTACTTCAGTCACTTGACGACTAATTTGGAAGACTATAGTGTTTGAAATGAGCATGTTTGGATGCATTCCCAGCTATCTTAAATGGTCATCTTCTAACTTTAGATAGTAATGCCTCATGCATATATAGATTCATGTCACCTAATGGGCCCCTTTTAAGCTAATGACCCTAAGTCTTAAACTTCTGTGCTTTTGAAGAGATTTTGTCTCAATTCTAAATATTTTTCTCTCAAGTGTCCATAGGAAGTCATTGTATCATTAATTTTGGGGGAAAATTAGGAAGGTACACTCCCTCCAAAATTTCAAAAGAGGCAAGGGGGATACGCAAAATGGACATGTGTCCATGAGACACTTACTAAAAGGGACAAAACAAATGAAAGCAACAATAACAAGGAGAAGTAAAACTATACATATGATATAATTATTTAATGAAGAGACTTATATGAAAAGCTTTAAGTGAATTCCATTTACCAAAAATTTCACAAGGGGTCACCTTTCCATGGTCTCAAGCTCGAACAGTGTTGTGTTTATTGTATGTAGTGATTTTGAAGGGCCCCATCGATATAGGGGGTCAAAACTTCCCATGATTTCCATGTTTGGTAGCCCTATGCATCCCATTTCAAAACTAGTATACACCAACTTGGAATTTTGGTTATGACTTCTTTTGATCTAAACTAAGTTTTCTCCACCTATTAGTGAAGCTAATCATGGTTGTCATGAGTCAGCCTATCACTTCTCTTTGAGCACTAATAGATTAGCAAGTCTCACTTTCATCACCCCATTTTCCTCTATCTTGATCTTGTTTCAATAATTGTAGCACATAGGTATTTCTAATGGAAATTGGCATCACAACACTTTTCCCATAGAACTATATCATATGGTGAGACTTTAAGGATCTACTTAGGTGTGATCCGATCAGCCCATAAGGTTTTTTTGATATGTTCATGTCATATCTTTTTATGCTCATTCCCTATCCTTTTTATGATCCTGGTCCAGGTTTTTGTTAATAGAATCTATGCAAGACCATTTCCCTATGGGTAATAGTTGGAGGATGTTTTTAGATAGATCCCATGCTTTACCATGAAGTTAGATACTTTGGCCCCCAAAAAGGCCTTAACATTATCTGATATGATCGTGCGGGGGGGGGGGGGGGTCTGAACTGGGTAGTGATATCTTGTAGGAGTCCCAGGATCATGTTCTCGGTGACCTCTTTAAGTGGAACTACCTCCGCCCATCAGGTGAAGTAATTGGCTGTGGTGAGGATCCGTTTGTGCCCAACGCTTGACATTAGGTTGACAATTCTGATGAAGTCCAAAACCCATTGTGAAAATGGTTTCTCAATTAGGATGGGGTTGAGAGGCAATGCCACATTCCTCTGAAAACCCGTATAAACTTGACAAAACCTTACATCTATTTGTCTCTAACTGAGTGTCAGTGAACATGCTTGGCCAAAATTATCCTAGTTGCAGGATTTTTATGGCTGTGGTTTGGGCAAAAAATGACATCCTGAGCTTCCATGGTGCAACTCGCATAAGACTCTTTCAGCTTCTTCATTCTCTAGGAACCTTAGCAGGATTCCATTGAAGTTCCTTTTAAAAAAGAAATTGTCAATCATGGTGAAATTGGATCCCTGTTGCCTATAATACCTCCTCTATTTTAAGGAGATATGGATTGTGTATTTACCTATTTGCATGAAGCAGATCCTATCTAAGACCCAACTACCTAAGTCACTTTCTTGGATATAGAGTATCTCTTCCAACTTGTCGTTAATTAGGGGCCTTGGGTCTTAGGTTAGATACTGACATAAGACCCTTCCCCTTACTAACTTTGTAGGTTTTACCTCAATGTCATATTCAAGGATCTTGGTGATCCAATTGGCTCTTTTATCGGTTATCTCTCACTCTGTTATAGATTATTTGATGCTAGAGTTAGCCACCATTACCTGGATTTAACTACAAGGGATAAGGTGCCTTAATTTTTTCCAACCCTTAACTATGGCGTAAGCTTGTCTCTTTACAAATTTATACCTTGTTTCATAGTCCTGGAGATTTTTTGAAAAGAAGGTGACCGAATGTTCTTCTCCTTGAGACTCTCCCTTCTGTGTCAGTACAGATTCTACGCCATGTTTACCCTCATATATGTACATGATGAAATATTTTGAGAAGTTAGGGTTGTGTAGTACTGGGGTGGATGTGATATCCCATTTAATCACCTTAAAGGCCTGATGACCATCAATGGTCCATTTAAAGTTAAGGTCCTTTTTTAGTATCAATGTGATCATGCGGATTGTTCTGAAAAAGTCTGAAATGAACTTGCTAACAAAGTTGATCTTTTGTAAGACTTGTTGACTAGTAAGGGCAGCCCCATGATGGATTCAAATCTTTCTAGATTAATGGAGAATCCTTCTTTTGAAACAATGTGTCCCAGGAGGTTAGAGTGCACATGAAAAATGAACACGAAGATAAGTAAGAAGATGCGTGGAAGGAGGTTAGAGTGGTCTTGAAATTTTGGCCATCTCTTCCTCTACCAAAAAAATTAAAGCCAAAAAAATAAGAAAATATGGACATGTTCTAGATTATTAATGGCATCACAACTTAAAATCTTCCATAAATCCTTCTTCTTCAGTTTCCCATTGATTTAGAAAGTGGGTGAAGCTAGAATTTTGAACACATCACCTAGAGAAAAAAACCCAAATTATAAATGGTAATTTTTCGTCAAATGAAGGAGTGGAAAACCAACTTCTAAAAATAGTAAGTCCTCTGATTTGTAACTTTGAATCACCCAGGATAATTAAAAAAGATGCAAAATGAAAGACAGGGCAAAAATGTCAATTTTCCCAAAATAGCAGATTAGGGAAAAAAACCTGCTAAAAATATAAACTTTCAAAAAAATAACAATGCATCATCAACAAATGAGGATGAAGTGTGCTAGAAGGTTCAAAAGGTCATTTTGAAGAAAAATGAGGTGATATGTCCCAAAATAGTAGGTCATGGTGCTACCTGCTAAAAGCAGAAAGTTACAGATAGTGTCATCTTCACTCATATTTCTACTTTATGAAATCTTCACATGGTTACAAAATGATCTCATAGCTCAAGTAGATAAATCAAGCCTCCATATTTGTCTTGGAAGCATCATCTTGAGTTTACTTGTGTCCAGAAGCATGAAAAAGAATCACATAGTGCAGCGGGTGGATTCATCATCATCTCCTAATGAGCTGGGGGATTCGAGCTTGGTGAATTTATTTGAGCTCGGTGAGTTGATTTGATGTCAATGAGCTGTAAATGAGCTAGGAAAGAGATATATTTTTTTAAATAAATAAATTCCAAGGAAATCTTGTAGTATAGTGTGTAAAACAAGAACAAAAGTAATGAAAATCATGAAATCCTAAGGAATGAGAGGGTGACTCTCACTCTCATTAGGAGATCAAGATTTTACCATCATGGGTGAGGTTTATGTTCATCTCAAGGTAACATCGGTAGATATTTCAATAGTGTTTTTAAACACTCATTTGGCGACCTGAGGTTTCTGCTCATCATGTAAAAGGAGGAGATTGTGATTGGCAAGTTCTTCATCATAGGTATTTTCTTCATCAGATGTGACAACTTATCCGCTTTTCTCTCTTTCTCCCTCTTCTTTCTCTCCCCTTTATAATTATTTGTTGGGCATAATCATTGTATTTTATCTCCTTCACATAAGTGAATTCATAAAGATACATTGTAAAATTCCCTTTGATTTATAAAAAGGTAACTGATGTCTCCCTTCCTAGGAAGTAGAAAAGTCATGAGTTAAATGAGATCATGAAGAGTCATGTGGGGGGGAAAATGAAGAGTCAATTCACATTGCTATAAATTGGGATGGCTTATCCATTCTAAAGGATCATGAAAATGTTAGATTGTGATAGGATATATGTTGTAGAAATTGTGGATTGTTGTTGTTGGACTTTGTTTCATAAATGTACATGAAATAAAAGCTACATTTATTCCATTTTACTTTTCCTATGTTTCCTCTTTTCCCTCTTATATGCACTTTTTAAGCATGGCGATTAAAGATATATTTGTATCTTTGATGAATGGGTTTCAGAGAACTGTATTTCTATGTGGGTTTGATTTGTCTCACTAATAAATCCATTGTTTCTTTCTTCTATATTGAATGTTAAACTACTTTGGTTACTGGGTGTGAAATTCACTATTTGACTACTCACAAAAATAAACTTGCTTTTCTAATTTCTCTCCTTTCCCCTCATTATTGTGATTTCCTCCCTTGTACCACATACAAGAACTTTGCCATAGGTTCAGTGGAGTGTATATGTGTGATCCTTGACCTATTTATCTAACCCACAACATTTAGTTTAGGATTAGATTAGTTGCATTCAATAATGGGAGCTGCACCATTCAATATAAAGAGGTGTAGCCCTGTGAACATTGTTAAAGACACGTAATTTAACCAAATGACAATTTTTCTCACCAATAATTTATGGTGAATCCCCTAGGGAGATATTTTCCCAAGTGCACCCAAAAAGGATCTTTGCCCAAAAAATTATATATATTCAAAAAACAAAAAAATATATATTTCAAAGAAGAATCATTTTTGAAGGTGACTCCATAAAGAAACGAATCCATATCACATTCATTTCTTGCACATAATGAAGAAATTTCTAGACTGGAGCGAAGTACCAATGAGTTACAATAAAGAAGAATAATAATATGGTGGCCGATAAATGTGGAGTATTGATAAGCCATGGTTATGGACCACTTCTCACAAAGGGGAGAATTCAAGAATGGTAAAAGAGTCTCCTATTACAAGAAATAATATGCAATCAGGAAAAGGAAAGAAAATAGAAATTTTCGATGAAGAAGAAGGTGAGGAACAATTGAAAAGGAAATTAAAAAGATACAAGATGTTGTGTGAAGCCCAAGAAGAAAAACAATCAGAAGGTAATACTCTCAATCATGCACAACTCAATGAAAATATTGGAACCATGTCTTTCATCACTATCCCTTAGGATGATTTCCTTACATATAGAAATGATGAAATTACATCCTTTAAGATTATGTGCAAAGATTTTCTAGCACCATACAAGGAAATTATGATCCTCAAATATACCTTGAAATTCTACAATATTTTGAAGCCTTGTAAGAGATGTATGAGCAACTTGAAGCACTCATGAAAAGGAATAAAAATAGGATATTTTCCTATGGAAGAAGATCTCGAGGATCATTTATACTATAAATTTATTCTCCGTAGAAGTTATTTTGATGGTTCCAAAAAAGATATTATCCTTGAGCCTTCTGATAAAAATCAAATTAGTACCTCAGAGGAGAACAATGAAGAAGACATGACAATCAATCCTCCATTCATCAACTCATTTTGGCTTGAGGCACATCCCGTTGATGAAATGATGAACTAAAACGAGGAAGATTCTTGCTATACAATAGAATATCTGATGCTCTCCAGAGACTTCGTCAATCAAGGAGTGCAAGAAAGTCATCCTTCACCTTGGACTCAAGATGATGAATGTAAGGTATTCATGGATAATTTTCTTTCCAATTTTGACTTTTCATGTGATGAGGAAATGTTGAATGATAGGATGGAGGCAATTGAAGAATCAAAATTTGATCCCGATACAATCATGAATGAACAAATGGAAGAGGTAAATTTCCTTTTTGAAGCTAACGAAAATGAACGAGTTGAGCATAATCCCTTCAAGGAGAAGGATCCATCATCTTTTATATGAGCAATATGAAATCTTTCATCTTTTATATGAGCAATAAGATTCAATAATGGATGATCAAGATGGAATTGAAAATCCTTCCTATATTTCTTCCCAAACATGGTCCTATGTTTCCCATTAAGAGGATGATATGGATTTTGAACTCGAAAGAGTTCCCGTCCCATAAAGTATGGACCTCTTCTCCTGGTGAGAAGGTGTTGTGAATCAAGTATGCCCATGCTTATGAGAAGGATCACATAAAGCATAAAGAATGTGAACAAGGATGTTTCAAAAAAATCATGGGCACATGTGGATTTATTTTTAACTATCTCCTGGAGGCACAACACAAATATTCTTCCCATAAGGAATAAGATGAGTATATGGAAATATCGGAAGATTTATTTGTGCAAAAATTCTTGAAGGTTTTAGAAGATACTGAAGACCCCAACTTAGTCTTAAGTTCCTAACTCGGGCTATGGAAATGAAAAATAGGTATCAGTCAATTCATATTTCTCACTTTGATACACTATTGTTTTTATGTTGATGTGGAATAGACAGATCATAAGTGAAAAAGAAGTAAATTTCTTGGACCCCCTTTGAAATTCCCCATTCTTAAATATGAAATCTCCACCATGGAGGAAGATAGTGATTAAAATTTTGAGTTGATTTGCATTGAAGATATTTTTTATAGTAAAGTGAAAAGTTTCATGGGCCTTGTGAATGTATTCAAGATCAACTTACCACCATTAGATGTTCTACCTATTCAGAACAAGAATATGCACTGAAAAATTCACTCAAGAGTGAAGAATTCTTCTATGACCAAGTCAAGGATTAAAATTTGAGAATGATGCCAAAATCAATTTTAAATGGAGGGTATTGAAAAAAGTTGTTCCGAATAGCAAAGTGAGAATGCACATGAATCTTGCGAAGAAATTAGAAATCAGATTGAGCTCACCATTTCCCAAGCTTTGATTTGTCTTGAACATATTTCCATTCTACAACAATTTTTTGATGGTGATGAATACAACCAACCAAGAGATGTAACCTCTATTCTTGAAAGCACTTTCTCAGAGAAACAAAGTGGCATATTCAGAAAAGTTGTTGAATGGAAAGGAAATTAGTTTGTTTTCACTCCTTCAGGGTTCCTCATTGATCCAAAGGATAATTCCATGCCAAAATTCATGAATGAAGGATGCTTCCATGACAAGGTAAATTTTCCAACTACTAAGGACATGGAGAAACGATGTCCCATTAGAGCAGGACATCAAGAGGAAGCCTCAAGATTCAAGAGTTTCTAGAAAATTATGAAGTATTAATTATATGTTAGAATTTTTTCGGTGTAGTACAAGTATGTAGATGGAATCATGGTCGGTCTTCTTCTTCTCAATCCATGTAAATCCATCGTAGGAGCATGGTATGATCATATAATGACTTTCATTCTTCAAAGGTCAGAATTTAGTCTGTTATTCCACAATGACATGTAATTTTCCAAACCTGTTATCGAGTATGTGTATATTCTTTCCCAGCCTCTATAAATATCCCTCCCTATAGCATAATTCCCTTTTCCATTATGCATTGTTTCCACTTTTGGTGTTTTTCCCTTCCACATGTGTGTGTGTGTGTGTGTGTGTGTGTGTGTGTGTGTGTGTGTGTGTGTGTGTGTTTGGATGAAGTGACTCCATAAGCCCAATGAATAAGGCATTGGTCCATGAAGTGAATTGAGATTCTGGTATTCCTCATGATATGTCCTTGTTGTGATCAATCCAAAACATATCCCCAAGATAACTATTTGTTTTTATATAAATGTGCACCTTGAAAATTCCATATTTTCAAGCATGACAATGGACCCCAGTGTCATTTTTTTTGATTTTGAGCCCTCACAAGCCCTCCTCTAGATAAATTCATCTCCTGTGTCAGGCCTATCCTACCATTTCAATTGGTCTTGTATGTTGTATGATTATTTCCCATATGTGATTTATGTAAACAAGCTCATTCAAGTGCTTCTGAGGTGGTACTTTTCAAGGCAGACTTTTTAAGAGGCTTAAGAATGGCTCTTTTTAGCCTTTCTAAGACATGGTTCACCCCACCCCCCGGAGTGGAGCTGTAGGTAAAAATTCATCAAGGATAAGTATCAAGGAAATGAGAACATTGGGTAACTTATTTTGGAAATATTCATAGGTTTTGGGACAAATACAGTCAAAGCAGGTCTTGGAGGGTGAAGCAACTTACAGTGTAAAAACATCCCTTGAGTTTTGGGAAGTGATTTTGGGAGCTCCGTAAGGAGTTAGAGGTAAAATGAGACACTGTTGAAAAGGTATTTCAGTTCTCTAAGTGATGGTGGTTTCACATCTCTCACAAGACATCAGAAATTCTTCCCACACATTGCTTTCAATAGGCACAA
This sequence comes from Taxus chinensis, assembly GCA_019776745.2. NCBI lineage: Eukaryota > Viridiplantae > Streptophyta > Pinopsida > Cupressales > Taxaceae > Taxus > Taxus chinensis. The sequence continues at coordinate 376,326,751 of CM034154.1, read as the reverse complement.
CATATGAGCCCAAAGAAAAATCCTACTTTTAGGAGGTTATAGGAAAAATCAATGCATTTTACCCCTCCCATTCTTCTCAAAATTCCATTTACAATAAATTTTATATAAATAAGTGCATGAAAATTCCTTCGGATGCTCAAGTTATGCCTCCATCAAGTTGTTCTCTAAGGTATGCTCTAAGAGTTAGCCAATTTTCTAGGTGGACACTTGTCAATCCCATGTTTGAGCGCAATTTTTACACTAACTATCCCAAAACTTTGGTACATTTATGACATAAATTTTTTCCAACCCCCTAAATATCCCTCTGGACCATAATGTGGCCTCAGTTTAGCTCAAACAAGCCATTTTAGCCCATGCGCACCAATGTCTAGCACCCTTCATCACCGAATCTTGGAGCACCACTTATCCTTGCTAGATGAGGGAAAATTTTCTTACACAAAATATCCCAAACCTATTGGAAATTTGGGACACAAAAATGTTCCCAACCCTCACTCTTACCCTTGGTCTTCCATATGACCTAGAAAGGAGCTCCGTAGGTTTATTTCCAGTTCCCTGTCCTCTCCGCCTCAGCCAATGATCATTTACCACTTGTCAATCCCAAGTGAGGGAATATTTTCTTACAAAAATTTTCCAAAATCTCTGGGATATTTATGACACAAAAATGTTCCCAAGTTTATCCCTTTCCCTGAGTCAGCCATATGACCCAATTTTAGCCCTTTGATGTTTTAAGTACTTTTTTCACTTTATATCACCGACCAATCACGGATGTCATGAGGAGGATGAGGCACATTTTTTTGCACCAAATTTCCCAAAAACTTGGGACACATTCGAAACAAAATTGTTCCCAAGCCATTTAAGAGTTAAAAATTTCTTTTTTTTATAAATTTGGTGTTGCCTCTGCTACTTTTTTCCCATGCGAGCAAAAACATCACTGTTAGAAACTCCATTCAACCTCTATTAAAAATTCTTCCACCCCATAATTACTTCATTAAAAATCCATTCCCATTGATCCACTGCTGTAATATAATCCAAACCCTTTATTTTTCAGCTACTACCAAGTACATTTTTACCAGAAGCTTCCATGAGAAAGAAATGATGAAATCTTCATATCTTATGATTGAGTAATCAAATACTCTTGAATTTTTGGCAATTTGTTCCTATCCCAGGTACCTTAAAGATATAAAAATTAGAAAATATAGAAATGTTACATATTATTAATGGCATCAAAACTTATAATCTTCCCTAAATCCTTCTTCTGTAGTTTCCTAGTGATTCAAAAAACGGGTGAAGCTAGAATTTTGAACACATCACCCAAAGAAAAAACCCAGATTAGAAATGGTGATTTTTTCATCAATCCAAGGAATGGAAAAATATCTTATAAAATTATTAATTCCCCTTATTTGAAACTTTGGATCATTTAAGACAATTAGAAAATATGCAAAATGAAAGATAGGGCAAAAATGTCAATTTTCCCAAAATAGTAGGTTAGGGAAAAGTAACCTACTAAAAATAGTAAGTTAAAAAAAAATAACAATACATCATCAACCAAGGAGGATGAAGTGCTTCAAAAGGTTCATAAGGTTGTATTGAAGCAAAATGAGGTGATATGTCCCAAAATAGCAGGTCATAGTCATACCTACTAAAAATAGAAAATATTTATTTTGGGTGTAGAAAGTTGTAGATGGCCCTATCTTCACTCATATTTCAAATTTTTGAAATATTCACATGGTTAAAAAATGATATCATACATCAAATAGATAAATGAAGAATCCATAGTTGTATTGGAAGCATCATATTGAGTTCATATGTGTCCACAAGCATAACAGAGCATCGCATGGTGAAGCTGGTGAATTCATCACCATCTCTCAGTGAGCTAGGTGATTTGAGCTCGGTGAATTGGTTTGAGCTCAGAGAGTTTATTTAAGACAAGTGAGCTAGGAATGATCTAGAAAATATCTCTCATATTTCATAGTAATAAAGGCTAAGGTTGTAATCTTACAGTATAGTGTGTAAAACAAGAACGCGAGTAATGAAAATTGTGAAAGCGTAAGGAATGAGAGGGTGACCCTCACTCTCATTATGAGATCAGGAATGTACCATCATGGGTGAGGTTAATGTTCATATCAAATTCACATTGGTATATCTTTCAAAAGTGTTTCTAAACAATTATTGGGAGACCTGAGGTGTCTACTCATCATGTAAAAGGAGGAGACTGTGATCGGCATCGACAAGTTATTCATCACAAGGATCTTCTTTATTGGATGTGAAAACCTCTCCCTTCTTTATTTCTCCCTTTTTTATCTCCCCTTTCTAATTCTTCATTGGGCATACTCATTGTATTTTTTCTCATTCACTTAAGTGACTTCATAAAGTTACATTGTAAAATTACTTTTTATTTATAAAAAGGGAACTTATTTCTTACTTCCTAGGAAGATGAAAATTCATGAGTTGAATGAGATCACGAAGATTCATGTGGTGGGTAGGTGAAGAGTCAATTCACATTTCTATAAATCAGGATGCCTTCTTCATTCCAAAGGATCATGAAAATTTTATATTATGATAACATATATGTTGTAGCTATTATGTATTATGTTTGTTGGAATTTTTATTATCAATGTACATGAAATAAAAGCTACATATCTTACATTCTCATTTTCCTATATTTCCTTTTTTCCCTCTTATATGCACTTTGTAAGCATAGTGATTAAAGAGAGCTTTGTATCTTCAATGAATGGGTCTCATAGAACTATGTGTCTATAAAGGTTTTGTACATGAAATAAAAGATACATCTCTTCCATTATCCTTTTCCTATGTTTCCTCTTTTCCCTCTTATATGCACTTTATAAGCATGGTGATTAAAGAGAGATCTTTATCTTCGATGAAAGGGTCTTAGAGAACTGTGTGTCTATGTGGGTTTTGTTTATCTCACTAATAGATTCATTTTTTCTTTCTTCTATATTGAATGTTGAACTACTTTGGTTACTGGGTATGAAATTTGCAATTGGCCTACTCACGGAAGTAACCTTCCTTTCCTAATTTCTCCCCTTTCCCCTCATCGCTGTGATTTCCTCCCTTGTACCTCATACAATAACTTTTACACAAGTTCAATAGAGGGTCCCTGTGTGATCCCCAACCTGTTTAGCCAACCCATAACATTTATTTTAAGATTATATTAGTTACGTTCAATAATGGGAGATGCACTTTTCAATACAGAGGGGCGTAGCCTCGTGAACGTTGGTAGAGACACCTAATTTTCCCAACTGACAAATTTTCTCACCAAAAAGATATGTGATCACCTATTTAAGATTTTACTTCACTTTTCATAGTCAAACATTAATTATTATCGTCATTCATGTAATTATATCTTCCCTTATTATTACCACAAACTTGTGTGTTTTTTCCCTTTTTGTGTGCCCTGTTATTTTCATGCTAACTAATCTTTTGCTTTCAAATCATATTATTAGGAATCTTCCATGGAATGAGCTTACAACATATTATTAATCTCATCTTGAATGGCTATGAAAAATCCATTTTTATACCTTGAGATATTATTTACATAATTCTCCACATGCCTTACTATAATGGTTAGTCAGTAAAAGTCTTCATTTTATTCTCTATAGGCATATACCATTATTTATTCCTCTCCCCTTGACCTATGACCTTCTTGGTCACAATATATATATATATTTTCCAATCTTCCTTCTTCACACATTTATATATTAACCTTGTTGGTCATTGAATAATCATCCAATAGAATTCTCTACTCTTCTCTTAAAACATTGATATCATATTTTTCTGACCCAGAATCCTATGTAGAGTAGCCAACATAGCAATTAGACCTGCAACATGTGATAAAGGGAGAATTTTCCCTCATACCTATGAGAAATGAATGTAATATTCTTTGAATGTCTTTCCAAACTTGGTGTCTTGTGTCTGAGTGACATGTTTCAAAACCTTGTTGTTGTTTGGCAGTTTTTGAGACCTACGTCTAGGACGACTAGAACATGAATCACATTGACCATAATGTGTGAAAAATTGATTGGGGAGTAGACTTGTTTGGGTGGAAGTTTGAAATTTGTTTGGATTTTTGAAGGAGGAGTCATGTCAGGAAAAGTTAAATATTTTCTTCAGCATATTAGTTTTTTGTTTCCTTTGGTGCTTAGAGACATTTTTTCATATTGATTTTTTTGGTGTTCTTTCCTTTTTTACATTTGTAAACATTCCATAAACCTACAAAGGGAAGAAACATGAAACTTGTTGTTTTGGAATTTGGCGAATACATTTTCATACATTGTAACCTATCCTAGAATGGTATAAGGAGAAAACAAATTGTTTTTTACTTCTTGTGAAGTGATCCAAGCATCCCCATTGTGTTACAATCAACATGGAGAAAGGAAGCATGGAGGATTCATGGTGAATTAAATACCATGGCTCATGAGCACATATGAATATTTCCATCTGATGCTAGTAATGTTGCAAGCAATCATGGATATGTGTATCCTTTGAGAGACCAAAATCAAGCCACTGAGAGTGTCGATTTCTAGTTCATATTGCTCAAAAATATCCACAACATCATAAACATATAATTCAAGGACATAGTGCATTAAGGATTATTTTATTGGTTCTTGTTTGACATGTAGTGTCAGGTGAAGAAAATTTCTGCCAAGCTCAAAGAATAATACAATGTAAATTATTAACATGAGATAGAATTACCTCACAAGATTCCACATCTCACTGCATAAGTATACCGAGCTCACCTTCATTCATTTATTAATTTGTAATGATTTGTACATTTGATACAATAATATAATTTTATCTCTGGAATCATGTGTTCTCCCAAATTTTTGTTGTATGATGCTCAAATTTGTAAAGGGACAAACTATGTCACCTAGAAAATAAATATTCCCACGATTCTCAAGTTTGAAGAGTTATGGTAAATTGTCAGTGGCACAATGGCACATACAAACTGTGCTGATGATAGAATGAAGTATGAAAATTTTGATGCAAAATCCTTGATGTTGATCACTCTCAGTATCTCTGATAGGTTCAACCTCAAGTATGAGATACAATGAAATCAAAGGATGCCTAGAATGATCTATTTACCATCTATAGTCAAAGATTCATATACTTTATATGAAATAGAGTGAGAAAGTAGAGGAATTATTACATTGTGTGGCATAAATATGAGCATATCTTTTGGCACTCGATGAAAAGGTAAAAAAAAACTATTGATCTCGATCACTCTATGAGCACTTCCTTCCTAAATCAGATGTTATTCATGACATTGAACATTACAAAATAAGTGGTGTCATTAAAATAACTGGTAAATATGCACCAATAGGAAGAATCCATTTAGACAGTTCACTAGGAGTTTAAAGACAAGGCAATTATCTCAAGATAATAGAAGATTCACAAGTATTGAAAGGGATAAAAAGAGAAGAAGTCCCAGAAGAATCCTCAAAAGTAACCACATTAGAAAAAATATCAAAAATTATATCAATGGTGTCACATCTGCACTAAAAATATACATGACATTATTAACTATTGGTATAATGGTCAGACTCAAGGAAATTATGGAAAAGAGCACATCTTGTTGTAGTAATTCTCAGTAGTCCATATGTAATCCTTGCCACATGAAGTATAAAGGAAATATCACAAATCAAAAACATGATGAATCATAAGAGGAAGTAACATAGGTACCAAATTACAGAATACATCATGACACTTTTCTAGTCTCCCAAACATTACAGCCATCACAGAACATTTGGTTCATAGACTTAGGTACCAATAAGCATGACACGTGATAGAAGTATTTTTTATTCTTTAAGTGATCAACCCAATAGATATCGAGACAATATGGATTATGTAACAAAAGGGGTTAGAATTGTCACCATTCCTCTTGGGGTGGAAGATGTACCATGAAAAAGGTGTTTTATGTTCTTAGCTTGACCAAAAATATCATGTCTATCTCTTAAATATTGAATCGCAAGCTTAAGGTGAAGTTCATGGTCCATAAAGGCATAAAATCCTATTTGATCTCATGAGAAGGTACGTTACTTGTAGTTTCTCTATCTTCCTCTACGATGTAGTTTACAACACTCTTACATTATCAATATGGGAATATTGCTATTGGATCCCTCTATCATCTCATCTCCAAGGATATGGTTTAAGGGCTTCCTATAATCTCCCACTCCTTAACTATCTATTCTAGATGTCTTACAGGAAAACAATATCAGGATCCATTCGAGTAGAGTACCTTCCATGCCAAGAACCATCTTGAGGTCATACATACCAATATGCAAGGACCCTTTCCTACTTCCTTTAAAGGATTTTAGTATGTATTTTCTTTAAATGATTCACTCTTCTTCTAGTTGTTGATAGATGATTATTCTCATAAGACATGGGTTTTCTTTCTTTGGAAGAAGAGTGAATTATTTTCCAATTTTCAAGTCTTCTATAAGTAAGTTATTTAGTTGAATGGGAATCCCTTTCTTTTCCTCTTCTCAAATCGAGGGGGGAAAGAATTCATGTTAAATAAATTATTAACATTCCTGAACGATTGTGACATCATAAAACATTGTAATCCCCCCTATAAACCCCAATGAAATGGCATTGTAGAATGTTGTAATTAGATAGTCATGGAGATGGCTTGTTGCATGATTTCCACTGCCAAGTTGAAGAGTAGATTTTGGGAAGAAGCAATCCTAACATATGTATATCTTCTAAACCAGGAACCAACAAATATCTTTTAGGAAAATAAATTGGAAGAGGTACAGAGTAATCATAATCCTCCAATATCTCACCTTATAATATTTGTTTATACAACATACATGCATGTCCCAGAAAAAAGAGGAAAACTATCGATCCGAAGACACTCAAGTGTATATTTTTTGGGTACAGTACTACCTCAAAACGTATCATATCATGGATCCTAAGAAATAAAAGATATATGAGATTTTAGATGTGGTTTATGATAATTCATCATTTGAATCCTTCTAACACAAAGAAGAGTCAGTACTAAACTCCTCTCTTATATTTATCTCACAGTCAGATGATGAGTAAGAAGAACATTCACACAAGGAAACTAAGTTGCATGGAAAATTGTTCTTTGATCTTGGTCCTTTGAAAAATCATTCTTCACATCAGTAACAACATCATCTAAAATGAGTCCAAAGTACCATCAGGGGCTCCCATCTGAACTCTCTCCTAGATACTTCATTTGGAGTTATAACAAGAAGGCAAATGAGAAATGAGGTAAATCCTACACTGATGAGTTTAGTTGTTGACAACACTAAGCTTGATACAATTTTAGAGGAACTTAATCAACCATAGTGGAAGAAATATATGGATGTAGAATATGAATCCCTAATTCAAAATCATACATGGAAACTTTTTGATCTTCCTATAGGAGATAAATCCATTGACTACAAATGAATTTTCAAACTAAAATACAATGCAAATGGATATGTCGACAAGTAAAAATCATGTCTAGCTATAAAGGGATATTATCATTAAGAAGTAATTGAATACGATTATACATTTCTATATATTGCGAAGATCAAGACTATCATAGTTTCTTGTGTACTGGAAACAAAAAAAAGATGGAAACTTTAGCAGATGGATGTAAAAAGTTATTTCTATAATGGTGATCTCAAAGAAGTATACATGACCCAACTAGAAATATTTTGTTGATGAACAACATCCTCATAAGGTATGTCATCTAATTAAGTCTCTTTATGGAATTAAACAAGAACCCAGGGCAAGGTACATTAAAATAGATGATCACCTATTGCAACATGGATTCACCTATAGCCCCTCATATTCAAATTTATATATTAATAAGTTAGGCACAAATATTTTCATTCTTGTTTTGTATTTGGATGATCTTGTGATCAAACTTTGAGCTTAGATAATTTTGTTAAAGATGTAAAGAATGGTATGAATAAATCCTTCAACGTGAAAAATTTGGGACTACTTCATTATTGCCTTGGCTTGGAATATGGTAGAAGAAGAATCAAATTTCAATCTCACAAATGAAATATTCCATGAAGCTCCAAGAAAAGTATGGAATGTCTGAGTGTAAACCTATGTCCACTGCAATGGAGAAAGGTGTAGACACCTAAATCTAAGTACATAGTTTTAATACTAAAATTTCACTAATTATCCTCTTTCTCATCATTTCTTTATAATTTTTTTTTTCCCACTAATCAGATAGCTTTCCTCTTCATCCTAGATGCCAATTAACGTCACTTCATTGGTTATAATCCTATTTTAATTAATTAATTAACCATTATTAATTAATTAAGCCTTTTAATCTTCTATTTAATCAATAAACCATCTTATTTATTAAATCCCCCTTTCAAACCCTTCATATTCTACTAATATCCCCTTAAATAATCTCCAAATGGATTCTATAAGCTTAAATTGTTCTATTAATTAATCCTAGTTGATTAATTAAATCACCCCCAACTCCCGTGAATTGTTAATATTTAATTAATCTTTTCTAATCGTAATTATCCCTTTCTAATTCTACTTTACATTTATCCCACATTCACTATGATGCAAGTTTCTCTAAAAATGTAAAGCTACATAAAGAACCTAGTACACCATGTTTCAACTTACACCATGTACTTGTAAGACATTTACACTTGATAAGACCATTTTAATGTTATTTGGAAATATTTGTTCAAACAACCTTTCTACTTAGCCAAGAGTAGTAAGAGAAGATCCAAAAATGGCAATCAAGCCATATTGGTGAGATATCTTCCTCTTCCTTGAAGAAATTCCTTGATCGTGCATATTTTTTTTCGATCACAAAGGAAATACATACACTTTAAAAGAACATCCAACAACAAAAGGAGGTTGGCATTTGATGTTTAATTTAATATTTTATGCATAATTAGTTAAAATTTCCTTCATGATTTATAATGGTGTCATTTTTTAGATTAGATTAAGCTAGAATCTACTTTATGTTAGGTTTATTCCATGGCTTAGATTCAATCTAATACATGCATACATATGGCACACTCGGTGGGAATCCCATTTGTCTCTAGTGCATTATTTATGTTTTCTTAGTTTAGGCTCCATTTTACATGCTCATTATTCCGATTTTTGGAAATTTTTTTTTTTTTAAAGGCATGTTTAATGATGTTTGATAGTGTTAAGTGTTCTTTATGCATATTTAGGAGGAAAAATTCTATCAAGTTTGAGTCTTGATGAGAAATTTCTGATCTTTTTGGTGTTTTTCCTCGTTTTTGAAGTTTTTGTGAAGGTATAGGTTCATTTCCTGAGCATTCATCTATTTTTCCGAGTGTGTTAGGAATTATTCATAACATGTACGAATAAACATATTGTTAGGATTATTTAGTGTGATCATATTATTATTATTATTATTAAGAGAAAATAAAGGTGTTAATATATGCCTATATTTTCCTGTATTATTAATGTGTTGTTTCAACCACATACTAATATAGGATAGTGAGTGTTTTTAGGTTGTTAGTTGTTAGAACAACTAACCTATAATTGAGGAATGGAGATAAAGAGTAACTATTATAAATATGTGCCGACGGGGTATGGGTGGAGTGGTTAAGACAAATGGTTGTATCCAGATCCACCCAGGTTCAAATTCCACTTAGGAACAATCCCTGTTTAGGGTGGTAATGTCTGAGGTGGCACAACTAGTAGGTTGATTTAATAGAAGTGGATTTTGGTTCGAGATTGCATGCGCTAGAAGCATGTTCAAGTGTGCTGGATATGGTTCCCTAATTGTTGATATTAAATGTTATATCTTGGCTGAATGTACTCTAGTTTATAGCTCCGGTAAAAAGCGTATATCTATTTAAAAAAACTCTTATAAATATGTAATCTATATTATTGTTTAATTAGTTGAATATGATTGATTAATTCATGCTTAGGCACATTTGAGCCTTTGGATCTTCCCAGAAATGGGGCTCCACTTTCATCTGGTATCAGAGTAGGCTATCTGAACCTCTCTACTTGTCCTCCATTCACGTGTTTTTTCCTTAAACTAGTTTAATGGTTATGCAATGTAGACCACATGTAAATTCCATTTTTCCATTCACTGTTTCTTACATATTACCAGTAGTTTTGTAGTGCATCCATGTATAAAATTGTGGAATTCACCATTCACCTGCATTTCCTCTCTCCTTTCCATCTTGGTAACCTTTTATTTGTAATTTTTTCACTCCATCTTGTTCATAGTATTGTTGATAGGAATTTAGGTATAAACTATGAGGTTAAGGAGAGCCACAAAAAGATAAAGAAAACTGCGATAAAACCAAGGAAGCCGTAGAATGAAGTAAAACCATGAATAAATGATAGAATCCATTGAATACTACAAAGCCACAATACATAGAGGAATCCGTGAAAGACTTGAAGAATCCACGAAAGCTGACTAAAATCCACATAACAAAGATGGATAACTCTAATACAACACTAAAGCCAACAAAGGCATGAGCTAAAGCAAGTGTCTTTTGACACATATTTTATTTTTTATATCTATTGTAATTAATTTATTAAATAGTGTGCATCACTAAAGACATATGTGACTGTTAATTCGATATTTTGTATCAGAGATAGGATATTTGAGATATAATGAGAAGGATGTATGATGTAACTATTATCATTGATGAATAAATAAAGATTGTAGTTTGGAGTAAAATTTGTTATGTGTTTTCAATTACTTTTTTGTTCATAGATTAGATGTGGTGTATTTCCCACGTACATCCTTAACTGTGATCGATTACTTCCTAAGCCCTACAATCTTGTTGGGGTTTTAGGTCAACATTTGGTGTCTGAGCCCAAATTTATTGTGTTAAGTGGATGTCAGGAAAGATCTCCTCACCAATTGGATATTAGAAACCTACATTATTAGAAATTGAAAATTGGTGGGAAAAGAAGATCAACATATTTGTGAAAGGGGAATAAAAAACACGTAAAATCACCTATAAATCAGCAGAAGTAGAAACCTTTGGGGAATTCAGAGAATAATTCTAGTCTTATTTTCCTCATCAGTTGTAGCCTTATTTATTATCACACAAAAAAAGGACCGAATGGAAGCACTTATATTTGAGACAAATTTTTGAGTGGACTACATAAAAATTAACAATAGTAAAATACCTCAATGAACCCTATACCTGAGAAATTGACTATTGGTATGATACTACATTAGATTATTTTATAATCACATGGGAAATATAGGGTTAGATGAGCTTTGAAAATAAGAAACAAGAAGTATTAAGTGGAGCCCACGGTTGTTTCCTTCAACCAGTTCCATTATTAATCAAGGTGTTAATGATAAAAAAAGATTAATTAGGGATGTAGACAAGTTCATTTGTGGGGAAAGACATTGTGGGATAGCAGAAGTGAAGGGGGGGGGGTGATCCAGGAATCATGAATTATTAGAATTAATGGGAAATTGGTTGGGGTGACAGAAATAGGCCGACATGAGAAAAAGGAAAAAAGTGGAAAATAGAAAAGTTAGAGCGTTAGAACAGGAGGATTAATAAAATTAAAAAGAAAATTAGGAGATAGTTAAAATGAAGGGAATACAAGAAAGAATGATATTAGTCATAGAAAATAAGGAATTAAAAGAAAAGGAAGAAATACAGAAATTGGACAGAGAAGAGAGAGCAAAGAAGATGAAAGAAAGAAAGGAGAAGTTGAATAAGGTTAAGAAAGGAGAAGAGAAGGTAGAAAAAATAAAAGATTCACCCACAACAAGTGGAGGCCAGAAATTGGCTCACCTAGAAATGGAGGCAGACACTTCAAGTCTCTTTATAATACCCACATATTGCGGAGACCAATTAGGTGTTGTTACTCCATAGAATGTTGTGGTACAAAATATTGTAGAAAGTCTAATTCATAAATCAATGACGAGAGAAGCAATATTAGCAAGAGATTTACAATAATTGGTAGGAAGTTTAGATCTAGCATTAAAAAGAGTTTTAGAAGTAGAAATATGGAAAGAAGAGGAGATGAGAACCCCATTAATGATTAAAGAAAAATAATAAGAAGAGGAAGATGAATTTATTAATACGAGGAACTTGTTAGAGAAATTTTGTGAGAAAGAAGAGATAGTGGATAAACAGGATAAAGAAAAAGAAAGTATAGACACACGAGAAGAAGGGGATAGAAGTGATAGAAGATAATATTGAAGAAAAGGATAGAGAAGAGGATGAGGAAAGGAAAGAAGAAAAAAATAAGAAAATAAGAAGTGATGAAGAGCTAGAGGTAGATCATAGACTAAGGAATAATAAAGATAGAAAACTAGTTCTTGATAATGTTAGTTATGAAAATAAACCAAATAAAGAGACTCCCCCTAGCCAACGCAAAGGCCCAAAGGAGATGACCCCCCCAGGGTGGATGCCATTCCATTTGCCACTTGAGACACTAATTGAGAGTCTACAAAAAGAAAGAAGTATGGGAGAGAGATATAAAATATTACTAGAAGAGAGTTAGAAGAGACAAGAGATAGTCAGAGAGTTCTAAGAACTACTCAGAAAACTTTACTTTGACATTGAATTAAGACAAGATAAAAGAAGAAAGAGTAGTCTAAAACCCATTCATAACTAGACAAAGAAAGTAAAGAAAGTTAAGCATCAGCATGTTGTCCAGGCTAGAACCAATACACAAGAAAAAATGGCCTAGAAGATCAAGATGCAGATCTTTGATGAGAATTCTAGTGATGCATTGGAACACTTGTTCCTCTCGGAATTCTATTAGAAAATAAATAACACCATAGATGAGGCTACTAAGATACAAGATTTTTCAGGTTCATTAAAGGATGATGCACTGCATTGGTATATGAGACTGAATTCTCAAGGAACAACATCATAGGTTGATATTGAGAGAATTTAAAACAAACTTTCATTTCCCAGAAGCCCCATTATGAGTAAGAAAGATGAGATATTTTGTACAAAGATAAGGAGAATCAGTGAATGAATTCTATTAGAGGTTCAATATTATTACTAGAAAATTGGAAGAACCCCTAATAGATAAACAGAGAATTGAGTGGTTCACTTAAAGGCTACTTCCTTATCTTATGTCCACATTAGATTCACAATAGTGTAAAATGTTCTCAAAAGCAATTGAAATGGAAATTAAAGTAGAAGCCTAGCCGCGAAGATTGAATTAGAGAGAGTAAACTTAGAACTAGAAAAATTTAAATTGCAACAGGAGATTCAGAGAACTGAAGGATTAAGAAATAGTCCCCCACGAAGAACAATATGAGACCAAAGATACAGTGTAAAATATATTTCACCAAAGGACATAGTAGAATTGAATGCCCATATGCTGAGAATGCAAAGATAATAGCTTCCGTAAGAGTGCATTCATCACAGAGAGTATCCTCTAGTAACACACTACCATTTGAAAGGGCGTGGTGTGGAATCTGTAGGCTTTGGGACCAACACACCCAAGACACTCATCCTCTAGTAGAAGTAGCACCGCCTACAAATCAATTGATGTATCATACTACATGTGGCTCTTACAATCATTATCACCATACTTTCCCTTCGGTAGATGTATTGGATGAATTGAAGGATTATGCTGCTAGGAGAGCTATGGATGCAAGGAAAAATACAACACATAACCCTCCTCCTACACAACCAAAGATGATTACAACACCTACATCACCTACACAACCATCTACATAAATGATAACTACACCATAACACCCAAATCAACAAGGTGGTCAACCACAGTTTAGAGGTGGATATCGGGGAAAAAATTACAACCCTAATTACTTAGGTTATAATGATGGGGGTTTCCACAGAGGGTATCGAGGAGGATTCTAAGAAGGCTTCAGGGGAGGATACAAAGGAGGGTATAGAGGTGGTTCCGATAATTGTCAAGGAGGTAGAGGTTACCAAGGAAACCAAGGATATAATGATGGTGGCTACCATGGAGGGTATAATCAAGCAGGCATATACCAAGACATGAGACCAATGAATTGCTATAAATTTAGGAAAGATGGACACTTGGCTAGAAACTGTAAAGAACCTGATCCATGCAGATTTTTCCATAAGAAAGGACACGATGCATTCCATTTTCCAGAAGATGCACAATTTTATAGAAGTAGATTAAAAAGATCAGAGGCATTAGCAGAAGAAGCTCAAATAAAAGTACAACATATTACTAAAATTCCTTGGGATGAAGAAACTATAGCCAAAGACAAATCTGCAAGGGCGGATATCAATAACTACAAAAGAAGAAAGAAAGGAAGAAGCAAAAGAAATTTATAGGAGGAAGTCAATAAAAGGTGAAAGTAAAATTTAAGAACCGTGGTATAGGATTGCGGTCACAACTAGAAGTGCTTCCCAAAATGAAGTGGTCCCTAAAAAGAAGAAACTAATAAGATTACCACAAGAACAACACTCCTACGATGAAGAGGAATGGAAACCAAAGGATATTATACCTGAATTACATTACAAAGAAGTTGAAAAAAATAAAATAATTATCCATGAAGCACAAACTATTGAAGAGAGAGGGAAAAATTATTTTGTAGAAGAAGAGGTTAGAGCCTTAAAAAAAATAGAAAAATTAACCATAATAATGGGTTAATAGAGAAACTGAAACAATTCAGTAAATACTGGAATAAAGAAGAGAGGGCATATCATGTCCATAGAATTGAGGGAGGATACAACAAGAAGAAAATAAATATATTCTGGACCCAACGAACATGGTGGAAGTCCGCCATGTATCTAGATGTTAACATATTTGATACCACTATCACTAAATTACTACTGGATCTTGGCGTGGATGTCAACATGATGTCCAAAAATACATGGGATATGCTTAGAGGACCAACATTGGAACCCACAAGATACTTTATTGGACTAGTAGACAGATCATAAAGAAATCCATTAGGATTCCTAAAGAATGTGGTAGTGAACTTCGTGGGAATAAAAAAGATGGTGAATTTAGGAGTTGTGGAGAATGTATCTTAAAATCCCTCTTATAATGTCATTTTAGCCCTGAAATGGTTTGTAAACTATAATGGAACACTAATATTTGAAGAATAAGAGGTGACCTTGAGTGCAGATGGTACATGTGTTCACGTACCTTTACATGTGGGAATGAGTGTCACGTGGGCAGAAGAGATATAACACGATATAGAAGAAGAATAATTTGATGAAATACAAGGGGTATATGCCTTATGTAGTGCCTGCTTTCCTTGGACACTATTCAGATACTGATCCTGACACTATTGGTCACATTTTGGATATTATTATGTTTTGATGTAGTATGATGTATCAGGGATTATTATGGACATTATTATGTTTTGATTAGTATGATGGTTAGATGTTAGATCTTGGATTAATATTGATCTGGATTCAGATGTTTTGCTTAAGGATCATTGAGACATTTTTATTGTTATGTGGATGATGATATACTAGCTGACATGGATAGGTTATTGATGTTAATTTTAGACATGTGACATTGATTATTATGAATAGCTCTAGTATAGAAATCTATTGGATGATGATATAGTTACAAATTGAATTTTAATGATAAATATTGAATCTTGATATTGTTGTGATTTGGATTTAATGTTTATATATCATTTGGATGTTATGATATGGCCACGAGGCCGAAGGAGGTATTTTGCATTTTGCAGGTTAAAATCACAACAATGTCGGGGGACTGGAGACTAACCATATTGGAATTCAGTGTGAAATCAACAAGGGTCACCATGGCAACTATGTTTGATCTGTATGTTGTGTTATGGTTAGGATGTTCCCATGGGGGGATTTTCATTAGTGTGACCTTGGGGTCATATATGTGTTTTATTTGTATGTGTCCCTTTTCAAATTATTGTTGTGTGTATTTTTATTGTATGGTGTTCCTTCTTTTAATAAAAAAAATTTATGTGATAGTATAATATGAGAGTCTTATAGTTAAATTTCAATTGAATTAATTTGGATGTGGAATATAAATTAAATGTTATTGTCTTGGTTAAAAATGAAAATTGACTTATATATATTATAACCATGTGGTAATTAAATAAATCCTTATAAAAGATTGTAATAAATAAATTTCATAGAATATAAATGCATGTGTAATAAGAGTGTGTAAGTTACCAATGTAAGAGTTGTGTAAGTGAAATGATAGATTGTGTAAGAAATTGTAAGAGGTTGTAAGAAGATTTTGGAAGGTGTAGAACACTCCATCTCTCTCTTGAAACTTAGAATTTGATCTTGGGAGCCTAAATTTGAAGGCTTGTGGGAAAAGTTAAACTTGTCCCAAACCTTTCAAAATCCTCCACCAACCATGTTTATTAATTTAGGATTCAAAATCAAATCTATTTTATTGTATTTTGACTTGATTAATTGTGAGCAAGTATTGATTGCACTTGTCTTACAAATTTTAAATGCATTCCCTTTTGGGGTATGGGCTACATTGTGTATGTAAGTAATTTTGTCATATTTCTTCCTTAATGGTGATTTAATTGCCTTGATGTTGATTACATTCTTGGGGATGAGGAAAAAAAAATGATGTGGCATACCACTTGGAGTCCACATCATCCTCTTCTACCCTCTCCTTTAAAAAATTGATTTGCCTCCTCATTTTGTGGTTGTTGAAACTTTGAGATCTCTCACTTTCTTGGGTTGAATTTAATCTGTTGCCTTTGGAGTTTGCTTTGATGGAAGGAGCTTGGAATTGATTGTTACATGCATTCTAAATTACTATTTTAGAACTGCATTTTGAGCATCAAGGAACTACTGTTTTGGAAAACAAATCTCCATTATGGAGAGGTAGGCTCTTATTCTTTTAATATACTATTTTTTTCCTCTCCTTGAATGAAAATTATTGAATGGTTTTTATTGTTACATTCTTATAGGGATGGGTAGAATTCTTAGGGCATGGTGTGGAGAGAATACTATGAGGTTTATCAGAGGAGTGATAAGGGATTTACCATTGGCACTTGTCTTGTGGAGGGAGTGTTGGTTGGGATCCACCTAGGGAAAAGAATATGCTTGCATTTCTTACTTTGGGGGAGGTATAAGGGATAAATTTAGAGGGGGGATAACGAGGGGTTGAGGAGGGATAAGGTTTATGGGATGGTTATGTTCTTGGTGGTTTGTTTTAGGTGGATGCCCAATTTCAACATGGAAGGCATAAGGAGACCTCCATAGTTCTTGCTCTTGCTTGGCTTGCTTGCTTGGAGAAGGAGCCTTTGTGTTTGTTTGACTGTTGATTGTAATGTAGTTGAGAATTGCTACATTGTTATTGCTTTGTGTTTTCTTTGATTTATTATGAAACATGAGTGTTGCTTATATGTGAAAGAAGTACATGTTGCCATGTGTTGTATCATCATGCTCCACTTCAATATGGTTGGGGCTCGGGGGTCAATTGGGAAAGATGGCTTCTCCTTTCCCATTGGATGTCTTGGTTGGGTGGAGAGTGTTGCCTTTCCCCCTTCCTTGTGATTAGAAGAATGAAGAATGAAGAACTCAGTAAGTTGCTACTATTTGGAGAAAGAAAGACATACAATTTGATAGTCATCTTTTTGAGTAAATTTTAAATGTAATCCCTTCCCACTTCAAGTGGATGCAGTTGTATAATTGATTGTAAGATGGGAAATGTTTACCATTGTAATTTTAAAATTGTAATTGATTGTGAAATTTAAATGATATCCTCTTTTTTTTTTATTTGAAATGATGAAAGAGTCACTTTCCCTTCCTCTGTTTTGGAAAAGAAGAATATGATACAGTTTGTATAGTTTCAACATTGGAATGTCAAATGTAGAAATGCAGTCCATATTGTAAAATTTAGTTTGAAATTCAGATAAATGGGAATCAACAGTTCTCACTTGATATACCTTGTTGCAATATTGTGGTTGGAGATCAGATGAAATTGGAAATACATTACTTTACGATTGTACATTGTTATCTTGGATTTTCACATAGACTGTTAAATTCACAATTCTGTTCTTGGAAAATTGAAAAAAAGAAACTGTATAAAAAAGAGATTAGATTTTAGTTTGAATTACATGGATGTTTGATAAAAGATAGAAATCAACATTGCATATTGTATACATGTCTTTGTTGAATCAATTAGATGTCTTAGAAATTTAAATGGATAGGTTTTCCTTAATTGAGAATTACATATTAAACTGTAAATTCATGGAGAAGTAACAACTTGCTGTTTTAAAGTCATAATTCTGGCATTTTCCTTTTTAAATAAAATGAAGAACAGTTCGAATTTTATACTTCAAAAATAAATTTACAAATACTATGAAATTTACATGCTTAGGAAGACTATGAGGAATCCAAGCTTCACTAAGGAACAATTTGAGAATACAATCTCTAATCAACTCAAAGAATTTCAATTCAGAGCCCCTTGCTATGGTCGTTTTTCCCGTTCAACTTGTCGGATAAAAATGAAAACTTGAATAAATTGATCAAATTGACACTACTTAAAATATTATAATTCTTCCCTAAGTTGATCCCTCATGTCTATTTGACATGTTGAGTGGAAGAAGAGTTCAAATTTTATCAAATTTACAAGTTTGAAACTGCCAGTTATACAATTAAAAAACCTGCAGATTGATTTCTTAAAATTGACCCTCAAAATTTCACCAAATTTCAAACATTATGTTTATTGTGCAAAGAGGACTCCGATAGCTTTCCAGAAAGTCCTCGTTTGCCTAAAATGGAGCTCCTTATCAAAATTTATAGCCATTTGAAGTTTTATTTCAAAATGGTCATCCCAAACCAAAAATAAAATAATTCGACCTTAGAAAAATTTAAATTTTGATCTTTGAAAAATTTTCCTAAAAAGTTTTGCGGCCCCGCCACCCTCTCATCCTTTCATAATTCACCACGTGGCACCTTGGAGGGGCAGGCCCTTAGTAAAAACTTAACATTTTTAAAAAATTTGCCTTGAGAAAAATTTCCCAATTTTCCCCGCAACTCCGCGGCCTCCAACCAATCACGTGCTAACACGTGGCAGGGGGGTGTGTAGATCAAAACGGAAAACTTAACCATTTTTTCCTTTGGAAAAATTTCACTTTTTTCTCCGCGGCCCCGTACCCCCGTAGCCAATGGGGTGATGACACGTGTCCCCATGGGTGTGCGGGTCCATGCAATTCTTTTAACCTTTTAACCCCATGGGTGAAAAATCCAAATTTCCTTCGCTGGCCTACAGCCAATCACAAAGCGCCATATGGCCATTTGAGCAAGTGCGGAGGCACGGAGAAAAATTTTCCTTTGAAAAATTTAGAGTTTAGTTTTGGGAAAAAATTCAAACTTTTCCCTGCGACCTGCCGGCCCAAACTAATCACGTGATAACACGTAGCATTTGGGAAAATTTTCCCAATTTTCTCCCTAACCCTGCGGACCTCCAAGGGAAACTTTTCCCCTAAAACTCCGCCCAGTCATAACTTGAGTTATACAAGGAGTTAGGAGGACTTCTTTATATGGTTGGAAAGGTGAGGAAATTTCCTATCTAATGAGCCTAGTTTAGGAAAGTTTTGATAACATCTAAGTATGTTAAAAATCTAAGTTGAAGTTTAAGGTCTTGATAGAGAGCAGGCCTGGGGATAAATTTCTCCCTGAACCTTAGTTAAAACTTGTAACCTCCAAATTGGAACCTTGTAAACTTGTTATAAGATAAAAAGTGGAAATCTTGTGTTTGGTTAATTAGAATCTGTTCCGAAACCTATTTAGTTTCAAACTAGTGTTTTGCAACTTGGTTGTAGACTCTTCCTATATGAAAAAAAATAAAAAATTATTCCATAATTTTCCTAGTTTGTTTCTTGGTCTCAAGTGGTAGTTGAAGCAGGCATCACACCTTAAATAATTCAAAATATAGTATGTGCATTAGGAATATTAAATCTGAAAATTTAGATGTGTAAATATCTTTTAAAATGGAAAAAAAACTATTGAGATGGCACTACAATGTGGTGGAGGGTATGGAAAAGATGGGATCCCCAGATGGAGGAGGAGAAAATAAGGAATGAAAGGGGAGGAAGAATATAAAACTAAGAAGGATTACTAGATAAATGGGGAAATGAAGAAGGAAAAGCAAAGAGAAGACAAGAAAAGGGCAGAGAAGAGGGTGAAGTTATGAAAAAGAGAGAGTTATTTAAAATGAAAGGTGTGAAGGAGGATGAAGCAGAGGAAAGCAGAGGGGTAATGGAAAATAGAAAGGAGATTTCTAGTGCAAGAAGAAAATATGAAGGAAACTTCCAATCATAGTGAGGAATATACATTGAGCTGAAAATAATATGGAACTGACTCTACCATGGAAATGCATGTGGATGTGCTTTGGACTTGATTCTAGATGCATTTCTTAAGATCATGTTGACGAAATTTCAGAATTAAGGGTAAAGGGCTTGGATGGAATACATTGGATGAGACCCTGACAATAAATTATAGGTTGTTGCATGTGTATGACTTCATGAAACTACCATAGCTGATCGTGAGAGATTAATCACTATACTTCTGAAGGAACTACCTGATTCTTGGAAAATAATACCACATAAATAAAAGTTAAACCTATAGTATGCAGTGGACTTCCTAGACGTGTGGAAACTAGATCTCAGACAGTGTGATACTTCCTTAGACGTTATGCTGTCAATCCTATCCCCTATTATGAACTCACTTAATGCTAACAATAAAGGACCCTCGGGCAACTATACCGTTAAAATGGTATTTAGGTATCTCATTCAGGTCTACAATGGGAAGCAAATTCATTCACAACATATTGTGATAAGCTATCTACTGATATCTAAAGGTCAAGGTCTGCGGATTTCAAGATATTGGTATTGGTCAAGGCTCTCCAAAGTTTTGGTTTGTTTTGGGTATTTGATGGACATTTTAGGAAGCTCTGAAACTGGGTTTTCAAAGTAATGAAGACACAGGTAGACCGATGTCAGATCTTAGTATGACCCAAGAAGTGTCAGTTTAGGATTCAACCGAGCGGTGATTGATGGGTATACCGATGTTGAGTAATAAGACAAAGAAGAAAGTACTAGAGAAATTCAGATACAAACTCATGAGGCGAGGAGTAGATCTAATGGCTAGATAACAAAGATGGAAGGGCGATGGCAAGATTCGTGTGGGTATTAGCCATGTGCACATAAGGAATGATTAAGATCTAGATATGGGAAATTCAGGGGGTATGGGTAAAAGGACTGGTCAAGCTTGCATGGAGGTAAAATGGATGGTAAGAAGAAGTAGATAAAGTGATGGTCAGAAACTAGTAACAATTCAGTAAGACATGATCCACCCAATAGATTTCAAACGGAATTGAAATGTTGGTTATTAAAAACACTAACCACTTGTAAAAAAGAAGCTTCAGATCAAGTCTGGGTTTAGACCAATGAAGTAAAGGTGATAAAATGGAATGAACCTATATATAAAGGTGCTGGTGACTTCCGTGGATCAGACTCAATGTGAAGGTAAATGGTTGTGTGATTAAACTAGTATAATGTTGCACTATGGATCAGCTCTGATGGTGATGTAAAACTAATGTACTGGAGAGATCTGCATTTGCATAGCAACTCTAGTTTTTGTCACTTGCTCTCAATAAATATGTGTATACATGATCTTTGAAATGTCCCAACCCCGTTTTCAATAAGGTTGTTTTGGGGGTTAAATGGTAACTGACGGTGAAGTGTATTGACTTTCAACCGGTGGTGGTCTCTAGGGTAACCGACCATCGGTTGGGGCGGGATTTCTCTAAAGGTTTACTAACCATTAGATAGATCCCCTTGATTTCCATCAAATTGGGATCTCATTTCATGTATACAGTCCATGGCATTAGTACTGGAAAAAACTTCCTGTAGTATTTACGTAGGATCATGATAAATGCTGGTTAGAGGGAATTTCAGGCATTGATTTTTTAGGGTTTGGGTAGGTCTCGATGATTAGACAATTTATAGCCTACTTGACTAATCACATACAAGTCTTAGGGTTGAGGTGGCTAGATGGGGTGGATATGTGGGCATTATCCCAATTAGGATATTTAAACTTGAATAAATATGTATGAGGATAGTGAATTAATTTAATTAAATTAATATTAGAGTGGGATGAAAGGGGCCATGGTTAGGTGAATGTTTTCAAGGTGTTTATTTAATGGGGGACTAAAGGGAGTATGACCTAATTTTAGTGTCTACATGATGATGAGATGATAAAGGAGATGGGACAACGCTGAAAAGTCGGGTTATCGATGGGGAAGTAAGGAGGAAGTATGCAAGGTAAAATGGGGAAAAGTGTTCGATGTAGAGGAAGTTGAAATGAAGACGAGGATCAGAAAGGAGGAGAAGACAATGGAGAAAATTATGTAGAAGGAAGTGTGAACCAAGATGCATTTGATAGTTTGATAAATGAGTGAGAATTCTACAAAGCAGCATAAAGAGAAGCTTCCCTGAGGGGAAGGAATGATATCGATTGAAAAATAAGTGGATGCATGCATGGAGATGAGGAATTGGAGCTGTGATGACACAGAAAAGGGAGAAGAGATGGTGCATGCATGAAGCATTTGCTGAATAGGAAGTTAGTGAAGGAAGAATGGAATATGGACCAGGTGGTGAGGAAAAAAAAGGCTCTAAGTATGGTATACACTTTGATGACGCATATAGCCAATGACTTACTGGCCACTGTCTTTTAGAAATTACACTAATAATGATCCAGTAGGAAATATCTATGGGATAGACCAATATGAGATGAGGATAGAAATTAAATGAAGAATGGTTGAGGCTCTTCCAAGAATTTGACTTCACCTTGATAGGGAAACGTTAGGAAGCTAAGTTATGGCCCTGATAATTTATCAAAGGATCACAGAATGAAGGAAGGAATGAAGATACTGATGGAGGAGGATTTTCCTGGAGCACACTTAATCTGAATTCGGGTTGTACTAAATGAATGGGATGAAATTGATTAGCCTCTACAGACAAGAAAATTTCCATCGATAATTACTAGCCATGCAAATAAATAAGAGTTTGATGATGAGAGCATTCCCATTTACTTTAATCGAGATGATAAATGACAATGACAGGTAAGTATGGAGGTAAGATGATGTGGGAGAACTCTATAAGATGGAGTGGAAAGCACTAAAGAAATGAAAGGAAAAATATATTGGTGTAAGAAAATGAAGGGATAACTGGCGGACATAATGGAGGAGAACAAACAATGAGAAAGGTGATGGTGGTTGGGTTGTGGTGGCTCACATTTTTAAAATATGCTCATAAACACGTCAGAACCTGTGATATTTGTCCAAGATTTGGAAAAATGAATGCAAGAGATGAAATTCCACTAAGACTTGTTTTGGTATTGGCCACATTTGAGAAATGGGCTATTGATTTTATAAGACCCATCAAACCAGCTGTCAAACAATCTCAAGCAAGATTTATCATCACGAGAATAAAATATCTAACAAGGTGGGAAGAGACGGTTCCCACAAAATATTGCACAACAAAACCAACGACAAATTTTTTATATGAGATCATAATTACAAGATTTGGATGCCCTTTGAGTATAACCAATGATCAAGGCAAACAATTTGTAAACATAACTATCCAAGAATTATTGAGTCGGTTCATGATTAATCAAAATATATGCACTCCATACCACTCGTAGGCAAAGAGAACAGTAGAAGCGTTTAACAAGGTATTGGAGAAGGTGTTAATGAATATTTGTAAGCTACAAAATGCTGATTGGGATCCTAAGATAACCATCGCGCTATGGGCATACCGCACAACATACAAAAGGATCATAAAGTATTCTCCATTCTGATTAGTATACGGATTGGAAGTTGCAGTCCCCATATAGTTTGTTCAGCCTAGTTTTAGAGTTACTGTAGCATTTCGGATGACAGAAGATGATTCCTTACACGAAAGATTGATAGAGTTGGAAAAGTTAGATGAGAAGAGATTTATAGCTGCATATAATCAAACACGGGAGAAGAGAAGACAAAAATCATGGCATGACCACCATATAAAGAAAAATCAATTTGACATTGGATATCAGGTACTCCTTTACGACAGTAAATACAAGTATCCAGGGAAATTAAAGGTTAGATGGTTGGGGCCGTATCTTATCCAAGTAATATTACCTTTAAGAGCGGTAAAAATCTAAATGTTGCAAATGAAAGAACTTACGGGACATATAAATAGATTAAGGCTTAAGATTTATGTAACGTAATAAAAAGACCTAAAGTAATAAAAAAAAATAGAGAGAAAAAAACACTGACCTATTTGAAAACTATAAATTCAGTGGGTAGGTTGAGGGGTAGTATGAAAACCCACAAGGGCGTCTTTACCCTCAAAAAAAAATGAGAAGAAAAGAAAAACACCAGCTTATTTGAAAACTGAAAAATTTAGTGGGTAGGTCAAGGGGTAGGACTAAAACCTACAAGGGCGTCTCTACCCTTGAGAAGAAAAATAATAATCTGCAGAGGTAGAATACCCATGAAATAAAGGAAGATAAAAACTACAAAAGAAGCATACCCACAAAATAAGGAAGACAGGTAAAGGCATCAAAGTCACGAAACAAAGAAACAATTGCATTTCATGAAACAAAGAAATGAATAAAGCCACAGATAAAGGAGAAGAATGAAACCACATTACGAAGAGGGAAAAGAAACCGTGATACAAATAAATAAAAGAAACCACCAAAAAAGGAGAAATAAAATCCCAAAATGAAGAAAATCTGAAAAATCCACGAAAAGAAGGATAGAAAATCTGTAGTCCAAAGCAAAAAAGGAACAAGCCGTGGAACAAACAAAAATATTTCGAATGAATAAAACTAGAAATCCCAAAAAATACATGGAGAAACTCCATATCTAACAAAGAATAAATTTCCCACGTAAGAAGCAATAAATGCGGTAGGTGGAATACCAACAATATAAAAGGTGTTGAAGGAAGATAAACCAAGGCATAAAAGACTAAAATCATGATCAAGTAAAAGTGCAAAGAAGAAAACTAGGGCACAACTAGGGTAAAATTTGAAAGGAAAATGGATGTCCTAGTCGAGATAACATAAGCAGAGCTTCCAAGGCCAAAATTTCTAAAACACAATGCTAAATAACACAAAATTGATATGGAAGGCACTTTTTCACACATCCCATTTAAAGTCGCATACACCAGGGATTTGCAAAAGTATATAAACTCTGAAATTTTGGAATATGATCATACGACACTCAAAGTGGAAAGAGCATTAATTTTAGAAGAAGATCCAAATACAAAGGCACATGTATATAAGAATAATGCTGATGTCATCAAGGAATTAAAAATCAACACTTGGATTCAAATACCTAACTTTTCTAGGGAAGATTATGTAATTCAAGTCTTATTGAGCAGGATCCACAATCATATGCTATACTTAGATCAGCCGTATTAGATCAAAACATAGGTAATAGTGAGTGTTATTGGCTTGTAGGATAAAGCGTGTTTAGTAATCACCAAAAAAAAGACAACACTGAAAGAAACCGTTTGAGTGATGGGCGTAACAAAATCAAAGTAGGGAGTATGTATATCAGATATTTCCAATCACACATTAAGGTATGCCGCTAAAGCCACATGCCTCAAAATTTATCCTACCAATAGAGAGGATGGTGCCCATGGTCTTAATGCAAAAATTTCCCTAGATATGGTTCAATGTCACTCAGAGTATAACCTAGCTGGATTGTTAACGGCAGAATTTCATGAAAATACTAGGAGAATTAAAGAAGGGAAGCACACTTTTTTCTACGACTCATTATTGATATGTTTGGCTATATACTTGACCAAAATACTACCTCATAAAATCAAAACAATAGAATGAGAGGTAGATAAACCTATCACGGAAAAAAATTGTGCACATATGGCCAGTCTTTATGCAATAACTCAGATCACATCATTGTTAGGATGGATTAAAAGGATTAGGCAAATCATTGGCGACAAATCTAGGATATCAGAATAAATTGTTGCAAAATATGAAAATGAGGTTTATTTTATTGTAGACATAGATTATACATTTATTTGGCCTACAGTTCCATGCATACAACACATACCTCCATTACCTTATGAGGCGTCAGATGAAATTGTGGCTACATATGTAGAAGCAATTAGAAGTCTTCTTGTCGACTCCACCAAAACAAAACTACAAAATTTTGATGAGGTAATTGAAGAAACATTTGAATAATATAGAAAAGAATTCTCCACGCAAATGGACAAGGCAGAGTCAAACAAATCTCTTCCTAAAACATAAAAACTAAAGAAAGCCCCTAGTATTTCAAAACCCATTACAAAAAGAAAAAAAGATCTAGCAGAGAAGGCAAAACTGAAAGAAGTTGCGGCCAAAAAAGAAAAAGATGAAACACAGTCTGAAGAAATAGAGGATATT
The DNA here is from genome assembly GCA_019776745.2 of Taxus chinensis. Classification (NCBI taxonomy): domain Eukaryota; kingdom Viridiplantae; phylum Streptophyta; class Pinopsida; order Cupressales; family Taxaceae; genus Taxus; species Taxus chinensis. The sequence goes on along the minus strand of CM034154.1, from coordinate 376,300,397 downwards.
TTTGACTCAGACGAATCAAATTGGCAATCACATATATCTTTGGATTAATCTATAAAAATCATTATGAGGAGTACCATAGGAATCCAAAAATAGTCAACACATTGAGGGAACTTGCTAATGAAATGAGAAGTTCTCCAAATACCCACTTAACTAGTTAAACCCATGAGGAATATCAAACATTGTCGGTATAAGGCCTATTTCATTAATTTTAATGTGGGGTAATGATCCTTTGTTTATAATTTATTCTAAAAATGTTCCTCTCTTAGAAAAATATTGGTCAGTTTTGAGAGCAAAATCCCTATAATGCTATTTGGCATTGGGGCTAACTTTTCCATATCCATTATCATTGGTATCAAACATTTACTAAGAAATTTTTTGTCTTAGTTTCCGCTTTGTTTTAGAATAAGATGAAAATATGCCAAAGTTGTGTCATGTATTTTTGGTTATGAAACATTTTAAACATATCCCCTTTTCACAAAATCTTGGCTCCCCTTTTATCAAAAGTGCACTATCTGAAGTGCTGTAAAAATTAAATTAACCATTTTTGGATACTTAAACCTTGTTTTCATAAAAAATTGATTTGAGTGTTGAAAGTGCGTTGTTACGTTACCCACATTGTATCAATCCATTTTTGATAATTAAATTTTGTTTTATTAAACTTGATTTAAGTGTTGAAATTGTGATGTTACATTGCTCGCATTATATCGACCATTTTTATACTTAAGCCTTGTTTTTATTAAAACTTGATTTGAGTGTTGAAAGTGTATTGTTACGTTTCTCACGTTGTATAATTCCCTTTTTTATACATATTATTTTCTTAAACTTGATTTAAGTTTTGAAATTGCGTTGTTACGTTTCTCACATTGTATTAACCATTTTTTATACTTAAGCCTTATTTTTCTTAAACTTGATTAAAGTGTCGAAATTTATGTTGTTACACTGCAAAAATCCTATTAACCCTTTTTGATACTTAAATATTGGTTTTCTTAAACTTGAGTAAGTGTTGAAATTGTGGTGTTGTATTATTAAACAACATTTGATACATCGACACCTAGGAAAAAAATATTTGCATACGTTACTCTGTCCAAAATTTCATATATTTTCCTTGGATACTTTCATCATACATTCTACACCCTTGGAAAAACATTCACTTTGTTTTTGTTATCCTGATTTTTTCATAGATTTATTGTGACACTTGCCCACATATTTCAAATCTTTTCAAATCATTTCCCATCATGACACCTATAACACATTTGGGACATAGGATATGCACATAAAATCCTTTCCTTCGAAACCATTTGGACCCATTATATGAAGAGGAAAAAAATAGTAGTTAACCATAATGGAGACTAGGCAACAAATCCTAGAGTTACCTTTGAGTATGACCTCATGCACATAGATAACTTCCTCTTCCAAAATAGAGATAAATTTTAATACAAATAATAGAGTTAGGGGCCAAATTGCCACCTGAATTTGATCTCTCTTTCCTTACAAACATGATTCGAGAAGAAGAAATAATAGAACCTCCTCCTTATCACACATTTGAGGATATCTTAAATCATGGACATGCTTCTACCTTTGCCCAACCTGAAGGAAATAATGAGGAATCATAATCCTCTAAGACTACAATTGGTTATCTTATACCATTTATTCGAATAAACCACAAAACTAGAATAGAGGGTGAAGAACCTAAACATTACCACCAACATAAACCTAAAATGGAACCCAAAAATGAAGAGGTCTCCATGCAAAAATAATTACAAACTATTATCATCCAGTTGGAAAATCTAGCTTGACATGTCCATCGAGACACAGGTAGAGCTACACACACTAAGAAACCTAAGGTTACTAATGTAGAACATTACATTGAAAAATGTGGTGGTTAAACATTAAAATCTAACCACATGTACATACCCTCCACACCCTCACATGGAAAAATATTTAACCAAGAGTGATAGTCCATGAAAGACACAATTTTTGGTCTTCAAGAAAATAGCCTTGGATACAATAAGAAATATTACTTCTAAGAAATGTGTCCTTATCCCTTCGATTGGGAGATTCTACGAGATCCCTTTCCACCTAGCTTTTATTTCCATAGATTTGATAAATATAGTGGAAAATTTGATCCTTGTGATCACATAAAAGAATTCTTCATGACTTGCTAGGAAATTACCAATAGTGATAATTACCTAATTTAATTATTCCCATGAAATCTTAGAGGCGAAGAACTTGAATGGTTTCTCTACATCCCCAAAGGGTTTGTTTTCACATTCGCGTACTTAGCTAAGAAGTTTATTTTCCACTTTTCATTCAACATGGAAAGTGATATTGCTATGATATACATTTGTAACGTGAAATAAAAAAATAATGAAAATTTCACTAGATTTTTACAAATATGGTAAGGGTTAGCTAGTCTCTTCCCTTTTTCCAATCCGGAGAAACAACTTGTAAGTATATTTATACCTAACTTACATCCTGAGATAAAATTTCATTTGTAAATGCATTGTGTAAGAACCTTCAAAGAATTTATTGAAAAAGGAAGCCAGATTGAAAAGGCTTTGCTTACCAAAGGGAACTTAAAACCCTTCCAAAGAGATAACCATGAATCAAAACCTACGGACAAGACCAAAATTTTCAACAAAAACAAGAATTTCGTAAGTGACGCAATCATAGATTCCAAAAATTTCCAAGTGGTAAAAAACACTCCTCATTTGAAAAATCTCACCAGGATCGCTCAAATATAAAGTTAAACATCGAGAGTATAGTCCACTCACGGAGTCTTTATCAACGGTTCTAAAATAGTTTGATGTTGACAACATGGTAAAATTTACAACCACTACACCCTTTTTCGAGGATGTACCTAAACCATCATTGTACAAAGACCATAAATATTTTCAATACCATTTTGTTAAAGGCCATGCTACATATCAATGTATGACATTGAAAAAATTCATTCAGGATCTCATAGATCGAGGAGACGTCAAGCTAGGTACAGAAGAACCTAAAAAAATTTCTAACAATAAGTTGGAAATTTATGAAGAACCATTCCCTAAACATAAATAGGTGGAACAAAAGTCAGATTGAGGTCAATACTCACAAGACAAAAGTACCAATCATGTTATTGCAAAAATAACCAATCCATTTGATTCTCTCATTGGTTATGTTCATCCCACTACTGAACATATGTAATGCCTCCGTTTTTTAAAATAATAATAATGTTAAATAGAATAAAAGAAATTAAAAAATAAATAAAAAAAAGCCATGATATTCTTCTTAGGGAGAATTAGGGAAAAATGGGGTTTTCTTCCATCATTTTGGTTGTGTAGAAAGGGAGAGTACAGCTGCCGCCACCATGGGGGGGGGAACTCCAACCTGTTCTGCGCAATGCCTTAAAGAAAGGTGGTTGCAGTTCATTTTACTCAAATCAATGCTCTTAGGGTGTTTTCTGGTTTTTTTCCAAGGAGGCACCTTAGCAAATGTCATCCCATGAATTTGCCATGTTTCCTTATGGGACCTGTGCCAGCATCTTCTCAGTTTGTGTCAAAAAATGAGCTCTGGGACCCGTGTGGAAAGCTACCAAGATCAGGGACTGGAGAGGTGTTTCTGTCAGACGTTGTAGTTGCTACTGCCCTGGTAGACAGGTATGCACAGAACAAATGTGTAGAAGAGGCATATGAATTGTTGACAGAATGCCTCAAATAGATGCAGCTCTTAGAATGCCACGAGGGCAGGATATGCACAAAGGTGTTTGTTGAAAAGACCTTGGAAACTTTCAAGAAAATACATGTGGTACATGTAAATCCAGACTCTACAACATTTTTTTTTCTAGCAACTTCCCATCCTGCACCAAAATAAGAGCTTTGAAATTAATACAGTCATCTGCCAAAGCATTATGGAGAAGGGATCCTTGTATGTTTCAGTTGCAAGTGCCCTGGTATATACATATGCAAAATGTGGAAGCATGCAAACTGTTTGACAATGCCTGAAAGAAATGTTATTTATGGACTATAATGATGGTAGGATGTGCAAAAATAAAATGAGTTTGTTGAACAAGATTTGGAATCTTTCAACCAAATGCAAATAGCAGGTGTAAAGCCAAATTTAACAACCTTTGTCAGCGTATCTCCAGCCTGTGTAAAAACGTGGCAGCTTGGAGTAGCATATGAATAAAAAGAATCTATTTTTTTAATTTTGTGAGTGTCTTAGTTGTTTTCATGAAAATGTGGAAGTGTTTCAAGGCGTGTATGCAAAATGTGAAGGCATACACAACGCATGTGAATTGTTCGACAAAATGCCTCAGATTTTTTAGTCTCGTGGAATGTAATGGTTTCAGGGTATTCATAGATGAGCTTGTGCTAAATGCCTTTGAAACCTTGAAGGAAATGGATTTGGCAGTGGTAAAGTGACACTTAACAATTTTTTTTAACACCCTCACACCTGCGCTAAAATAAGCATTTTAAATTGGGATATGCACAAAATGGATTTTGTTGAAAAGGCGTGTGATTTGTTTGACATAGAAAATACAGTCTCTTGGATCGGGATGACTTATTGAAAACAAAAAATGGTTCTTCTTGATGAGACATAGGTGCGCAACGAATGGCTTGGATTGCACGTGACTACCTCGCATCATGTGGCAACAATGATGGTCTCGTTGGATCGTGAGTGTAAACTGCTTGAAGCCCCTTGTACTGTTTCACTCATCATTTCCAGGCATGGTCCTTTTTCCCTTACCTCTCATAATTCTCATCTTTTGTTTCTCTTTTGCAACTAAATAGAATTTTAAATTATTGGGATTTTTAAATACAGTTAAAATGTCTCTTCAACTTATTGCAAAATAATAAAGTGTCGTGTCGTAACTCTCGAAGCCATTATAACTCACCTACTTTAAACCATGAACTATCACCCTCGCTTCGAGATGATTTAGAAAAATCTTACCCTTCTTGATCACTACAATATCATTTTGTTGACCAGAAAAATTTGACTCCATTGATTAAGTTGACCTTCTCCCTGCTTAAAATAGTTAAATTTTACATTTTTTGGAGACTCACTAAGTACCCTTTGCAACTCTAGAAATGAGATGTGAAGTTTCATTCGTGTACCTTGGTATACGAGGAGTCATCTAGATTTTTGGTTTGAACTGAAACGACCATATGACATCCTTTTGACACTCTTGTAGGAGCCCTGTTACACTGATTTACAACAGTAGAAAGTTGTTAAAACTAGAAAGTTGGCTTTCATTTTGGACCACCATTTGAAACCCTAAAAGAGAAATCACATTCCGTCTTTGCAAACCTCTAACGTTTATACTAGAAAAATGCATGGAACATTCAGTATAGGAAAGGACACTTTTCAGGATAGTTTGGTGAAGCTATTTTGTAGGCCTCCGGTCGCAGTTTGACGAGGTCAAACAGGTCCAATTTCATCTTGTCGCTCCAGAAAACTTGTTGCCATTTGAAAATAGTTTACTAGTTCTCCGTCCCGTCGACTATGATGAAATCTCCTTATATAGGGGAACTAGTAGGAGATGTCTCGTTGCGTGCTTCTCTATCAAACGTCAGTTATGGACGCAATTTTCTGGGCCCTCGAGTTAACTTTTGGCATTTTATAACTGGGTGAACTACGACCAGTGGCCTCAGAGAACTAACCGCCAAACACAAACCGTTCGGTCTTTTTCAATTTCGTCAGTTGTTATGAATTCTTGGTATATATGGGGACACGTAGAAAGTTAATCATGGAGTGCGTGCTCATCGAAAGATAACCTTTGGAAGTAGTTTCTTAGCCTCTGAGCCCTTTTTGAACGTTTTGTAGCTAGTGAGAAAAGGTAAGAATAGTAAGCTGCAGGACCTCGTAAGGTTACCAAATCACCCTGAAAACATTTAAACACACTTAAATAACTGTTTAAAACACTATAATGAAACTTGTTTTGTGTATTAGAACTTTTGGCAAAATTATGTTTTCTCTCTCTTCCCTTCTCTTTCTCTCTCTCCTGGGTTACAAAATGAAGAAAAATGAAATGTAATGGATACATGTTCCTAGACCTTTTTATTTCGATTGCAAATTATAATTATTGTTAGATGTAAATGGGAATCTGAAATATGATACTTATGATTGCTTAGGGTGGATGCCATGCCAGTGATTTATCATTGATATCATGCTCATGTGGGTTTTACAGGATGGAAGAATGATGACGAAAAGGGCGACGTGTGATTTAATTATTATTATTGTAATTTTTATAGGTCATTGTAAAATGAATAACTATCTAATGTAGTCTCTTGTTACCGAAAAGTTATAATTGAAATTTGTTAATATGCATGATATGCTAGTTTTAGGGATAACTTAGGAAATGTGCATCTAAATCATTGGTTCAATTTGATTCTTAGTTGTGTATGGAAAAAAGGGTTTGATTTATATAAAGTAAATTTGAAGTTGAAGTTAAGATATTGTAGTACCTTCTCAATATTCCATAAACGATTAAATTAATTACTGGGTTATCTTCTTACCTTGCAAATTTAATAAAGAGTTTTAAGGGGAACACTTGACCTTAAAAAAATATTCGTGCATAACTCACCTGCTTGTGTGATCCTTTTTACCATATAAGAAAATTAAGACTGTAGGATGAACTTAAGCTTTGCCCTCGATGAGACCTCCTAGGTTAGGTAATTAAAAAAAAACCCCTAGTCGGAGTTTACCGTCACAGTCATTAGGTTTAACGACATTGTCGTGAAGCCATACTTTAGGAATGACATGGTCCAACTTTATTTAGAGTATGCAGTTCCCTTCTAGTTTTGGTAATTGCGAGAAGAATGTCCTCTCATTAGGTCCGACACCAGGCTGAGTGGTGAAGACCACCTTGGAAGTCACCTTATGAGTCCTTGTTAGAAGGAATGACTAAGTGGAGTAACCTTCCCATCTATGGAGTAGGTAAAGATATTACTCCCTTGTATCCTATTGGATTTCCAGGCCTTACGAAATTAGATTTAGAAATTAAATTCATCAGTGAATGGAATCCCTGTTGGATCCAAACGACCTAAATGAAGGTCGTGATATAGTTTTTCTATGTCTTGCATTCTCGTTAGTGCACCCTTTTGTCCCTTGTAGATAAATGTCTTGTCTTGGGCTTGTGAAAATTTAGTGCCTTGATCTTTCATGAAAGGAATATAGGGTAAATACATTTTAACCTTAATCACACCTATAATAGAGATTGAAGCCCTGGGTGAAACTAGAAGTAAGCTTAACCATGTGCTTCGTTAATATGTCAGATAAGTACTTTGGTAACTCTTGTGTTTAAAACGATAGTAATAATGAGATCCTAGTGTGACGTGAAAGTAAATCATATGAGAGTAAAACCAAAATTTGAGGTTGGGAATAATGTCACTGGGAGTCCTTGTGACTTAATTTAAGCAACTTCATGTGATACAAAGAATATGAATTGTCAAATGGTGTGATCAAACTTCGAGAAAACAAAGGATGTATATATATATAAATCAAATTTGGAATTCAGCAAGTTATTGTACTATAATAATAATAATAGTGAAATAACTATTCCATGATCGATGGATGTTCTTGGGAAAAAAACTATTTCAAATCGATGTCTTCCTTAATCCCAAGATTTCATCTTGACATCACGTTAGATTTTCTTGTGTAGCAAGAGTAAATTTTATACATTAAATAAACGTTTGAGAAGCAAAATATTAACATAAGAATGAGAGAATCAGAATCTTGTAGGAATTTTGAAATATAGAAAAATATTTATGAGTTCTGAAGATTGTCATAAGGGTAAAGAGCAAAATTAAATGGTTGAACAATAAGTGAAAAGTGAAAAGAATTTTCAGAACATGTAAGTGGAAAAAGGGAGATAATTATGCTTACATAACAATGTTCTTGGGATGCTAATCATAACTAAAATACATTTAAAGTAATGATGTGATGTGGGTTCCCCATTCTTGAAGTCAGGTTCTTGTGGTTGGGTCTCTACTAGCAACCTTCCATTGGGAAAAGTGTAGCGTCAACATGTATTTGGTGTTATCATGTGTCTATGTGATTTGATGACTTTTGTAAGTTTCGTATACGTTGTTGAGTTTCCTACTCAGAGCCCTTGCTGTGTTGTGTGTAGCGTGCATTGTAGGTCTTAAAAAATTATCCTGGTATTTTACTGTTGTATTTGGGTGCGTAAAATGTGGGCACTACAACATATAAATACCATCAAAATCAAATCATAGAAGTGTTTCATGGAAATTTGAAACACTCATATTTTCATCCTGGGACCTCCTCTTCCCAATCCTTCATATTGTTATTATGTTTTCCTAGAGCATCTTAAGAAGACATCCACCAAGATATTTATTTCGTATCTTATTCAGCTATCTATTATTCACAAGGATATCCTCTATAATACCCTTTATAAGTCAAGAGTTCCCATGGGAATTTATTATTTATTCTTCCAAGACTTGGTTGCGTAACTCACTCCATCTGAATAAACCACCTCTAGCCAAAATGAGATTCCAATGGATGACCAAACACACAACCTCCCCCTGTATATTGAAGTGATCATTACTAGTAAAAAGATCAAAAAGGGTTCTTGTGGACAAAATGTCAGGCCTTAACATATGTACCTTATAGCTCATAAAACAATTGGGACATAATGACATTGAACTGGAGCCTAATGTGATCACCATTAAGGCTTATGATAATGTAGAAAGATAGCCAACATGAACAATTACCTTACCAATGGAAGTTGGGCCTATTACACATGAAGCCCAGTTTCATGTCCTTAATGTAGAGCTACCCTATAATATTCTCCCTATTTGTTCATGGATCCATGCCATACAGGTTATTCCCTCAACATTTCACCATTGCATCAAACTCTATCATAAAGGAAAATCACTTACCATTCTTTGGGAACCGCAACCGTTTACACATTGTAGATCATTATTTGGTCATTACCCCATATCATATGAATTTCCTTCTACATAAATAGTTGTTGAGCATTAAGCAGAGGCCTTCACCTCTTGAATCAATCCTGACACATTGTTCCCATATGAAAGTGGTGCCTCCACATCCACATCCCCATTTGCTACATGGTAACTTAAAATAATTCCTATCAACTATGGGGAATATAACATCCAACATTCCCTCCTTATTTCAAATATCCCCTTATCACCCAAAACATGTGGTAGGACCAACATTCATCCGTAATGACCTCGTGAACCTAGTAGTATCAAAATATTTATCCATGCTGTTCTCTTGGAAGATGAGAAAATAAAAAACACTTATACCTCCTAACCCCTAATGAAAATATCGCTTCTTTTTATCAATCCTCTAAATATTTCATCCCTAATAAGATGATGTATGCTATGGGATACAAAGGATATGAGTGTGGCATAAATTAACAAGGTGTGTGGGAGCCTCTTCTAGCACATGAGAAATTGGAAAAATATTGAGATGGTATTTGGCCCAATGGATCCTCACCTACATAAGTTGTGGCCACCTCCTTGGAATGTGAGGACAAATATTTAGATTATGATAGTGAACCAGAGTCCCTTTGTATCATTTACGAGGACCTTTCCTCCACCAACGTATTTGGTAACACAACTATTTTAACCTTGTCCCCTTCCATTCCTAATTTATACCTTGTACACCCTTCCCTCATTAACTGGTACCAAGAACAACACATAATAATTAATTAATTTCAAACTGATGAAGCAATTAGAAAATTCATGGGGTTACATGACAAAATTCCTGTTGGGGAATATAAGAAAGGATTCTCTATCAACCTTGATGCATATGAATATTTCAAGGAGGATAATTCCTATGGTTAGCAAAAACAAAAATATAACGAGGGAAAAATTTCTTCCATAAAGCCTCAAAAAAATAAAAGATTCAAGTCCCCTAGTGAACACCTCTTTGAGGATCTTACGGAAAACCAAATAGAAAAATAAAAAAAGAATATAAAGATTGACCAGCTTGTTAGTAAAAATATCATTGATACATCAATAAAGAAATAACTCAATCTCACCTATGATCTTACGTATATAGAGGATCAATCTAAATTACTCTTGGAGGAGACTATTGATATCAACATCGGTACAAAAGATAAGCATATAATTGTCAAACCTAGGGCTTCTCTTTCAACACATGAATAAAAAACTTTTGATACGCTCCTTAGAGATTATTTAGATGTATTTTCTTGGTCATATGCAAACATTCTAGGATTGGATGCTTATTTAGTTGTGCATAACGTAGTGATGCATGAATCATAATATCCAATCAAAAAAATGTTAGGATTGTGGAGTTAAATTTCTTCATAGGTAACATGATTTACACAATGCTAGTTTACATAGTAACCATCATCAGTCAGAATCAAGGTAATCCTAACCGTCGTCAGTCAACATTAGGGTAACCGTAATAGTCGCTAGTTAGGGTAACTATCACCGGTTACTTTTGTGTGAAAATTTATATTTAATTCATGGGAATTTAATCTAGCTTTTGTTTTAAAGATGATTTAAAGGTTTTAAATGCATGGCTATTGTACCCTAAGTTTGTCTAAGCTTATATAAGCTAGAAAACTAGGGTTAGAGGTGTTAGATGAGAAAAGAGAAGAATTGAGCTATCCTTGGTTGAAAGGATGAAGAAGAAGAAGAAGAATAAAAACAAGATTGCATGAAGACAAAAGCTTTCATGGAGAGAAGATGAACAGAAGGAAACTATAGGTACACTGTTGGTGAGAAGATGGTATTATCTTCTACTGTATTTCCTTTGTATTATTTAGTCTCATATAATGGCTTACATAGTATGCAAATAACTTAGTGTTTCTTCTTTTTAGATCTACAGGTTGTTGTGAAATGTTATTATCACTCATTCTTGTACATCCACATGTTGTGAGATCTTGTATTACAAATACATGAGATCATGATGTATTGTTGATCCATAGGAATCTAGTATTGTAGATGAAGTTGTCTTCATGTTTGTACAATTTTATGTAGTGATGGAGGAGAGACTTACTTATTGGTGCATGGTTACGGTTACACATTGGTAGACCCCTCTAGAGGTCTTGTTTAAAGATTCATAGTACAGTGAGAGCTTGGTTGCATAGTGTTAGATGCAGGGTAGTTTCAGGTATGTGAGATCTGGTGGTTTTTAAGAGTCATGGTTATAGTGCACTCAGGTAGATCTAGTTAGAGATCTATAGGAGACATAGGTGGTGGTATGGAGGAACAATTTAGCATAATCAGGTAGATCTGAGAGGAGGAGATAATCTTGTAGAGATAAATGTACTCCTTTGCAGAAGAGTTGGTTTGTAATCTCTTGTTATATTATATATATGAGATCTCTATATTTGGTGAACGTAGCCCACATTTGGTGAACCACGGTACATGCTATGTTATGTGTGTACTTTTGTGTGATTTGAATTATTCTTGTTTATATTTCCACAACTGTAGATTTTGTGGGGATTGTTAGATCCGTATTTACATGTTTTGGATTTGATATTCTATTGTTGCAAATGTTTCCGCATAGACCCATCCCCAACTACTGGTATCAAAGCTTAGTTATTTCAGAGGAAGTGTTTGCTTTATGGTTTTATTAGTGGTTATTACTGACATGGATGAGAGCAGGATTTTTTTCTTGATGTGAAGATCACAGGAAAAGATTCAATCTCAAGTGGGAGCTGAAAGAGTAAGGTTTCTAGAAATTCTAGTGACCGGAATTAGTTAAGTGGCAATGGATGTCGGTAGGGTAACCGTGGTTAGTTACAAGGTGACTGTGGTCGGTTACAGGGTAAACTAGTTTTAAATAGAAAATCATAGATCTAAATAATTAAGAATATGCATGGAATGCATCTTGGTTGCTGAGGTGTCCCTGGTTCTTAGAGGCACAAGCATGTTGGTCAGATTGTAGATCTGGGTTATTAAGGTATGATTTTATCTTGGTATTACAATACTTGTATGTTTTGGTTACAAATGCATGGTTTTGGATTACAGATCTAGACAGAGAAAATGAGCAAGTATGCATCCTTGGTGCAGTTATATGCACGGGATTTGATAGAGAGGCAGTAACACAGAACAAAGATGGGGCTTCCATTAGAGAAGCATGTACTTTAGTTCAGTTGAAGATGCAGTTAAGTATCTTGGTGCTGGTAAGGTGATGTATTTCATCTTGATGTAATTTATTACATGGTTTATTACTGTATTGTTTTTGTATGATATTTGGATGCTTCTTAAAATGACAGGCTCAACTCAACTATTGGATTTGGTAAAAGTAGGCACCTGGTGTGGTGCTTTACGCCAAATTGTGTGGCATTGGGTTCATTCTATTAGCATTGACATTAATCTAAGAACTAAGGTCAGTCATAGAGGAACTGATATCAGTGAGCTAACCATGGTTGGTTAGGGGATGACCATGGTCAGTCTCTGTGGCAACTTATCTGTATAGGTTTTTTTGCAGCGGGAGAGGGTAGATAGTTTTTTGTCCTAGTTTGGAGGATCAATTTTCTTGCATAGAGTGTACATGGAAGAGGTGGTGTGGATCACGTCATGGTTTAGATCAAAATGAGGATGGAGTTGGCTCGATTAGTCCAGTGAGACTTTGAGTCAGACATCTCTATATGATTCATGTTTTATTTCTTTCTTTTGGAATAACTGATATTATTTTTGGATACTGTGCATAGATTTACACCATGGTTTTTGGTGCTGTTTGACTTTTATTTCCCAGTTGTGTGGAATCTTGAGAACAAGGGTTTCTATTCTAAAGAAGAGATCCTCAATGAAAAGTCATGATTAGACATAGTTGCAAGTAACGAGAGATGTTGAGTACACACAGATGGAAGGAAGGTGATTTACCTACTTCACAAGAAGTCCAAATTCTTTGATGTAGAAGTATCCTCAGAGAAGAAAGGGAATACATTTTTTATTTCTTTCATCTGGTTTTATTTCTCACTGACATATTATATTTATAGCTTTGTGTTAGAAGAAGTGCAGGAGTTTTTGTGTTCAATGGTAGCAAGCCATGGTTGTTGGCATTACAAGATTAGATACATGATGAACATGCAGAGTGAGAGGATATTGCTACTATTCAGAGTAGCAGGAGGCACAAGTTGGTTTCTTAGGGAAGTGATGGATTTGCAAGTATTTTGATTTTATTTCTTTTTGATGTCACTTTTGGTTTATTTTGTGGTGCATGGATATCCCTTAGGAAAGATAGTTGATGGTTGATTGAGCTGGTTTTAGATGATAGAGCAATTTTTAGAGTTTTAAGGGTGAAAAAGGAGAAAATATGACTGTTATAGAGACCGGTGTTGGTTAGGGGTAACCATGGTCAGTCATCTTTTAACCATGGTCGGTCAGGTAGTGACCGGTGTTGGTTGGGGGAAACCATGGTCAGTTTGATCACAAGTTTGACAAAAATTTTTATTTACAATTTTTAGATGGTGCCCTTGTTTTAGTTTCATATTGATTGATTGTGTAGAGTATGTTGATGACATGTTTGCTTGTATTTGCACTTGGTATTAGTGGCACGGTTTAGCATGGATGTTTTTTTATTGACATTTATGAGCACAAGATTCATATTTAGCTTTGGAGTTAGTCGGTGGCAGAATGGGAGCTTCTGGATATACATGGTGAGTTTGTACATATGGATAGATTCAATTTTGTGAGTCTATGATGATGTAAATGTTTGTTTTACAAATGGATACCTTTGAGCATGGTTATGGGATGTTTGGATTTCCTTTTGTTACTATGTTACTCCATTGAGATGTTATCTATAGATTATTGTCTTATACATGCTAGTTGTTTATGTAGGGTTGGATTTGTAGATTGCAGTGTTTATATTCTTTGAGTTATGCAGGTTTGTGGATTGATCACCCATTGTTGCAGGTAAAACTTATTTGGGTTGTCTTTACCCAAGATCTTGTTCTGCTTTCATATATTCCAGTTTGACTTGTCTTGGTTAGTTGTATTAGTGGTTTCATGGAGACATGGATAGATGGATGGAGAACATGGATGGTTTTATAGGTATGGCTATGGATGTGATAGAGGCTCAATATTTTAGTTTTCATGGGAGCTCTTCCAGCTATGTTAATCATGATGGTTTATTGCATAATGAGCAAGGTTGGCTTGTTTTCTTGATACCAACAATTGGTATGGTGTTATGATTTAGTGGGAGCTTGAGGCTTGGTGTCACGAATTAGTTGTAGCTTCATGCAGGTTTGGTAAGTCATGGTTTTGTCTTCTTGTTTTAGAAGATGGTTTGATATTCCTGGTTTACTTTTGAGAGAATTTTTGAAGGAAAGAATAGAGGGTCTTGATTAGTGTTTGGGCTCTCTAAACTTGGAAACAATGGCATGGGAGGTCTAGGGGCTAGTTTTCCAGCTTGGATCAAACAATTTTCAGCTCTAATCGCAATGCTATAAGCAATGGGGATAGTTGTGCCTCCCATGGACTGAATTAACATAGAAATATCAGAATTTAGAGCTTTGAGATAGTAAAGAAAAGCACCTTCTGCTGTTGGCCTGACTTCCACTGGAATTCTCTCCCAAGTCCTTTGAAATCTGAAGTTGAAATCAGTTAGCTACTCATTGGGAGCTCTCTTGATGGTTCTCAACTGCTCCAAAAGAAACAAGTTGTCTCCCTTATCTCCAAATTGCTCATGAAGTGCTACACATAGCTAGTTCCAATTTTGAATAGAACCTGAGGCAAGGCTTCTAAACCATTGCAAAGCATTCCCCTTGAATGAAGATGCCAACAATTTGACAGTAACTTACATCTCATTGATTTCATGAATTGCACAAAGGTTGGCAATGTCTTTAACATGATCACCAGGAGTAGTTTGATTCTCTCCAGTGAAGTATGGAATGTTCTTCAAGGCTGCAATTGGAATTGGATTTTGTGCATTGAGAGCAAGTGGGTTGCTGCCAGTGAAATTGACATAGGGGTTGTTTTGTGCCATTCTAATTGGCCTTAGAACCCTTGTTGATTGAATGAAAGGCCTACCAGGTGGAGGAGTTGAGAGAGTTCTGTTTGGTGGAGATGGAGACCTTTGGATTCTCCTCCAAATTTTCCTTACTCTTGGAGATAACTGCAGATATTCAAACAACACCTCTTCTTCTCCAGCTCTTGACCTTGTAGTGATTCTTCTCATGAGTTTTCAGGTCTGCACTTCTAAAACCAGCTGATTCTTCTTCCTTGGAGTCACCAGATGTGCAACTTATAGCTCTTTTAAGCAAGAAAATTGTAGCAGATGCACATCAAATTTGTTGTAATGAAAATGAGACCTCTAAGGTTCCACCGGGTGTGCCAAAACTGTTGTTGCAAATCAGCAGCACCCCTGGATGCAAATCAAGTTTCTAAGTTGATGTTTCAGGCATCTAGTGTGATTACACAACATTGAAACCTCTCTCCAAGTGTGGGACTTGTAAAATGAGAGAGGAATCTTTAGATTAGAGGCTAGTTCCTCAAAATCCTCTGATCAGATCTGTTATTTGCACAATTGCAGAGGTTTGAATCCTAATCCTACTCTAGATTCCAAGGAGACAAAGATAGAGAGAGTAAAAGAAACTAAAACTAATGCTAAGGTGATGCACCAAAGGGGTTGTAGACACCTGACTACATGAAATACACAATCCATAAGGAAACACAGCACAAAACATGCACAAAATGCTCAAAATGTAATGAAAGATCAAGAAATCAATGATAGATATATGAAAGGATTGAGGAATTTAATCACTGAACATATATCAACATTAAGATCCAATACAGTGCATTACATTGATCCAGAGGCAAGAAAAAGTGCTGTATTACATGGAAAGGTAAAAATTTCTTCACAAATTCTACCAAAGAAGGAAGAAAAGGAAGTTACAGAGTTGAAAAGGTGTCTCCCCTTGCAAAATGAACTCATTCTGGCTTTTACAATGCAAGCCATGACCCCCAGGAGAGAGAAACGCGGGAAAACATGCAAGCCATTCAACCATTGACAACATTGCATTCAAAATAGCATGGGTGACCTGAAAAACCCATTCCTAGGCATTTTTAACCATGCTGGGAGAGAATGCGAGCCATTCTTCATTAAAACAGTGGTTGAAATGTCAGTTCTATTCATGGCCACGTACCAGAGGTGTTTCTTGATTTTCTCTCCCAAAAATCAACCAAAATGAAAAATTGACCTCAGAATCATGTAGATAATTTCACCATCTTTCCATTGATATAAATAACGTGAAAAACCAAGATTTCGATCGAAAGATATGGCGATTTGAAGTTTTAGGGCAAAAACAGGCCAAAATCGGATCGGCAGGCAAAAAGTTTGAATTTTTACCCGTTTGGTCTTTGGAAGATTTTTCAAATTTTCCCCACGCTCCACCACTCCAGGTGCCACATGGCACATTCTGATTGGGCACGAGCCCTTCCTGACCATTTTTTCCTTCGGGTCGCTTGGTGTTTTTTCGCCCTTGGACACATGGCAGCTCCTGATTGGCTGCGAGCCTTCTAGGGAAAAATTTCCCACAAAAACTCCGCTGAGCCATAACTTGAAAAATATGTGGAGTTAGGAGGAAAAATTTACCTTTCTAGAAAGCTGAGAAAGATCTCTATTCAATGGTGCCATTTCCAAAATTTTTTGAGTGCCTAGAAAACAAAATATTCTGACTGAGGCAAGAGAGAAGGAAAGATGTAAAGGAGTTAGCCACAAAATGAGCAGGGGGCACATTTGGGATAACAATTTTGGTGACTTAGAGGGGTCATCTTCCTGTTGGATGAAGTTACTAGTTACCTAAAGAAATCCATTGGGCATGGATTCACTTGATTCTCTGTTTAATACCCCAATTGACTAGAACGTTGCAAAGAGGAACATGTAAAATCACTTGATGGAGCAAGGCCTACAAACATATTCCCAGGAATAGCAAGCTGTGCCAAAGCACTTAGGGAAAGCAATACAACCTACAACAAAACAATGTGCACAAGAACTTGGAGGAATGAAAACCTAAGCTAATATTTACAAGGTGGAGAATTTCCCTCTAGTAGCAATGCTTTAGATAGATTCCATTGACTGGAATCTGCAGTTCTTCGCCATCCAATGAAGACAATTGGAAGGCATTGCTGTCCTTACACTGACCATGTATGGGCCACTCCAAATGGCATCAAATTTTGAATGCCTTCCTGATTTTTCTCTATCTGCATCCCATTTTAACACTAGATCTCCAACTTGGAAAGATCTACTCTTGGCCTTCCTATCAAAGGTCTTCTTGATCAAAGCTTGATCCTTCTCCATTGCTTGGGATGCCTGATCCCTGATCTCTTGGAGCTCCATCAACTCTGCATATCTCACCTCCATGGGCCCAAACTCTTGCAACTCTAATTGCTTCATGAGTTCCAATGTTGGCAACTCAAGTGACATGGGCAAGATTGCCTCTCTTCCATAAACAAGCCTGAATGGAGAGTTACCTGTGGATCTCTTGGGAGTTATCCTATCAGCCCATAAGGCTGATTTTAGTTTGGTATGCCAAGACCTCTGATTCTCATCAAGAGTCCTCCTAATGATCCTCAACAAGTTCTTGTTTGTAGATTCAGCCCAGCCATTGCCCTGAGGGTAGTAGTTTGATGAAGTACTTAGGTAGATCCCGTTCTTGACAGCCCACTCAGTCACCTTGGATCCAATGAATGCTAATGCATTATCTGAGATTATTGTAGCAGGTATGCCAAATCTGGTTACTATCCCCTCATAAAAGTCTAAGATGCTAGACTCATTTGCTTCCTTGAGTGCTACTGCTTCAGTCCACTTGGTGAAGTAGTCTGTGGCTATCAAAATCCACTTATGCCCTTGGCTTGAATTGGGATTAATGACTCCAATGAAGTCTAAACCCCATTGCATGAATGTCTGGTCAACTGAAATTGGATGCAATGGAAGGGCAGCAAGCCTCTCTTTACCTGTGAAGAATGCACAATTCTTGCACCTTTTGATCCATGCAAAGCAATCACTGAAAATCTTAGGCCAATAATAACCAGCCTTCATGATTTTTAGAGCTGTCACTCTTGGTACAAAATGACCACCAGCTGGTCCACCATGGAACTCTTCCAACACCCTATGAATTTGATTTGTGCTAATGCATCTCAGTAGCACTCCATTCACATCTTTCTTGAACAAAACACCGTCCACTATGGCATATGGGACAACCTGCAATATGAAGTGTCTTCTTTGGGTTTTGTTCATCTCTGGAGGGCATAGGCCTGTGCTTAGGAAATGCATTATATCTTGGGTCCAGCAAGGAGTGGGGATAACATTATCCTCTTCTTGAGTGCTACCTTACACATGGCTATCTTGAACTTTCAAAACAACCTATTCTTTATTGCATACTCCTTTTTGCTTGCCCAGAATTAGCTGCTCACACAATCCTTTTCCTCTTACCAGCTTGGTGACCTTGATCTCAATATCATACTCCATGACACGAGTGATGCAACCTGCCCTTTTCTCATTCAAATCCTTGTTGAGGAGGAAGTCCTTTACTCCTGCATGAGAGACCAACAACTGAACCTTGTTGTTTGAGACTAGATGCTTGAATTTCTTCAAGCTTCTGATTACTACAAGTACATGCTTCTCAATAAAATAATATCTCACCTCATAGTCATCTAGGCTTTGGCTGAAGAAAGCAATTGGCTACTCATCATTGTCCTTGTTCTGCTGTAGCAAAATGGCAGAAATAGTATCATTACCTCCAAATGCATAGAGGATGAAATCCTTGGAGAAATCTGGGTTGATGAGAGTTGGTGCTTGGGAGATGGCTTCTTTGATTGCTTCAAAACTCTCCTTGCCTTCTGCTGTCCACTTGAAAGCCATGCTTTTCTTTAACATTTTGGTGATAGGTTTGACAAGGGCTGCAAAATCTGGGACAAACCTCCGAACAAAGTTTATTCTCCCTAATAAACTCTGAAGGCACATCTTATGGCTTGGCAATGGTAGTGCTCTTATGGCTTCAACCCTCTCTGCATCAATTGCTAATCCTTCTTTGGAGACAATATGGCCAAGGAGCTTTCCTTCATGTGCTAGGAAGATACACTTCTTAGGATTCAAAGACACTCCAAATCTCCTGCACCTTTGGAAGACTTGTCTCAAATGAGAGAGGTGGTCTGCTGCATTCTTTGAAAAAACAATGATATCATCAAGGTATATCAGCACCATGTTATTAATCAAACCTTTGAACGCCATGTCCATAGCTCTTTGGAAGGTAGCTCCAGTGTTGGACAACCCAAATGTCATTTTCCTGTATGCATAAGTTCCCCATTTGGTTGTGAAGGATGCATTGAACTGATCTTCTTCCTTCACCATAATCTGATTGTAGCCCGAGTAGCCATCAAGTAGTGAAAACCTCTCGGAGCCAGCCACAACTTGCAAAATTTTCTCCATAGAAGGGAGTGGGTAATGGTCCTTGAGAGATTCACTATTCAAGTCTTTGAAGTCAACACACAATCTGATCTCTCGACTTTTCTTTCTGACTGGAACTAAGTTGGCAACCCAACTAGAATGCTTGATTGGGAATATGATTCTTAACTCAATCAACTTGCTCAATTCCTTCCTCATGAGAGGTTCCATGTGTGGATTGACGGGCCTTTGTTTCTACCTGATGGGCTTAGTATTTGGGTCTAACTCAATGGTGTGCTGAGCTAACTTGGGATTGAAACCTTTCAAATCTTCATAGCTCCAAGCAAACACATAGGGAACTCTTGACACAGTTGTATGAACTCGTACCTTTCTTGTTCAGTTGTCATCTTTCCAATTTGCAATGGTTTGTTCTTTTCCACCAAGATGGATACTGAATCTTCTCTCTTGACCTGAATGTTTGCTTTCTCTTTCCTAAACTGATCATTGGGATTGAAAATGGACTCCAAAGTGATAAGTCCCTTGGGAAGCTTGCTAGTTCTTAGCTATACCACTTGGTCACCATACTGCTGTTCCAATTTTTCCTGATTTTTAGCTAAGAACTCAGCTTCTTCTTGTAATAAATGGATTATTTACTGGTCATTCTCAAACACTTGCCAACTTACATTGTTATCTGGCACTGAAGGCATCACAATCACATGGATGTTTGGCTGTACCTTATCTTTTTAAATGCTCTCCACAACATCAAAGGCTACCCCAACTGCTGCAAGCTTGTTAGCAGCTTGGTTCTCTTTCCTAGGAATTGATTTGATGCCAAAACCCTCAAAATCTTCAATGAGGTCCCACACCCTATTCTTGTAGCACTTGAGTAGATCATTCTTGACAGCATGCTTCCCTTTGACCTGGTTGACAATCAACTCACTTTCACTGAAGACTTGCAAGTTCTTTATTCCTCTCTTTATTGCCCAATGCATCCCTTGCACCAAGGCTTCATATTCAGTAGTGTTATTGGAGCATGCAAACTGAAATCTAAAAGCTGAATAGTACTTTACTCCTTGAGGTGAAATAAGCATAGCTCCACCTCCTGCACCTTGTCTACTCCTTGATCCATAAAAAAAAAGCTGCCATACCTCATTGTCATCCTTGTGGTTTGGCTCAGTGATGTTAGGAATGGGCTAATCTTCTTGATGTATGCAATAGAGCCCTAGCTCAGATTCTTCTGCTTCTTGATAAGGATCAAAAGCATGCACCTTGTTTTCCCATTCATCAAGAGTTAGATCCAGGATGCTTCCAACCTTGGTGTCAGCTTCATCAGTGCTTGGGTGATCTTCTTGATCAAATGCCAAACAGTTGGCATTGATCTGACTTGGAGTGTAGGGCTCAATGTGGAAGTTTGCAATAGGTTCATACCTGATTGTAGGTTTGGTTCCATACCTCGTTCTGAACAGCATGTGTGACCAATCAGCAGACAAATATCCTCCAATCTTGGCTGTGAAATCTCCTGACAAACATAGGGCAAAGAGTGGTGGAAGGTCTATAACTGATACATCTTGTAAAACAAAAACATTTGGACATGCATGCAAGGTAAGACTCAAGTTTCTAATCACCCCAACTGTTGTTACTGCTGTCCCATCCAACTGCACTACTCCTTTAGATATGGTTTCATATTGAAGTCCTAGCTGATCAGCTATTTGCTTGGGCATCACTGAGCTACTTGCCCTGGAATCAATCATGCAATTATGCACCAATTGGTTTCCAATGATTAATGAGACATAAAAAGGAGGGGGCTTTAACATTTTACCTTGCTATCCTCCATGATTCCCTTCAGGCTGGGTAACATTTGTGAGCACTTTCTCTTGCATTTGGACTTGCTGATTCGAAGTTGGCCAGTCCTTCATGGTAGCTTGTAGTAAATCTCTCTGGCCTGGGATAGATAGGGATTCCCACATTGATATATTTACATTTGTCTTCTTCATCTGATCAATGATACTAAATGGTGATGAAGGATCTCTTTGCTGTCCCTTGGTTTGCATATTCATCCCTTGCATGTGGGCAGCAACAATTGATATTTGAGTTGGTCTAGGAGTTGTTCTTGGCTGCCCTTATGCATTTACAACTGGATTTTTTTTGCCAACCATTTATGGAGCCATAAAAGGTTGTGGATTGGTTGGAGCTAATGGCTGTTCTTCACCCAAATTCCTTCTTTTTGACCTTGTGTTGGCTGCAACACCTTGAGAGACTGTTTGATTTATGCCACAAAAATCCTCTGCCTGCCAGTTCACAAGTGTGGTGTCATTTGGAGCTGATTACTGCTGGAATGTTTCTTGTTGTTGGTTGTTTCCTTGACTTCCCTCACCCTCCACACCAGTAGTTGTCACCATTAATGCTTGATTCAAGGCACCGTTGAAACACATAGATTGGTTGTGAGGTTCATTGCATGGAAAACACCAATCATACTCCTGAGTAACGTTGTTTTGTGTTTTCACCAATGCCTTAGAGGTAGATATAACATTTGGATTATAGCGCTGAAATGGTCTGTTGGCAAGAGGCCTTGCTTGATTTAGATTTACAGCTAGATTGGGTGGTCTATGAGGTTGATATGGTTGCCTGTTAGGCTGCGCTTGAGGCTGGAAGGAAGGTCTAAAACTTTGGGCTTGTTGCCTCTTGAGAGTAACCAGCTCATTACCTAAATTTTGCAATTGCTTCATGACTTCTTAAAGTTCATTTGAGGCACTAGAAGATGAAGTGGAAGCTTCACTTGAATTCTAATTTCTAGGAGTGGGAGAAGGAGCCAAATTAGGTGCTTGATTAGTGTTTGGGCTCTCTAAACTTAGAAACAATGGCATGGGAGGTATAGGGGCTAGTTTGCTAGCTTGGATCAAACAATTTTCAGCTCTAATGGCAATGCTATAAGCAATGGGGATAGTTGTGCCTCCCATGGACTGAATTAACATAGAAATATCAGAATTTAGAGCTTTGAGATAGTAAAGAAAAGTACCTTCTGCTGTTGGCTTGACTGCCACTGGAATTCTCTCCCAAGTCCTTTGAAATTTAAAGTTGAAATCAGTCAGCTGCTCATTGGGAGCTCTCTTGATGGTTGTCAGCTGCTCCAAAAGAGACAAGTTATCTCCCTTCTCTCCAAATTGCTCATGAAGTGCTACATATAGCTGGTTCCAATTTTGAATAGAACCTGAGGCAAGGCTTCTAAACCATTGCAAAGCCTCCCCCTTGAATGAAGATGCCAACAATTTGACAGCAACTTGCATCTCATTGATTTCATGAATTGCACAAAGGTTGGCAATGTATTTAACATGATCACCAGGAGTAGTCTGATTCTCTCCAGTGAAATATGAAATGTTCTTCAAGGCTGCAATTAAATTGGATTTTGTGCATTGAGAGCAAGTGGGCTGCTGCCAGTGAAATTGACATAGGGGTTCTTTTGTGCCATTCTAATTAGCCTTAGAACCCTTGTTGATTGAATGAAAGGCGTACTAGGTGGAGGAGTTGAGAGAGTTTTGTTTGGTGGAGATGGAGACCTTTGGATTCTCCTCCCACTTTGCCTTACTCTTGGAGTTAACTACAGATATTCAAACAGTGCCTCTTCTTCTCCAGCTCTTGACCTTGTAGTGATTCTTCTCATGAGTTTTCAGGTCTGCACTTCTAAAACCAGCTGATTCTTCTTCCTTGGAGTCGCCAGATGTGCAAATTATAGATATTTTAAGCAAGAAAATTGCAGCAGATGCACATCAACTTTTCTGCAATGAAAATGAGACCTCTAAGGTCCCACCAGGCGTGCCAAAACTGTTGTTGCAAATCAGCAGCACCCTTGGATGCAAATCAGGTTTCTAAGTTGATGTTTCAGGCATCTAGTGTGATTACACAACATTGAAACCTCTCTCCAAGTGTGGGACTTGTAAAATGAGAGAGGAATCTCTAGATTATAGGCTGGTTCCTCAAACTCCTCTGATCAGATCTATTATTTACACAATTGCAGAGGTTTGAATCCTAATCCTACTCTAGATTCCAAGGAGACAAAGATAGAGAGAGTAAAAGAAACTAAAACTAATGCTAAGGTGATGCACCAAAGGGGTTGTAGACACCTGAATACATAAAATACACAATCCATAAGGAAACACAGCACAAAACATGCACAAAATGCTTAAAATGTAATGAAAGATCAAGAAATCAATGATAGATATATGAAAGGATTGAGGAATTTAATCACTGAACATATATCAACATTCAGATCCAATACAATGCATTACAGTGATCCAGAGGCAAGAAAAAGTGCTGTATTACATGGAAAGGTAAAAATTTCTTCACAAATTCTACCAAAGAAGGAAGAAAAGGAAGTTGCAGAGCTGAAAAGGTGTCTCCCCTTGTAAAATGAACTCATTCTGGCTTTTACAGTGCAAACCACGACCCCCAGGAGAGAGAAACGTGGGAAAACATGTAAGCCATTCAACCATTGACAAAATTTCATTCAAAACAGCATGGGTGACCTGACAAACCCATTCCTAGGCATTTTTAACTATGCTGGGAGAGAATGCGAGCCATTCTTCATTAAAACGGTGATTGAAACGTCAGTTCTGTTCATGGCCACGTACCAGAGGCGTTTCTTGATTTTCTCTCTCAAAACTCAACCAAAATGAAAAATTGACCTCAGAATCATGTAGATAATTTCACCAGATTTCCATTGATATAAAGAACGTGAAAAATTGAGATTTAGATCTAAAGATATGGCGATTTGAAGTTTTAGGGCAAAAACAGGCTAAAATCAGATCGGCGGGCAAAAAGTTTGAATTTTTACCCGTTTGGTCTTTGGAACATTTTTTAAATTTTCCTCATGCTCTGCCACTGCAGGTGCCAAATGGCACATTCTAATTGGGTGTGGACCCTTCCTGACCATTTTTTCCTTCGGGTCGCTTTGCAGCTCCTGATTGGCTGCAGGCCTTCTAGGGAAAAATTTCCCACCAAAACTCCGCTGAGCCATAACTTGAAAAATACGTGGAGTTAGGAGGAAAAATTTACCTTTCTAGAAAGATGAGAAAGAGATCTATCCAATGGTGCCATTTCCAAAAGTTTTTGAGTGCCTGGAAAACAAAATATTCTGACTGAGGCACAAGAGAAGGAAAGATGTAAAGGAGTTAGCCACAAAATGAGTAGGGGGCACATTTGGGATAACAGTTAGGATTTTGGATTTTAATTTCTTCACAGATAACATGATTTACACCTTACTGGTTTACACAGTAACCATCGCCAGTTAGAATCATTGTAATTGTAACCGTCATTGGTTAGATTAAGGGTACTCATAACCATCACCAGTCAGCATCAGGGTAACTGTAACTGTCACCAGTTACATATGAATGAAATTTTATATTTAACTCACAGGAATTTAATATATCTTTTGTTTTAAAGATGATTTGAAGGTTTTAAATGCATGGCTATCATACCCTAAGTTTGTCTAAGATTATATAAGATAGAAAACAAGGGTTAGAGGTGTTAGATGAGAAAAGAGAAGAATTGAGCTATCCTTGGTTGAAAGGATGAAGAAGAGGAAGAAGAAGAAAAAAAGTAGATTGCATGAAGAAATTTTTTTTCATGGAGAGAAGCTGAATAGAAGGAAAGTGCAGGTACACTATTGATGAGAAGATGGTATTATCTTCTATTGTATTTCCTTTATATTATTTAGTCTCATGTAATGGCTTACATAATATGCAAAGCACTTAGTGTTTCATATTGTTAGATCCATAGGTTATTATGAGATCTTGTTATTGCTCATTCTTGTAGATCCACATATTGCGAGATCTTGTATTACAGATCCATTAGATCATGATGTATTGTTGAGCCATATAAATCTAGTATTATAGAGGAATTTGTCTTCATGTTTGTATAGGTTGATGCAATGATGGAGGAGAGACTTACTTCTTGGTGCATGATTATGGTTACACATTGGTAGACCCTTCTAGAGGTCTTGTTTACAGATTCACAGTACAGTGAGAGCTTGGTTACACAATGGAAGATGTAGGGTAGCTTCAAGTATGTGATATCTGGTGGTGTTTCAGAGGCACAATTGTAGTGCACTCAAGTAGATCCAGTTAGAGATCTAAAGGAGACACATGTGGTGGTATGGAGGCATGGTTTAGTGTACTCAAGAAGATCTGGTTGGAGATATGAGAGGAGGAGATAATATTGTAGATATACATGTACTCTTGTGCAGAAGAGTTGGTTTGTAATCTCTTATTATATTATATATATGAGATATTTATCTTTGGTGGACGTAGCCCACATTGGGTGAACCACGGTACATGTTTTGTTATGTGTGTGTACTTTTGTGTGATTTGGATTATTCTTGTTTATACTTCCACTGTTGTAGATTTTTTTGGGGATTGTTAGATCCGTATTTGCATGTTTTGGATTTGATAGTCTATAGTTGCAAATGTTTTGCATAGACCCATCCCCAACAACATAAACTACAGAAAACGCATCCACATGTGGATCTTTTGGTTAAAGAAGAAATATTTTAGTTATTAGTAGTGGGATTCATCAAACCTATTGATTAATCTGAATGGATCTCCAACATAGTACTTGTTTAGAATAAACCTTTTGGTATAAGGATTTGCACATATTTCAGGGACATCAAAAAAGCATGTCCTAAATATGACTTTCCTCTTTGAAACATCGACATGATTTTCTATTCTATTGCTAGCCACAAAATGTTATCCCTTATATAGGTATTCTCGAGCTATTATAAAATTAATATTACAGAAGAGTACCAACATAAAACAACCTTTATTACTCATGCACCTTTTTTCTCTCATGTTATGCCTTTTGTCCCCAAGAATATAGGTGTAACATATGAGAGAGCTATGACTGTCATATTCCATGACATGTTACAAGAAATTGTAGAGGATTATGGAGATGATATCATAAAAAAATCTAAGACTAGATTAGAACACCTAGTGATCCTTTGCCATATATTATAATGGCTCCTAGATTACAAGGTTCATTTAAATCCCAAGAAGTGTGTATTTAGAATAATTTTAGTAAAATTATTGGTATTTATTGTGTCTCACCGTGGAATTGAAGTATATCCCATCAAAGTAACTATTATCATTGATATGAATCCTCTTATGTGTAGCTCGTAAGGAAAAATTCAAGCCATCCGAAGATTCATCTCAAAACTTGCAAACAAGAACCACCCCTTCACCCATCTGCTAAAGAAATATATTGATTTCCACTGGGGTCCGGATTTCCAAACATCCTTTATTCAAATCAAACAATATTTGGAAAAACTTCATATTCATATACCACCGATCCCAGGTGAATATTTTTTGTTATACATATCTGCTACCCAATTTACTATTGGCGCACTCTTATCATTGGATGATACCCAACACAAGGAAAGATTCGTCTATTACCTTGGCCACACCTTAATTACATACGAGCTCAAATATCCATATATTGAAAAATCATGCTTAGTTGTTGTCTTCCCTTTCCAAAAACTCCTCCATTACCTTTGGAACAACCATACTAGGCTAATATATAAAGTTGACCCCCTGAAATATATTTAGTCAAAACCTACACTTACATGAATGATTACTAACTGGATTATTTTTCTAAGTGAGTTTGAAATTAATTATGTCAATAAAAAATTAGTCAAATGATAAGTGCTTGCTAACCAACTGGATGAAGAACAACTTCCAGAATTGGAACCCTTAAGTCTGGATCTGTTAGATGATTCTGTTTTATATATTGAATAATCATCAACCTGGAAGGCATATTTTAATGGTTCATTCACATTTAATGGTTTAGGAGAAGGAGTGATCCTTATTACCCCCACATGATATATCGTCCCAAAAGCATTCAGATTGGGCTTCTTATGTATAAAAAAAATTCCAAATATAAATATCACATTGTAGGACTTAAATTCATTATCATATGGAACATCAGACAAGTTGAGGTTATCATTGAATCATAACTTATCATTAAACAAGTGAATGATGAATATAAAGTAAAAGATGAGAACATTATCCCATACAAATACATGATAGACGTCCTGAAATAGAATTTTGTTCATATTTCCTTCCATCAAATTCCATGCATGTAGAACTGATCAGTGGATGCTATGGGTACCATTGGATCCTTCCTACGCTTATCACTATATACTAGAGATTTTCAATTCCTCGTCGATCATGTAATGGTAACATCCTATAACATGCTAGAATCATGTTTGGTATGTGAAGTTTTTTGTCCCTTTCCCATTGGTGCATCAATATTTATAACTACATGCAAGATGGTAACTTCCCACCGACATCTCCCACTCCAAAAAATGAACCCTTATCCAGTGTATAGTTTGTTACATCCTATTTGGGGAAACTCTCTATCATTGAGGTTACAATGGGTATGTATTACGTTGCCTTAATTCTGAATAAGCTATCCAATCAACCAAAGAGGTGCACGAAGGCATTTTTGGTGCTAATATAAGTGGCATAGTCCTCGCAAAGAAAATTTTACACGTGGATACTACTGGCCTACTATGGAAATAGATTGTTGTCAATATGTGAAGAAATGTGTCATATGTTAAAAACACACAAATTCGATCCATGCACCATCTCATTCCTTGTAGTCTATCACAACACCATGTCTGTTTAGAAAATGGGGGTTCGATCTTATAGGAAAAATCACCCCCACCTCATCTAATGGCCACAAACACATTATCACTACCACTGAGTACTTTACCATATTAGTGAAGGTTGTTCCTCTCACCTATTTCACTGGTGCTAAGATTTATAATTTCATCATGAACCATATTATTATCCGCTACGACATCCCTTATACCATTTTATTTGATAATGGAAACTCATTCAAGAAAAAGCAAGTGAAGGTTCTCTACCAATGCTTTAAAATTCACCAAAAGTGGTATACACATTATTAACCTCAAGGTAATGGGAAAGTTAAGGCCAAAAATAAAATTATTATTTGGATTAAGGAGAAAATGGTTGGTGAAATAGGCCATAATTGGCATCTCCAATTCCATCCTATCCTTTGGGCCTATCACAATTCCATTCACACACATACTGGTACAACCCCCTATTCTTTGGTATTTGGAACGCAAGCCATTATACACCTAGATATTGAGCTCCCCTCTTTTATAATCTCCTTGCCAAATTATTTGGATAAAGAAGAGGACTATAGAGTAACAAGGCTAGCTGAGCTTGAATTTCTAGATGAAAAATGCCTTCATGTCATGGACCATATTAAAGTGTATTCGAATCAAATATGTGAAGGATACAATAAATGTATCATCACTTGGGAATTTTAGGTAGGTGATCTTGTGCTTAAGGAAACCCAATTTAACACTACCAAAGAATGTGAAAAGAAAGACAAATTTGAGACTAACTGGTTAGGGCTATACATTTTGGTGGCTAAATTTGGTTCCAAGGCCTATAAAATTAAATATCATGATGGTGAGGAGCTCCATGAACCTATGAACATCATGCATCTCAAGTGTTTCTATTCCTGATCTGGTGGGCATTCAAAAAAGCAAAAAAATCAAAAATAGTAAAGATAAATAAATTCATTCAAATGTGAAAACCACGCAATTGTGGAACTTTAGACAATTCCTTTGGTGAAAATGAGTTTTTTGCGCCATAGGATGATTCATTATTCACAATAATCTCACACTTGGGGCACAATTTCTTCTTTTGAGATAGTCTTTTATCTATTTTTGAAATCCTTTTGAGCCTATCCTTTGTGGCCTTGATTTGGTTGACCCTATTCTTTTATATCTTCACATAATTTTTCCTTGTATATTCTCACCTATCACTGGGGAAATATTTTCATCTTCATTTTCCTATATATAGCTTCGGAAAACTTTCAAAAAACCCTAAATTTTTCACAAAATCCTAGAAAATTAAAAAAAATAGGTAAAACTTCCAAAATGTTAAAACATCAAAAAGCCAAAAAATTAAAAATCCTAAAATTTTATAACAATCCTTAGAAAAATCCTACTAAATTATTTGTTTGTTCTAGAACATGACATGCAGATAATCTTGTGATCTTCTTTTATCGACAAAGGTTGGTTTCTTGTTATGTCTATCTTCCCGACATATATCATTTTCTGAGGCAATTTCATAGCACACATTTCCTATCATGATACTTCTATTTCCTCAATCTATTCCCTTGCATGTATCCTTACGTTGGGCATCATATTAACCATTTTCATATAACTCAAACATTAAGGAACTACATCTTGATAACAAAAACATTGGTACAACTTTATTGAAAATTGTTTGTTTGTACTTGTTTGTTTACTTTCTTGCTTATTTAGTTTCACATATTGCATTTATTAGGTATTTTTATTTGATTCAGTGCTTTAGTGAAGAACAAAAAATAGTATGATGGCTCTTTATGTCATTTGACCCTTTATCTGTATGTTTATATCAAATGAAAAGGTACTTCCGAGCCAAGATTGTACGTATGTTATGTCACGATATTTATAGTCACCATCTATCTTATTTTCCATTCCAACTAACTTTCTACATATCATTTTACATTTCATTTCTTCCCTTCCCCCATATCTTGCTTCTCCCACTTGAGGCACATGATCCAATTCAACATTTTTGATTCAAATAATGGACAACCAATCCAACTTCGAATCCCTTCCACCACTATACGTTTTTCTTCCACATGATGTGTTAATAAAATCATATATTACATAATCTTTCTTATCTTTTTTTTGAGCGTCAATCGACCTCTTCTATTACCCCATCGACACTTGAGGGGGCATCTTCAATCATACTAATTTTTCTTCTACTCTTTCAAATTGTCTAAAATTGTCTACTATCTTTGAAATTGCATCGATTGTGCTACACCACGTCAAAGAGGGGAAAATGTAGACACCTAAATATGACTACACAGATCTAATACTAAAATTTCACTAATTATCATCTTTCTCATCATTTCATTATAATTAGTGTTTTCACACTAATTAGTTAGCTTTCCCCTTCATCTTGGATGTTAATTAACGTTGCTTCATTAGTTTTAATCCTATTTGAATTAATTAATTAACCATTATTAAATAATTAACATTTTTAATCTTATATTTAATCAATAAACCCTATTATTGGTTAAATCCCCCTTTCAAACCCTTCAAATTATACTAATCTCCCCTTAAATCATCTCAAAATGTATTCTATAAGCTTAACTTGGTCTGTTAATTAATCATACTTGATTAATTAAATCACCCCCAACTCCCACAAGTTGCTAATATTTAATTAATATCTTCTAATCATACTTATCCCTATCTAATTCTACTTTACCTTTATCCCACATTCACTAAGACGTAAGCTTCTCCAAAAATAGAAAGCTATATAAATAACCTAGTACACCATGTCCAAGTGTGATTCTCGGTTAAAACAACCCACTTGAGACCCAAGAAATAACCTAGGGTTAGTTAGAAAATTATGAAATAATTTTCTTTTGATTAGAAGTGTTCACAACCAAGTTGCAAGGCAACAGTTGACACTATCAGGTTCCGGAACAAATCTAAAATACTAGAACATACTTTTCATTTATTAACAATTATCAAAGGTCACAAGGTTCACATTTTAGGGTTAGAAGTTTCAGTTAGGTTAAGGGGGTAAAATATCATCATACCCACTCTATAACAGGATCAGAGTTTCAACTTGATTTTTCTCATACTTAACATATTAAAATTTTCCCTAAATAATTTCCATTGGATAGAAAATTTTCTCACCTTTATGGTGATATAAAAAAGTCCTCCTAACTCCTTGTATAACTCAAGTTATGAGAAAGCAGACTTTAGGGATCAAAATTTCCATGAGGGGACATGTGTCAAGAAGAGGTGAAGAGAAAATTTGGGTTGGCGGGTCGCGGGGCATTTGGAATTTTTCCTTACACAAGAGAAAATTCTCATTTATGCTCGTGCCTTTGTGGGTCCTATAAGGACATGTGGCAGTCTCAGAGTCATCGCCGTAGGAAAAAGGGGAGGGCGAAGCAGTGGAAGAATTTGGGGCATTTCACCCAAAAGGGAGAGAAAAAAAAAACAACGCCCATGTGCCCATGGGTCTGCTAGGGACACATGGTGCTCCAATGGCCATCGCGGGGGTGAAGGAGAGGGAAAGGCGTGACAACGGAGTTTTTGGAACAACTTTGCCAAAGGGGAGGGTGAAAGGGGTAATTGTTCGCACGGGTCCGTGCGTCTGTAGAAGGAGGTTTTCCCAAGGTAGGTTGGGAGTGCGGGGTTGCGGGAGTAAACAAAAAAATTTACCAAATCAAATTTTCTAAAGGAAAATGGGTCGTGAGGGTTCTACCCCCTCCACCAACACCCAAAGATGCCACGTGGCAGCCTGTGATAGGCCGTGGGTCGGCTGGGAGAAATGAATATTTTTTTTCAAAATTTGTAAAAGGTCTTAGGGCAAAAAGATGCCGCGTCTCCGCTACTACCCCATGAGGACACGTGGTAGCCTCTGATTGGCTATGGGCCGGTGGAGAAAATTTAAAAATTTTCCCAAGCTAAAATTTTCAAAATTATTCTAAGGGTAATTTCGATGGGAAAATTTTCGGGCCGCGGGCCCGCTAGGGAAAATTTTCCCAAATTTTCCCGCCAAGGCAGAAAAACTTTAGAGGGTCATAACTTGAGCTAGAAAGCTCGGTTTTGGGAAAACATGGACTTTATGGAAAGCTCTCGATGCCCTCTTTGCACAGGAATCATAAATTTTAATTTTTGATAAAGTTTAAAGGGTCAATTTTACAAAAACTATATGCAGGCTTTTAAAAAGCTAAATTTCTAAATTTGATTAAATTGGATCTCCTCCTTCACTCAATATGCCAAAAAAACATGGAGGATTGCTCTAGGGAGGGTTTAAAGTGTTTTAGAAAAGTTAATTTTTTCAAATTATTCCAATTTGAATTTTGTCCAACAATTGATAGAAAACAGATGAGGAAAGGATTGGCTCAATTTTGAATTAATTTAACTTTTCTTCTTAAGTGTTCTTTGTTAATTTGAGTTCCTTAATATCTTAACATGCTAAATTAATCAATTCCAAGTTGATTGTTAAGTGTAGGTCTGAACTGTGCATTTTATTTAAATTTACCAGTTTTAAAATTTGCAGTAGAGATTCACTTCAAGGAAAATTCTGTATATCCAATTTATCATTTAAGTAAAATATCCTATTTCTAATATGGTCTATACATTTATTTGTATGTAACCAATTAATTTCAAAGCTAGATGGTAAAGTCTGATTTCCAATTTCATATATTTCCAAAAGAACAAGCAATAAACTTCCTACATACGTATTTTCTTTCCTTTGCCACTATACAAAGATTCCAATCACAATTTGATATTCCAACTCAACCCAACAATGAAATGAGAGATGAACTTGCAATTCTTTATTGATTTCAACATAATATACATCTATCAAAAATTGACTGTAACAACAAAATTCTATTTCTTTCTTTCCAATAACCGAAAAAATATAAATGTCTTTCACAATTCAAATATATAACTTCATAATCAATTTCAACATCATTTCTTTACCAATATACATTACAATTTCATCCACAAGTGGGAAAGGATTACAACTAAATATGTTTTCACAAGGGACTGTCAAACTACATTTTTCCTTTGCTCCAGGACAACAACATGCACATTTTCTCTTTCTCCAAGTTGATCACAACAAAAGAGGGGGAAAGGAAATTCTCTCCACCCAACTAAGACATCCAATGAGAGGATAAGCCTTCCTTAATCATTGGCCCTTAAGCCCCAACCAAAACACAATAAAAGGTGTGATTTAACCCATAGCAACAACTAGCTTCCACAACACACAAAATTCTTTCACATGCATAATTAAATATAAAACATAGTTCAACACAAAACAATGGTTTACAACTGCAATAGAATACATTCAAATCAAAACTCAGGCTTGATCATGCAAGCTAAAGGAGCAAGGTCTAGGGGGGAAGCTACTTATTCCTCCCAATTGGGAATTGGGCATCCACTAGTAACAAACCACCAAAATAACACATATCATCCCCCCACAAATCCCTCCTTATGCCCCCCATATTTCCTTATGCCCCCAACAAAGTAAGAAATGCAAGCTATTTCTTTTCCATGGTGGATCCCAAACCCAAAATCCCTCCACAAAATTCTGATGCCAATGGAATTCCTTATGTCCCCCGCATGGATTCCCCATAGCCTTCTCCTACACCATCCCTAAGGCAGTCTACCCAACCAGTTAACAAATAAAATAAAACATGCACCATTCACACAACACAACAAGAAAATAACAACATAAAAGGAGAGTTAAATTCCTACCTCTCCATGGTTACTTTTGTTTACAATAGCAAGCTTCAAATGCCAAAACACAGTCCAAAAAAAAAATCTCCCAAGCATGTAAATATTTCTCCAAACTTCCTCCAAAAATAAGAGATCCAACACAAGAAAATGCACCCCCAAAGAAGTTGCAAAATGATTCAACAACCCCAAAACAAGCAAGGAGTTTGAATTATATAGAAGAGGGAAGAAGAGAGGATGATGTGGATCCATGTAGGATGCCACATCACACATCCTCAAATTCAAACACAAAAGAAAAAATCCATTCTCCCAAGCACAATAAAGAGGTGGGTGAAAATATGACAAGTTACTTGCACACTCCAAAAATCCCACACCTCAAGGGACAACAAAATAAATAAAATGTAAGAAAGTGCAATTAAAAACATGCAACATGATTAATAAAATTCATTATAAAAGTCACAAATCACTTCTCCAACCATAAGTATGGTTGGTAAATTAAATGTAGAGGTATGAGACAAGTTTTAATTTTCCCAGAAGCCTCCTAAAATAGCCCCCAAGGAAAATTTCAAAATTTTCATGGAGGTGGAGTATTTCATACTCCAAAACTGACTTACACAAGCTCTTACACAACTTACACATCCCTTACAAATTTAATACAAACATCCAACAACTCTTATAATTACTTTCCCATATCCCAATTTAATTTATTTAAATTTTAACCATATGATTCCTCACATTAATCTACCACATTTAATTAATTAAAAGAAGGGAACACATTACTAATAAAATACATACAACAATAATAAAAGAAACACATTAATAAAATACACAATACCCATGGTCACATGTAAATGAAATCCCCCCCATGGGAATCCCTAACAAAAATACAATACACACATACAAAACAAGTTGCCATGGTGACCTTGTTGAATTCACCTAGAATTCCATTGTGGTTGGTCTCTGATCCCCCGATGTTGTTGTGATATTTTTAACCTGCAAAATACAAATACCTCCTTCAGCCTTGTGGCCATATAAGAACATCTAATATGATACAAATAAAATCACAAAATCATCTAAGTAAGTGAATCACAACAACATCGAAGTAACAACTACATCAATTGCATTTTTAATCAACAACTATATCATCATCAAATAATATCTATTTTCTAGATCAACTCATAATATCCAAATCACATGTCTAAACAACATCCATAAAACATCCATGTCAAATAATATATCATCATCCACATATAATGTGTCTCTAATAATCATCATGCATCATAATCAAATCAAGATCAACAATAATCCATGATCAATGTCTAACAACATACTAAATCAAAACATAATAATGTCTATAATGTAATCACAGTATCAAAATAGGTATCCAAAAGGTGTCAAAGGGAAGTGGGCACTACATCCCCCTCCCCTTAGACTCAACTTCCTCCTTGAAGTCACTGGAACAAATGTGGAAACTGAACTCGTAATGAAGTAGCATCCTCCCATGTAGCTGCAGTCTCATCATATATGTCCCACTGCACCTGAACCTGATCAACCTCTTTGCCTCGAAGGCCCAGGGTTGGGCTTGCGATCTAGGATGAAAATGGGCTCCACCATCACCTACCCCTGATCCTGCACCAGCAATGATGTCCAATCTAACACATGAGAAGGATCTGCAATATATCTCCTGAGAACTAAAACATGAAAAACATCATGTACGTGAGACAAGCTGGGTGGCAATGCTAGATGGTAGGCCAAAGGGCTGATACGCTCCAAGATCTCAAAAGGACCAATGAATCTAGGAGCTAACTTAGAACCTTTTCCATAATGGATAGGGCTCTTGTGTGGCCTGACATGAAGGAACACCTTCATGCCCACATCAAAACTACGATCGATCCTATGTTGATCTGCATACTTCTTCTTCCTATCCTGTGCCTCCTGTAATCTCTATCCTGATCAACACCACCTGCTGCTCCATGTCCTGTAAAAGAGCTGGTCCAAGAGATACTCTGTCCTCTAACCTATCCCAGCTAAGAGGTGTCCTACACTCTCTACCATACAAATCCTGAAAAGGAGCCATGCCTATGGAACTCTGAAAATTGTTATTGTAGGAAAACTCCACTAAGTACAGGTACTCCTCCCATTTAGACTGCTGATCCATCACATACATCCTGAGCATGTCCTCTAAAATATGATTCACCCACTCAGTCTATCCATCTGTCTCAGGGTGATATGTTGTGCTGAAGTTGATTCTCATCCCGAGGACATACTGCATGGTAGTCCAGAAATGTGAAGTGTACAAAGGATCACGGTCACAAATGATCTTCTGCAGAATCCTGTGTAACCTGACAATCTCATCCAAATATACCCGTGCCACTGCTCTAGCTGTATAAGTGGTCTTCACTAGAGAAAAGTGAGCCACTTTTGTCAATTTATCAACCATGACCATAATGGCATCGTGGTGATATCTCGACATCGGTATCCCAACAATGAAATCCATGGAAATGGTGTCCCACTTCCATTCTAGTATAACATGAGGATAAAGAAGGCCTGCTAGATGCTGATGCTTGACCTTAACTCTCTGGCACTCTAAACATCATGACACAAACTGGGCCACATCTCTATGAAGTCCTCTCCAATGATACAACTGTCTCAAGGTGGCGTGCATCTTCTTCACCCTAGGATGGGCTGAATAGGGTGCATGATGTGCCTCTACCAAGATGTCCTACCTCAAGCCTCCATCTCTAGGAACATATATCTCAGCCTCTGTGCCTGAGAAGACCATCTTCCTCTAAGGAAAAACCATCAAACTTCCCCTCAAGGGGTCTCTGTGACTCGATCTCTGCTCAAACTACAATGTAGAAGCTGTCAAGAGGAAGCTGTTGAAGGATCCTACTCTGAAAATTTGTGCTCACTGAGGTGGCCATAGCCACATGTCTCCATTTACTGAGAGAATCTACTACCACATTCTCCTTCCCCTTCACATGCTCTATCTCCATGTCATACTCACAAAGCAACTCCATCCAACACCACTGATGAGCATTGAGATTGGGCTGCATGAAGAGGTGGCGAAGACTCAAATGATCTATCCTGAGTGTGAATCTCCTACCAAGAAGAAAATGTCTCCATCTAACCAAAGCATGCACAACTACCACAAGCTCAAGATCATGGGTAGGATAATTAAGCTCATGATCTTTGAGTTTGTGAGACTCAAAAGCCACTACTCTACCCTCCTGCATCAACACACCTCCAAGTCCTGCTAAAGAAGCATCCATGCAAACAAAAAAATCACCATGTGGATCCAAAACTAAAAGAATGGGTGTTGTAGTGAGGCACTCCTTCAGTGTCCTAAAGGCCTGCTCGCTTCTATCCGACCAAACAAACTTCTTCCCTTTCCTCTGAAGGGAAGTGATAGGGTGTACGTAATCTGAGAGAAGTCCTAAACAAATCTCCGGTAGTAACCTACTAATCCCATGAAGCTGCGCACCTCGGTCACTATAGTGGGTGCTGGCCAATCCATAATGGCTCTAATCTTGGAAGGATTGACTATGATACCTTCCCTAGAAATGATATGACCCAAATACTGCACCTCTATCTAAAAGAATGCACACTTCTCCAAGTTCCCATAAAGCTGTTGCTCATGAAGACACTGAAGAACCTGAGCGAAGGTGCCCCTCATGCTCCTCATGTGTACATGAGTATATCAAAATTTCATCTAGGAAGATGAGCACAAAGTGATCTAAGAAGGTCCTAAATACCCCATTCATCAAACTCATGAACACTGTGGGGGCATTAGTCAAACCAAAAGGCACCATTGTGAACTCATAGTGCCCATATCTCATGCGAAGGTGGTCTTATGGATGTCTACCTCCAAAATCCTCAGCGGATGGTACCCTGACTTGAGATCAATCTTAGAGAAAATTGTGGCCCCCTTCATCTGATCAAACAAGTCATCAATACGAGGAAAAGGATAACGATTCTTGATCATTACCTTGTTCAGCTGGAGTAATCAATACACAACCGCAAGGATCCATCCTTCTTCTTCACAAAGATCACTTGTGCACCCCAAGGGGATACACTAGGATGGATAAGGCCCTTCTCCAAAAGGCCCTCAAGCTACAACTTGAGCTCATAGAGCTCTGGGGTGGTCATTCGATAAGGTTACCGTGAGATAGGCTCTGCTCCAGGAACTAGATCTATATGAAAATCAATCTCACGTGGGGGTGGTAACCCCGGTAGCTCCCCTGGAAAGACATATACAAACTCTCTCAAAATGGGATGATCATCTAGCAATGGTCCACTAGACCCATCCTCTGATCTATCACTAACTGTAACAACATACATCTGATAACCCCATCACACACACCACTTAAGCTGCATAGCAGGATATGGTGTGCAAATAGAAACGGGTCTCCTGTCCCCTGAAATCACTGACTCAACTCCCAAATCATCTGCACAAGATATAGTCTTGTGGTAACAATCCATCCTGGCCCTGTGTGCAGATAACCAATCCATACCCAAAATGACTCCATACGAGCCCAAAGGAAGGATACAGAGATCTGAGGTAGTGGTGAAAGGTCCAAATCCACTACACACTCCTTAACTAAGGATTCTACAGAGATCTTGGCTCCAGAAGCCATCTTGACATCCCAACTAAGACCCTACCTAACTGCCACCATCCTGCATCGCTCTACTAAAGATGGTGCAATGAAAGAATCAGAAGAACTATAATTAAACAATACAGAGGTAGGAATACCACCAATGCTACCTTGTGGTCTCAATGATTGTGCTCTGATGCTCTGCTTGGTGGTTCTCAACCACTTCATAAATCTTGTGGTTGCGTCCCATTTCACCAACAGTCAGATCTAAAATATGTGCCTTACCCTTGTTGTTAGGGTTCTGTGGGCAAGCTCTCCAAAAGTGTCTAGTAAACTCCACAACCAAAACATCCTCTTGATCCTCCCCAATGAGTAACACCTCCAGTAGGTGCCCTAGAAGTCTATGGTGTGGATCTTGATGATCCAGATGCGGTCTACTAAGGTCTCTACTGGTGAGCTCCCGCTGACTAAGCTCTAGGTCCACCCTGTGTCCTGATGGGACCCCTAGGAGGAGGCCCCATACTTTAACCTCTCTGTGCATCAGCTCTCTGTGGAGGTCTATGAGGTGGGTGGGACTGCTACTGCTACTGCTGTGGCCTAAAGGATGACTGTGTTATACCCTGGCCACCATGAGGAAGGGGTACTGACCCCCTCAATCTACCATCCTGCATCTACTGTATGCGGCTCCGGACTCGGTCTCTAGCCTGCTGGGTCTTTCCCCAAGTCTCCTCTATAATATAGGCCTTCTCGACAGCCTCAGCTAATGTCTATGGGTAGTGGATCCACACTACACCTCCAATATCTAAATTTAGGCCCCAGATGAACCTGTGAATCCACACCTACTCATCCTGTATATACTCTAACATACTGGAGTAGATCCAGAAATCTACTCTCATACTCTGCTACAGAAAGAGATGCCTGTCGGAGGTCATGGAACTCATCGATCCTCTGCTGTATGAACCTCCATGACAAATACCTACTCCTGAATATCTCCTCAAATAGCTCCTAGGTCACTATCTCTAAATCTACATGGAGCTTCTGCTCCTCTGTCCTCCACCATACTCCTACTCCATCCCTCAGTAGATGGATCACAACACGAGCTTTCGTGTTGCTAGAATAAGGACAAAGCTTGAAGCAACCACTCAAGCTCACTAGCCAGGCCTCTACCTAAAATCCACCCATGTCACCTGAGTAATGTGAGGGCCAAAGCTTCAGATCTCCCTGATGTGATCTGTAGCTGTGGTTTGTCGACCTCTAGGTCTCTCAGCATGCTCATCCCTAATCCTAGGGCTCCGAGACCTCTCTCTATGCTCTGGAACTCTGTCACCCTATCTCCTAGGTGGTGACTCTACTCTGGATGACTCCACATGGGAGTTCTCTCCTCTATGCTCCTCGCTGGTCGAGGAGATACCTGACCCTCGATAGAAGGGGATCTGTCATGACTAGCTGACATGTCCTCCTCCTAATCCTCTGCGTAGAGTGACATTAACATCCTGAAGGGTCTGTAGAATCTGAGGTAGGATAGCTGCTACACCTTGATCCAGTGGTGGTGGTGAGTCTGAGTCTCTGTGAAGGTTCCTCTCACTCCGTCTAAGCCTCCTGCATAGACCAAAGCGAGAGTTAGTTTATTTTTCTAAGTTTTACACAACTTCCATGTTTACTAAAATATACAAATTCTAGCTAAGTTGTTTTCTAGGTTTAAAAGTGTGCTAGGTTTAAGTTTCATGTCCCAAGTTTTCTAGTGTGCCCAATGGTCCAAGATTTTGAACCACTGCTCTGATACCAAGTGTGATGCCCATTAAAACAACCCACTTGAGACCCAAGAAACAACCTAGGGTTAGTTAGAAAATTATGGAATAATTTTTTTTGATAAGAAGTGTCCACAACCAAGTTGCAAGACAAAAATTGACACTATTAGGTTCTGGAACAAATCTAAAATAATAGAACATACTTTTCATTTATTAACAATTATCAGAGGTCACATGGTCCAACATTTTAGGGTTAGAAGTTTCAGTTAGGTTCAAGGAGTAATTTACCCCCATACCCACTCTCTAACAGGATCAGAGTTTCAACTTAATTTTTCTCATACTTAACACATCCAAAATTTCCCTAAATCATTCCCATTGGATAGGAAATTTTCTCACCTTTCCGGTGATATAAAGAAGTCCTCCTAACTCCTTGTAGAACTCAAGTTATGAGCAAGCAGACTTTAGGGGTCAAATTTTCCCCAAGGGGACACGTGTCAAGCAGGGGTGAAAGGAAAATTTGGGTTGGCGGGTCGCGGGGCAGCATTTTGGAATTTTTCCTTATGTGGGAGAAATTTCCCATTTGTGCCCATGCCTCTGCGGGTCCTCCAAGGACACATGGCAGCCTCAGAGTCATCGCTGGGGAAAAAGGGAAGGGCAGGCTGACATAAGAATTTGAGGCATTTCACCCAAGAGGGAGAGAAAATAAAACAACGTCCACATGCTCATGGGTCCACTAGGGAAATGTGGTGCTCAATGGGCCATTGTGGGGTGAAGGAGAGGGAAAGGCATGGTGGCAGAGTTTTTGGAGTGACTTCGCCAAAGGGGAAAAAGGGTAAATGGCGCGCACGGGTCCGCGCGCCCGCAGAAGGAGATTTTTCCCAAGGCAGGGCGGGAGTGCGGGGTTGCAGGAGGAAACAAAAAAATTTTCCAAATCAAAATTTTCAAAAGGAAAAAAAAGTCACGAGGGTTCTGCCCCCTCCACTAGGACCCAAAGCTGCCATGTGGCAGCCTGTGATAGGCCGCGGGCCGGCGGGGAGAAATGGAAAATTTTTCCAAAATTTTAAAAAGGTCTAAGGGCAAAAAGATGTCGTGCCTCCGCCGCTGCCCTGTGAGGACACATGGCAGCCTCTGATTGGCTGTGGGCGGTGGAGGAAAATTCAAAAAATTTCCCAAGTGAACCAAAATTTTTTTTTCTAAGGATTTTCGACGGGAAATTTTCGGGCCGCGGGCCCACCAGGGAAAATTTTCCCAAATTTTCCCGCCAAGGCAGGAAAACTTCAGAGGGCCATAACTTGAGCTAGAAAGCTCAGTTTTGGGAAAACAAGGACTTTCTGGAAATATCTCGATGCCCTCTTTGCACAGGAATCATAAATTTTACTTTTTCATAAAGTTTATGGGGTCAATTATGCAAAAACTATCTGCAGGATTTTAAAAAGCCAACTGGTAATTTCCAACTTTCAAATTTGATTAAATTGGATCTCCTCCTTCACTCAACAGGCCAAACAAACATGGAGGATTTCTCTAGGGAGGGTTTAAAATGTTTTAGGAATGTAAATTTTTTCAATTGATTTCAATTTGAAATTTTCCAGCAATTGACAGAAAAACGGTGACTGTTAAAGGGATTGGATTCAATTTTGCAATTAATTTAACTTGTCTTCTTAAGTGTTCTTTTTCAATTTGAGTTCTTTAATATCTTATCATGCTAAATTATATCAATTCCAAGTTGATTGTTAAGTGCAGGTCTGAACTGTGCATTTTATTTAAATTTACCAGTTTTAAAATTTGCAACAGAGATTCACTTCAAGGAAAATTTTGTATATCCAATTTATCATTCAAGTGTAATATCTTCATTTCTAATTTGGTCTAATACATTTAGTTGTTTGTAACAAATTCATTTCAAAGATAAATGGTAAAGTTTGATTTCCAATTTCATATATTTCCAAAAGAACAAAACAATATACATCCTTCATATGTATTTTCTTTCCTTTGTAACTAAACAGAGATTCCAATCACAATTTGATATTCCAACTCAACCCAACAATGCAATGAGAGATGAACTTGCAATTATTTATTGATTTCAACATAATATA
The DNA here is from genome assembly GCA_019776745.2 of Taxus chinensis. NCBI lineage: Eukaryota > Viridiplantae > Streptophyta > Pinopsida > Cupressales > Taxaceae > Taxus > Taxus chinensis. The sequence continues at coordinate 376,258,291 of CM034154.1, read as the reverse complement.
CATCTTTCAATTTTGAATGTAATTAACAGAATTCTATTTCTTTCTTTCCAATAACAAACAAAATATAAATGTCTTTCACAATTCAAATATATAACTTCATAATCAATTACATACATCTTTCTTCACAAAATACATATTACAATTTCATCCACAACAAGTGGGAAAGGATTACAAATGAAATATGTTTTCACAACGGAATGTCAAACTGCATTTTCCTTTGCTCCAGACAACAACATGCACATTTTCTCTTTCTCCAAGTTGATCACAACAAAAGAGGGGGAAAGGCAATGCTCTCCACCCAACCAAGACATCCAATGAAAGGAGAATCCTTCCTTCATCATTGGCCCCCGAGCCCCAACCAAAACACAATAAGAGGTGTGATTCAACCCATGGCAACAACTGGCTTCCACAACACACAACATTCTTTCAAACATGCACAATTCAATATAAAACATAGTTCAACACAAAACAATAGTTTACAACTGCAATTGAAAACATTCAAATCAAAACTCAGGCTTGATCATGCAAGCCAAAGGAGCAAGGTCTATGGGGAAGCTACTTATGCCTCCCAATTGGGAATTGGGCATCCACCAGTAACAAACTACCAAAATAATTCATCACACACATATCCTTATGCCCCCCACAAATCCCTCCTTATGCCCCCCACAGATTTCCTTATGCCCCCCACAAAGTAAGAAATGCAAGCTATTTATTTTCCATGGTGGATCCCAAACCCAAACTCCCTCCACAAAATTTTGATGCCAATGGCATTCCTTATGCCCCCCCACATGGATTCCCCATAGCCTTCTCCTACACCATTCCTAAGGAAGTCTACCCAACCAGCCAACAAATAAATCAAACATGCACCATTCACACAACACAACAAGAAAATAACAACATAAAAGGAGAGTTAAATTCCTACCTCTCCATGGTAACTTTTGTTTCCAAACAGCAAGCTTCAAATGCAAAAACATAGTCCAAAACAACAATCTCCCAAGCATGCAAATATTTCTCCAAACTTCCTCCAAAACAAGAGCTCCAACACAAGAAAATGTGCACCCCAAAGAAGTTGCAAAATGATTCAACAACCCCAAAACAAGAAGAGAGTTTGAATTATATAGAAGAGGGAAGAGAAGAGGATGATGTGGATCCATGTAGGATGCCACATCACACATCCTCAAATTCAAACACAAAAGACAAAATTTCATTCTCCCAAGCACAATAAAGAGGTGGGTGAAAATATGACAAGTTACTTGCACACTCCAAAAAGCCCACACCTCAAGGGACAACAAAATTAAATAAAATGTAAGAGAGTGCAATTAAAAACATGCAACATGATTAATAAAATTCATTATAAAAGTCACAAATCACTTCTCCAACCATAAGTATGGTTGGTAAATTAAATTTAGAGGCATGGGACAAGTTTTACTTGTCCCACAAGCCTCCAAAAACAGCCCCCAAGGACAAATTCGAATTTTTCATGGAGGTGGAGTATTTCATACTCCAAAACTGACTTACACAAGCTCTTACACAACTTACACATCCCTTACATAATTTAATACAAACAGCCAACAACTTCCATAATTACTTTCCCATATCCCAATTTAATTTATTTAAATTTTAACCATATTATTCTCACATTAATCTACCACATTTAATTAATTAAAAGAGAGGAACACATTACTAATAAAATACATACAACAATAATAAAAAATTAACCACATTAATAAAATACACAATACCCATGGTCACATATAAAGGAAATCCCCCCCATGGGAATCCCTAACAAAACAACACACACACACAAAACAAGTTGCCATGGTGACCTTATCGAGTTCACCTAGAATTCCATTGTGGTTGGTCTCTGATCCCCTGATGTTTTTGTTGTGATATTTTAACCTACAAAATACAAATACCTCCTTCGGCCTCGTGGCCATATCAAAACATCCAACATGATATAAATGAAATCACAAAACATCTAATTAAATGAATCACAACAACATCAAGTAACAACTACATCATTTAACATTTTTAATCAACAACTATATCATCATCAAAAATATCCTAAAATCATAATATCCAAAATCACATGTCTAAACAACATCCATAAAACATCCATGTCAAATAATATATCATCATCCACATATGAGTGTCTCTAATAATCATCATGTATCATATCCAAATCAAGATCAACAATAATCCATGATCAAATGTATAACAACATACTAAATCAAAACATAATAATGTCTATAATGTATTTTCAAAATATAACTACCTAAATCTAATATAGAAATTTCTAGGATCCAAGTTTGAGAGAGAGGAAATATTGAAAATGAAGGAGGTAGATGCTACTAAAAACATAACAGGGATTAATTCTCAACTTTGAGTAGTACACATAAACTTTACTTCCACACATGACCAGACCTATTCTAATGTTGAAAGCTATCCTTCTAGATTTCTAAGCAGGAGCCATAGAAATGTAACTAGGTAGAAATCAAGGAGACATGAGATGGTAGATACATCCTAAGCATCAAATTACTATGCATTAGAATAGGGGAAGAACCATAATTATATTCTACCAAGATGATATTCATTTACATATACTCAGAACATAGGCTTCGATATGTGATTGAAAAGAAAAAGTTACAGAGGTTTAAAGGAAATGAAATGTAAGTACTCCAATCTGAACCTATCATCCAAACCAACAGAAAACAGAACCCTTTTTCTCATCTCCTCTATGAGGCATTTATATTTATCAGACCGAATGAGAGAGAAATAGAGGGAAGTGAAGCAATTTTGCCATAATTGGATTGTATATTATACCTGGACCAAGTACCCAATATAATCCACCTATCCTACATAACAGAAATTATGGGCACCATATCATCCTTCATCTTGCATGCCATTGGATTCTACATGATAAGGCACAGGCACCGTCAAGAAATAGCACATTTGGATAGGTTGAGGTTTCATCAGATTCTTGAAGCCAAGTATAGAACTACCACCTTCAGTCCCAGTACTATACCATGTTTTTTGAAACAACATCCTTTTTTCACCATTTCTTTTGACAATGTGAAACTATATTTGTCCTTCATAGAGATAAAGTTGTAATACAACAATGTAATCATGGGGAATTTCGGTTTAGCTCCCAGTTGTCTATTTATGGCCAAAAAAACTAGTGACATAGTCTAGTGTGAATAAATGCCTTCATAATTTGTATTATCTTCCTTCTTATTTTACATGTATTCCAAACTTCACATGGGTTCCATCATTGCATGGGTTTTAAATAGTTCCATATAATGGTAACATTCTTTCCAACCTATAATACTCACATATAATTTCTCATTTCCACACTTATTGTAGTCATTCTATGAACAATTGATCTTGTAACTTTTGGGGAAAAATGTTTCCTTATAGCTTTAAACACCGTTTGATCCTATTCCATGTCATGAAACTCTTCTAACCTTTCTATGTGTACACTCAGTTGGTAACTTGTGACCATGTTCCTTTGTTCCACATATATTTCATTTATTCTGCAGGAACAAGTATACTTGGGAAATTCATGGGACTACTGAGTTAGTATCTGCATTGTTTTCAAAAATTTAGCTTCTTCATTAACATAATTATTGAAAATTCCTGTGGTATTTAGCATGGTGTAATTCCTTGCTAATCATTGAACTACTTATCCTGAGGTAGGACCCATGTTTCTATTTCCCTCCTCAAAACACTAACCTTTCCGATGCATCACCACTTAAGGACTCTTAATTATTCTTTTTTTCAATGGATTTTACACGATAAAAGTACCCAATAGAACACCCAACTTATACTTCCATTATTTCGCATTTGTTCTTCGTTAGACAATTTTGAACTCCATAACATGCAAATATTCCAAGTTCAAATGTTCATAATGATTGCATGGACTTTTGATACAAACTAGATGATTATAAGCCAAAATACTTGTACACCTGTGAATTGGAAATTTTTGGGTCTTTGAGAATGAAGTTGCCTAAGTCTGTAAATCTAATGCAGTTAACATAATAATAATACATGGTGTTATTTTGGATATCAATTTGGAACACAATTCTTTAGTGTGTGATCCATATAATACTCTATACATGTAGATTAAATCTAAGCATCACTGAATCCCTTTAGTTCATCCATACTAGTTGATACGTTATATCCTAAACATTTGGATGCTCCAACCTCATGAAACTACCTTTTTAATTAGTGATATAGAAAAGAGATGTTATACTCATGCTATTGAATCTCACATTGGATTTGAAACATGTAGGGATGGATAGTAACCTCCTCAAAACTATGAAAATAAGATTTCCACCCATGAAATTTACTAATGAACAATGTAGCAAAGCACTTAGGCTGAAAATAACCTATGCTACCGAAAGAAATTTCCTAAACCAACACTTTCAAAGGAAAGTGAACAACTATTCCTACTATATGGACTAATGAAACCTTTTTTCCTCAATAAAAATGTTTGAGGTACATCCCATTGAATATGATGAGGAGCTCTTCTCCATCCAACCTTCAAAATTGGAAATAATTGTGTGTCTTGTAGCTTTAAATAATGTAAGGGACACTCCATATCTGCATCATATTTTATTAATGTTTACCTAGTTAGGCTCTATTCTTGAAACCTACTTGAGATCACTAAGAGTCTCCTTCTTAAAATAGTTCTAGCCACTTCTTTCTTAGACAAATTACACTATCCTTACTTGAATCTTTATTCAACTCTATTACATGTGATGGATTGGTCCCTACATGTGTTATGTCTAACTCTAGTATCTCTACATAGATAACTTACATAACCTCTACGTAAATACATTTCAAGATGATTATGATGAAAGGCTCTGTATAGGATGATTCAATTCCATGAGATATTGGAAATTTTACCTCCTTTCCGTAAAGAATTTTAAAGGGTGAAATTTCAGTTGACCATTTGGGTCTAGTGAGAGGGGTTCTATTAAGACCATAATGTAACATAATTTATTAATTTATGTAGGTTTCTACATCTTTCTGATTCCCCTCCGTTAATGTTATCTTATGATACACCCTTGAAGAGAATTAGTTACGTGTTGAATTTGGTGTGTAGCCCATTTCCAAAAACGATGTGATACATAGTTTGAGGATGTCACTATTAAAAGAGAGGAGAATTCAGTTCTTCATAGATCCTAATTGGTAATTTGTGTGCCAATGGAATACCAAAGCATGTATCATATGTTACAACTGGAAGTAACACCTAAACTTGGTCATGTAATTTACTTCAACCTATAAGAGTTCTGAGGATGGATATGTCTTCATTTATGAACTTGCCTTTACCAATAAACTACACTTTTCCCATACTGGTGAAGTTCCATAAGTGGTTTCTATAATCCACTTATGTCACCACGGGAACTATGGAAAAAGGTGCAAATTGATCAACTCTAATGAAATCTAACCCCCATTACATGAATGGTCATATGTCATAGTTGCAAATATGGGCTAAAATTTTCTCTTTACCTACAAATAAGGCACAGCTTATTGTATTTCCTTACCCAAGCATGTCGGATTTTTTGCCAATAATATCCTCCTTGGTCTAATAGAATCTGATGAGTTTCATATCATTCTAGCAGAAAGTGTATCCTCCTGGTGCAACATCATAAAATTCTTGTTTAATGACTTCTTTCGGATAGATATTTGGATCTACCTATATCATGCACCCCAAGAAATACCAAAGTCTTTGGTATATATTTTTTGAATTTAAATTCCATCTATGAGATACATAATGGGTATATATGTGATGCCAAAAATACCTTTTGGTTGTCATGTTTCTCATGGACATACGAATGAATATTGACCTAGGCTTGACTTAAATGAACCATGTCATGTGTCCAACAAGGGGAAAGTGACACTACATCATAGTTGTAAGAGCTCATTATGGAGCACTATGGATAAAAATAAATTTTCATACTATTCAAATCTACATCCAATTATTCACACTAAGCCTATATTCCTCTAGGTACCAAACTTAGCATACCTTGATATTTACATCATATCCTACATCAAGAATACTAGTTATCCAACAGCTATATCTGTCCTCTCATGTAGGTCCTTTTTATTTCAATTTGAAAATACTTACACACCCTATAGCCCAGTGTAGAACTTTCCATTAAGCGAATCTTCTATGAATTTAGATACCAGATGTATTATTTTATTTAAGCTTCTCATTTGGGTAGCCCCTAAGGCATGTTTCTTCCTTACAAACTGAATACCTTGGGCCTCATTTACCTTTTAGGAATCTTGTCTAAAAATGTGATTGGCCTTCTAGTTCCAAATCTTCATCATTCAACTTTGGGAATCACACACACACACACACAGACATATATTGTGTACATGCACACACACATAGGCACACACATACACACACACACACTTTTGATGAGATTAAAGGATTAATAACGGTAGTGGCTTAATGTCTATTGCTTCAACTTGTATGGCTTAAAAATTTCCCTTACCTTACATGGCCCACTTGAAAAGACATCCATTTATCTTCCATACATATGGATAAAAGGACTACATGGTTTCTACATGACTAGAACATAGGATCAGGGATAAACCTATTCTATTCATTACATATATTTCATCTTTTAGAAAATTTAACCCGAGATATACATGCTTCTTGTGGCTAGGTAATCCACGGGCATTCTAATATGACACACTTACAAGAACTACATAGGAGTCTAATTACAAGTACTTTTATTCTGAGACATATGTTCACTCTGTTGGGTGTTAGTTGGGGTCATGTACTGACTCCCCATTTTGCATACTTTATTTTTTGGAATTAATGTGGAAACAAAAAATTTGTAGGTGCATCTTTGTCAAAAACATTATACATATATGGAACGATCAGATTATGACATATAGGTGCATCCTTCAAGGATACTTTGATATACACTCCAAGGTAAATAATATGATGAGATTTTACGTAGTCTTTATTTTTATTAGAGGTAAAATAAGGGTTGAGGGGACCCTACCCCATACATAAATTTACTATTTCCATACAAAAGACCAAGGGATAAACTGTTGAAGCCCAACCACAAAACCAAAACAATTTAAGACCGGTAACAAGGAAATACAAACATAAAGGAAAGATACCAAATGACACATAAACTAAAAAAAAAAGCAAAACCAAGAGAATAACAAAAAAATAGCTTGGAACTAAGAGAAACCATATATCATCCCAGATAAGCATTTACGCTTTTATCAGGTCCCCTACTGAATTCATGCATCCGTTCCATTCTTTAACAAGGGATTCAATGGTGGCTTTCCACACCTTGTAGTTTGGTTCAACGACCTCCACTTTGGGTCCTTTACCATCTTTCTCCCTTTCCTTAGCAAGATCCATGGAGTGGATCATCTCAGATAATAGCTTGAGATGGTGGATGGTACTCTTGACGTTGAGAAGATGGACGTCTCTAATATGGAACACAACTTCTTTCATTTTCAACATGTCCTTGGCCATTTCTAGGCTTCTCTCATTGGTGTTCTTGAGCTGTTCACTAAGGACCACTGAGAAAATATTTTCCACTTTATTAGTTAAATATTTAAAATCCATGGAGACCATACTAATCATGTGCTTGCTAATGTCGGTATCAAGCCTACAATTCTTGAAATCACGCATGAAATAATGGGACTTGACAGCTGAGTATTGAGCACTGAACAATTTAGACTGGGTATTCTTCAAAGTGTGTAAGCCCTCTATGGCATCCTAAATTTTTTAGGAGCATTTATCATTAGCAGAAACTGCCTCTTTCTCACTCTCCCCCTCATCACTATTATCCCCATCAGCAGTGGCCTTGTCCATACTTGAACGTGATAAATCTGGATTCCCATCATTGTTTTCCCCCGAATCTAAAATCTCCACTTCCTTCACTAGTTTAGGCTCCTCCTCAGTCCTGCTACGTTTGTTGACAACATCGTGGCTCAGATTGGATCTAGTATGCTTAGCCACCAGTTTGCCAAGTGGGTCTTCACTAAGATTTTCCTCCTTGGGCACTGAACCTTCAGCGACAGAGGCACCAAATATTTAATTTTTCCCCAAAAGGGGAGTACCCAGCCTAAGCAAGGCTTTAATGAGGCCTTGATTCAGGGGAAGGGAGAAAATCCCTTTTTCCACCATACCAATAGATTTCACCAAGGAGGTGTATAGATAGAAAGGGAAATTGTAGGCTTTAGCATTGTGCACATGATTCAACATGGGAAAATGGTAACCATAAATCACTTTATATCTAAGGTGATGTATGACATAAACAGCTGAGCAATTTCCTCATAAGGGTGGGGAAGATTTCCATGAGCATATCCATTATGAAGAGAAACAGGCGTACCCTTACCTTGCATGAAACACTCTATCTCTAGACTGTAATCCAATTTTGTCTTGTAGATACATCTTCCTCCAGAGGTAAACCCGATATTTTACATAGTCATAGGTGCCCAGTAGAGGTCTTTGACACCCAGGTTACCTTACCCCAGTCTAGGTTCGCTAGTCTGGCCTTGTCCAAAACCTCTAAATTTTATAGTGTACAATAATGACACAATTCACCTTCTATTCAACAATTTTTATAATCTGTACTAGTCCTAAATCAGGCATAAATCAACTCATTCCTTCTTTCTCTCTTGCACATAGGGTTTCATGTTTACTTGTTTATTGTTTATACCATAGTGTATCTAACATATGTATATCATAGTGTAAATTCAATTACTCTAAAATTAGGGTTTAACAATAAATGTATTTTTTTTAAATCATTTGGTGAACCCATCGTTTGAACCCAACCTTACTTCTAGGTATTTTTTCATTGCTAAAAATCATGCACCCTTTACTGATGAAGACCTTCATGATCTCAATGCTCATCTTTCTAAACATCTACATGATCTAGATCTATTATTATTTGCTACTTTTTAGGAGGCCACCAATCTAGTTGAGCTTATTGTTCTTACATCCACTACCACTTCTATTCGTATTGTTACTCAACCTCCTAATTCCACCATTCCACCTACTTCCAATGTTCATGTTTCTATGTCTACCCCCACCAATCATTTTACTCATCCTATCACTTCCCACATGTGGCAGGTCTCTTCCTCTAACACTCAAGATAAAGCCTCTCTCTATCAAGACCTCCAAGTTCAAATCCATCAACTCCAGCAGGTTACTTCTCGTGCATTTCCATTTCATGATTCCACTCTACTCCTTCACACTCCTTTTGCACCCCCTATTCCCACTTATGCACTTCCTCCAAACTTCATCACTCCTAACTTGCACACCTTCAATGGCCATGGTGACCCTGAAGAGAATCTTATATATTTTCATGTGGCAAATCTCGATTATGTGGATGATAATACTTTACTAGCCAAGATATTTCCTGGGATCTTACAAGATTATGAAATACATTGGTTTTATTATCTACTTTTTCATTCAGTAACCTCATTTACACATTTAGCCGATGATTTCTTGCACATTTGTCAATCAATATTGGTTCTAAAATATCCTATGCTCAATTTTCACAAATAAAAAAAGTACCTAATGAGAATCTATCGGACTATGTATTATGATATAAAAACAATCTCACTAAGATGACTAATGTTCTCATTGATTTTGAATTGCTAGATATTTTTTACAAAGTATTTTGATCTCCATTGCAAGAGAGTGTTATATTTGAAATCTCTCCATCATTTGATCAATTATGCCATATGCTTAAGTTACGTGAAAGCAAACTCTTATTTATGGGAAAGCTTAAATATCATACTCAGGATTCATATTCTAATTGGTTTCAAAGAAAATCTAGTTCCAAGCCATCTCCAAATTCCATTGAAGAAAAATATACTATTAACGCTATATCTACTCCTAAAAAGATTCAATGACAACCTCTAAAGCATACATTTACAAAATTACCTTATGTTCCTCGTCTTCTATTGTCATAAATTATTGAAAGTAATCTTATTATGTTTCCACCATTGTTGAATCTTGATCCATATTGCTCTAAAGGATGCAATTATGAAAAAAAATCTAGATGTCATTATCTTCAATGTATTGGGCATTTGACTGATCGATGTTTCAAACTTAATCACCTTATTCAATATCTTATCTATAATAATTTAATCGATCTCCCCGAGCCTTCAAAATATAAGCCATTCAATGAAAATAAAAAGATAAAAAACTTTAAATATCCATTGCCTAAGAATGACAAGTAAGCCGTGGATTATTTTTCTAATCATACATATCATGTTGTGCCTCCTTCATTGAGGCCTCTTAATTTTTTAGTTGCTAATACAAATGCATCTCCACCACTCATCACATTCTCTGATCATGCTTATCATGCTAAATTTTCTTCTAATACACTACAAATCAATGCTTCTATTGGTTATAGTTGGGCCTCTCACCATGCTTGTGTCATTCAATGTGGCACCTTTAATAAAAGGTTTTTGACATGTTCTTAGGTCTTCCTTGGCTCTGCACCATTCAAGATATATTTTCCATAAACCACTCGTGTCTCAAATTCATTCAAAATAAGCAAGTTTTCACTCTCAAAGGTGTTCCACCATCCACACCGTTGCCTTAGCCTACTCTTGAGGATGTCCTTGCACTAGTTAGAGCATCTAGGCCCCCATGGACCTCTCAAATCTAAGGCATATTCTGCACCTAACTCTCATATTTGCACACGACCTAGTCATTTTCATCAATTTACTAGTCCATATCCTTAACTTAATTCCCCTACTTGGGAATCCCATTCAAACAGGAGTTCACCACCTCCTTCACCTCCTAGGTATACTTCACATAGGTGTTCATCACCTCATAGGTGTACATGACATATATTATCATAACCTCCTAGACATCCTTCACATAGGTGTTCACAACCTTGGCTTCTATCGCATGCACATCTCAACTTAAATGTAGACACAACAATGCTCATGATTAACACAATTAACTCACGACTCATAAAATTTATCAACAAGGGAAAGTTTCATTCACAGTCTCAATTCTTGTCAATGGTTCTACACTCACAACCATCTTGACATGATTCGATTAGAAGGCTAAGGAAGTTAATAGGTTTCTCAGATAAGTTCTTGGAAAAATGGTTTCTCTTAGTTTACGCTTTTCTATAAAAAAATTTAAGAAAATTTTAACCCCCCCTATGCGAGAGTATTCTCATCACATTTATACAATTTCACTCAATCACTCAATCTCTTTTTTCCCCAAAAAACATGAATCTCAAAGAGAATATTCTTCTCTATTTTTCTAGGTGGAATTTTTTTGAGCCATTCACATTTTTTACTTCCATCAGACATGATTAGGGCACCATGTTGCTACCTTTTGACAATTTTCTTAATAATTTATTTCCTATTGGTGTGCAAGAAATATTTTATTAATAATTCCCAGGTAGTTCCATATGGCTTGATGTGACATGCAATCCTTTTCACCTTCTAAAAATCTACCTCAAGCAATACATACTTGTGTTCGTCCCTTTGAGAACTGAGTTTATTTACATGGATCATATCACATCAAAAAAATGCCTTCAGTTGCATAATGGCAATCTTTCTCAAATTTATTCCCTTTGTGTGAGCTGAGTAAAAATAATTTTTCATCTAATGGAAATGATTTTACTCGTCTCAACCTATCTACGCCATCCTAATTATCAATTCAAATATTATTTCTTACCAATATGTATCCCTTTTCCAGCCTTAAAAGTGAATACTTTTTATAGAGTTTTTATCAGCAAAATGGAAAGTGTGGTTGTAGCGAACAATTTGAAAGATATTTCTTTAGAAGATTTAAACCAAATCTTCAACCTACATGGTCCAAAATTAATCCTTTTTCAGGGATCTATTTGATATTATAGACCTAGGGGATACTTAAGGGCCTCTAAAATATTGGCAAGTTCATTTCTCACTCCTCCTAAGATCGATCAAGTTCAATTCTATCTTCTCATCATTCCAATCCATATATTACCATCTTTTTTGGTGGGAAAATTAGAAAGATCTAGAAGATTTGAAGAAATTATGGATCAAAAAGAGGTCTGCCATGACATAGGTGAATGATTATAAGTTTCCCTTCTTATGAGATGATAAATTCATGGTCATGGAGATTCCCAAATAATCCTACATGCTATATGACAAGTATTCCATTGATACTATGTTTTTCATTTCTCATAAAATGGATGAACTGGAGAAAATACTCATTTATCTGGAAAAAGGTCAAGTAGAACCTATGCCATCACAACCATCCACCACACGAGCACCATCTTCAAGAAAGAATAGGGGGGAATCAAGCTCCCAACCCCCAATTATCATTTTGGATGAGGAAGGAGAACCTTCATCTCCCCATCATTCCAAAGAATCATTATATGCCACTAGGGAAGGCAGGGGAAAGACCAATTTCCAACCTTTCATTCATTCAACGTGACAAGATTATCTGATGGAGAAAACATAATCAGGACCTTGACCTGTTCCTCTACTAAGAGAGTGTCCTCATTTCATGAGAAGTCACCGGGGTGAGTCTAGTTCAAAATCCCTTATTCCACCAGGTACCCAGGATGTAATACTCACCCTTCCAGCTACTCTAGATCTTCCCCTTCACTCTACTCCTGATAATTATATTCCTTACAAGGTGAAAGGGAAGATGTTGTTTTCTAGAGGTGGTTTGGATCTTTTTGACTGCGTATCTTCTTATTAGAAGAAGATCGAGATGGAGATTATCATGGATGGTCCCAGAATGACCCTTGATTCATTGATGGATATGGGGATGTCTAGGGATTTTGTGGGGTTATTTTTATTTGTTTAGATAGCTCAAGGCTCAAATGAATTCACTTTGAGGAAGAACAGGCTATTGAACAAGATTCCTCCTCTTGGAGGAAATTTCAAAGTAGGAGTAAAGGATAACTGAATATTATTTATCTTCTTGTGTCCTTACTTGCAAATATGTATACAAATTTATTCATCATGGGCTAGGGATCCTATAGAACCCCAATTTTGATTTATGTCTAATTTTTTTTAATTTTATCTTCCATTATATGAGCCTGTATGGTGTTTGAAAATTTAAGGTTTGCATATTCAGATCACCCGCCCCAGCCCATCTTTTTAATATGCTTTCAGGGATTTGATTGTAACTCTGCAATTTCTCCAGTCTCATCAATGGTGCCCATGATTTTTTTAACCCACCTCTTTTATATCTTCATTTGATAGCCTCAATTTTAATTTTTAGCCATGCCTTCAACTGCATGACTCAAGACCCAAAACTGCATTAAGTTTTTCCAAACAATGAGTCCTCTACCTATTTGTTTAGTTCTCTCACTGATGGTGGATGCTTCACATGACACATGGATACCTCGCACATCTTTAGGGATTCCTTATCTCTTTCTTCTTCTAAATTTGTGCCTTGATGACATGTGGAAGCCTACGAGACCTCCTTCTCTACTTTGAGTTTTCAGCCTGTCTAGTATACCATGCTGCGCTTTTGCCACGTTGTCAATCCTCACTTATTGAGAGTCTCCAATTATTTGCACCTTTCTAAAGATACACTGAAGGTACATGCGGATACCTTCTACATCTAATTCCACACTTAGGCAAAATTAAGCCCCACAAAACACAAAATAACACTAAAGGGACATAGGGGCCAATTTTCACACGGATTTTTAGGGGTAACATAACTATTACGTTCCTCAAATGAAAAATATGATTCACACCCTACACACAAGACTCACATTTACATCCAACATGGTATTATCTTTGAGCCTACATTTTCTCACATGAGAAAACCATTCAGAGTGATTTTTTGAAGGAAAACACTAGATAAGAGGGTGAGATCAAAACGAGCACTAACAATGGCTTCGATTCGGGGACGTGCACCCCCATAGGTGCCACAAGAACCAAATAAATCAAAAAATGAATAGACAAAGTGCCTACATCCATTGGGTTATGGATTCAATTTGAAACATGCACAAGGTCAAAAAAAAAAAAACCTTGAAACCGAGGCAACTGGTCACTGTAGACGAAGAAAACAAAAGGGAAACAAAAAAAAAAACAAAAGGGACAAACAAAACAAAATATTATACATTGTACAATGATTTTCACCTTGTTTGGATCAATCTAAAAAGTGTTTCATATGCCTACCATTAATAGGTAATTCATTCAGTTCTCCATCTAGGTCCTTCAGGAAAAAGGTGTGCTCACCAATTCTTATGTCAATGGAATAAGGAACCATCCACAAAGCATCAAATTTACCATGCTTCCCCTTATCCTCATACCTACTATCCCACTATAAGACAAGGTATTGAACACTGAAGGTTCTAGGGGTTACCTTTTTATCAAATAGCTTCTTGATTTTCTCTCTAAACCTTAGGTGTCTTTGGTGAGACTCCCTTCTTTCTTCATCCAACTCAACTACCTGGTTAATCTGACCTTTATAGGGGTTAACTTATTCATCCTCAAGCTATCGTATGAAGTGATAGGAGGATAGTTGCATATGCAAGAGTAGAAGATCCAGGACTCCATAAAATATTTCAAATGGGATCTTTCCATTGGATCTTTTGGCAGGGACTGTATCTACCCATAAAGCAAACTTCAAATGCTCACCCCATTTCCTTTTGTTAACCTCCAATGTTTTTTCTGATGATTTTAATAAAATTTTTATTGCTTGATTCATCTTGACCATTCCCTTGAGGATTGTATTTTGATGCATATATCAGATTTATCCCATATTCTTGGCACATATTTACCAATGGACTAACTCTAAAACTCATTGACTTGTCAACAACTATTTTTGTAGGTACTCCAAACCTAAAAATTACATAATTTAGGATAAAATCCATGACAATTTGATGATTTGTTTTTTACTAGGAATATCCTCAACCCATTTGGTAAAATAATCACTAGAAACTAGTATCCATTTGTGCCCTACACTTAAGGGATCTAAGATATCTCTAATAAAATCCATGCCCCATTGTTTGAAAGGATCTTCTATTAACACTAATTACAAAGGAAGAGCACCTGAAGCTTTCATTATTCTTGAGAACCTCTGACAACTTTCATATTTCTTTACCAATAAGGTTGTATCCTTGAAAAGTGTGGGCCACCAATAACCTGCCCTTAATATCTTATGGGCTATCACTCTTCCAAAAAAATTACCTCCACACACTCCCCCATGAAAATATGAAATCAACTGTGGAGCCTCTTCCTCTATGATGCATCTCAAAAGATCCCCCTTAGGATTCTTCCAATCCAATCCATAATCAATGATAATATACTTCTAGGAAGCTAGTTTGAGTGAACAATTTTGATTATTATCTAGATGCCATGGAAACTCCAAATTCCTAAGATAGAATATTATGTCTTTATTCCATGTGGAACTGATTAACTTCTCATGGAAATCCATATTTACTTCCTTAATCTCATTAACTTCCATTGCTTACAGGTTTCTCTCTGCCATCAATCTTGTAAGGTCAGGACCTCTAATCAACTTGGTGGTTTGTATGTCCATATCGTATTCTTATAACGTGTTCACCCAATGACATCTTTTGTTGGAAATCTCCATTTCTAATAAAATGTCTTTGACCATACTGTGGGGAATATAGGATACAATATTAGAACTCAAGATATAAGGCTTGAAAATATTAGTTTCTCTTACCAAAGCAAATACCTTCTTCTCCATGATGGTATACTTTAATTCGGCCTCGTCCAAGGATTTACTAAAAAATGCAATGGGCCTTTCATTTCCTTCCTCGTCCTTTTGCAATAATACAGATGCAATAGTATTTTCAGATGCAAAGGAGAATATCTGAAAAGCCTTCTTATAATCAGGGGCTGCTCACTCTAGAGAATTTTTTAATGCCTCTTTGACTCTAGTGAAATCTTGGAGAGCCTTTTCCTCCCATTTGATAATCTAGTCCTTCTTTAGTATGCTTGTAATAGGGATAGTCATTTCAGCAAAGTTAGAAATGAATCTCCTAGTAAAATTTATGTGGAGAAAGAAATACTGGATCCCTTTCCTATTTTTTGGGATAGGAACTTTACTAATTGCTTCCACTCTTTGAGGGTCAATCATGACCCCTTCTTTTGACTCAATATGCCTAAGCAATTTTTCCTTCTGAAACCTAAAATGACACTTTTTTGGATTCAATGAGATGTCATATTCCCTGCATCTAATCAACATCTTCTCTACATGACTCAAGTGATCACTTCTTTTCTTAGAGAATATTGTCATATTGTCCTAATAAATTACAATGAATTCATTGATGTCGCCTGAGAATGCAAAATCCATTGCTCTTTGAATTTTAGCCCCAACATTCATCAAACAAAATGACATTCTCACATATACATAGGTACCCCATCGAGTGGTGAAAGATGTTTTGATTATTTCTGATTTCTTTACAATCACCTAGTTATACCATGAGGATCCATCTAATGTGGACAACAACTCGGACCCTGTGACCAATTATAGCATGTTATCCATATTAGGCAATGTATAGCTATATTTGATTAAGGTTTTGTTCAAGTTCCTAAAATTGACACATAGCCTTATGTCTCCATTTTTATTTCTAACTAGCACCATATTTTCCATCCATGAAGAATATATTGTTGGTTTTATGATCCCTCCATCCCTTAAATTTTTCAATTCTTCCTGCATCTTGAGAGAAAGGAGTGGGTCAATTGCCCTCTACTTTTGTCTATTTGGTTTAGTATTAGGTTCCAAAGGTATATCATGTTGAAATAGATCCTCTGTATATGCTTTCAATTCTGAGTAAGACCATGCTAAGAAATTTTGGTACTTCTTCAACAACTAAATGTAGGATTGCTTTTCCTCCTTACTCAAATTACTATCTAGCCATACTTTCCTAGATTTTTCTTTAGTTCCTAGACTATTCACTTCCACATCCCTTGAGGCTGAAATATATATGTGAACCACCCTATCTGCATTATAAAAGTTGGATTCTAAAGTCAACAAACCTCTGAGGATCGTGTTTTTTTTCAATTGGATTATGTCCTTACAAAATAGGGTCTCTTTACCATCACATACTGTTACCATTATTTTTTAATCAATGCACTGATCAGTAAATTATCTTCATTCTACAAGAACATTTGAACCTGTGTATCATTCTCAAATACTTTCCAGTGTTTCACATTATTAGGAACAAATGGTCTTGACAATACTTCAATATCATAATCATAGTAAGGAGAGACAATACAAATTTTAAACCTAGATCCAAGCACTGCCAAACTATTTGATACAACATTCTGATTTCTATCTTGATATAATATGTTAAAGGAGTAAAACATTTTGATAAAATCCCATATTGCATGCTTATACTATTTCATCATTTTATTTTTTGTAGCATACACTTTTCTAAATTGTTTGACTACCAAATTCAAGTCTGCTTTAACAAATATGTCCTTGATGTATTATCTCCATGTAATCCTCAAACCCAAGAGTAGTGCCTCGTAATCTGTAATATTATTTGTGCATTCAAATTCAAGCTTGAAGGAAAAATTAAAGATTTCTTGACTTGGAGACAAGGAAAATTCTAGCGCAATTTCCCAAGTTGGAGAAAGCTCCATAAAACATTAAATTCCATGGGATACCAACTTGTTCAAGACATTCACTCTTAATAATACCATGTTCCTCAAAATATGCATAGCCAAAAAAGTTGTTAACATCTACATATAAATATAAGACTTCATAAGAAGCATTGTTAGGGTCCTCAATTAGATGCAACATATTTTTCTCACCATACAAATTGAAAAGGTTTCCTTCTACTGGTATGACGAAATATGACATATCCATCTACACACTTCCACCCACACTAACAACCCACTTTTTTGACAGTAACATACCCCATTTAATGGGGCAATCAATAATGACTGCATTCATGGTTAGAAACTTACCAGGATAAGCTACCAACTGCACCACTAGACATTTCACATATCCAACCACTCGTACTTCCCTTGAATCCATAGTTGTGAATTTTCAAAAGGTTGTTGTTACCTTGGTGTTCAATTCATTCATTACTTTAAGAGGCATCACATTACACGAATCCCCTGAATCAAACATATAATTTTGCACAAGTTTGTCCTTAATGATTAAGGTAGTATAAAAGGAATCAAAATCAAGTTGGGATTAAACAAAATAAGTACCCAAATACACTTCATGAGACTCACCCAAGTCTTTTAATGATTTTGACACCTCCAAGTCTATAATTGTAAGGGGAGGGTCCACACTATTTACATCCTTACCCTGGGGTACTACTTCCTCCTTGAATCCCAAATACTCAAATTCCCTTTTCCTATGCTCAGGGATCCTAAAAAATTCAACAATAGGTACAATGACTTTAACTTGACTCAAAATTCAGACAATATCACAAGGGATATATTTGGGTAATAATCTATTACGAGGGATGGTAATTGCTCCTTCTTCTGGTATGATACTCTTCATGACTTGGTCATGGACATGGGTATAAGATTGGTTGGGAATAGATGGACCCCTGTTAGGCGTATCCTTCTTAAGAGGATCTTTTGGGATATTAGTGAGAAGGGGATTTTTTGGTTTAGGTTGTGGCCCTCCTCCTTTGATAGTTATACTTCTGAGATTGTATTATTTTTCTAGAGATACTACCACATTCATCAGAAGCTATCAGTCCTCTTCAGAAGGAATTATTCCTTCACACTTCTTAATAATCAGAGTCCTTAAGTACTCAAATTCATGATTAGGAAACTTGAAATCCTGAACCATATCAATCTCAACATCACCAGTAGAAGGAAGAGGAGTGACCCGGTGTATGCAATCCCAAAAATCCTCAATAGTCTGAGAACTTATCAATTCATTGGACAAAACCCCACACTATGAATAATCAGGAAACTCCATCATACAAACATCTCCAAAAGTGGGATCATCTTCAGGATCTTCACCCCCTTCACTTGGATCACACGGAGGATGGGGTAAAAAGCATTGGTCACACCGGTCAATGACATGTGCCTCTTCAACCATAGATACTCTTGCAATAAATGGATCAGGGACAATTTTATTTTCTCTCTGAGGCTATTATTTACTTCTTGACCTCACATGTCCCTTTCATATATCTTCATTTCTAAGCTCACCTCTTGGATGACCACCAAATCTATTCATCCCTTGAGGATGATTTTGCCCTATTCCCTTCTTCACCCTAGAAATTTTGTATGAAATTTATTTTACTGCCCTCGCCAAGGTTTTAACAGCTTCTTCTAAATCCACAACCTTCCTTTCCGAGGCTTCTCAGGATTGATCAATTTAACACCCTCCCTCTTAGGAGGCTTTCTTGTAGCCTTGATATTATTTTCAATTTGTATTTCCATTGTGAAGGCTTGCCTCAAGTTTTTAGGGTCCTTATCCCTTAGATAATATGTTGCATTCTTATCAAAGGCATTATAATATTTAATTAAGCAAGAATCATCAATTGATGCAACCTATAATTTACATTGAATGACCCTGGCATGTTGGCACATCACTCAGCTAGAGATGAGCACTCAACCGAAACATGTAAAGGTACCATGTCCCTCTTTAGAGTTGCTTATATAGAATGTTAGCATGTTGGTGCATATAGATATCCAAATTCATTATCAATAGTAAACAACACACCATGCATAAACCAGATCTAGTTCTTAGAATATATATAGAATGAACCAAACAATGCATAAAACAAGATTTACCATGAAAGAACCAAATTCAGTCATGTTCAACACCATTATCCATCCAATATTATCCATTTTATTGAATACTATAAAATACAAAAGATTCTTACATTACATAAGTTTCTTCATGAGTCATGCGCACGACAAAACCAACAACATAACTATACCATATTTTTTCACACTCACTAACCCATGCAAATCAATACATATATATAGGGGTGGGGAGTTGCCCTTCACCACCCATGTGCTTCTCAAAATAGGTCATATGATAATAATAGCCACACACCTTTACAATAAGATGCACACATGCAAGTGTTCTAAAAATAAACTTCCTATAGTTAACTTTGAGTAGAAATCCTATTATTAGCTAAAACTATACATCACGCTCAACTGTCACTTGTTCCCAAAATACCATTGTGTGGACTACAAGTCTTGATGTATTTTTGTGCTCCATGCACTATCTCCCAAAATATCCCTTATCCACAAAATGACTAAGTCTTGAATTCAAAGTGTTCTAGTGCGCGCTCATTCTACTATTCTTCCATGCCCTCAAATGCGCCTTGCTCCAACGCGTGCATCCTTAGAGAAATATATTATATTCTCAACATTAACCCACACTAAAATGCATTACCACCTTTGTAATGGGAATTCCTTCTTAAGTATCCAAAAATAAATATTAAGGAATGAAATAATGAATGAAGCACTGTACAAAAGAGTGAATTTTACTCTGCAGTACCCTCTTCCTCAGGAAGTATTAACTTTGGATATTCATTTTTGAGTTCAACTTCCAAGGTTTGCCAAAACTTAGCACGTTTCCTATCTTATCTGGGATATCTGTTATGATGGTATCCATTTCATCCTGAGTGATATTTTCCTTCTCATTTTGCAGTACTTGGACAACATGCGCCATACTTGAGACCATTCCCTCAATGGAGTGCATTTTCTACACTATAAGTTTCCCAAGTTCATCAATTCTATTTTTGTGTGGATCTTGGGCTATTGTAAGGGCCTCACAATTTTGTTTTACCAGGGCTAACCTCTCTGTACACCAAAGTGTTTCATCATTCATTTACTTCAACACTTCATTACCCTCTACTATAGTCCTGATTCTTATTATGGCGTCCGATGCTATACACATGTAAAAAGCTTGATCTGATTTCTTCATCTCATCTTTCAATGTTTTGAACAAGGCCTCAAAACTTAAAATTTTTCTAATAATGGCAGTCCTTACTCTTGTTGTTTCTTCCCTAGGATATTTTGGTGTGGCCATAACAACGAGTGCTTTATTTAAAACTAGAGCCAATAGAGTGCGCAAATAATGCACTGTAGAAGGAAACTTCTGAGGAACTTTAGACTCCAAATGAGGCCTTACCTTAAGAATATGAGCACCAATTTCCTCAGCCATGCTAAAAATGGCCTCATTATTTGCCTCTTATTGTTTCTTCTCTTCTTGTAAGTGCCTTATTTTTGTAGTCTTATCCTTGGTATCTTCAAGTAGCGCTCCAATAGTAGTGGTCTTATAAATGTTTCTCAGTGCCACTTTATCAGATACTTTCACTAAGGCATTACTTACTTGTTCATTAGACATTACTGGAGGCTTGAAAGTCATGTGCCTAATGTGTTGTTTCTTTTTTATTTTACGAGAGACACATGACTCCTCACACACATCAAAATCTGGTTCGTCCATGTGTATCTTCCTGGACCAAGACAAATATTTTCTAGTCCACACAATGGCCTTTTATGGGTCCATAAACTCCCAACCATATAAATCCTTTGGCCACACTATGCTATGGAACATGAAAAAAATGATCTTACTAGTTTCCTCTATGTACCCCATAGCCAGAATCACATAGTCCTCACCTACTTTTCCTTTCCTTTCCTTTTTTCCCTTGGGAATATGGGCACTAGAATCTGTAGTGGGTCCTTCACCTTCCTGTGTAGAGGAAGGCATGCACTAGATGGCTCACCCATCTCCTCTTCTGTCTCCTTGACCCCATATTCATCATATTTCATCTTCTCATCATGAATCTCCTCTGTATTTTTAGGCTACACCAGGGTTCCTGGTGCACTTTCACAAGACTCATCCTCTCTGAGCTTTAAATTTCTTTTCCTCTTCTTCTCATGTACTTCATTTTGAGGGGAGATTTGAGGTGATATGCGTGGAGGTTTTGATGGCCTTGTGCTACGAGTCCTTGTCCTTTTGAAAAACACTTTAAATTGATGTTCCTCATTTATTGGGTCTACATCTAAGGGGAACATGTTTGTTTTTAAGTCTTCCTCCTCTTGTTGCTTTCTGGGAGGAGTAAGCGCACGATTATTTTCCTTAGTGTCTGAGGAATGACTCTATCCCTTGCATACTAAACCACAAATGTCCTCTTGTTCATCTTCTTCTTCTACTACTCATGAAGTGGGATTTTCAGCTGCCAGGCTCCCAACTGTATGTTTCCCCTTTGGTAGGCATGGTATTATACATTCATTTTTGACATACTTACCATTTTAAATCCTAAGATTAAGTTAGATATAAATTAGCACAGACCCACTGTCACCAATGGCCAAACTAATAGGCCTCATGGTTATATCATCTTATATGAACCTCCCAATATAAGCAGATTTACATGTGTATGTGTAAGTATTCCTTAAGGTACGGTAGTCACAGTCTACCTTGTCTACATTGTAGATCAACCTGCGTGCATTGAAAAACTTGTGAACTACCACTTGGAAGGACCACATTGTCAATATGTAAGGGAATTTACACCAAGGAATCCATTTTCCATCCTTCATTACAAAATGTGCAATGTAAAAGTGTTGGTACACAGCAAATTGTACCTTCTTCCCAACTACTGATGGCAACTCCTTAGGAATACCACATCTTTGAAAGTCACGTGAAGTATTTCATACCACATCTCATTCCTTTTCTTGAACGGGACACTCATATATCCCTCACATAAATACTTCTCAAACCTCTCTGCTAGAAACTTGTTCTCTTCAAGATACTCCCAAATCTTGTTCTTTGGCCCATCAGGCACTCCAATTTCAACGAAAACAAGAGATAGAAAAATGGTGCCAAAGTTTATCTTCTCACCTTTGCATGCTTCTTCAATGATGGTATCTGCTATGTATCCCACCAAGTTGTAAACTCCCCCCTATGATATCTTCTTAGCAATGCGTAGCCAAATGGTGTTCACTTGTGACCATCTCTCTTGATCATTCAACTTGGTGAGTAAGTGTGCAGCTGCCTATACCACATGGTACTTCCCTAACATGGAAATATCCATTCCGTGTGGATAATTTGAGTAACCCAGCTCCTTGTGGGTGGCCAAAATAGCTTCTTTTTCAGATAATTCACTGGTAATCTATGTCATTATTCCCTTCAAATCTTTTAGGCTTGTAATTAAGGGTGTGGTGATCCTCATACCTCACCCATAAAAATAAAAGAAGTCCTCATGGAATCTTCTCATAAGCCATTGGTTTAGTTTCTCCACTTTTCCAAAGTAAGGGAGTTCATATAGCTACAGGACCCCTACCTTCTTCAATAATTTCTCTCCAACATCATCATAAACATGCATGTCATCGACTGTGCGCTTGTTTGTCTTTCTGCTTAACAATGTATCCAAATCTTCTTTGTTGTCTGTCGTGTGATGATTGTAATCTCTTACCTTGCTCTTACAAATGTGAGAATCCTTGTCACATCCCATGATTATGTCCTTTGAGTACTAAATTTTTGAGAACCTACTTTTGGGGGCATCCTCGATCTCTGCCTCAGTTTCTACCTTCTTCTTCCCCTTTGTTCCTGCTCTTGGTGCTTTCCTTGGTGCCATGGTAAAACAAGGTTATGTCTTTTTACCTATGTCGAGAAAAATCCCCTTCCCTAGCTCAAAACTATGTGCCCTCACTTGAAATCACGTGCCTTAGCTTCTTCTCAAACCTTGGTTCCATATTCCTCCTCTCTGCATGCCTCTACTTTGCTCAAACCCTTCTCCAATGGGGATGGAAGCCAACTTCGTGCACAAATCCACTCCCCTCACCTAGTTTTAAAGATCTTTGCACCTTGACACATCTTGTATAGTTCAGTCACAAACAACTCACTCAAAAACTCGTAATTGCAAAGGTAAAAATGAACCCACATCATGTTCTTATTAGGAAATAAGTGATAAAATATGTGGAATAATCCCTCACAGAAGCGCAATAGTAGAAACTAATATGCAGAAAATATTACAGATCTCAAATAAAAGTATATAATAAAATAACACAACAAAAAAAGATAGTATTTAATGTGGTTAACCCAATTTGGGCTACGTCCACCAAGAATCACTTGCTCAACTTTTATTACAAGCCACCACTCTCTCAATACAATACCCATATCTGTTTGGAGCTAGGCTAAAAAAACTATACAAAATTCACACCCAAATTCAAAACACATCTGCAATGTTACATAATCTTGCCATATGCATAAAATCATATAAGTAGATAGCTACTTAAGCAGTTTTACAAAAATGTGGGTATCAAAAAAATGGGCAAAAACCATCCCATAAACCTATGGGTCAAAATCCCACCCATATGAGAAAATCCCATTTCCCGGTATATCGGGCATGTTTTAAGGCCCAATTTTTTTTATCAGGGGCTGCACCCCTGGACCCCTGCTACCAGGGTTGCCACACCCAGACCCCCTATCAGAGCCTGACCCGACCCCAAACCCTAGTGAGACAACTGTGGAAAGTGTATAATACTCTTAGTGTACTGTCTTCAACACTTTCACACATGAAAATAGGCTCCACAACATAACAGTTCTTAAATAGACTTTGAAAAAGTAATCACATTTATTTATCCTCTAGCTACCACCAATCCTCTCATTAATTAAATATTTTACCACATTTCCATGCAATACATGTGCGTGCGATAACCATAATCTTCCACCGTGCCTTTCTACCTTTTAACCACAAACATTCTTTTACACACTTCCATGCACCAAAGAACCTCGCCTATGTGCCTTCCCTTAAGTAGTTTCCACAAACACAACTTACCTCACATTATACAAGGCATTTAAAAAAAAAACCATGATCTTCTTTTAAGAGCAATTTTCTTTCTAGCAGTACCTTTCCATACCATCTGTAATTTCCAACAAGAGAAACCACCTGCACTAGTATTTCGTTATGCATACCCATCTTTAAATGACAACCACCCCACACTAAGGGTATGTGCAGTCCGCTGCGCATAAAAAAAGTTAGATTGTAATCATCTTCTAGCGTATAAACATGCTTATTACACGAAACACAGAACTTAATTGAAAAATAATAACGATGAAGAAGGAAACCTATTAAAGGAAATACAGTAAGGTAAATCTAATCTAAATGGAAATACTACTTTATTAAAAAAACCAAGAATGATTATTTATAGTATGGCTTTAGCCTACTCCCCTTGAAGTAACTGGTTATCCGTGTTCCATCAAGCACCTCTAACTGGCAAGTGCCTGACTCAAGTGTATGAGTGATACCATATAGTCCTAACAAAAGCACCTTAAGCTTTCCTAGGTGGCATAAAAAAATTGAATCATAAAGGAGTATCATATGCCCAATGTAAAGCTTCTTGTCCTTGATGTTCCTGTCCTGTCATGCCTTCTACCTCACCTTTTCTTGCTCCTGACTCCAATGTTCTATGGAGAACCTCTCATCCAAATGTAAAAACTTGTCAATTCTTTCTTCTAATGCTTTATCATCAGCTAGACCTCCTGTGCATGTGATACACAAAGAATGTAACATGAATTCCATGGGAAGAATTGCTTCTGTGCCATACACAAACTGAAAGGGTGTTGCCTTATTCAACCATTTATAGGTTGTTCTATATGCCCAAAGTACAACAAAAACTTTATCATCCATGTATTTCCTTCCAACATCACAAATATTTGTCAAAGGTTGGCTCAATATCTTGTTGAAAGCCTTAGTAGTCCCATTTTCCTGAGGATGATACGGTGTTGTCTTGTGGTGTACGATCATAAATTCATCCAATAATATCCTGATTGTTGCATTCAGGAAATGAGTTCCCCTATCACTTGTCAAACTCAAAGGACATCCATACCTAGTAATAATCTTTTCCCATAAGAACCTTGTTATTGTAGATGTTGTATAATAATTTGTAGGTGCTACTTCCTCCCACCTTGTAAGATAATATGTACAAGTGATGATGTAGCGTGATCAAGTTCTACACGCGGCTGGGGAAATAGGACCCAAAAATTCTCTTTCCTATTTGTCAAAAGGATCTACACTAGTAATGGGACTCAAAGGCATTTCATCTCTCTGCTCAGGTTTTCCAAGGCATTGACAGTGATCACATGCCCTACAATACTCCTTGCAATCCTTATACATGGTTTCCCACTATAAACCAATGAGTAAAATATTATGCGTGGTGGCATCACTTGCATAGTTTCCACCTGCAATACTTCCATGAGCCTCCCCCAATGATTTCCATGTACTCATGTTCCAGTACACATTGGTGTAATACTTCATCTCGACCTAGTTTGTATAAGTCACCACTGATTAACATGAAATGTGTGGCACAAATTGTAAGTTGTTTCCTTTCCAAGGATTTCATTCCTTCTGGCGCCATACCTATGCGTAAAAAGACAATAATATCCTCTAATTTTGAGGGTGCACAATTTAAGCTGTATAACTATGCATTTGGCATTGTATCTTCAATACTCTGCGCATCCTCTCTTGATTGAATCCTTGATAAGTGGTCTAGGTTGTAATTTCTTTTACCTTGCTTTACCACAACTGTAAAGTCAAAATCTTGTAATAATAGAACCCATCGGCATATGTGCCCCTATAAAATGAGCTTATTTACCAAGTATTTCAATTCCATGTGATCTGTATAGAACACAAAAGGTGTTGGTAGTAAGTATTGTTTGAACTTATGCATAGTGTAGATCATTGAAAAAGCTTCGCGCTTTATAGTTGTAAAATTTTGTTCTATAGGAGTTAAATTTCTACTAGTAAAACATATAGGATGATCTACAATACCTTCTCTAGGATGAGCTAGAACTATGCCAATTGTCATGGTAGAGGTGTCCACATGTACGTGAAAGGGGAGATTCCAGGAAGAAAAATGTAAAATAGGCGTTGTAGTAATTCTCTCCTTCAGCACTTCGAATGTATGTTACTGCAGTTATCCCTAATATAACTTCCCTTTATCTTTTAATAAATCCTCTAAGGGTGCAACAATCTTAGCATATCCCTTGATAAATTTTCTGTAATACCCTGTGTGGCCCAAGAATCCACGAACCTCACTCTAACAGGTGGGTTCCTCCAAGCCAAAAATGACTGCAACCTTAGCTGGATCTACTAAAAAACCCTCCTTACAGATGATATGCCCTAGAAGAGTTCCAAAAAGTGTAGCAAATACACACTTCTTGATATTTAAAGAGATGCTTAACTATCTACACCTCTCAAACATTAATTACAAATTGTCATAATGATCCTTGATAAGCCCATACATGGTCCAATCATCCAAGTAAACCTACAAGAATTTGTGAATAAACTCCTAGAATGATTGAATCACAATGCACAAAAATTTCTGCAGGCACGTTCTTTAATCCAAAGGGCATCACTATGTATGAAAAACTTCCCCATACAGTGGCGAAAGTTGTCTTCTCTTAATCCTCCTTATCAATTCTTACCTAATGATACCTAGAGAATCCATCTATAAATGAGTAAATTTCATGTCCTACAACACCTTCCAATATTTCCTTAGTGAATGGTTTAGAGAAAGGGTCAATCACACATGCAACATTCAGCTCCCTATAGTCGACACAAATACAGATTCTTACATATTTCTTTATGCTGATTACCATAGGGCTAACCCAACCTGATTCCTCTATGGGCTTGATAATGCCATATTCCAACATCTTGTCTATTTCCTCTTTAAATTTTACACGTAAGCTAGGGTTCATCCTATAAGGTCTCTTCCTAACCAGGTGCACACCTTCCTTTAAATTACTTTTAATCTCATCCAAAGATTCATGCACCCCTTTCAACTCATGGTATCCCCTAGGAATAAATTCCTAGAAATCACGTAGTAACTCAATTATCTTAGCCACTTTAGAGTCAAACCAATAATCTCTAATTATGGTCTCCTTAGGTTCAACATTTGTGAAAATTTTCAATTTCGTTGTCTTCATAGGTTCATGGTAGGCACGTGCCTTCTCATCCGCATTGTCTAATACCTCGCATATACCCTCTGAATGATCTATGTCTAACTATTCCACTTCTTCACCATCCACCATATAGACCATCTTTCCCTTCTCCTTCTCTAGGAAAGCACGCTGAAGCAATTCTACATTTGTCTCATCTACTTCGTCAAAACACACTTGTAGATCTTACTCACCAAATAACTCCTGAATGATTTCTTTAGCCTTTGCACTATCTCCCATGGTCAATCACTTCATAATGTGTAATGCATCTTTCACCAGAGGTTTAGTGGAGAAGTAGTAAATTTTTTGGAACATTCATGCAGTCAAGTCTTTCCAATTTCTAGTCTCCCTATGTAGCTCCACATAAACATACCAAGCGCGTGTAATCTCGCAAGGTAAAATAAAGTTTGTGTACCCATAATGAAGGTGGTAAAGCTTCCTACCCCTCTTTCTAGAGTCTCTCACACTACTAAATGTGCTGCTAAAAAGGATTATTACCATGATATTCATATATTTGAGTAGGTGCATTACTCTTGAAAAACTGGGCTGATAGAGTGATTCTCATTTCTCTCCATTCTATGAGATTATCCTTATAAACCATCCACCAATGCATTGTTTTAGCATGTAGGGTATACACTAACATATTCCTTTTGTCCACTTGATCCTTCCACTATACTTCCATGTCTCCCAAGAATACCTCAGGGTTTCCTTTGCCATTGTACTAGGGTAAAAGGTTGTTTCCTAACCTCCTAACACAACACAACCTACTTACATGTACAACTGTGCTTCTTACTCCATGCCCAACCATCTCATAAGTTCCATGTGCCCAATTTTCATAGGTGATACTTATAGTATCACTGATGGACTGTGCATCATCCCACTAGATAATTCCTTCCTTAGATGGCTCAAGAGCTTCCGGATCTCAAATGGTCTGTTCATAAATTATGTTCAAGTCTTCTTCACTTAAGGGAGAAACATAAGGTGCAAATTTTCCATCTGTCAAAGGGATAATAAATCATTCTTCCATGTTCTCAAAACTGATATATCCCTTATTGAACCATAGATCATAATTATTTGCATAGCACCAAGGGAGCCCAAGTAGATATGGGAAGTTGTCTACTTCTACAAGCGGTAATACCTCAAAGTCCCCCATGAACTTGGCCCCCTATATAGTAATAGATGCATCCTTAAATACTCTAATTGGAATGGAATTAGTTTGATTTTCCATATACGATACATTTGAAGATGGCTGCAATAGAGGTCTGCCCATCTGAACCCATGCATCTAAGGTAAGCACATTCATTTCTGCACCTATGTCAATCTATGGAGAGGGAGATTAGCATATACAATCTACCATCTGGTCTCAATACCAGTGCGTGGAGTGTTTCCTTTCAACCATATCCCTAGTAATGGAATAATGTTCTCCTGACGCAACATATTACATACCTCCTTCAGATCATCAACATCCGACTGGAAATTCTCAACTTCCTTCTTCTACTCTAACTTCCGCGACTGTTCCTGTAAACACTATATTTCACCTTGTAGATTTAAGAGTACCTCCATGTTTTCCTGATAAATCTCCTTCTGATGTGTAGGGTCTTGGTATTTTACATGTAAAACCTCCTCCTTAATGATGGTAGGATTTTATTGTAGCACTTCTCTGGTGCGCGTAGCCTTAACACATGTAGTAATCTTCATAGGTACTACGTCAGGATCCTGTGCTAACTTCAACATCCATTGGTTTTTCACAATGTGTTGTATCCTAACCATCCCTGTGCCCTTGTTAACCTGAATGTGCCTCTTGCTCATATGTTCATATAAGTTTGGACACTCTTCATAGTTATGATTCTTTCTGTAAAAAGAACAATTAATGTTCTGAGGAAATTCATGCCTGTAATGGTCAGGGGATCCACATGTATAACATGTTCCATGAGAGAACTCACCTCATCCATTGCCATGTCCTCAACCTCTAAATCTACCACGGTATCCTTGACATCTAGCATGGACTCCCTTAAATCACCCTTCATTTTGATCATAGTGTCCTTGAGTATGTTCATGATCATGTCGCTCACCTTTATCCTTAGAGTTATTCAAAACATCCATTTGTCATACACCACTATTAATTTCATCATGAATATGATCAATCAACGTAGAATATTTTGTATTGCGAGTCGTGGACTAGAAAATTCTACAGTAGTAGGACATATTCTTTCTTACTACATGTTGTAATAATGGTCAATGGATTTCATCATGGTCCAAATGACATATCTCTAATTGTATTAACAAGGAGTGCACCAATATGTGAGGAAAAATATCCTTAGTATGCCCCTTTACTTCACAATCTGTGCACCAAATTCCATTGCATGTCTCATGTGTTAAATTGGCCAATAGTTTCTCCATCTACTTTTCCATTACCACTATTTGATTTTCCAAGAATGGGATCACTCCAGTGTCTATGGTCCCAACTACCACAACACGCAGAGATGATTTAAGTGCCTCATGTGGGTCTGTACAAGTCTTATGTGAGAGTTTCCTCGTAAAAGATGTAATCAGGCCTCCCCTGAACCACTGTGTATGCTAACTTGCACGGATATCATGTGATAGTTTAGACAAGAGTGTTTTGAAACAAGAATCATACTCCTAGACACTCTTAGTAGTGCCCTGCTTGATATCCTTGAGTGTGCTTATACTTTTCAACTCAAACTCAGGTATATAAAATTCCTTAATAAAAGCATCCCATAACGTTGTATAATACACACAAGTCTGATCAGGGTTGAAATTTCTCTACCAACTGTGCACACGTCCCTGCAACATAGTTGTAAATTATTTGGCCTTGCATTCTAAAGTTTTTATTCCTTTCACGCACCATAATATCTCACACATATTCACATGCTCAACAACATTTTATATTCCCCTATACTCTGTGAGATGAAGTGACATCTCCATGTAAATATTTTGTGGGTTGTGAGAACCATGCCCACCAGATCCATAACCTCCTGTGTTACCTCTGCCTCCAAATCCATCAGATCCATTAGATCCCTAACTACCTATTCTACCTGATCCTCCACCTGTAGCAAGAATTGGACTAGAGGATGCATTTCCCTATGTCCCAAAAGTTGTGCTAAAATGAACTCCTACAGTCTGTAAAGTTGTGTTTCTCCTTGGTGTGAGTCCAAAGTTCTACGTGCCTCTATTTTGTGTCAATGACATGCCTGAAAATGGTCCTCCAACAAATCATCGAAATAACATGGAAGATGTCTGCCCGACCATAAATGCACTTGCTATATGATTCATTCCTGAATTTGTTGATAAGTCAACTCTACCTCTTGTTAAACTACTTCCTAAACTAGCTTATTGACTAATGGCTATACTAGAAACTAGAAAACCAAGTGCAAGGGCTAGGTTGATAGGTAGATTTAGATGCACACTTGTGGCCCAAGTTGTCTCTGTTGGCAAAATCTCATAAGAGGCCGATGAGGGTTCCCTATCATGCTTACCAAAATGGGGAAGTTTTAGATTCTCTAGCTCCACATCCTGTGTGTGAGATCCAAATCCTTTGCGATCCATCTCTCTCCTTAACACCATTTATTCTACAATCTTGTACTACTTACCAAAATCCATCTCGTGTTCCTGATTGCACTTAAGCTTCCTTTCTTCTCTTTTCCTCTCTATCGATAGGTCTGCCATCCTTATTCAAACCTGCTCCTTCCCCCGTGCGTGGTGGGGTTTAGCTAGCCATCGACTTATATTCCAAATTTAGGGTTACCAAAAAGATTTTTATTTCCAATGGAATGCCTTGCAGATAGGTTCCCTTGGGATAACGTAAAAAATTTAAATCATCTACCTTTGGGAAAGAATAAGTGGAAATTGAGTACTAAAAAATATAGCTATTAAGAACACCATGGAACTAGGTTTCTATAGCGCGCGTCTAAATTAGATCAACATTGTAGAGGGCCTAAAATTCTTCTTACATCTAGAAAAGTGTGCAAAACCTCCAATTTATTTTAGATGCATAAGCAACCAACCACTCGTATAGCTCTATTAGGAAGATAGAAAAAAAGCTCTCATATAAGAAGGCATACAAATTTTGCTCCACCCACGTGCGTGTATCAAACCCAAATCTAGTGCTGAATCTCTGAGCATACTCTTCTTCCAGATCTAGTATCCACTCCTCAACACTTAACAAGGTCAACCGGTACGTCTTCATCACGCAACATCCTGAAAATAGCTTAAAAAGAGGTCTCGAAAATGAAACCAATGATGTAGCATAGAATTTACTATAAATGACCTAGGCACTCTGACACATCACTCAACCAGAGATGAACACTCACCTAAATCATGAAAAGGCACTAGGTCCCTCTTTAGAGTTTCTTGTACAAAATTTTATCATGTTGGTGCATATAGATATCCTGATTCATTATCAATAGTAAACAACACACCATACATAAACCAGATCTAGTTCTTAGAATAGATATGGATTGAACTAAACAATGATTATAACAAGATTTACCATGTAAGAACCAGATTAAGTCATGTTTAATACCATTATCCAAAAAATATTATCCATTATATTAAATACTATAAAACGCAAAATCTTTTTAAATTACATAAGCATCTTTATGAGTCATGCACATAAAAAAACCAACAACATAACTCTACCTTAGTTTTTCACACTCACTAACCCATGCAAATCAATACATACATACATACATACATACATATATATATATATATATATATATATACATATATATACATATATATATGTATATATACATATATATACATACATACATACATACATATATATATATATATATATATATATAGGGGTGAGGAATTTCCCTTCACTGCCCATGTGCTTCTCAAAATAGGTCACATGCTAATAATAGTGATGTGCCTTTAAAATAAGATGCACACATGTAAGTTCTCTAAAAATAGACTTCCTATAGTTAACTTTGAGTAGAAATCCTATTATTAGCTCAAACTATGCATGGCACTCAACTTTCACTTGTTCCCAAAATACCATTGCGTGGACCACAAGTCTTCATGTCTTTGTGTTCTCCACGTGCTATCTCCCAAAATAGCCCTTATCCTCAAAAAATCTAAGTCTTGAATTCAAAGTGTTATGGAAAGTGCTCATTCTACTATTCTTCCATGCCCTCAAATGTGCCTTGCTCTAGTGCACACATCCTTAGAACAATATATTATCTTATCAACATCACTTGGCCCTTAAAGTTTTGTTGAATATGATGTTAAAGTCTTGAACATGATCATTAGGGGTTTTCTTAATATTCTCGGATTC
Organism: Taxus chinensis; assembly: GCA_019776745.2. Taxonomy (NCBI): domain Eukaryota; kingdom Viridiplantae; phylum Streptophyta; class Pinopsida; order Cupressales; family Taxaceae; genus Taxus; species Taxus chinensis. Next base: position 376,225,103 of record CM034154.1, on the reverse strand, counting down.
AGATGAAAGAAACCTTGGATCATTTTTATCACCATATTATGCCTTAAAAGCATTTTTTAACGTGATCTAGGAATTAATAGAATTATCCAAAATATATTTATACCAATCTTGGGAATCTTATTATAAAGTATGGATAAACATTTTTACATAGACATCCTCATGTTCGATCTTAAAATCTTCCTTTATATTAACAAAAAGCCTAAGATGTTGGTCACCGCTAATAGCATTGTTTCCCTGAAACTTTGGTAACCTATTTCTTAGATCATTTGGTATTGCATTTGGATATCCCACCATCCCCTGAAAATTTATGAGCTGATATATATTTACAAAAAAGGGGGGCATAGGTGGAGGTTGATCCATGTTATTGATGGGGATACCAACAACAACGAGGTTGACAATGTTGGTAGTAGCTGCTAGTTTTTGGAATAATGGAGTAGGATCTCACGTGGATAAATCCCTTAGTAAATCCCTCTCATAGTGAATCTTATTATCTTCAAATAATAGAACAGGGGTTGAAAAATACCTTGATGATTTGCAGAGGAAGTACCCTAGCTAACAGGAGTATGCAAGTTACCTCTTGGGCTATGCATTCTAGAATAATTAGACACGCTAGAGTAATCTTCAACTAATGGCTGACCCAAATCAGGAGTAGGGATTACTTTTCTTTCTATCTCCTAACCATGTAGTGGTTTCCATATTTTTATTCTTACTTGACTTGTTTTCCCCAATTTTGGAAACAATACTCTTATTGGATCCGACTTTAAGAAAGACCTTATTCCTTCTAGTTCTACAAATTTTTAACAAATTCTTGGAAATAGAGACTTAATGTACTGGTATTTACCAAATTTCTTTGGGATGAATGGAGTCACCACTAAGATATTTTATCTTATATGTATAAACCACTTGGAATAACTAACTAATTGAATTTGAACACTTATTTCAACAAAGTTTAATAAATTTCATCATCCTTCATCAACATTTACTCCTAGCCGAATGAGATTTAATGGAAATCCTCCTCAAACCGGGAAAATATCAAGCAATTGAATTCTAATTTAGCTCATTTTTGTAAATCTAGATAAAATATTGAATATAGATCATAGATTTTGATTTAGATATACTTCACACATTACCTGAGGTTGATATTTATCTATATTTTCACAAATAGTCCTCGAAAATAGCACCAGAGTAGTGTTGGTACCTAAATTGGTTCTCCATTTGAAGCCAAGCAAGATCAACAGGTTGAGCATGATGCTTAAAGATAGATAGATCATAATTTTAGTTGTTTTGTAGCTGGGGAAGGTTCTAACTGACTCTTTGTCACTTGAGCTTGGAGAAGTTAGATAACACCGTGCTAACGGTTTGACTTTCAACGAGGGTGTGAGGACCCATTTTATAACCTCTATTTGTAAGGGAAATGGATGGATAAACAATATTTGACTCTCCTTTTTAGAACATTTGAGAAATAACCTTGAGAAGAAATGATCAATGCAACATAATGTAACTCTCACGAGTTGTCACCCTAGAAAATGCAGATGTCTCCTAGACAAGGTTCAGGTTACTAAAGACAATAATAGAACCGACTTTTTCCTTCATATTTTGAGTAAAGGATGGATAAATTCAATGAATCTTCTTAGAATTTATGGATAGGTAGTGTAAATAAGGGTAGTTCTTGTGGGATTCATTAGTTATGGATGTATTGTTTTGGGTAAGTAAGTAGCATAAAGTTGATTATACTAAATTTATAGGAAATTTTAACAAATGTTGGAAGATATACTAAACAAGATGATGAAAACACTTCAAATAACCAACAATTAACCTTTAACTAGAAGATGTGTACCCATGAAATCCCAAAGATACATGATTTCACACATTATTTGAGAATTTAAACATAAAATATCATTGTAAAGACTCAATTAAACATCAAGAATACCATATCTATCATGCCTAAGATAAACTCATAGAGTAACAAACAACTTGTATAAAAAAAATGGAAGTAAAGTGAATTTAAAATTGTTTATTGCACAATGAAATGAAAGCTCTTCTCACAACACAATTGCATTCACTAAAATAATACCATTAGGATAAGATCTTGTGTGATTCAAAATAATTCCTAACATAATATTGCAATAGGAACATGAATAACTACTTGAAACATCTCAACTTAAAAATAGACACAAAAATGCTCATGATTAACACAATTAACTCAGGGCTCATAAAAAATATCAACAAGGGAAAGTTTCATTCATAGTCTCAATGCTTGTCAATGGTTGTACACTTGCAACCATCTTGAAATGATTCACTTTGAAGGCTAAGGAAATTAACAGGTTTCTCAGATAAGTTCTTGGAAAACAATTTCTCTCAATTTACATCTTTCTCTAAAAAAATTTCAGAAAATTTTAACCCCCCCTTATGCGAGAGTATTCTCATTGCATTTATACTTTTTTACTCGTTCACTCAATGTATATTTTCCCCCCAAAAACATGAATCTCAAAGAGAATATTCTTCTCTATTTTTCCATGTGGAAAATTTGTGAGCCATTCACTTTTTTTACTTCCATTAGACATGATTGGGGCACCATATCGCTACCTTTTGATATCTTTCTTAATCATTTATTTCATTTTGGTGAGTAATAAATCCTTTTTAAATAATTCCCAGGCGGTTCCATATGGCTTCATGTGACATGTAATCCTTTTCACCTTCTGAAAATATACCTCAAGAAATACACACATGTGTTCATGCCTTTCAGAACTAAGTGTCTTTTTGTGGATTACATCACATCAATCAAATTCCTTTAGTCACATAATGCCAATCTTTCTCAAAATTTTTCCCTTTGTGTGAGTTGAGTAAAAATATTATTTCATCTAATGGCAGTGATTTTACTTGACTCAACTTGTCTGTGTCATCCTCATTGTAAATTCAAATATTATTTCTTACCAATATGCATCCCTTTCTAACCTTAAAAGTGAATAATTTTTACAAAGCTTTTATCAGCACAATGGTGAGTGTGGTTGTAGCGAACAATTTGAAAGAGATTTATTTAGAAGATTTAAAACAAATATTCAACCTACATGGTCCAGATGAATGCTTTATCAGGGATATGTTTAATATTCTAGACCCATGGGATACTAAATGGCTTCGAACATATCGGAAAGTTTTTCTCTCACTCCTCCTGAGATTGATCAAGATCAATCTTGTCTTCTCAACCTTCCAATCCATGTACCATCTTTTTCGGTGGGAACATCAGAAAGCTCCAAAATATTTGAAGAAATTTTGGATCAAAAGGAGGCCTGCCATGAAAAGAGAGAATGAGTATAATTGTCCCTTCTTGTGTGATGAAAAATTCTTGTTGATGGATATTCCTTAAGAATACTACGTGATATATGACAAGTCTTCTATTGATAATGTGTCTGCCATTTCTCATAAAATGGATGAACTGGAGTAAAGAATAGTTTATCTGGAAAAAGGTCAAACAAGACCTGTGCCATTAAAACCATCCACTGAACCAGCACAATATTTAAGAAATAAGAGAGGGTAATCAAGATCCCAACCCCCAATTATCATTTTTGATGAGGAGGAAGCAAATCCTTCATCTCCCCATTGTTCCAAAACATCATTATTTGCCACTAGGGAAGGAAGGGGAAATTATAATTTCCAACCTTCCATTCATTAAGTGTGACCAGCTTTCCTAATGAAGAGAACATTATCAGGACCTCGACATCTTCCTCTACTAAGAGAGTGTCCTCCTTTTACAAGGAGTCAATGGGGTGAGTCTAGTTCAAAATCCCTTATTCTACTGGGTACCTAGGATGTAATACTTTCCCTTATAGCTACTCCAGATTTTCCCAATAAGTCTACTCCTTATAAGGTGAAAGGGAAGACAACATTTTCCATCAGTGGTTCGGATCTTTTGGACCGAGTATCTTCTTATCAGAAGAAGATCAAGCTAGAGAATATCATGGATGGTCCATAATGACCATAGATTCATTGATGGATATCAGGATGTCCTAGGATTTGGAGGGGTCAGTCGTATTTTTTTAGAAAACTCAAGGCTCAAATGACTTCATGACAAGGAAGAACATGCCATTAAATCAGATTCCTCCTCTTCAAGGAAATTTCAAAGTAGGAGTAAAGGATAACTGAGTATTGTTTCTCTTCTTGTGTCCTTACTTCTAAATATGTATAAAAATTTCTTCATCACGGGCTGGGGCCCTTATATAACCCCAATTTTGATTTATGTCTTAAAGTGTTTCTTTTATCTTCCATTAAATGAGCCTGTATGGTGTTTGAAAATTTGGGCATTACATATTCATATCATCCCACACTGGCCCATATTTTGTTTGCATTTATAGGGCTTTGATTGTAACTCTGTAATTTATTTAGTCTCATCAATGGTGCCCATGATTTTGTTAACCCACCAATTTTCTATCTTCAGTTAAGAGCCTCTATTCTAACTTTTAACCATGCCTTGAACTAGATGCCTCGTGACCCAAAACTGCATTCAATTTTTCCGAACACTGAGTCCTCTACCTATTTGTTTGGTTCTCTCACTGGTGGTGGCTATTACGCACATTATGTGGAGACCTCATGCATATTTGGGGCTTCCCCCACCCCTCTCTCTTTTTCTTAATATGCACCTCAGTGACATGTGGAAGCATGTGAGACCTCCTTCTCTACTTTGAATTTTGAGCCTACCTAGGATGCCTTGCTATACTTTTTCCATGTGGTCAATCCTCACTTCTTGAGAGTCTCAAATTCTTTGTGCCTTTTCAAATATGTGTCAAAGGGACACGGGGATTCCTTCGACATCCAATTCCACACTTAGGAAAAATTAAGCCCCCCAAAACACAAAAGAACACCAAAAGGACATAGGGGCCAATTTTCATAGCGATTTTTAGGGGAAACATAACTATTAATTTCCTCGATAGCAAAAGACTCACATTTTCATCCAACATGGTCTTATCTTTGAGCATACATTTTTTCACATGAGACAACAGTCAGAGTGAGTATTTTGAAGGCAAACACTAGATAAGAGGGTGAGATCAAAATGAGCACTAACACCTATGATGCACTTTAGTCCCACAGTTCATACTCAAGTGTTGAAGGTATAAATATGAAATGAACCTCACCCCATTCACTCTTCATGCCCAGTGCTTCATGATATATCTTTCTAGCATATTTTTTTCAAATAATTTCCCAATGATGAACTCTTGTTCTATGGTTCATTCTTGACTGCCGAGGGGTATTTTATAAATAAACCTCATCTCATACTCATACACATCCATTGGGGGGCATGCTGATCCTACCATCATACTCACACATTACATACTATGCCATTCCACTCATTCACAACATACTGCATATATTGGTTTCACTTATTCTTACTTGTTTATACTTACATGTACACTTTGTTTCACATGCTAGACAAATACTTAGTATGTCAATATCTTTTATATATACACAATCTCGTTCACTTGGTCCTTATTTTTGAATGTATAATTTCTACATATAATTACATGTAATAATGATTCATGAAACTATATCCTTTTCCATTCCTACCAAGGCTCCTGGGGGCATCTACCCTTTACTACTTCCACTCATCACATCTATTATTGTTCCATTATATACTACTTCCTATTCTTACTATTACATCACTTTACATTAATACATATAGGTCTTGACATAATTTTTATATTTCTAACATGATAATGGGTGCTTCATATGTAGAATTTTCTTTTCAGTACTATATGCCACCATGGTTATTTGATTTATCTTACTTTTTTATTAACTTTCATTATATGTTATTGTTTGTGGGCTATGCCCTTTGTCTTGTATGCACAATGTATGCTTTTGGACACTTCAGCTCTGATTTTCTTGTGATATTATGAGCGATGTCTCATTTTTTAAACCCACTAAATTCATGGTCTATCTTGTCTTCTTTCTTGTTACATTTGCTTTTATTTCATGTTTTCTAGCTTTTTATACTAACACATGTTACCAGTCATTTTTTTTTCACGTGCCTTGGTTTCTACCATGCACATCCCCTACCCCTACAATATATCCATTTTAGCACAATTTTAGGCCCTCTCCTTTGGACCGCATGCTCCTATCAGCATCCCATACACCCAAAATGAGGGGGGTATACATTGGGTGAATCATTCACCCCACACAACAACTTAGAGCTATAATTCAGATATGCACAATACAAAATATACACATGCTACATTTATAAAAACATGCTATAATCTAACTTAGGTCTCCATTTTAGCATGGACACCAGTGCTTAGATTTAGACACTAGTGCTTGGGTGCTCCTGACCTCCCCTGGGTGCCTATGTCTTGGGGGCACACACAGTCAACTTATCAGATCCGTATAGTTCAGAACAATCTTTAGAGTAGTTTTTATAGTACATGCACAATCCTCTAACAACTAAATGATTTTTTTTCTCCATTTCAACTTGGAACAAATTCAGAACTAATATGAAAAATATCATAACAAAACAGGGACACACTATCTGTAGTGGTGTTTATAAGGAAACAAACGTGAAAGGAGAGTAACACTAGATCTCCCCAACACTCTTCTACCATGGCATTAGATCACCCAAAAAAATGGCTCTTAGCATGATATTCCCTAAAAAACTTGCACTTGATGTGAGATAGCCTAAAAAACTCAATCTTCTACAAAATTTTCAGGATATTTTCTATCCTTTACACTTCAAATGTAGACACAAAATCACATACTTGGGTACCTTTCTAGGTCCTAAAATCATACTAGCATTTGCATGATTCATGAGCGAGAAAACTAGTAATTGATAGATATCTTCGGCCTCTTTTATGTCTTTATATTTTCTATTTGGTCTTACACACCGTACAACAAAGCCATAACTTTTATAGCTTACCGTTTATGACTTCAGACACCAACACCCAGCTAGGACGCCAACGCCTAGGTTCCCTCATTCCTATTAAGCACCCTGACCTCTTTTTACCTTGATTTTTTTGGGCCTATTTTATCTTTTGGGCATCTTATTTTCTTATGGGTCACCCTTCTAGTTTTCAATTATGAAATTCAACCAAAGGAGTCATATAAATACATAGTTATGTGATCAGAATAAAGGACCAATCTCTAAGCATATTATGTATGATCTAAGCTTGTACATCTAAAGGAATCCATATAACATCTATACAAGGGAAAAAGGACTAAATTTTCTACATACACAACATAGGAAGGGGAATTTTATTCTATTACATACACACATTTGTATCTTTTAGAAAATATATCCCGCTATCTAGTGTATATTGCATAAGGGCATCCTAGGGCACTATTTTCACACACTCACAAGAACCGCATGGATTATGATATGTAGTATAGTGTTTGCTCATAAGTTAACTCTATTAAGTGACCACCGAGGTCAGTCAAACTCCCCATTTTGCATATTTATTTTTTGGATTTGATGTGGTATTGTGGGTTTTTAGGTGAATATTTATTTTGTAGGTTACAGGTATTTCAATGATCATATTACAACTTGTAGGTGATGAACAATGAATATTAGTGACACTCTAGAAATCAGATTCTGAGCTTCTGCATAGTCACAAGTGCCCAGTAGAGGTCTCTGACACCAAGGTTCCCTCACCCTAGTCCATCCTTATCTGACAACTCCAGATTTTATAGTGTGAAATAATGACATAGGTCACCTTCTATTTAGTAGTTTTCCTAGTCTGTATTAATCATAGATCAGGCACAAATCAGCTAAGTCCTTCTATCTCTCTCTCTTGCACTTAGGGTTTCATGTTTACTTACTTATTTTTTGTGTCATATTGTATCTAACAGTTGTATATCATAGTGTACATTCGGTTACTCTGTAATTAGGTTTTTGTAATAAATATATTTTTGTTAAATAAATTATAATATGTTTTCTTTGGATAAATATGTAGATTAAAAATAATCAAGTAGAGATAATTTTAGACTTTGACATCAAGATATTATTTTAATTGATGTTTTGGATTATTTTTATAATCTATATTTTGTCATATGTTGTTGTAAATAGTTATTTATAGATGTGTATGTGAATCATGGAAGTATATTCAAGCACCTAAATTGTTTAAATATCAAAATTGGAGTTATTCGAGGGTTCATGTCTTACTTCTATTGCTCTCAAAACTATCATTTTTTCAACTTCTTAACAGAAACAAAAAATGATGATAACTCCTTGTTTAGAGGGTAATTTATGTTTACTCTAAATGAAAGACTAATGTGGGAGATTTGTTAATTTTTTTTACCACTATTTAATGTTTGTTATATGTAATGCTCAAATTCAATGGCCCTACAATATCATTGCAATTTATGATGTATATATAATATGTATATTATATCTTCCATGGCAAACACATTTTTCCAAAATTTGTAGGACAATTGAAAACCCTAAAATAACACTATGCCTATATTTCTTTTAGGCGGTACTCTCATATGAAATCAATCAATTTTTAAACAAGTAAGATAATTTTTTTAATATAAAATTAAAATTAAATAATCAAATTAAATGATGGCCCAGGAAACTAGTAAAACTAGGTGTTCAGTCTCTTTATTTAAATACTAGCAATTGTACGTGAAATGTATGATGAAAACTCCGAAAGAGATGCATTGAAGAAGTTAAAATGGAGGGAACAAAATAATAGGGGATAAAGCAGAATATGAACAAGGGGATTGAGGGAGAAGAATACCAAGTGTGGGAAATGTGCTAGGGCAAACCACTGTGAAACTGTAATCTCCTATAGCTATATAAATAAATAAATAATTACACACACACACACACACACACACACACACACACACACACACACACACGAGAAAATAGATGCAATCAAATACCGATATCTGTAACAAAATATACAACATATAACATAAGCCAATTATGAATACATATACATTATTGTATTAAATGCATTACAAATTTTGAATACATATAATCTATAAACACTCACATTTAAAAGTATTTGAATTTGAGCATGTATCTTTCTCAATATAAAGATAAAAGTAATTGACATAAAAAACTAGATTAGATTCCCATGCTATTAAACTTGTGGATAATACGAGATATTATGTAAACAACAACGTATGCAAAAAAAGTGTATATATTGTTTTTTAGGGTTAGTAATCATCTACTTGTTGTGGGCACTATTTGATTATTGCAAGATGATGATATACCATTGAGAAGGTGACATATGAAGCCAAATATAATCTTAGTCTGATGCACATGCTGACATAACAAAAAAACATGCTACTTTGGCTGAAATGAATTATTTACATGTACGAGATACATGGAGCTATGCTAAAAAAGTTCCCTTTAATACCGTGTATAGAGATGATTCAAACCCTTGTAATATTAAATTCCTAGTCACTCAAACCATCAATGTACAACAATGGAAAATGTAAGAAATGCAAAGTAAAACACAACAAAGGCATTTATAGGAGAGAACATAAATATTTAACCTAGAGTAATAAATTTGGGAAAAAATCTAGAAAATGGAAACATAAACAAGAAGCAATCTTGATGCATGAAAGCTATATATAACACCTCTTAGTTATGCAAAGTGTTGCAACCCCCTCAATATGCCTATGGAGGATGTTATGAACTTCCTCTCATCCATGGAAAGGATGTAATAATTTTTTTTTCTACATCTCAATTTTCTCTGCCCCTTATGTTTGGGAATGTGTGTGATCTATGGACCCTTGACATTCCAAATTGTAATTTTTTAATTACATAGGGACAACTATATTGTGACTGTCAATTCCCAAGTTTTGTCTTAATGCACATGCTCCCATAAAATAAAAACATGCTACTTCAGCTGAAATGAATTATTTACATGGAGGAGATACATGTAGCTATGCTAAAACAATACCCTTTACCACCATTTATAGAGATGAATCAAACCCTTGCAATATTAAATTCCCAATCACTCAAACCATCAATGTACAAGAATGGAAAATGTAATAAATGTGAAGTAAAACCAAACAAAGGCATTTATAGGAGAGAACATAAAGACTTAACCTGAAGTAATAAATGTGGGAAAAAATATAGCAAATGGAAACATAAAAAAATCTATCTATAACACCTCTCAGTTATGCAAAGTGTTTTAACCTCTTCAGTATGCCTATGGAGGATGTTATGTACTTTCTCTCATCCATGGAAAGGAGGTAATACAATAATTTTATACGTCTTAATTTTCTCTTCCCCTTATGTTTGGGAATGGGTGTTATTTATGAGCCCCCGACATTCCAAATTGTAATATTTTAATTACATAAGGACAACTATATTATGATTGTTGCTTCCCAAGTCTAATAACATTTCAGCTAAAGTAACATGTTTTTCTTTTATGGGAACATGTGCACCGGGATAAGATTATATGTATATTTTCAATAGTGTAGATATGTATTTGAGGAATGAATGCCTTGGAATCAGCTAGGGGTATGTATATGATAGCATATAGTTGTGGTAAACATATAAATTTTCATATCTCTGTTGAATTTTAGAAGTTTTTTTATTGAATCAATAACATAATTTTATTACTAAATTCCTGCTCAAAAACATAATCCCCCTAATTCCATTAATATCACAGGTACTTATCAGGAGGTGTAAAATAATTCATATTGAGAGACTCAACTGTCACCTAGTCAATGGGAGATCATCATGTTTTAGTAATCAACTATTGCCCACATTGAGTAAAAGGAAATATATATTTAAAATCCTCACCCCACTCATACATGGGAGATGAACGTTAAGTAAATTAAATGTCCCCTAAATGTAATATAATTTTGTTTAAGACATTGTATTCATTCAAGACACAGATCATAGGGCCTTGTCACATGTTAGGTTTGGCCACTTGTCAGGTTTTTAATTACTTGAGATCAATGTTTTACAAAATAAATCCTTAAAAATAGAAATCAAAGAATCAAAAGGAATATAAGAAAAATACAAGAAGTCCATGTCAAACATGATGTGCTAGTGAAAAATTCCAACCATTGAATTATTTCACAACAAAGTGAATTTTTACCTTGGGTAGAGTCTCCCAGAAAACCTATAGAACCTCCATTTAAGATAAAATGTGCTCATTAATAGATTTTATAGCTTTGAAGATCTGGTTTATACAATCCATACATACCCTGTTGTACTGAATTTTGGTGATGTCCAATAAATTTTTTGGTATGCTTGAAAACTTGTTCTTTAGGTGGAGTAGTATGCTATCTTCCCTTTCCATGTAAAGCTCTTTTTTCACTAGTTCAGCTTCAGATTCTTCCACTAGTGACCATGAAGATCTAACACTAGTTTCTCCATCCTTAATTGAAATGTTTTTCCCACATTGTATCCTTCTTTTTCATGTGTATAATATGGTTGAGTCCAATCATTTTTCCATTTCTAGAGAACTATGATCAGTTGATAAATCAAGCGATGCGAGCAAAATTTCAATACATGAACATATGGGGATCAGAAACATGCATAATGGAAAAATAGCTAAATGAATATTGGGCATAATAAAAAATGCAACAATAGTATAAACCCTGGTCTTTGACTCTTTAAAATTGGTGAAAACATATTAGTTGCATTTGAAACTGGTCAATTAATTCCACATAAAGCTCTCACATCCTTGTGAATTACCATAGGATCAGAAAATGAGGCAATTGGGGCATAAAAAAAGTAGTCCTTAAAATGAAAATTATGATTACAAAACTATAAATCAACTCAGACATGATCTAGATTAGACTTTACTGTCTTGTCTATAGAGGCAAGATTTAATAAAAAATAAACACTACAAAATTTAAACTAATAAAAATATCCTGTAATCTCAAATCAAATAATAATTTATTGAGCCTTGCTAACTAATATGATCTCTATCTTGGTGTCTATTGTGTTATAAACTATTGTTTAGTAAACCATACATGAATTGGATAGTAAACTTTCCTACATGGTACATTGTGTTTGAAGACTATGGATACCAATGTATCCTTGAAAATTATTTGTTGATAAGTGAGGTTCAAAGGTTTAGTGCTCGAGATTAATCCCACCAAGCATATTTTCCTAAAGTCCTATTGTTAATACCAAACACGGGCATGTGTATAGAATGAAATGATCAGCTTGACAATCAACAATCTAACATCATCCTAGAAACATATAGAATATTGGAAATTCATAATTACATCTCTACCTTTCTTGATAGTTGTTCCATACATGTACACATTGTTTCTCTTATATACATATTTGAGCTTTCCCCTATTACTGAAAATATGATATTTCCCATCAGGTGCTAGGAATTCACCTTAGCCACCATTACAAAATTAAACCACATAAAAAATAATCCTAAAACAACACTAAGATACTTTACAGTGCTCAGGTACATGAGATTTAGCATGAGGTGCACTCTTTTTACAATTTCAAGACATCACAACTATACCCACGTATCTCATCCATAAGATAAAATGTAGATTCATTGAAGGAGATTTCTTAGGAGAGATGATGTCAGCTTCAAAATAATTTTCTTTCTAGAAGAGTGCCCCCTCTAGGACTGTACATGTATACCCCCTATTTTTCACATTTAACAAAAGAAAGGCACAAAGAATTAAACAAACCCATTACATAGGGATATGGCTAATATGAGGTAATGCAACAAAACACATAGAAAATCGTGCAACACTAATACAATTTAGTAGTAACACTCTAACCAATAGCTCAACTTGTAGTTGATTTTAATCAACCACTCAAACATCTACAATAAAAATATCACCATGCATTATTTTCTGAACAAATTTAATTGCAACAAACCTTGATGCATTAGATGATTTGTTTGCAATAGAAATAGCTTTATTCACTCTTTTATCAACTCAAGGAATTTCAAATGCTTTTTGTGCTACACACCTTGCTTCCTAAGATAACATCACCTAAGACATTAAACAATGGACCTAAAATGCATTGTTTCTTACTGATGTTTACAGTCAAAACCTAACCCAATAAATGATATTTTAGTTCAAGACAATCAACTAGAGCTTGTAGAGATATTATTCTGAAATTGACATGAGGAAAAATAATTTTCTCAGCAAGTAAATGCATTTACATTGATCCTATAAAATCATGGAAGAACATGTTGTATATATCTTCCCCCCGGGTAGATATAGACAAGCAGAAGAATATGGAAACCAAAGAAATTCAAACCTCAGCCCATGGCGCACAAAAGGGGCGCACGACAATGAGTGTCGACAGAAAAATAGATGCGCCCATGGCGCACAAAAGGGGTGCACGACAATGAGTGTCGACAGCAAAATGGATGCGCTCATGGTGCACAAAAGGGGCACACGACAATGAGTGTCGACAGAAAAATGGATGCACCCATGGCGCACAAAAGGGGCGCACGACAATGAGTGTCGACAGCAAAATGGATGCGCCCATGGAGCACAAAAGGGGCGCACGACAATGAGTGTCGACATAAGAAAGAATGCGCCCATGGCGCACAGAAGTGGTGCATGACAATGAGTGTCAACGGGGAAAAAGTTTCTCCTTGGCACACGTAAGAAGATGTCGACACACACACGGATGCGCCTATGGCGCACCTTCAGGAGGCGCAACATTCTGAGTGCTAACAGGAAGCAGACCCTGACCCAGATATTCAGATGGCCATAACTTTTGACTGGGAGCTCCGATTCACACAAGGTTGGACTTTTCGGAAAGCCTACGGCGTCCTTTTTGGAAGGGGCATCCAAGGGTGGGAACAAGTTCTTAAAAATGCAAAATAAAGTTTGCCACTTTTGGGGTTTGATATGGTCCTCACCTACCACCATAATGAGATGAATTAAATACAACCTGAGGTGGTTGGGGTAGATTTGGACTTTCTCTCTCTTCTCTCTCTCATTCTTCCTATAAATTGTAAGGAGGGGCTTCTTTCTAAAGGTTGGACATTCTTGTTTTGGCCCCTCCCTTCTTCTCTTTGGCAGGTAGAGTTGTGGAGCTCAAATCTCCCATCTGAAACTGTAATGCACCTTTGCCTCTGGGCATTTTTTGCAGTGTATTGTATCAACCTTCAGAGAAAATAAATGCATGACTATGGATGTTTCTCAACCCTCTATGTGTTTCATTTTGCATCCTCCTGATCTTTCACTGTGAATATGTTTATCTGTGCATGATTTTGCATTGCATTTCTGTGGTCTGTGTTTAATTGGAAAAACGTATGTTCTTCATTCCTTAGTGCATCACCTCCTTAGCTTAGGTTTGTTTTTATGCATTTCTCTCTCCTTGTCTCCTTGGTAGTTAGATTAGGTTTTAGTAGACTCTCTGCGTTTTATTGGTGCATCTGAACAGAGGAATAGGAGCCGGCCTTCATCCGGAGAGCTTTTTCGATTTCGCAAGGTCCCACACTTGGGAAAAGCTCCATGTTGTGTAATCGCACTGAGATTCTCAACTCATCGAGTTGCAGAGTCCCAGGGGTGCTGTGATTTGACACCAACAGAACATTAAAACTCAACTCATGAGAATAAAATAAGACATACTTGGAATTCATTGTTAGGACTGACATGAACCAAAATAGGGAACCCATTACGAACTTCAAGAGAAAAATTGGGATCATCCTTGCAGGAAACCCTTAAAATCTGCTCAATTCGATGGAATGATAACTAAATATAAAAGTTGAATAACATAAAACTAGATCATCTAAAACCATGTGTCCTAAAAAATAAAGGATTTTTTCTTGTTTCTTGTAAGCAGGAAAAAGGGAAATCTAGATAAAATATTAAAAAGAGACCCAAATCTAAAAAAAGGGTTGAAAGGGAAGAGAACATACTCTTAGGGCTTGACGTCAGGAACCCTGAGATCCATAGTTTGAATCCATAGAAATAACAGTAACAACGACACTGACGACAAAAAGAGCAATGTTAGAGTTGCCTAATATCAACACCATTATGGGTTAAATCAGACTTACAAATAGAGATAAATTTACAACCCTAATATCTTCTTGACATGTACAAATAGCGTAAACAGTCCACAGACAAAACCTATCTCCCATGCGGTAAGCCATATGTCCTCGATTCCAATTAATTAAGGATCATTTGATTTCAACTCATGTAGATGAAATATTTTTAGCTGTCAATTTATTCAAATGTTTTAGAACCACCAGGTCAAAGTTCCATTATAGCATGTCTTTTGGCGTGATTATACATCGTATTGCAGTGCAAAACTAAAGACAATGAGAAAGAATCAAATATAAAAAAAACTTGAATATATGGTGTTTTGATTTAGAACTTTAGAGTAGGAAAGCTTCTCATATTTTTTTATTGGAGTAATCATTGCACGTACTATTGGTGAAGTCAGAGAAGTAGTCAACTATTTTACACGGATTCAATATTGGGGGGTGAGGAGAAGCACGTGGAAGAAGAACAAAAGTGTATTTTAGCATTAAATAAAATAAAAGTAAAATGTGGAGAGACAAAAAGATTGAAATCGTCAATGGATTTTGTAGCTCACAAATTTACAAGTGGGTGAGGAAAGTTGAAGAGAAAACAATAAAGTAGCACTAGTACTGTAATAATAAGAGGAGATGATATGATATGGTTAGGATTCCCTCAACAATTGTGACTTGTGGGAACTAGTGGTTGGCGAGTGTAGAAGAAGTCAAGAATAGTTTGTGAGTAGAAGAGGAAAATGAAATACATTTGGAATTTGAAAGCAGTGGTGTGGATAATGGTGAACACAATACCAGAGTGGGTGGATGAAATAAAAGAGAGAGGAATACAATAACGGAGGGTGCTATACATGCATGAAGACAGTCTCAAACATCACATCTCTAAGAGACATTCGACATTGGCTCTCAAGTTTCTACTCTCGAGTCATAATCTCCTTGATTCCTCCCATGTGTGTGCTAACCATCTATGTTGCGGTGGTTCTGGCATACAACACAAAATTTGGTGGTGCTCGTGTTGGTACTAGTTTCTTCCTGCTCTTGTACACCTCCACCCTACCTTCTGAGATGGTGGCACCCTCTCTCACTCCTCTCTTGGTCTTCCACACTGAGGATTCTTACTCTCACTATGATGAGGGTATAAATACATGGACCAATGTTATCTCCACCACTAAGGACTTTTCTCACCATGCTAACACCTAGATCGGGACTCATGTGACTCGTACCCCCAACCTCATCAATTACATTATGGCCTTCCCCGTGGCTCTCAATGTAATTCATTTAATTCTCACCTCCCTCCCTTTTAGGTAATTATAAACTTATTTTTCAGTTGATTAAGTAATTATTTGGTATGTCATGTGTGAGAAGTGCCACATAATTGATGGGTCAAATGTGGAGCAAGATTTAGGAAGGTTGCTTTCCAAACAGGATTTGGCACTGGTTCTCTCTTCCTATAGACATTAAAATTAGGTCACACTCCCCTTTGGTCCCTCAACGAATAAACACCCTTCATTACATTCACCTAGCCATGGCCCCCTTTACCCCACTAATATTAATTTAATTAATTCATTATCCTCACTATATCTATTATTTAAATGTCTTATTTTAAATAATATCCACACATACAGTTCACTTAGATAGCTCACCAAGTCAACTCAACCTAAGACCTATTCTTAGTAAGTTGCCATAACTAACTAAGACTTACCCAAACCCTAAAAATCAATGCCTACATTCCCTCTAACCACATTCCCGCATGCTCACAAGAAGCTCCTAGTCTAATCCATGGGTTAATGACATGAGATCTGAGGAAATCAAGAGGATCTTCCTAGTTTAGTAAACCTAGGAAATCCCACCTTACCCGAAAAGGTTACCCCTAACCGTCGCTGGTTAAGCCGAAACCGCCGTCGGTTACCCTTTTAACCCCAAAAAAACCTTATTCTCAAAGTTGGGAAAGGTTAGAAGTGGGGAAAAGTTGGAAGTGGGAAGCAAGAAGCAGAAGGCTGGTGAGAATTAAAACTTCTCAAAAAGATAACACCTCTTCAAAGAGTGAATTCCAGTGAAAATCCACATGCAAGGAAGGAGATCAAGCATCTTTTCCTACACAACCATCCCAACCATGATCTTATCTAACCAAGCAAAGAAGAATGTACATGCAGCCGATGCAGAATATTTCCTTTAGTTGGTGATCACTTGTAGCCTTAAAACCCCTCATCAACACCTCCATCCCTCACTCATAGGCATTCAGGACAAGAATCCAAGTAAGTATAATGTCATACTTTTACGGTTTATTTCATTTCATCATCATTTTATCATCTATTGTTTACTACCCACCTATTGAACTTCTCCAACATTTCCACCTCCATATACCCATTAAAAACCCTATCAAAGCTTATCTCAATCACCCAATACCTCATCCCAACCAACCAAAATCCTTTGTGCAATCACAAAGGAGACCCAAAGCTTGTTTTGTGGCATTTCCATATTTCCACAGTAACCGACACCGATTACACCTTACCACTGTTGGTTACCCTTAACCGACACCGATCTCTGTATTTACCCATAAAGCCCAGAACAGAGACCTACCCACCAAATTCCATCTCACCCTCATCCACCTATGATCTACCCGAGACCTCTGTCGAACCTGCAGAACCCAGAACCAATCATTTGACCTTTGGATTCTATTCTAGCTTAGCCTGTTAGATTAGATCTATTTCTTATTGTGTTTTAAGTGAGATACCTAAATCATTTAAAATTATAATAGGATTTACTTTCTTTACAACATTAAATTGTTTAAAATAGTGGACTGAAATCCATCTAGTAAGTATCGCACTTCTCAGATCTAGCATACGCTAGGCAGTTCATTGCCCATATTGTTTAATTCCTTTTGGTGGTCTTGCTTTTCATTACAAGTAGTTCCTCCTAAATAAAAGGAAGCTCTCATGATCAGCTGTGGATTTAGAAGTCATACACGTGCAACAACCCATCAAATAGCATTTGAACAGGTATTCCTCCTATGCTTGTTACCCTATTTGTTTTTTCAACACTTCAAAGAAACGATCTAAGAAACAAGTGAAACATTTTGGCATGCCTGGTGGGACCCATCCGGGGTTCTTTGCATTTCATTCATTCCTAGAAAAAGTTGTGTGTTTATTTCCCTTCTGAAAAGCATACACACTAATTTTTTTCCTTGGTAACCCACCTCTTCTTTCTATTTGTTCTAAAGGAAACTTTTTTTTTGGTGTAATTAAAAAGAACCATTTCTTCATGTTTTCTGCATTATAGTGAAAGACATCCTTCTTCCTCTTCATCTTATTATGTCATCCAATTTCACATCTCGATTTGGGCTTAAAAATAAGTGCATTGCATTCTGATTTATTGCATTAGCTCACATTAATTGAGGGAAACCTATATGCTGGAAGTCATGCCTAGTTGATGGTTGACAAACAAATCATAGAAAAACACTTCTTTCCTTTTCTCTTGATCTGAGTCTTACCAAATCTCATAAATTTTCAAAATACACACATTATTAAACAACATCTTACTTGGAAGAAGCTATAGGTGATCACACGATCACAACACAATGGGCGCCCAACTCATTGATCTGTCGAGTCATACATCAGAGTGAATCCCGCCCCCACCATAACATACCTGAAACCTCACCTTTTAGATCTCCTTCTTTGTAGGAAGCCATCCTCACCAAAAAAATCTATTTCACAATTCTTGTGTCAGTCCCTAAATAGCATAAGCTAAAAAAACATAATAGAAAAGGAACTCCTAGGATCACATTTTTCTTAGTGTTTCTGCTTGGATTACGTTTTGAGGTGAGAGATCACGTTCTTCACTTTTTTGTTCATCCTGGCATGCTCCTCATCACAGCTGGTGTATTCTAGCTTCACCTGAGTGTGCCTAGGCCATATCACCATCATTCTTAGAATTCTGGGTTTGATTCCACACCATATTTTAATTCACAACCACTTTTATTTCATCACTATTTTAATTTCACAGTAATCGTCATCGGTTACCTCTGACCACCATCAGTTATACCCAACCGATGTCGGTTCCAGGTCCTTTTGCTAACCTACTCAAAAGTAAATTTTTATTCATTTTCTTCCACTTTTCATAGTCCCTGTCACTACCATCATACCCATTGATGTTGTAAAAATCATCAGATTTGGCATACCTATCAGATTTTACCTTCTTCCCAGGTTTTCACTCTCTGTCCATTTTCTACAGTGACCGGCAGCAGTTACCCCTGAATGGCGTCAGTTTTCCATAATCGGCATCAGTTCTTTTGTTTCACATTCCAACCACCATTTGGTACCTAATCCACTTTTTACCGCTAGATTCACCTGTTCCTGCTGTTCTCTGTGTCATTTACAGAGAAGTAGCCCTATATGATCAGTATTGTTTATCATGGTGCTGACCTAAAGACAAGCAAGCGCACTCGTATTTCATGCCAGTTGTCAACCACTCCCATCTAGTCCTTCACCACCTTCCATTTTATCACTAGCCATGGAGCCCATCCAACCTATTATGATTGCTACCAAAGATGAGGATTTCTCATGACACCTTGACCAAAACCTTGCCACCTTGCAGTTTTACCTTTCCCACTCATCCATTCGAGATGCCTTGGGTCAGTTGATGTATGACATGCTTGTATCTATACCCCTGAATCTCACTCCCACTCCCGCATCAGCCCCATTTGGCTCCATGGGACCCGCATCTCCTTTACCGCTAGTTATTTTGCAGCTAGGTCCTATACCCACTATAATTGTCACATCTGCTACCTTCGTGGCACCTGCCACATCCACCATACCCGCGAGAACTACCCCAAACACAACCTCATCTACCCCTAATGTCTCACACATACCCGTAGCTATCTTACCACCTCCAGTGTTGGTGACCCCTACCCCATTTCAGAACATGGTCCTTTCCATTCCAAAATCATTAGCCCCTATTGCCACTAGGGTTACCATGACCCTTCCACCCCATATACATACTACCAACAACCTCTTGTTTCATCCATTATACACACCGGATACATACCCCCTATTTCACTGCCTTCTTCTCAATCAACCTACATGGCATCCCCATACACTAGAGTTCCACCCCTATTATATCCTCAAAACCAACCCTCTCATGTTATAGGAGGCACTCAATCATTGCAACCCACCAACGACCTAATTAAATTTATGTTGGAAAAGATGTAGACATTGGAGGCATTGGTTTCCAGCTCCTGCAACACTCTCACCTATGATGAGATATGCAACGAGCCCATCCACCCATCCATTCTTATCCACTCATACCCTGTGCATTAGGAAATGCCTAAATTCAATCATTTCAATAGCAAAGAAGACCTACAACAACATTTACAGCTGTTCAAACATGGGTGTTATCTGATCGCTTATGATGATGCCTTACTATTGAGAACCTTTCCCATGTCCCTCACTCAACCTGTATTAGATTGGTATAGTGGGTTACCTAGACACTCTATATTCTCATTCAATCAGGTAGCCCAAACCTTCTTGGGTCATTTCTCTATCAATATCGTCAATAAGGTTACCATGACTGATCTATACTCCACGCTTCAGTATGAGGACGAATCTATCACAAATTTTGTTAGTCGTTGGCACAACCTGATCAACCAACTTACGTTCCAACTACCACAAAATGAACTCATCGAGCTTTTCCCATGGGCTTGTGCTAGACATATCTCACCAACCTTGCAGGTCCAAACCTTCTGAACATTTGACCAAGCATTCACTATGGCACAAAAGTTAGAGATTCAGGCCATCAAAGAGAAGAAAATCCAATTATGCAATAAGAATTCGACATTTAAGTCAAATGATACCTCTTATTCTTCCAAACCATAAACCAATTATTCAAAAGCTAAGGGCACCACTAACATAGTGGTACTCAAGGCCGGCCCAACACATCTATCAAATTAGGCTACCCCTTCATCTAATCTCTCACCTGTCAAGACTTCTCAATTCAGACGAGAGCAGCAGAAATATACCCCAATTGGGGAACCTTATTCTTCTGTCTTAGAAAATATTATCAAAGCTAGAGCCATCACTCTTCCAACTATAAAACCACACACTGGTTTTGACCCTACTTGCCCCATGCCCGCATGGTATAAAGAACATGAATTCTGTAACTATCATCAAGTAAAGGGTCATAGTGATGACAACTACATCAATTTCAAAAATATTGTCCAAGAAATGCTCGAGAAAGGCGAGTTAACCATGGATAATCCTAATGCACCTACCAACCAAAACCTACACATATTCAAGAAACCATTTCCCAACCATGCCCCTTCGTCTGATCAAACTAGTGAGATCTCAACTCATGATACCCATACCCGTGAGGTTCACACTATCTTTAATGACATACCTATCGCCTCCCAATTACCCCATATTCCTTCTATAGAGGAGATCCTAGCCTGAAATCCTCCTTCCGCGTCAGAACCAACCTCCCCTATTCCTTCACCCATAGAGGAACATCTTTCATCTCCTTCATCACCTATGGAGGAGTCTTCTGCTAACATCGAGACCATCTCACCCTTGGCTTCTCCACTTAGAGAAACTTTACCCATAATACCTCCTCCACCCATAGAGGAGCACCCATTACCTCCTCCACCCACAGAGGAGAACCCATTACCTCCTCCACCCAAAGAGGAGAACCTATCCATTATTCTACTTATAGAGGAGCTCCTATCATCTCCTTCATGCATCATAGACCCAGTTGAGATACCTTTACCTCTTGGCGAGCATTCTCCATCAGTTATGCAAAATCCTGTAGACCTACTTTTGGATCTCTTACCCACAGAAGTTGAAGCTAGCCAATTCCCTATATCTAAGACACATTTTATAGGAATTTCTATTAGGTCCTCATCAACTCCACTTGCAGACGTGCCATTCTCACGTTTGGCCAATCACTTAGATTATGTGGATAGAGCCTTACTATGGGGGCATCTTTTGCTTCATGTCTCAACACAAATGTAGAGGTCCCTTGTCGATACCTCCAATATCTACCCAAAGATATTTTGACCAATCAAACCAAACCCAACCACCTCTATCACAACTCCTTCCATGACACCTGTTATAGCTCAAACCGCACCCTTACGCATAACTCAACCTACACATAAACCCAAACACATACCTACAACATTTGCCTGGACTAAACCCATTACCACTTTAGGTGTCACCCCAACCACTAACCTTACTCATCCACCTATTAAACTGGATTTAGCCACATCCTCCAAAGTCAACACCATACCTACTCCTACATCCAAATAGAAGAACCAAACCCATAGACCTCATACCCCGGCTGCGCCAATCGCACCTGCACCTATCTCATCCATATTAGGATCTCAGCTTCCCCACATGGTCAATAAACCTCCACCCATCAATAAACAAAAAACAAAACAACCCATTCCTTCCTCAAAAACCTCTGACCTACCTAGATGCCCAACCTGACTTACACCTACACTTGCAGCCTCTTTACCACCCATACCTCCAATACCCTCAACTATTGCTTCACTACCCACTACACTGCAGTCACTGTCTCTCACACCCTAAGCACGACCTGCATCATCTACCTTCACGACACCCCTGTTATCACCATGGGTAACTCGCCATCTTCCTCCATCTACTTTTCCTTCTAGACCTCGTACACCCACATCACCTTTACCCAAGAAGGTGCTACCCAAAAAAAAAACTACACTACCCTACAATAAGGTAGTCAAAGCATCTGCACACCCTCTTACCCATTCACCTACTATACCCATACCTAAACAAACACGAAAGACACCTAAAACCATGCCAGCACCAAAACCCATTGCTCGACCCCCTCCTCTTCTAAAGACCATTCCTCAACAATCACCGACACCTACACCTAAACCCATGCTCACTTCCCATTGTGATCCACTAGCAGGGTCTTATGCCAAAATTTTAACCAACCTCCTTGAGACTTCTGTCATCACATTACCGCCACTAGGACCTTATGACCCCCTCAAACCCAATCCAAAAGGGTTTGACGGTACTAAAATTTTCACATACCATCATGTGCCAGGGCACGATGTGGAGAACTGCAAGGCCTTGAAAACCATCCTTATCCAATTGTGTCCACCAGAAACCAACTTTGACGACGACCTTCTCAACGAGGATCTTGCTACACCAAAACCCATTCCCACACTGCCCACTCAACGACCACAACCTCTACCCTCAAAACTCCTAGAGCCACCCCCAAGATTTGAAATTAACATGGTTCACATCAGAGAGCTTACAATGCCACCACCTAAATGTCATTGTGCCCAACTGACCTCACAGGGTTTTTCTCCTCTAGTAGGTTTTTTCCCTTCATGTCGTTATACTACTCATCCCATACCTTCTCCATTTTCCAACTCCCCTCAAATCAACATGATACACATCACTACACGTGCATAGAATGGAAAAGAAAAGGAAACTAACCCACCAACCAATCCTATGCCCAGCATACCATCTGCACCCATACCTAAAATCACTATCCGCGGCCCAACGTACCCCATTTCTAATGGCGTCACACATCGCACCATGCTTAAACAATTACACCAATATCCCCTTAAAATGTCCCTATATGACCTCATCCAAACCTTAGAATCCCATCGTCAAGCTCTCATGGAGGTTCTTCAATCTATTGAGGTTTTACCCAATGACCCTAAACCCATAAGCTCCATTATCACACCCCATCATGTATCCTCTCTCACCAAATTACCACCTTCATCTTCACCCCACCCTATTCACCAAGTGGCCTCCCTTAGCTTCTCAGAGGAAGAGATCGCACCACACCAAAACGATGACCCAGACCCAGCCCTCTTCATCTTTGTCCACATTGATGACATACAGGTACATCGTGTGATGATTGATGGGGGCGCTAACATTAACATCATTTCATCCCATGCATTCACTCAAATGTGCGTACCTAACAATTATATGTATAAACACCTAGTCATGTTACGTTCATTCAATGATGCTATCATCTCTACATTAGGCACTATCATCCTCCATGCTCGCATGGGTCCCTGCACTATTCTAGAATTGTTTTACGTTTTGGAGGGAGAATTCCAATATAACCTATTGCTTGGAAGACCCTGGATTTGTGTCATGGGTTACATTCCTTCCACTTTGCATCATTGTGTAAAGTTTGAACATGAAGGACACAATTATACAATTCCAATTGACCCATCACCTTTTAAAACATGCAACATGCTTTACCAACCCAATGATGTGCTCATACCTATCAAGCCATAAACCTCCACAGCCACTACTGCTTCACTTACACCTCCACCTACCAATATAACCACTGCTTCTACCGCACATACCTCCTCCATTCTTACTGCTGCCATAACCTCCATGGTTGACCCATCAGATTCCCAATCTATTAACTCCACCTCTGCATCAACCTCTGACACATTATCCATACCAATTACCTACATACCCACCATTGATCCCTTGGAAGGTGTTTTTCAACGCCTCACTCTTGGGGAGTTCCGCCTATATAGTGTAAACACATTTCTTACTCCATAAGAGTATGGAATTCTTCACCAAAACCCTCACTATGATCACCGTATATTAGAATGCCTCCTTTATGGTCCTCCTTATCTTCATACAAGTCTCACCTATGGGGGAATTGATACTACCACTTACACACCAAAACCACCATCACAAACCCACCCATTTTCTGCTGACTTCCAATCACTTACCAATCACCATTTCGCCCACACCTTCCTACATTGATGTGCGTGGAAGGGTTTTGGTTTTGGTTTTTACGAGCAAGGCCACCATATCATTATTCCATGTACCACATGCAAACATAACGACCATAGTGGTATTGGCTTTCTTGAACCACCTACCAAACAAGACCGCATTGAACTCATTAATGACACTAGCTCTTCTCCACCTTCTTCACCCACTCCATATTCATCACCATCCTCACCGACGGAGTCAACGGATCCTGAATCTATCCCTCCTAATTTTTTTTTTCATAAACACCATATCCTTGGGGCCTCTGACTTATCAACGTAAGGGCAAGGCCCCTTCCACTCTTCCCTTGCTATGTCCTGAGATGATCGATGACAACACACCTACAATTAATGTCATTCAATGTCAGGATGATGAATCCATACTCACCTAACTTGGTGTAGAAGACTCATATATTCATTGGTCATTATCCTCTGAGACGTAAACCATGTTGAAAGAATTCACTATCGAGACAATCTTTAGATGCTGTTGAATAGGAAGCCATCACTTCTTTTCTGAGAGATCATAACCATGATTTTGCTTGGTCTTTTGCAGACATGCCTGGTATTGACCCCACCATAGTGGTTCATAATATTGTAACCATTCCCAATGCAAAACCTATCAAACAAAAGCTGAGGAAAATGCACCCACACATTGCTCTTCTCATCAAAGAAGAACTTCAGCTCATTCTTTATGTTTCCTTCATCTTACCCATTGATTATCCTCATTGGATTTCTAAGGTTGTCCCTATCACTAAAGCGACAGGGGGACTCCGCATTTACACGGACTTCCGTGACCTCAACCTAGCCTGCTCGAAAGATGACTTTCCCTTACTTGATATTGATTAACTAGTTGACCTCACCACTGGTCACGAGATGCTATCACTCATGGATGGCTTCTCAGGTTATAACCAATTTTTGCTTGCCTTAGAAGATCAACACAAGACCTCATTCATCATTCCACCTAAAGATGATCAACCTTTCTACCTATACATATCTGCTACTGATCATTCTTTGGGAGCCATGTTTGGTCATCGTGATGAACAAAACATGGAGCAGGAAGTTTATTACATTAGTTGTACTCTTTTGGACTACAAAAGCTGATATACCCATCGTGAAAAACTTTTCTTAGCCTTAGTATTCATTTCCACCAAACTCCGTCATTACCTACTCAACCACAAAACCTATGTTGTGACTAACACGGACCCCTTACACTTCATGTATGCCAAAACTTATCAAAATCAACATGCCACATGATGGCTTATGCTTTTAGCTGATCTTGACCTTGAATTCATTCATCAAAAGTCCATCAAGGGCCAAGCTATTTCCAACCAATTGGCTGACGCACCT
Organism: Taxus chinensis; assembly: GCA_019776745.2. Classification (NCBI taxonomy): domain Eukaryota; kingdom Viridiplantae; phylum Streptophyta; class Pinopsida; order Cupressales; family Taxaceae; genus Taxus; species Taxus chinensis. The sequence continues at coordinate 376,199,048 of CM034154.1, read as the reverse complement.
ATTTCCGGGGATCAACCCTCTAATTTTGACTTTCCAGATGAGTCGATTACTACCCTTTCCCTGGATGAACCTCCTTATCAAATGACACTCTTCTTTAATGGTTCCAAGTGTCAGTGTGGGGGTGGCACTGGTATTATCCTCATTCCTCTCTATGGAGAACCCATGCCTTTTTCTTTCAAACTAGATTTTGAATGCACCAACAATATTGCCGAATACAAAGCGCTCATACTAGGTCTCTGAGTCTCCTATGCCCTAGATGTCAAATCAATCAACATATTTGGTGATTATCAATTGGTTGTGAACCAATTCAATGGTATGTACCAATGTCGTAACGAGATACTTCAAAAGTATAAACATCATGTAGACATACTTTTGACCACATTTGATCGTTACACCCTTCAAACCATCCCACTTTCAACCAAAAAATTTACAGATACCATAGCCTTCTTAGGTTCCCAAATACTCGCTTCACCTATCGATTCTACAATCTTTGTCACCATATAACGAATCCAATCACCTTCTTATTTACCTCATGATGTTTACTCAATCAGAACCACTACCCTTGACCTGAGTGACCTTTGGTATAAACAATACTCTGACTACCTTTCTCTCTCCATCTTACCTCCTGATCTCACCCATAACAGACAACGTGCCTTCCTTAAAAATGTCTCTCGTTATGTCATTCTGGGGGGAATCCTCTATAAACATGGCTTTGATGGTATTCTCTTATGATGCCTCACAACTTTTGAAATTCCTTATACCATTAAGGAGGTTCATGATGGCATATGTGGAGGACACTTAAGTGGCCTTACTATTGCTAAGTGTATTCTTCGCCTAGGATATTACTGAACGAACCTTAACCATGATTGTTGTGACTACGTCAAATGTTGTGTAAAATTCCAAAAACATTCCAATCTTCATCATACACCTAGTCATGCCTTACAGGTCACTCATGACCTTTGTCCCTTCTCTCAATGGGGTTTGGATCTTGTCGGAGAAATCAATCCTCATTCATCCCAACACCATCAATGGATCATCACTGCTACCAAATACTATACAAAATGGGTGGAAGACATACCAATCATCTCTAAAAAAGCTGAGAAAATACGTGAGTTCACTAACCACCACATCATTTTTTGCTTTGGTGTTTGGTGTTCCTCATCACCTCATCACTGACAATGGAAAAGAATTCAAAAATAAAACATTACAAAAACCTTTGCGACACCTTTGGCATTTAGCTTAGTTTCTCATCACCTTATTACCCCCAAACCAATGGCCAAGCTGAATCTACTAATAAAACCCTCAAAAAAATTCTCATGAAAGTGGTTAACGATACTGGGAAGGACTGACATACGCACATTTCGTTCACCCTGTGGGTGTACCGCACTAGTATTCGCACTTCCACGACTACCACACCTTTTTCTCTAGTCTACAGTACAGAGGCTATTCTACCTCTCAAAGTCCAGGTTCCATCACTTCAGATTTCTCTCCGTGACATGCTTGCTGATGATGACTTTCGTCATAACCATTTAGCACAGCTAGAGTTATTAGACGAATGTCATCTTAACGCTTTGGATCACCTTCAATTTTACTAACAACCTATCAAACATGCCTATGAAAAACATGTTCATGAACAAACCTTCCAAGTCGGTGACCTTGTCCTGAAAGAAAATCAACACGTAACCAAAGCAGAAAAAATTAAAAGGGGGAAATTTTCTCCTAATTGGCTTGGACCATACATCATGACTCATACCTATGGATCAGGTGCTTATTTTTTATCTTCTCTTGATGGTAAACCCGAACCTGAGCCCCTTAATGCCTTGAATCTTTGACCATTCTATTGTTGAGTTGTCATCCTACCTCACCCTTTTTCTCTTTCCAGGCTCATCCCTTGAGCACTACCCAATCCATACACCTCCCTAACGATTAAACAAGAATCATGTGAGTACCCATCACTTGTTATCTTCTCTTGAATATGTGTACCACGGCACTACACATAGCATGATTCTCATGGATACTTTTCATCTACCTTTAGATGAGATCCCATGGTTGTTTCACCTTGCCTTTTGAAAAAGAGTCCTATCTTTCACCTTGGTCTTGTCCATGACTACAAAGACCTCACAATGGGACCAAACTCCTTGAGTCAAACTTCTAATAAAAAGATGACTCCCTCAAAAGGATATCTTCTTCTCGACAATTGCTAGTATAAATAGACTAAGTCCCAAACCTCCTTTCACATGTCGCGTGCGCTATAAGCCTTTTTATTGCGCACTTTTTCCTTGCGCGTCATCTAGTAACTAGGATCCTATGGGCCCTCATGCCTTTATACTCGGTCAATATTCTAGGTGCCCAACATCACCCCACACTATGCCTGTTCTCTATCCTTGGAAAAAAATTTCTTGACAAAGATGCAAGCTATTTTATGGAACCAAGATGTAGACTTATACTTTACAAAATGAATATGGAATGAAAGAATAGGGGAAAGAATGAAGAATGGGGGGGGGGGGAAGGGCATTAATTCAATAGGCTGGGAAAGTCCTTTCATAGATCTGCCTCCAGCTTGTTCCACACTTTGACCTTGTCCTTCGACTTTTGGCATAGGTTGCCCACCAGGGTGCTTACTTCATCAAAGTTTAGACCAATTCCCTGGGCACCCAAAGTGTCCATAATATACTCCAATTCCTTACCCAATTCTGTGAGTTTATCCATTCTTCTGGTAAGTTCCTTCAGCCGGGCCTTAACTGAGCTCCGTAAAGCCTCAATTACCTCTGATTTCTTTTCTACCTTAGCCAGAACCTTGTCCCTCTCTGCCCTTTTCCCTTTATTCTTTTCTTAGAACTCTTTCAATTCTACTTCAAGCATGACAACTAAGGAGCTTGCCACCTTATCTCTATCCACGCATGTGTCATATGCAGCTTCTACAGACTAGACGGAAACCTTAACCTCTACGAGTACTTGGCTGTACTTGGCAACAATTGCTACTACCTTCAATTGGTCTTCCTCTTTCAATCACGTGGCCACTTATTCTATAGATTCTAGTGCCAAGGGTTTCCTCTCCATAATGAGGACACGAGTTAGGTCTTCTAAGCATTCCAAGGTTGATGCGTACCTATGAGGGATTGGTGTTAGGTCTGGGTGCTTTAATATGATGACACTCTTGATCAAATCCACCTTCTTTTAGACCTCCTGCACCTTTACCTTTTCGTCCCTTAACTCGCACCTTAAATGCATGTTGATTAATTCCTCCTGTTTTAAATTCCTAGCCTTCTTCACTGGTTCTTCCTCCTTCTTCCCCAACTTCACCTCCAATGCTTTGATTCTGTCATTTCACGTGAACAACCTAGCCTCGGTCTCAACTGCAAATTTTTTTAGAGCATTGCATACATGTTCATCTGAAATTTCTTGAGCATTTACTAAGGGGTTGTCTCCCTTAGATTCTAGTAACGAGATGAGCACTTTTTGGTAGACCTCAAAGTTTGGCTTGTCAATGTGTGACTCGAACACCAAAGAAAGCATCTTCTTGGTCTTGGGGTATGTGTCATCCTTCTCAAAATATCCCATGGCTATAAGCCTTTCAGTGGGTACAGTGCTTTAGAACCATGCGCGTAACACCTTCCTTGTGTCATCCACATAGCCCATTATTTGTCTTTGGTCTGTATCCAGAGTTCTCCTACCTGAGCATGTGCCTTTGGGGAAGATAACTGTTAGAGCAGGGCCTCCTAGGCTATCATTTTCCTTGCCAACACTCTCCTCCTTCCATTCCTTAAGTACTATGTCCGTGCTTCACTCTAACTCTTGGTCTACAAGGAATTCAAGTATATTTTTCACTTCTTGCTCTACTAATTTAGTAATATGCTCTTTTGTAAGGCTTATGGCTCCCTGCTCCTTGGCATCCTTCTCATCCACCCTCATGTCTTCGGTGCCTTCCTCATCTTGTGTGCCCTTGCACCATGTAAATACAAACTCTTGCTTCTCCTCTCCACTCTCTTCCTCTGAGTCATAGACACTAAACACATGTGGCTCTTTGTCCTTTTCAGGCTCTTCTTCCTCATCTCCATCTCCTTCACTCTCATCATCTCCTCCTAAGTACTTCTCCAAGCTGTTGGTCACCTCTGATTCAGCTTCTTCATCCACCCTCTACTTCTTCCTGAGAGGTGGCTTCTGATCAGGAGATTGAGATTTCTCTTCTTCCTTCAATGATTCTTCTATGGTGGTGGGTTGTTTGGGCGCCTATACTTCTGGTGTCTTCTCCTTTACTGGAGACTTCTTTCTCCATATGTAGGTGCTTGGCTTATTTCTTGTAGATGGCATGCTCACTGTCTGAGAAGTCAGCACACTTGGTGCTACTTCCTCTCATCTGCCTCTCTTCTTTGACGCTCGCTTCTTCTTCCCCAAGGGGTCTTCAAGTATGGAGATTTTGTTCTCCAAATACGTGCCCTTTTCGAACTTCGGCCTTATGCACATGTACACGCGCGTTGTGGATCCTCTAGTGATGGGAAGCGTTATCGGCCTAGTCATTTGGATTTCATGCGATACGTACTTCTCTATGTAAGCGTGCTTACCACCAGGGTAGTTTAACTTCTTCCTCATCTCCTTGTGTTCTCGGTCTAACCTTCCTAGTTATAGCCTTAACTTCTTTGATTCTTTAAATATGTTTACTCCCACTTGGAAGTATTTGGTAGTGAACACGAAAGGGGCTTGCACTAAGGGCTCCATGATTCGTCAATAAGATTGAATCTACCCAAACAGTAGTACTAGTATACCGTGAACTCAACTTCTCCTTCACTAGCTACTGGGAGTTGTTCAGGATCCTCCACTCTACCTTGAATGCATTCCTCAAGTGTGTATACCACTTTTCCAGCTGAGCTTTGTGGGGAGCCATCATTGTATCGCAAGCATACTTCTCAAACCTCTTCGCGGGTGAAGGGTCTTCGGCTGGGTACTCCCACATGAACTTGTCTAAGGCATCATGGACTCCAATTTCTAGAAACACTATGGCGAGAAAGACATTTCCAAAGAGGATCTTGTCCCCTTCCTTCGCACACTTAACAATATCCTCTGCAATGTACATGGATAAGTTATATATCGTCCCCTCTACAATCTTAATATATACATGCAGCCAAGTCTTCTTGACCTACGTCCATATTTATTGGCCATTCAGATTAGTCACCAAGTGTGTGGCCATCTTCATAATAAGGTCCTTGATTTCTGAAATATCATAGTACCATGACCATTTCTTGCATGCATACTCAGTGATGGTCTCTTGAATAGCCTCGTTGTCACCAAGGTCATCTTCTAGGCTATCTCCCTCACATATGAGGCCTGTAAAATGTGAAATAAACTAGGGAGTCATGCGCATCTTTCACCCAGCAAAGTGGAAATAGTCTTTGTGCACCCGAGACATCAACCATTGGTATAAGCGATCTGGCTTCCCAAAATAAGGCATCTTGTAGAGTTACAACAGCCCTACCTTCGCCAATTTTACCTTAACGTCATCATCATATATGGGCAAACCTTCAGGTGTTCGCTTGTTGGTGGGGCATACAAATTCCAATGCCATTTCTTTATCTATGGTGTTTGTGTGGTGATTGTAGTCACTAACTGGTATGCTTCTAAATTGGGATTCCCATTCCTTTCCCATCATCACCCCATCTGAGTATTGCATCTCTGCATACCATTCTTCATTTGTGTCTACTTCAGGTTTTGGTTGTTTAGCATTAGATTTGCCCTTTCCTTTCTTAGGTGCCATGGTCGAGGTATTTTTATCACTCCTACCATCTCTTTGTTACTTTGTTCTTCTCCCAACCTTCGATCTCAGATCCGTGATAAAATTATTCTAAACCCGTGCCCTAGTTTGTCGAACCCTAACATAGCCTTTTCAACTCCTTCCATGCCCGTGTAATTCCTTTTGGTCATCAATCTCAAATTGGATCTTCATGTTTTACTCACATAGATCTTCCACTCGATCGAATCTGAAAAACCCTAGCTCATAGAACTTGCTTATATCTCCAACTCTTCATTTTTGCAAAGTCAAAATGAGAGTGCCCCGACCCTTTATTATTAGTTTTTCCTTTTTATGATTATTAAATGATACTTTACCTACCCCCATACTTTGTTCATTTAATGCAGATTTTTAAAACAAATCCCGTCCTTAGCACCTTCACTTGTGTGCCCAACTTGCACGAAAACTTCTCCAACCTTCTGGCGTGTAACCAAACCAACCTGACATGAGACTCTTGCGTGCAACTAACCTACGTCGAAGGAACTTATTCTATCCAGATTCTTGATTTCGCCTACCTCGTGTTGCTTTCATTGAAATTCCTTTTCCTTTGTACGTGGGATTTACCAGTAGTTTTATCCTAACACCAACCATTTTATCGTTTCTCTTCATCTACCTCTTTCAATCTGGGCTACACAATAAGGCTCTTCAACACAACATGCTTGGTACTTTAATCACACACTTCTTCACTTTTCTCCACCACACACTTAAATGATGCATGGGTCCTCTGCACACTCAAAAATTCTCCAAAAATAGCAATAAGGTTACCGGTGCCTAAGGTGCAAAACCAAAACAACAACGTGAAAGGGAAACATAAGAAAGGAAACTGTATAAAGGAAACTTCTAAACTAACTGGAAAAAATGCCTTATTTACAAACACCAAGAAGACTTATTCATAGTAGGGCTTCAGCCTACTACCATTGAAGTGTCCAGGAAACTTCATCCCATCCAACGCTTGTAATTGGCATGTGCCCGAATCAAGGATGTACGAAATTGTGTAGGCACCCAACCAATGGACTTTCAACTTTCCAAGATGGCGCATAAAACTTGGAATCATATAGTAACACCATCTGCCCAACCTCAAATTTTTTGTTTCTAATATGGTGATCATGTCAATCCTTTTGTTTTTCCTTTTCCGAAGTTTGGCTCCATCGGGTAAGTGATTGTCTCTCATCCAGTTTTCATTAGCTCATCAATGCATTTCTTCCAGTGCTTGTTGATCGGCTAATCCTCCTGTGCGTACTATTCATAGAGAAGGTAACATAAATTCAACTGGAAAAATGGATTTCATGCCAAACACCAATTGAAAATGTTGTGGCTTTATTTAGTCTTTTTATGCATAGTCCTGTAAGCCCATAACACTACCGATACTTTGTCATCCCAATCTTCTCTTCCAACATCACAAATTTTGGTCAAGGTGTGACTCAGTATTTTGTTGAATGCTTATGTGGTTCCATTTTCTTATGGGTGATAGGGCGTAGTCTTGTGATGAGTGACCATGAACTCTGATAATAGGATCCTCACGGTCTCATTCAGAAAATGTAAACCCCTATCACGGGGTCAAACTCAACGGACATCCATACCTTGTGATAATGTTCTCCCATAAGAACCTTGCCATTGTTGCTGCCATGTAATCTTTAGTTAGGGCTGCCTTTGCCCAACCTTGTGAGATAATTTGTGCAAGTGATGACATACCATGACCTAGTCCTATGCACTACTGGTGCAATAGGTCCCACAAAATCTATCGCCCCATTTTTTGAAAGGCTCTGCACGCTAGGGATAAGACGCAAAGGCATTTCATCTCTCCTTCCTAGTTTTTCCAATGTGACTGACAGTGGTCACACACTTTACAATAATCTCTACAATCCCTGTACAAGGTTTCCCACCATAATCCTTCCATTAATATCTTGTGCAGTGGCATCACTTGTGTAATGCCCACCCGTACTTACTCCGTGTGCTTCCTCCATGATGGCCAAGCGCTCATGCTCTAATACACACCCACGCAAAAATTCATCTCATCCCAACTTGTATAAGTCTCCACTAATCAACATGTAGGGCATGAAGCATATGGAAAACTACTTCTTTTCCAATGCCTTCATTCCATCCGGCACCACACCTTCTTTTAAAAATACTGCAATCTCCTCCAAATTTGAGGGCATGCGCCACAATCTAAACAGTTGGGAATCTGGCATTGCTTCCTCAATACTTTGCACATCCTCTCCTAAATCAATCCTTGATAGATGATCAGGCCCACATTTTCTTTTTCTGGGCTTCACCACAATGGTGAATTCAAACTCTTGAAACAACAACACCCATCAACATATGCACCCTTGAAGAACATGCTTCTTCACCAATACTTTAATGCCATGTGGTTGGTGTAGAATACAAAGGGTGTTTCCAGCAGATACTGTCTAAACTTGAAGAGCACGTAGATCATCGACAATGCCTCGTGCTCAGTTGTGGTATAATTCTACTCTGCTGGTGTTAACTTCCTACTCACAAAATAGAGAGGATGATCAACAATCCCCTCACCTAGTTGTGCAAGCACTGCTCCAATGGCAGTTCCTGAGGCATCTACATGGACATGGAAGGGCTTGTCCCAAGAGGGAAAATGTAAAATAGGTGCGGTAATAAGCCTATCTTTTAATGTATCAAACGCCCTTTGCTATGCACCTCATCCCAATGGAAGGCACTTTTGTGTCTAAGCAGACTCCTCTAAGGGCTCTGGTGATCTTGGCATATCCCTTAATGAATTTCCTGTAATAGCCTGTATGCCCAAGGAATCCACACACTACGCTCTGGCTAGTAGGTTCCCTTAACCCCACAATAACTACAACCTTAGCAGGATCTACCAGCAATCCCTCCTTACATATGATATGCCCCAATAGAGTCCCAAAGGGAGTAGCAAACACACATTTCTTAATGTTGAGGGATATCCTCAACTAGCCTACACCTTTCAAACATTAATCTCAAGTTGTCACAATGGTCCTTAACCAGACCATATACCGTCCAATCATCCAAATAGACTTGAAGAAATTTATGGATGAAGTCATGGAATGCTTGTACTAATATGCGTGAGAAAACAGTAGGTGCATTCTTCAACCCAAAGGGCATGACCATATATGTAAAACTTCCCCACTCGGTTGCGAAAGTTGTCTTCTCCTGGTCCTCCTTTGCAATCTGGACTTGGTGGTATCCTAAAAATCCATCTGTAAAGGAATAGATTTCACACCCAGCGATTCCTTCCAATAAATGTAGGGGGTCGGAAATGGATTAATGACACAAAATGCATTCAATTCCCTTTAGTCCACACAAATCCTAATCTGCCCATCCTTCTTGATGCTGATTACCATTGGACTTATACTTAATGATTCTTCCACTACCTCAATGATCCCAAAAGCCATCATCTTTTCTATCTCCTTCTTAACCTTGACGCATAAATTGGGATTCATCCGGTAGGGCCTTCTTCTAACCAGGTGCACATCATCCTTCAATTTTATCTTCATCTCCCCTAAGGAATGGTGAACGCCTTTGAGCTCATGGTACCCGTGTAGGAATAAATCCTCAAATTCACACAGCAGATCAATGATCTTTGATACTTACTTCTTTATCTAGTAGCCCCCAATAATAGCTTCCTTAGGTTCTTCTTCTGAGCCGATGTTAACTTTCTTCATCTTTAAAGGTTCATGGTAGGCATGCGCACAAGCATCTACATTGTCCACTACCTCACGCATTCCTAGCAAATGGATAACATCTAAGATTTTTGATTCTTCTCCATCAATCACATATACTAACTTTCCCTTCTCTTTTTACAAACATGTGCGCTCAAACTGTAACTCCTCTACTTCTTCAATTTCTTCAAAGCGTGCCTCCAATCCTAGTTCACCTAGTAATTCCAATAGCCTATCTTCCATTCTGGAACTATCCCCCATGGTAAGGTGCTTGATACCCTACAAGGCCTTATCAATTGATGGCTTGGTACTCCGATACTCAAAGGTTTGAATAAGGTCAGCCGTGAGCTCTTGCCAATTCCTTGTCTAGCGGCGTGTCTCCGAATGAATGTACCATGCATGCACACAACCCTGTAGTGTAGAATACAACTTGTGCACCCATGGGGATGGTGGAAAAGCTTCCATGCCTTCTCTCTAGACCCATTCACACTCCTAGATATGGAAAGAGGTGGGATCTTTCCCATGGTACTCCTTGATGATGGTGGGTACATTACTTCTAGAAAATCTGACAGAGAGCAATCCTTACCTCACACCACTCTAAAAGGGTCTCTTGATGTGTGGCCCACCAATGAGATGTTGTGCCAAGAAAGACATAACTTAACATCTCCCTCTGTTCCTTCTCATTCTTCCACTGAGCTTCTACCTCCTGTAGAAAGACCTCAAGGAAGGCTCCTCTTGAATACTTGGGCAATTATTTTCCTCCAAGGTGCCTAACAGTGCGTGCCTTTGTTACCTTGGTCACCGACCCTCTCAACTTCCATCCCATTAGTTCATAAGTTCCATGTTCCCAATTGTCACATTCCAGGCTGGTGGTATCACTTACTAACTGAGCATCTTCAAACTAGATAACTTCGTTAATAGGGTGTACTATCTCAGGGTCCCTAATTGAGTGTACATAAATCTTGTCCAGAACTTCTTCTCCCAATGGTTCAATATAGGGTGTCGAAATTCCCATGAACCAGGGGTATAATGACCCATTCCTCTTTGTTCTCGAATCTGATGTACCCTTTGTTGAACTGAAGGTCCGCATTATTCTTGTAACACCAAGGGTGCCCAAGTAGTTTTGGGAAATTTTCCACCTCAACGAGCGCTAAGACTTTGAAGTCTCCAGTAAACTTGGCTCCCTGAATAGTAATAGCTGCATCCTTCAAGACACTGATGGGCATTGCCTTAGTTTTTTTTTGCCATATACAACACATTCAAAGATGGCTGTAATGTAGGCCACCCCATCTGATTCCATGCATCCAAAGTTAGAACATTAACCTCCATGCCATTGTCAATGAGTATATTGCTGAGGAGCCATCCATCTACAACTGCATTCAATGTAATCTCCTTATCATAGTCGAGGATGTGAGGGGGAAGGTTCACATGTAGTACCTGTCTCTCACACTCTTCTCTGGTGCATGGTACCTTCTCTCTCAACCAGGATCCTAACAAAGGAATGATGTTCTCCTACCTTAGCATTTTACACACCTCCTTGACCTCATCCAGGTCATCCTTTTGCATCTCGACTCTCCTTCCTTGTTCCTCCTTTCTGGATTTCTCATTTAGACACTAGATCTCCCCTTGCAAGCTTCGAATAACATCCATGGTGTCTTGATATATCTCCTTCTGATGTGCGGGGTCTGGATATTTCCCATGAATGGCCTCCTCCCTCGTAACCAAGGTATTTTGTCTTGGTCCCTCTCTTACATGCATAGATTTTACCCTTGTTGTTATAAAGACAGGCTCCAATCCTTCATCCCGTGTTACCTGAGGCATCCACTATATGTCTTCCTTCTTGATGCTAACCATTGCACCACCCTTGTCCTTCCTGTGCTATTGATTCATATGCTCAAACAACTCCGGGCACTCCTCATACTTATGCTTCTTTCCACACCACGAGCACTGCAACAAGTCCGAGCACTCATGCTTGTAATGTTCTGTAGATCCATAGTTGAAACATGTTCTACCTGAGAACTCACTCCTTCCTCTGTGGTTATGTTGTCCATGGAATCCTCCTTGAAACCCGCTTCCACGCGTGCCTCCATCTCCATGCTCTTCATAATGGAGATCATCATTTTTAGAACCATTGGCAATGCTGGTTTAGCGTACCCCATGATCAATGGTCTCATGGTTTTGATCAATGAGCATACAGTCCTTTGTATCATGGGATGTGGAGGTACAATTTTTGTAATAACAAGATACATTCTTCCTGATCGCATGCTGCAGTAAGGGACATCTACTTGCATCATGGTCCCCATGACAAATCTCACAATCTACTATCACATCGCGTACCGTCCTCCGGGGGCAGTTATACTTAACGTGCCCCTCTATTTCACAATCCATGCACCATAAACCACTACGAGTCTCATGGACTGAGTTTGTAGACAATTTTTCCAACTGTTTGGCCATAACAACAATCTGAGCCTCTAAGAACAGCTAACACTAGTATCAATACTACCAACAACCTTGGCATGCAAGGCAGCTTCTAATGCTTCACATGGATCTATAAATGTTTTATGAGACAAGGACCTTCTAAAAGGGGTGATCAATCCTCCAAAAACCCACTGTGCATGATGTGAGGGGTGAATATAATATGATAACTTAGATAAGAGAGTTTTAAAACATGCATCATACTCCCACACATTCTCTACCATTCCTTGTTGAATCTCCTTCAAAGCATTGATGCTTTTATGCTTGAACTCAGGAATGTGGAACTCTGCTAAGAATTCATTCTTTAAATTAGTGTAGTCCACCACCATTTAATAAGGGTCATACTTTCTATACCAGCTATGTGTGCACCCTTGCAATGTGATTGGAAACTAACTAGCCTTTCGTTCTGGAGTTATGATACCCTTTGCGCGCCATAGCAGTTCACACTTGTGAACATGTTCCGTAGCATCCTCAATGCCCCTATAATCTGAAAAACGTAGAGACATTTCAAAGAATACTTGAGGTGGTGGTTGGGGTCCTTGTCCTGAACCAGAGCCTTGGTTCCCTATGGTATTTCTTCCATCACCTGATCCACCAGGTCCACTAGGTCCTATACCTCTAGATCCACAAGATCCACTAGAACCATTGGGTCCAATAGGGCCTGTAGGAGCTATGCCAAGCACCCCCACGGTCCCAATGAACTATGCATTGATGGTCTGTGATAGCACCCCACTACCACTACTTTGTCTCGTGCCACTCCCTGATGCAAGCCTGAAAGCTTGTACACTTGCCCCTTGTCCAAAAACTCCTCTGAATACTAGAATATGTGTAGCCATAGAAGAAGGGAATGAAAAATTATATCTCCTAGGCACGGATCTATCTCTTCCACTAGTTTCAACTGGATCAATACTTCTTCCTGGTTTGGGAAAACCAAGTGCTAGGGCTCGGTCACTGGGTGAGTTTATATATGTGTCAACGACTCTCCTTTCTCCATGTGACGAGCTCTCACCAGAATTTGAAGGGGTCTCCCTTACGCATTTTCTAGGTTGGGGTAGCATAGACTGCTTAGTTTCCACGTCCTTCGCGTGAACCTCAACTCCTTCCCGCAATGTCTATCTCCATAGATCCATCACACTAGCAGCCTCACGTTGTCTAGCAATATCCCTTTCACATGCTTTGCCATACTTGAGCCATCTTTCTTCCCTCTCCTTCTCTAATGTATCATATTCCATCTTCCTCCACCCGAGCTTCCTTACCCAGTGCTCAGAATGATTTATCCGGCCATTGGGAGTGCCTCTAAACTCATGGTAACCATCAATATCTTCATAGCTAGAGGAATGAAATGCAGAAACACTCCTCTAGGTTCTTGAAGAAATTCAAACTCAGAAACCTCTGGACAAGAATACGTAGAAATGACATAGTCCAGAGTGTAACTAGTTAGTACCCCTCTCCACCAATGATCTACAACACGGGTCCACGTCAAATTTGCATCTTGCAACCTCTGGTAGTCTTCTTCAGTCCACACATGTGATCTATAATACCAACTTGATCTAGATGCATAGGATGAAAGCCGCCCATATAACTCTACTGGGAAGTAGTAGAAAAAAGTCTCATACAGATCATGGTAGAGGTTCTCCTCTACCCATCTATGTGTATTACACTCAGGTCCAGTGCTGTATCTCTGAGCAAATTCATCCTATGTGCTCTTGAACCACGATTCAACATTTTCCAATGTTAACCAATCCATCATTACTCTTTACACAGATCATGATGCATGCTATATCCCACTACAAATTTGAAAAGAGGTCCCAGCAACGGAACCAAGATGTAGTCATTTTTACTCTAATCACAAAAGGAAGAACCCCATACATGACGGTCTATCACCCAGCAGAAGCTGAGAGCTCACTCGAGGCACGAATGGGTGCCGAGTCTCTCTTTTATGTGAGTCTAGTGGGAAGCATTATCTATGATTAGTGTAATAGTATTTATGAGATAAGTTGAGACATACAAGAACCATAGGGCTTAGAATGGCCTCCAGATCCTTGCGGTCACTTCAGACTGAGTGTTTTAACAGATTCCAGAACATATACTATAATAGAAAGAAAGATACAACCATTCATTCATATCATGAAAGGAAAGAGAACTCATATGAATGAAATATACATTAAACCCATTAATATTCATATCTATTTGTAAAAGGTAACCTCAACATCTTCATTGATTCATTACAAAGTGTTACAAAGTGTAGACCGCAGTCATGCGCATCACTGGACATATGTAGCTAAGCTGACAGAAAAGAAAAATAAAACTCCATGCTTAGTACATCCTTTCCTATACCAGAATATCCACTTGCAACAATTCTATAGAGCCTCTCTTTCTCTCTAACCCCTATTCCCCATGTATATCCCCATGATATATCTCTCTGTGTGTATATCTCTATCTCTATGTATATGTATCTATCTGTCTCTCTTTTCCCATGGCAGGCACTTGTATTTATCACTTTCTCAGGATGCCAACTCGCCTTTCCACGCCCTCAGATCCGTCGCCAAGTGTTAAATGTGGTCCTCCATGTGAGCATGTTCCTTTAGGCTTGAGCTCTCCATTCCATCTCATGATGATCTTCTAGAAGATTCCATCCTGGCATGCTCTTTTTTGGGCCAACTTGTTGCCAGGTTGACATCTTATCCGTGCGTAACCGATCACACTTTTCACATGTTTTGCCTTGGGCACTCAAATTGGCTAAGTCTCAAGCCTCCTTTCACATGTTACACATGTTATAAGCCTTTCTCTTGTGTAATTTTTCCTTACGTGCCATCCAGCAACTGGGATCCCGGGCGCCCTCACACCTTTATACTTGGTCAATATTCCAAGGGCCCAACAACCCCACCTATATAATTTACTACCCTCCCCCTTCCTCTTTTTTCCTGCTATTCCCCCCATACCTAGATTTTTTTTTTTACTCACCGAAAAAAACCTACAAATGACAATAATCTACTCCTCTACTCTATCAAATCCCCAATGTAGAGTAGGGTGCTTACCTCATCACGCTATCGTCGTCTCGATGACACGTATGGCTACTGTACTAGTGGCCTACCCGATCCCTCTCTGGCCTTTGCCATCAATGAATCACTACTCGTAACCTCCGACCAATCAAATCTCTCACCTTGATCTCGTGGACCCGCTGCTCACCAACCAAACCCTCATGCAATCACATTACTAGCTCACTGTCCCATTTCCTCTAGAAACTTTTCTCTCTTTTCTCTCTCTTTTGTTGTTTTCTCACTTTGTAAATAACAAAAAACATGGATTTTTGGTTTTTATAACAACCTGACCTAACCAACATCAGTTACCCTTGACTAGCATTGGTCACGTGCCCTACCTAATCATCATCGGTTTCCTTATACCGATGTCATTTCACCATGACCGGCATCGGTCACCCTCACCTGGAGATTGCCTTCCCTTTTTCCATTTTTCCCCACCCTTCACCATGATCCTGTACCCAACCCCACCTTTACCCAAACCATTTACCTCACCTTCCTGACCTCATCATTTACTACCTCCCTTTGTCCTCCTTTGTGGACTCACTATTTTACCCCTACCTTGGCCTTACCTGTGCTATGACCTAGCTATTTAGACCTGCACCATCACTAGTGACCTTTGACCTCATGTGTTTGCTATACCTTGCGGCAATGTTACCTGTGTTGATTTTCCTAATGACCCTACCTAGCCTATTACCATGACCGTTTATCCTAACCCTACCTTTGGTGTACCAGAACATACCTAAATGTTCCTGCACCTAACCTATGTTATGTTTCCTAACCATATCCTATACCTTGGATACCAGAATAACTTCAACCTCATTTGGATAAACCTATCGACCTTAGACAATGTATGAGTTTTCCTGCTCTTCAACCCGGTAGCATGCTGTAGTTTATACGTGTGCGTGCATTTGACTGTTGCTACCTTTGACCCATACCCATTACCTGGAATGGCCCGAGTAGACCTTTTACCCTTTTTCCTTGTGCCCACGTGCCTTTTCCTCACATTCACATTTTTATCAAACCACTCACTGATTCTACCTTCAGCCTCATTCGTTCCTGGTTTGAGGGGGATCACCTTCACCCAAACATGGGGCAACCACATTTTATTTTTGTTAGCGTCGCTTACCAATACAAGATATGCAACAAAAAGGGGTAAAGTGTAGACACTAAAATTAGGTCACACTCCCCTTTGGTCCCTCAACGAATAAACACCCTTCATTACATTCACCTAGCCATGGCCCCCTTTACCCCACTAATATTAATTAAATTAAATTAATTCATTATACTCACTATATATATTATTTAAATATCTTATTTTAAATAATATCCACACATACAGTTCACTTAGACACCTCACCAAGCCAACTCAACCTAAGACCTATTCTTAGTAAGTTGCCATAACTAACTAAGACTTACCCAAAACCTAAAAATCAATGCCGAAATTCCCTCTAACCACATTCTCGCATGCTCACAATAAGCTCCCAGTCTAATCCATGGGTTAATAATACGAGATCCGAGGAAATCAAGAGGATCTCCCTAGTTTAGTAAACATAGGAAATCCCACCTTGACCGACACCGGTTACCCCTAACCATTGTCAGTTAAGCTAGAACCGTTGTTGGTTACCCTTTTAACCCTAAAACAACCTTATTCTCAAGGTTGGGAAAGGTTGGAAGTGGGGAAAAGTTGGAAGTGGGAAGTAAGAAGTAGAAGGTTGGAAAGCATTAACACTTCTCAAAGAGATAACACCTCTTTAGAGAGTGAATTCCAGTGAGAATCCACATGCAAGGAAGGAGATCAAGCATCTTTTCCTACACAACCATCCCATCCATGATCTGATCTAACCAAGCAAAGAAGAATGTACATGCATCCCATACAAAAGATTTTCTTCAGTTGGTGATCACTTGTAGCCTTCAAATCCCTCATCAACACCTCCATCCCTCACTCACAGGCATTCAAGACCAGAATCTAAGTAAGTATAATGTCATACTTTTCTGGTTTATTTCATTTCACCATCATTTTATCATCTATTGTTTACCTACCCACCTATTGACCTTTTCCAACATTTCCACCTCCATATACCCATTAAAACCCTGCCAAAGCCTATCCCAATCACCCAATACCTCATCTTGACCAACCAAAGTCCTTTGTGTAATCACAAAGGAGACCCAAAGCTTATTATGTGGCATTTCTAGATTTCCATAGTAACTAACACCGGTTACACTTGACCACCGTTGGTTACCCTTAACCGACATCGGTCTTTGTTTTTTCCCATATAGCCTAGAACAGAGACCTACCCACCATATTCCATCTCACCCTCATCCACCTGTGATCTACCCAAGACCTCTATCAAACCCGCAGAACCCAGAACCAATCATTTGACCTTTGGATTCTATTCAAGCTTAGCCTGTTAGATTAGATCTATTTCTTATTGTGTTTTAAGTGAGATACCTAAATCATTTAAAATTACAATAGGATTTACTTTGTTTACAACATTAAATTGTTTAAAACAGTGGACTGACAGCCATCTAGGAAGTATCACACTTCCCAGATCTAGCATACGCTAGGCAGTTCACTGCCCATATTGTTTAATTCCTTCTGGTGGTCTTGCTTTTCATTATAGGTAGTTCCTCCTAGCCAAAAGTAAGCTCTCATGATCAGCGGTGGATTCAAAAGTCATATGCACATAACAACCCATCAACCAACATTTGAACATGTATTCCTCCTACACCAGTTACCCTATTTGTTTCATCAACACTTCAAATAAATGATCTAAGAAACATGTGAAACACTTCCAACCATCGCCCAAACTGCATTATCCAATTCCTTTTTGTGTCTATCGTGCATGATCTTCACCTCAATGATTCCAAGAAACAAATTCCCGTAAGTGTAATGCTAGGTAGAATTAATTAAATAATTATCTTTCTCGTAAGTGAAGTGATGTGATGTGAATTTGT
The DNA here is from genome assembly GCA_019776745.2 of Taxus chinensis. NCBI lineage: Eukaryota > Viridiplantae > Streptophyta > Pinopsida > Cupressales > Taxaceae > Taxus > Taxus chinensis. The sequence goes on along the minus strand of CM034154.1, from coordinate 376,181,127 downwards.
AAATAAATAGGACTACCATATATCCGAGTTTAATGAGGTAATGAGCATGTGTGAGAGATTGATACAAACTTTGATTCCTCTGTCATACATGTGGTTGACATCGAGGCTTATGGTGTTTTGGCATTTGTCTTTACTAGTGATATTATGGGATGAGTGCCAGTGGATGGTGGTGCCTGCAACCTTGTTCAACGCCTCCTCATTATTTTGCATTGAGGAGGTTGGAGTTCTAATCAAGGAGCAATTCCCCATCCTTGCACTCGATAAGGTGTGTGCAATCATGCACAACAACATACGATAAATGATACAATTTCACCACCTTATCCAACACATATTAACCATGGAAAAAGAAGTTACATAACACCACTCCTAGTCCAACCTCAACCTCACAAACAAACCTGAAACCTTGTAAAAACCTGTTACTTTTACTACACCACTATACAAAACATATGTTCACAACTTTCTCCCTGTACACTATTTCACCCATTTTCCATTTCTATATATTAGAATTTAATATCGTAATCATAATTATTTTTAGTGATCTCTAACATAAACAAATACTATTTAATGTATATTGGATGTAAAGTTTTTGCCAATGGTATGTGCTTTAAACCAAGGATATTTATAAAGTAGCAATTTAATACCATTCTTTTATGATTTTCACACTTTATTTAATCCTAATCAAAACATTTAAAATAATAAAATATGTGATATAAATAATCTGTATATTAAAAATAATATATTTTATATTAATTAAATAATGGATATACATAAATATATATGTATTAATATGTTTTTTTTCTATTCATTTCTAATATATTAATAATAAATATTTTTTAGACAACAATTATTTTAATAGAACATTAAAACATTAAATTAGCACAACCTTCATTATCTCTTTAAGATTTACCTATAGTAATATAAATGTTAATTTTTATAAGTTAAGTATAACTATAATTGTACGTTAGTCGAAACAAACTAATATAATAAGTATTTCTACAAACCAATGTTTATGGACACATCCGTGAGTTAAAATTTCAATGGTTTCTTTTAATATCCAATTAACTTTTCTCCACTAGTGAGCTTTGGCAGGTGTGAATGTGAATTAACTCACAATTTCGTCCTTCTCTACTAGGCACAAGTATCCAAGATTCAAATCAAAAGGGTAGTGTTTCACTATTGTGCTACTTGATTAATACTTAAAATAAATGCCATGAATTGAGTCAAATTTTTAACAAAATATCAACATAATTAAGACTTTTGCATTCCATTTTTTAGGAAGTTATGCCATTTTTCAGGACAAAACCATCATAGATTGACATTATATTGAATATGTTTTCCCTCTAGAGTTTTGCATTTTTAGTTACACCAAATTTGCATTAAAAATTATCATAATATATGTGTGCATATGTGTGCATGTGAGTATGTGTGATATAAATAATACATCCACCTATAAAATATTATAATTCTTATAAAATAATATATTTTTAATACTTCATAAAAAAAATTACAAATTCATAAAAAAATAAAATATCATGGATAACAAAACAAATTTTCTTAAAATTACTAAACGATGTATAATCCCACATCAAGTTACATCTCAATTTATAAAAAATTACCATAGTCAAACAAAGTAGAACAAAACCACAGTTAAGAAATACAAATCCAACCAACATATTGCATCAAGTAGTTGGATAAGGACTAGAAAAATAACCAAAATGTAAGGATAATTCTAAGAGTGGATCCCTAAAATTTTCTATAATATCTCACTGAATCCTAGACACTTTTAAATCATTTTAGTTGCTAATGTTTGGAAAATTCACTGGTACATATCATTTTTTTGGCTATTCCATTGGATCTTTTGAAAAAATATAGAAAAATAAATATCATATTTAAATAAAGATATAGTGACACCCATCGTCTCTTTTGGATTGTTTCTACTCAATGTAAAAAAAAATTCTCTTGCAATCTCTTTAAAATTTATTTGTTAACTCAATTTTCTATAAATGAAATGGTTTGTGTGTTTTGAGTCATTATCTAAACTATTATCAGCTCAAGAGACAAAAAATGATTTTCCCCTTAAATGTAAGTTAAAGATACAATAAAATATAATCTAAACTATGATCGATTAATAGGTGAAAACAACTATCAAAAGATTTGTCTCAAAGGTAAACTAGAACTTGGATGCATATATACATAGTCTAATATACCATGTATTAATTACTAAATAACATAACCATTGAAAAATAATGTCTTAAAATGTAATGAACTATAAGTGATATTTTTTTTTATCTCATGTAAGTAGTTTGATAAAGAAGATATCCATTGACACTTTGTGTCACAAAACATAAGTTGAACATGCAACAATTGAATAGAAATAGAAAAAACCTCAACATAAAGGTGAGACAAATTATAAAGGAAAACAAATCTTTAACAAATGGAAACATGTTATATACATCTAAGTTACTAAAAGGTAATATTTACCAACAAAAAGTTAAAACATATAATTATGCGTCATTTTTTTGCACTTTTTGTAATTTCAAAAAAATAGGGCTCACAACCAAAACATGACCAATAATACATAAAATGATCAAACATGATTTTGTAAGAGCTTACATATACAAAGACACAGTGCATCCATAATTTTACTTATTTTTTTAAAATTTTAAATTATTTTTAAATATTTATTTACTAGTCACATTTTCAAATATTATATGAAATTTGAAACACAAATTTTAGATATGTATTGAAAATGATGTTTTATGTAGTCACAAAGAGAAAATAAAAATAAATGGAAGTTTTTTTCTTAAAGTCAAAAAAGGGATTCAAGATCAACTATATTAAAAACATCAAACAAAATATTGAACAAAAACATGATAAATAGGTACTAGTATCAAGTTAAAGAAACCAAAATTGGTGTTGTAGTAAAAAAACTATTACATAATATCTATGTTAAGAAATGTAATCCAGTAGCTTAATTATTTTCTTTTGAAGATCTAAAGACTTCCACAATAGGTTCCATAGGATTGCAAGCATCTTCTTCAATAACTAGGGCCACCAGAGTCTTTTCCATCTTTGAATATTCAAAATTGTCCATCTGTACTCCCAGCACCGAGAAGATGGAGTCTAATTTCTCTCCCTGAGTGATACTTTCTAGGGAAAGAGTCCTCACAAGTGACCAAATCTACTCCAATCCAAGCCCAATGTCAAGACCCAATTGATCAATATCTTCATGAATAGAAAGGAATTTATAGCACCCAAAAGAACCATTTGAACCCCAATAATTTAGGCAACTTCCAGTGTACCCAAGAGATATGTAGATTGACTGGGATCACCTATAACTCTCACCACATCCTCCACCACTACAATGTCTCCCAGAATTCCTAAAAGCTGAGACTTGAGAAGATTAATAGACATCAAACGAAGAATCTATGGGTCCTTCACCCCTTTAACCAATGTGCTCTACCAAAAATAAATTTCCTTCTTGGTCGTAACCCTAATACCCTTATCCAAAAGATGCCAAACATTGAGCATTTTCCTAAGCTTCAAATCATTCACCAAACCCAGAAAAGAGAAATACACATCCTCCAATGAATACTTGTGAATAAGAATATCATTCATCTCTTGCAAAGTGTTCGTGGTCGTGTCCCTCACTATATTGCCTTTGGTGTGCTTGGTAGGGCCGGAGATACCTTGTCCTTTATCCATTATCCTTATGAACAAGACCTCTGTTTTGTAAACAACTTACAGATAACTAAAATAACCAAAATCCTTGATTTATAATTCCCTTCGTATGTAATAACCCATGTGAAAATACATGTGAAATTATTGTGGTTAGTACCCACGGGAGGTGGGAAAATCATCAAAAAGAATGAAATTTAAATAAAATGATAATTATGTTGTCCCTCCTTCACCAACTTGTTATATATATAATTGCCATATTTTTCTATTAAACCTCCCAATTAATCCTTTCATATCATTAGGGTGTAGGACTAATATTTTTTTATTCCCCTTCCTATCATTGAGATCCACCCCAGAATTAACAAGTTTATCAGCCACTTTTTGGGAACTTCAGTAAATTTGGACAATTGGGAGTGGTACGATAAGGGTTTAACAATCGTCCACAATGCCAATGATTAATTTTCCCTTTATTTATTACATTGGCGATAACTTGTGAGTCACCCTCAATGTATAATTTGTCCCAAGTATTTTGTTTCATAATTTGTAACCCTCTCTAAAGATCTTTGGCTTCAAAAAAGTTGTTGGAGCACTTTCCAAGAGCTTCCAAAAATCCCAGAATGGGTTGACTTGTAGAGTTCTTGAAAATACCACATGCACCAACCTGTCCAGGATTATTTCTTGCAGTGCCATCAAAATTCAACTAAGTAAATAATCATTGGGAGACTTCCAAGTTTGAGCTCTAAATTTATTGTCTTTAATGCTTACCACCTTATCAAGTATGCCATCTAATATGTTACTCCAATTTGAGTAAATACTACCATCAACTAGAAGAATCTTACCATCCTTGGGAGTCCAAATATGAAGAAGTTGTATGATAATTTTTAGAGCATGAGTAAGGAAAATGTCAACATTTTTTTGTTCATTCTTGAAAATTCTTTGGTTTTTTTCAAGCCAAATATTCTAGCAAACAATAACAGTAATGGTAGACCATAATTTTAGCAGTGGGCTTGATTTAAAGTGGCAATTATAGTAAGCTATGAGGTCTTTTAAAGAATTGGGAATCAAAAAATTGAGATTGAACTTATCAAGTAATTGTCCCTAGATTTTATGAGAAAAATCACAGTGGAACAAGAGATGGCTAATTTCATCTTCCGCTTGCTGGCATAAAACACACCACAAGGGCCCATGAAAGCCCATTTTTTGAGATTTGACTGGGTGAGAATATTATCCCAATAAGAAGTAAAAAGGAAGGCATTAGTCTTAGGAAGACCATATTTATACCAAACCTACTTCAAGGGAAAATGATAATTTTCTCTTATAATTGTAGTTAAGATAATAGTATAACCCTCCTTAACATTATAATTACTAGATTTTTCACCTGTCCAGATCAAGACATTATTCCTATTAGAAAAATGAAAAGGTTTGAGGGTCTCCATTAGCATCTATTTTTCATCCTCAAGGATGTATAGAACCAGGAAATCCACCACCCATCCTTGGATTGTTTATATTAATCCTTCACCAAATGCCCAATTTTTGAATGCATCAATCCATAAGTCTTCTAAAGTTATTAGTAGCTAGGGGAGTACAAAGAATCCAAATGTATAACATTAAATTGTCCTTAGAAATTTTTCCAACATTCCATATTAATAAAGGCTTAACAAGGACCAATGATTTGGTCATTAGGTTCCAGACATGTGACCTAGGAATGTGATTTTTGATAGTAAATATAACTTTTGGTATCTTATTCTCTAGATATTTCTTTCTAAGAATAATATTCCACATGGGATTATGATCCATATATAGTCTCTAGGTTATTTTTTCACCTAAGGCCAGGTTCATCTGTTTAATTTTGAAACCTAGACCACCCCAATATTTAGGAAAGAAGAGTTGATCCCATTTAACTAGTGGAATCTTTTTCATGTAAATCATGCCACTCCACAGGAATCTGGTTTGGATTAATTTTATACAGTTTTCAACCTTAGGAGGGATTGGGAGGACATACATTATATATATTGGGATAGCTTGGGTACATGAGGAAATTAATTAAATTTTTCCAACAAAAGAGAGCCACTTACCTTTCTAGTTGTGTAGTTTTCTCAAAATTATGTCAATGGTGTTCTTCCATAGATCCGAGGAATTTTTTCCTTGAAAGATTGGAATTCCCATATAAGAATAAGGAAGGGAAACTAATAATATTTCCAAGATCTTGTAAATTAAAATTTGGGTTCTTTTGTTTGTATGAAAGAAGAAATTATTTGACTTTATTTTATTCACAAGTTAGTCAGAGGCCTCTTCATAAAGTTCTAACACTCATTTAAAAGCTTCGTCTTCCCCAATGGTAGCAATCCCTACCAGGATAGTGTCATATGCAAATTGGAGGTGAGTAATTATGGGATTGTTGTTAGAAATTAAAACCCCAGACAAATATCTGGATTTCCTAAGATGATAAATCCATATACGTAAAGTGTAACCATTATCATGAAGAGATAGGGAGAAATAGGCTTACATTGTCAAATACCTTGGGAAGAGCTAAAGAATCGCGTCAGTTTGCAGTTGATTAAAACAAAGAATTTGGGGGAGTTGATGTAGGAAAATATTCAAGTTCTCCATGATAAATCGAACACAAATTTTTCCAAAATGGAAATCTTTGGCCATATCCAACTTAATTAGAATATTTCCTAAATTTTGTCCCTTAGCCGAATGGATGAGTTCATGATGAATTATAATGCCATCCAAAAATTTTCTTCCAGTAACAAAACCACCTTGTTCTGGCGAGATGATCTTATGTTGTATACTTTTGAGTCTATTGGAAATTACATTTGAAATGATTTTATAAAAGACACTATAGAGAGAAATAGGTCTAAAAGAATCAAAATACCTTGAATTTAATGATTTAGGGATTAATGTTATGAAATTGGAGTTAAGTTGATTTAAGAGATCATGATAGGTTCTCGATTCTTGAACATTCTCCACTACATCCTTTCTAATAGTGTCCCAATAAAATTGATAAAAGCCAACTGGAAATCCATCTGACTCGGTAGATTTTTCAGGTTTGAAAGATAAGACCATTGATTTAAATCCCTCTTTAGAAATACAAGTGTTCAACATTTCATTGTCATCATTAGTGACAATGTTAGGTATTTGACTTAGAATTTGATTTCTAGCTAAGGATATTTCAAGGCCAGAGTCAGTGAGAAGCTCCTTAAAATATCTTTATGCCTCCTCCCCAATCATTTTCTTATCAGAAATGAGATCACCTAAGGGGAGAGTGATTATAGAAATACGATTAAATATTCTACACAAAACAACAATTTTCGATCATCATCTTTAAGTCATTTGTTTCGATATTGTTGTTTACGATAAATTTCTTCCTAGAGAAGCACCTGATTGAGAGAGTTTACCAAATTTTATTCTTTTTCTCCTCTCGTCTTTTCATTTAATCCATCCTCTTATATGGCCTTCCCAATAATGGTGAGTTTTATTTGAATCTCATATTTATTTTTGAAGATGTTCCCAAAAGCGTACTTGTTCCATTCTTTTAACTTGAGCTTAACTCTTGTCAAAATTTTAGCCAGACTATACATTTTAGATCCATCAATTGGGAAATTCCACCAGTTAGAAAAAAGAGGGGTCAAAGAAGGATATTTGATCCACATTAGTTCAAATTTTAAAGGCCTTCTAGCCAGAGGATAGGATGCAGAAATAGACAGAAAAATGGGCCAATGATCTGAATCCACGTCCCAGGAGATTTCATATCCGATTAGATTATTTTGTTTAATTCAATTATCAATGATGATGAATTTATCTAATACTTCAGAAACATAATTAATTCCAATTCTTAAGTTTGTCCAAGTATATTTCCCATTTGGGGGAAATGTCCACTTAATCACATCCCTTAAAAAATTGAGAAAATTTTGTGGCAGATTGAGAGATTACACCTGATCCACTAGTTTTCTCAACTGGAGAAATAATTATATTGAAGCCCCCTAAACATCTAAAGTGTAGTAAGATGTACAGATTTTAATATTTTAATAAATAACCAACAAGTTTCTCTACCAATGTTGTTTTGTGGACCATAGAGTCTTGAACCACACATCAGATTCCAAACACTCTCAAATAGCAATTTTTTAATATCCTTGAGCATGTTGATTCTCTACTGATCGAACTAGGGAATATGAAACTCAACCAAGATTGTGGCACACAAGGTGTCATAATCCATTGTTGTTTGGTGTGGATCATACTTATGGTACCAACTATGTGTGCGGTCTTACAATGTAATTATCAACTAGTTGGCATTTATGTTTGATGTAGTTATTCCCTTGGCCCTCCATAAGAGCTCACATTTATGCAGATACTCCATTGCATCTTCTAGTCCTTTATAGTTAGGAAAATAGAGAGACATCTTATAGAAATTTTTTAGTTGTTGCGGTCGTAATTTTCCTTGTCCTGAATTACTTCCACTTGGGTGAGGACCAAATCCAGGCCTTGAACCTCCACTAGGATTTGTCCACTTGGGAGAGGACTAAATACTTCCAAGCCCCATATTACTGGAACTCTCGTATGTATGTAGGTGATAGCATTCGTCTATGCACAAACACTTTGTGCTAGTGCTATGCCTATAGTATTTATTCTAAGAGTATCACAATAATATTTTATCCTTATGCTTCACCTACAATGCTACTCCCAAACAAATCATGGTGATCAGATAGAAAATATTGCTACATATAACTAGCCACTGCCATGTGCACTTCTTTTATTTGATGTGTCTCTTGAGTTAATACTAGTACACACCTAAATGTATCTCCATCCCAACGTGGTGATCCCTGATTTATTTCTCATTAACCGTCACTATGATGATCCTCTATATGAAATTATGAATCTTGAGTACCAAACACAAGGGCTAAGGATCCAGGGTGGTCTAGAAGCATGCTAATGTTTTCCAACTCTTCACTAGACTCACTTTCACTAGATGTTGAGAGGGCCCTTCTACTACACTTTTTCAATATGAAAGGGACATAGTTCTACGGCTCCTCACTTCTGGTTGGGTTCCTAACACTACCTATCTACCCTATTCCTATTTGTTTTAGTGCCTCTTCAATCACCCTTTCTCATGCATCACCATATTTTTTCAATATTTATTCTCTATCAAGTAGTTCCATTTGGCTAAATGCTATCCTTCCTGACCCCTTTCCTTGTCTTTGTGCACATTGGGGTTTTATCCAACCATTAACAATTTCTCAATTCCAAGATCAACCATCAAGATCTTGATAACAAGTAGAATTGCGCGTAAGTATGATCCTTTGGGCTCATAAAGAAACTTGAATTCACCTTCCTCCAAGAATGAATACATTGAGATCATGTATTCCAAAGTATAATTATTCAATACAACTTTCCACCAACGATCTACTACGTGTTTTCATAGTGCATCCAATTCATCCAATTCTTGAAACATGCTCTAACTCCATATCTTCTTTCATTCAATATTATTTCTTCTATTTTGTGCATATTTTACTAACCACTCATATAATTCTTGTGGAAAGAAGTTGAATAATGTCTCATAAATCTCATCATACAAGTTGTCTTCAACCCATTTACACAGATTGAAATTAACACTAGTGTTTTATCTCTACACAAACTCTTCTTCACCTTCGTGTAACCAACATTCAATGTTATCCAAGGATATATGAAATGTAATATGCACACCACATCTTAAGATTCAAAGAAAAAGAAGATCCCAGTAACAGAACCAAAATTTTGCGCTAAAGTCTACTTTCAACACAATGGTTTTGGGCACACTAGCACATCACCTAGGTAAGACTAAGTGCTCACTCATAGTGCACACAACTCTACCAGGTCCATCCTTGTGATTGACTGCCAAGATGTGTGTCTTGCATTCATGGCTAACATAACATGCCAATATATCACATAAAGAACATGAAATACTAAAACATGTTATAAAGACAATTGATCATTAACCAAAGAGTTGTATTTCCATTATAATAATATTGCATTACAATAATTAAAGGAACTTTACTCAATATATGCTTCATACAATCTCCATCTACAAAATCATGTGTAAGGAAGGATTCATACATAGACTAACCTCTATTCTAACGAAATCTATGCTTATACATGGATGAAATTCTTACATGGATATCTACACACACACACACACACACACACACACACACACACACACACACACACACACACACACACACACACACACACACACACACACACACACACACACACACACACACACACACACACACACACACACACACACACACACAAACAAGGTGGAAACTTTTCCTTCATATCCTACATGCTTTAATCTAAAATTAGACCAATCCTATAAATAGCCTACATGATTTAACAACTCACACTTCCTATAAATAGAAGCCTATCATGTGGCTCTCCATAAATGGACTGCTTTATCTCTAGAAACTCCATCTTTATCATGTGTGCTATAAATATCTTCTACTGCATGTGTTCTAAACATATCTTCTTCCTTCATGTATGTTTTATGTCTATTTTTAGCTTTTCCTTGACAATCACGTCAATCCGTGCTTTTCTTATTTTTAGCCTGCCTTAGAAATCTAACTACTAATTTCATTGTTCTTGCGTGTAAGCCATCACGCATGTTTCTTCACATTCATGCACATGTTTCAACCCTTGTAAATACCTTGTTAATGGCTCCATGTGCACCCTTGCACGTATACTTAGAAATTTTCTCAGCCCAACACTCGTATTATATGTTTGGTTAAAAACATTTTATAACGAGTTAATTATTAAATAAAAACAAATGGAAAATATTTAAGTCTTTCATTAAAATGGTTGGGATTGAATCCCTATTTTAATCTCATCAACTAACCCCTTGTATTCTTAAGGCAAAGATACATCACATGGTCAATTTTTATTGCATTTTATTTGGACTATTTTACATCAAGACTATACTATTTACAATTGACTTGATACACATCACTATACATACCACCAAGCCCATGGTGCAATGAGATCACATCATCGAGCCATACTGATGATATATGCAATGCTAGTTACATAGACCAAACCCACCGATCTAAGCTCTATATATTAGATACACACATATTATACTAACCAACTCATGCATAACATGACTCACTTGTAGATATCAATAAGTTAGTAGAGTAAGTCACCTTACCTTTATAAATGAGCAAATACATTATGAAGGAAAATAACTATGCAACTTGGAACTATTTAAGCACCTAAAGAGTCTAATCCTTGATGTATGTGGGATTAATCGTCCACTATGTATCAAAAGAATAATGGGTTGAGCTCATTGAGATAATTGGAAAGCCAACTGATTTGGTCAAATGTTTGGGATCACCTGACTCAGTCAAGTTTTAGACTTGTGCAATTGCTAGCAACATCCAACATCACAATTCAATCTACATAAACTACAAATACATTGACGTCATTATGTCAACTATAGACACCCTACCCTACTCTTCCCATATGGTAAAACCATAAGGGAGAGATAAAAATAGGAACACGGAATAACTAAAATTATCCTTGAAGAAATAATTAAACTAGGCATTATTTTATTGAATGGAAATGCATGAATTTGGAAGAGGAGTTAACGGTAAGGCATTCATTGTATACAAAAATAAGAGAATAATGATTTACATGGGAATGATATTTAATGTGAAATAGTGTGAATATATACACATGTCCACAGGGTATGTGAAGATGAAGGGACAGGGAAGTTGGAAGGTCATCGGTTGAGGTAGTATGTAGAGACAATGGAATAATATGCCTGCATTCCCTCGTTATTACATTGATTTTACAAAGTTACCCCCAAAACATCATCATCTTCTTCTGATTCTAGTACTTCTTATTCTAAGTCACCATCTTGTTGAGTCGTGACATATCCTTTCTACTTCATGTGGTAATGAAAACATCTGGATTTATGTGAATTATTGTTCCTAGATGTGATGTTGTAGCCAAAATTATAGATGAATAGATGAATAGATGAGATTGGTATGCTTGTGTAGTGATACACAGATGCTTCTACAGACATTATATCTTGTGTTCATTATCTAGATTGTATGCTTCATTGATCTTAGCACGAATCTTCTCCTTATGACACCATACATTGAACAAGAATCATTCAAGCAGTCTTTGAATCAATATTTATTTGAATTAAAAGTTTTGGAAACTTTCAAGCAACATAAAGTAGAAATCAACACTCTTTGGGGCTTGAATTTTTCCTCTCAAAGGTTGCATGTCTCCATGGTTTCTCTTAGCATTCCTAGCATCTCTGAGCATGATTGACATGCACTCATATTTTTGCATAGGATCATAGGCTTTACCTTATTGACTAGGTGATTGTGTTCTACAAGTTTTTTTTTTTTGTTATAACATAGGAAGAAACTTTACTATCAAGGGATATGTTTCTCTTGTAGCTTTGTAGAGGAATTGATGAAAAATGCAGTTGGGCTTGTCTACTGCCTTCCAATTTCAGATTCATTTTAGTGGATGTGGGACCCACAACATGTGTTGGATAGAGCCCCAATAGCCGGTCAGGTCCACTTTTATATTAGATGGGAACCCTTATGATGTTATTATTCATCATACTATGTTTATGGTGATAATTCTACAAGCTCGGAATATGATAAGTGGTCCACTCTATACCTTTCCAAGTGGAGGAGTTTTTCAAGGAGAAGCCTAAACATCACGTAAGTTTACAACACACACAACAAAACTCAAAACCATGACCTCCCACATAGAACACACATACTTAACCACTGCGTTGCATTGCTTTTCATGTAATTTAATATCTGATGTTGACCATATTTCTGTTTGCAAACTTATGTGATGTTTAGGCTCCTCGGTTTTGTACCATTATCAAGCTTCTATGTGTTAGATGAGAAAAGACATCAAAGTCACCATTGGAGAATCCAAGTTGTGCAACCATTATGTGTCATGTCCCATTTTACATTTCAACGCCAACTAATGTCAACTAATGAAGTGACACATGCCAGTCCCACAAGGATATTACATAGCTCACATGAGTACTGAGGTATTTGCCATTGCACACATCAATAATAGTAAGTAAACTGGTATATGCTTCACACCTTTATGCAATGAAAAAAAGAGAATAGATATTATGAGATTTCTCACACGTCCTCCAAGATTCCCAATATTCTTTTGACACTCCAATGATATATAACAGGTCACTGATCAGCGAAATAGCTGGTTTGACAAGTCACCAAGCTTTGCTCTAAGCAGGTTTGGAAAGCTAAAATGCCAAAGAATGAATTGTAACAAACTGCCGCTTGATACTAATGTCTATAAAAATCAAAGAATAATTAATTGCATTGGATTGATTTTCAATGTGAAACAACGTGAATATAAACACATCAATAGGGTATGTGAAGATAAAGGGACATCAAAGCTAGAAGGTCATCATCTTCTAACATTTTTCTCTGCATTCTCTTCCTCGGTATATTTTTGTTTCTCATTCTTTGCATTTCCCATGATTCATCCACTTCAATAATTTTCACCTGCACACATAAATCGTGATAGATCTGAATGTCTAAGAGTAAACTCGATACAAAACTATATGTGCATGCAACTCTATTTATATACAAATCTCAATAGAAATTAGGTTATTTTTAATTTTAGTTTTTTATAACTTTAAAACAACTTTTCAAATTTTAATAGAATTTATATTTATTATTTAGTTTTATAATAATTTTAAAGATAAAATAACTACATGCTTTAATGACAATTTTATTATATGTAAATAATAATTTTTTAAAAATATAGTAACATATTACATATTTTTGGTTAAAAACAATTAAAAAACAAACTTTTAAAAAAAAATATGTAAAAAACTAAATTTAAAACATTAAAAATGAACAATATTAAGTTACTTATAAAAAAGTAACTTGTAAAACATTAAATTTAGAAGGAGACGTAATTGTAAAACATTAAATTTAGAAGGAGACGTAATTGTAAAACATAAAATTCAGAAGGAGACGTTTTGGCGGCACTTTGGTGGCGCAGGAGGGGTTCACATGAACAACGGTTTGCGTGAAGGTAGTTCGCACGAACCCCTCTGAGTGGCACTAACGTGACGCATGGGTGGCATATTTTGGCTCCAAATCCTTTTGGAGGATAATTGTGAGCCAAAATTTGCCACTTAGGTGCCACGTAATTAGGGTAAACGAAATAGTTAAATTACAAAATTTTGACACAAAATTCATATTTTTATTAGCTTTCTAAAAATGCAATTTTCATTTTTTAAAAAATTTGTTTTGTTATTTATTTTTTAATTTTCACTAACATACAATATTTTAGGACAATCAATAGTACATAATCAACCAAATTTGGAAAATAGTAGAATATGTCAAATTTTTTTGAAAAAAATAAACTTAGTATTTATTGAAGTCTTCTTCGTACCTATGAAAAAACAACTCAATTTCGATATAAATCTTAAATTTTATTGGCATTAACATATGTACACTATTTATTTGAAAATATTTTTACTAAATAATTAATTAAAAAAAATATAAGTCAAAAAAATATAAAAATTTGACAGAATCTCAAAATTCAAATCTTAAAAATACATCTAAAATTTCATGGTCAAAAAATAAATTTTCATATAAATAAACCACCCGAGGACAGTCATTACTCTTTTATAACATAAGAAACAACGTATGAAAAAAAATAAGAAAAAGACCATATTTTTTACCAATTTTATTTTTTAAAAATATACATGTATTCTACACTCTAAACACAACATTTTGTTAGTTTATGGAATTTCATGAATGTGTACAGTTTTGTGGCTATTACCTTTAGAAAATCAATGAAACTGAAAATTCATGTTTATAAAGGTACAAATCATACCAAAAAGTGGGCCATTTTATAGAAATAATAAGTGAAAGACAAGGCTGCAAAAATTGGTACATATGTATAAAAACCCTTGATAGATTGTAATTTTTTTTAGTTCTAAGGTTTAAATATGATAATATGTTTTTTAGATTGGGTAAAGGTAAGGGTTTTGATAAGATCCCATAACCTAAAACAATAGAAATAATACATGTGAAAATAAAATCATTTGACATAAGAATGACGTCAAAAACAACTAAAAAAATAATAATGGTTATATCATAGAGAACACAATCATCATATGTTTCCTTTAAACTTATAATGGCATCCTCTAATTTGTCTATGTAGAGAACAGACAAAGTAGGAGAAATTGAACAACCATGTTTAATACTAATGATGAAATTGATATATTGTGTAAAACTAGTATAAGTTCGGACCTGTCCAACCACCTTCTCATCAAGTGTCATCAAAGTAATACTCAAATGCCTTGGAATATGTAGATATCAAAGATGTTGGATTAGAATCTATTTGGAAATTCATATTGTTAAATTCCTTCCAATAATGATCAACAAAACAACAATAAACCTTACACGTATTTGGTTTTTCTTCTTTGATTATAACCCTAAGTACCAATATATGGTATATTATATAGTGATTCTACTTAAAACCAATTTTCCTTATTTATCTAAGTTTCTTCAACTTTCCCAAGTATAAACAATTGAAATTGGATTGAAGTGCATTAATGTCGTGGGTTGGTCACTTGGTAAATAAATGTTCAAAACATTTGCTATCATGGGATTCCAAATATTACCCCTTATTTTACAATTGACAAGTTACGTCCTGTTTTTCTACCAATACTATGATACAAAAGCTATACATAAAAATTACTGGGCTATACAATTGCACACGGTATGTGTCATCAAAAATAAGGTTAACCCCACCCCCACACACCCACAAGTGATTAATCTAGGGGATATATTTGATTCTCTACCATACCTTTCATTACAAAAATTGTTACGATTTACTCTCTAATATTGACCTTCATGTGATAGTTGATTTTAAATTTCGAGCTCGTCATTTTTTTAGTTTATATAATTTATATGTCTTGTAGTGGATTAATAATGATCTCATATATAGATGTAAATTGACAAAATTTAAATATAACCTGTTGCATATAATATGACATTTGAAAGTAATTTTTGTTATGAAATTTATTGGGTATAAACGTTGTGGTAGATCTTAGTAACATTCTAAAGAGGACATCAAATGTTTGAATTGGACAATGAAACTTATGTATTCTTCTACAGTCTCTCTTCCCTATTGAGCTCGTAATTAAATTATTAGTGATGTTTACTCAATCTTTTAAATATAGTACAAGATTTTTGGGTTTTATGTGTTGAAAGTTTTTGGTCTAGGTTTGATTTGAAAATTAGATAGCTCTAACACCATATATACATACATACATATATATATATATATATATATATATATATATATATATATATATATATATATATATATATATACATACATATACATATATATATACATATATATATATATATACATATACATATACATATATATATACATATACATATATATATACATACATATATAGATATACACACACATATATATATAGATATATATATATATACATATATATATATATACATATACATATATACATACATATACATATATATATATATATATATATATATATATATATATATATATATATATATATATATATATATGTATATATATATATATATATAGTAGATTTCAAGAAGGACCTCATGAAGCTATCTAAATATAATTAGCTGGGTCAACTTAATATTATTGTTTATTAGATAGTAAGCTATTTTTTTAGATATTAAAGTGTTTACTAGCTTGTTCATTAATGGTGTAATCACATTTGTATGTTATTTTTTTTGCAAATTTTTGGTGTACTCACATGTGTATGTTTATGGACATAGATCATGATGCGCAACATTATGCTGAAGTGATAACAAAAGTTATGGAATTACTTCCCAAGAAAAATGTGAAACACTTGGTGAAGATGGATTTACAAAAATTAAAAGAATTTTCCCAACAAGAACCACTATCACGAAAGAAAACAGCAAAAAGTGTAGAGATAATATATGGTGAATTTGTTAATTTGACTACAGTTGCTAGAGCACATTTGTTGGTTACATTCTTGAATCATGTTGATATGAAGGGAAACATTAGAATTGTTGGGTGTTGATTTTGGACGGAAAAATTCAAAACGTATAGAAGAAGAATTTGTTGGAAATGTTTCTAAAGGAATAAGTTCTTTGGGTACAAAAACTAGGTCTGCTGATAAGAGTATTTCTTGTAGAGCAATATTAACTTCAGTTGTAAGTGAAGATACGAAAAATAATCGTCATGTTACTACCATTGCCAAGGAATTTGGTTTATCTAGAAACACGGTCAGCATGTATGCAAAGAGGTGGAAGACATAGGATGACTCTACTATGGAAGGAAATTGGGAACTAATGTGTAGAAATCCATGTTCTAATAAAATAGAGGATAATATTGTGAAGATAGTTTCTAATTTTTGGACTGAGAGGACTCGTCCTTCTCTCGAATGTGAGGGATGTTTTAAAACACATAGGATAACTCGCAATACCTATGTTGAACATATAAAACATTGGCTTCAAATAACTCAACATGATGATGTACATAAAGTTTACAGAAGAAAATCCAGATGTTAATATTGGACAATGAATGTTTCAAAATTTGAAGCCTTGTTATGTGTGAGATGATAAAGTCCTTGACACATGTTGTTGCTGCTATCACGTTGAGTTTGATTATCACTATCAGGTACAAATTTTTTTATAGATCATGTCTATATATTTTGAGGTGCAGTTTCATTTATATCTATATATTTGAAATTTGATTAAATATCATTTTTTGAGATGTGATTTAAAATTAATGTATTTCAAAATCTATGTTTTTTTAGGTGTATAGAAATTTACTAGAAGAAAATGCCCCACCTACACATGTCATTGAATTCATAACTTCAATTCTTTACACGATATCTAATGATCATGTCGATGATCATATGAATTGCATCAAAGGTGTCTGTGACAAGTGTGGGGACTTGAAATTATTACCAAAAACAAATGAATATTTGGACATAGTTAAAATGGTGGCTTGCAAGAGGTGATGTGTGTGTGTGTGTGTGTGTATATATATATATATATGTGTGTGTGTGTGTGTGTGTGTGTGTGTGTGTGTGTGTGTGTATGTGTGTGTGTGTGTGTGTGTGTGTTTTTAAATTTGGATGTTAGATTTTATTTTGATTTTTATGTTTACTACAAATGAATACATGACAATTCAAGTCCATTATGAATTAATTTTGTAGGTTCAAATACATAAAATATTCAACAAGGATTGAAAAAGATGTAACCAGGTTGGATTTGGTAGAAGAGGAAATCCCCATTGCTACATTCATGCAAAGTTTCTGAAGTTTAATTAGTCCGTACATCAAACATTCCCACTATTCAAAGTTACAGGCTACACAATTCAAGACTAATAGAGACACATTCCCTATTGATTCCATATTATTTGTGGTTGATTTTTCTGAGAATTACTCATTTTCTCATCAAAAAGAAATTCAGACACAGTATTATCATACTGACCAGGTTACTATCATGGTTCAAGTATTTTATAGGCATGTGGAATTGGATTTGGATGGGATTGAAAGTACATATGTGAATCGAATGATCAAGAAGGAGTATCACTTCTATATAAGTGATGACAAGGAACATGACACCCACTTTGTGCAACATTGTTTTGGTTTGTTCTTTCAATATCTTCATCAGAAAGGAATACAAATAGATCAACATTATGTTTGGTCAGATGGTTGCGCATCATAATTCAAATCCTCTCACCCTTTATTTGCACTCAGTCGTTATCATCGTCATCACAAAATTTCTCATTTATGGAGTTTTTTTTAGAGTGGTCATGGGAAGGGAGAACATGATGGTACGGGTGCATGCATCAAACATGCTCTAAAGAAACAAAGCTTTGATTATGAGGGAGATTGATTGATTGATGCCCGCCCCATTGCTAAATGGTGTAAGAAACATTTTGCTGTTTAGGTTTCAACCTCACGAGCTTCAACATCACACGCTTCAACCCCACAGGCTTCAACCTCACACAGATTGTTTTGGTAGATAACAGGTACATGCACATTTAAAACATAGATATGTAGATCTTGATGTGATTTATTAAGTTCTACAAGCTACTAACTTTAAAAAAAAAATTATTTTGAATTTTGAGGTTTGTTTTAAACTTTATTGATCTTTTTAGCATGATTAAATGAAGGTATTGATCAAAGGATAAAGTCTGGATGTGAAAGGATTCCTAATTCTAGGTCTTTGCACTCTTTGATGACTATGGATAGTAATAACTGGACAATTTGTAAAAGAGATTATTCTTGTTTTTGTTATGAATACATGAACAAATCATATTCAGAGTAAACTAGTCAAAAATATGGGTATGTAGGTGAGTGGAAGTAAGTTTCTTTAGTTTTGGATGACACATATGGATCAGATCATGATGATAGTTTTGAATATGTGCCATTAATTTCAACTGATTATGACCACATATCTACACCGGTTAAACAAGGTATGTTTTATTTAAAAGGATTGTATAATTTGATAATTAAATATATATTTATACTATACATGGATCATTGAATGTTTATTTGTATTTTGTTGTAGGTGATGTATCTGTAGTCATTACTGAAGAATACAATGTTGAGAAAGTGGAGTACTACTTGTTGTGTTGCATAGAAGAGAGAACAAAGCTAACATGTGAAATAACAAGTGAAGAGAGAAAATTTTATATTGGCTTGGTTGTAGTGAAGAGAACATACTTACAACAAGTGAAAGCCCTCCAAAGTGGGATTCACTTTCTTGATTAAAAACCAGACAAATTTTTTTATCATTACACCACTCACATAATTGCTATAGGGTTACAATTGCAGTAGGTGAAGAGTAAAACTAATAAACACAAAAAATGGAGACTAGATGTAGAAGACCATGAAAAAAATTTATAGGTCATTGAACAATGAGCAAAGCCACTTAGTATTATATAGAAGGACATGGAATATTATATATTCATGTCTTCCAGGAATTTAAAATATTTTATCTATTTTATTTGTCATTTGGCATACATATTTGACAACTTTCTTGCTATGATATTAATGATGGGTTCATTAATGATGTAATTTTGTTCCCTAGTATCTCCAATAATATTATTTCCATTTATATCTATATATAAAAATTGATTTTTAAAAGTTTAGTGTTAGGTCTACCCAATATGTCTTGTATTCATGGTGTTTTTGAAATTGCATACATGTAAAATGACATTAACCGCCATTTTTAAAAAATTGAGTTGATGATTTCTTCGCTCATGGATGGATGTAAAGCAATGGATATTAATTTATATATTTATTTTTCCTCGTTTTAGTTTCTCTTATCCAACATCTTTAATAACAATTTGCAACAAGAACTCTTAGTGTTAATAAATGTAACTTGAATCATTTAAAATTTCATGTGAGCAAAATGATAGACAATTAAATTTTGATATAGACAATAAAGAACTACATGACTCTTGTATTAATAAATTTTCTAGAGCTTGTATTTATCCAAATATAATCATTACATGTTTATAATATATTTCTATCAATTATGATTCATATATCATCTTTGCACATAATATATATCTTAAGTACAATAACATCCTAGTTTGGATATTACAAAACCATGGATCCTTACCAGGTTATAACCTAAAAAAGAGTTTAGTCCAATTGGCTTAAGATTCCTCAACCTCCTCTGAGACAAGCATTGCCTACATATCTATAATATGAAAATTCCTCACACCTATGCGGTTATCCCTCCCACTAGATGTGTGTGCATATATGCATAAGTAATGGTTATGATAAGACCCCAATAAGGCCTCCAACACTTGGTAACAATCCTTGAATTTATTTATAGTGCATGATAAAGTTCTAGGGAAACAACATGGGATTTATGTACACTTGTAACTTGTTGGAGTGCTCTAAGGATGTGATTATGTGATATTTTAATTATTAGGGCCTAAAGTCATTAGAGTTCTTTAGAATGAAATCCTTTATATGTCTAAGGAGTTAAAAGAGTCCCTCAATAAATAACATGTATGTGTTTATATACATAACTTGTGTGAAATATATACCACTCAATTGACCGTAAGATGATTGGTATAAGATGTGTATTTGAAAATGTGACCATTATAAGTGCATGGGTCAAAATATTCAACCTAGGTCAAAAACATTGGTCATTTCTACCCTTGTCACTTGATTTTACCTAGGTTGAACTTGGGACCTAATCTCATACATGTGTTGAGTGGATATGAGAGTGCAGATGTGTTCATTGTAAGGTAAATTGGTTCTTAAAGTGCTAAAATCAATGAAAAGTGTTGATTTGATGGAATCATAACATAGGAATTGAGCGGGGTGTTTTTACAATTAAGTCAATTTATGTGTTAATGGGAATATGTTGGGGTAGATGCCAAATAATTATTTCCAAGTTCCTTAGGTCAAAATTTTGGGTCCTACATTCTACTAACAATTGTTTGCATGATTTGGATGTTATGTGAGTCCACATACATTAAGACAACTCAGGTACATGTACATCATTAAACTAAATATTAACATAATTGAAATAAGTAAACCCAATTTCATTAGTATATTTGAGAGCTATGCTCTTCCTAATAGGGTCTATGTCACACCGCCATTAAAACTTATTAGAAATTTTATTATTTTGGCTAATTATTGTTTTGCATCATTCAAATACCCTTTGGGAAGGTAAGCCATTTATAATGTTCCCTCCTCAACTCTTGTAGTCATTTTTGTAAGAGAAATTAATGGAATTTTGGAGTTCAAAGGCACCGAAGAGACAAAAAAAAAGTCCATGCCAAAATATTTTCACTGAGCTCAGTGATCATAGCCCTAAAAATATTCTTGATGTTTTACATTTCCTTAAATTCAATAAATTATGCAATTATTTGGAGCAACTTACTTTAGTTGCATATTATTTTAGTTGAGTCCCCTTTGAGAGAACCTTCAAATCATGGGTTCATGATGCATGGATTATGTCTCACGGTGTCAAGCTTTATGGAAATAAAATCTTAATCAAGTGTTTCCTTTTGTTCTAACTATAACAATGTTGACCATTGTAGAGATATCATAGCTAATGGACCTTGGTTATTTGAAACATAACTATGATTTTTCCCATTAGAAATGGTATTTTGTCATCATTGAGAAATCTAAGCTCAAAATCCACATTTGGACAATCTTTGGTCTTCGATTTCCTCTATGGAATTTTGTGGATTAGTCAATCAGATTATTTAGCCACTTCATAGGGTTTGATAAACCTAATTTGTAAGGACCTTAAATTATTATTATCAATTCAATTTAACTAATCCAAAAAAATAATATGATTGATATTAAAAGTAATAAAGAGTTTTGATATAAATTAATTTGTAAACTAATCATTCAATACACATACATATAATTAATAAAAGATGAAAAATACATTTATTACTTGTATTGAAAGATATTATGACTCAAGGTTAATAATATTACAAATGGTGATAGAAATGCGAGTGAACATATTACAAATGCAGATGAAGACTTATTACTCTGTATGAGGTAGGATGGAAGGAGTTGTATCTGCAAAAGACTTTGGTTTACAAAGATTCATTTTACGTTAGTATGTGTTTTAATAGTACAAATATCCAAATAAAGTCAATTTTACAATTACATTAAAATAGTACAAATCATGGAAATGTATTGCATTAAATTTACTTCATTTGCCATCATTTTGCACACCTGTAACAACACATGAGTTTATATTTCCTGAGTTTAAGAGAGAGGATAGATAAAGAGAGGGAATCTATTATTTTCACAAGCTTTTAAGTTACTATAGAGTTTTAGAGAGATATTTTAATACTAACAATGTATTTTGAAAAGATTTGACAAGTGCATAAGTAAAGAAGCATTCACTAAGCCATGGAAGGTTTAATGTAACATAAAGTATTACTAAAATATCAAAAATCATGTCTAAAATATCAAAAATCATGTCTAATGAGTATATACATGTCTAAAATCTCTAAAAGTATGTCTAAAATGTCAAAAACTATGTCTAAAAGTATAAATATCAAAAATCATGTCTAATGAGTATATACATGTCTAAAATCTATAAAATATCACTGAAGTCTCCTCCGTGCACTAGGGCGAGTGCCAAACCCCTCACTACGCTCTGCTGCACCCTGCATGTTAAAAAAAGGAATATACATGTCATAAACTATATATAGCATGTACCATATATTAAAATATATAAGAAAAATTCTACAACAATTTCTTGATTAATTCAATACATCATATAACAGATATGTACAATTGATTACCTCAGTATCTGTCCCTGGGTGGATGTTGGGAGTATCTACGCTATGTGTAGATCTCTGTCTCGTAGATCCCTGTGAAACAAAATAAATAAAATGTAAGAAGTTGATAAATAAGTTTTTTGAATAAAGTTCATTAATTTATAACATTTCAATTTAGATTAAATATTAATTTTATTAAAACACGTGTATCTATACCTTTACGAAACACATCTCCAAATCTATGGGATTGCCACCCATGACCTCAACATCAACAAATATGTCACCAAGTGAGCCAAGCTAACTCAGGCCCAGAACATCAAGATCCATGTTGTGCTTCGTCAAGAGCTGTGTGTATGTCACATGGGTAGATGGTTTGGGATGTGAAGCTCCACAAAATGGAGCAGAAGCTTAAACACAGAAGTACATGTTTAATTTTAATATTAATAAATTATAAAGTAATGATGAAATAAAATAAATTTTAATTATATTAGGTGTTTAATTTTCACACCGAAACATAAATGTGCTAAACATCAGGTGTGGCGATCCTAACAACAAGAATTCTATCTGTAGCAGCAATAGTAGTACCCCTGACTAGAAGATACACTCCCACTCTGCTCTATAAAATCTAAAACCCCCGATAGTGGAATGCTGCAATGCTGTGAAATCACCTCATATGCATGCGACAAGTCAGCAGCAATGATGCATCCTAGCCGACGTGCCTGAGCAGGATCTGTAAGTAGCTCAAAGTCATCAGGGGAAATCAAAGATGAACGAGCATATACCTCATTGTGTGCATCACTATTGCTACTAGCACCTCCACTACTATTATTGTGTCTTTGAAGGTACTAATCCACACGATCAGAAGATATCAATTGGGTCTCGCGAGTAATTCCAGCAAGACCCTCGATAACAGCCTCATGTGTAGTCATAACAATAGGTGTTGCGACATCCTGAAAGCCTAATAAGAATCGTTGTGGCCTTGGTACAAGCAGTTGCATGTCAACAACTGTAGGATCTCCCTCCATTCTATATGCCTCCCTGTGGCTAATACATCCATGCCCCTACCGAAAATAACTAGGGATGTCTAAATAGTTCACCTTTAGGTTTAAGTGAACCTCAACATGTAGCATCATTATGAAGTATAACAGTAATTGGTCATTATTCAGAAATTGGCCTTGAGAGGCCACAAATCTAGGATAAATCAAAGGGGCACATAGGGGACATGAACATTTGTTTACATAATATGCCCTTATTTTCCATTTGTCTGCATAAAAACTCCAACAAGACCTCTTAACGACTTCCTTATCGGAAAGTCGTGATGTAATCTCATTATAACCTACATCTCTTGAGACACTTGATTTTAATGAATCCATAATTTTTTTTATTGGCTCAGAATCAAATGGGTTCTATGTTTTCAAACTTGTCTCTATTCTACGAAGATCAACCAATATTTTTTCACAATGGGCTTTATACTGCCCAACTGTAGTTGGATTTTGGAGAATAGATTGCAATTTTGCAATCTCTAAATCGGTCCTCTCAAACAAATTAGGAGTGGAAGAAGCCATGACTATAAAAAAAATGAAAGTAAAATTCACTTAATAGTACTTTTAATTAAAAAAATCCTAAGATATTCTCCTATTTTAATGAAAATAGAAATATGATTTTCAAGCTTCAATGCAAATAATTTAGAAAATAAGAAATTACATATATCTTGTAAGTCAGTCATGCATGAGTGTATGGATTACATAGATTTAATGGAACTAAAGGAGGAATTATCTAGAATGTAACATGCACTTTTTTTAGAATCTAATCAAATGCAAGAAACATATTGCACATATCGTTGAGTTCCTACACAACATCACACAATAAATTTTGGTGCACGTAATTAGGATACCAAGACATTATATTTTAGGTTTCTTATTAACAGGTTTATTATTAACAAATAAACCAAGACATTATAAATATACATTTCTTATTAACAAATAATCAAATATAAAGCACAATTGAACTAACATTATCATCAAATGTAATAAACCAAGACATTATAAGTAGGTTTCTTATTAACAAATAATCACCTTTTATTTCTCTTTAGATTGTTACTGTCTATGACTCACAACCTCTGTCAATGTTTTCATTGTACCCTTGAGGTGCAATAGTTAGTTTTATTCACTATGCTATTTGAGAATACATCGTGCCAAGACCTTTTTTTTGTACATTTTTCATTTTACTATCAATTTGAGTGTGATGCATTGTATTATATGTGGCTTACAAAAGGGTTCTTTATAAAAGTAACTTGTAAATATTTAGTTGTGATCAATTACAATTCTTATAAAAAATAACGCATGTTATAAATGTGTAGATAATAATCATGGTAAGATACGTATGATATTAACAAAAATATTTCTATATAATTGATAATGACTATTTATGTCCTTGAGGCTAAGTTGGTTTGTAGCTTCTATCAATGTTGATATACTTTGTACAAAGATTGTTTCCACCATTATAAATATTTATAATAAAAGTTTGTGACTTTATTTAAATTTTTTCATTTAGAGTTTTTTAGTACTAATTTATGATTTCAAATGTCTATATAAAACTTAATATCATTGTAAAGTAGCTAGTAACCACATTTAAGATATACAACCTCCACCCACAACCTCTTAAAATTAAGGACACAAAAAAGTTTAGAAGAATGTTATTTGACATGATGCCTACAATTGGACACAACCAAAAATCTTATCAAAAGTTAAAAATTAAATGGAATATAAACATGATAACAATCAAAATGAGTAGCTCACATGATCCCTTATTTAAAACAATGAAATGGAAAACTCCTATAGAAAATTGGGAAGATAGGAAATGTTAATTTCCCCCGTATGTGTAGTAAAGACAAAGGAGTTTAATGATGGGGTGCATAACATTATGTGGACACATTAAGAGATGATTTTATAACCCATACTTTGATTTAATTAAGAAGTATTGTGTCAAACCCACATGCTAGTACAAATAAAAATAGAGGTTTAAGCTCATTGGGGTTTAAATATTGATAGGTTACATGGAAGTTATTTATAGGGATTATCATCCAAACATTAAAAAGAGATGCTACAAGGTCAAGGACTTGATAAAAAGGAAAATCTAGGTTGGTCGACAAATCGATGCTTTATGTAAAGTGACAGAAACCACAACTTTATGTATAGTTGTGGATGTAAAATTGCTAGGGTTATATATATATACCGGTTATTTCACCCATACAGGGAAAAAGGTTAGTAACAACCGAAACATGATGATTATTCCAATCAAATGACTCACGAGGTTCTTCAGTGCACACGAGAACATTCCGAACATGTTAAATAGGGGAGTTGGGCTTTGAAGGAGGAATTAATTATCAAAAGAAAAATTACAAATTGTACTTGGTTTTCTTAAGTTAAACCATTTTGATTCGCCATATGAGAGAGTATATTTTGACACTCTTTGCAATAATGAAACCATAAAAAAATATTTTGGAACTAATGTGGATTCACCTACATATCATCATAAGAATAAATTCCCTTTTACATTGAGAGATATCATGCTTATTTGGGGAAAGTGAGTCGTTGTATAGTGATGAAGAGATTATATTGGACCTTTTGGATTCCTTGTGGGGAATGTATCAATATTATTAAATGAAATATGATATTAAAATTGGCATTGGTGAGGCATCCAAAATGTTGAGTTAGGTGTCTCATCGACTCTCATAGAGAAAAAAGTTTATATTGGGTTATTAATAAAATATCAAGATATTGTTACGTGGTTATGTGCATATATGTTTAATATGCCTACTTTTATCATGGTGCATAATATTGTTGTGAATCGTGATGTCAAACATGCAAAGTAAAAAGATACATCCTAAAGTTTCCTAATAAGAAATCTAAATTTTTATTTCAATTATGATTTTGTTAAACCTATCGATAACTTTGATAGATTTCCCACATTGTCCCAATCGGTAAGTCAACTAGGGGCATTAAGATATATACAAATTTTTGAGATATTAATAAAGTATGCCCCATTGATGACATGTCATCTTTCCCTATACTAATATGATTTTTAATTTCAATGTTAGGCATAAGATTCCTTCTTTCATGGATGGGTTTTATTCGTTACAATAAAATAAAACAATAATACTCTTCAATCAATTTCTCTCATACTCAAAGTTGGCTCTTTTAAAGATGGTAATACTCATTGAACTAAAATTCACTCAAACCATGATTTTAAAAATTATTGAATAAAGGCTATTATACCAAATGTAGGTAATTATTATGGAATGGATTGAAAAGTAGATATTAAATATACTATATATGAAATTAGTGTTCATTGAGTCATGCCTAGAATTACTAGTTGTCTATCTAGTATCATTGTAAGAGAGATTTCTATCAAATTATGAACTCCATAAATTCAAATGGAGTTCTCAAGAATTACAACATTTCCCTTCCATTTTACTACTCTCATTGAATTCCTCAGTTATCAAGATGAATGGATGACTACTGTGAAATAGTAAGGACTACTGATATTAGTAATGTCATAAGGGATATTAGATCCTAAAATAATTTTTTAATTATTTCACTTCAAATGTATCTAAGCTACCATATGAAGATAGGTTGGAAAAGATGACCTATAATCCCATCAAGGGGATTCTTAAGTGTAGGTCATGTATTGATCAATAAAAACATCATAGTACATGTGTTGGAACATGTGATCCTAAGTTTACATTGTGTTTTTGTTTGTTTTATTTTCTAACTTACTTATATATACAAAACACTCTTTCATAAGATTATTTAAGCTTGAGTATGAAGGAAATTAAATGTAATGGATTATTTATTAAAGTTGTAATATATTCTTGATTTAATACATTTCTTCCATATTAGTTGTGCAAATATTAGTACTAATGGTATCACAGCCCAATGGTTTCTCATGATCCACGAGGAAGGAGAAAAATAGAAGAGACATGAAGCTACAAAGATTTACATGAAGTTGAGAAGAATTTTCTTGAATTTTTTTGGTGAAGCTATTTTAATTTCTTGATTAATTTCCAGGGAGAAAATTTATAAAGAAAATAAATTATTGAAGTTTTATTTGGATTAAATTTTCTTGGAACATGTCATAAGAATCTAAAAATTAAAAAAT
The DNA here is from genome assembly GCA_019776745.2 of Taxus chinensis. NCBI lineage: Eukaryota > Viridiplantae > Streptophyta > Pinopsida > Cupressales > Taxaceae > Taxus > Taxus chinensis. The sequence continues at coordinate 376,152,942 of CM034154.1, read as the reverse complement.
AATGAAAATTAGAGGCATATATATATATATTGATATATATATATATATATATATATATATGAAAAATTATATATATATATATCTTTTTTGGACCATTTATTGACTAGGGAGTTTTGGGAAATGAAACCTTTGAAATGTGGGTTTGATTGAAACCGTTTCTATGGAGTGCTTTTACTTGTGATTTTAAAAGTAAACTTTTTTAATGAAAATAATGCCCATTAGATAGCAATATGTAATTGGAAATAAAACTCATTTTTTGGATTTCAAAAATTAACTAAAACCTCATGTAGATCAAATTGCAAAAAATGAGCAAAGATGCCAATGTAGAGGTAGATCAATGAAAAAAACGTGAACAGATCTCTCTTAAAAATGATTACACAAAAAAACGTCTGCAATTTGCTAGGGTTTTGCAAATAAAAACCTAGGGTTTCATGTTTTTTTGCAATTTTCTAGGGATCCTCCATTTTCACCAAAAAATAACTAAATGCATACCTGGTGCTTGTCAATGGCCTCCTCACTCCTTAGTGGCCATGCTAGTGGGCTCGTTGGGCATGGTGGATGCTTATGGGCTTGATCTGGTCTTCGCTTGTGGGTTCAGTCTGGTCTAAACTGTGGGCTCAGTCTGGTCTCCTCGGTTGGATCCTTAAATAGTGCTCGGTGGGCTTGGTGGGCTCTGGTCCATGGGCTATGGGCTCAGTTTGATCTGCTGTAAACTGCACGCAAAGGAGGTGGGGTGGAGGAAAGTGATTTCCTTTGTAGCATCTCTAATATATAAAAAGAGGTGTTCGCATGAACACCCTTCACGCGAACCATATTCAATGCTATACGTGGAAAAAAATAGCCGATGTGTCAGTTCGCGTGAACCATGTTCATGTGAAGGGAGTGTTTGCATGAACCATATTTGTTTACCAACCAAACTCACTCCTCACTCACATTTTCGGGACAAAAAGTGGGACTCAACACCATGCATTGACCCATATATATTAGATTTTGAAATATGTTTAGTCAATATATGTGATAAAGGTAAGGAAGGATTCATATTATCACTTAGAATTTTTTTAAAGTGATGTTCTCTTCTTCTGTATGCATAAAAGGAAGGAAACAATCAATCAAATTATGAGAATCTTGGTAAATTATTTTTGAGATGTGTATGTTTGTGTTTTTACTAGTGTAATTGAGAATAGAGTGATATGTGAAAAGAATCAAGATATGTTTCAAATATAGATTGGATGAAGAGAAGGGAAATGTATGAGGGGTAATGTGATGCCTGGTTAAAACAACCCACTTGAGAACCATGAACAACCTAGGTTTAGTTAGAAAATTATGGAATAATTTTTTTTTTATTAGGAGTTAACGACCAAAGTATCAAAGAAAGTTAAATTCAACTGATAACTTTTCCCATTATAATAATTACTAATTCCACATTAAAAAGCAACAAGAGCAATAAGTCCACACCTAGCTCAAATCTCCCTAGGGATTAATTTAATTACTGATTACATTGACATTTTAGCTAAATATTTCCTGATTAGAAATATTAGGGTTAAGGGACCCAAAACAATTAAATACCCAAGGTATTTAATTCCACAAGATCAAGACAAGAGCAGGGTTTAATTACAGTGAGAAAGGAATACATATTTAAAATCAACAGAGTAAGGTCTCACTTACCCACTCCCAGAACTTGATTAGGAGTGTCTACAACCAGGTTGCTAGGCAAAAGCTACCACTAATAGATTTTGGAACAATTCAAATCCACAAGAACAAAATTCTCTTTTATTAACAATTCACAGAGGTCACAAGGTCCAAAACTTAGGGCTAGAAGTTTCAGTTAGGTTCAGGGAGTAATTTACCCCCATACCCACTCTCTAACAGGCTCAGAGTTTCAACTAGATTTTTCTCATACTTAACACTTCCAAAATTTCCCTAAACCATTCCCAATGGATAGGAAATTTTCTCACCTTTCCGGTGATATAAAGAAGTCCTCCTAACTCCTTACAGAACTCAAGATATGAGTGGGTGGAGTTTTTAGGTCAAATTTTCCCCTAGGGGGACACATGTCAAGAGGTGGGGAAAGCACCTTCAATGGGTTGGCGGGTTGCGGGGTGGCTTGGGGAATATTTTTCCATCACATGGGAATAAAGGAAAAAGTTCTTTTGCAAGTCCCTGGTGGAAACGTGTTGAGTCCTGGTGCAAATTGGGAAAGGGGTGAAAGGTTGGCGGAGCGGCGGAGAAGATTTGGGGACAGGCAATCTTCCCTACTTGGCATTTTTTGCTGAAGGGAGAATGAAAAGGGAAAAGGGATGCATGGGTCTGCGCACCCCCAGGGGCAAAGAAAAAAATTCCAAGGCGGGGCGGAGAAAAACCCCATGGAGCGGGTTACGGGGCCACGGAAACTTTCAAAATTTTCCAAAGGCCAAAAACTGAAAAAGACAAGGGGTCCACCCTCCCCACTGCCACCCCAAGGTGTCACGTGGCATGTTCTCATTGGCTGCGGGCCATGCGGGGCTAACGTGAAAATTTTTCCCCAAAATTTTCAAAAAAAAATCTAAGGGTTGAAAGGAAAGTGATGTGCCTCCACCGTAGCTCCAAGAGGACACGTGGCCCTCTGATTGGCTGTGGGCTGGTGGAGGAAAAGGAAAAATTTTCCCAAACCAAAATTTTTCCAAAAAAAATTCTAAGGCAAAATGACGGGAAATTTTTGGGTTGCGGGCCCGCCAAGGAAAATTTTCCCAAATTTTCCCGCCAAGGCACAAAAACTTCAAAGTGCCATAACTTGAGCTAGAAAGCTCAGTTTTGGGCAAACGAGGACTTTTTGGAAAGCTCTCGATGCCCTCTTTGCATAGAAAACATAAATTTTACTTTTTGATAAGTTTTAAAGGGTCAATTTTACAAAAACGATGTGTAGGCTTTTAATTGGCAAACTAGCAATTTTCAACTTTTCAATTTGATTAAATTCGGTTTCCTCCTTCACTCAACATGTCAAACAGACATGGAGTATTGATCTAGGGAGGGTTTAGAGTGTTTTTGGAAATTTAATTTGTTCAATTGATTCAAAATTGTATTTTTCCAACAAGTGACAGAAAATGACTGTTGGAGGGATCGTTTTCAAATTAGCAATGGTTAAGTTGTTTTCTTGAGATTTCTTTGTCAATTTGGGTTCATTTGTGAACCAACATACTAAATTTTAACATCTCCAAGTTAATTAATGTGTGCAGGTTTGAACTGTTCATTTTTATTAAAATGAATTGCCAGTATAAAGTTTATAACAATGATCTTTTTCTTTTAAGTCTGTATATCAATTTTATCATTTAAATGTGTATATAGTTTCTAAACTAGTCTATTGCACTTAGTTGTTTCTAACAACTCATTTCCAAATGATATTTTTAAAACCTGATTTCCCAATTTGATATATTTCAAAAGAAGACAAGCAATATAATTCTCTCATGCGTATTTTCTTTCCTTTGCAATTAAACAGAGATTCCATTCACAATAGTAATTCAATCACCATTTGATATTCCCATTTCAATTACAACAATGTGAATAAGAGATGAACTTGCAATTCCTTATTGACTTCAAAAAGAGAAACATATTTACATTCTTTCATTCCTTGAATACAATTAACAGAATTTTCATTTGGTTTCAAATACAGTTTACAAAATATACAACACTCTTCCACATTCCTTTTTCAAAACAGAGAAGAGAATATAACTCTTTACATTTCACATTTCACTTTCAAACTTTCCTCATCAATACAAGAAACTTCTCATTACAATAATTATACAAATCATCCACTTCAAAGTGGGAAGGAATACAATAAACTTGCTCACAAGAAGGGACTGTCAAACTGTACATTTCTTTTTCTCCAAGACAGCAACATGCTCATTTTATTTTTTTCTCCAAGTTGATCACAACAAAAGAGGGGGAAAGGCAATGCTCTCCACCCAACCAAGACATCTAATGAAAGGAGAAGCCTTCCTTCATCATTGGCCCCGAGCCCCAACCAAAGTACAATCAAAGGAGTAATTCAACCATGGCAACAACTGGCTTCCACAACACAACATTCTTTCACATACACATTTCAATTTTGAAACACAATAACACAAAACAAACAACAATTCACAACTGCATTTAAAAAACATTTCAAACAAGAATTCAGGCTTGATCTTGCAAGCCAAAGGAGCAAGTACTATGGGGGAAGATACTTATGCCTCCCAATTGGGAATTGGGCATCCACCTATAATCAACCTGCCAATATAACATATCATCCCACACATTTCCTTATGCCCCCCAACCCCTCCTTATGCCCCCCCCTTATGCCCCCCACAAAGTAAGAAATGCAAGCTATTTCTTTTCCATGGTGGATCCCAAACCCAAAATCCCTCCACAAAATTTTGATGCCCATGGCATTCCCTTATGCCCCCCCACATGGATTCCCCATAGCCTTCTCCTACACCTTCCCTAAGGCAGTCTACCCAACCAGCCAACAAAAGTAATAAAACATTCTCCATACACACAACACAACAAGAAAATAACAGAAATAAAAGAAGGAATAAACTCCTACCTCTCCATGGAAGGATTTGGTCTCCAAAACAAGCTTTGAATGTCAAAAACACAGTCCCAAAATAGCAGTGCCAAAGTATCAAATGCTCTCAATTTCCTCCAAATCAACAAGAGCTCTAATCACAGAAAAATGTGCCCTCAAGGATGAATGCAAATATGTTCAACAACGAAGCAATATTCTTCACCAAATATTCTCCAAAGTAAGAGCTCCAATCACAAGAAAAATGCGCCCAAGGATGCATGCAAAAAGTTTCAACAACCCCCAAAACAAGAAGAGAGTTTGAATTAAATAGAAGAGGGAAAGAAGAGGATGATGTGGATCCATGTAGGATGCCACATCATACATCCTCAAATTCAAACACAAAAGACAAAAAATCCATTCTCCAAGCACAATAAAGAGGTGGGTGAAAAATGACAAGTTACTTGCACACTCAAAAGAGCCCACACCTCAAGGGACAACAATTTAAATAAAATGTAAGAGAGTGCAATTCCAAAACAAGCAACATGATGAATAAAATGCATTATAAAAGTCACAAATCACATCTCCAACCATAAGTATGGTTGGTAATTAAATTTAGAGGTATGGGACAAGTTTTACTTGTCCCACAAGCCTCCAAAAACTAGCCCCAAGGACAAATTCGAATTTCCATGGAGGTGGAGTATTTCTTACTCCAAAAACAACTTAAACAAGATCTTACACAACTTACACATCACTTACAAATTAAATACAACAGCCAACAACTCTAATAATTACTTTCCCATATCCCAATTTAATTTATTTAAATTTTAAACATATGATCTCCTCACATTAATCTATCACAATTAATTTATTAAAAGAAGAGAACACATTACAAATAAAATACATACAACAATAAATAAAAGAAACACATTAATAAAATACACAAACCCATGGTCACATATAAGGAAATCCCCCCATGGGATCCCCTAACTAAATACAACACACAACACAATAAAACAAGTTGCCATGGTGACCTTGTCGAATTCACCTAGAATTCTATTGTGGTTGGTCTCCAATCCCCCGATGTTTGTTGTGATATTTTAAACCTACAAAACACAAATACCTCCTTCGGCCTCGTGGCCATATCAGAACATCCAACGTGATATAAAATAAATCACAAAACCAACTATATAAATGAATCACAACAACATCAAAGCAACAACTACATCATTTACATTTTTAATCCACAACTATATCAACATCATAAAATATTCATTTTCTAGATCTACTCATAATATCCAAAATCACATGTCCGAATAACTTCCATTAAACATCCATGTCAATAGTATATCATCATCCACATATGAGTGTCTCTAATAATCACCATGCATCATATATAATCAGATTCAACAATAATCTAGGATCTGACATCTAACACCATACTAAATCCAAACTATAAGGATGTCCATCATAGAGTCTACAGTATCATGATCAGAATAAAAGTTGTCAAAGGAAAGTGGGCACTACATCCCCCTCCCCTTATACTCAACTTCCTCCTGGAAGTCACAAGAACCAATGTGAACACAATGTAATAGAGAAAGGATCATGCCCTTTTTGGAATTGATTTGATTCAACAAGTGTGGGTCTACAGAACTCCAGTTTGGTCCAATATAATTCAGCAGAAGAAGGGAGATTGCAAGGGATGAGTTCTAAACTTTTAGCATGCAAGGCTACGAACATAAGAATCTAAGGAGTAACTTTACGCTATCAAACAAGATACAACACATAACAATATAACAAGAAGAGTTCCCAAAAGATCATCAAGAGTAACCACCAAGGAAGGGAATTACAGGGAAAATTTCCATAAACTTGAGATGACCACACAGTTTCCCACTGATACACATACCACATTAATAAAATTAAGGTTTCTACACTAGGGTTAAATTATGATTTCATAGTTTTTTATTTAGACAAGGATAGCAAAAATCAACTATGACCAATTTTGCACGAGAAACAAGTCTACACAAGGTCCCACAAATTGAGATCACACAAGATGAGGTTAATCAACAAGGACACCTAAATCAGCAAAACATTTACAATCAAGGAACTATTCAAGGAAAGCACTTCTATAACTCGAGAGGGCACAATTAACTTTTCATGGTAATGCAAGCGAAGTCAAGACCACAAGGTTTTCCTATAGTCTAATTTTTACACTTTTGTTTTAAGAATCGAACACACCATACCAACCAAATCTAAAGAAGTCAACCATATAGCAAAAGAAATATATATATATATATATATATATATATATATATCCCCTAGCAACTAACATATCAATTCAAGCACCATACATTAAAGCACAATGGGGATTATCTATCTTATTTCCTACTCAAGCTCGGAATAACCATAAAGAGAGCACAAGGAACACCAAGGACCATCAAGGTTGCTAGGGAGAAGAGCAAGTAACACGGGGTCCAATCAAATCCAAGGGTGAATAACATCATCTTGCACTTTCCATCCTAATGGGAAAAAGGGCTAAAACAACAAGGTGACCCAAGAAAATATGAAGAAAAGAAGACTTCCCAAATTATCTTATATCCTTAACATATGTTGCCTTAAAATTACAACAACTTAGGTTTCCAAGGACAAGACAACACGCACGGAGGTTGATTCTCAAACAACAGATAAGTCTCAATCCAAAAGGACCACAACTCACATCCATCGAGCTATGGGACGATAAGGGTGTGATGACCCAAAACTCCCACAAGAAAGGCACATACATCCATGGACAAGAAGTAATAAGCAACTAGAACACATTACTATCCACCGGTTTTTCACAATTTCAGGTAGGTGACAGAACTACAAGTTCAACTATATATTGCACTCAATACACATAAATTTTACCCATTTTATAAATCAACTTATTAAGTCAAAATTATAGATTTTCTTGATAAGAACATTCCTTTCATGCTTCCTTAGTTACAAACTTCCTTCTATTATGACATCATCAGTTTACGTTATAAAGAGCACCACTAAGGTGGGCATGATGTCTCACCATTCTGTATAGGCAGAGAGCATTTAGTTTACTTGCAAGGAAGGTGGATGGACAATATTTCCCTTCTATTCTTCTACATGGTTTTTATTTCTTCTATTAATCTACCAAGGGTATAACAAGGATCACTTCCCTTTTTCTATGCTCCAGTTAAGTTCCAAGGTCAAATCTCCTTAATTATAGTTTTATGGTGTTTTGGTTGAGTCATCTTATCAATCAAATTTTGATGAGAATGATGGTTCAAACACATCACAAAATTACTTTTATGGGAAGGAGATACAAATCAACACACCACATTTTGATTCTAAAGGAACAAGAGACATTCAACATAGAAAACACATTATTAATTTTTCTGTAAGAACTAGGAAACAATGAACCAACATGAATCACACCAAGATTTCAAAAATTCACCAAATAATTTCAAGCATCATTAAACATTCTTAGTGGGTCTCCACAAGTTTCATAAGAAATTTTCAAGAAAGGCTCATTAAAGAGGTATAATCTTACTTTTACGAATCTATTAAGGTTTAACAATTTATTTTTTTTGGTTTAGGATGGTAACATTTTACTCCCCTAATAACCAAAGAAGGTTTTCCAATCAATACTCATGTCCCCACAAGATACCACCAGCCAAGCAACCAGATGACAATGCAACTATACTCCAAGGAACCACATCCACACTAAAAGGCATCAAATGCAATGGGGCAACCAAATAATTTACCAAATCATGGAACTTAACAGCCAAGAGTTATAGTTTTTAAAAGAGGAAGTACAATATAAGCACCACTCGAGATTAACTATTAAGATCTACCAACTAACATTTCTAAGAGAAAGGTCCAAAAGACCCAAAGCATCCATAAGTGTTTCCAAGTAACCCAAAGATTAATAGGTCATAGAATGTTATTCATAGTAAAGGAAATTTAAGGTAAGGGTAAACTTATTTATAAGTCAAGAGAGCAAAACAAGTACACTTAAATAAACACACTACCTGAAAGGCTTAAATCTATCCATAATTACCAAGATGCATACATTCCATGAGTCAAAACTTTTTATGATGCAACCAGGAACCCAAGATACAATTTAACATGCCATCGATGAAAAGTCACTATCAAAACAAACACTTTTCCAGTAACATTTACAGTCAACCAAAGGAAATCCAATCCTAACAAAATCTAAAAGCCCATAAATAAACACTTCTACTCCGACGAGGGTCAAGCTCTTACCAGATTGAAATAGAATCACCACTACCGCTGTCAGACTGCCCTCTAGACCACACTACACAACAAACTTTCTTTCTAGCAAGGTCAAGCAACAAAAAGGGTCACTCTAAGACCTTAGACACACTCAAGGTTCCATGCATCCATAACCAAGGCATGACTTTAAGCACCTAAAAGGACATTCAAGACACCCAGGGTGTACCCCCATATGACAATTGTCACCATACATGAAGCATAGAACCAGCTCAACAACATGCAAGAAGGAAACCACGTAACATTTAGCCAAGTAGCCAACAACATCATGAGCTCTGAGTCATCAATCAAATAAAGTCCAAGAAATATCGGAAATCAATAAAAGTGGCTAAGTAGCCGCATTGCAAAGTTTGAAAATTCTTGCAAGAATTATAAATAAATAAAAGATCCTCAGAGCTTCTTCAATCCAATCATAAAATAAGATGTTGGTCCTTGATAAAATACACAAGATTACGAATGTAAAACACAAAATTTAACACCACATTCACTTCGCAACCTTTCATGGCCACCAATAGGGGTACTCTACCTCGAGGTTAGTTCCAAGAACACATACACAAGATTGGGTCCTAGACAACACCCAGACTTAGTGTCCACCCTCTCATACGGGTAACAACATGGAAAACTGACAACCAGACCCTCTTTCTTAACCACTCAAGGAAGGAAGCTCTAAAAAACTTCTAATTAACTCTTCCCAACCCAAAACACAACCACTACTGTCCAACCACAAGGATCACATCATACAACTCATCATTCCAACAACTCCAATAAGGAAGGGTCTCAACAAAGGGCTTAATGCATCATACAATTAAATCAAGTTTTAGGACTTGTAAAACAACACATTTTCAAAGGGGAACCAAGTTTCCATTATACTAGAAGTTCACAAAATCAATTTAATCTGACATTCTTAGTTACCCCGGGTTTAGACAAAATGTCACTAAGCAAGCACAACAACTCAAACAACTTATTATTATTTTATTATCATTTTAATTCTGGCAGTTCAAATGAACAGAGTAATGTAATATTTCTTCATACTTATTTCTTCTTTTTTTTAATTTTCAAACAAGTTTGTTTTCTTAGATTCAAAAGTGTGCTAGGTTTACAGTTCATGTCTCAAGTTTTCTAATGTGCCCAATGGCCCAAGCTTTTGAACCACTGCTCTGATACCAAGTGTGATGCCGTTAAAACAACCCACTTGAGAACCATGAACAACCTAGGTTTAGTTAGAAAATTATGGAATAATTTTTTTTTGATTAGGAGTTAACGACCAAAGTCTCAAAGACAGTTAAATTCAACTGATAACTTTTCCCATTATAATAATTACTAATTCCACATTAAAAAAGCAACAAGAGCAATAAGTCCACACCTAGCTCAAATCTCCCTAGGGATTAATTTAATTACTGATTACATTGACATTTTAGCTAAATATTTCCTGATTAGAAATATTAGGGTTAAGGGACCCAAAACAATTAAATACCCAAGGTATTTAATTCCACAAGATCAAGACAAGAGCAGGGTTTAATTGCAGTGAGAAAGGAATACATATTTAAAATCAACAGAGTAAGGTCTCACTTACCCACTCCCAGAACTTGATTAGGAGTGTCTACAACTAGGTTGCTAGGCAACAACTACCACTAACAGATTCCAGAACAACTCAAATCCACAAGAACAAACTTCTCTTTTATTAACAATTCACAGAGGTCACAAGGTCCAAAACTTAGGGCTAGAAGTTTCAGTTAGGTTCAGGGAGTAATTTACCCCCATACCCACTCTCTAACATGCTCATAGTTTCAACTAGATTTCTCTCATACTTAGCACTTTGAAAATTTCCCTAAACCATTCCCAATGGATAGGAAATTTTCTCACCTTTCCGGTGATATAAAGAAGTCCTCCTAACTCCTTACAGAACTCAAGATATGAGCGGGTGGAGTTTTTAGGTCAAATTTTCCCCTAAGGGGACACGTGTCAAGAGGTGGGGAAAGCACCTTCAATGGGTTGGCGGGTCGTGGGGCGGCTTGGGGAATTTTTTTCCATCGTGCAGGCACAAAGGCAAAAGTTCTTCCCTGCCTCTATGGGTCCTTGGTGGACACGTGTCGAGTCTTGGTGCAAAGCGGGAAATGGGGGTGAGGGGTTGGTGGAGTGGCAGAGAAGATTGCTGAATTTCGCCGAAGGGAGAACGAAAAGGGAAAAGGGATGTGCGGGTCCTTGCATCCACGAAAGAATAAAATTCCAAGGCAAGGCAGAAAATTGGAGCCACGGGGGAAACTTTCAAATTTTTCCAAAGGCAAAAACTGAAAAAGACAAGGGGTCCGCCCTCCCTCCTGCCACCCCCAAGGTGCCACGTGGCACATTCTCATTAGTTGCGGGCTGGCGGGGCTAACGTAAAAAATTTTCCCCAAATGTTTTAAAAGGTCTAAGGGTTGAAAGGAATCCGCGCCTCCACCGTAGCTCTAAGAGGACATGTGGCGCCCTCTTATTGGCTATGGGTCGACAGAGGAAAATGGAAAAATTTTCCTCAACCAAAATTTTTCCAAAACCTTTTCTAAGGCCAAAATGACGAGAAATTTTTGGGTCACGGGCCCACCAAGGAATTTTTTCCAAATTCTCCCGCCAAGGCACAAAAACTTCAAAGTGCCATAACTTGAGCTAGAAAGCTCAGTTTTGGGAAAACGAGGACTTTTTGGAAATCTCACGATGCCCTCTTTGCATAAGAAGCATAAATTTTACTTTTTGATAAGTTTTAAAGGGTCAATTTTACAAAACAATCTACAGGCTTTTAATTGGCAAACTGGCAATTTTCAACTTTTCAATTTGATTAAATTCGGTTTCCTCCTTCACTCAACATGTCAAACAGACATGGAGTATTGATCTAGGGAGGGTTTAGAGTGTTTTCAGAAAGTTAATTTGTTCAATTGATTCAAAATTGTATTTTTCCAACAAGTGACAGAAAATGACTGTTGGAGGGATCATTTTCAAATTAGCAATGGTTAAGTTGTTTTCTTGAGATTTCTTTGTCAATTTGGGTTCATTTGTGAACCAGCATACTAAATTTTAACATCTCCAAGTTAATTAATGTGTGCAGGTTTGAACTGTTCATTTTTATTAAAATGAATTGCCAGTATAAAGTTTATAACAGTGATCTTTTTCTTTTAAGTCTGTATATCAATTTTATCATTTAAATGTGTATATAGTTTCTAAACTAGTCTATTGCACTTAGTTGTTTGTAACAACTCATTTCCAAATGATATTTTTAAAACCTGATTTTCCAATTTGATATATTTCAAAAGAAGACAAGCAATATAATTCTCTCATGCATATTTTCTTTCCTTTGCAATTAAACAGAGATTCCATTCACAATAGTAATTCAATCACCATTGGATATTCCCATTTCAATTACAACAATGTGAATAAGAGATGAACTTGTAATTCCTTATTGAATTCAAAAAGAGAAACATCTTTACATTCTTTCATTCCTTGAATACAATTAATAGAATTTTTGTTTGGTTTCAAATATAGTTTACAAAATATACAACACTCTTCCACATTCCTTTTTCAAAACAGAGAAGAGAATATAACTCTTTACATTTCACATTTCACTTTCAAACTTTCCTCATCAATACAAGTAACTTCTCATTACAATAATTATACAAATCATCCACTTCAAAGTGGGAAGGAATACAATAAAATTGCTCACAAGAAGGGACTGTCAAACTATACATTTCTTTTGCTCCAGGACAACAACATGCTCATTTTCTTTTTTTCTCCAAGTTGATCACAACAAAAGAGGGGGAAAGGCAACACTCTCCACCCAACCAAGACATCCAATGAAAGGAGAAGCCTTCCTTCATCATTGGCCCCCGAGCCCCAACCAAAGTACAATCAAAGGTGTAATTCAACCATGGCAACAACTGGCTTCCACAACACAACATTCTTTCACATACACATTTCTTTTTTGAAACACAATGCAACACAAAACAAACAACAGTTCACAACTACATTTAAAAACATTTCAAAATAGAACTCAGGCTTGATCTTGCAAGCCAAAGGAGCAAGGACTATGGGGGAAGCTACTTATGCCTCCCAATTGGGAATTGGGCATCCACCAATAACAACCACCAATATAATTCATCATACCCATTTCCTTATGCCCCCCAAAATCCCTCCTTATGCCCCCACACAAATTTCCTTATGCCCCCCCCCCCCCCCCCTCCCCACAAAGTAAGAAATGTAAGCTATTTCTTTTCCATGGTGGATCCCAAATCCAAAATCCCTCCACAAAATTTGATGCCCATGGCATTTCCTTATGCCCCCCCACATGGATTCCCCATAGCCTTCTCCTACACCTTCCCTAAGGTAGTCTACCCAACCAACCAACAAATAAAATAAAACATGCATTTTCCACACAACACAACAAGAAAATAATAGAAATAAAAGAGAGTTAAATTCCTACCTCTCCATGGAGATTACACAGCAAGCTTTGGTCTCCAAAATAGCAGTGCCAAAGCTTCAAATCTCCAAATCAACAAGATCCAAAACAGAAAAATGCTCCCAAGCATGAATGCAAAGAGGTTCAATCTCCAAAAATTTCTTCAAAAGCTTCTCCAAAGTAAGAGCTCCAATCACAAGAAAAATGTGCCCCCAAGGAAGAATCAAAAAGTTTCAACAACCCCAAAACAAGAAGAGAGTTTGAATTAAATAGAAGAGGGAAGAAGAGGATGATGTGGATCCATGTAGGATGCCACATCAAACATCCTCAAATTCAAACACAAAAGACAAAAATCCATTCTCCCAAGCACAATAAAGAGGTGGGTGAAAAATGACAAGTTACTTGCACACTCCAAAAGAGCCCACACCTCAAGGGACAACAATTTAATAAAATTTAAGAGAGTGCAATCCAAAACAAGCAACATGATGAATAAAATGCATTTAAAAGTCAAAAATCACATCTCCAACCATTAGTATGGTTGGTGAATTAAATTTAGAGGCATGGGACAAGTTTTACTTGTCCTACAAGCCTCCAAAAACTGCCCCTAAGGACAAATTCAAATTTCCATGGAGGTGGAGTATTTCTTACTCCAAAAACAACCTTACACAAGCTCTTACACAACTTACACATCACTTACAAATTAAATACAACAGCCAACAACTCTAATAATTACTTTCCCATATCCCAATTTAATTTATTTAAATTTTAAACATATGATCTCCTCACATTAATCTATCACAATTAATTTATTAAAAGAAGAGAACACATTACAAATAAAATACATACAACAATAAATAAAAGAAACACATTAATAAAATACACAAACCCATGGTCACATATAAGGAAATCCCCCCATGGGATCCCCTAACTAAATACAACACACAACACAATAAAACAAGTTGCCATGGTGACCTTGTCAAATTCACCTAGAATTCTATTGTGGTTGGTCTCCAATCCCCCGATGTTTGTTGTGATATTTTAAACCTACAAAACACAAATACCTCCTTCGGCCTCGTGGCCATATCAGAACATCCAAAATGATATAAAATAAATCACAAAACTAACTATATAAATGAATCACAACAACATCAAAGCAATAACTACATCATTTGCATTTTTAATACACAACTATATCAACATCATAAAATATTCTTTTTCTAGATCTACTCATAATATCCAAAATCACATGTCCAAATAACTTCCATTAAACATTCATGTCAATAGTATATCATCATCCACATATGAGTGTCTCTAATAATCACCATGCATCATATATAATCATATTCAACAATAATCCAGGATCTGACATCTAACACCATACTAAATCCAAACTATAAGGATGTCCATCATAGAGTCTACAGTATCATGATCAGAATAAAGTGAAATCCCCACTAATATGTGTAGATATTGGATAAATGAGAGACATGATGCAGAGAAGCAGTCTAAAAAATGTATAGAATGAGATTGTGTGTGATGATGTTGGTGAGGAACAAAGAAATGATGAACCAAAATATTGTGGAAATTAGTAGACATGAATGTGGAAATAGAGGAATTAAGATAGGTGAAGGAATACGTGGATGCGTAACAATATCCAAAAGATGATATTGACAAAGAGGTCAATGATAGGAGATAGAAAAGGATAAAACATTGTTCTAGTTATGATATCAAGTGGATTAGGGGTGGAGAACAAATTGATTTTTTAGATAATGTGATAGATAGTGATGTGAGCTTGTGAGGAATTGCTCTTGATAAGTGGAGGGATGTGGATGATGAGTGTGAATGGATAAAATTTTGTAATCAATTCCTTATGAGGTGAAGGTGTGGGAAAAAATGGAGGTGACACATAAAGAAGATACATGAATACAATTGTAGAGGAATTGAGGGGAATGTATTATTTTTAAATTGTAATGTCAAATAAAGAAAAAAAACTTCAAGTATTGTATTTATTTTTAAGAATAAATCATCTCAATTTCACTTGAAACTCAATTTATTTGGTTTGTTTTTATTATAGACCAATCAAATTTGAGTCAGAGTAAAAGTTTTTGCAATGTTTAAATTTCACTGATGGCCACCATGTGTTACTCATCAACATTCCCTTTTCATGTTTAGCTTTTAACTTATTCTCATTTATACCTTTGAATACTAGTCTTAAGCAAGTGATAGTAATCAATATTTTTGAACACTTAGGAGATTACAAACCCATTCTTATCATGGATCTTTGATGTATGGTGACCATTGGATTTCCCTCACCTAGAAGGAATTTGAACTCATTCCCATTTCATTATTTTCAATGCATGCAATGGATAATTGAAAGTTGGATTCCATAGGTGTCATGATCATCCTAGAGGATCACAAACCCATTTATATGAAATATCCATGACACATTGATACCATCACTATCATGATCATCCATAAACTAAGTTTTCCCTTTTATTTCTAATAGAATGTCAATTGAACACACATGGTGGGAATTGGTAAGATCACACTATATTAAAACCTTGGACTCTATCCTTCATAATCTATAGAGTTTCAATTGTGAACATTTGGCAACAATAAATGCTCTATAATATCTCAAGGCTTGTGAATATGTCATTGTTGATCACCAAATTATCATGTATTACAGATGGAGGAAATCGGTGGAGTTATGTCCTTCCATATAGTTTTCATGCCATGATAAATTTTATGGTTTTGTAGTAGTGGAGAATGGGGGAATATCGGTGTTAGATCTAAAACAAAGAAAAACAAACATATCTATGATTTTTTTATTATAACCTATGATAGATATATATGATTAAAAAATTATTTGTATCATTAGAAAGATAATTCAAAGAGTTACAATTGGTATAATTTGTGATAGGAATTGTTGAAATATTTATGAGTAGTTTTTGATAAAATTTTAATAAAGATTGTGTGCATCCACTACCATATGTAATTATCTATATCTATATTTTTCACCTATGCACATGTGTTGCCTCTCATATGCTTCTCATGTGCTTTGTATTTATCAATCGATTTAATTAGGGCACTTCAATATTTAAAACAATAGTCATTCAAAGACATTTATCATTTGATCTATGGTGGATCAACTTGAGTGTTAGGAAAATAATGTTAGTGTTCCCATTATTAATATATAGGTTAAAATTGTAATGTGAATAATTATTCACTAGTAATTATTTGTTAGTTAGTAATATATTATTGTTATGTAACAATAATATATTAGTGTACGTAAATGAGTAAGTTGTTGAGGAAGTTGTGATTTACGGGAGTGTTGTTGAGAAACCTGCAAGTTTATAGGAAGTATATATATATATATATATATAGGAATCATATATATATGTAATCATGTTTGACATATAATATAGAAGAAGTTTATTGTGTTTATTATCTGCAAATCTACTATATAATTTTCATTTGGTACTAGAGCGATGGAATCATGAGAATTGGTAGGGGAGATTATTCAAGTATCTTACCTCGACGTATGAGAGTCTTTGGAGTGAGAAGCCATGAGAAATATTGTGCCGGTGTTATCTTATAAAATATATTCTAATTGTGTGGACGTTAATTTATAGCTGGATGAATAATAGTGTGTTTTTGTGTTGATAGATTAGTTGTGTGAAAAAAATATTTGGAGTCATTCCTATAATTATTCGTGTGCTTACCTCTCCTAGTTATCACGTGCATCTGTTATTTTCATCAGACGTGAAGATCTATTAAGACGGAAATGCATTGAATCTCTGTGCTTATTTTCTATTGCCAAGATTTGGAAGTACTTTGATCCGACCAAGTTCTATTGATCAAGAATTTTGTGTATTCCCTAGGAATTGAGTCATCCAATTCTAACAATTACGTATCCCTCTATTTTGAGTTACGGTAATTCGAGGGACTAAATAAATCTATTAAGTTATATTCTTGATTGTGCAAGGTGTTCTCTACTAGTACTAGACTATAATTATATTTGTTTTCTTTCCCACTCGCCATCTACAATCTGCCTGCAAATTAATCACAGTGACTAATTGGACCAAGGAAATTTAAATTAGTAATTTGAGGAGCCTGAGAGATAAGCTTGAGGGTGTGAAAATGCTACTCTAAAAATGCTTTCTATATTATGGTAGTTACATGTGTGATGATTGATCAATATTGACTAAGTTTTGAGTGAATTTTGAATCATTCAAACTCATATCAGATCTTCACCACGTACACATCCTGACTAGATTAATCTAAATGATATATGCGTAGATTCCTTGACGTTCATCGCTCAAATATGCGTCTGCAAATTTCCAGCTGTGTGTTTCACCTTGAACAGTCAACTCTCTCCACGTATTCCTTCAATGAATGCAAATTTGTACTCCATTCGGCGCCATGGAATTTGATATCTCTTTATCATCTAGCGGCTAACCTTCACTGAAAATGCACCTATGCATGTGGGCATTTTTTCATATCATGATATGTTGACATAGCCATTGCTCTCGCCAGAAAGGACTGTTGTGCTGGAAACTATGATGTGACATTTTGATGTGGTAATTAAGAGACATGACAGTTTGAGTTTGAATTTAAATTATCTTTTGCATGTCCTGCCCAAAATAACACCAATGCCAAGAAATCTTCGATAAAAAATCTGTGTAAACAGGGCCGATTGAAAGAGGCATTGCAGGTATTGAGTATGATGGAGAGGCAAGACACATACTAGATTTGTGGAAAACATAGCTAGTGTACGCGACTGATTCTATGGAAGATGGGTCTGTGGACTATGTGCCGAAGCTGTGAAAGCCTGGTATTACATTAGATCAATGGTTCTTCAGATAGTTTTCACACGCCGCGTTAAAAACGAAAGTCCATCCCTCTTTCCCACTTCCAATTCTGTTCTATTTACTGGGAATGAATGCACATACGAGATCAAAAGCAGTTCACAACCCTTGCTAGCATTTCTCAAGTTTTAATTCCCAGCTAGCAATGGAAAGATAAATACTTAAACTCAAAGGCGTGGCCATCTAGGCTTTGTTCTCCTTTGGTTTCTGACGTTTTGCAAGCATTTTTTCAATACGTAATTGCAGTAGCTCTTCTATTTTATATGGACCATTTTCACTCAATGTTTTGTGTATTTTTATTTCTACAGTCTGCGAGGATTTTGTGCTTCCACGGAAAGAGTGTATGCTGAAAAGGGGTTTCCGTTGCCGCAGGGGAGATCAGGGAAAAACGAGTCTTCTTCATAAAAAAAAGAGTCATGGATGCCAGATCCTGTAACTGGCTATTTTGTTCCTGAAGCCCATTTCGGTGAAGTTGATGTCACCCAATTGAGGGAAAATGTTCTCAGACATCATTCTATTTCTCGACGCCGAAATTAGAATTCAAAATCTCAGTTCTCATTATTAAAATTGATGTAATACCAGTCTTAACCATGATTGTCATACCAATTTCTACGATTGCTAATAAATTGATGTGATACTGAAATTCAACCCCAATTTGTTTTGCTATGTATGTGGATTTTTTAATATAATACTTGGATTTTCTTACAAAAAAGTATTTATAATAATCATCTTGTTGAATACGGCTCTAAGTACTCAGACATACTCTACACTTGGTATTACCGGGAAAGACTCTGTAGGACTATTACACTACACTTGATATTCATGTGGGATAGTCATATTCCGTTCTAGTCACTGCAGATCAATCTCGCCCACATCTCCACATTGGCACGTTAAAACAATGGAGTTTCATTGCGAGGAAAAAAACCCAAAATAAAACTATTCTCTTTTGTAGAATATCAATGCATCGTGGAAAACAAATATATTTATTGCTATTTTCAGAGTTTGGAAGGGGAAAACACTGATAAAAAACATGAACCTGTTCTTGTAATTTAGGATCAATGATAATAATCAGTTTCATTCAGAAACACCTTCCACAATTTTAAATCTATACTTCTTCTTTTTTCTGTTTTTCTTTTTAAATATCATTTGGTTTTGTTATCCTTCCTCCCTTATGATTTATAAGCTTAAGCTTATTATGCTTCGAAGAATCCTATCTTTGACTTCGTAGAAGAAGGTCATCTGCCTTAAATGGATACCTAGACACAACTTAGTATATAAATTTCTTGCGTATTTCAAATAGCTAATATCTATTATTATTCTTGGTAATTGTGGAGTCATTGGTATCGTAATATGTTTAGGAATAGAGTCTATGTTTTTTTGTTTATTAATTGTTGTCTCACATGTTATTGTAAGTAAAATTAAATGTTTGTGTTATTATCAGTGTCAAGTCCAAATTAATGTGTGAAATGTTGGTCCAAATAATTATTTTATACTATCATTTTCATCTTGTTAAAGTCATTGTGTCTTGTTTAGGATAATTTTCAAAGTCATATATGTGATTTTAGGTTCTTTGAATTCCTAAGAGGATGAAGTGTCTTTCACTCCAAAATCTATCTTACATACTCTTACATATCCCTTACACCTTCTTACACATTTCTTACAACATTTCTTACACACCCTTATAACATTACATTTAAGATCAACAACTTCATTAATTACATTCTTATGACATTAATTTATTTATTTTAACACATGATTATTTACAACATTAACACAACATATAACAACTAAAGAAGAGGGGTAATACATCACAAAATAAACACATGCAACATTAATAAAGAAAACACATAAATAAATTACACAAACCCATGGTCACATATAATGGAAATCTCCCCCATGGAATTCCTAGCAAAACACAACACACACACACACACAACAGTTGCCATGGTGACCTTGTTGAATTCACCCAGAATTTCAATATGGTTGGTCTCCAGTCCCCCGACATTGTTGTGATATTTTAACCTGCAAAACGCAAATACCTCCTTCACCCTCGTAGCCATATCAGAACATCCAAATGATATAAATATACTAACAAAACCATCTATTCATATGAATCACAACAACATCAAGAAATCAACATTATCATTTTAAATTAATTAATCAACTATATCATCATCAATAATCTTCCATACTAGGTCTACTCAAAATATCCAATGTCACATGTCCAAATCAACATCTATAATATGTCCATGTCAAACAGTATATCATCATCCACATATAAAAATGTCTCTAGTAACCATCATGCATAATAACTAAATCTAGATCAATAATAATCCATGATCTAACATCTAACCATCATACTAAAACAAAACATAATAGTGTCTATCATATGATCAACAGTATCAAGCTCAGTATCTAAAAGTGTCAAAGGGAAGTGGGCACTACAAAAGTATGATCTTGTTATAAAATCCTTAAGAATTTTAGATTTCATTTGCACTCAATAAACTTATTTGATGCTATATTTTGGATGTTGAGTTATCATGGTATGATATTTGAACAAATATAAGGGTATGTGATTTACTAGTTATCTAAATTGAGGGGAGATATATTAATTGTGTAAATTGGTGTTGTTTTTATGTTATTTTGAATTTTTCATCTTAAGCTTTAAAGTTTATCCTAATGGAAAAGGCACATGTTAAAGTTGGAATTATCAACCCTTTCTTTTCTTAAAGTTTTTTTAATTTACCCCTTTGATACCTCTGTTTCATATTACATATCTTTAGAGGCCTCTTTTCTGTAAACTTGGATTTATACTTGTTAGGATATGTTTTGTATATATTTAAACCTCTGTTACAATCCAACAAGTCATGGATATATGTATATTTATGCATTAAAGAAATTTAGATGTGTATTTTCCTAAAAAAAATCTTACTACGTTACAAGTGAAATTTGATCGGGAGCCTATTCATGGAGGTTACATTTGT
The DNA here is from genome assembly GCA_019776745.2 of Taxus chinensis. NCBI lineage: Eukaryota > Viridiplantae > Streptophyta > Pinopsida > Cupressales > Taxaceae > Taxus > Taxus chinensis. The sequence continues at coordinate 376,131,852 of CM034154.1, read as the reverse complement.
AGATAGATTTAATGTATTTTGACTTCTTTTTATGATAGAATTTATAGGGTCTCTCCCCTTTTCCTTACAAAACTAGAAGAAGTATATAAGTGACCCCCGTTCTCATATTTATTGGTCTTAAGTCTGACTCATTTAATTTAAGACAACCAATTTCTATAACTGACTAAATTTTAATCATCTCTTCACCAAATTCATAGGGTGCATATTTGGGATCCAAAAAAATGGAGGTGGGAAGAGTGTGAATGAGAATATAATATATGATATAGATGTAATGGATGAGTGGGTATTGATGCACGAACATTGGTTTAAATGATTAATTCAATCAAATTTATTTTTGAACATGTTTGTAAGGTCATGGTGGCCAAGTTGATATGTTTAGGGGGGTTATTAGAAGATTTGAAAAGTTGAATTTGAGATTTATATGAGTTTTCCCACCAACTCATTTGAATTTCTAAATAAGGTGTTTGCATCCTTTTAGCCAATTTTTGGCTTTTTAGAAGTTTGTTAAGGGATATAAGGTGTCTTAGGGGTAATGAATAAGAGGTATAAACCCTTATTGTGGGTCAAGAGTCTTGTTTTAAGTAATTTGTTATAAATTTCCATTGTTGTAATTCTTAATTCAAATGTTCAAACTTGAGTTGTGGGTTTATAGACTCTAGTTGAGTCAAATAACTAAAAGAAGTCAGTTATGGGGATGATATATTCGAATATAAAAATTTATGAAGAAAGGAAGAAGGTAAAGAGAGCTCATATGGGTCTGGAGATTATGCAAAATGAGAAAATGAAGGCAGACATGACTACAACAGGGTTTTTTGTCCTCCTATAATGATGATAAAGGTAATTTTGAGCACAAACATGTTATGATTTGGAGCATGATAGGAATTTAAGTAAGTTTTATTTTTGTATTTAAACTCCTTTGATGTGATTTAAGGTATAAAAAATGAGATATATGTGATAACCAAACTGTGCAAGGTGGTTTTGTAATCTGTCACCTATAACAATGCATTTTTGAAGAATTTTAAGGGAGTTTCATAACCTTACCTTCATTATTGTAGAAGTATAAACATGGCAGAAACCTAATATTAAGATTTTTTGGCTTGAAAATTGTTAAAAGGATTTAAAAACACAATTTAGTTCCTACTGGGTTATTCTTAAACCATAGATAGGGTTTTGTGAAGATTTTAAGTTTGGATGCCTAAATGAAAGAACTAATGATTTAAATTTTCAAGGTGTACTCTAAGATGTATATGAATTGATATTAGTAAGGTTTAAAGTATTAATATACTTTCAAACTCCTTATTTTCATGACACTATCCCTTTTTTTGGACTGTGCTTACAAGGACCTAGTTGAAGACCTATGATGAAGGATAAAGGGTCTAATCATTAAATTTTGGCTTCAAACTTTCAACATAGAATCTTGTTAACCCATTTCATCAGATTTTGGAGGAATTAGGGATTAGGTAAGTCTGAAAATGTAGATAACTCTGATAGTTTTCTTTAGAGAAAGATTGTCCCTTAAGTGACCTAATTTTAAGAGCACAAAATAGTGAGAAACATGCTTAAACATTGAATTGGAAAGTGAAACTTCATATGCCTCTAAAATGGTGAAATGGGTATTAGAAAAGCCATCGATTTTGATTTAAAACCCTCATAGTCAAAATTTATGTTGAGAAAATGTCTTAGACAGGGCTACTAGCAACTAGGCCTAATTAGAGAAGTGTAGGTGAGAGAAGAAGGACTATCCTTGGGAGTTGGGATATAAACTTTGGTGTGAAGAACAAGGGATGTAATGGGTGTCTAAATAATTTCCACTTAGTCTTGGAACCTTCTAGTTTATTCCTAACTAGTTTTCACCATTGGCATTGTTCTTGATACCAAACTAGGGCAATTTAAAGAAGATAATGATGAATGAAGTTTGTTATTGTTTCCAATCAATGCGAATGTTCTTATCACATCTAATGGCCATAGAAACAGGTTTATTATGGTCCATCTCTTAGTAAAGACTATAAAAACCAAAATTTCTATCTTAAGAGCCATTCAGGCTAGTGTGAGTTAATCCTCTGAAAAAGGTGAAAAGACTAAATTGGATATTTGTTTGCTAACTTGGTGACTTGGTTACAATACTTAATAGTCCTCTCCATCACGTATCAAAAAAATCACTTGAATGAGTGATGGTGGAGGTGATAACATGAACATAAAAGAAGATAACTTAGTGTATGGAATAATTTTTTGTGTAGAAAGGGATGGGAAACATGACATGGGTGTGGGAAACATAGAATATACATGAGGTTACACAAAACCAAAGTAAGTGATGAATTAGGGGATGAGAAAGTAAAAATTGGATCACACAGTGGATGTATGGCATAAATGATGATAGAGGTGATAAGAATGCAGATGAGGAGTAAAAATAGGATGATAAACAAGGTGATAATGATGATTTGGGGTTGGTGGAAGATGAAGAGTCAAATGAGGAAGGAGTGACACATGAAGAATAAAAGGAAACACTAAAAACATGTGAAATTATTTTATTTTTATTATAAGATAGAGAGGGATGAGATGAAGGGTTGAAAATAATGTAATCATTATCAAGGGGATCCTCTAATATGTTACAAAGTTGGAGACATGATTTAGTGGAATTGATATCAATATGATAATAGGAACACCAATCACAGGAGGTATGCCAAAATAAATGGGGTGGCATGATTGGGAGAGTGATCAATTTGGCATCAAAAAATTGTTGGAGGATAGAAGAGAGTGATTCATTTAATGGAGTAAATTTGTATGTAGGATAGAGAAAGTGATAAGCCTTATTAGAACATAGAAGATGAGAGGGTGTAGGTGGGAAGGAAGGAGGTAGGAGGAGGATGATGATGGGTGACATTGTGAACATGTAAGTGTTTTGGTGTAATATGTGGGGCAAGAACTGAAACACATGAGAAGGAAAAATAATGGCCAATATGGAAACCTTTAAGGTGTTAAGCCATATGAATAACCTCATCAAAAGTGTGTAATGGATGGATTTGAAAAAATATGAGATGTAGGAGACATGTTTTTTTAAAATAGGTGTGCAAATTGTGTGATAATTTAGAACAAGTCAATGTCACCTCAAGTGTTGGGACTCAATCTCGGAGATGGGGTCAAGAAGATGTTGGTAGCACATGTCATAGTAGGAATGAGAAAGGGAGTGAATGCAATCCATGAGAGTGAGTGAAGTGGATCACACTGTGAAAATCACATAAAATAGGGGACCATAGGACATGTAGAGTAGAGCTCATATACAAGGGGACTAAAGAGCACGTGGTAGAGCACATGTATAGCATAATTTCACTCCCATTGTATAATATTTTGTGACTCATACACCACCACTTGATTATCCTACATTAAAACTCCTTCAAATTCTTCACTTGATGTATATGTGACCACCATGAATTCTCCATTTGGATATGTAACATTCAAAATTGGTGCAGTAGTTAACTTTTCCTTAAGGATTTGGAAGGCTTTTTCACATTTTTCTGTCCACAAAAACTTTTTCCTTTTCATCTACAATAAGGTAATTGGGTTACCAATATTTGAAAATACCTCAAGGAATTTCTTGTAGTAACTTAGAAGTTCCATAAAACTATGTACATTATTAGGTGTATGTTAATCTATCATAGCCTTTATCTTGGCTAGATTAACCACAATTCCATTTATTGGTATAACATGAATTTTCTTTCGAAGAAAGAAGATTTTGATAACTTGGCATATAGCTTAGGATGTCTCAAACTTTATTAAATCAACTGTAAATAATGAAATTAATCTTCTTATGTCCATGAATAAATAAATATATCATCTAGAAAAACTAACAAAAACCCATCTAGGTAATCCTTGGATACACTATTCATCAAATTCATAAAAGCTACTAGTCCATTTGTGAGTCCAAAAGGATGAACCATGAACTCATAGTTGTCATACCTAGTGAAACAATATGTATTAGGTATGTCACTTTCCTTAATCCTTAATCAATGGTATACATATATCATATAAATATTTGAAAACATAGTATCTCATCACATTTAATCAAAAAGATAAGTGATGTATGGTAAAGGATACCTATTCTTAGTTGTTTCTTATTAAACATTATATAATCAATGCAAAGTGTTCTATCATTATTTTTCATGAAAAATAACCGGTTCTCCCCAAGATGAAACACTACCCTTAGCATTTCTTTCAAATGTGCCTTTTATTTAAACAACTTGATTGTAGTCATTTGGTAAGGCAATTTTGACTTTGGTTTAGACCCTGGAATGATGTCTATAGAGAAATTAAATTATTTATGTGGAGGAAGTCCTGAAAATTTCTCCATAAATACATCACTAAAATCTTGTAGGAATGGGTGGTCCTCTAACCTAGTTTTTTCTTCACCCACCTCATCAATAAATATTGCATACATCATGAAACCCTATATTTGTGCCTTCTTTAACTATATAGTTGAAATTTTCCTCCACCTAATGGATTTTTGAATCCCTTGGAATATGTTATAATTACAACTATTGTCATGGAATATTATAGTATTTATATAACAATCCACCTTAGAATGATGTTTCCATAACCAAATCACCCCTAAAATAACATCATATGATCCTAAAGGTACTACTTACAAGTTCACATCTATTGTAAAACCTGGTAGCTCTAATTTGATTATGAATACACATTTCTCTACCTTCCTTTTCACTTGATTTCCATAATGAGCTATCCATGTGTTGGCATGTAAAATGTTTCAACATTTTATTTTATAACCATATGGAACTTTTTACCATTTTTCGAAGAATTTGATCGAAATTGTCAAAATTGTCTTTTTGCAAGCGTTGAATTGTGCGAAAGGTTTTAGGATTTATGGGTGGTCATCGAAACCCATGTTATAGTCATAAGAAAGGTATCTAAGTATAATTCATAACAATCTAATTTAGAGAATATTATGGGAGCCTTACATTAGTCTTTGGAACATGTTCATTTCTGGCACATTTTGAGGAAAAGGTGTTCTCGGTCATCGAAGGAAGATCAAATTCTATAAAAGGTTATAGGATCTGTAGGTAGCTTCATAAGCCCAAACCATAGTCATTGGTAATATTTAATGGTCTAATACATGATGAAATATTCAAGATAAAGTTTTGGAAATATCAAGAGAAGAAACCTTTCAAACATTGAGGCACAAGAGTCTTTCATAACCTTGGGTCAATTCAATATCCTAAAAAATGGTCAAATTTAGGAACATCGAGTTCTATTCATGGCCCAAGTGTTATTTTTATTCATACCTATCTCAAACTCATGTAGTAGCTCAACTCACTGTCACACCTTCCTATGCAAAAATGGTGGGTTGACTCAAAACACAAGGAGAATTCATTTTCGAGGTTTATAAATGATTACATTAGATTTTTTATTCCATATATTATATGGCATATAAAGTCCTCCTCTTGTTCCATGAGTGAAGGTTCCACTTTTATAGTTCCTATTGAGGCCTCCAGATGTGCTTTTGGGAACATTAGTTCCTCCTTCCACTCAAAAATGTGCTTTTGGAACTACATGGTTCCAACATGAAGTTTAAAATGCATCATGGTTCCTTATTGCACTCAAAAGTGTACTTTTTTTGAAGTTATGGGTTCTAACTGTCATTGGGCTTACACTTTTTGACCTTGGTTCCCCATGGGATAATAAGCATGCTTTTGGCACTTAAGTGGTTCCAAATAATAATTTTTCATTGAGTTTTCACTTTTTTGTCACTTAAATTTGGCTCCCAAATTCTAATTTTCCATTAAGGTTACACTTTTCTTTTCACTTAAGTGAATTCCAAATTCTATTTTCCCATTAACATGCACTTTATTGGTTCCTGTGTCCTTATTTTGTATTGATATGACTTAAAGTTAAACTTGAACACCCAAATTCCACCCAAGAACCTTGGAGGTTCCTCACAGAGTCCAAAAATCCACCCAAGAACCTTAGAGGGTCCTCGTGGAGTCCAAAAATCTACCAAAAAACCTTGGAGTTCCACTTGAAGTCCAAAATTTGACACAAAAATGTTGGAGTTCGACTTGAAGTCCAAAAATATTTTCAAGAACCTTATAGTTCCTCCTCCACTTCAAAAATTAATTTTACCTCCGAAAAGAACAAGCACATTAAATAAAGTAACTCTTGATCTGACAAAATTCATTTTATAAAAAAAAATCATCGCCATTTGTTCCATGAACTCCATTTCTTCCTTCCATTCCTCCATGAAAGTTTGTTTGCCCTAGGTTTGCAAGAACTTGTTTTTCTCATATCTAGAGCTTCCATTTAAAAAATATTCTGAATTATTGCATGCATAATCTCCATTGGAATTCATTCAATCCGATATAAGAATCAAGGACTGTGATGAAGTGGTTTATTTTTTATCCTCGTGTGAAATTTGCAGTTGTAAAAACTTTTTTCTATTTCTCTTCCAAGAAATATAAGTGTTCATACCTTGAAAAACTAAAAGACCAATCCACATAATTTTTTTCACATGATTCTCAATCCAAAATTCCTTTCCATTGATCCATTAATTTCATGATAAAGTGGAGAGATTCATTTCATATGATTGAGCCATACTTTTCTTGCATAATCCATTTAATGAATTCATTTTGTAATCATAATTTGTTTTGTAATTTCCTATAAATCCCAATGAGATATCTTCACAAAATTTGGAGCACTCCTTACTCTCAACAAAAAATTTCAAAAAAATCAAGTCTCACATGATTTGGATGAAATTTTATCCCATAATGATCCAATCAAGTTTTCATCCCAAATCACATTAAAATGTGCTAATTCATGCCCAAAATCCATTTTTCCATTTCCAGTAGATTTGAATAAGAGAATTGTCTCAAAATTGGATAATCACTTATTCTCTTAAGAACCTTTCAAATGAATCTATTCGCAAGTGATTTTAATAAGTCCTTCATCTATGGTGACCACATCCATGTCTTAGCTGAAAGTATCATCGAAGACCATTGAAGACATTTGAATAATAAGACAAACCCATTTAATAGCAGGTAAGTCAGAGAGAACACGTAGGATTTTGAGCATGAAACATATATATGAACTAATTGAAATTTTTTATGATGGGGACCATGGTTCAGGTGTATTATCGATATTCTTACCATCTTCCATTCAAGAGACATAACATGAAGTACTCATATTATTTATGAAGATAATGTCCATTCAGTTAGTGTTTGATCCATCCCACAAAGAGGAAGTGTTTCCATTCAAAGGATTTATACGAGTTTATTTGTGCAGTCTATCATTGCTCACAAATATGAAGAGTAAAAAGAGATTTTCGAAAACATGACCATAGATGATCATTACAGGCAAGATGTGGAGCATACTTTTTAAGTCCAAGAAAATACATACGAGAAGCATTTGAATAAGATAATATCCAAGTACGCAATTAATCTACACAATGAGGGAAGTATAGAAATTTTTCTTATTTCATCTCCTTTTGATCACACATTCTCTCTCTTCTTTGCTCTTTCTAACGTTCTATTTCTTAGTTGGCAAATAACTTTTGTAAACGTGACTTAAGTCACTTTAATTTTCTATTTCTTCATTGAGATTACACTTTAAGTCAAAAAATCACATGGTAATGTGAATATTCACTTGTTTTGGCTCTAAATTTGTTGGCAAAAAATTTTTTCACAAGGGAAAATTAGGAGCTTTCACCAATTCTCTAGAACTATGTCAATTTTCTTTGGAATGTGGTAGATCCATTGATTAAAACAAGAAATATATACACTACTCTAACAATTGTGGGTGGCCTTTCAACTAGGGATCACACATGAATACTCCACTAAACCCATGTGTAAAAAGGAGGTGGAGGAAAGGTGTGTGTATGAAGAGAGGGGAGAAAGTGAGAAGGGGGTTTTAATCAATAAATAACAAGCTAATTTTAATGACATAAAACTATAATATTTCCAAGTTATCAATGAGAAGACACCATGTCAAGAAACAATAAGAAAACACATGTAAATCAAAGTTAATTTACATAATATTTCACAAGTACCCATGATCATGGAGTAAATTTGAGATGGAGAGGAAAACATAAGACAATAAGATAGAAGAATTGTAGTTTCTTGCTTGTAGTAAGACAATTGGAGATATCAACCAAGAAAAGCTAACCCTTTGGACTAGAGAAGCCATTCTAATTTATAACTCTCATAATGAGACTCTTCATCTACCCCCCACATGACCTTTAAAAATTCCTATCACTTGTGACTATTCACATTCCATTAGGAGTGAAAAATAATTCCCATTCTTATTAATGGAAAAGAAAATTTTACAATGAAAATATTGCATAGTCACTTGAGTGAATAAGATGAAATAGTAATACAATACATTTATAATGGAGAATTATAAAGTGGAGAGATAAAATAGGATAGAGAATGGAGAAAAGATGAAGAGAGAAAAGAGAATCTATGAGATCAAATGAAGAAGGATGAAGAAGATACACTCCTGTGATGAACTAGTGAAATGCTCCAATGCAGTGATGGACTCTTGATCCTTTTCCTATTTTGCATTGTGAGAAGCCTCCTAGAATGGTAAAATTATGTAGACCTATCATGTATAGTAAGACAAGAAGTGAGAAAAACTTGATGAATGGACCACTGAGATCAATGAATAATTCCCTCTTTCACATGAACCAATCCTTATAATCAATGAAACACTATCATGCCTTTATGACCATCTTACACTTGATAAAAATGGAAACAATTACCCACACAATACAAACATGATAATCCTTCAACCTGGGAAATACAATGAATAATGAAATGCGATACCCAAAACCTTTTGACCCTAAGATGGGTGAAGGTAGGATATTGAATGAATAATTCTTCTATATTTTGATTAAACCATTTGATGAGATGAGAAACACACTGAGGCAAAAATAAACTTTGAGACCAAAATTGGGAACCAAGAGGGCTTTCCTTTATCCTAATTAACAATTCAATTGACAATACTCCATAAGAATGAATTTTTCCTAACCATTCCTATGAGGAAATATCCAGAGAGATAGTCACCCCATAGTGACAGGTGGAGATTTGCAAATGTTGAGAAGTACCTCTCAGAATGGGAACTTTCAAAAATAGATTGTTGTTCACTAGAGGTGCTCTTGAAGCTTAGTCACAATATGGGGCACAAGATAAAAATAGCCTTGTGATTTGAAATAGGTGACCATTTTCTCTAAATGAGACGAATTGAGAGAATCCCTTCTGTCACATTTTCATGAGATTCATTCCACATCACGTTTCTTTATTTAGTAGATTCACTCTGAGACACCTTATGCTTACCACATAAGGAAATGCATGAATTTTCTTACAAACTAAGAAATTGACCTCTGTAAAGTCTAAAATAAGTTAGTCATGAAGGGGAAGAACATGTGTGAACATTTTGAGCTCATTCTAAGCACTTACTATTTTTAGTAAGTCATGCATGGGTGTCTATTTTTACCAATTATATCAATTTGTCATTTTAGAGTGTTTTGATCTTGGAGGAATGAACCAAGGTACTAAAAACCAACTATTTCTCATACATAATTCTTTATTAGGTTATCTAGTAGATACTTACTAAAAATAGAAAGTGGTCTTCTAGGTGTCGGATCAGAATGAAAGTGGTCTCAAAATTTTCTATTTTACACCAGGACGCTTTGCTCCAATTTTTAGGTGTTTCTATCATTTGTATATCTATAGATATGAAAAGGAAACTTGTTGTTCTATAATATTTCTAGAATGGTACATAATACTAAATAAAACTCAGTCATCCATATCTTCAAGAACACTCAACTTCATGATGAAAACAAAGGCAATTTGTATTGTTGAGTTTCCCTATATATGAGAAAACATTATTTATGGATGAAAAAATCATGTGGATGTAAAAAAACTTTTTTCCCCTATAAATTTGATATTTCATATTAGATTCATCATTATTGAAAAATTTGGAGAGGAAGGGACTATCTAAAGAATTTCATTTTTAACGAGCATGGAGTTTGGGACCTAGGAGAAATTCAAGGAAGGTTTTCTTCTATTCCCAAGCACCTACAATGTTTGAATAATTTGCTTAACATAAAAACATACAAAAATAAATGGAGGAGTAAAATAACATTAAGGAACTCATACTAGTAATTTTTGAGTATGGAGTTAGGGCTAGCCTATGTCCTGAATGGAAAATATTACCTCTCAATCCTTCATCCACAATCCATATACTCATTTCCTTGACTTGTAAAAGGCTAACTTGATTCAAGTCCTTTTTCAGAGGTGTGATTTCACATCAAAGGATAAATTATTTTGAGGGTAGAACCGTGAATACCATCCTCGCCATCTTCCTTCTTTTAGGAGAAAAGTTTCCATGGTTTTTGTTTTGTTTTTTATGGGGCCAATTTTAAAATTAGTTGATTTTAGCTTAGTTTTCCTTTAAAACCCCAGGTTATATATATAGGGTAGTTAAAAAAATTTTTACAAAAAATAAAAGTAGACTGGAACAGTTTTTCTAAAGATGTCTATCATGTCCCCTTTATATTTATATAAAGGGGAAAAGTGACATAAGACCTCTAAAATTCCACCATGGGTCAATTCACCATGAAAAATTGGTAAAATTACATTTAAGAGTTATCATTAATTTATTTTCATGTTTGGTATTTGAACCATGTATCTTCATGATCTTATGTAATTTAAACCACTCATTTAAAAAAAACAAATAAAAAGTAATTTATTTGTCCCCCATGTACCCTTGCATGTAGGAAAAAATGTTTAAATTTTGAATTCATCATTTTGTTGTCCATTTTCCATTTTAGGATATTGAAAGGATGATGTCATCATTCTAACTACATGAAAATATACTTTAGGTTCATGTTGATTTTTTTTCATTCATCCGAGAGAAATACCATAGAAATTGAAGGGAAATCCCAAACCATATAAATTTGTATTTACATATCGAATAATTGGTTTTTTTTCATCTTTTTTTGCATGCATGATTAGATTTGAACTTCAATCAATGAAAGAATATTGATTTATAGCAACTTGTTAGATTTCATATTTCTACTTTATGTAAATATAATCCAAGCTACAAAAAAACTATGTTTTTTACCTCCATGAAAACAAAAATGAGTATGAAAACCCATTCCAAACATGGAATATGACACCACCTTTACATGTAATCCAATTTGAATACTCCCAAAGGCTCACTATAAACAAAACTTGTGGATTCCATAAACACTTTGAGACAACTATGCCACATTTGTAAAGACACCCTTGTGTTGTATTGACCACCTAGATAGGCTTCCACATTTTATCAAACCCACAATCCATACAGATCTTGTATAATCCAAAACCATCATAGAATCCTCGAATAGGTGATATCCTTCACAAGTGCTTCTTGTACTAACTAGTTTGCACACAACTTCAGGATACTCTTTTTACACCCTTGAATGAAAGTAGATAGTTAAGTTCTTATTGGAACACACATTCCCCAGCACCTTTCCTAAAAAGACCCGGTTTTTCTTAACTTGTTTCTAAGATCTAATAAAATGTCCACAGAGTATATCATTTTTTGAGATTTTACAACTTCGAGGTATTTCCCATATCCACACATTCCACATGTACTTGAATTTTCCTTAGACAATTACATGTTCTTGACGGACCAAGTTCCACTAATGACATAAATACTAGTACTTCCACCTATTTTGAAGCCTTCTTATACAACTCTAGGTTCACCAGATCTCGGTAGATTTATGAACCAAGCTAAGTAAACTTATCTACAGATGAAAAAAACTTTCTTCTTCTATTCATCACATTCCTCTATGACCATCCCTGAGGGGTGACACATTTTAAACTGACCAAAGAACCACAAGGTTTCCCATTTATTTTCCCAAACCAAATATCACTCAAGTCACCGTATGGTTGTCATTGACCAAGAGATTTAAATACTTCATGCTAGATATTTAACTAATGACTAACTATTTTATAACTTGTAATGCTATGCCCAATTTTATAGTTTTGACATTGAGCATCCACCACAATAGAATACTTATTGCTTATTTTTCTATCTCCATTATCCATATCCTAATTTTTATCCACATCTCCATAGGATTCACTTTCCCGAATCGTAATTTAATTTTGCAAGAACAAAGGATTTTGTGCATATTGATAGTGGAATGAAAATTAGGATTTTACACATATGTCTTCAATATCCTTATTTATGTGTCATACTACTCTATATAAGTTTGCATGTATTCTCCCACCTCATTATAATTATGATATTAGATGATATCTCTTGTGGTTTTAGTGAATGAAATCCATGGCCTCTAACTCAGGTTAATGTAATAAACCCTCACTCAATTCTGACCAAGTCACTCACATAAATTGCGCCTATAGTCCTCTATTGACCTCTTCACAACAAGGGTGTTTCTACATATTCCCTGGTCTATGACTGCACCAGATATTTTTTTTCTTTCCAATTTTAAATTAATAAAATGAAATGAAAAAACCAAGCTGACCTCATAAGATAGAAGGGTTTATCGATACCACAGATTTCATGGATCCAAGTGGGCACACAAATTGATAGATTATTGATGCCATGGATCCAAGTGGGCACACAACTTCTTCTTTCCAACAGGATAAGCTACTTGCAATGCACAAATACTTAGGAAATGATATGATTAGATAGATATATGGTGGATTTCCTGGCAAGGGTGATTCCCTAGAAGTCAATTGACTTCCTTGCAAGGATTTCAATCTGCGTTCAAGAAATCAATCTGATAATGATAAGATAAAATGGTAAAATAGATAATATAACCAACAATGCAAAGGCAAAGGGACTGACACAGTCCACAACTATATGATGGTCTAATGATGTGCTAATAAATGATCCAAAAGGAGTTTAGAGAATATAAAAATGCCTCGAAGAAGTAAGGACATGGATAGTTGTGTGCTCACAAAGGCAAGAAGGGAAATAAAGTTTATTTAGATGACCGATAAACAAGTAGATATGGATCAAAAGAGCTTTATAAGGTTGGACAGGCACTTGCAAAGGTAGATTCATAATAAATGATGGGATCTAGAGGTTTGAAAATCAAGCTTATGGGTTAAAAGACCTTTCAAATAGGAATCATTGGTGATTTTGGGGAATCGTCATCGATTCTGGTGAATCGTCAGTGATTCTGGGAAATTGTTAGTGATCTTGGGAATTCATCGGTGATATTATGAAATTTTCAATGATTATTGTGAAAATGCACAGGCTGATAATGGATGGAGATAGAGTTTGGAAAATATTCTAAAAATGTTTATTTAGGCCTAGATATGATGCATAAATACAAGGATTAAATAAAAAAAATATGTACCTTGTATATGTTGATAAATGGAGGTAGAGAGATGATGTTACCAAGGGCAGGGAGATGTTTATTGATTCCTAAGATGAGAGGGACATTGTTGATGATATATGAAACACTTAAGCTCCATGGTGAGGATGCTAAGTCTTATGGTAAAACTCTACTAAGGAAAGGATGAAGTGATATAATATCTATTCATCTGGTGAGAGAAAATCAAGGACCAACTTTAAGGAACCAAGATCTGAGCCCAAATTGACCAACCTCTTGAAAGGGGGTATGAAACTCATTTATATAGAATCACAGTTGATCCAAAAAAATTGCCAATGATCTGGGAAAATCACCTACGATTGCAGAGTTTGGTTAAAACCAACTCTAACCAAGTCATATTACTTTTTTATTTTGTGTGAGAGGGGAGATATATGAGTGAGAGGTTATAAAATGGTTGGGTAGTTATTTATTTTGTTTTGTCTTCATTAATTTTGGTTTTTGAGTGGTTTCGATGGTTTAGGAAGGGGTAAAATAGGATGTACACGTGTAGGATAATATTTATAGGGAGTAAATATTAAGAGGGACGAATAAGAATTAGGATAATGGGTTAATAGACGATATGGTAGTGAAGTGGTGTTAGTGAACACAGATAGGGGGATTAGTTGTGATAATTTTAGGTGTCTACAATGATCACCTTGATAGATAGTTTAACACAAAATTTCTCTAGGTTTAAATAAATGGGAACCTCCCAATCTTAAACTTAAGGGACTTAGTCCAATGAGCATTGAAAAAATCCCCACCTTGTCCTTGAAAATATATTTCACCAATATTGTTTGGCACCCATCGTGGGATATATTGTTTTCCTACACCCTATTGATCCACAAAATCCTAAAAAATTAGATATTCTAAAATCCCAAAAAATCATAAATTCATAAACCCTATAAGATTTTTTATTTCTACCCTTAATTTTTCTTCCAATGGCTAGTTTTTAAAATGCTCTAACATTACAACCTAACCTTCTCCTTTTTCAAGAAACTTAAGAAGATATCATATGAAATTTAAGAAGTTGTATTTGGAACAACCAATTAAATAACAATAATTATAATTCTATTACAAGAGTCTTGGAAAAAGTAGGAGAATATGTTGAATCCTTAGAAAGAATGATTCATAAATAAATAAAATTCAATAGAGGAGATCTTAAAGTAAAAATTTATAGATAAAATATAAAACCGTGGTGATAGAGTAGGTAGCATCATAAACCCTAATTTTGGATTGTAACAAAATATGATTTTAGACTTAATCATATAATATTTCAAATATAATTTACTAAAATTCCTCTAGAATATCCATTTGAATATAACATGTTGTTAGTTCTGTTATAATCCCTATCTCTCCACCACCACTAAATTCTCTTCCTCCAAATATGGTTGTGCCAGTACCTTGGGGATAGAACACTAGATTATTGATTTCAAATCCTCCACTTCATGAATTACCCAAAATATCAAAAATGTTTTCCCCAAAGTTACATAGAGATGGAAAGAAACATATAGATGATCACATTATATCCTTTATCACAACATGTGGTGTTCTTGGAGTGAAACATGAAGATTTTGTTGTTTAACTATTCATGGATTCATTATAACATGCCAATGTAGAATGGTTCTACTATTTTACATCTCAATCAATCACTAATTGGAAAGATATGTAAACTAAATATGAAGGAAAGGTTCAAGTTAGTGGAAGATTACCATGCCCTTCTTTCTCAATTAGATCAAATGAATAAAGCACCATAGGATCCCATTAGATAATTTGTGGCCAGATTCAACAAGTTGATTCATAATATCCCTATTGGTGCCTATCCTACTATAGACAAATAAATGAGGTTCTTCATATATGCTTAGTTACTTGAAGTTGGGTTCATATTGTAGAGAAATCAACCGAATATTTTATATAATTCTAAAAAAAATCTATCGAAGTGGATGATGATATTTTTGTGTCAAGAAATATCAAGAACCATTAAAAACATTCTAGAGTTTTGGGCCCATTTCTAGTCAATTTCATTTATTATAAGACCTTGAAATTCCTCCTCTTGCTCCAGGAGTGAAGGTTCCACTTTTCAATTCCTGTTTATACCTCTAGATGTGCTTTTAGGAACTTTAGTTCTTCCTTCCACTCCAAAATTCACTTTTGGAACTACATCATTCAAAATTGAAGCTCCAAATGTGCCATAGTTCCTTATTACACACAAAAATTTGCTTTTTTATAAGTTTTTGGTTCTAAATTGTCATTAGGATTGCAATTTTCGACCTTGGTTCCTCATGGGAACAAAAAATGCACTTTTGGAACTTAAGTGGTTTCAAATTCTAATTTATCATTAATTTTTCACTTTTTCACTTAAATTTGGTTCCCAAATTCTAATTTTCCATTGAGGTTACACTTTTTGTCACTTAAGTGACTTCCACTTTCTATTTTCCCATTGACATGCACATTTTTTTTTCTCGTGCCCTAATTTTTCATTGGTATGACTTAAAGTTCCTTTTGAACACCCAAAGTACACCCAAGAACCTTAGAGGTTCCTCATGGAGTCCAAAATTCCTCCCAAGAACCTTGGAGATACCTTATGCAGTCCACAAATATGCCCAAGAACATTGGAGTTCTACTTAAAGTTGATTAAGAAAAATATGAAAATATATGCCTAATATGATAACTATTGCAATGGTAAATGAATAATAAATTAAGTACATAATTTAAGCCAAACAAACTAAGCTATAAAATATGAAACCCTAATTTCAAAGAGGAGATAAGATGACTTTGTTGTTTCACAATTTATCTTGGAATGTGCCGAAGTGATAGCTAGGTGAGAAGAGAGGGAAAATTTTCACATAGAGCCTCAGAAAAGTGTGTGAGTTGACAATCTTCTTGGATTGGGGTGCCTAGAGAGGGATAGGGGCGCATGTGGGCACCCTAGGCCTATTTCTGGGTGCTTATTTCTGCCAAAAAGCTCCACAAAGCTCCTTTGGATGGTCATAAGGTATTCATTGTCCTTTGATTTGATCACTAGTATGTTGCACAATGTTCACCAAGGTCGCTAGAAATCTGCCATGAAATAATGACTTGCAAAACCCTCAAAGAGACATCAAATCCTAAAAATGAAAGATGCAAAATAAGGGGTCATAGAGCAATGCACTACATTTTAGACCCAATGTATTTCTATGTACGTGTATGCAAAATTGTGCCATAGGAGGCTCTTGTGCATTTCACACTTGATAGCTAGCAAATAGCTAAATGTAAAAGATGTAAGTAGATGTGTACATGGAATAGAATGAACTTCCATTCTATGAAGTTTATATAGAAGAATGCAGTCCCTTTCCCTTGAATGGATGCTTGAATTCTCTAGACAACCTTTAGATGTAACCTTAGGTGGTGATAGCTAATGCTTAGTGTTTGGTCCTTTTTTTTATTATTGGCAAATAGTTTTTTGAAGGGGACTATACCCTTGTACACCAAGGCTTAGAAGCCAAAATTGAAAGTTAAAGCACAAGAGATGGATCAAAATCTAGATAGAACAATTAAGCCTGACTGCAGAAAACTATCTGTAAAGTAAAAACCAACAATCGACAAAGCAACAACAACAAAAAAATTGATGCACAACAATCAAACAACAATGGCATATCAACACCATTGGAAGCATTCTGCTATCTGGCCAAGAAAAATGAGACCAATGAAACATAGCTAGCCAATAACAGAGATGAGAATCATTAAGGTGAAGTGTTACCCTTCAGGGTGGTAGATTTTTTCTTTTTGTTGACCGTAACCCAACCTGATGGAGCCTTCGCAGTTGGAGAAGAAGACAAAGGAGGAGTATTTTCCTTAGTCGCAATTGTCCCATTTGGAGCAGCCACGTTGTTATCCTGAGAGAGATATTTATCATTTTTCATGCTGCCCTCAACAACTTGTGTATTTTTCATGTTGCTAACAATCTGAGTTTTGGATAAAGGGGTTTTCGTTGACTTTGGTTTAGCTACTGCTTTAGATTCAAGATCCTTTCTATCCACAAAAATCAAGTGCTCCGGGAGTGCATCTTTCCACCAATTGCACTTCTCATGTTGATGTTTTTCCATCCCAAAAGTAGTAGAGGTGTGTCCTAATCCAAAACACCTTCTACATCGGAAAGGTAGACCTTCATAGTCAAGAGTTTGTGACCAAGTTCTATTTTGTAATCTAAGGTCTATGGTAGCAGGAATATTTTTATTAGTGTCAAGTTCCACCAGGATCTGGGCATAGGTAGTATGGGTGTAATTAGTTGTTTGAGAATCTATGTGGAGTGTAGTACCCAAGGTATTGCCAATGGTTGTTAGAAATTCATGACTCTAGAATTGGAGAGGTAAATGGGGCAGCCTGATCCAAACAGGTTTCCATGAGAATGACTCTATGTGCGGGTTAAAGGATGGGAACCAAGGTTTCATGATCAAATATTTTGACTCGTAGGTCCAGAGCTTGGAATAAATGCTGTCTTTATCAGCTATTGAAGAGAAAACCATAATGAAAATGCCTTTAGCACATGGATATAAGTCTATCTTACCAGTTAAAGATGGAGTCCAATGCTTAGAGATCCATGCGTGAAGAACAGGAAGGCTGGGCCATAAACCCCCGAATCTACAAATCAGAGCATGCTCTTTGTAGTAGATCTTAGATGAAATGACATATTCCCCAAATGTAATACATGGGGTGATGTCTGTAGGTTTCAAGATTTCTTTAAAGGAGGTTTCAAGAGGCCCATGCCTAATCACTTTATCCAGCATTGGAATAATAGGCATATCTCCCTGTTTCAGTTCACCACGAACCTCACCTTTCCTAGGAACACCCCCATGATTGAATATGGCTAGGGTTTACTGAACCGTTTGAACGTATAGTCTCAGCATTGGTAAAGGTGAGGTCGATCCACAACCAAGGAGAAACTCCTGAAGCTAGATTCGATCCCCCACTATCTGGCTGAAGAGCTTCAATCTGATCTCATGGATCTACAGGGTTCGCAGGATTGCGTGTAGCGAGAGAAAGGGCGCGCGTAGATACCATTGAAAAAATTAGTGTTTGGTCCTTTATTTTGATCACATAAATTTATATTTATATGATTCCCTTACTTGAATTTTGTATTTTAACCATGAAAAATATGACTACTAAAAAGAGAAGATTCTCAAATGGATAGAAAGGAAAAAAGAGGTTAGGCGCACCCAGAGTGGATGAGGGTTCCTAGCGCTGGCATATTAGTTTGGAGATGGTGTCTAGATTCAGAGAAACTTAAGGGTCAGAGGTCATAATGAGCAAGAAGGTGTGGAAGACCAAAAGTGGAAACATAGAGAAAGAAAAAATGGAAAAATATATGTGTTAATCAGTACTTTTATTAGGAATCATATGGATAGTAATATGCAATCATGACTAAATAGATACCCAAAGTGCATGATTTTATGTCTACATTTACCTACACTTTATGTTGTTGAGAGGATTCTTGATAACATAAAGTAGATAAGAGATGCATACCTGATAACCATGTAGATCGATGATGAAAGCATGTCAAGAGACAAGAAAAAGTGTGGAGTGATAAAAATGTGAAGCGTGGATGCTAAGGAGGAGAAAGTTCAAAAAGTGATGATGAAAATGAATTTAGGGTGGAAACACATGTAGATTTCACCATTGTACCTTTTTTTGATTTTGATCATTTTTTATTTTTTGTTGTTTATGTATGATGATGTAGGATTATGTTGAATGATGTGTGTATGACTACCACTTCCCATAAGGATAAAATTGTAAAAGATAATAATGAACAAGTAGTCAAATATGCATGTATATGATTGAAATGTGTAAAAATTATATAAAGAAAGTATGTAAAATAAAAATATGTGAAAAAGGAACATGTGTACCTGGTTCGTGATGAGAAAAAGGGGGTAGAAAGGATCCTTAAAATGTTGTAGAAGAATGAGTTTGTAAGGAAATCTCATGCCAGTTGCATCAGCCATGAATTTTTGTGGTAATCCATGCCAAGACATGGAAGAAGTGAAGGGAGAAAAGTATTGTGTCATCCTCCAACCTTTAACTGCTTCCCATAATGTAAAATATCACTATAGATATGTAAAAATATGATTTGATTTGAATAATTTGATCCAATGTGAAAGTAGAAAATGTTGTGTAGTGTATGCATGTTGAATGCTAAGGAATGCGTTCCCTATAAAAGACAATGTGTGAATTTCTATAGAATTTTTTGAATTAAAAGATGCTATGTAGCTTCCCCCTGGTCACTGGCATCTAGGAAGGGTCAAGGGCACCTAGATGCTACTGTCCTAGACTAGGATTTGGTGTCTATGTTGTTTTAAGGACCCAAGTCTGATTGTGAGCCCGATCTGAAATTGAAAATTGTGTTGTACTCATATTATGCTATGCTGAACTATGTGTGTATACTACTGTATGGGGTGAGTGATTCACCCAAATGATTCCCCCCTCATTTGGGGTGCATGCGATATCACTGAAAGAGTATGTAACCTAAAAGAGGACCAACCGCTATTCTGAAACTATTCTTACAGGGGGAGATGGAATGTTTTTGGTAGAAACTAAGGCACACGTAAAAAAAGTGGCTGGGAGACAAGTGTTAGTATAAGAAAATATAAACACACATGTATTAGACAATATGTAAGCTAACTAGAGAATGTGTAAGCTAATATGCAAGAAAACATACAAGAAGACAAGGTAGACCATGAAAAATGGGTTATAAACATGGGACACCACTCACGATGTCGTAAGACAATCAAGGCTGATGAAGCAAAAATAAGACAATGTGAACACTGTAATCACAAAATCACGCACTTATTACTATTATTATACCACAAAGTATGTTGTTTTATATATGGATCTTATGTAAGAAGATTATTCACTAATGACCTATTTTATTGTCCAGTCATCTATATTGTTGGTCTTTACTATTATTGGTCTTGTATAATTTTCAATCATTCACATAGTTCTTGTCAGGTCTCAGGAATTCTTATCAGTCAGTAGTCACTCAGTTGTCATCACTAGTCTTTGACCAAGGTTGCTAGAGAGGGATTAGGGTACCTAGGGTGCCTTGGTCCTGATTCTAGGCATACAGGTCCATGTCACACTTGATTTTTTATTGGAGGTCAATATTTTTGGTTTTTCCTCTCATTTCGCTAGGTACTAGTCGAAATGTTGGTTCATTAGTGTCAAAATTTGAACAAGATATCCCTGTATAAACAAAACATACACACTACCTTATGGGCAGACTATTACTATCAAGGGACTACATTTGGGCACTATTATACATCACACATTACATAGGAAGGGGAGTATTCATTCTATTCCATCCACTATTTTATATTTTATCTAGCTACTGCCTGATATCTCTGCGTCATTGGTGCTAGGGAAACCTAGGCACATTATTACACACACAAACACATAGGACTACATTGGGTCTAAGATGTAGTGCAATGTTAAGTCATAAGTCCATCCATTTGGAAATTGAGGACAATTCGACCCCTTCATTCACATATGTCATTTTTGAGGGTTTGATGATTTGTGTGGGGTTTTACAAATGATTCTTCATTGTAGGTTTGTGGTAACATTAGCAAAACATGTGCCAAATTCACCCAACCAAAGGCGAGTTACTGTGAATACCTAGCGACCATATCAGGATTATATTCTGAGCTATTTGGAAGACTAAGGCATCCATATATCAGACCAGAGTGCCCATAGGTGCCCCTATCCCTCTCCAGGTGCCCCAGTTTAGTCAAATTTTCCTATGCTGTTATTTTTTGAAGATCGTTGTGACACTCTGCTCTACCATTTCATCACTTTGTTTAGTCCCGGTTCACTGTGAGGTAAGTTTGATTCAGGTAAGTACCTTCCCCTTTCATTTTATTTTATTTTAAATTACCAAATAAATTACTTAACATTTATAGTTTATTTATGTGTCAGTTATCATAGCTGTACATTTATAATTTTAATAAAATATAATATATTTTATTGAATCCTACACAAGAAATATGAAAAAACCTACAAACAATGGTAAATAAGAGTAAACAAACATCATAAAACCATGGAAACAAATATTCTTGCATAACAAATGTTGCACATGAAGCTCCCATTAACAGTTTAGGAAGATAAGAAGTATGTCAAGACATGTATAGTCTGATAAAGTAAAGTGTTATGAAAAATGAAACAATAGCACATGTAGTCTACAAAATTGGATTCCCCTGGGAGCCACTGTGGAACTGGTAATAGATAATGTGCCAAACATCCATGCTGTGTGTGTAGATCTATAGTTGTAGTAAAAAAATCATGCACTTCAGGCATTATTTAGAATGGTCTCATACTAATATTTAGAAGGTTCTCAAGTGAAGAAACTAATAATTAATCCCACCTTTTGGCAATCTTATTTTTAGCTTTTATTTCATCATTCCTATGTATTTTCATATACATGACAATCTATTTCATCATTTCCCCATTATTTTAGCCTTATTTGAGGCACCCAAATATGTACTGAGGTGCCTTGGGGTGCCCTAGTCCCACCTGGGGTGCCCCGATCCTTGGTTTACTTTCCACCTTATTTTTGGGCTCTTTATAGCCGTTTTTCATACTTATATTTTTCGTAATCAGCCATGTTTGGATTAATTATGAAATTAGAGCAAGAGAACCCTATAAATATAAAGTTATGAGACCATAATGAGGGTCTTAGCATTACTTACTGCTATCACTCCATCTAGAGTTACATCCATTACATCACTTTCATCTACATAGTGTCATGCATAAAGGCTAGGAGATCTGCATCAACACACAACATATGGGGATGCATTCTATTATATTCCATGCACACATGATAGTACATTTTCTATAGTTATTATTACTCACTACTTCACAAAGTGTGACTGACCCAAGATAACCTAGGGCACAACATGCACACACACACACCAGAACTACATTTGGGTTTGAAATGTAGTGCAATGCTTAGTTGAGTAAGACCACTATTGTGTTAGCTAGGGTTAGTTTGACCCATTCATTTTATATGTTTTATTTTTAGGGTTTTGATACTTCTTTATCTTTTACAGTTCATTCCTTCATCCTATATTATTTCATACATTCAGTGCAGTTCAGAAGATTTAGTGTGACAAGTAAGAAATATTTTAGAGTATCTTGTGACACTGAAAGAAGTAGATTTTGATCTTTTACAGAGACTAGGGTGCCTATTCTGCAGAGGAGGGCACCCCAGTACCTTCCTAGGCAGTCCAATCTCATTATATCTATTAGATATGAACTTTATGGGAATTATGAGTGATCATTATTTCTCCTCGAATCCATAATCAGACATGCGAAAACTTCTGATAGTATTCAGAAACCAAATAAGTCCTTTCCTTTCACATCTTTACATACTTAGGGTTTTAATTTATTTGATACAATTATTTAAAATCATTCTATACTTTTTAGTGTAGTTTACAGTGTTTTAGTCCTCCTATATTAGATTAACTATTGCTATAATTTCCCATAGGTTAGTTTAATTTTAGTTAATCATTTTGGTGAACCCCTCATTTCTGCATAGCACCTTCTAGGGTTTGCAATTGCATTTAGCCATCATGAGTATCTCCATAAAAAATTATCTGCTTACTCATCCTGATTTACTTCCTCATGTTCAACATATTTTTTCTACTACAGATGTTGTTGTTGACATGCATCCAGATTCCATGTATAACACTTTTTTTGATTCATTCTCACAACATATAGCATTCAAGGCCAATCCTCCTACTGACATTTATCCCTTTGACAATGACCCACCCCTCCATATTATGTGTCACATTTACAATGTTGGTGTCAAACACACTCTAATTGATAATGGTTATGAACTTAATTTGTGACCCAAGTCATTCCTTTATGATTTAGATCTATCTCCTCATGCCATTAGTCCTTATATTTCACTATTTTCTTCCGATGGTACCATTCATTCATGTCTTGGTCATTTTACCTTGCCCATTACTGTTGGTCCCAAAACTCTGCCTACCATTTTCTTTATTATATATTTTCCCATCTCATACAATTTTTTATTGGGTAGGCCATGGCTCCATTCCATGTAGTTTGTCACTTCTACAAACCATCATTTTGTTAATTTCTTACATGAAAACATTGAGTATATAATCTTTCGGGACCGTGACCCATTCGAGTACTGTGTCCATGACCTTAACACTAGTCTTCATGTCCCTTGCATTGATACTATAGATGAGCCTCAAAATATGGATGACCCACCTCATTTACCACCATTTGAGGGAGCTATTTGTTTACTAGATGCTTTCCCTTCTCCACCACCTCCTACTATAGCTATTATTCCATATTAGTTGTCTGTCCCCCCATGGACATTGATTTCCCATCTTCATCTTCATTAGCTATCCACCCACCATCCACTTGCACAGTCTTCATACATGGTTTGTACTAGGAGTATATTCCAATAGATCCTACTTCACCTGAAACCATATGTATGCATGATGACTTAGCCCGCTTAGGTTTATTTTTCTATAGTTGTCTTCCACTTTTTGCCATTGTATGTGGGCTTTGTCCTATGTTTGTGTGCACACTTGTTTGTTGTTTTCATCCATGATGGTCATGCATGTCTTGTGACATCATGAGTGATGTCCCATTTTTGTAACCCACTTTGTGTGGTCTACTTATTTTCTTGCGTTTTTACACTATCATGCTTAGTAGTTTCTATATTGTTTGTGTATTTTACACTTTTCTTATTGCATACATGTGTTTTCAGACTAACATTTTTTTGGAATAGCCATTCCATTTTGTGTGTGCCTTGGTTTCTACCAAGTTCTTTCCGTTTCCCCCTTTAGGGCAGATTTATACAGGCCGGAGTGCGATAGGTCCTCTTTTGGGGCCACATTCTCCTTTTAGTGATGTTGCATGCACCCCCAAAGAGGGGGGCATCATTAAGAGTTTTACATACTAACACAACGTATTCAGACCATTTTATTATAGTGTACTTTATGCCCTTGACAATGAGGTTTACATACAATGAGTGAGTTCAGACCAATCTACAAACTCTATACACAGAGGCATTTATAGGACATGGTGTCCTTTGTCATTTCTGGGAAGTAATTACAGGCTTAGGAGTTACAGTGGGTGTGCCTCTCTACATTACATTGACCAGTTGGCATTGGATCGCCCAAAAAACCAGGATGCTATAAATATCTCTTTACATATTTCAGCATAAGCAGTTTGAGTTGAACAATATAAAGCATTTCCTCCCTACACTTATTCAACCATGGTGGCATGAGATCACCCAAAAAACTCATGGCAGTATAAGATATCTTTCTACTCCCTTTCTCTTGAAATGGGTCAGGTGCACATGTTCCATTTTCACTTTCCTTTTCATGTATTTTACACATTTCTATACACATGAGTATTTTACAAAACGTTTTTACATACATACATATTTGACTACTTCATCATTTTCTCCTTATAGGTACAACCGTATGAGAAAAAACAAGTCAAATTGGGGGCAAAAAAAATGACAACAATGAAAACAACATAATGAAAACACACCATGATGGTACTTGTCTTTACTAACCATGCAAGTACATTGCACATTGCAACATCTACACACATGTTTCACCCTAGGTTCACTCTCATCAGTTTTCATGCATATTTCTCATATTTATAATCCAAGCTCCTCCACTTTTTCTTTTTGTCATTCCATGCTTGAATCTAGACCATCATCACGTCTCTACTACAATTTACATGTACATCAAGTACATAGTTTTATCTACTTTATGTTACTGAGATTACCGCTCACCAACATAAAGCAGGGGGAAAATGTAGTCACAAATTCATGCACTTCAGGAATTACTTAGCCCGGTCTCATACTACTATTTAGAAGGTTCTCAAGTGAATAAATTACTAATTAATCCCACCTTTTGACAATCTTATTTTTATCTTTTATTTCATCATTCTGACGTATTTTCATATACATGACTAGTTATTTCATCACCTTCCTATCATTTTAGCCTAAAACAAGGTGCCTAGGCTTGTATTGGGGTACCATGGGGTGCCTAGGTCCCACTTGGGGCACATCAATCCTTGTTTTACTCTCCCACTTTCTTTAGGCACTTTCCAGCCATTTTTCATACTTTTCTTTTTCCTAGTTAGCCATGTCAGGAATTTATGAAATTAGAGAAAGAGAAACCTATAAATATAAAGTTATGAGACATTAATGATGGTCATAACATTACTTAATACTATCACTCCATCTAGAGTTTCATCCATTACATCACTTGCATCCACATAGTGTCATGCATCAAGGCTAGGAGATCTGCATTAAAACACACACCATAGGGGGATTCTATTATATTCACTGCACACATTCTAGTACATTTTTAATAGTTATTATTACTCACTACTTCAAAAGATAACCTAGGGCATGAAATGCACACACACACACACACACACACACCAAAACTATATCTGGGTCTGAAATGTAGTGCAACACTTAGTTTAATAAGCCCATTGTTGTGACAGCTGAGGTCAATCTAACCCATTCATTTTGCATATTTTATTTTTTATGGTTTCGATACTTCATTTTATTTTACAGGTCATTCCTTCATCCTACATTATTTCTTACATCTGGCACATTTCAATAGATATAGTGTGATAGGAAGGAAATACTTTAGATTATCTTGTGACACTAAAGGAACCAGATTATGAGATTTTACAGATACCAGGGCACCTATTTTGTAGACTAGAGTGCCCCAGTACCTTCTTGGGCACTCTAGTCTCCTTATATCTTCTAGATCTAACCTTTACAAGACTTCTAAGTGATTGCTCCTGCTCCTGAAATCTACAATCAGAACCATGAGAACTTGCGACAATATTTCGACAATCAGCTAAGTCATTTCCTTTTACATCTTTACATACTTAGGGTTTTATTTCTTTTGATATAATTATTTTAAATCATTCCATACTATTTTAGTGTAGTTTATAGTGTTTTAGTCCTCCTATATTAGATTAACTATTGTTGTAATTTCCCATAGGTTAGATTAATTTTAGTTAATTAGTAGCATTTGTGATCAAAACTAGAAAGGAGAATGTGTATGCACGTAAAGAGGTTCATTTATACATTCCCCTTTAGCAGTTGAGAATGAACTGTAGAACAATATTGTGTCATAGGGTGATGAGTGTAGTGCGTAGAGATAGATGTGAAAAATATATGTCACAAATACATAGATTAGATGTTACGTATGAGGAGATGAATGTGTTAGATGTGAAGTGTTGAGTAGGTGATGTGTTGTGAATACAGAGAGTGTATAAGAGGTGTTGATTAGAAACAGGGAAGATGTGTCATGCGATGTAAGACATATATGTCATTAAAGTGTTTATGGGGTAGTAGGTTATAATTATGTTGACTGTGTTGTATGTTATGTTGAATATGTGTAGTAGTAAGAATGTATTGCATGTTTGTTGAATGTATAGTGTTGAATATGCATGAAAATTATGTCAAGTGTATAGTGTTATGTGTAATGTAACATGTAATGTGTCATGGGTATGTTGAAAAATTTGTTGAATATATAAATCAATGTGTCGACTATCCATGAAAATAAAGTGATGATATGTCAGTTGTATTTTGTTGAATGTGTAATGCTATATGTTGAGAGAGGTGTATTATGGAAACATTAACTTGTAGTATGTTGTGTAATATGTTTTTGTTGATTGTATGTGAAGAAGATGAGGTATGTTGTATGATGTAGGAGAGATATGATAGTACTAAGTGTAAACCATGTTGTAAATGTGTTGATCGTGTTATATGTTGTGTTGATTGTGTAGAATAATATGTGTAAAATAGGATGATTTGTAATGCAGTTTGTAGAAGTAGATGCAATAAATATGAAGTGCAAATATATATAGTGAGTAATACACTGAGTGTGTGATAGAATATATGAGAGGAATATTTATTGTTTGTAGAACATGTGTTGTGTGAGATGTGTAATGTGCAGTATGACTAAGCGATGCTAAAGATATGTGTCGTAAATGTTTAGAGTGTAAAATGTGTGATATGGTTAAGTGTGTGATAATGTGTAGTGTGTAGTGTGAAGTGTGTGAGGTTCATGTATATAGGATTCCCTCAATAGTCAAGTGTGAACCATATCACAAGAGTGCATCATCGGGAAATGATGATACAAATGTATCAAGATGTTTTTAATAATGCTTAGAGAAGATTAGTCATCAATCACAAAGCGTCAAGTGCATGAGCTGATATCAACATTTGATATCAATGCAAGGGGGGAAGTTAACATGCCCCCTAAGTGTGTAAGAGATGGATATCTAGTCAAAGACACTAAGTGTATTAATTTAAGGAGTAATTTCCTTAATGAAAGTGATTAGATGCTGAAGTGGTGATGTGGTAGGATCCTTTTGTGGTGGAAGTCGAAAGAGGCCCACTAGATATTAGTGGTATTGTGTAGTGAGTGGTTGCTTATTTACCATAGATTATTTGAGAGGTGGATGAGTTGTATGGATCTTTAGAGGAGGTTTTTTGGTTTATTTTATAATGATGTACATAACTAAGGAGAAGGAGGTGATGGAAGATAGACCTTAAGAGCTCATTTATTAGTTTGAATGAGTTGAATAGGTAGTGCTTGAATAAATGAATAAGGAATATTATAAGTGGTGGCATGATGCTCATTAGACATAAAAGAAGCATATTTAGGAGCCTATTTGGATGTAGCATTTTTATAGGAACATGCAAGAGAATGATGTGTAGTGAATGAGATAAATACTTAATGCTTAAGATGTGTGATTCTTTGTTATAAAGCTTAATAGTCATTTTCATTATGTCCATTGATTCAATGATAATTACAATATGTAAGACCTTGATATTTTACAAGATGATAACAATGATAACAATGATTAAATGGAAATCTGATTAATTGATGAGTGATGAGCCATGGAAGAATATCTTATTACTTATAATTGTGATAAAACGTGAGATACTTTGGTAATGGAAAGATTTTAGGTTCACTAATATAAGCACATGTAGAAGACATAGAATGAATATGAGATGTAGAAGGAGAAAAAACATGATCCTAAGAAGCATTCTTAAGATGTTGGATTCCATATTTGAGAGATGTAATTGTGGATTCCATAGCCTGAAATTTGTCTTAAATTAAAGAATGTAAGGCTTAAATTGATTCCAACATGGGTTTATTAGATATAAGATCATGAAGACTAGGGTCATCAGATAGATGATTGAGAAGTGAACTCACTTGCTGCGGTGGCGTATCTCTAGGGATATGCATGGTGTCTAGGGTTTTTTTCAAAACAAATTGACAGTTAGGATGTATTTGAATTAAATCATATAAAGAAATTTGAGTAACGTTTGGATCCATGATAGGAAAGATGATGTTCCAAAGAAAGATATGAATGATCAATCGTCTGGGCTTCACCAAAGTGATTAAGAAAAATATGAAAATATATTCCTAATTTAATTTCTACTGTAGTAATAAATTATTAATCAATTAAGTACAAAATTTAAGCCAACCAAAATAAGCTAGAAAATATGAAACCCTAGTTGTAAACAGGAGATAAGATGACTTGGTTATTTCATAATTTATCCTAGACTATGCCGAATTGATATCCAGGTGAGTAGAGAGGGAAATTTGTCACACAAAGCCTTAGAAAATGTGTGAGATGAAAATATAACTAGAATGGGGCACTTGGAGAGGGATAGGGGCACTTGCGGGTACCCTAGGCCTATTTTCAGGTATCTGTGTCTGCTAAAATGTTCCACAAACCTTCTTTGGATTATTACAATGTTTTCACTTTCCTTCACCTTTGGTATCTATTATGGCATACAATTTTCTCCAAGGTCACTAGAAACCTACAATGAAATAATGACATGCAAAACCCTCAAAGAGACATCAAATCCTAAAAATGAAAGATGAAAAATGAGGGGTCATACTTTCCTCATTTATCAAAAAAGTGAAATTATGACTGAGCATTGCACTACATTTCAAACCCAATGTATTTCTATGTGAATGTGTGCAAAATTGTGCCCTAGGTGGCTCTTGTGTGTGTCACACTTGATAGAAAGAAAATAGCTATATGTAAAAGATGTAAGTAGATATGTGCATGATATAGAATGAAATTACCCTCTGATGAAGTGTATACAGAATAATATAGTCTCTTGCGCTTGAATGTATACTAGAACTTATTCTTGAATGCTCTAGAATAGCCTTTGGGTGCAACCTTATATGGTGATAGCTAATTCTTAGTGCTTAGTCCTTTATTATGATAACATAACTTTATATTTATATGATTCCCTTGCTTGAATTTCCTAATTAACTACAAAAATTATGACTATGAAAAATATAAGATGCTCAAATGGCTATAAAGGACCAAAAATATGTGAGTAAAGTACAAATAGGTCAAGGGTACCTAGAGGGAATGAGGGCACCTGATATTGGTGTCCTAGCTGGGCACTGGCGTTTAGACTCAGAGAAACTAAAGGGCCGGAGGTCATACTAAGCAAGAAGTCATGAAAGACCAAAACTTGAAAAAAAAGAGAAAGAAAATATGGCCAAAGACATGGGTTAATAAAAAAATTTCTTACTTAGGAACCTTATGAATAGTAGTATGCAATCATGACTAAATAGATACCCAAAGTGCATGATTTTATGTCTACAAAAGTCTAAAAATCCACCCAGGAACCTTGGAGTTCTTCCTCCACTTTGAAAATGTGATTTCCCTCCCAAAAGCACAAGAAAATAACTTATAACACCTCTTGATCTTCCCAACTCAATTTTATAACAAAATTTCATCTCCATTTCTACCTTCCATTCCTCTATGAAAGCTTGTTGATGCCCTAGGTTTATAAAAAACTTGATTTTCTCATATCTTGAGCTTCCATAGGCAAAATATTCTTAAATATTTCATGCATGAAATCAATTGGAATGCCTTCAATTTGATATAAGAAGAAAATACTGTGATAAAGTGGTTTTTTATCCCCATATGAACATTGTAACTATAAACATTTTTTTTCCATTACTCTTCTAAGAAATCCAAGTGCTCATACCTTGAAAACCAAAAGATCAATCCAAATGAAAATTTTTACATGATTCCTTATCCAAAATTCCTTTCCATTAATACATTACTCACATGATAAAGTGGAGAGATTCATTTCATATGATTGAGCCATTTTTTATTTACAAATATCATTTAACAACCTCACATTGTAACCATAATTTGTTTTGTAATTTCCCATAAATCCTAACACGAAATCTTTACCAAATTTGGAGATATCATTCCTATAAAAAAAAATTTAGAAAGAAATCAATTCTCATATGATTTGGATGAGTTTTTCTCCTGGAATGATCCAATCAAGTTTTCAGCCCATATCCCATTAAAATGTGCTAAGTGATGCCCATAACCCATTGTTCCATTTCCTATCAATCTATACAAGAGATTTTTCTCAAAATTATAACATCACTTCTTCTCTCAATAATATTTAAAATGAATCTATTCAAAAGTGATTTAGATGATTCATTCATCCTTGGTGACCACACCATGATGCAGCTGAAAGAATCATTGAAGACCATTGAATACATTTTATTAAGAAGAAAATACCATTTTCTAACCTAAGTTAAAGGGCACAAGAGGATTGCTAAGCATGAAACATCTAGCTGAAATTATTAAAATCTTCTATGATGTGGTCCATGGTTTAGGTGTATTATCTATCTCGTTACCATCCTCCATTAAGGAGACATAATAAGTAATCATATTATTCATGAAGATAATGTCCATTTAGTTAGTGCTTAACACATCTGATAAAGAGGAAGTGTTTCCATCTAGAGGATTTCTATGAGTTAATGTTTGTAGTCTACCATTTCTCAAAGAGATGAAGAGTCAAAATAGATTTTTCCAAACATGACCATAGATAATTATTCTAGGAAATATTTGGAGCATCATTTTTAAGTACAATAAATACATACGAGAAGCATCCGAAGAAGATTCTATCCAAGTATTGAATTCATCTCCACAATGAGGGAAGTGCAGAACTTCATCCTAGATCATATATTTTTTTATCACACCTTCTCTCTCTTATTTTATATTCCTAACATTCTATTTATTTGTTGAAAAATACCTTTTTTAAAAGTGACTCAATTCACTGAAAATTTCTATTTCTTCTTTGAGATTGCACTTTAAGTCAAAAAGTAATGTTGGAATGTGAAGATTCACTTGTTTTCACTATAAATTGTAATCCTCTTTCCATTCCAAAAGATCATTTTTTAATCCATCTATAGCATATTGTAACTATTATATTTCATACTTAGTTTTCCTCCATTATCATGTTTTTCACTTAGGTGAATGTATTGCAATTTTGTAAGGACCAAGGAATTTTTTCCTATTGATAATGGAATGGAATTAAGATTTGAACGTTGGGTCAATTTATATTTTATTTCATACTCTTTATACAAGTTTAATGTATTTTCTCATGTATTCTGATTGGAACTAGAAATATCTCTCTAATATATTTAATGAAATTTGAGTTTATCCCATTAATGCAATTCCTCCCCTCATTTATCTCCCTTTATGCACCTAAATTTTTTAATATTTTCAAATGTCACTTCACTCACAATAAAGGCGTTTTTACACATTCCCCAGTTTGTGATCACCTGGAGAGATAGTTTAGTGTAAATTTTTTTCATATTTCAATAAATAGGAGCCAACCCATCTTAAAGAGAAGGGACTTAATCCCATGAGCATTGAGAATATCCCCATTTTTTATTTGAAAAAATATTTTTCCAACACTATGTTTTCTCCACATAACTAGCTTGTCTAGTAATATTAGTCAAAAATTAGGTGAATTTTTTTTTAATAGCTCATGTATCAATTAAAATAGAAACAAAAATACCAAAACTTTTACCTAGCACTTCTACTAGAGCTCACTAGAAATCTACTTAATGATTTTCAACTTCTACATGAATGTGCTGCTAACTCTAATATTGTAAAAAAATATCCTCTAACGGTGTTTTGGGGATGATCGATAACATAATGATCCCATCCAAAATTATAACATCCCATGACTAGGAATTTCCTTCACAGAAACTTCTCTCCTACACTCTTATTCTGGTTTTTTCCAAAATTTCCACTTGGTCAATTTTCAGATTTTTGTTTGTCAAGTGGATGGGTTCCCAACACTAAAATTATGCTCAACCTTCTTAATGTTCCACCAAGTAGATGATTTGCATGAAATATTATATGCTACCCATAATACCTTTGTTTCCTCTAAGAAGTTTCAAGTCTCAAAATACTTCTCTATTTTTAATAAACCATGCTTCAACTCTATCCCCTAGTATAGATCATACGTGAATCGGAATAACTCTTTTAATATCCTTAGCCAATTCAGTTTCAAACCTTTCCCATTTGGGAAATTGTTTCACTATTTGATCATGATAATTTTCATATCTTATTCATTCTGTTCATCACCATGTTTGGCCTCATTTTCCTAATTTACCTCTTCATATAGTTCCTCGTTTGGATCTCCATCTCGAACCATATTCTCAAGAGATGTAAGATGATCTTGAGTGTCAGTAAATAATGCAAGAATTTGATACAAATTTTCTTGCATCTATATTTCGATATCATCATTGACATTAGGAATATTGTTGACATCATTAGTTTTTCCACTACCAGATTCTACTATTTTCCTTTCCATTTCTAATCCTAACATGCCATAAGAAAAAGAAGAATACAACTTAAAAATGTAGTGAAAACAAATAAGGAAATAATGTTAAACCAACCCTTTGATACCAAAGTGTAGTGAGCCCCCAATCGGTGATTAGAAAAACACATTGGAATTTATGTGTAACCGTAATTTTTAATCACCCTTCAACCAAGAACAAAAAAAGATTCTTATCATTTTCCTAGTCCTACTTATGCATTCAATCACATGTAAGAAACATAATAACAATAACATACAAGTATACAAGGTTCATTTTATCTTAATGAAATTAATTATGTTTATCATTAAAACTTGTATAATTTTCTTCTTTCAAGTAAGTGAATTAACTATGAATAATCATTAATTATTAATCTACACAAGTACACATGATAATAGTTCATTTATTATAAACCAAGGCATTGTATTTAATTTATAGATCATGTGTGTCCATTAATTTAAATTCATTACATCCATACAAAATATCCAAAATATTATAAATAGTGAACTTATCTAGTTAGGTTTATCCATTTAAGCTATGCATAACCATCCATATATTTATCACATAATCAACAATCCATCACAATAACTCAAGTGCATGTTTTCCATTAGTTTTCTAGTATACTTTTATATTTATTTTATCATTCATAATTATAATTCATTCTAAAATTTAAGGTGTTTAATTTTACCATTATTGATTACGTACTAATGTATTCACCATTTTGACATAATAAGTTTAGAATTAATGTTTGATTTATATAGAAAACCATAGGATCTTAACTTAGTTTCATACATAATTGATATATAAATTTTTATTTACAAGGTTTACAATTCCTATTTCATTATACATATCACTAGATAATGACACCATCATCATATGTCATAAGAGATATATCCCACTGTTAAAATACATAGTGAGTGAATGAATATCATTGGATCAATTTACCTCTAAACATGAGCCTTATGGATCCCCACACAGCTCTCAAAACTCGAGAGTGACCTTTCCCTTCATGAGAAGGAATATGTGAGTTATAAATAAGGTAATAGAGAATACTATGTGTAATACAATCACCAAATCAACTGATAGACTTAAGACATGGTAGGAATATAATACATCCTAAAAATCATAAAGTAATGATATTGTTTTTGGCTAAAATACTTAAGGTAGCTAGAGGTACACACCTAATCCTTGAAATTCGACAATATGCTAGAGCATGAAATAATCATAATATGACTATTCCATAATGTAGATATTGAGTCAATCCATATTCTACCTTGTGTCCACTCTTAGCACTTGACATATGTGAACCATTTTATATGTTATTAATCCCTATCCACGCATACTACTCCCTAATCTTATAACACATCTCTCAAATCATATCCTTTTTTCCCAATTTGTAATTTACAATAAAACATATATATCTCCACGTTAAAAACTTACGTAAATGAGAGTTAGACCATAGATAACACCAACCTTATTGAATGTCCCATATCACCTGTTCACGTTATTGTTAGGAGGATATTAATCCTAGTTTGTTATTTTCCAAACAATATAAGAAAACTATAACCTAAGGAAATCATTATTGTGAGAAACCTAAGATTTTTTTCATCATATGTAAGGGACTATAAATTATCAATAATATTTCTGGCATATAAGTCTTCCAGATTCATGTGCTTTGAGTTTCTATAAAAATAATATCTATAAGTTCATCCATGATATAAAATAATATACATTCAATTTGTCTTAACTTTCAATCAAAAAGTGTGTGAAAAAACATTACATAATAATCCTCATAAATACATTCACCATATCTCACTGGCATTGATTGCACCTAATTCATAATACATATGTTCAATTTCCTCTTGTAGAAAGTATCTAATGTATATTTTGACATACTAACTCAATTTCATACGTTTGGATCATATAAATCATTGTTCACATTAATTTGTAGCTGTAATAAGTCATAATATCATATTTTTGTAATATTTCCCTTTTATGTGGTCTTCATTGTTAATTTACATCAATTGTATTGGAAAATAATAATGTTTTGTAGTATTCAATAGGTGAAATATTTTGTTTCTTTTATTTAGGTACAATTGATTTTTTTTCAATTCAACCCTTTATACCCATTTATTTCTAATGATCTTGTGATTTTTCTTTGTCCTAACCATAGGTTGTTGTGATCAAGATATCATGAAACTTCTTTAAACATGTAACCTTGGTTCCTTTTAAACTTGCAAAAAGTTCCTTTTATGTCCACGCGCGCGCGCGCGCACGCCCACACACACACACACACACACACACACACACACACACACACACACACACACACACACAACGCACAGATGCACATATGCACACATGCACACACGCACGCGCGCGCGCGCGCACACACACACACACACACACACACACACACAAATAATTTAAAACCCTACTTGGTTTCTAATTTTTTGTTTGAAAAGATATTATTTTCTTTGCATTGGTTTAAAATATTAAGGGGTGGAGAGTAAAAATCACAACTTATCCCCTTCCAAAAAAGGGTCATGGTCATTCGGATATTTAATTTTTTATATTTAATTTAATGCTATCCTATGAAAATATATCACATTCCATTTATAATGGTTACTAAAACTATGAGAAAAGGGAGGAGGAATTCAAACTAATGAATTGATCCAACCTCCTCTCTATAACCGATAAACCATACATTTACTCATAAAGGAAATTACAAATACATGTAATTTAAAATTAAACTACTATAAAGAACATGGTTATGAGCTCTCTACTTGTAGTTTAGTGATGACCCCTCTATCTCTATTTCACTCCCTATGCATTTCCTTAATTGTTGCTTATTCGTATTACTATATTTCTAATCCAATAATTGTGTGTAATCTCTATTGACCTCTAATATTTTATTATTTTTATTTGATGATATATATATATATAAATAATACCCTTTAGGATATATTTATCCTTAAGGGTACTCTTATTCTAGTCAATTTATTAAACTCATGTGTGTGTATTCAACACACAACGAGTTTCTACTTAAAAGCTATCCTCTAGTATGCATGACCTTATTCATTTATAAATTTTATTTAAGATTTAAAATGGACCTTCTGCCTTTGTGACCACAAATAAAAATTCAATATTTTTCTAATATTAATGTTAGCATATTATTCCATTCTCTATGTATTACCTTGAATTTATAAATATATGTATCTTCAAAAAAATACAATAAAGTAGTGCATGTGCATGGATGTTATTCCTCACTACTAATGAATTCATTCATATTTCATTCGAATTCTTTGTTCACTTCTACACACTTCACTTACAATTCATTCACATTCCATATTGTGGTTTAATTCACATCTTTTGATAAAATCTTGATTAACTTGTTGTCACATATTGTGAGTTAATAGTCTCTACTACAACTATTTAATTTTTTTCTCTTATTACCTAGTGAAATAATAATGATTTTCCTCCTAGATATTCAAGCAATCATACATACTCTTAATTTTTTTTTGAAAGTCCCCAAGCATTATTTTTTATACTATCCATTTTCCTCTAAAAATAATTTCCACTCCCTCCATCATGCTAATTGTTTTTATAAACCCCTTTAGAGTAATAGAGAGATATAAATACCTTGTCTAAAATAAAAATACATTTCAAAATTTAAAAACCACTATCAATAATCTCTCTCATGGGTATTTCTAGTATCTCTACAGAGGTTATAGATGTCTTATTGGAAGTAGATAAATGTTATAACTAGAATGAAATGTGTCTCTAATGGGGCTATCGATTCTTGGATGGAAGGATTCAATGCATGGTTTCCAATTACCTTCCCATCCCATCTTCATGTAATGCCCCGTTTACCCAAATTAAAAGGCATAATTGGATCTTCCAGATATCCCTCCTCCTTGTTCGGATTGAAGAAGATAAAGAGGAAGAAAATAATGTCTTTAATTATTTTATGAATATCTTAAAGTGTATTAGTGAAGACTATATGGGTTGGTCTTATTTATTAAGGCATAATGAATGGTCATAAGGAAGTGGCCATGTATTTTCTATTTTGGCACCAACCTTTGAAAAAAAATATAAATAGGGGTTAGAAGAGTCATTTGGGATATCGACTTTCATTTGAAAAACCATATTTTGAGAGTGAACTCTCTTTTCTCTCCACTTGGGACGAAACCCACTTATGAGGTCCATTGTGAGGGACGAAAACCTCTCACTTTTGAATTAAATTTTTAATAATTGCATATTATTATTATATTAAAGATTAAATTGTGTCAAATCTGATTTATGTCATTTATTACAAAAGTGTGAATTATTCTTGTGAGATTTCTAAATTGTTAGATGATATTAACATCATATAAAATTAATATTCCAAGTCAACTTGCATTTTAAATGCCAAATCTGAATTTTCATGGATTTCTATGCATATTTAATGGTCAAATTGAATTATTTATGACTAATGTAATTTCTAGATTATCAGATTAAATAGTATTTTCCAGTAGTGTGTTGGTCGTCAAAAAGGACTTTGTTGAGAGAAACAGTCAAGGGACAAGAAATCCCTCCTCTTTAATGGGAGAGGTTCCCTTATTTAAACACCAAGCTTATTTACATATGTACAATGCATAGTTTTAATGTGGAACTTGGATATCATGAAAGCGTTTAAAAAAAAATAGATCATCAATAAAAAATTATAGAGGAATGAAGAAGTGGAAATGAGCAGAAAGGCATTTTATAGAACTATAGATAACAAAGTAATTCCTTATGTATGCCTGAATAAAATGCCTGGAATAAAACCATTTGCATTTTAATCAATAAGATGTTATTACAAAGACACAAAGTTCCAGAAATAACATTCACAAGAATACAAAGCTTCTTGACATAATACAGACAAATGATTCAATAGTATTCAACGGATAGCAATTAATAACATGATCAGATGGACAAAGAAAGAAAGTTATTTTGTATTGATTTCTTTTCTACTCTTTACACTTTCAAAAATAAGCCAAGTTTCATCCCTAAAAATGGTAGAGAGAAACCATTATATAATTTTACAAATCAGTTGCACCTGGTAACTACTTTTAAATAAAATGTTTAGTTAAAGGGATGCTTAATGCAAAACCCAAACTACTTACAATAATTCCAAAATGAGAAAAAGAAGAAGAGAGAAGCCAGGAGGGGAAGAAAAGTGCTCATGACTGGGAAGGGCCCACTGACTTGAGGATCCACTGTCTAAACCTTTCCAAGGCCTCTGCTATGTCTCTTCCACGTGGAACTGATGTATTGGTAGTATCCTGGGTCCAAGATCCCAGACATTTCTCCATCTCCTTGTCAAACTTAGTGTGTGTATGGTACTCCTTATTTGCTTCCTCAATGGAAGATTGGAGAGAGAAGATTTCCTTTATCTTCTCCTTGGTAATGGAAACCTCTTTGAACATATTTTATTTGAAAAAAGCTCTGAATTGAGCTTTAATTTCCTTTCGGGAGAAAGGTACACATGAGGTCTCATCATGGAGGTGGCAGTGAATATCCTTAAAAGAAGATATCACCAGAGTTTTGAAAGCCTCTCCCTTCTGCCAGCTATTCCTTAATTCTCCCAAAGCCTCCTCCAGCACTTTGATTTTCCATTCCACGTTGAATACCCATGATTGGGACAAATTATCTTTCACATCATCAAAGACCTTAATCACCATCAAAATATTTTCATCAGTCTGCCCCATCAGGCGAAGGTATACTATGCAGCTGCTCCAAAGTTTGAGCTCTTTATCCATATTTCTAATTGTCGAGGATAGTTTCTGTTGTAGATTATTTACCTTCTCATTGAGCTTGAAGGCTTCACCAATGAAATTCAACCCTGCAAATAGCATGTCATCCACCATGGCCTCCATAGCCCTCCCATATAAGGAGTACCTTTGTATATCCTTGATGCTCTAGACTTCATCTTGACTTAGGATCACAGGTGGTTGAAGGGTAGTCAGTGGGGTAGGGTCTAGAACTTTATCTTTAGATAGTAGTGACTTGATGAAACTAGAAAGCACTTGAGCTTGCTCCTCCAGCTGCTCTAGTCTGCTGCCCTTTTTCTACCCTCCCAATGACCCTGCTTGAAGGTTGTGTATTTCACCTTCAAGAAGTAGACTCTCCCATTGAGATCCTTGAGACTTCCAAATCGGAGGCTTGCAAATCTTTAGGTCAACTTTAGGATTGGCTATCTCAAGGAATTGTTGACCTTGGGCATCAGTCACTATCCTTGAAGTAGTTCTAGATTTCTTGGCAGGAGCAGAAGGAGTAGTACCCAACAAGGCTACCACATCATCAAAGTTGGGCCCTGAGATCCGAGAAGAAGACTTCTGCTTCCTACTATCAACAAGAGGTTTCACCCATGCAAATGTGGAGGAAGAAGAAGAATCAGGAACAAGGGGACCAAGAGTGAGAGAACTCATGGCACATAGAGTGTTTACCGCTATTGCCTCCAATTGAGATGTGAGTGGAGTAGATGAGCCTTCTTGAACAAAATAATCCACAATGCTTGGAGGATTGATGCTATGAATTTCCTGCTCCTTATCCATTGTGGTTCTAGAAGCACTTGTAACAATTGGTATTTCACTATCTTCACTGTCACTGAGAACAATGATGTTCTCTGGCCCAGAAGGTAGTTCTAAATGCTTTGGCAGAGGATATTCTTCAATGGGCTCCTTCTTGACTTCCTTCACCTTCTTTTGATAGAACTGAGTGGAGGAGGAAGGAGTGGAGGATTCAAGGCCTTTACTTAATGAGGCAAGAGGAGTCTATACATGTACCTCTTAACTGGGTGTTTGTGCCTCCTTCCTTGGTGGCGAGGTGTCTTTGGAAGAGGATTCTCCTACGTTCTTCCTCAACTCATGAACCTTTATATCAACCCAGACTTTGGTCCTTACCAGGACATGGGCGAGGATCTCAGCCAAATAATCTTTCTCTCTCTTAAACCAGTCTAGATCCTCTAAGGGAGTGTGTTTGATCACAGTTTCATATTCATATGACAACAGGTCTGAGATTTCAACTTGAAGTCCTTTAGGAATTTGATACAGGTTAAGCTCTTGAATTAACTGAAGAGGAAACCTACTATAATGCCTCCTTCTGTCCTCAAAATCATATGTGCATTCAGCCAAATAATCTTCAGTGTCTACCCTATAATGGTAGTTGATTCTAATGTTCAGCTCAATGAATTTCTACAAGTTGAAACAGGTTCTAGGCCTGAAGAAGTGGACAGTGATGGGATTTAGGGCTCTCTCTATGTTCTGAGCATCCAGAGTGGTTTTGCATGTATAGTTCCCCAAAGATATGGGGAAGTGTAACCCAGTGATCTTCTTATCCCTATAGGTTCTATGTAATTTTTTCAATTGCCTGCATACTTCAATCAGGGCCATCTTATCATTACAAAATATGGGGATCTTGAGAGGAGTGCTCTCATAACCTGTTAGCCTGATGTAAGATAACCTTATGATATGAATGAAGTAGGCTCCGTACTTTGCTATCAGGCTCATGGCTTCATCTGAAAACCTCCTTGTAATGTCACTCTCTAGAAGCCTTACAATCTACATGGTGAAGGCATCATTCACCCTCCTGAAATTATGATTGTTAGTGTCTAGGGTGAACTGAGGGCAGTAAGCATATATAGGATCACCCTTCTGAGCATCAATGTATGTAAAGCCAAACCTCTGTCTGGATGCTGCTAGGGTATACATCAGGTAGGAGGTCATGTAGAATTTTTTAGTTTGCTGTACATTGGACAACTGCTGTGTCAAATTCATGCGGATGATCTCTACCCAGTTGATGTTCTAGGTACCTTCACACACTATGTTGATAAGTGGGCACATCCAGAAGTGGAACTTGTTAGTAGAAGGAAAGCCCATAACCCAAGCTAATAGGATTATGAAGTATGATAGCTCCTCATTGAAATCAGACCTAAACAAAGTTTTAGATAGTCGGGATGCCCCTTTCTTAGGGTTCTTCAGCCATGACTATGTTATCATGGCTTTGTATTTCTCACTGTCCTGATAAAAAAGGTCCTGTGCTTGATTTTGGGAGATTACCACATAATTTTCCATCTCCGGTATTCTTAGGGTAGTGGTAATGGCGGTGACATCAAGCTTGGTAATGAGCTCCCCGTGCACGTTGGTTAATTCACTTGTATCAGGATTTAAATGAGCTCCACAAGCAATTACGATGTTGGCACATTGCACCAAGATTGGGAAACCAAAAGAAAATGCTAGGCCACTATCATTTATCATTTGTGCCATGGGAGAGGAGTTCAGGTCTGTCAACCTAGTAAAAAAATCACCAAAGTCCAGGTGACGATTTTCATTATCCTTAATATCGAGAACAGAGGACTCGAGTGGAGAAACCTGCTCCTGGCCTTTAAATTTAATCTTCATTTTGATAGTACTTAGAAAAATAGTTTCACAGCTTGAATCCATGATGAAATTGTAGGGGGAATGGGGACACGTGTAGATATTTCAATTGCAAGGGTATGAGCAAATGGTAATGAGAAAGTAGTATGCAAAAATACGTAGAAGGGAAGTCTATTAAATAGTCATTCAAGAGAGAGAAGGTTATAAATGCACATTAAATTCATATCTACCAACTCAAAAAGTAAGCATTGGGAATAAAATGAAAAATTAGCCCAGATGGCCTTTGGTACATTTGGGACACGCAGGACGAGAAAGCACGATTCAGCCGGTGCGGGTGATACAGGTGATGCGGGGATAGAATGCACAAACACTTTTGGGACATGATGGACCAAAGTACGTGAAGTGCATGATGCAGCCGATGCCGGTGATTGGGGAACATGGAGCCCAAGTGAACTTGGAACAGTCAGAACAAAAATTTCTGAAGGGCCCACAAGTTAACAAATTTCAGAGAAAGTGGCTGATCGGCGAATAGAGAGCCCTAGTGAACTTGGGACACATGGGACAAAAATGTCCAACATACATACAAATCACACAAATGACTCAAAAAATGTAGAATTTTTCTAACTTCTTGACTTTCCTCTTTACCAAAACATCAAAAAAAGGTGTCAACCTCAAGATTTTCAATTCTTGACTTTCGAAAGAGGGGAAATTTTGAGAGGACAACAACTGGATCCTTCTAGGGATGACTTGGCTGGATTCAAAGAATGAGACAAAGAAAAAACTCAGAAAACTTAGGGGAAGTAGACCAATGCCTTATCCATTGGCCACGAAGTCAAAAGCAACCAAAACAGAAATCAATACCCCAAACAAAGAAGGAAAACACACCAAAAAGCAATGGAAGGAAAACACACAAGCAAGAAAGGAGACACCTATACATAATATACAGAGGAATTCCTATTCACCTAGGACTTAAAATTTCAGGTACTGCCCACTATAAGGAA
The DNA here is from genome assembly GCA_019776745.2 of Taxus chinensis. Lineage (NCBI taxonomy): Eukaryota > Viridiplantae > Streptophyta > Pinopsida > Cupressales > Taxaceae > Taxus > Taxus chinensis. Next base: position 376,089,335 of record CM034154.1, on the reverse strand, counting down.
GTGGGAGAGAAGAACCATCCATGTAATCAAGGTAGAAATAATTTTCACCAGCAAAGTTCTTGATCTTGAAAGGTCCGAGCCAAAGAGAATCAAACTTGCCATGGATGCCATGAGGTTCATGTCTTTTATCCCACAGTAAAATAATATCTTCAACTTTGAAATCCCTGGACCTGGCCTTCTTGTCAAACAAGGCTTTTACCTTATGTTGGTGAGTGGATATTCTATTAGCAACCTTTAATCTGTCTTCATTCAATTTGTAAAGGTACATGATCCTCTTATCCAAAGAATCATTAAAGCTAGTGTCTTCAATGGCCTTCATTAAATGCAATGCTGGTAACTCCACTGTTACTTGAAATTGAGCTTCTACTCCATATACCACCTGAAAAGGGGACATCCCAATAGCTCTTTTAGGTGTAATCCTGTCTACCCAAAGAGCATCATAGAGCTTCTTGTGCCAATTCCTTTGAGATTCATTAACCAATTTCCTTATTATGGCCACTATATTTTTGTTTGTTGATTCAACTTACCCATTCCCCTGAGGATAATATTCTAAAGAGTGAGCTAGGGAGATGCCATATCCATAACAAAAATCCGTCATCTTAGCTGAAGAAAAATTTGAAGCATTATCCGTCACAATCTTGTTTGGAACACCAAACCTTACCAAGATGTTTTCTTCGATAAAATTACATACTACTTCAAAAGTAGTACTCTTTACTGGAATGGCTTCTACCCACTTAGTAAAATAACTTGTGGCAGTCAATATGTGGGTATGTCCAGCACTTGAAGAGGGGTTAAGTGTTCTAATGAAATCTAAACTCCATTGTTGAAAAGGCTCTTCAATCACGACTGGCTTAAGAGGCAAGGCAGCCAACTTGGGTCTACCCACAAAGGTCTGATAAGCTTCACATTTATCAATCCACTTTGATGCATCTTTGAACAAGGTAGGCCAATATTATCCTGCATGAAGAATCTTGTGAGCAGTAATAGTATATGAGTAATGGCCTCCACATGCTTGATCATGGAAAGCTGAAAGAAGCTTCCTCTATTGCTCTTTATCCACGCATTTTAGAAATCTTCCATCCATCCCACGTTTGAACAAAGCATTCTTCCACAATACATATTGGGCTGATATTAACTTAATAGCTCTTCTCTCCTTGGCATTCAAATGGGAGGGACACTCCCCATAGGTGAGAAAATGTGTGATATCAGCATACCATTCATTAATTGAGCTGAGAAACAGAATAGTAGGAATATCAACTTCATCCTTAGGTAACTCATGTCCAGCTCCCTCAGCGATGAGTTCACACAAGCCTTTTCCACAGACTAGTCTGGTTGGTCTGATGTCAATCTCATATTCTTGAAATTTTTCCTCCTAGTTCCCTCTCTTGGATCCAAACTCGTGTTGCATGAGAATAGAATTAATGGTTCTGTCAGGCACAAGTACTGTGGAATGCGAGTTAAGAATATAAAAATGAAACTGCTTGATAGCTTTAACCACTATGAAAGCATGTTTCTCCATCATTGTGTATTTCAAATCATGATTTTTAAGAATGTAGCTCATAAATGCAATTGGGATTTCATGATCATTAGAATCTTTCTTAGTCAAAAGAGCAGCCATGGTGTTATCTGTGGCATAGCAATAGATAATAAAATCTTTGCTAAAATCTAGACATGCTAGGATAGGAGTTCTAGCAATAGCCTTTTTAATACCTTCAAAGGCTTCTTTACCTTTAGAAGGCAAGCCAAAATTTTGCTTTCCCTTCATCATTTGAGAGATGTTCAAAGTTAGTTCTACAAAATCAGGGATAAATCTTCTTAGAAAGTTGATATTACCAAAGAAAGAATGCACTCCCTTCTTGCTGGTTAGAAGAGGAATCTGCTGAATGGCCTGAACTTGTTCGGGGTCAATCTTTATACCATCTTTAGAGACAACATGCCCTAACAATTTTCCCTCTGTGACACAAATGATAGATTTCTTAGAATTCAAAGAGACCCCATGTTCTCTACACTTCAAGAGAACTGTTTCCAGATGCTGAAAATGGTCTGCTCTATTTTTGGAAAACACAGTTAAGTCATCTAGATATACAACAATACATTTCCCTTTCAAAATTCCAAAGGCCAAGTCCATATCTCTTTGGAAAGTAGCACCAGAATTAATGAGCCCAAAAGGCATCCTCTTGTAGGCAAAAGTACCCCAAGGAGTAGTGAAAGTCATCTTGTGTTGATCTACGGTATTGAATTCTACCTGATTATACCCTGAGAAGCCATCAAACATGGACAACATTTCAGATCCCGTAACTGCTTGCAAGACTTGATCCATCATGGGAAAAGGATAGTTGTCCTTCAAAGAAGCTTGATTCAGATTTCTAAAGTCAACACAGATACAAATCTCACCATTTTTCTTCTTGACATGCACAATGTTGGCAATCCATGTTGAATGGTGGATGGGAAAAATGATTTTGGCTTTCAACAACTTTTGAATTTCCTGAAAAATAGTGTCAGCTATCTAAAGATTGTATTTCCTTTGTTTCTACTTGAAAGGTTTAATCTCAGGTTTGAGAGGGATGAAATGCTACATATCCTTTGGTTGGAAGGCTTTTAGATCCTCATACGAATACACAAGAACATCTTTATACTTTCTTAAAAGGTTGATTACTTTCTTCTTTTCTTCTGGTGTACAACATTTTCCAATGTTCACAAGCTTGGGGTCAACAGAACTTCCAATATTTTTTTTTTCATACTCAGCAGATTGTTTTGATCCAGTAGAAGCTTTAGACCTAACATACCTATCATGTTTATCAAACAATTCTTCTAAGCTCACTAGTCCTTTTGGAATCTTGTTACCTTTGAGCCTGATATACCCATCTTGATCTATCTCCTCTTCTTTAAAATCCTCTTCATTGGAAGATACACTCTGATGAGGTAAATTGTCACTTCTTTCAAAGTACAATTGTTCAAAGTTGTCCCTAAGCTCTAAGAAAGAAAGCAAATGTTGATTATCATTGAAAATTTCCCAATTACTTATGTTATTAGGTACACTAGGCCTATGGATCATCTCAATGGTAAACTTATCTTGAAAAACATTAGGATGAGGTATCAGCAATGATCCTAAGACAACTAGTGAATTGACCTTGGTGTTCTTTTCCCTAGGTACTACTTCAATGGAGACGGCATCAAGGAATTGAATAGAATCCCAAACTTGATTCCTGTAATGCTTCAACCTTCTATTCTTTACTTGAAAAAGGTTTCTGACTTGTTTAACAACAAGTTTCGCATCTCCATGAGCTAGAAGATTCTTCACACCTTTTTCTTTTGCCACATTAAGCTCAAGAATGAGAGCTTCATACTCTGTTGTATTATTAGTATTTTCAAACTGTAGTTTGAATGAGAAAGGATGAACGAATACTACACCAGCTCCAAAACCAGCCGAGGAACAACTTCCATCAAATTCTAAAATCCAAACATCATTAGTATCATGAATTACTCCTTTAAGAATTTGAGTTTCCTCTGGAGACATAATCATATAGTTACCATGACCCATATCTTCATAAAGTATTTGTGTTTTGGAATCATCTGTTTTTTGTACAATATATTCAGATTGCTTCTCGGGCAACAACTTATTCATTTTTCCATTAACTGGTATGAGGGCATGTGACCAATCCATTTGAATTTCTCCTACCACATCTTTGTAGAAAATCCTGCTTAACAACATACCATATGAAGGTGGAATATCCACTACAAGGATAGTAGCCAAGACCTTTTTCTCAGGTAAAGTGGCAAAAGCTACTTGTGCATATTTGATTCTTCTAACTAGGGGAACTTCTTTACTCTCCATGGAATAACAAGACCCATAAGTGCATGTGAGAGTTAGGCCCAAAGCATGTGCTACTTTGGAAAGCATTACATTATATGATGCTCCTGAATCTATGACACAGTTGCTGAGTTTATGGCATGCTATAAGGAGGGTCACATAAAATGGTTTGATCTTATCATTAGGTGAGGTGACGGTAGATACCAGATTGGGTTGAGGTACGGAGGATGGAGTAGGTAAAAGGCCTTTGGTGGAAGCTTTGGATTGAGAATTAACAAAGTGAGCCATTTTGGTAAAACCTTTGGGATGGGTTTGATAATACTCAACCTCTAAAATTTGAACCTTTGTCTTTTTTAGGTGATCAATGATATCGAAAGACCCAGAGGTGGATGGGCTATCATCACTTGGAACCTTAGGTTTTTCAGATTTAGGAGTTGTAGAAGAAGAAGAAATTTTTGTAGAAGAATTAGGAAAAGTAGAATTGGCGGAACTCACCTTTTGTGTGGACGTAGTGGGGATAGGAGATCCTCTTTTTGCAATCACAGGGATAGTCGTGGGATGCTCCTTGGATCTTTTAGTGGGATGCATCACTTTCTCCCTTTTATTTGTCTACTCTCAGGTCATAACAACATATGATTCACTATTCATATCCGTTACCACTTCATCATAATCATCTTCCTCATCAACATCTTCAATAGTGAAGAAATTAACTCGAGATCCCTCAATTTCCTCCATTTCTCCATCAATATCTTCTTCAAGTTCTTCACAATATTCATTAAACTCCTCATCTTTAGGCTCTTTAACCTCACAGGTTGTGTTAACAGGAACCTTGATAGGTGGCCCCTCAAGTGCTAGCCTTGTCTGAGAAGCAGGCAAACGATTCCTAGGTTGAAAATTCCTCCTTGGAACATCTGCATAGGGGGCGTGCTGAGCTAGTTATTTCTTGATGGCAATGAGATCATTGGAAAGATTTTGCACTAATGGATTAGTATTAGGCCCGAGAGTGGAAGAGGAGGAAGAAGAAGGCCTAGATTTAGAAGGGTCTCTTTTTAAATTTCTAGACATAATCAAATCATCTTCAACACTAACAGAAAGAGTTTGATCCTCGGTCAATGTAGTAAGATTGGATCTTCTTAATGCATAGCTAACTTTAGGAAATTGAGCATTCAGGAAGAAACACTTTTGTATTTGATCTATAGGTTGAGTGTCTAGTGGTATTTTGTTAATCAGCTTGTTAAACCTAGCCACATATTCTCTCATGGGTTCTTGCGAGTCCTTCTTTATTTGAGAAATCTGGGCCAACAAAGCGTGTACATCCTCTACAGGTTTGAAATGGTTCTCGAACCTTGTTCTCATTGTGTTCCAACTAGTAATGGCCCCAACTGGAAGGTGATAGAACCAATCTGCTGCATTATCTTGTAAAGTCTCTATAAAAAGTCTCACCGAGACATCTTCATGCTCAACTCCGAGAACTCCACATGCAACTATGAAGGCTACGATATGTTCATTAGGATGTACCTTGCCATCACCTCTGAACTTGGGGAAGTTCTTTCTGTTACCTCTAGGTAACTCGTGTAAAGGCTGAGGAAGGACGAGAGGCCCAACATGATGGCCACAAGGAAATGGTGCTGCCATCCTTAGAAAGACGACTTGAAAGGGAACTGAAACACCAGCGAGAATCAAAGCACAGAGATTAGGGCTGAGTTTCTCTGAAGGAATACCACCTATAGGGGTTCTATTTTCAATAGGAGGAGTGCTTTTTGAATGAGCTCTTCTATTCCTTCCTATTGAAGGAAAAGGAAAACCTTGTTGTTCCAAAAGTTGAAACTAAGAATCTTCAATACCAAGGGCCCTCCTTCCACGAGTAAAACGTGGAGTCACCAGATCAAAGGATGATCAAGAAATTTTTCATAGAACTAGAATGAATTTTAAGAAAACAAATCCCCAGTGGAGTCACCAAAAACTGTTGGTCGTCAAAAAGGACTTTGTTGAGAGAAATAGTCAGCGGATAAGAAGTCCCTCCTCTTTAATTGGAGAGGTTCCCTTATTTAAACACCAAGCTTATTTACATATGTACAACTCATAGTTTTAATGTGGAACTTGGATATCATGAAAGTGTTTTAAAATAAAATAGACCGTCAATACAAAAGTACAAAGGAATGAAGAAGTGGAAATGAGCATAAAGGCATTTTCCAGAACTATAGATAAAAAAGTAATTCCTTATGTATGCCAGAATAAAATGTTTGGAATAAATCCATTTGCATTTGAATCAATAAGGTGCTATTGCAAAGACACAAAGTTCCAGAAATAACATTCACAAGAATACAAAGATTCTTGACATAATACAGATAAATGATTCAATAGTATTCAATGGATAGCAATGAATAACAGGATCACATGGACAAAGAAAGAAAGTTATTTTGTATTGATTTCTTTGTTACTCTTTACACTTTAAAAAATAAGCCAAGTTCCAAGCCTGAAAATTGCGGAGAGAGACCATTATATAATTTTACAAATCAGTTGCACCTTGTAACTGCTTCTTTTAAATAAAATGTTTAGTTAAAGGGATGCTTAACGCAAAACCCCAACTACTTACAATAATTCTGAAATGAGAAAAAGAAGGAGAGAGAAGCCAGGAGGGGAAGACAAGTGCTCATGACTGGGAAGGGCCCACTGACTTGAGGATCCACTGTCTAAACCTTTTCAAGGCCTCTGCTATGTCTTTGCCACGTGGAACCGATGTGTTGGTAGTAGCCTGGGTCCAAGATCCCAGACATTTCTCCATCTCCTTGTCGAACTCAATGTGCATATGATACTCCTTATTTGCTTCCTCAATGGAAGATTGGAGAGAGAAGATTTCCTTTATCTTCACCTTGGTAATGGAAACCTCTTTGAACAAATTTTCTTTGACAAAAGCTCTGAATTGAGCTTTAATTTCCTATAGGGAGAAAGGTACACCTGAGGTCTCATCATGGAGGTGGCAGTGAATATCCTTAAAAGTAGATATCACCATAGTTTTGAAAGCCTCTACCTTCTACCAACTATTCCTTAATTCTCCCAAAGCCTCCTCCAGCACTTTGATTTTCCACTCCACGCTGAATACCAATGATTTTGACAAATTATCTTTCACATCATCAAAGACCTTACTCACCATCAAAATATTTTCATCAGTCTGCCCCATCAGGTGAAGGTCTACTATGTAGTTGCTCCAAAGTTTGAGCTATTTAGCCATATTTCCAATTGTGGAGGAGAGATTCTGTTGCAGATTATTTACCTTCCCATTTAGCTTGAAGGCTTCACCAATGAAATTTAACCCTGCAAATAGCATGTCATCCACCATGGCCTCCATATCCCTCCCATAGATGGATTACCTATGTATATCCTTGATGCTCTGGACTTCATCTTGACTCAAGATCACAGGTGGTGGAAGGGCAGTCAGTGGGGTAGGGTCTAGAACTTTATCTTTAGATAGCAGTGACTCAATAAAACTAGAAAGCACTTGAACCTACTTCTCCAGCTGCTCTATAGTCTGTTACCCTTTTTCTACCCTCCCAATGACCCTGGTGACTGTTTCTTGAAGGTTGAATATTTCACCTTCAGGAGTAGGCTCTCCCATTGAGATCCTTGAGATTTCTAAATCGGAGGCTTGCAAATCTTGCTCTGGCTTGTCAACTTTGGGCTTGGCTATCTCAAGGAATTGTTGACCTTGGGCATCAGTCACTATTCTTGAAGTTGTTCTATCTTTGTTAGCAGGAGCAGAAGGAGCAGTACCCAACAAGGCTGCCACAACATCAAAGTTGGCCCTGAGATCTGAGAAGAATAATTCCTCTTCCTAATATCAACAATAGGTTGCACCCATGAAAATGTAGAGGAAGAAGAAGAAGAAGGAGCAAGGGGACCAAGAGTGAGAGAAATCATGGCACATAGAGTGTTTACCACTATTGCCTCCAATTGAGATGTGAGTGGAGTAGATGAGCCTTCTTGAACAAAAGAATCCATGATGCTTGGAGGATCGGTGCTATGAATTTCCTACTCCTTATCCATTGTGGTTGTAGAAGCACTTGCAGGAATTGGTATTTCACTATCTTCACTCTCACTGAGAACAATGATGTTATCTAGGCCCAGAAGGTAGTTATGAATGCTTTAAGTAGAGGATCTTCTTCAATGGGATCCTTCTTGACTTCCTTCACCTTCTTTTGATAGAACTGAGTGGAGGAGGAAGGAGTGGAGGATTCACGGCCTTTACTTGATGAGGCAGGAGGAGTCTATATAGGTACCTCTGAACTGGGTGTTTTTTCCTCCTTCCTTGGTGTCGAGGTGTCTTTGGAAGAGGATTCTCCTGCGTTCTTCCTCAGCTCACGAACCTTTCTATCAACCCAGACTTTAGTCCTTACTAGGACATGGGCAAGGATCTCAACCAAATCATCTTTCTCCCTCTTAAACCAGTCCAGATCCTGTAAAGGAGTGTGTTTGATCATAGTTTCATATTCATATGATAACAGGTCTGAGTTATCATCCTAAAGTTCTTCAGGAATTTGATACAGGTTAAGATTTTTAATTTACTTTAAGAGGAAACCTGCCATAATTCCTCCTTCTGGCCTCAAAATCATCTATGCAGTTAGCCCACTAATCTTCAGTGTCTACCCTATGATGGTAGTTGATTCGGATGTTCATCTCAATGAATTTATTCAAGTCAAAATAGGTTCTAGGCCTGAAGAAGTGGACAGTGACGGGAGCTAGGGCTCTCTCTATGTTATGAGCATCCAGAGTGGTTTTGCATGTATAGTTCCCCAAAGATATGGGGATGTGTAACCCAATGATCTTCTTATCCCTGTAGGTTCTGTGAAATTTGTCTAATTGCTTGCACACTTCAAGTCAGGGCCATCTTATCATTACAAAATATGGGGAGCTTAAGAGGAGTGGCTCTCATAACCTACTAGCTTGATGTAAGAGAACCTTATGAATTTAATGAAGTAGGCTCTCGTACTTTGCTACCAGGATCATGGCTTCATCTGAAAACCTCCTTGCAGTTTCACTCTCTAGAAGCCTTACAATTTACATGGTGAAGGCATCATTCACCCTCCTGAAATTGTGATTGCTAGTGTCTAGGGTGAACTGTAGGGCAGTAAGCATATATAGGATCACCCTTCTGAGCATCAATGCATGTAAAGCCAAAACACTGTCTGGATGCTGCTAGGGTATACATAAGGTAGGAAGGTCATGTAGAACTGTTTAGTTTGTTGTACATGGGACAACTACTTTTTCAAATTCATGCGGATGATCTCTACCCAGTTGATGTTCTGAGGTACCTTCACACACTATGTTGATAAGTGGGCACATCCATAAGTGGAACTCGTTAGTAGAATAAAAGCCCATAACCGGAGCTAACATGATTATGAAGTCTGATAGCTCCTCATTGAAATCAGACCTAAATAGAGTCTTTAGATAGTCGGGATGCTCATTTCTTAGGGTTCTTCATCCATGACTTTGCTATCCTGGCTTTGTATTTCTCACTGTCCTGATAAAAAAGGGCCTGTGCTTGATTTTGGGAGATTACCAAAAAAATTTCCATCTCTCCGGTATTCTTAGGGCAGTGGCAATGATGCAGTGGCATCAAGCTTGGTAATGAACTCCCCACGCATGTTGGTTAATTCACGCGTATCAGGATTTGATAGTGAGGTCCACGTAGGTGAGTACAGTGTCTGGCACATTACACCGATATTAGGTAAACCAGTCAGCAAATGCTAGGCCGCTATCATGTTAATCAATTTGTGCCATGGGATAGAGGTTCAAGTCTATCAACCTGGTCCAAAAATCACTGAAGTCCAGGTGAAAAACTTCACTGTCCTCGATATCAGGAATGGTAGGACTCGAGTGGAGAAACCTACTCCTGGCCTTGAAATTTAATCTTCATGTTGATATTACTTAGAAAAAAAAATTCACAGTCTTGAATCCATGATGAAATTGTAGGGAAAATGAGGATGCGAGAAGAGATTTCAATTGCAAGGGTATGAGAAAATGGTAATGAGAAAGCAGTGTGCAAAAATGCATAGAGGGGCAATCTATTAAATAGCAATGTTAGGAGAGAGAAGGTTATAAATGTGCATTTAATTCATATCCACCAACTCAAAAAGTAAGCATCTAGAAGAGCTGGAAAAATTGTCCCGGATGGCCTTTGGTAGATTTGGGACACGCGGGACGTAAAAGTTCAATGCGGGTGATGCGGGGATAGAATGCATAAATTCTTTCGGGACATGAGGGACCAAAGTATGTGAAATGCATGATGCGGTCGATGTGGGTGATCGGGGAACAAAGATCCCAAGTGAACTTGAGACAGTTGGAACCAAAAGATGTCAAACTCAAAATTTTCAATTCTTGACTTTCAAAACAGGGGAAATTTTGAGAGGACAACACAGTGTATTCCTCTTCTTTTCAATTCAATTTGGGAAAATAAAATTGTCAAATAAATTAAACCAAATTAATAATTGTTAATGGATAATTATTGGTAGTTTTTGGCACAATTTTTGAGGTTTTTGATTCACATTAATTAAATTACAGTATGCTGCAATATTTTCTAGAATATTGTAATTTTTGTCTAAACCCTTAAAAAGGGTTATTATAGGGGTATCAGAGCATGGATTCTCTAAGGACCGCGATTTCAAAAATTAAGGAGGTATAAAATATCTTTAAGGAGTATCAAGATCTTCCAGAAGACATCTAAAATTCCCTACCATTTTTAGAATTCATAAAATGGAAATATGATATTCCATATTTTTTCAACAGAGGGAAAAGAACTAGGAAGAATAATTCAGCCCCTACCTCCATTTTAGCTCCAGATAGTCAACATAGTGAAGTAAGTATTGATCATTTCTTGATGAATAATGATGATGTCTGGAAGGATAAAGAGAAGCATGTGCCTGAAGGTGATGTGAATGGCCATAAATATCTCCCTCAAAAGATAAGTGACACCAATGATAAAGATGAAAGAAAGGGTGGTGAACAAGAAGCAATGTTGTTAAGAATGGATGAAACCCATTTCCAAGGTAAAAATCATATAAATCTCGTTGATATGATTGGAGTAGTAGATAATAAAGAGCCCAAAAATGAAGAATCAAACTTGGGAAAGAGCCACCAAGATATCTTGAGTACTTGTGAATAAGGTATGAAGTAAGAAGAAGTGGACAGATGTTTTGTTGAAGGTTTGAGGATTGAGTACATTTCATATTTGTTTCTCCCTAGCTTACCATCACATAGAACTAATAATCATTAGTTTGATTCAAATATGGGAAGATTATGGTGCACATTAAGTGGTAAGGAGTACTCCCATCATTTCTAGAAAACCCCAAGTCATGCATACACAAAATTTAAGATGAAAGTAACAAACACCTTCTCCCCAAGATCCATGGTTGGTATGCTAAGATAAATATTTCCTCTTTTATTTTGGATGACCATCTTCCTGATATTATTATGTTGGAAAGAATAATTTGGAGTAGTGTTGATAATAGCCCTTTTGGTCCATGGAAATGGGAGAAACCCCCTCATAAAGAAAAATATGAAGGGACTGGACTAACCCAACAAAATAAAAAATAAGGTCCATTAAATAAAATCTCAGCCCTACTGAAACTCAAGAATATTGGGAAATTGTCAAGAAATCAAAAAACGAGGAGAATGGTAACTATGTCTTGGCCTTATTACTCTTTCATATGTTTTTTCCTTGTGTATGTTCCTTTGATCAACATGTTTCAAGGAATAGAAAGATAGAAAGTTTCTCTTGTGGTAATGAAGATATGGATGATTTGGTTTAACCCCAATATTGCTTCTACATTGGTGCTATTATAAATTATGAAAAAAGGTTTCATTTTGAAATCAATATTGTTGGCAACCTCATCCTTTTATGTTTGGGAAAAAATGTTGAATCAAACCTTATCAAAGGAATCTCAAATCATTCCAATAGGATCAAGGAAAAAGATGTGTTATGTATATGGAATAGGAATAAAAAGATGAGATGTGGTTTTTTTGGTGAGACCTATGGCTTGCATTATGAAAGGGGCATTAATAACAAGCATATGAATGAGGAAGAAATGATGGAAAATTAGATTTGAACAACATCATTCACTGTCACCGTGATCCATTTGAAGAAGGGAGAATGCGTCTCATGGTTTCTTCGGGTTATTTCCCACCTAGCAAAAATATTGGTAGGAAAGTAAAAGGGGCGTTGGATGAAGAAAATGGAGAAGAAAATAGTGATGTTCTACACTTAGAAATTCTGAGTTTTGTTGATTATTAGAGCATGCCAAGGTATGGGTTTTCATATTTGAATTCTCCTTCCATACTAATAATTGATGGGTATGATTTTGATGATGATAGGGAGATGCGTATGATGTATAGTGGTCACATCTTGGTTGGTACATTTGCTCTTAAAATTTAAGCACCTAAGGAACATACCGGAAAGGGAGAAAGAAAAGGATAAGTTTGCTGATTTGTACCTCATTAGAAGGAACATGGGTATGCTAGCCTCATGTACTTTGTTCCTTCTCATAAGGAAACAACATTGGCACCAAGGTACAAGATTCTTTGGCTTCTCTATGTTGATATGCATTATATTTCAGCTTTATCCTTTCTTTGTGAACATAGAAGAAGAAGAAATTTGGGATGTACTCTTGCATATGTTACTTTACGTGATGAGAGACTAAAAGGATTAGAATTTTGCAAGATCTACCTGGATGCATGGATTACCCTTTGCATAATAACAATCTCATTTTCAGATTTTAAGCAACATTTGTGGTGTTTGATTGATGTGCTTCCAAAGAAGGGTATGCATTTGGTATATTTTTATTTTGATGCTGGCATAACCATAAAATTTTGGAAATATTTGGAAAGGAAGAAAGGATATGGTATGAATTCTCCACAAAACATTCCATTTTCACCTGAATATATGATTCATTTTCAGTTTGTTGCTATTGGGAATAAGGTTTCATGGAAGTCTTTTTCAGATTGGGAAAGCAATTTCAAACAGTTGTCCCATCACTTATATAATTGACATCCACCATGACCAGCCTTCCTATCATTTCAATAGCTCAATATTTAGCCATGTCATTGATGAATGTATTTTTGAAGATTGATTTAGGTCCATGGGTGAAAATTTGGGAATAGAAACCAACAAATTTTTTGATTTTTGAAAGAAGAATGCTTGATTATAGATTTTTATGGGGCATACATCGAATACATGAAGATTATGGGGCTTCCGTAAACAAGAAGACAATTGCAAGACCGAAAGGAGTATTGTTAGACACTTATCTTTTTTCTAAGGAGTTTTCTTGTTGTGTAGATACAAAAATGAAGATTACAAGGATCACATGGGATCTAGGTGATTGTGATTTTTTGGGTACAAGAAATCTTGGGGAGGGAGGAATGTAATATCCCCTTTTCCCAAATTCGAAGGCATAATTGGATCTTCCGGATATCCCTCCTTATTGGTCGAATTTAAAAAGATAAAGAGGAAGAAGATAATATGTCTTTTATTATTTTATGAATATTTTAAAGTGTATTAGTGAAGTCTATATGGGTCGGACTTGTTTATTAAGGCATAATGAATGGTCATATGGAAGTGACCATGTATTTTCTATTTTGGTGCCAACCTTTGAAAAAAATATAAATAGGGGTTAGAGGAGTCATTTGGGATATCGACTTTCATTTGAAAAATAATATTTTGAGAGTGAACTCTCATTTCTCTTCACTTGGGATGAAACCCCCTTATGAGGTCCATTATGAGGGATGAAAACCTCTCTCACTTTTGACTTAAAAAAATTTATAATTGCATATTATTATTATATTGAAGATCAAATTGTGTCAAATCTGATTTATGTCATTTATTATAAAAGTGCGACTTGTTCTAGTGAGATTTCAGAATTGTTGGATGATATTAGCATCATATAAAATTAATATTCCAAGTTGACTTGCATTATAAAGGCCAAATATGCATTTGCATGTATTTCTATGCATATTTAATGGTCAAATTGAATTATTTATGATTGTTGCAATTTCCAGATTAAATATTATTTTCCAATAGTGTATTCCTCTTCTTTTCAATTCAATTTGGGAAAATCAAATTGTCAAATAATTCAAAGTAATTAATAATTGTTAATGGATAATTTTTGGTGGTTTTTGGCACAATTTTTGAGGGTTTTGATTCACTGTAATTAAATTACAATCTGTTGCAATATTTTCCAGAATACTGTAATTTTTGTCTAAACCCTTAAAAAGGATTATTACACTTCCATCAGTCACACATTATAATCACTCTTATACATTAGTTAGTATCTTCATTTATTATCTTTTAATTTGCTACTGCAAGTAATAATTAGCTTTCATGGTAACACACTGTATATCAACACAAAAAAGGGATAATATGTTGTTGTGTGATGTTCATACCTTGTCCAAATGCTTGTTTTATTCCCCCTTTTGTATCATGATACATGTCTGGTGGTTAATCATATTTCTCACTACCAATATTTCATCAAAGCATGTCTCATCCATAATTACTTTACATATTTATTGATTCCACACTTGCATTTCATTCCATTTGAACTAAACATTTAAGGGCATTTGTTGTCTTCTACGCAAGTTTACATCACCACCATTTCTCATCCAAACTAACGTACAACCATTTTCAATCATAATTTTTATGTTGGGTAAACACTATTTTCACACTCTCTAACTCCCATATGCTCTTACAACTTGTCACTCATTACATGTTCATCTCGACATAATTGGGGAAACACTATCCTCACTTTAATAATGATTTCTTTACCAAGTTTCATCTTATATCATTCAATATTTTCCACTTTTTTTAATCCTGGATTATGATGTGGAAATATGTGGCTCAAAAAGTACCACTTGAGGGGGAATACTACGTAAAAATATTCTCATCAATCTTATAACACTCAATATCCATGTATCTTATTCAATTGAACAAATATTCTCTGCCTTGTGAAATCAATATATTCATCCCTTCATAGACTCTGAATGAAGTGGCCCATTGCATTCCCAATTTCTTTTCTATCAATTCAACCATAAAATCCCACATGTTTGGAAACCATTTTCATAAAGTTATACAAACCCCATCTCATCTTTATTTTTTAAATTGCATCCTACCTACTACAACACATAACTTAAAAATGAGGAAAATGTAGACATCATGAAACACACCTTATGCATAAGCTCTCTTAAGCTAAAAATATGAAAATAATATAAATCATAATAATCCATAAACAACAAGTAATACCACAAAGAAACTAAAATATATAGAATAAAAAAATGGTGATAAAATACACATCATTAATCATTTACTTTTTCTCATCCCTCAAATTCCATGTTATCACATCACTCTAAACATTTAACCATTCCACCTAGTCATTTACATCTCCAATACACAATGAACCCTTTCATCTCAACCCTCTATAAAAAATACACACATATCCATCACAATATTATATGCACCCCAAAACTATAAAATAACACTCCCCCTATTTCCCCGCTTAAGTCTTTGTGCACCTAAGCCATACTATAATATATTTTGTTGAAGGTTGTTTAAGAGTAAATTTTGGTTCTCAAAGGATTGTTGTATCACATGATATTGTGATTTTAGTGAAGTTTTGACATATTTCTTAGTCATTCCTATGACCTCCATGTAATTTTTAGACATTCATAACTACAATTCAATGACGTATATAATTCTATTCATTTTCCATTTATTCGTTGCATTTCATAGAAATGGCTTTTATATTTTTAAAAGGGTTAGATATATGACTAAGGTAGTTCCCCTAACTAACAAAAATACTAACATTTTCCTATATTGTGTATTTATACATTTAGATTTATATTTTCTTATGAAGTCCCTTTCTTACTCATTGGAAACAACATAATCCCATTTATTTAGTAAATTTATTTGAGTTGATTTACTTGATATATCTAACACATGGGTTTCTCAATATCTAGGCATACCCATACTTTTCTAAAAATTCCTCACACACATCTTCCTCAATAGAAACTTTTCTCAAACCCTCCATAATATTTCAATTCCTCTATCTTCATATCACATGGATTCCTCATAAGTCCCTCTTACATGCTATCACATTTCCACCAGGCATGAACTTGTTCTCCAATTTGCATATTTTTAACATAATCTTCCACATACCTAATCCTAGAAATTAATTCATCCTCTTACTACAAGTATTCTCCACACAAAGACAACACTAGCTACCACACTTCCTTCAGATAGTAATTTATTCTCTAACCTTCATCCACCTGAAATTGTCACTTTCACAATACTTCATCACACATTTCCCCTGAAAAGGACAAGTTCTCAATCCTCCATCTCCATGAAATCGTATTGGATATGTTTTTTTTGATGTCTCTCTTAATTTTCACATCTATATCTCCAGAACCATTTTAATTGATACCATCGTGTAGTTCATACTTGACACATTCTCCTCATTCTTCACCAACATCATCATGTACCATCCTATTTTCCACCTCATTTTAGAACTTCTCTACCTCATGCTTCACATTAATTAGGTCCCTACATGGACTAGGGAGGATTCAATACATCTCCACTTCCACACTCTCACTACCGAGTAATTTTAACTTGTATACATCAATCTTAGATTTGAAACACATCTTGATTCCCCACACTTTCCCCTATATCATCATTCACACAAACACAAAGAACCCAAAAAAAATTAAACATCATTCAAAATACATGTGTTTTTATGAAAATTTACACATGTATGTTATTTCCCAAACACCTTCCATATACATTACATCAATTATTATGGCATATTTTCTCCATAATTCATTCACATTTTATGTCTTTGTTTTAATAAAAAATCTAGGTGATCTCTTGATTAGATTATTAACATGATTTGTATCTAATGGTCTCTACTACATCCTTTTGAAATTTTTCTCTTGTGACCTTAGAAAATTTAAGAATAATTTTTTTTCTTCTAGATTCAAACACTATTACAAAATTAAAACCTTGTTGTGAAAACCCATGGGCATTATCTTTTGACACTATCGAATGTCAACTCCACATCCACTTCCAAATATTTCAATCAAGTCTCTAGTGGTTCTAAACCTCCATAAAATGAGATATTTGAATATACTTTCTAAACCAATAAAAAAATTTAAATTCAAAAGTGAAAAGAAAAAGAAAAAACATCTCTAGGGATATTTCCAATATCTCTATCAAGGTTATGGACATCTGTTTGGTAGTAGAGAAATGTTGCAACTATAATAAAATGCATCTTCGTTGGGGTTATAAAAGTATGGACAACAGTGAATAAATTCATGAATTATATTTGTATTTCATATAACATTAATCACCAATACACTGATTATAATTATCCCACATATTGTCTAGTCCATCTTCACATACTATTCCTCAAAGTCTTCACTGCAAGAAAAATTTTACTTTCATGTGCAAACTCTAGATCTCAATGAAAAACATAACTAGTATATTTCTAGGAAAATTTTAAGCCTTATTCAAACTCTTATTTTAGTCTATCTTTTGACTAGTGACACGTGTCTTCCATCTCAAATCTATTCTCTCCAACCATATTATTTTAATATCATGTTCACTATACAATCATTTCACTTACGTCATTAACTTTCTTCACCAAGATAAAACACCCATGGGCTATAATTTATTTATACATTATCTATATTCATTTTCAGTATGCATATATCTTGATATATTTTATTCCTCATTGACCATAATCTCTGTATACCCTGGTACATCGTAAGGAAACCTCACTTATTTCCTTACTCCCTAACATCCCTTATACCAAGTTTATTTTCTATCATTTATCAATTGCCACTTTTTGTCCCACATTGTGCTAGGGTATCCTGGGGCACAAAAAATGTCACTTGAGGGGGGATCATATACCAATATCCTTCACTCATCAATCTATTATAAATGTATTATTAGTGTTTACATGTATGTGGTGTGTGAGTTGTAATGATAAATTGTATCTTTATTATGTGTTGTAATATTTAATTGGTTAAAATAATTATGTGTGAGAGAGATCATTCAGTAAGTTACATTATATATTTAGAATGTGATTTCTCGTGATATTATTATGAGTGGTTAAAGGTGATAATGTTTTACTCCTACTTTGTAGAAGACTATTACTATATATATGTAACCTCACTATTTTTGAACATGAATCCAACCTCTCAAAAATATTTCATTTGAAATAATTCTTACAGTGTGTAAATATTAAACAAAATTTACATTTGGTATCATGGTATGTTTAATATTTAGTCATGAGATTCATTTAGAAATGGTTAAGGTTTATTTGAAATTTTTAATATTAAATGATTGTGCATCATTGGGTTTTCCATCTATTGGTGTGGCATAAAAACATAGGCTACTTTGTATGAGAGTTTTCACACCTAGCTATTAATCTCATATATAGATTTCTACACTAGCTAAAGATAATGAAAAACAACAGTAAATCAAAGATAAACAAACTACAAACCTCCTTGTAACTTTCTAATGAAACCTCGATGTAAGGTTGTGTGAAGCTTTGGAGATTGTATAACCTTTTAAAATTATTGATTGTGGATGCTCTTAAATGACCTCCAAAGTGGGGATGCAATTGCTACAAAAAAAACTTTGGGAGATTCCAATATGCAGATATTGGAGCAAAATTGAAAAAATAATTGTGATGTAAATCCAAGAGGATTTGTAAGAGGATGAGATTACATTTTATAGAGGCTAATTTGGTTAGAATTTGGTTACAGATAGTTGAATGCAAATTTTATTTTTGGAAGATGATGGGACCCAATAGTTGTAGGAAGAATAAATGACCTCTAGGGGAAGTAAATGAATTTAGTTAACAACAATTTCATCTGAAAAGGTACTTGTATGTGTAATTGAATTGCCCCTAGATTTCAAGGATTCTAGAAGTGTATTTTAATGGACTGGTGAATCAGAGTTTGTGTGGAGTTGACTGGGATGAGGATGTGGAGTCCAAATAGGGTCCAAGTGGTTTTTATAGTGTGTACAATAGTTAATTAACAATTTAATTAATAAATGATAATTAACTTAGCTAATTTGGGTGATAATGATTAATTTATTTAATCCAAAGGGGTGTGATTGCATGACTAATCAATTTAATTAATCAATCGTAAATGGGTGAATAACATGATGCACTAGGATAAGATAGAAACATGTGTGTAATCTAGGGTGTCTACATTTTCCCTTCTTTAAAGTGCTATTGTGAAGTAATATTACTTTAAAGATAGTAAACACATGTAGAGTAGAAGAAAGTGACACATTTGGATTCCCTGGAAAGTAGGATAACAGAGGAATACACCCTCAAGTGGGTGGATGACACAATAAGGTGGTGGAAAAATGTTTGATAGGAAGAAGAAAAAGGTTTGGAACAAGGATGGGAAAGGACTGTACTTGTAGCATGAGCATAATTTGGAGAATAAATTTAGACTGACATTATTTTTTCTATTACATAATAGATATGTCACCATGATTATGAAATAATACATATGTGCATAAACAAAAACACAAAAAAAAGAAAAGATAAAAAAGGAAACCAAACCCAATATACATAGTAGGTGTAGGCATCAGTGTTAAAAAGGAAGCAAGATGTAATCACACTACTTGCAAGTGTTCCAAAAAGTAAACTTCAACAATACAACACAAATTTGAAAAATAAGAAAATTAGTTATGCCCTTAATGTGTGCCACAATGATGATTAAGTAGATGCAAATGCTCCCAAAGAGGGAATGGGATCATACTAGAAGAGAAGAGTAAAGTGACTCCTTATGAAACTCTTGTTGGATCCATTGTACAAATGATCTAAGTTGAAATTTCCTCAAGCAAAGTTATATCACAAAGGAATTTTTTTTTGTGAATTTCCCCAAGCATAGTTAGCCTATCATGCAAAGGAAATAAAGTGATAGTTATAAGATTGAAATGATCACTTAGGTAGTAGATAAAGGTATGAATTTTTCAAGATTGTGTTGAGATGTTGAAAATTTCACCTTAAGAGTTTTCTAATTGTAGGATTTCTGTGATAAGTAAATGCTTGTTCAAAAATTTTTATAATTTTTTTTGTAAAATTTTAAAATATATGATTTTTTAGGATTTTGCGAGTTTTTGAAAAATTTGATATACAAATTCAAAGAAATGAAAACAAATTAAAATACACATAAAAAAGGAAAACATTCCATGGCTTATTTAGTAAAGCAGGAGGAAAACACAACACGTGCAAGTAACAAAAAGACACAAAACAAGAAATGTGAAAAAACCCAATATGAACAAGGAAGAACCACACCAAAGTTATATGTGAACTAAGATGTGAATAAATTTCCCTACAATTGGTCTAAAACAAAGGTGTAAAAATTACAACAAAATAATAAATTAAAAGAAGCAAAAGCATCGTCATGATGTTGAAAAACTACAACAATAAAACACAATGTGTAAAAACAAAATCTAATGACACTTTGAATGTGTTCTACATTGAGGAACTAAATAGATATGAACACCCTTGAGTGATAGCTTAAAATGCGAGAGGATTAGATAATGATGAAAGTGGAGTGATACTTAGATACTCCAAAATATACTCTTGTCGGATCACATTGAAGTTTGATTTGTATTGGATTAAAATGTAAAATATAAGTGTTCCCCAAGAAAATTTATATTCTAAAAGGGTAAATGATGGCCTCGAGCATAAATATACACCATGGGAAAGAAAAATTATTATCAAAAAATGATCTGGAATGATCATGAGGCATGTCGTAAAATAGATTTTTTTTTTTTGAAATGTGTTATCTAGTTGCTAAAAAATTGGTCAAACATTAATTGAATATTTGATTTTGACAGTTTTGTACTGTTTTTTATTTTTTGGAAAAATATTATTTTTTGTAATTTTGTGAGAAATTTTTAATGTTTTTAAGTTTTGTGAAACATTTTTGATTTTTTTTGGTATTTTACAACTCGGTAAAAGGGTGCACTACTTGAAAACATATGCAAATAATTAGAAGTATTCCATTCCATTGGAATAAATGTAGATGATAAAATGATAGGGTTTTCCACTCTGCTCATGACTGCATAAAACTAGGAAGATGCGAGGGCTCACCACTGAGAGCCAAGAAGAACATGAAAATGAGGTGAATAGTGATATGCAAGTGAAGAGGATGGATGTGAAGACATAAGCTAAAACAATGATCCATATGAGAAAAATATAACTCATCTCTAGTAAATATTATCTGACCGATTCTGGGATGATTCCACTTTAAAGGTTTTGACTCAAATTAGATCCGTTGACAACCTATTGATTGAAAAAATCTAGTAGAAGGAATTGTTCTCTCTTTAACATAAGTAACTTGTTGGGATTTTTTTGATTAAGCAATTTGATTCAGATTTATAAAGTCTTTATTGGTTCATTATTTATTTCTTTTGTAAAGGGGCCTCCTACATATTGTCCCATGTCATCATTAAAATGCAAGGGCTTAACACCGAACACAAAATTTAAGTGAGTAAGGACTTCCTTCATTCCCAGTCTCATACTACTAGTAAAAAGTATGGGCTTATCACTAAAGACCGTGAAGGATGAAAGGTGCAATGATTTTATAGTTTTTTTGTATTTTTAGATTGATTTAATTTACCTTGTTTATTTTATAATGTGCTTGTTGGGAAGGAACATTCTACCCCCAAGTCTCAGGCTTATGCAAATAGTAGGATGTAAGGGTTAAACACTGTATATTGAGATGGGTGGTCAAAAAAGACCAGGTAAGGAAGTTCTAGCTTTCTATTAAAGAGAGATTTTATTTGAAAGGAGGACTTTCCATCAGTAAGATTTGAGACAAAACTGTAGGTAAATTATCTAAAATGGTAGAAACCATAACAAAGATGAGACACACAATGCCTAATAGGAACAAGGTTAACCTTTGTCATGATAGGTAAAGAATGTGAATATATGGTAATGGTATGATTAAGATATCTACCAATAGATGGAATACTTAATTTTTTTTACTCACTTTTCCATTTCTGATTTGTAAACAATTATTTAAGGAACGGTTTAATGCAGAGTTTTATTCTCTTTTTATGATTTTTAATTTTTCAAGGATGAGGGTTTGAAATGGACTCATTAAGAAAGAGGTCCATGTTTATTAAATATTAATGGTCCTAAAAGACAAGACTTGAGTGGATGAAATCCAAGTCAAGAGGGGGAATCAAAAGATTCGATAAGTCTTGAAATATGAGACTTGGGTGGACAAGGTCCAATTCAAAGGAGGAAATAAAAAGATTTAATAAGTCATGTAATGAGAGACATGGATAGACAAAATCCAAGTCAAGAGAGGGAATCTGAAGATTCTATAAGTCTTGAAATACGAGACTTTGGTGGACAAGGTCCAAGTCAAAGGAGGGACGATTAGATAAGTATTTGATGGGACCAAAATACCTATGTGATGTTATAAGAATATTATCGATGCAAGGAATATGTTGATATTCATATTCATATGTGAGTGAAAAAGTGCAAGGAAAGAAGTATTAATCTCTAGATGTACTCCTGAGGCTCCTTATAGGTTATAGAGAGGAAATAATCAATGTTTCTCCTTGTAGGTTAGGGAGTAATTGATTTGATGAAATATTTTCAATTAAAGCGTGAAAAGGTTGTATAAGGATATTCCTAGGTATAAGTACCTCATAAAATGTACACACATAGATGTATTGATAGGTAGGAATTATCATTAATGAGATGGATGCAAGATTGATCATTTGAGGTGTAATGGACATAGGAGGTTGCATTGTTACAGGTGTTCAAGATTTTTTTGGTTGTGTTTTGAAAACAAGACTATAGATGTTAGGCGTAGGATCCATAATGGAAAGAATATAATCAAGATGAAAGGTGATTTATGATGGACCCTCTTCTATTATGTTAAAGGTTTAAAGAGAAGCTTGGAGAAAGGTAAAGCTCTCATTAGGTGTTAGAATATTGTTTTCTAAAATAGGTTCAAGGTCTATTTTGGCGAACGAAAGAAAATTCAAATACGAAGTAGATTGGTTTGAAGGGAGATATACTTGAACTTCATTGTGATATCATTGAATATCAGTATGGATAGAAGTGGGGACAACTGTTAACTCTTCATTTTAAGTTTTGCAAGTTGATGTGTTGTTAGTTGTGAGAGATTCATCATCAAGATTTATGGAGATGGTTTTGTTGTCAATTAAGTCTTGAACATAATGACAAAGAGGTGTACAATGATTAGTAGAATGGCCATCCATGCGATGGTATTGACAATATTTGGATGCATTGTACGATGTAGGATTGGGTTCCCCATTAGAAAATGGTCTCATGGGTGGATATTCAATCATGTTATCCTTTCAATTGTTGAAAGGCATTGCATAGATTTTCTTTGAGGGGTGTAAAGTGATGTTCACCGGTGCATAAAGTAGTATGGACAATATAGGATATGATGGATTTATAATCGACATTGTTTAAGGATTCACCATGTTTGGGAGATGTGCCCTTTGTATCATGGGTAGGTGGTAGATCTCCAATCACTATGTTACCATTGTAAATGAGTTATTCGATGTAACTATGATTTTTTTTGCATATTTCTATTTGATTGTAGTCAATGCGATGAACTCCCAATATGTGTTATGTTTATACCAACTTGGTTTAGGTTCTCCTTCAGGGAAGGGTTGCGTAATAGGGTAAGTGACTATATTGACACGTACAAGATGATTTAAGATGCTTGAAAGAGATTACACCAAAGACATATATTGGATTCAGTTTTAATCATGAGGAGGAAAAGTTTATCTTTTTTAAACCATGATAGATGGTTTAGACTTAATCTATTTTAACTGGTTCTTCTGTAAGTTGCGCACGTTACAATTATCCATGACACCATCATTGCAAAATTATGATTGTGATTGATGTACTTAGGTTTATCATGATATTTTTTAGGGTTATTGTTGTTTTTGTTGTTGTGATGATTATGCCTAGTGTCTTTATAATGATTCAAAATCAAGCCTTTAGAAATGAGGGCTTTTTCAATTTGAGTTTCCTTTTCAATAACTTCCTAAAATTTGTTGAAGTAATATATCTACATGTGAAAGGAAAACTCATTATTAAGGTTAGGGACAAAGATGTTAACCATTTTTTTAGGGATTAAAAATAGGAATAATCTTAAGATTCCTCAACATTGGTGTAAAAAATTGGGCAAAGCTATCGATTTTTCATTATTTGGCATTGAAAAAATACATCATTGTGACTTCAGAGTCAAGATTAAAATAATTTTTTTTAGGAGCTTATCTGAGAGGCCCACAAAGGTAGATGTAGATCCCTTTGGAATGTGTAAAACCTAATACAAATTTTTTTCTTTCTAAAATCTTAGGAAAGAGGCACAAGAGAAAGATATCGTTATAAGCCACCTCTTGGCATGCCATGAAGAATTATTTGACATGCTCTCTAGGACCATTTTTTCCCTTTTATTTTTTAAATTTGGACGTCTCGAAAGAGCATGAGAAGGGTATGTGTAATATTTCCATGTTGAAATGGTATGCACACAATTCATCAAAATTGAATTGTTTGCATTTTTTTTGCATGGTCGAAATGAAGTCCTTCATCATTTTCCACTCTTGAGAAAATGGCAAATTAGTTTGTAGGATAAATGGTGATTTATCATTATTATTATTGTTTTTCTTGTTATTGGTATCATAATGATTTTTAAAGGTGTCATCACTTTTCTTCATGCATTCAATACCTTTAGTATCATTGTTAGTGATTGTAGAGGACATAAGATCCAATTGTTTCGTCATTGCATTTATTTGATCAAGCAAGGACTTGTTGGGATTAGAAGAAGAAGAGTTAGATTTACCTTTATTATCATCATTTTATTTACTTGGTCCTTCATCTTCATGTTTATTTGACTTGATTGGTTGACCCTTAGGGAATTTAGGTTATCCTTTTAATTCTTTCAATTCATCCTCATCAAATTCCAAGGGAAATATTGCTCCCATTGTGAGGAGACAAATAGGGAATTGGTATTTTTTTGTCACAAAGTGGAATCAATGGAAAGATTATTAAGTCGATCTTCATCTTTTTCATCAGAGATGGTATGGAAAGGATTTATTTCCTTCCATTAAAAAGGGCTATAATTGCGATGTAATGTTCCCACCATTGTTTAAAATATGGGATGAATGAGAAGAGGTGTGATATAAAACTTGACCTTAGTGAAGTGAATTATAAGATGTAAGAGGGGAAAAGAAGGAAAAAACTTGTCTCTAGAAAAATGAGTGCTAAGAGGGAGGATGCAAAAAGGGTTAGTTGATTGCAAGACTCTTAACAAAATGATAGTTATGAGAAAATGGACTGAAAGAGGTTATATGTGCTCTACTCTGTAACAAAAATGGATGTTAAGGGAGAAGAGACTTGACAAGGTGAATGTTATGTAACGAAAAGATGTAAAAATATTAACTCTTAATAATATGGGTGTTAAGAGGAATGAAAAGGGTGACTTCACAAAACTTAAAAAAAAAAGAGTGATGTAAATGTGGAAGAGGGGAAAATGTTAGTGTAAAGTAATTTTAGCAAAATGAGTGCTAATAAATATGAAGAGGTTTGAAAGGCTTCATAACCCTTTACAAAGTGGATGTAAAGAGGGAAGAGGTGAAAGACGGTTAGTTTTATCAACTTGTGAAAAAACAAGTACTGCAATAGGATACTTAAAACATGATGAGAGATGTTCAAATCTTAACAAAAAATGTGTTAAGGGAAGAGACTTAGGAAATGTGATGAATTTTCTCCTATTTTAAAAAGGTGTTTGTTAAAAGAGGATACTTAAGAAGATGATGAAATATGTCTACTATTAACAAAAGTGTTTTGAAAGAGGAGACACAACAAAGAAATGTGAGCACCTAAAGAATAACAAAGTGAATGCCATCACAAAAAGTGAATAAAAAATGATGAGAAGGTATGGATCTTACAAAACTGGAGATAAGATACAAGGGGAAAGTGATTGATTAATGATATCAAAGTGAATGCTTTAAAGAGAGAGGTGGAGAAATAATGAAAAATATTGATAATGCAAAAAAGTGATTATTAATTATGAGAACGTAAGATGATATGAGAAAGATGGTGAAGATGTCACCAATTCAATAAATGTGAAATGTGATGATGTAAGATGATGAGAAGATTAAAGTTTGATAAGGGTAAGTGTCAAAATTTAAGACGTATGAAAATTAAATATCAAGGTGATCAAGAATCACAATGTCAAAACTTAGATGAATAAAATGAAAGTGCTCAAGTTTGAATATGGATGTTCGTAACCCAAGACTTAGACACATTTACAAAGCAACAAGGTGGATGAGAGAAAAATGTTAATGAGAAGAGTGAAACATAAGTGTGTAACACTCAAGAAAAATCATGTGGTGAAATTTGGCATCTACCTTAAAATGGATTAGACAAGGTGTGGCTTCCAAGGTGGTTCACTCAACTGGGTGTTATCAATATACTTGAGCGAGTGTGGTGCTATTTGTATCTATCAGCTTTAATTTACTCCCTTTGAAACAATGAGAAAAGATATTTCTCAAATGAATCACACTGGGGTCTCCACTAAGGAAATTTGTGACTCTAATATCACAAAGTGCACTAGTCAGTTGGGATGGGGTTCCCATTTCGTCAGCCAGTTCCCTCAATGTGTTGACTACTTTTTGGTTCCTGTGGTACTCCTCAAGTGATTTTTATGGCTTAAGCCAAAGCACTTCACAAAATTATGGTGGTTAGTAAATAGAATTTTCAACTTCACCTATAAATATAGTGCATATATTTAATTTTATCTTGATTAAAAAATATTCCTTGAACACAATGAATTAGTAGTTTAATTAACTCATGAGCTAGGCAACCTGTAGTTAGTATTTTTGAGTGGTCTTTACAATACGGTCATGCAAATGAGTGTTAGTAGTTTTACCGATGTAGAAAAATAGGAAATAATGAGAAATCACACAATCATGTTTTAGATTCTCAAGATCACTTGTAAAAAGTGCGAGAGAAGTACATAGATGTGAAGGGTTGCAAAATTTTTCACAAAAACGAAAAAAAAATACAATGGAAAAACATACAAAACATGATAAAAATTATTAGTTTATGATGCAAAATGATTAAATGTGTGGAAAAATCACTAAAAAGTGACAAAAAGTGGACATATATGTCCGATTACACTAGATTAACAACTTTCAAAATTAGTCTGAATTAACGAAAGTGATAAGAAATGGAAATAAAATAGGTCGAAGCAAGTGCATGATGATAAAAAGTTGAGAAGGTGAAAAATAGATTAGATGGGAAACATCTAATAGCCCTATAAGATAAAGTTCAATAATTAGTTTGATAAACTAAAATGTGGAATTATTCTAAGTTGATATAATATTAAGAACATTAGTAAATAATAGATAAATTCATAAATAAAATGATCAAACCAACTAAGTAAATAGAAATGTGAAACCCTGATGAGAAAAGAGGATTATGAAGAGCTTAGTTGATTCAATGATTGTTTGAATCTAGGTCACACTGAAGACTAGATAAATAGAATGCAAGAACAAATGTAAAAAATCTTCAGAAATCATAGATCTAGAACTGTATGTTGGACTGGGGAATCAGGAGATGAATAGGGGCACCCATGGGCACCCTAGTCTAAGAAATGGGTCCCTGCTATGTGGAAATAACATAAAATCCTCCTATGAGGTGTTGTTGAATGACAACCTATGTTCTCTTCTTATTGCATTAAATTCACTGAACTACGTTAGATGTCGTTGTAAATAAGAAGTGAAGATGAAACTTGCAAAACCTCAAGACAAGAATCAAACCTATAAAAAAAGAAAAGATGCATATGAAGTGATTAAACTGTTCTCAGTGGCCACAATGGTGGACTTACTAAATGATTATTGCACTACATCTCAGACCCGATGTAGTTCTATGTGTGTGTGTGTGTGTGTGTGTGTGTGTGTGTGTGTGTGTGTGTGTGTGTGTGTGTGTGTGTGTGTGTGTGTGTGTGTGTGTGTAATCATGCCCTAGGTGCTCTTGTGTCAGTTGCACTTTGTGAAAGTTGTGAGTAATAACTATGTGTAGAAATGTAATAAAATGGTGGATGAAATAGAATAAACTTTCCTTATATGCAGTGTGACACAAATGAACCAACCTTGTGCCTTGTGATGGATCTAGATGGATGAAAATGGAGCCTTTGATAGATGTAACCTTAGGTGATGATAGTAGTGCTTAGTGCTTGGTCTCTCATTATGGTCTCATACCTTTATATTTATATGGCTCTGTTGTTCTAATTTTTTAGTGAACCCCAAAAAGACTGACCACTAAAAAGATAGAAAGCTCAAACAACTAGAAATTTCCCAAAAAGTTTTGGGAAAGTGTAAAATTTCTCAGGGAACCCCAAATGGGACCAGGGCACCTGGGGCACCCTAGTATGGGGCCATTGAGTTCCCCATTCTAGAGGTATAATTATGTAAAACAAAAAAAACAAATACTTGGCAAGTATATGTCTAAAGGTTGCCAATGATGATAGAAAGTAAATTAAAATTTCCAAAGGATAAGGGGTTAATTAGTAATTTCTTCACTCAAAACCCATATGAATAGTAGTATGAGACCTAGGACTAAATAATTCATAAATTGCATGTGATTTTATGTCTATGTTTTCCCCCACGTTATGTTGGTGAGCAAGAACGATTGGTAACATAAAGTAAGATAGAGATGTGTACCTGATATCCATGTAGAGTGATGTAGGAAGCATGTCGAAATGACTAGATAAAGCATGGAGTGAAAAAAATATAGAATGTGGAGACTGAATATGTAAAAGAGTAAAAAGTGATAAGAGTGAACCTAGGATAGGAAACACGTGTGTAGTTACCAATGTGTGTGATGTACCTGCATGTTAGTATGAGGTGTGTGCTACTGCATAATGTTGTTTTTGTTGTTTTTGACTGCTTACTTCTCATACGGTCAGACCTGCAAGGAGAATATGATCAAGTAGTCAAATATGCATACGTATATGTCAAAAATGCATGTAAATATGTGTATACATAGTAAAAAAATGTAAATGGAAATGAAAAATGCAAACAGTAACATGTGCACCTGATTCGTGATGAGAGAAGGGGTGAAAAAAGGATATCCTATACTTCAAGTTTTTTGGGTGATCTCACACTACTCGGGTTGAAGAAGTGTAGGGAGAAAGCTGCATTATTATCCAACTTGTAACTACTTCCCTAAAGATGTATGAAGATATCTTTGTAACTACCTTGTTTTTTGGGTGATTTTATGCTGATTTACATGAAGTAGTGTAGAGAGGAAATCTGACCATATCCTCTGACCTATAAATACTCCCCAAAATGTCTAAGGATAAACTATGTCCCTGTAAAATCTACTGAGGTATACGAGGTTCATAGACTAGTCTAAACCCACTTGCTATTTCATAAGCCACAATGTCAAGGATGGAAAACTGAATTGAACTATACTCGATAAAGAGCACTAAATATTTTGTAAAAAACCAATATGATGGTGTTTCCTCTTTAGGGACCACATGCAACATCACTGATAGGAGAATGCATCCACAAAAAAGGACAAACCACATAAACTGTGCCTTGTAGGGGGAAGGGAATGTGCTTGGTAGAAACCAAGGCACACATAAACAAGTGGCTAGAAAAGAAATATTAGTATGAATAAACATGCATGTAAAATAGACAAGTGTATAAGCTATCACATACAATGTAGAAGCTAGAAAGCTAAGTAAAAACACGTAAGAAGACAAATCATAGAACACTAAAGTGGGTTGATAAACATGGGACACCACTCATGATGTTGCAAGACACTTATGGCCACAATGGTCACATACAAAAAACAAGTGTACATACACCAAACAAAGGGAAAGGCTCACATGTAAATAGAAAATAAGAGAAAAACAATAGCCAAAGACAAACAACATGATAGCCATGGAAGTAAATAATCATCCAAACAAATGCTACACATGAAGCACCCATTAGCATGTCAGAAATATAACCCATATGTGTCAAAAAAGTGTATAAGAAAGTAATGTAAAATGCTAAGTACAGAACAAAACAATAGTACCTATAAGAGACAAATGTGGATGCCTTAAAAAACTATTATAGGAGTGGTAGGAGGAAAGCATCCATGTTGGTTGTGTGAGTGACCTATATATATGATCACAACTAAAAAGGGATGTGAACCCGCATGTGTGTATGGTAAAGATAATGATATATAAGAGATCTAAATAGCATGTGTAATAAGTGAACATGAACAAGAAAATGTAAGTAAGAGTTAAAAGTAACCAAGGTATGCAACATGTTGTAGATGGATGGAATAGAATGTCCAGATGGATAATAGGATCCACACTTTCCCTCCTTGAGTGAATGGAAGTGTATAAAGTCAGGCTCATTTAGTATGCCCCCTCAATAGTCAACAATGAACCAAAAATGAGAGAGCGTCATCAGAAAATGGTTGTAATGTGTGTTTTGTGTGTAACACGCTTTGTGATGAGTGTGTATGTGTAGTGTTGATAATATGTGACCTATAAATATTATGAGTGCATGAACCTATAACCGAAGTGTATATGGCGACAAGATGATCGAAAGATAGTGATGATGTATCCTAAAGCATATATCACTACTAAGTGAATAAATGGAGTGGTGATGTATCCTAAATCATTTACCAATACAAGATGATGGAATAGGTGACCATTTATCCTATAGTCATATGTCACTAACCTAGCAATTTTGCATGATATAAAGTTGAGTGAAGAATGCATGTGTGTATGATAAGGTCCATTTGATTAGTAAAACCTCAACACTCGAGAATGGACTAAGGAACTAGATTATGTCATTAGGATAGTGAGTATAATGCATAGAAGAAGATGTAGGACGTGTGATGATTAATGATGACCATGTGATGTGCAATGTATAATGTATAATATGTAATGTAAGAATGCTTTGTCTTATGTAAAATGAGGATTATCTGATGCAATATTCTTAGATTATAGGAGTGTGACATATGTATTATGAAGACTAATATGATGTATGATGTATGATGTATCGATGCACAAATGGTGAAATGATGTAGACTAAATTTAGATTTTATGATGTAATATGTAAGACATATGACGTGCAAGATGTATGAAGATTAACAATGTTTGTTATTTATTGTCTAGTTTATGGGGTTCATGTGTAGTATTCCCTTAATAGTCAAGTGTGAACTGAATCACACAGAGTGTGTCATTAGGTAATGGTTGATTTATGTGGTGTAGATGACTATGTAAATGTTATAATATTGATATATGTAAATGGGAGTGTGTGAAAACTTTTGATATTAGGTTGATGGGGATGGGGATAATGTGTAAATGTTATGCCCCACAAATAAAGAAGATAAGAAATCCACCATGTAATTTCATCCAAGAGATCGTTAGTTTTAGGGTCAAAATCATATGGATAGGCATTATATGACTTGATAATCAATGGTGTCAAGTTGATAATGTAATGAGCCTTTAAGATGTAAGTTATACATACTCATAACATATTCCTCATCAGTGAAAGGAGGAAGCGGACTAACAATGTGCATACCATTGATGAAATTTTTGTATAGAAAAGAAATGATATTGTAAATAAATACATGAACAAAATGAATGAGGAAAGAGATGTCTATATGATTATAGGATCAAGAGTACCCACAATGTAATGAAGCCATGATTTCCCTAATGTAATTAGAGAAGCTTGAGGATCGCGTGTGAGAAATATTGCATAAGGTGAAAGACATGGAGGCCATAAGTGGTCCATGATGTGAACAAACCTTGTAATAAATATGAGGAAAGTATGGTGTAGGATAAAGGTCCTCAAAAGAAAAGCCTAATCAAGCCAAACCTTCAGGTGTTCATATAGTGTCATCATAAGTAGGATCAAATGGAATATACTCTTGAGTCCCCAATATGAATTATTAATGAAAAAGTGTGCAAGTAAAAGGTGGGCATGCTGGTGGAGGTGGTAAATGTGAAGGAGTAGGTGATAGAGTGATGTTCATAGGCTAGACAAACTCTTGATAAGGAATCATAGTAGTAGTACTAGTAGGTGGTGTAAGAGAGACTTCATATTTTCTACACAAATGACACCTTTGAGTGGTTGAAAATGAGGTAGTTCATACATTGGTTGAGGTTCGTTAGTAATATTAGTATGCAGGATAGGAATAATAGTATTAGGATCTCATGGTCACAATATTTGTAAGTGTCATAGTCACAAAGGAAAATATATTCAACACCCTCATGTATGAATTTGAAACAACAAATGTATGGTAGAAGCAACGATCTTACATGGAATGAATCCATGGCCTACCAAGAAAAAAATTATATGAGCCCTAACAAATCAGTGAAAAAGAAGACTCTGTGGACATTTTTTGGCCCTACAATAATAGGAAGAAGAACATGACCTATGCATGGGTGAACCAAACCATCATATGCGTGAAGTGAGAGAGAGGATAGACTAACATCATGAGTAGGAAATACTTATCTTGTCAATAAATGACATGGGACATAAGTTGAGTTCAAATCCATTGTTAAGTAAAGTACACTTAATACCCATATCGAAGATGTGAATCATGATATGTAAGGGTGGGTAATTGTCAAAAGTGTTAAGATCGGGAGGAAGATTAGACTTGAATGCAATGTGCTAAGAAAATGCATCTACAAAAGTTTTATAAAGTGAGTCAGTATGCATATCAAGCATGAATGTGAGTAGTAGTAAGAAGATGTTGGACTCTATGCCTTACATTAGGATGTGCAAGAAAATAATCACTGTATTAAGATGCTCATGATAAATATACATTTAAGAATGATAAGCCAAGAATGGGGATCCTAAAAGTGTGAATATAAAATTTGGGTTCACCAAAATGATTAACTAAAATTTGGATTTATTCTAAGTGTAATATAATATTAATAAAAATCAGTAAATGACATGGATAATTGCATAAAGAAAATTATCGAAGACAACTAAATAAGTAGACATATGAAACCCTAATGATGAAAAGACGGTTAAAAATAACTTAGGTGATTCAAAAAAGGTGCTTGGACTTGTGTAAAAGTGAAGAACTAGGATAAATAAGAGTACAGGAAACGAACCACACAAAAGATACATGAGAGCACATAATAGGAAACATTAGCTCTTTTAGATGGCCTCGGGTGCTTGGAGAGGGACAATGGTTCCTGTGGGCACCCTGGTCTAAGATATGGGAGTCCTGTGTCTGTGGAAATAGCCTAAAATCCATCCTCCTTTGGTTTCCTTGGATGTTATAATGTGTTCTCTTCTTGTCACACTAAATTCACTGAACTATGCTAGATCTTGCTGTAAATCAAAAATGAATGTGAAAACTATAAAACCCCAAGACAAGCATAAAACCGCTAAAAAAAAGAACAGATGCATATGAAGGGGTTAGGCCATCCTCAGCAGCCACAATGGCAGACTTACTATCTAAGCGTTGCACTACATCTTAGACCCGATGTAGTTCTGTGTGTGTGTGTGTGTGTGTGTGTGTGTGTGTGTGTGTGTGTGTGTGTGTGCGCGTGTGTGCGTGCATGCAATCATGCCCTATGTGCTCTTGTGCTAATCACACTTTGTGAAAGTAGCAAGAAATAACTATATGTATGTTGGTAAGAAAAATTGTAGGGTAGAAAAATCTTTGGGTTTCTTTCCAACCCTCTAGAAGTTGAAGTCCCTCTACTTAGATGGTGCAACTTATGTATTTACAAGCACTTTAAAAAGTGGATTTTTCCTAGTGGCCTTGCGGTTAGGGATCTAACAAGGGCACTCGACTGACCCTACAGAAAAGATAACAATCTCTTGCTAGAGATGAATTTGTTAAGAGAGTAGGAAATGGAGTGAGAATGTTAAGGGGGAGAAATGAATGTCACAAATAGATGTTCAAATCCCTGCGCACACTAGTTAAAAATATTACACATGTATTTTTAAAGAAGAAGAAAACATGATTTTGGGGCTACTGGCTAGAGGAAACCATACATACAAAGACGTACACATTCGTATGCCTTAGAAAACATAAAATACTTCCTTTATTGGCTTGCAAAATCACAGTTGTATATAGTGAGGAATTGAAGAAATGTGAGGTGGAGAAAACAAAAGAAAATCAGCTATCTCTTTTTTCCTTCACAAGAATCACTCTCTCATGAGATTACAAATTGACAACTAGCTAAGAAGAATCCCAAATGAGGGGCTTGTTACAATTTATAGAGAAGGATTGACTCTTCATCTTCCTGGTAACATTTCATATGCCCTATTTCTAACTTTATAATTTTCATATTTCTAAAAATATTAAGTTCCTTTTATAAGATTAAGGTGACTTAATTTTACATTATGTTTTTAAATTCACTTTTAATTGACTTAAAGGCATATTAAAAAGTGAAATCCCATCATGAAATTAGAACATTGAAGAGAGAGAAAGTTTGGGGAAAATGAAGAGAAGAGAGAGAAGAAATGAGATTTTACTCCTGATGAAGTCCATTGATTCTGACCATTGGAATGCTCTAATGCAATGAAACTCAGAATCTATGAATCCTTTACACCCTGAGAAATTCCTTTGGATGGTTCATAGACACCTTTTGTTAAGTTTTTAAGAACACTATTGAATGATTTTTTTGATGACAACAAACACAACTCATGAAGACCCCTTCTAAAGAAATAGGATCTCAAAAAATGACCCTATCAGGCTGAATGTAATGTTATTCAATGATCGAAACCTTCACCTCACACATGATACTTCTGTAACTAGAGCCAAGAAGTGAGTGTCAAAAGACACTATTGAGTTCCCTGAGATGGATCTCAAATGCCTTGTGAGAAATGACTATGATGATCCTGAATGATGATGTTGACCTGAATGATCCTCCCTCTATGTCTCATTGTGTAAAAACCACCCTTTGAGTGTGACTTACTATTAATAGCAAGTTCCCAGATGGGAGAATTACTATTTTTAGTAAGAGGTGATTTTTTCCTCTTCTTGACCATCTTGATGTGATGAACTTATTCATTCACTCCTATGTACGTTACCTTCTCCTTGACCACTTCTTGGGGTGACTTACTATTTCTAGTAAGCACCCATACAGGGAACTTACTATTTTTAGTAAGTTTTTTTTGTTTTGTTTTCTGCTCTAGACAATTGTTTTGACTTCTTGATGATCCTTAGTGAATGATGATGAATTTCCAAACATAAAAAGTCTGTATAAAAGTCTTACTATTTTTGGAAAGTGGATTTTTGGTGCTTGGTTTATGATGGAGCACATATTTTTGGACTCATATTTTCATCGCGATCTTATCCTCCAAATTTTCACTTGATGTTTCCTGCCAGAAAGATTGAAAACAAAAATGAAATATTTACCTAGCAAGAGTTTCAAGCACAAAGCTACCATGACAGCCATTAATGGAGTCATGAAGATTTTTTGCAGCTCTAATTTTCACCTCTGATTATGATGAAAGTGACTCCATTGGGACAGGTTTTTGACTTGGAGTCAATGGGAAAACTTCTAGCTTGATTCCATTGTCGGATTGATGGGAAATTTGACGAATCTGAGCTAGGGCATGAAAAGTGGTTTTCTATTGGAAAAAATGATTCAGGGCACCATTTGATCTCCTATTTATTGCATCTTGATCATCTTGAAAAATGAGGAATTCTGCAAAAGATGACATCTCAATTCATGCTCTAGATTGAGAGAAACGAGCATTTCCCCGTTTTTTGACTACGAGGGTTTTCTGATGAAAATATTATTTTTCTTCATTTTTTCACCATTTTAATCCATTATTTTTGTGGTTTTTGTGTCTTTGGATAAAGATGGATTTCTTGGAGTGGTTTTAACAATGAAGGCTAGGAATTTTGGGGAAATTTTGACAGCATTATGGCAAGGTATGGAGATGTGGGGGAGAAATGTAAAAAATGGCTATCGCCTAATATTTATATGCCAAATTGGAAGGGGGGGGATGGGATGATTTTTTTTGTCCCTTTCATAAATTTTTCCAAAGGGATGAATGTGACATCAATTTCCACTTCGCATCTCATCGCAACACTTGTTCGTTTTTTATTTTATGTGCACTTTGGAGAGGGGCTGAACTTTAGCATTTGGGAGCTGAATTTTGGGGGCATGAGGAATCAAGGGGCTTA
Organism: Taxus chinensis; assembly: GCA_019776745.2. Lineage (NCBI taxonomy): Eukaryota > Viridiplantae > Streptophyta > Pinopsida > Cupressales > Taxaceae > Taxus > Taxus chinensis. The sequence continues at coordinate 376,053,275 of CM034154.1, read as the reverse complement.
AGTGGGATGAATTAATTTTTTGTACCCTATTTACATTTTCTAAATTTATGAAAGGTATATGAAATTTCCTTGCGTATGTGGAGTTCACACTTAGCAAACATGCGTGCTGGGAGAGGGAAGGCTCAAACTAGCTCTCAAGGGCTTAACTGGAAATATAGGAGGTCACATTGGTTTTATAGGGGCTTAAAAGGGTTGGGTGAATTTTTTTCCATATGTATCTTTTATAAAGGGATGAAAGGTACATTAAATTCCTCCAGTCTCTTGGTGCTGACACGTGTCCACCTTGAAAAATGACTAAGTACCGAAGAGCGCCCCTTGAGAGCGAACTTGTGAAAGCCATATTTAGAGTTCCCAGTGGATGTTTTTATGAAATTTTATATGATTATGAATGTAAATGTGATACACAAAACAACATATAAGATATAAGGGTTCATAATTGGAGGTTATTCAGAATTAATTAATTTACAATTAACCATGCATAATCAAAACAACACATTAATACTTGCAACAACGATAAAAAATCTAAAAATAGCTCAAATACATAAGAGGATATGACCACTTAGATGTATACCAGAATAAAATAGAATTGATCTTAGATGTTCAATTCCATAGGATATATAGGTTATATCTGAGGCTGAAGATGCTTTATTTTTGAGAACTGGAACTAGAAAGTTCTTCCTAAAGCTGTACGAATGTAAACTATTGTATAACATTGTGTATTCTTAATGCCTATGGTCATGAGAACCCGTATTATGGTGATCTTGGACATTCTTATAGCAACATTCTGTAACTTTTTGTGCCCTTCACTTATTTATAAATATGATTCATTGTATGTTAATCTCCCTTGAATACTCCTCACAACTTGATGTATTTTTTTCCTATCAATGATGCTACAGGGGTAGTAGCACAAGTCCTAGGAATACTTGATAATAGCCCTTCATCAAAATTGCTCTATTGTTTGAATGTTCCAAAAGGATCCTAAATTACCTAGTGTGGTGAAAATTTGACTATACTTTGCAATCAACCATCTACTGAGACACTTGAAATCCACAGTATTGGATTATATTCCCTTGAATAAGATCAACCCTCATGTAGTTATCCTAGATATATATGCAAGTTTGAAAATATTTGACACTGTGGTCCATTGTCTTGCTTGAAAATTGGAAATTTTCCTATTGCACATTTCAGTGAAAAAAGTGTAGAAATGTAATAAAATGGTGGATGGAATAGAATAAACTTCCCTGTTATAGAATTTTATACAGATGAACCAACCTTTTTCCTTGTGATGGAGCTAGATGGATGAAAATGGATCCTTTGATGGATGGAACCTTAGGTGATGATAGTAGTGCTTAGTGCTTGATCCCTCATTCTGGTCTCTTAACTTTATATTTATACATTTTTTTGTTCTAATTTTGTAATTAACCCCGAAAAGGGTGAACAATAAAAAGATAGAAATATCAAATGGCTAGAAAGTGCCCAAAAAGTGGCAGGAAAGTGTAAAAAGGCTCAGGGCACTTGGGATAACCTAGTAAGAGGTAGAATGATTGAAAAGGACAAAAATAGATTGGGTAAGTACGTACTAAAGGTCCGCAGTGATGACAGAAAGAAAATTAAAATGGACAAAGGATAGGGGTTGATTAGTACTGTCTTCACTCATAAAACATATGAATAAAAGTATGATACTGTGACTAAATAATGCCTGAAGTGTTTGATTTTGTGTCTACATAGTCTAGTTCGCTAAAAAGATGAAAAAATAATAATTAAAAGGTTCCTAATAGAAATTAATTAAACAAAACCAAAAAGTACACTAAATTAGAACGAATGAGTTGATTAGTTAAACCAATGTTTTTTGTTTTGTGTTTGGTACTAAAGTAAACTTTTGGCAATAAACAATCTAATTTAACGAATGAATAAAATTAAAACACACATAAGGATAATAATAAAAAGATTAACTAAGATAAATTCTTAACTTAAGATAAAAATATAAAAATATAAAAAAGAACAAACCCTAAGTTTTTAAACTATATTATAAATCGAATGCTATAGATTAATTTATAAACCTAAAAAACTATGAGGTGTCAGACTTTATTATTTTTTCATGGTTTGTTGCAGGTTGAAGCATTGAGTGAGCGACATGCACAGGGAAGTTCAGGAGCTATGGTGAGGGTTCGTAGGGAAGGGATGGCTACGTAGGGAGGGTGGCATAGAGAGGGATGGCAGTGTGAGGCCAGGTAGAGTGTTGAGTGGTGAGGGTTCACAGGGGGTCAGTGTATGGGATGGGTGATTTAGGAAAATCTGAAAAGCTTAGCTTGGGGGAAGGGAACTCGACAGAGTCAGGGTATGGTTTAGGGCTCAGGGGGTGGAATCCAGGATCAGGGTGAGTCCTGTAGGGTAGGTATTTGAGTTTGTGGCGAGTTGAAGGGAGGGGTTGGGTGTAGGTAGGTTAGCATAGGTAGTCTGCGGGGTGGGGAGCTGGGGGGAACTCGTGGGGAGTTGGGAGGATGTGGATTGGTGAGGGAGTTAGGGGAGCATATCAAGGAGGAAACTCACTAATCTGCATGGGGAGGTGGGGTGTGTATGGGAGCAGGGAGGGTAAATAGGGATAGGGTTTTAAGTTTATTTTTATTCCTATTTTTTCTTTAATTTATTTTTTTACTAATTTTCCTAATAAAATCTAATTTGTTTGATGTTTTTGTGAATGATTTTTAATAGGGTACAACAGTTAAAAAAATTAACTATAACTAAGAATGCAACTAAACTTGGAGGAAAATCACCTGTAAACACACACGGGATCATATTTTAAAAATAATTTATTTTTACTTTGAAATTGGAACAAATACCATAAATCAATATAAAATTATAAAATTACTGGTAAGAATATGTTATATTTTTTATCTTATAAACTATGGTTGTTTCCAAATGATCTTAGGAGCTTCCACAATACAGAAACACACCAATAGTAAAATTAATAAAAAAAATGAAACAAAAATGGAATAATATGGGTGTGAGTCCCACCGGGCATGCCAAAATAAAGACAATGAAAAATAATAGTAAATGGAAGATAAACAAATTGCAAACCTCCCTATAGCTTTCCAATGCAACCTCAATGTAAGGTTGAGTGAAGCTTTAGAGCTTGTATAACATTGTAAAATGACTGATTGTGGGTTATCTTGAATGACCTCCAAAGTGGGGATGTAATTACTATGAACACATCTTTGGGAGCTTCTAATATGAAGATATTGGAGAAAAATTGTCAGAGTAATTGTGTTATAAATCCAAGAGGATTTGTAAGAGGATGAGATTGCATTTTATAGAGGCTAAGTTGGTTGGAATTTGGTTACTTATAATTGAATGCACATGATATTTTTAGCAGTTGAGAGGACTAAACAATTGCGGGAAGAATAAATGCCATGTAGGGTACTAAATGAATTTAGTTAGCAGAAGTTGCATCTTGAAAGGTGGTTTTACATGCAATTGAATTTCCCCCACCTTTCTATAATTCTAAAAGTATAGTTTATTGGACTTGTGAAGTGGAGTCCATGTGGAGTTGACTGGAATGAGGATGTGGAGTCCAAGTAGGGTCCAAGTGGTTTTTATAATGTGCACACTAATTAATTAATCATTTAATCAATAAAAGAAAATTAAATAAGCTAATAGAGGTACTAAGGATTAATTTAGTTAATCCAAATGGGCGTAAGTGCATGAATAATTAATTTAGTTAATCAATTGTAAAGGAGTGAATAACATGATGCACTAGGATAAGATGGAAACCAGGGTGTAATTTAGGGTGTCTACACTAAATATTAGCTAGTTATAGTTTTTTGTGAACAATCAGTTAGTACATGTATGCATGAATTATGCAACCAATAATATTTCATATCTTCATATTTATATGTTATCAAACTGTAGTTTGTTTGAGAAACAAACGATGTAACGTCCTCAATTTAGTACATTAGAACAAGAATTTTTTTTGATAGGTGCATCCTAGTTCTAAATACATAATTTAGTACTCTCAGATCATAAAAATAATTCTTAGAACAGATAACCATATGCAACTATGATGACTCAGAGTACCTCTTATCTATTCATTCCATGATGCGGTAATCTACCGATCTATTCATGAGTATAAAAGAGTTGGCATTTTTATTTTAACACATCACTCTTGCGGTTCTCTTCCCTAATCCAGGATTCAGAATGCTCTATCCAAGGAACCTATCTGAATCATTGTTACCATTATTCATCGGCATCTCTTCCCTCAGACTAGGTGACATGGGACAACGCAATCAATAGCTTGCGATACATTGGCCAAAGATTTGAAACATACTACTTATGTATCGTATTCCTTGATGGCATACTCGTCAATCTGGAATACATCCTTCACCCCATTCCTATGTTATGTAGAATGTCTTACACTGACTTCTGTCAGCCTCCCCTGTCCCAAGTTATTCACTCAGGAACGGATTAATAATATGACAATGATATAAGGATGTTCCCAAGAACTAGGGATACGCTGACATACTGGGTCAACCCTAGTTAACCTTGTGTGTCAAGTTACCCCGAGTCTCCAGGGTGGCCTCGTATCATGACCATATTCCTAACCAGTCCCGGAGTAAAAACTTGTTCGAGTTAAGGTGTAAATATTAATGATAAATGCAAAGGGTGTCGCCATAAGTCACCTGCATTGTTGTATCTTCGAGAAGATCCTAATCTTCTCGAAGGTACAACCCTGTAGTTGACTTGTGCCATCAACTTTCAATTCTGCCTCAAAAAGATCTACTTAACTTTAAGGTGTTACTTACGTTGAGTTAAAGTTATACTTTAAGATGCTCCTTTTAGGGTAGTCTTTTCCCAACCCTTGGGTTCCTCACCTAAGAATTGCCTTTCTTATTAAGACCCATTTCACAAAGAGAAGTTATTAAGATTTCAGGTCTCATCAAGGAGTTCATTGATAAACAGTAATATAAATGAACAAAATTGGGCAATAGCCCTAAATCTTCTCATAAGGTTGCTAACCATACCCTTTTAGGTTTATATCAGTTCTCATAACTGAAATACATCTTACTTATTAGTATTAAGATATAGTGATTTAAAATCAAATTAAGGTGTTGTCTTGACTTAGACCAAGATTGGGGAGTAATAATTTATTCAGCTCGTTCAGCTTCCTGTTGAGGTTTATTTTAACCTTAGCTTCTCGAAAGACAGTGATCTAAATTCCAATTTAGCTTTAGATAGAACATAACAGAACTACTAAACATTCACAAGTATTCAGTCACATAATCTTTGCAAAGCTTACTTAGAGAATCCCAAATGTCTCCAAGGTATACAATAATAACAATGCTCTTAAAATCATTCGAACCGAAGAAGTTCAATCCATCAAGATACGAATGCAAACACATAAGTAACAAATACCTCATTTCATTCATTTTTAAGCTAATCAAATACATTTTATGCATTCAACATATTTGATACAATACTCAACAGCAAAAGAACATCTTTCTTCAAGTAGTACATTTAGAGAATCAAGTTGGAATTCATCATAAAACCAAATCAAACAATCTGAACATCATATCAGATGTGCGTGCTTTTACCACTTATGGCAACCATCTGCAAAAATTGTCAACACGGGTCAGTTCGGTGAACTGAGCATGATAAGCACTGATTCTTAAAATAATTGCAATCCACCAATTGTTCTCATTAAACAACCTGTTTAAATGAAATCATTTCTTCAAATTCCAAACATAAATCAGGTTATTCATATTATTATATTAGAGACTAAGAACAAATGAATACAACCATTCTAAAGACAGCAAAACTCCTACCATAATGTTTCTAACAATTACTCAAAGGTAGTTTATAACATTCAACAATCTCAACTGTCGTAATTTCCTTTTAATCATACATTATTTTAATGGTATTGACAAGTATACCTACTTATACAGCAACACACATTTTATACCAGTCTCTCCATACAATACCACAGTCTATTCTTGTTATGCCCTTACTGTAGAGATCGCATAAGGATACAAGGAGAAAACACATAAAGTTTCCATACTAGGAGAGAGAGAGTATTTTCTTATTCCTCTTATTACACATCAACATCTAATTTACAGCTCAGGAGAAGGAAATAGAGTAAATCAGATTCCCATTTCAATCATGTTCTAGACTGTACCGACTCCCCTAGAATAATGCAATTACTTTTATGCATGCGATTAAAACAGTCGAGATTACAAGAAGAAACTACAGTTTCATCTAAATTCATTAATAAAAATCACCTGTAGCTATTAAGCATTACAAGAGCTCTCGCGACAAAGCAAAAGAAAAATAATCCAACCATGAAAGACTCAACAAACCTTTTCCATATCATTCATCAACATGAAAATACCCAACGCCATCGCCTGACATGGTTCAACTAAGAGCTCTTTGTTTCAGTCAAACGCGAGACAAGATATCATTAAAAACAAATGACGTTTCCATATGCAAATACAGTGACATTCACATTGAGTCGAAACTCAAACACGCACAGCTTCATTCAACTGAAACAAATCCCTACAATTATACAGCAAAGACCTATATTAGAAGCTGATTTCAAGAAAAATAATCGCAAGGTCTTCACAGAAGCCGAATTCCATAACAATAATTTCCTCAAAGTTTCATTCGAAATTGAGCTACTAAAAAATACAATAGGGTCTCAAACAGAGTCAAGTTTGTAAAGAAAAACCCATCCTTTAATTCCATAGAAGTGAACAAAATATAACACAAAAATGTTAAGAAAGAGTCTGTACGATACGTATGCAAAGTGAGAACTTAAATGGAGAATCATGCAAACTCGCATCATATCAAGGACTCCAACAGACTCAAAACCAATGAGTATCCACAACAAGCTTTCGTAGAAGTCGATAACATACTATCCATTTCAATGATTCCAACAGTATGCACAACAAAACTTCTACAGAAGTTAAAAACATAAGTTACGTTTCAAGGACTCAAAAGGAGTCGAAACCATATAGTATTCTCAACTAAACTTCTACAGAATTCAAAACATACTATCCATTTCAAAAATTCCAACAATATCAAGCTAAAAATTATTCACTAAAAAACTTCAACAGAAGTTGAAACATACTATCCATTTCAAGAATTCCAACGATATCATGCTAAAAATTATCCACTGCAAAACTTCAACAGAAGTCGAAACATACGAAACATTACAAAGATTCACACTGAGTCATTTTCATATATAATCCTTGCAACTTTCAACAGATTCTAACCCAAAATTGAAAACACAGTAAGGACCTTGACAATAGTTGCATTCAAGTAGTATAATCACAGTAAGCATTCCACACAAAAGAAACTTCAAGAATTCACAGCAAGATTCAACAGGATTCAACAACAATAAGAGCACAGCCGGGTCTTTAATCGAAATGAATCCAAAAGGAAGAATTAATACAGTAACATTCCAAAAAAGTCATCGAATAACCCAAGATTCCTAATTCCACAGGAAAAGAAGAACCAAAACATTGCTTCAAACCAACTGAATTGAAATCACCTGAACAGAGTTGTTTTAATGAAAGCATTTGGAGTAAGGCAAGATTTTTAAAACTCAGGGCCTAACATGCCTGGTAATGTCGCTTAAAAATCTGAAGAAGACCTCTGAATGTGCTCGCACCTTCTCCTCTTCTTCCACGATAGATTCAGCAACAATAATTTGTTACCGTCATGTCTTATAGCCTTTCCCCGATAGAGAAAAGAGCTAGATAATCTCATAGTTGCCATGAAACACAAAGTAGACTGGTTCGAAGAACCAGTGATCAAATAGAGAGAAAATTAGAGCGTATGGAAAACCAAACAACCAACTAGTTTTCCATTTGCATGCCTTCCCGAGTAATCCGTGCTCGGGAACTGAAGTTCATCAATGACATTAACTCTAATATTCCTGCCTAATCTCCATTGCCACCGAACGCCAAATTTGGCGATTGACAAATGAAAACAAACAACCATTCCCAGATTTGGTGACTCTACCATGTTGGTCTCAATAGCCATTTGAAATCTCCACCATATCCCTTGTCCTTCTTGCTTATCCACTTCATTTAATGCCATGAAAACCACCACCCATGGCTCGCACCCCTTCATAGGCCCCCCTTCATCCATGATCATTAGTTAGGTTAGAAACATAGGTTAGATCTTACGGTAAGACATTAGTCTTACTTCCATAGTGCTTAGGTAGCTAACCTTAGGAGCATTAAACCTATAGTTTAGGGCTAGGTTAGTTTAGCAATAATTCAACCCATAGGTTATAGTTTAGGTTAAGGTTATTAACCTTAATGAATCCATTCTAGGTCTCACAAGTAGGATCGTTCAGTAAGAACCAACAGGTATAACATTCCCGAAATGGATTCTATCCAAAATTGATAATAAGCTTGCAGTATACACCAAAATTTATTACTTGGCTTAAGGTCTAGGCCTTCATGATATTATGATATCGGGAACCAATTCATTTAACACGATCAACCTGAGTTAGACTCTGGAATTGCTTACTCAACACATTCAGACCTTGCAACTTTCGTAAGGTCTATAATTTTTTGTTCATCCAGAATAAACTTAAAACATCTCTTGGATCAATGCAACTGATCCAAGGTTGAGTCATAAAGATGGATAAATCCACAATTCCTCCGAAATCATATTGAACTTAGGTGCTAAAAATGAAATAAATAAAAGAGTCCAAGCATATCCTAACTCAGTCAAAGATCTTCAAGAGCAAAGAAGATACAATCCATATCAAGCATGACTTCACAATCAAAGGAACACATCCTTTTACAGAAGAAATCATATATCAACACTTGAATGCTTAGGAAGTAGTAATAATAGTTTAGGGTGTTACATGCTTCCCTCCTAAAAGATTCATCGTCTCGATGATTACATATTTAATTTACCTTTAGGTCAACCAATTTATTATTTCACAATACAATAAGACTATTTCCAACTTGAATAGTTCTAGAAATCAATGTCACAATACATTTTATTCAGACTGAATAATGTTTGCCTCAATCTGGCTTTCATATAGACATGAAAAAAAAGATAAGTTCATAAAAAATGTTTTGTCAACAGATTTCATTCTGTTGAAAAAGAAAAGGAAAAGCAATTTTCATCTCTTCTAGATTTTCCCAATTTGCACTTTCTTCGTTAAATTGGTCCCACTGGACCTTACATTGCTGTATTTCACGATTTCTCAAATGTAATTGGCGAGTTTCCAACACTCGTGTGGGTTTAACCACGATTATTCCTAGGTCTTGGACCTGCAAGGAATTCCAATTTAAGACATGTGACAAATATGAAACGTATTTCTTAAGCAAAGAAATATGGAAAACATCATGCATGTGAGACAAAGTAGGTGGTAATGCTAATCGATAAGCTATAGGATTGATTATTTTGACAATTTCAAAAGGTCCCACGTAACGAGGTGACAACTTGGCAGCCTTTCCAAAATTTATAGAACTCTTTATAGGTTTAACACAAAGAAAAACCTTCTCACCAAGCTAAAACCTTTGATCAACCCGCTTAAGGTCAGGATAAGTCTTCTACCTATCTACTGCTTCCTTTAATCGTTCACGAATCAACTTAACTTGCTGTTCCATTTCAGTGAGGATCTCTGGTCCAATTACCACTCTATCCTCAATACTATCCCAACTAATAGGGGTTCTGCACTTCCTTCCATAAAGTGCTTCAAAAGGTGCCATTTTAAGAGATGAGTGATAAGTGTTGTTGTATGTAAATTCAACTAGTGGAAGATACTCTTCCCATTTATACTGTTGGTCCATGCAATACATTCGTAACATATCTTCCAACACTTGATTTACTCTCTCAGTTTGTCCATCCATTTCCGGATGATATGCAGAACTGAAGTTTAGTTTCATTCCAAGAGCTGTATTAAGCGTTTGCCAAAATCTTGACATCATTTTAGGATGCCTGTCAGATATAATCAATTCTGGTACACCATGTAACCTGAAAATTTCGTGCACGAATCTTTTGGCCAACACTGGTGAATCATCCTTTAGATTTCTAGTGATGAAATGAGATACCTTAGTTAGTTTATCTACAACTACCAAGATAACATCATGTTTATTCCTGGACATAGGTAACCCTTATACAAAGTCCATGCTTATTACTTGCTATTTGTATTGCGGTATGCTATGGGGATATAATAGTCCAGCAGGGTGCATGTGTTCTGCCTTAACCTGCTGATATTCCAGACAATGAGTCATAAAATCAATAACATCCTTTTTCATACCTTTCCAAAAGTATTGTTGTTTTAGATCAGCGAGCATTTTTGTGATACCCGGGTGTTCAGAGAAGGGTGAATTATGAAATTCAACTAACAACTTCTTTCTCAAATCGTTCAGCATAGGTACATATACCCTGTTTTCGTAACGTAAGATTCCTTCATTATCAAAATGAAAACCTTTATACCTTTCATCATTAGGTTCTGCAGCAAGCACTACTTTTACTTGTTGAAAGTATATATCAGATTCTGAGGAACTTTTTACCTCATCCTTAAACTGAGTTCTTAAAGTTATAAGAGCAGAAATGTGCTTCCTATGACTTAGAGCATCTGCTACCCTATTCTCTTTAACTTTGATGTAGCTAATATCAAAATCATATTGAGATAAAAAATCTAACCACCTTCTCTTTCTGGCATTTAGATTAGGCTGAGTGAAAATATATTTCAGTCCTAAGTGATCAGTTTTCAACTCTAAAGGTTTCCCAAGTAAATAGTGTCTCCAGACTTGAAGCGCATGAACAATGGCAGCAAGCTCCAAATCATGAGGAGCATAATTCAGCTCATGTAACTTAATTTTCCTACTTTCATATGCTATGACGTGATCATTTTGTAACAAAACACCTCCAAGGCCTTCCCCAGAAGCATCCGTTACAACAGTAAAGCTCCCATTAGGGTCTGGTACAGCTAATATAGGTTTGGAAGTCAACTGGCTTTTCATACTTTTGAAAGCAGTTTCGCACTTATCATTCCAAATAAATTTCTTATCCTTCTTCTGCAATGAAGTTATCAGTGCAGCCACTTTAGAAAAATCCTTAACAAAATTTCTATAATAACCAGCAAGACCCATGAAGCTTCTTACTTCGTGCACATTCTTTGGTGCAGGCCACTCAGTTATTGCCACTATTTTTGAAGGATCTACAACAATTCCTTCTTTACTAATGACATGACCCAAATAGTGAACTTCTGTATCAAAGAAATAACATTTGGATAATTTACCATACAACTTTCTTTTTCTCAAAATTCCCAAAACTATCTTCAAATGCTCATTGTGTTCCTCGAAATTTTTAGAATATATGAGAATATCGTCCAAGAATACAAGTACAAACTTGTCCAAGTATTCTTGAAAGATATTATTCATTAAGTTCATAAAATTTGTGGGTGCATTAGTTAATCCAAAGGGTAGAACCGTGAATTCATAATGTCTGTACCTTGTTCGAAAATCTGTTTTATGAATATCTTCTTCTCTAATCCTTAATTGATGATAACCCGATCGAAGATCTATCTTAGAATAAATCACTACCCCACGCATCTGATCAAATAGATCATCGATCCTTGCAAGTGGGTATCTTTTCTTGATTGTTGCTTTGTTCAACATTCGATAATCAATACACAGCCTAAGTGTTCCATCCTTCTTTTTCACAAATATTACTGGCGCTCCCCAAGGTGAAACACTTGGTCTAATCAAACCCTTAGAAAAAAGTTCTTGCAATTGTGCCTTATGCTCAACTAACTCTGTAGTAGTCATCCGATAAGGTGCTTTGGAAATAGGTTCCGTTCCTGGTTTGATTTTGATGGTGAAGTCAAATTCCCTCTTGGGTGGTAAACCTGGTAATTCCTCTGGGAAAACGTCTTTGAAACTTTGGCAACAGTGGAAATCGTTTCATGGAATCACCATCTTCTTCTGAAAATTCAAATATCTTTACTACATAAAGGGTACATCCTTTGTTTTTAGCCTTTTTAAGCTGCATAGCAGACAGTTTTCTGACTGAAATTTCCCGTTTCACACCTTGAATCTCTGCTACCTTTAGCCGATCATCTAAACATTTTATATTCTTTTCATAGCAGTCTACTTTTGCTTTATGGTCTGCTAACCAATTGACACCGATGACAATGTCATACGATCCCAAAGGTGTAACATAGAGGTCAACTTAAGTGGAAAAGTTAGGTGAGTCAAGGACTGACCCAAAAAGACACATACTCACTGTATGAACAGAATTATTACCGTACAGTATAGTCCAAGATTTATCCATTTTTCCATCCTTTCTTTTAAGTTTAGAAGCAAGTTTACTAGCAATAAAACATTCAGTAGCTCCTGTATAAAAAAGAATAGTGATAGGTATGCCAAATAACTTACCCGGAACTTCTATAGGTGTCACTTACTTTTCAGCTTGCTTGTCTACTATTGTAGCATGTATCTTATGCTGCTGATTACGATCATCCTTCTTTAAAGGGCACTGATTTGCATAGTGGTCTTTGCCATAATTGTAGCAGCCTCCTACAGGTCCCTTTTTAGGCTCAAAAATGCCTCCAGCCTTGTAATTATCACGTTGTCCTCCATAGGGCTTCTGCCCATTGTTATAATTTTTGGCAAAATTATCCCTTACATTTCCAGCAGGCTTATTTGCTATTGTTTTCTTACTATTATCCCCTGGAAATTTACTTCTATTTCCAAACTTTTTCCATGGGCCCTTTTTGGGTGCAAGTGAAGCTGAAGAAGGGTTTGCAATCTTCTTCCGCACTTCCTCTTTATGAGTAGAAATAGCCTTTAATTTTGTTCCTGTCTTATGGCCTTTTCAACAACCCCTTCCATAGTGGTAGGGCTATGAACATCAACCTCTCCTCCTATTACAGGATTTAGTCCCATGATGAATTTCTGTATTCTGAACTTCTTGTCAGTTTGATACTGCGGTACATACTTGAGGAGTTTTGTAAACCGCTCCCAGTATTCAGTTATCGTTAGCTTCCCTTGAGCTAAGTTCTGGGATTCTGTCATTTTCTGATCATAGAAAAGTTGTGGCAGACAACATTGCTTAAAATAGCCCTTAAATTGATCCCAAGTAATATTGGTCTCATGAATATTTAGCTCAGCTTTACGGCTATCCCACCATGAAGATGCTTCGTGGGAAAGCTGATAGGATTCCCAAATAGCTTTGGTTTCCTCTGAGAAGTTTCTTATTGCAAAGTACTTCTCCATTTCATTGAGCCAGTTCTCAGCTCCATCTCCTAATGTGGTGCCATCATATTTAGGTGGACTTATCCTTTTTATATCATTAGTGAGTTCCGCTACCAACCTGGCCTTTTTGTTTTCTGGTTGGACAGGTGCATTTCCAACATTATTATCAACACCCATATCAGGGTTGTCCTCAGGAGGTTGTTGATTTTTGTTACCAGCTTCATCTTCCTCCTCATTTCCCATTACTTGCTGTTCAAGTACAGCCAAACGATCTCTTGTGTCCAATAGGGCAGCAAGGATCTCATCAAGCTTTTGGGTTGTTTCCACCCCTCCTTTTGGTGGAGCACTATTCGCAACGTTTCCTCTTGTTCTAACCATTTTTTGTTACAAGAAAATTTAGGTTTTTATCAGATTATGGACACAATAGGTCCAAGAGCTGAAACCTTTAGCTCTGATACCAAGATGTAACGTCCTCAATTTAGTACATTAGAACAAGAATTTTTTTTTTTGATAGGTGCATCCTAGTTCTAAATACATAATTTAGAACTCACAGATCATAACAATCATTCTTATAACAGATAACCATATGCAGTTGTGATGACTCAGAGTACCTCTTATCTATTCATTCCATGACTCGGTAATCTACCGATCTATTCATGAGTATAAAAGAGTTGGCATTTTTGTTTTAACACATCACTCTTGCGGTTCTCTTCCCTAATCTGGGATTCAGAATGCTCTGTCCAAGGAACCTATCTGAATCGTTGTTACCATTATTCATCGGCATCTCGTCCCTCAGACTAGGTGACATGGGACAACGCAATCAGTAGCTTGCGATACTTTGGCCAAAGATTTGAAACATACTGCTTATGTCTCGTATTCCTTGACGGCATACTCGTCAATCTGGAATACGTCCTTCACCCCATTCCTATGTTATGTAGAATGTCTTACACTGACTTCTGTCAGCCTCCCCTGTCCCAAGTTATTCACTCAGGAACGGATTAATAATATGACAATGATATAAGGATGTTCTCAAGAACTACGGATATGCTGACATACTGGGTCAACCCTAGTTAACCTAGTGTGTCATGGTACCCCGAGTCTCCAGGGTAGCCTCATATCATGACCACATTCCTAACCAGTCCCGGAGTAAAAACTTGTTCGAGTTTAAGGTGTAAATCTTAATGATTAATGCAAAGGGTGTCGTCATAAGTCACCTGCATTGTTGTATCTTCGAGAAGATCCTAATCTTCTCGAAGGTACAACCCTGCAGTTGACTTGTGCCATCAACCTTCAAATCCGCCTCGAAAAGATCTACTTAACTTTAAGGTGTTACTTACGTTGAGTTAAAGTTATACTTTAAGATGCTCCTTTTAGGGTAGTCTTTTCCCAACCCCTGGGTTCCTCACCTTAGAATTGCCTTTCTTATTAAGACCCATTTCACAAAGAGAAGTTATTAAGATTTGAGGTCTCATCAAGGAGTTCATTGATAAACAGTAATCTAAATCAACGAAATTGGGCAATAGCCCTAAATCTTCTCATAAGGTTGCTAACCATACCCTTTTAGGTTTATATCAGTTCTCATAACTGAAATATATCTTACTTATTAGTATTAAGATATAGTGATTTAAAATCAAATTAAATGTTGTCTTGACTTAGATCAAGACTAGGGAGTAATAATTTATTCAGCCCGTTCAGCTTCCTGTTGAGGTTTATTTTAACCTTAGCTTCTCGAAAGACAGTGATCTAAATTCCAATTTAGCTTTAGATAGAACATAACAGAACTACTAAACATTCACAAGTATTCAGTCACCTAATCTTTGCAAAGTTTACTTAGAGAATTCCAAATGTCTCCAAGGTATACAATAATAAAAATGCTCTTAAAATCATTCAAACCGAAGAAGTTCAATCCATCAAGATACGAATGCAAACACATAAGTAACAAATACCTCATTTCATTCATTTATAAGCTAATCAAATACATTTTATGCATTCTACATATTTGATACAATACTCAACAGCAAAAGAACATCTTTCTTCAAGTAGTACATTTAGAGAATCAAGTTGGAATTCATCATAAAACCAAATTAAACAATCTGAACATCATATCAGATCTACTTGCCTTTACCACTTATGGTAACCATCTGCAAAAATTGTCAACACGGGTCAGTTCGGTGAACTGAGCATGATAAGCACTAATTCTTAAAACAATTGCAATCCACCAATTGTTCTCATTAAACAACCTGTTTAAATGAAATCATTTCTTCAAATTCCAAACATAAATTAGGCTATTCATCTTATATGTTAGAGACTAAGAACAAATGAATACAACCATTCTAAAGATAGCAAAACTCCTACAAGAATGTTTCTAACAATTACTCAAAGGCAGTTTATAACATTCAACAAGCTCAACTGTCGTAATTTCCTTTCAATCATACATTATTTTAATGGTATTGACGAGTATACCTACTTATACAGCAACACACATTTTATACCAGTCTCTCCATACAATACCACAGTCTATTCTTGTTATGCCCTTACCGTAGAGATCGCATAAGGATACAAGGAGAAAGCACATAAAGTTTCCAGACTAGGAGAGAGAGAGTATTTTCTTATTCCTCTTATTACACATCAACATATAATTTACAGCTCAGGAGAAGGAAACAGAGTCAATCAGATTCCCATTTCAATCATGTTCTGGACTATACCGACTCCTAAAATAACGCAATTACTTTTACGCATGCAATTTAAAATAGTTGAGATCACAAGAAGAAACTACAGTTTCATCTAAATTCATTAATAAAAATCACCTGTAGCTATTAAGCATTACAAGAGCTCTCATGACAAAGCAAAAGAAAAATAATCCAACCATGAAAGACTCAACAAACCTTTTCCATATCATTCATCAACATGAAAATACCCAACGCCATCGCCTGACATGGTTCAGCTAAGAGCTCTTTGTTTCAGTCAAACGCGAGACAAGATAACATTAAAAACAAATGACGTTTCCATATGCAAATACAGTGACATTCACACTGAGTCAAAACTCAAACATGCACAGCTTCATTCAACTAAAACAAATCCCTACGATTATACAACAAGGACCTATATTAGAAGCCGATTTCAAGAAAAATAATCACAACAAGGTCTTCACAGAAGCCGAATTCCATAACAATAATTTCCTCAAAGTTTCATCCAAAGTCGAGCTACTACGAAATACAACAGGGTCTCAAACAGAGTCAAGTTTGTAAAGAAAAACCCATCCTTTAATTCCACAGAAGCGAACTGAATATAACACAACAATGTTAAGAAAGAGTTTGTACGATATGCATGCACAGCGAGGACTTAAATGGAGAATCGTGCCAACTCGCATCATATCAAGGACTCCAACAGACTCAAAACCAATGAGTATCCACAACAAGCTTCCGCAAAAGTCAATAACATACTATCCATTTCAAGGATTCCAATAGTATGCACAACAAAACTTCTACAGAAGTTAAAAACATAAGTTACGTTTCAAGGACTCAAAAGGAGTCGAAACCATATAGTATTCTCAACTAAACTTCTACAGAAGTCGAAACATACTATCCATTTCAAAAATTCCAACAATATCAAGATAAAAATTATTCACTAAAAAACTTCAACAGAAGTCGAAACATACTATCCATTTCAAGAATTCCAACGATATCATGCTAAAAAGTATCCACTTCCAACAATATCATGTAAAACTTTTCAACAGAATTCAAAACATACGAAACATTACAAAGACTCACACTGAGTCATTTTCATATATAATCCTTGCAACTTTCAATAGATTCTAACCCAAAATCATAAACACAGTAAGGACCTCGATAATAGTTGCATTCAAGTAGTATAATCACAGCAAGCATTCCAAACAAAAGAAACTTCAAGAATTCATAGCAAGATTCAACAGGATTCAACAACAATAAGAGCACAGCCGGGTCTTTAATCGAAATGAATCCAAAAGGAAGAATAAATACAGTAACATTCCAACAAAGTCATCGAATAACCCAATATTCCTAATTCCACAGGAAAAGAAGAACCAAAACATTGCTTCAAACCAACTGAACTGAAAGCATTTGGAGTAAAGAAATATTTTTAAAAGTCAGGGCCTAACATGCCTGGTAATGTCGCTTAAAAATTTGAAGAAGACCTCTGAATGAGCTCGCGCCTTCTCCTCTTCTTCCACAATAGATTAAACAACAATAATTTGTTACCTTCATGTCTTATAAACTTTCCCCGACAGAGAAAAGAGCTAGATAATCTCATAGTTGCCATGCAACACAAAGTAGACTGGTTCGAAGAACCAGTGATCAAACAGAGAGAAAACTGAAGCGTATGGAAAACCAAACAACCAACTAGTTTTCCATTTGCATGCCTTCCCGAGAAATCCGTGCTCGGGAATGAAAGTTCATCAATGACATTAAATCCAAGATTCCCGCCCAATCTCCATTGCAACCGATCGCCAAAGTTGGCGATTGACAAATGAAAACAAACGACCATTCCCAAATTTTGTGACTACCGCCACGTCAGGTCTCAATAGCCGTTTGACAACCTCCGCCAAATCCCTTGTCCTTCATGCTTATCCACCCCATTTAATGCCATAGAAACCACTGCCCATGGCTTGCACCCCTTCATAGGTCCCCCTTCATCCATGATCATTAGTTAGGTTAGAAACATAGGTTATATCTTACGGTAAGACATTAGTCTTACTTCCATAGTGCTTAGGTAGCTAACCTTAGGAGCATTAAACCTATAGTTTAGGGCTAGGTTAGTTTAGAAATAATTCAACCCATAGGTTATAGTTTAGGTTAAGGTTATTAACCTCAATGATCCATTCAAGGTCTCACAGGTAGGATCATTTAGTAAGAACCAACAGGTATAACATTCCCAAAATGGGATCTATCCGGCATTGATAATAAGCTTGCAGTAAACACCAGAATTTATTACTTGGCTTAAGGTTTAGGCCTTCATGATATTACGATATCAGGAACCAATTCATTTAACACGATCAACCTGAGTTAGACTCTGGAATTGCTTATTCAACACATTCAGACCTTGCAACTTTCGTAAGGTCTATAATTTTTTGTTCATCCAGAATAAACTTAAAACATCTCTTGGATCAATGCAACTAATCCAAGGCTTAGTCATAAAGACGGATAAATCCACAATTCCTCCTGAAATCATATTGAACTCAGGTTCTAAAAATGAAAGAAATAAAAGAGTCCAAGCATATCCTGACTCAGTCAAAGATCTTCAAGAGCAAAGAGGATACAATCCATATCAAGCATGACTTCACAATCAAAGGAACACATCCTTTTACAGAAGAAATCATATATCAACACTTGAATGCTTAGGAGGTAGTAACAATAGTTCAGGGTGTTACATTAGTTATAGTTTTCTGTGAACAATCAGTTAGTACATGTATGCATGAATTATGGAACCAATAATATTTCATATCTTCATATTTATATGTTGTCAAACAGTAGTTTGTTTGAGAAACAAACGATATCGCCTATATTAACATGCGCTCCCATATACTTGGTATGAAATAATATAAGAGTATGAAATATTGGTAGAAGCTATTATGGAGTGAGAATTGGGGAATAATGTACTTATTTACATTGTTGAAGAAATGATAATATTTCTCCTTTTGTGTGTTTTCCATTACTAAATGTTATGTGTGTGCAAGTGATTTGTTGTTGTGGTACTACGTTCTAGATAATCATGTGGATGACTTGTTCCTCCTTAAAAAATTTATATGGTGTTATATCTCTAGGAGTATTTCTAGTTGTAAATTATCAAGATTTTACATGTTCTTAGTAGTAATTTTTTGACATGTGCTATTTTTATATTTAGTACAATTGTCTTATAGAAGAGTTTATCTTATATATATATATATATATATATATATATATATATATATATATATATATATATATATATATATATATATATATATATATATATTATTGGCATATGGTTTACATCAGTAGATCATCACTACATTTTGGGTATTTTCAAACCCATGTTGTGATTAGTTTTGATCCACTTTGAAACATCTCCATAGTTTGAAAGTTATTATGGATCAAATTTTATAGGCATCGCTTCATTGTTCAATTTTTTTTTTTCAGGGTCATATGTACCTTCTACCTATATAAAAATAAGTGTTTTAGTTTGGAATTATAATATTTGGATATTATATCATTTTCATTGGATGAACTCCTACAAAGTAATCCATACTCACGCAAGAGGTCATTCTTAACTTTTCCTTGTTTTATTTCTTGGTATTCAGTTGCACCATTTCATTCTCTTATTTGGATTGACATTGATCTTAAAGTAATCTACATAAAATATTGGATAGAATTTACTTTGATTGCATTTGAACCAAATACATTTTACAATGAGACAACAAGCTTTTAATATTATGAATGTTGTGTTTGGGACTAGTTCTCATCCTACCTCCTTTTTTTTAGTAATTGCATACAACCATCACCACCACATCACCCTCCATGTAAAGCTAACATGTTTTCAATGCTAACATAATAGTGGATTTAGTGATTCCTTAACCATTTTTCACCTTGCACTATGGATTTGACGATTCACCATCCCTTAACCTCTCCCACCCATCGGGCCAACTATCTTCTACCATAAATTCAGAAAAGGTGTTATTTCATTTTTATTTATTGGAAAACTCAATATTTGAAAAAAAAGGCTTAATATAAGTTAAACCACATTGATCTTTGATTTGTGTTTAACATCATTGGGTGTATTATATTTTGCTAAAACTTTGATTAATAATATCGGGTGACTACAAAGTTGTAAAAATGGGATAATATTGTTTAAGTACGAGACCACACCATTATATAGTGATTTAATTTTTAAGGATGCTTTTTAAAACTATTATAAATGGAGGAGACCATTTTTTCATTAAGGAACATTACTAAGTTATTTTTGATGAAACAAATGGCTGTTTTTTTCCTTTTTAAGTATTATTCTACACAACATACTTTTCTCCTATTCATCACCGTTTTAGGCCACTTTTTTTTTAGTTGTACTTATATTTTAGGACACATTATTGGTGTTACCTGACATCCATATTTGACCATTATTTTCACTTTTGGAGGCGTACTTGAATTATTTGTCACTTTTTTATTGTTAAGAGGTACAAGAAGATATTTTCATCAAGAAAACTTGCATTGGGTTTTTTTTCCCCATCCTTCATATTGAAGGAGTTTTTTTGTTTATGAGGGTATATTTTATCCTCCTTGACTTGTTATTGTGACAAAAGATACATCTTTATTCGAACCCATCAACACCTCAACCTATGACACATGGAAGATGGAGATAAATATGCATCTACATATGAAATGCTTTTGGATATTTATATTTAGTGAATTTCCAAAATGTATAGATGAGAAGGGTATAATGTAGATTTCTTACAAGATGAGGAAATTTGTTTCATTGTCCTCAATTTTTCAAATAGTTTGAAATCTCAAATTGTACATGCCACATCATCTAAGGAAGTTTGGTATGTTATTGCAACATATCTATGGAGGTCACTTCACCTATGACTGTTCCTCTTCTTGCACCTCCCTAGCTCAGTGAGGATTATTTTGTTAGTGAAATGCTTGATGTACCTTATCCTCCTATTTATGAGGATGTGATTATTGATGGTGATATGCATGAGAAAGATTTGGAATCTCCTCCTCCTATTATTTTTGTTTTGTGACCTCATTGTTTACTTCTTATTAAGTGCACGCTTTGTTGATGGTGATAATCATGAGGCACCTCTTACTCCTCATTTATTTCTATTCCTCCTACTAATTATGTTTTATGTGAGAACAGGATTATTTAGGATTCGGCACCTCCACCATCACTTATAGATATAATAGAAAAGTTACCATCAACACCTCCTTCTTTAGGTGATCATGTGTAGTAGATACCTATAATAGAAAAATATTGGACTTGAAGCATGCAACCCATGAACATGCATTTTTGTTTCTTGTTCTTGTTTGTGTGATTACTTATCATGTACACACTAAGGGGGGAATGTTATATAAATATTGTTTATTTGATATTATATGTGGTGTTATGATTTGTAATAACAAATCATATTGTTATTACGTGTTGTAATAGTTAGTTTCTAAAAATAAAGAGGTATGAGAGATATTCTTGGGTAAATTACATTTTATAGTTAGAAATTAACTACTCATGATATTATTATGAGTGATTAAAGGAGATAGGTTTTGAATCCTACTTTTTAGTTGTAGGAGATAATTACACTATATATGTAACCTCTCTCTTTATGAATATGAATCCATTATCTAAAGATTATTTTGTGTGAACAAATTTTTGTAATGTGAAAACCATAAACCAAATGTACGCAAAATTATGATGATAAATATTTGGGATTTCCTCTCTTCAAATGGAAAAATAATTCAAGTTGTTCAAATTTGTTGTTGGATTGTTTCCATAAAAAAGTTTTTTAGTGGAAAAGTTCCCTTTTAACCCAAGTAGGAAAATTCCAACTTTTAAAAATCTCTAATAAAAGTTTTTAATTTTATCTCATGTTTCTTTTCAAAATTCCTCTCAATAACATAAGAGCCATTGAGTAGATTCAAAAACATTTTCTTTAGTCAGGGACTAAGGAAAATTCAAGAATACCCTTGGTATCTTGGGATAGATTTACCCTTCCCATTACTCATTGGGGTTTGGGTCTTAGGAATATAAATCTAATGAATAAGGAACTTACAATTAAAGTGGGTTGGAGACTTATGAAGGAATATAGTCTACAAGATATAATCTTAGAGGAAAAGTATATGAATAATAATAAGGATAAGGATAATTTTATTATTATTGAAGATCATAATTTTGGATCCACCATATAGAATGGCCTGATCAAGTGTTGTGCTATTCTCAAAAAGGAAGTAAGAGGGAAGTTGGAAATGTTCTAAAGTCTACTTCTAAAAGGATACTTAGCTTCATGATATCACCTTGTAGTCCATTGAACCTTGAAAAGGTTTTTCTCACTTCAAGGAAACCATTGGAGAAAGTGTTAGAAACTATTGGATTAGAATGAATGGAGGATGGAAGTGGAATAAATTGAATATGGAAAACATAATCCTATGGATTCTATGAGTCTTAAATACTCTAAAAAAAGAATTAGAGATGACCCATATTTTATCTATTCCTAAAAATGATGAATTATTATGGGACAATAGTGATCATGGGGAGTATAGTGTGAGGAATAACTATTTGATAGAGCTAAACCCAAGGAAAGAGATCTTTAAATGGAATGATATATGGGACAAACATCTCATTTCTAAAGTTAACATTTTTATGGCTTGATGTCTAAGATAAAAAATTGATTATAGATAATCTCATGAAAATAGACATAGTTATTCCTAATATGTGTATCTTATGTGAAAAATATAATGAGTCAGTTAACCATATATTTCATGGTTTATCCTTTTATGTATCACATTATGGGGAATTTCTTTCCTTTTTTGGTCTTAATTGGGTGATTCTAGGTACAATAACATATTTTATTATTTAATAGAAATCTCCCTTCTTTTTTTCTATTATAAAAAAGACTTGGAGGTTTTCCTTTCCTCATATTTTATAGGGTGCGTGTAAAGAGAGGAACATAACAATATTTAAAGGGAAAAAATATTAGGATGATATTTTGGGGAAGTGTGACATCTAGGTTATTTATAAAAATTTATCCTACACCAAAATTTGTAAGGGTGGTAAGATTCAAAATCAAGAGGTCCAACAAGATTGCAGATAGAATATGGATATCTCTAATAACAATGAAGAGGGAATCATAAAGGATATACATTTGGTTAAATGGAATTTCCCTCCATTGGGATGGATTAAACTTAACTTTGATGAAACCTCCAAGAGTAACCCAAGTAAAGCTAGTGTCAGAAGTCTTAAGGTATTGTAGAGGAAATATGGTTGTTTCCTATGTTGGGCCTATGGGAATACAAAAAAATCACAATGTTGAGGCTTATGTGGTTCTTTGGGGCATACTTCTAGCCAAATCAATTAAATTTAGAAAAACTATTATAGAAGGATATTCCATAAATATTTTCAATCTTCTTAAAGGTGTATCTAAATTCAGCTAGACAATATGCAATTTTATCTAAGAATGCTCTAAGTTTATAAAGGAATTTGATGAATTCATTTTGAAGCATACTATTTTTGTACGGATATTTTTTCCAATGTTGGGGTAGATCATGAAGGACTTGCTAACTGGATCACTATTGAAGAAATATATGATGATGTCAATGCTAAATTCAATGAAGATAAAATTTATTATTAACATGATATCAAAGTTTCATTTCTTTCACTTGAAAGGCATTTTTAACTATTTTTGAATGCAAGTGAAGTATATGGTATATAATATCTTTGAAAAGGAGAGTTATGATATTTTCACTCATGTAAACCATTATAGACTAAGACTAGATATCAACAAGGGTGTGAGTGTTTCCATAGTGAATTAAAAGTGTAGAAAATAAAGCTTTTTTGGCTATTCTGGTTCATTGTGTTTTTTCTTCAAGAAGTATACTATTATGGATGGTGAGCGCTATGTGTTGAAGATTCTTCTTACCATGATCTCATGTAGAATGTGATAATTTAGTATTTTTTATAGAAAGGTGGTCTCATAAGCTACATTGAATGCATTAGAGGAAATGACCAATTATAGCTATGGAGATATCAAAATCTTGGGATTATTGAATGGTTAACATGAGAGGATTCAAAATCAAGGTCACATAGAAGATGGTTGCTTCGGATACTAGAATGCCAATAAATAGAATGGGTATTTTTATGGATATGATCAAGAAGAAAGTCTAAAACTATGAATTTTCAAGTCGATGGAGAGGATACATGAAATGGAAGATGGTGTGTCATGCACCTCTCTTCCTTTTCTATGGGCAAAATTATGCATATAGATAATGAAGTATATCACATTGGATGGAAAAAATTTCATAATCCATAGCCATAATTTCTCTCTCCTTAATCATTTTAGACATGGTAAGAGGTTGAGTATTTATTTTTACTTGTATATGTCTCTAAATGTTTTGATTAAATATTATCAAGTTGAAAAGGTTGAGTTTCCACTCCACTAGTCCTCGATTTTCCTAATTTTTAATTCAAGAAAGTAAAACTCTATGTTTCAAGTGAGAGTTTCCCAGGATAGTGGAAAATGGTTTTGATTAATGATGATGATAGTGGGGAAGGATATTTAGAGATAATTTGAGCCATTCTAAAAAAAATATTAAGGTTATTATAGGAAGATGATTAATAGTTATCATGATGATGATAGAGGTAATGTCATTCTTAGGGAAACTTCCAATCTTGAATAGTTGTTCATAGTTAGGGGAACCTATATGCACCTAAAATTACATGTGCTACATTGTCAGAAAAGGGTTACAAAAGTCCCTAATGATGATTCATGTACTTTTAGAAGGTGTTCAAGTTCTTAAACCCATTCGTAATGTATATTTGTAGCCTAGACATCCTTACTTAGATTTTCCATGCTTTCTTCCATATTCTTGCTTCATTTTGTTCATGGTTTGACCTTTAGTGCTAAGAATGTTTCCCTACCTAGGTAGCAGTTCTGAAACCACCACCCAGGAAGGGTGGTGGTCATGTGAACTTTTTCTATAATTATTCATGTGTGATGTTAACATGCGTGATTTCACTTAACATGACTTATAAGGCACGTTTGTGAACCAAATTGCCTAAAATTAGTCTTGATTTCTTTGTATTACATATCTCTTCTATTTTTAAAATATATTTAATTAATTTGAAATACATCTTCACCCAATGATTTGGCACTCCAAGGATGCTTTGTGCATGAAGGAACATCCCATCTAATTCCTATATAATCAGTTCTTGTTTTCAAACAAAGTGCCTGAGAATTCTATGTATCTTGCATAATATTGCTGTTACAATCCTGTTGGAAATTTTATAGCCAAGATCTATTCACTTGTGTTATCTCTCTTCAACCTGCATTACAACCAGACTAACTTCAAGATGCCATTACTCAAGCATCTTTTCCTGTTACTACCTTTACATTCCCAGTTCCTTGGACTCATATGGAAACACATAGAAATAAAGGGAAAAACCGAGGGGAAAAATATAGATACAACCAAATTTTCCAAATCTCTTGCATATCCAGGTTGTATTTATTTGTTTGTTTGCTTCATTTTTCAAATCATCAATTCTAAATTATTCATTTCAAATACATATCAAAGAGAGTAACAAAATTTTTCATTTTAGTTGATTAGGAAATTAAAAATAGAGAAAATCATTAGAAAGCTTTCCCTTTGACATTACTGAGGAAGTAGTGGGGACTAATAACCCTTTTAGGGTTATGATTTGTTCTCTACCTATGAGGTAGGGTTTGAAGGGTTTTGATTAAATTAGTTTAGTTTTTTTAGATTTAGTTTCACATACTTGCAAACGTAATTAACTACAACCATCTGATTTCTTGTATTTAATTTTGTTTATTAGATTAGAAACATTGTTTAAAAAACCAAAAAAGATCACAAATATTTACTTTTATTAGATTAGTTTTCTTCCATTGTTTTTTAGATATACCGTGAAAATACCAAAAAACATAGATTAAATTTCTTGTGATAGTTAGTTTGTTTTATCAAAATCAATTAAATTCATTTCCCGTGACCATCAAAGGTCCACAACAAGAGAAAACGTTCGGTTGTGATCCATTGGTCCCACAACCCAACGGGCCAGAGTTGTTGACCAAAATTGATATGGGTTTGCGTTTTTTAGTTTTATGCACACCTACTAGGTATTTTGAGAAGATAGAAGAATTTAAAACATTAAACATTATAGCTAATCAAGCCTATGATTATTAGATTGCTCCTAGCAATAGGGTTTGATTATGCACATGAACATACAAGGACCACAACCTCCATGAGTTTACGGTTGTGATCCCTAGGTCCCACAACCCAACATGCCTTCTGACCAATCAAACATCGACACTGCTTTATGTGCATCATTATTTAGATCATTGCCACTTCTACCTGACATCATTGCATAATTCTCAGTATTGAACATAACAGTCGATCATGCTAGGGATGTCTTGACTAGATTGTAAAATCACCCATAGTCCATGTGGTTTCATTATACCTCTCGTTCTCACTTCCATGACATTGTCGAGAAATCTATACGAGGCAGCCGCAGGTCACTTTCCACATGTTCCAAAACCAGTAGACATAATCTCGATAGAGCTTGATATTAACTATAGCCTCCGAGTAGCTATTTTATCTAATCGATCAATCACACCACTCTAGCTAAGAATGGCTTTCTTTGCCCTAAAATCACTGATCTCAATATTGCATGTTGAAGATATAAGGTTACCTTGTTAGCTTGTTCATCATTACCATACTCACATCCTTTTATATTCTACACCAACTGTCTCAGCATGACCTCCGGAATTCGGGTGTGATGAAGTTCACGTGTTGATTTTATTTCATACAGAACCTCTAAGGACACTTCTAGTATTACATTCTAGAATGAAGATGGGGATCTCAACAGGAATATCAAAATTATGGATAAGGTGGGAGATATATTTGTGATAACAAGTAAAGGGGTGGTCTCTAAAATGAAGAAGAATGACGAGGAACTTTAGTTTCTTAAGATTGAAATCAGGAAGATCATGGCTTCTAATGTCATACTAGAGAACATACTATAAATTCTAGAGAAAAAACATGTTATGACTACTGAGTTAGAGGAAAATTTTAAAAATGTGGTGGATTAATAAGAAGAATGATGATAGAGGGGATAAGAAAAAAAAATACCAATAAATATATGCTTTATGCTAAGGAAAATGAAATCAGTACCCAAGTAGGAGGGAATCAAAAGAGAAAATTAATACTGGGCAGTAAAGGCTTGAGTGATATGGAAATTCAGTAAATTCATTATTTTTCCTTTTATCCGACTTATTGTTGATTTTTTGTGTCTTCTCTTACTACTACTTAAATGTATAAGATTTTAAAAACTGTGTATCCTTTTTGGATCAAGATTTTTTAATCCTTATTTCTATTTTTTTATTTTTTGTTTGGGTATATTTTAATATCTTTCTTGGGACTATATAAGGTTTTTGGATCCTTTCAATTTTTTTTACCTAATCATATATATATATATATATATATATATATATATATATATATATATATATATATATAACCAACCAAAGATACTTTCCTTGTAAAATCATCCCATCAATCCCTTCACATACTATGTTTAATTTCCCCATCGATTAAATTTTCTAATTTCTTATCTATTTATTTACCATATAATCTTGTGTGCATGGTAACCTTTTTTATAGGGTCAAATGAACCCCATATTTTCTTCAAGTTTTGTGTTGTATCCTACAACACACATCTCAAAATGGGATACAATGTAGAAAATATAAAATGTACCTATCTTAATGTCACGTCATTTAGAAAAGCAAATAAAATAATATAAAATATAATAATCAATAAATACCACAAAAGAAACTAAAAATATAAACTAAGGTTGATTAAATATATGACACCCATTTAATTATCTCTATCCGCTCACATTAAATCATGTCACAACACATTATGCACACATCGTAAACATTTAATGAAATCCAACTACCATTTGCATATTTAATACACTAAGAACCCATAAATCATACACATCTCTCCCTCCAATAAATCTATATAAGGAGGTTCCTACCCCCTTTCACCCCCCTTGAAATTTAAATACTCTAAAGAATATGTTTTCCTAACACATGTATTGTTTATTCATGGGTTTTTCAAATGAGGAAGAATATCATAGCATACTAACAAATATCATGACACGATCATAATTTGGATTCTCAATACATGTTCCAATCATGCATGTAATTGAATTGCAATGGTCTTGTGATTTTTAATAGCTACACTTGTGACTGCATTTTGACTTGTTATTGATTTCATATAGACTACAATTATAAAAAATCATCAGTCATCATCAATAAACCATGTACCACAACTTAGTTCCATTAAGCCCCCATTTCATTTTAGTTTTCATTTATCATTACATGTATTTCATGTTATTTTATAAAATTTGAAAAGGTTGGGGATATGGCCAAGGTACGTATCCTATCCATAAAATAATTATTAACTTTTCCCTAGTGTTATGATTGCATATTCATATTCAAGAGTTAGTCTACTTTATCAACGAATAAATTTACACGATGTCCCCATTATACATAATGTGACATAAGCCCTTATTTTTAACGTAGCATGATTTTAGTCTTATTTGATTTCATATATCTATTTGTAGGGTAGATCATTTCTTAGTATATACTCTCAAGCACTCTAAGTATTTGAGAAAAGGAAAAGTGTGTTTATACACTTAGGTATGCATTTCCTTTAACCTAGAAAATTGCATTTAATTGATTAAAGAGGGGGAAAATATAGACACCCAAATTTGAAATTTTGGTAGTTGATATTATTTTGGACTACATCCCTTATGTGTGGCTTGTGTAGGTAAAAAGAGATAATATAAACTATCCTAAGTTATCTTAGGCCATGTAATATTTTATCCCACTGCTCAAAAACCTACAAGAACACCTTTTTCAATAAAAATTCACCTCATTATTTTTATATACCTTAGCTTTATATTTTATTCCTCACTAGATATAATTAATTTTCTACAACATTGATTTTATCATTTTCATCTTTATTGCTTGTTGTTTCTCATTGAAAAGTTATAGTTTTTCACACTAGCTGACATCTTACTCAACTTTGATTTCATTATCTTATCTTTCTGAAACCTTAGAAAGGACCATCCATTAGGGACATGAGCACCTGGGTGGTATTGTCCCATTTGGGCACATGTGCCCTCTTTACATCTTTTCCTGATCTTTCAAATGTTACTTATTTCATGTCTTATTTTATCCATCTTAGTCAACATTTCACTTGTTAATGATGAAAATTAAGGAAGGTAGTCATATATATACATGTATTATTTAACCTCGTTAGGGGGACAAACATTCAAGAGGCACAAACATATACAAATAGATAATATTTTCTATCTACTACACCAAGGACTAGATTCTAGACTACATACTTCACTATATAGAAGGTTTTATTCTGGATTATATACCACACATTTTCATTTGGGAGATAGTAGTTGTAACATGTTATATATTTGTGTGAGTGGCACTACGAAATCATAACTCAATGGAAATTATTTCAATCAAACGAACACATAAGAACTACATAGAGTTTGAAATATAGTGCAATACTTAGTGAAAATCACATTGGGGTGACCACCAAGGTCATTCCAACTCAAGAATTTGCATTATTTTATTCATCTAATGTGTGCTTGATTATTATGCAAGTTTATAGGGTTTATTTTATAGGTTACATGTGTGACAAAGTAAATATGATGGGATACACGATGAAGAAGGAGCAACATTAAGAGACACAAAAAGAACCAAATCCTAACCACTTCTATAGACACCAGTGCATATAAAAAATGCTAGCACCTAGGTAGATATGGTAGATATGTCTTCTTCCAGGTGATCCCATCCCTGAGATCCATAATCATAAACAGATCTTTCATAGCCTAGAATCTCCCCTTCTAGATCAGTCTCTAGTCTTGAATCAGTCTAGACCTACAAATGTAAGTTGATTCATTCTCTAAACCCTATCTATCACTTTTGATTATATTTCATTTTTTTAATATTTCTTTAATATTTTTATATTCATTTAACCACCAGTGTCGTTATCTTAGATTTAATTACATTAAATCATTTGGTGAACCTAATCTCTTACATGTCCATTTTTTATCCCTTCTTTCATGCCCATTACTCGTAGTAGTAGTTTTAGATCCCAAACCTATATTAATCCTGGCCCATACACTCGGAATATTCATTCTCCCATGGCTGACCCCATCAATGACAACATTCTTAGAAATTCCAAGAAGACCCCTCTTGAGGAAATCAAAGCATATGATAGTGAACATTCCTATGATGAATATACCCATGTTGATCAAACCCAATTAGATGCCCTTAACATTTTTTTCTTTGTAGTGCGTGATAATATGACCCATGTTTTACATATCCTTGATGCTCTACTGCTTTCCCAGTGTTCCCATGATAATGAAACTGATAATATTATGACTTGTACCTTAGTACTCTCTACTAATACTACTTATTCTATCTCACTTTATTCCTTCTCAGACACAAAGTTCTCTAGAAATATACCTTGTTCTTATTTAATTCTGACCAGGTTATACAAATAAAATTCAATATTTTCAACACAAAGTTTGAGATATTTAAATTCATGCATAAAATTACAATAAATGGTTTCAAAAAATTTACCCCTTTTTTAATCCCGTAGGCTTCTCTTTCTATTATAGCATCTACAAAGATAGTAAAAATAGGAGACATTAATTATGCCTTCCGTACGTGCTTGGTTACAAATCCACATGTAGGTGAAAATTTTTCTCCTCGAATTTATCTTTGCTTAGTACACATGATATTTGAATGTTCTACGATTTAAAACAAAATCAACTACTTTGTATGCAGTGTCAACTATTACTAAGTAATTAGCTTTTTCAAAATAACTTAAAATAATGGCTTTCAAGTAGATTACTTAATTTTTATAATTCAACTTGATTGATTAATTACATTGTCTAGAAAAATGAGAAGAATAAGAAGAAGAATAAACTATTCTAGTTGAAGATGTTTAGTCTTTATTTTCTCTTTTTGCTGACTGTTATGGTGGTTTGACTTCTGCGTATTTTGTACTTGAAGTTTTTTTGCAATTTTTATCCTATATACCCTTGCCAAAATTATATTTTTTGGATTCTAAGATGTAGGGCTTGATGAGACGTTTCCAAAAAGTCCAAGATATCGAAAAATGGAGCCCCTGGTAAAAATTTATGGCCATTCGGGTTTACAAAGTGTCATTACTGCCTTTCTTCTCTACGGGATTTTGACCCCCCATTACTGGAGATGTTTTTGTTGTGGGATTTCAACCCCTAATTGTTAAAAAAAAAATTCTCCATATTATCCCACATAATCCCATACAAATGTTATTTTCATGATTATATGGTGAAGAGGAGGTCGAGAGCTTTCCAGAAAGTCTAAGATCTCGAAAAACAAAACCTCATCAAAAGTTATGGCCATTTAGGTTTTCAACCCCTCATTACTGTCTTACTTCTTTTTTGTAGGATTTCAACCCCCCATTACTACCTTACTTCTCTTCTCTAAGGGTTTTGGATATTTTTTTACTTAGTCACTTTTAGAAGTAAAGTAACTTCATTTCTCTTGATTACTCTTGTTTTCTTCCCTTCTCTGAGGCTTTTTTGGACTCCTTTACTTAATTACTTTTATAAGTAAAGTAACTTCATTTCTACAAATTAATCTTACTTTCTTCCCTTCTCTAAGGGTTTTTTGGAATTCTTTACTTAGTTAATTTTAGAATTAAAGTAAGTTTATTTCTCTGGATTACTTTTACTTTCTTCCCATCTCTGAGGATTTTTTGGACTGCTTTAGTTAGTTACTTTTAGAAGTAATTAACTTCATTTCTTTGGACTACTCTTCCTTTATTCTCTTCTCTGAGAGTTTTGGAGACTTCTTTACTTATTTTTATCTTTACTTTGCAATTGTGCTACATCAAAACTCTACATTACTCTAAACCTCATTTTTTCCATATTTTCTTGATGTTTTCTATTTTTTTATTTCTCTTGGACTGAGGAGTTAGGAAAAATAGTAGAGTGCCCCAAAGCCAAATTTTCCCATTTTACCGTTTTACTCAATTTTGGCTAAGTATTTAAATTTGAAGCCTAGAGAGAGAAGAGAAATTGCATCCAAATGGTTCCTATTGCCCTTAAAACATGAAAATTACATGTTTTGTCATATTCATCACTGAAGACCCATGAAAGTGCTCAAGTCCAATTTTCCTCGAGTTGTTCAATTTTTACAAGTGGTGTGAAAATGGAAAACATGGAATACACTGACAACAACAATAATTGGAAAACCTGAAATACACTGACAACAATAGTAGTTGGAAAAATCAAAATACATGGGTAGCATCAACAATTGGAAAACATGAAATACACTTGAAGTGAAAACAAGTAGAAAACCTGAAATACACTGGCAACAGTAGTAGTTGGAAAACCCAAAATACACTAGCATCAATAGCAGTTGGAAAACCCAAAATGCACTGGCACCACTAGAAGCTAAAAAACTAAAAATACACTAGCAACAATAGCAGTTTGAACACTTGAAATACACTAGTAGCAACAACAGTTGGAAAACCCAAAATACATTGGTAACACCAGTAGTTAGAAAACCCAAAATACGCTGACAACATCAGTAATTGAAAAACACAAAATACACTGGCAGTAGCAATTGATAAACCTAAAATACACTGGAAGTAACAACATTTGTAAAACCAAAAATAAACTGGCAGCAACATCGGTTGGAAAACCCAAAATACACTAGCAATAATAACAGTTGGAAAACCCAAATACACTAGTCATAGCAGCAGTGAGGGGTAAGATTTCTAAAATACATAAGTAGTGGCATAAATTATCTTGTAAGAACTACTTTACTCAATGCTTTTAAAAGAATTAAAGTAGTTTTGTTTTCCCAAAAGAATAACTGTTAAAGTAAAGTAACCTAGAAAACCCTCATTATTGATGAACCAAATACTTACGTTTTATATATTTTGAGCCATTTTGGGGAAGTTGGTATTTTTCAAATGTGACCAAGTAACATCTTGCAACCTCTTGAAGATATCCTGAGAAAATATTAACAAGGAAAAAGACCCAAAATTTTAAAAGGCCTATCCCAATATTTTTAACTAAATTCTTTGAGGACACCAGAACTAAACATGCAATGACATGTGGCATACTCTGATCGGATGAAGGATTCAAATGAATATCCATTTATTTTGTATTTATTTCCATGTGTCAGGAACTCATTAGATGTGAGGGTTTGACGCACTGCTGGCATCTTCTGATAGGTTGTGTGTGACACACTCAATCTCACAAGTTAACACGTGGAACAATAGTTGGAGTGAAATATTTTATTTGGCACATGTAAGAGAAAGGGGGTAAAAAATGTAGAATATGGGTGCAAAAAAATAGGTACACATGAAATTAGGAAGAAAATTCATATATATGTAGAAATGTGCAAGTATGCGGAAGGTGTGGGTATCTAGTTAAAGAAGTGTGGAATGACAAGAAGGAAGAAGAGGTGTGTAGAGGAAAAACATGCACAAAAAAAGGTGAGCACAAGGATATGATGTGCCAAGAAAGAAAGAGGGGAATTAGTGCAAGTGATGTAATGCATGGGAATCGGGAAGAGGTAATATGTGTGAGTAGACCATGCTAGGAAATTAGCCAAAATGGGAGGAAAATCCATAAAAGCATGACATAAAGTGGTGTGCTACCGTTGGAATGAAAGAGGATGTGTAAGGAGGAATAAAAGGGGATAGAAAAACAAGGAATAGAGACATAAGTGTGTGGAAGGAAGTGAAGGGAAGAGAAAATCACAAGGAATAAGAAGGAAGGGTGCACGAGGGTGTGTGTAAAGAACTACAGCCAAGAAAAAGTGCCAAGATATAAAACCAAGAGTGTGCGCAACCTGAAAAATTGAACTCATAGGTAGAATGGAATTGTAAGTTGTCTAAATAACCAGGGTGGTTATTTTATACAATGGTTTGGCAACTTTCAGGGCCATCTACATGCTAAATAAAAGAGATCATTAGCCTTAGAAGCATCCATTGGGCATGGAGTCTGCCTAAAAATATGAATTTATGATTTATAACTTGAAGAAAACCTCTGAAGTCACTTGAAAATGTTATCTAAACTCTGTATGAAATTGTTTCTCTCATATGAAGGTGTTTAATCCTAGATTTTATGAGAGTGGAAAATTATGTAAGCAGCTTCCCTCAACTCGATTGCCATCCGAGAAGTAACAAAAGAGCATGTGCAAGGGAGTGCATGAGAGGAAAGAACTATGTATAAATAACACAATGTATACAAAGAGCACTTGGAGGAATTGAAACTACTCTAATATATACAATGACTCAACATGAAAAATTAATGGAAGTGCTTGAGATAGATCCCATTGACTATGATTGATCTCCGTCAAGATGAGACAACTTAAAAGAGTTAGCCTCTTTGCAAGAAATGACGATGTATGGGCCACTCCAAAGTGCATCAAACTTTGAAAGGTGCCCTAGTTTAGCTCTGTCAGCATCCCATTTCAAGCCCAGACTACCCACTTTGAAATTCTGAGACCTATCCATTTTTTCAGACCACTTCTTGGTTGATTGCTGATTTTTCTCTAACTTGATTATGGCAAAGTTTCTCAATTCTTCAAGTTTAACCAACTATGTTATTCTAATTTCTCTTTGGTATGTGCCCTAAAACCCCAATTGTTTGGCTAGCTCTAATGAAGGAAATTCTAGTGACAAAGGAAGTCTAGCCTCCTTTCCATAAACAATCTTGAAATGTGAAGTACCTATTGCCTTCTTCACAATGATTCTATCTTCCCAAATCATGTGCAAGACCTTTGTATGCCACTAACTCTAATTGATATTCATTATTTGTTTCATAGTTCTAATCAGGTTCTTGTTAGTAGAATTTGTCAAGCCATTTCCTTGAGGGCAATATATGGAAGACATCTTCCAATAGATACCAAGGCTAAGAGTCTAATTAGAAATTTAAGTACCAAGGAAGGCATTTTCATTATTAGAGATAATGGTTTGAGGAATGCCAAACCTTGTTACAATGCCTTTGAGAAAGTCAAAGATGACTGACTCAGTTGATTCCCTGAGTGTGAAAAATTCTATCCATCTAGTGAAGTAGTTCATAGTTATTAGCATCGAATTGTGACCAATGCTCTAAGGAGGTTTGATCATACCTATGAATTCAAGACCCATTGTATGGAAGGATGATCCGTTTGGATTGGTTAGAGGGGAAGTGCTGCCAATTTCTTTTTTCCTGTAAAGAAAGCACAATATTTTCATTTTCCAACCCACTTATGTGCATCTACAAAGAGGGTAGGCCAGAAGTATCTTTCCTTAATGATTTTTATTGTTGTTTGCAGTGAATTTTCCACCATATAATCCATCATGAAATTCTACTAACACTTTGTCAACCTGTATGCCATCTATACACCTTAGCAACACACCATGAAGATTTCATTTGAAGAGAAGGCCATCAATGAGTACATATGGAATAGATTGCATCCTTGGATGTATTCTCTTTGCTTTGTTCAGTCCAGGAGGTTATGTCTCAAAAGAGAGAAATATTACTATGTCCTTCATCTAGGTGCACAAGTTAGGATTTCCATTTTGCTCAAGTTCAACGTGCAGAGGTTTTTCATCTAGAATCAATGAAGCCTCTTATTCATTTTGTGCATCCTTAGTAATCTTCGTACAGACCATGTCACCTATAACCAAATTTTTGGCTTTGATAATCACATCATAATCTATGATTTTGGTCACCCATCTTGCTTTCTTTTCACTTATTTCTTCTCCCATGATGAAGTCACTTACACAAGAGTGTGAAACTATTACATTGACATGATTTGTGGTGAGCATACTTTTGAATTTATTTAGCATATGCATGATGGCGAAGACATGTTTTTCAATGTGAATATTTTTATATTCATAATCCTTCCATGTTTTACTGAAGAAGGCCATTGGCTGCTCCAATCCTTTCTCATTTTCTTGTGGCAAGACAACAACAACACTTGCATCAACTCCATAAGCATAAAGGATGAAATCCTGTGAGTAATCTAGATTGATGAGTGTTCATGCACAATAAATTTACTGTTATATTTTTTTGAAGCTTACTTTTCCTTATGTTTTCCACTTGAAGGTTATATCCTTCTTGAGGATGAGGGTGATATGCCTGACAAAACCCATAAATTTAGGAATGAACCTCTTAAAAATATTGATTTTTACTAGGAATGAGTGCAAGGCATTTTTGTGCACTAGCAAAGAGAGAGAAAGGATGACCGAGATACACTTAGGATCAATGGAAATGACATCCTTTGAAACCACATTGACCAAAATCATTCCTTGCAGAATAGTAAATTTTCACTTCTTGGAGTTAATAGATACCCCAAATTCTTTGCATATCTCAAATAATTTCTCCAGATGCATCATGTGATCCATGCTATGCTTTGAGAAGATAATTATGTAATCCAAGTAAAATAGGATGAACTCATTGATATATCCTTTAAAGGAAATGTCCATTTCTCTATGGAATGTTTTTCTTGCATTTGACAAACCAAAAGTCATTTTATGATAGGAATATGTACCACATTTGGTTGTAAATGTTTTCTTGAATTAATCCTCTTCTTTGAACATGATCTGATTGAAACTTGAATACCCATCCAGTATGGAAAATATTTACACACCAGCCATGGTCTATAAAATCTGCTTCAAAGAAGGAAAATGATAATGATCCTTTAATGATGCCTTATTAAAAATATCTGAAATCAACACATAATCTGATTTTACCATTCTTTTTGCACACTAGAACAATATTTTCCACCCATGTGGATTACTTGATAGAAAAAATAATATTTTCCTCAATGAGTTTGGATAACTTCTTCCTCATGAGGGGATCTATTCTAGGATTGATTGTCCTCTACTTTTATCTGATGGGATTGATACTATGATCAAGGTCAATGAAGTGTTGAGAAACCCTTGGATAGAATCCTTTGATGTATTCATACTCCCATGAGAATATGTTGTTGGATTTCTGACATAGAGAGATGAAGGCATGTTTCTCATCTCACACACATTCTTCACAAAAAAACAACTTTTTTCCATGCGTGATAGTGACTAGATTACAATCTTCTTATGTGGCGTGCATGTACTTTTCTTCACCCTTGAACTCATTGTTAGGACTGAAAATATACTCTAAGGTGACCATCCCTTAGGTAATTTTTTTTACTTTAGTCGAATCACTTGGTCATCGTAGCTTTCATGCAAGTTAAATTTCATGTTTGAAGAGAACTCGACCTCATTCTGATTGAACTAGACAATCTATGAATCACTATCAAGAACTTCATTGAATTCATTATCTGGAATAGATGTCCTAATCACCATCTTGATATGTTGTGTATTGTCTTAGAAAAAATCCTCAACATGTGAAAATTATGAGCCAATGGAAGCCATATGTGTTGTTGCGGGATCACAACACCCCTGGATGTTGATCAGATTTCTAGGTTGATCACTCTAGCATCCAGTGTGATTGCACAACATGGAAACCTCTCTCCAAGTGTGGGACTTGTGAAACTGAGAGAGTAATCTCTAGATTAGAGGCAGGTTCCTCAAACTCATCTGATTTAGATCTATATTTGCACAACTACAGAGGTTCAGATCCTAATCCTACTCTAAATTACAAGGAGACAGGGATAGAAGTGCAAAAATTTAAACTAACTAAAGATGGTGATGCACCAAAAGGAGTGGTGAATATTTTTGTCATGCAAATAGACACAAACCAAAGATTGCAACATAAAATCATACACAGACTAGTAAGATATAATTTAGGATCTGAAATGAAGAAAATAATACAAGCAAAGGACTGAAACCCATTCACAAAGCTTGCATTATCATTTCCAATGTCAAAACCACTGCATTACAACCTCGGAGAGGTAAAAAACTATTACAGTCTTTGAAGAGGTCTGATTCTTCTCAACAATCACTTGTTGGAGGTGAAAGAAGAAGATTGCTATGCCAAAAAAGTATTCCACCCTTTTAAATGAGCCAAATCTGGCTTTTACATTGCATGGGTCAAGCCCAGGAGAGAGAAAATGTACAAAACGTGGGAGCCCATTCCTCATTGACTGCAAATGCATTAAATCAGCATGGAGGGCCTTACAAACCCATACCCTGCCATTTTTGACCGAATTGGAGGAGAATGCGACCCATTTTGTATTAAATTTGGTCGCTGAAATGTCACTTCTGGCCATGAACACGCGTCAAAGCCATTTCTTAATTTTCTCTCTCAAGACTGAACCAAAATTCAAGATTGACCCCGGAATCATGTAGAGAATTTTATAAGCTTTCCAATTATATAAAAAATGTGCAAATCCAAGCTTTGGATCGGAAGATATGGCGATCTGAAGATTTAGGGCACAAAACAGGCAAAAATAGGTTTTGAATTTTTTTCCCGCACTCTGCCACCTGGACGACATGTGTCGGGCACTAATTGGATGAGCAATTCTCTCTCCTTCCCTTGCCCGTGGGTTTTCCTTGAAAGTTTTGACTTTTTGAAATTTTGGAAAAAAAATTATTTTTTCCCCGCGTCCCCGCCACTTGGGACACGTGGCATGATCTGGTTGGAGGACAGGGGCATGGGGTCATCCTTCACCTTTTAGTTTTTTGGCCCAAACTTTTGCCAAATTCTCTAATTCCTCCCCGAGCTCCACACTCTCCTGCTCCTCAGGACACGTGTCGTCTTTTTATTGGCTCGGGCCAACGCTTCAAACCTTGCGCTTTGAATTTTTGGACATTTTTCCTTGTGACACATGGCGTTTCCTAATTCGTCTGCGGGCCCGCCGGATTTTCACATCCCTCACATCCCTTTGGCCCGGTTGTCCCGAACTATCTGGGACAAATTCCTCTGATCCACCTGAATCGGGCTTCCCTGTCCCTCATGAAGGCGAAGATACATGGCATGATTTGATTGGCTCTTAGCTCCTTCGGCTCCCCGCGTCCGCCGCGTACTTCTGGCTCGATTGTCCCGGACTGTCTGGGACAGATTCTTCTAAACCGCCCGAAATGGGCTTCCTTGTCCCTCTTCACAGCCACTTCACCTTTTCGTGTCCTTCGCATCCTTACGACCCAGATGTCCCAACCTGATCTGCACAATAGTTAGTTGATTTTGCTTTTACCTTTGGCCAGTTCACCTTTTTGCATCCCGTGCACCCCCACGGCCCAACTGTCTCAAGTGCTACCTGGGCCGCCTGGAGGATTTTCGGCCGGTTCGCGCCCCAACGTCCCAACTGTCCCGAGGGCCACCTGGACCGAGACTTAGCTAATTTTTCATGATTTTTCTGGCCCAAGCTTATTTTTTACAACTTTTTCACTCTTTTTTAGAACTTACTCCTTTCTTCTTGGACAGGAGAGTTAAAAAAAATCCAAGGGGACCCTAGAAACATGATTTTTTTTCCTTGAATCAATTTATTTACCTGGGACTTGAGTATTCTGATGCATGTTATCAAATTTACCCTGGGGGTGAATTTTGGATAACAATTTGGTGACTCAGCGGGGTCATCTCCCTGCTAGATGAAAAGACCAGTAACTTGGAGCAGTCCATTGGGCATGGAGTCATCAAATATTCTGTTTAGAATCCCAACTGACTCAGAATGTGTAAGGAGGAAGATGGAATATCACCTGATGGAAGCAAGGATTGCAAAGCATCTCCATGGACAACAAGCTGTGCCAAAGCACTTAGGGAAAACAAAACTAACCTACAACAAAACAATGTGCACAAGCACTTGGAGGAATGAAAATCTAATCTAATATTTACAAGGTAGTGAATTTCCCTCTAGAAGCAACTCTTGAGATGGATTCCATTTATTGGAATCCGTAGTTCTTCACCATCCAATGAGGCCAATTGGAAAGCATTGCTATTCTTTCACTTCCTGACCATGTATGGGCCACTCTAAATGGCATCAAATTTTGAATGCTTTCCTGGTTTTGCTCTGTCCACATCCCATTTCAACACTAGATCTCCAACTTGAAAAGATCTGTCCTTGGCCTTCCTATCAAAGGTATTTTTGATCAATGCTTGATCCTTTTCCATTACTTGGGATGCCTGATTTCTGATCTCTTGCAGCTCCATCAACTCTACATACCTGACCTCCATGGGCTCAAATTCAAGCAACTCCAGCTGCTTCATGAGTTCCAATGTTGGCAACTCAAGTGACAAGGGCAAGATTGCCTCTCTTCCATAGACAAGTTTGAATGGAGAGTTACTTGTGGATCTTTTGGGAGTTATCCTATTAGCCCATAAGGCTGATTTCAGTTTGGTATGCCAAGACCTCTGATTCTCGTCAAGAGTCCTCCTAATGATCCTCAACAAGTTCTTGTTTGTAGACTTGGCCTGGCCATTACCTTGAGGGTAATAGTTTGATGAAGTGCTTAGGTAAATACCGTTCTTGACAGCCCACTCAGCCACCTTAGATCCAATGAATGCCAATGCATTATTAGAGATTATTGTAGTAGGTACACCAAATCTGGTTGTTATCCCCTCATAAAAGTCTAAGATGCTAGACTCATTTGCCTCTATGAGTGCTACTGCTTCTGTCCATTTGGTGAAGTAGTCTGTGGCTGTCAAAATCCATTTGTGCCCTTGGCTTGAATTGGGATTAATGACTCCAATGAAGTCCAAACCCCATTGCATGAATGACTGGTCAACTGAGATTGGATGTAATGGAAGGGTAGCAAGTCTCTCTTTTCCTGTGAAGAATGCACAATTCTTACACCTCTTGATCCATGCATAGCAATCACTGAAGATTTTAGGCCAATAATAGCCGGCCTTCATGATTTTTAGAGCTGTCACTCTTGGTGCAAAATGACCACCAGCTGGTCCACCATGAAACTCTTCCAACACCCTTTGAATCTGATTTGTGCTAATGCATCTCAGCAGCACTCCATTCACATCTTTCTTGAACAAAACTCCATCAACAATGGCATACGGGACAACCTGCAATCTTAATTATCTCCTTTGGGTCTTGTTCATCTCCGGAGGGCATAGGCCTGTACCTAGGAAGTGTATAATGCCTTGGGTCCAGCAAGGAGTGGGGGCAACATCGTCTTTTTCTTGATTTCCACTTGGCTCATGGCTGTCCTGGACTATCAAAACAACCTCTTCTTCATTGCATACTTCTTTTTGCTTCCCCAAAACCAGCTTCTCACACAATCCTTTCCCTCTTACCAGCTTGGTGATCTTGATCTCAATGTCATACTCCATGACACGGGTGATCCAACCTGCCCTTTTTTAATTCAAATCCTTGTTGAGGAGGAAGTCCTTAACCCCAGCATGTGAGACCAACAACTGGACCTTGTTGTTTGAGACTAAATGCTTGAATTTCTTCAAGCTTCTGATTACTGCAAGTACATGCTTCTTAATAAAAGAGTACCTCACCTCATAGTCATCTAGGCTCTGGCTGAAGAAGGCAATTGGCTGCTCATCATTATCCTTGTTCTGCTGTACCAAAATGGCATAAATAGTGTCATTACCTCCAAATGCATAGAGGATGAAATCCTTGGAGAAGTCCAAGTTGATGAGAGTTGGTGCTTGGGAGATGGATTCTTTGATTACTTCAAAACTCTCCTTGCCTTCTGCTATCCACTTGAAAGCCATGCTCTTCTTTAACATTTTGGTGGTGGGCTTGACAAGGGCTGCAAAATATGGGATAAACCTCCGAACAAAGTTTATCCTTCCCAAGAAACTCTGAAGGGATTTCTTGTGGCTTGGCAATGGTAGTGCTCTTATGGCTTCAACCCACTCTGGATCAATTGCTAATTCTTCCTTGGAGACAATATGGCCAAGGAGATTTCCTTCATGTATGAGAAAGATGCACTTCTTAGGATTCAAAGACACTCCAAATCTCTTGCACCTCGTGAAGACTTGTCTCAAATGAGAGAGGTGGTCCGCTGCATTTTTGGAAAAAATAGTGATATCATCAAGGTAGACCAACACCACATTGTTAAACAAACCTTTGAATGCCATGTCCATTGCCCTTTGGAAGGTAGCACCAGCGTTGGAAAGCCCAAATGGCATTTTCCTGTATGCAAAAGTTCCCCATTTGGTTGTGAAGGCTATCTTGAACTGGTCCTCTTCCTTCACCATAATTTGATTGTAGCCTGAGTAGCCATCAAGTAGTGAAAACCTCTCAGAGCCAGCCATAACCTGCAAGATTTTCTCCATGGAAGGGAGTGGGTAATGGTCCTTGAGAGAGGCTCTATTCAAGTCTCTGAAGTCAACACACAATCTGATCTCTCCACTCTTCTTTCTGACTGGAACTAAGTTGGAAACCCAACTAGAATGCTTGATTGGGAATATGATCCTCGACTCAATCATCTTGTCCAATTCTTTCCTCATGAGAGGCTCCATGTGTGGATTGATTGGTCTTTGTTTCTGTGTGACAGGCTTAGTATTTGGATCTAATTCAATGGTATGCTGAGCTAAGTTGGGATTGAAACCTTTCAAGTCTTCATAGCTCCAAGCAAACACGTCAGGGAACTCTTGACACAGCTGTATGAACTCATACTTTTCTTGTTCGGTTGTCATCCTTCCAATTTGCAATGGTTTGTTCTCTTCTACCAAGATGGATACTGAATGCTCTCTCTTGACCTGAATGTTTTCTTTCTCCTTTCTAAACTGGTCATTGGGATTAAAAATGGACTCCAAAGTGATAAGTCCCTTGGGCAGCTTGTTAGTTCTCAGCTGTACCACTTGGTCACCATACTATTGTTCCAATCTTTCTTGATTCTTGGCTGAGAACTTAGCTTCTTCTTGCAAGAAATGGATGACTTACTGGTTATTCTCAAACACTTGCAAACTAACATTGTTATTTGGAACTGAAGGCCTCACAATCACATGGATGTTTGGCTATACCTTGTCTTGTTGAATGCTTTCCACAATGTCAAAGGCTGCCCCTACTACTGCAAGCCTGTTAGCAGCTTGATTCTCCTTCCTAGGAATGGATTTGATTGCAAAACCTTCAAAATCTTCCATGAGGTCCCACACCCTGTTCTTGTAGCACTTGAGTATATCATTCTTGGCAGCATGTTGTCCCTTGACCTGATTTACAATCAATTCACTATCCCCAAAGACTTACAAATTCTTTATTTTCTTCTTTATTTCCCAATGCATCCCTTGCACCAAGGCTTCATATTCAGCAGTGTTATTGGAGAATGCAAATTGAAA
Organism: Taxus chinensis; assembly: GCA_019776745.2. NCBI lineage: Eukaryota > Viridiplantae > Streptophyta > Pinopsida > Cupressales > Taxaceae > Taxus > Taxus chinensis. Next base: position 376,010,049 of record CM034154.1, on the reverse strand, counting down.
TTTAAAAGCTAAATAGTACTTTACTCCTTGAGGTGAAACAAGCATGGCTCCACCTCCTGCACCTTGTCTACTCCTTGATCCATCAAAAAACAGCTGCCATACCTCATTGTCATCCTTGTGGTTTGGCTTGGCGATGCTAGGAATAGGCTGGTTTTCTTTGTGTATGCAATAAACCCCTAGCTCAGATTCTTCCACTTCTTGATAAGGATCAAATGCATGTATCTTGTTTGCCCATTCATCAAGAGTTAGATCTGGGATGCTTCCAACCTTGGTGTCAACCTCATCATTGCTTGGGTGATCTTCTTGATCAAATGCTGAGCAATTGGCATTAATCTGACTTGGAGTGTAAGGCTCAATGTGGAAATTTACAATAGGTTCTGACCTGATTGTGGCTTTGGTTCCATACCTCGTTCTGAACAGTATGTGTGACCAATCAGCAGAAAAATATCCCCCAATCTTGGCTGTGAAGTCCCTTGACAAGCATAGGGCAAAGAGTGGTGGAAGGTCTATGACTGATACATCTTGTAAAACAATAATGTTTGGACATGCATGCAAGGTAAGACTCAAGTTTCTAATCACCCCAATTGTTGTTACTGCTGTCCCATCCAGCTGCACTACCCCTTTGGATATGGTTTCATACTGGAGCCCTAGCTGATAAGCTATTTGTTTAGGCATTACTGAGCTACTAGCCCCGGAGTCTATCATGCAATTGTGCACTAGCTGATTTCCAATGATCAATGAAACATAGAAAGGAGGGGGCTTCAACATTTTACCTTGCTGTCCTCCATGATTTCCCTCAGGCTGGGAAACATTTGTAAGTACCTTCTCTTGCCTTTGGATCTATTGATTTGAAGTTGGCCAGTCCTTCATGGCAGCTTGCAGCAGATCTCTTTGGCCTGGGATAGATAGGGATTCCCACATTGATATATTGATGTTTGTATTCTTCATCTGATCAATGATACTAAATGGTGATGAAGGATATCTTTGTTGTCCCTTGGTTTGCACATTCACTCCTTGCATGTGGGCAGCAATAGCTGGTATTTGAGTTGGCCTAGGGGTTGTTCTTGGCTGCCCTTGTGCATTTGAAATCAGAATCTGCTTGCCAATCATTTGTGGAGCCATGGAAGGTTGTGGATTGGTTGGGGCTAATGGTTGTTCTTCACCCAAATTCCTCCTTTTTGAACTTGTGTTGGATGCAACACCTTGAGAAACTACCTGGTTCATGCCACATAAATCTTCTGCTTGCCAATTTACCAATGTGGTGTCATTTGGGGCTGATTGTTGTTGGAATGTTTCTTGTTGTTGGCTGTTTCCTTGACTGCCCTCACCCTCCATTCCAGTAGTTGTCACCATTAATGCTTGATTCAAAGCACCATTGAAGCACATGGATTGGTTATGAGGCTCATTGCATGGAAAACACCAATCATACTCCTGGGAAATGTTGTTTTGTGTTGGCACCAATGCCTTAGAGGCAGATATGGAATTTGGATTATAGGGCTGGAATGGTCTATTGGCAGGAGGCCTTGTTTGATTCATATTTGCAGCTAGATTAGGTGGCCTTTGTGGTTGGTATGGCTGCCTATTAGGCTGAGCTTGGGGTTGATAAGAAGGTCTAAAACCTTGGGCCTACTGCCTCTTAAGAGTAACCAACTCATTGCCTAGGTTTTGCAATTGCTTCATGACTTCTTGAAGCTCATTTGGGGCACTCAGAGATGAAGTGGAGGCTTCATTTGAACTCTGATTTCTAGGAGTGGGAGAAGGAGCCAAATTAGGTGCTTGATTGGTGTTTGGACTCTCTAAACTTGGAAACAATGGCATGGGAGGTCTAGGGGCAAGTTTTCCAGCTTGGATCAAACAATTTTCAGCCCTAATGGCAATGCTATAAGCCATAGGGATAGTTATGCCTCCCATGGACTGAATCAACATAGAAATATCAGAATTTAGAGCTTTGAGATATTAGAGAAAAGCACCTTCTGCTATTGGCCTGACTGCCACTGGAATTCTCTCCCAAGTCTTTTGAAATCTGAAGTTGAAATCGGTCAATTGTTCATTGGGATCTCTCTTGATGGTTGTCAGCTGCTCCAGAAGAGACAAGTAGTCTCCCTTTTCTCCAAATTGCTCATGAAGTGCTATACACAGCTGATTCCAATTTGTGATAGAACCAGCTCCAAGGCTCCTAAACCATTGCAATGCTTTACCCTTGAATGAAGATGCCAGTAACTTGACAGCCACTTGCATTTCATTGATTTCATGGATTGCACAAAGGTTAGCAATGTCTTTAACATGATCACCTGGAGTAGTCTGATTTTCTCCAGTGAAGTAGGGAATGTTCTTCAAGGTTGCAATAGGAATTGGATGTTGTGCATTGAGAGCAAGTGGGCTGCTACCTGTGAAGTTGACGTAGGGGTTATTTTGTGCCATTCTAATTGGTCTTAAAATCCTCGTTGACTGAATGAAAGGCCTACCAGGTGGAGGAGTTGAGAGGGTTCTGTTTGGCGGGGATGGAGACCTTTGAGTCCTTCTTCCTCTTTGCCTTCTTCTTGGAGATAATTACAGATATTCAAACAAAACTTCTTCTTCTCCAACTCTTGACCTTGTGGTGATTCTTCTCATGAGTTTTCAGGCCTACACTACTGAAACCAGTTGATTCCTCCCCTTGGAGTCACCAGATATGCAAATAATAGCTCTTTTCAAGCAAGAAAGTTGTTGCAGATGCACATAAACTTTTCTGCGATAAAAATGATACCTCTGGTGTTCGACCGGGCATGCTAAAACTGTTGTTGCAGGATCACAGCACCCCTATATGTTGATCAGATTTCTAGGTTGATCACTCTAGCATCCAGTGTGATTGCACAACATGGAAACCTCTCTCCAAGTGTGGGACTTGTGAAACTGAGAGAGGAATCTCCAAATTAGAGGATGGTTCCTCAAACTCCTCTGATTTAGATCTATATTTGCACAACTACAGAGGTTCAGATCCTAATCCTACTCTAAATTACAAGGAGACAGTGATAGAAGTGCAAAAATTTAAACTAACTAAAGATGGTGATGCACCAAAAGGAGTGGTGAATATTTTTGTCATGCAAATAGACACAAACCAAAGATTGCAACATAAAATCATACACAGACTAGTAAGATATAATTTAGGATCTGAAATGAAGCAAATAATACAAGCAAAGGACTGAAACCCATTCACAAAGCTTGCATTATCATTTCCAATGTCAAAACCACTGCATTACAACCTCGGAGAGGTAAAAAACTATTACAGTCTTTGAAGAGGTCTGATTCTTCTCAACAATCACTTGTTGGAGGTGAAAGAAGAAGATTGCTATGCCAAAAAAGTATTCCACCCTTTTAAATGAGCCAAATCTAGCTTTTACATTGCATGGGTCGAGCCCAGGAGAGAGAAAACGTACAAAACGTGGGAGCCCATTCCTCATTGATTGCAAATGCATTAAATCAGCATGGAGGGCCTTACAAACCCATACCCTACCATTTTTGACCAAATTGGAGGAGAATGCGACCCATTCTGTATTAAATTTGGTCGCTGAAATGTCACTTCTGGCCATGAACACGTGTCAGAGCCATTTCTTAATTTTCTCTCTCCAGACTGAACCAAAATTCAAGATTGACCCCAGAATCATGTAGAGAATTTTATAATCTTTCCAATGATATAAAGAATTTGCAAATCCAAGCTCTGGATCGGAAGACATGGTGATCTGAAGATGTAGGGCACAAAACAGGCAAAAATGGGTTTTGAAAATTTTTCCTGCGCTCCGCCACCTGGATGACACGTGTCGGGCACTGATTGGATGATAAATTCTCTCTCCTTCCCTTGCCCATAGGTTTTCCTTGAAATTTTTGACTTTTTGAACTTTTGGAAAAAAATTTATTTTTTCCCCGTATCCCCGCCACTTGGGACACGTGGCATGATCTGGTTGGAGGACAGGGGTGCGGGGTCATCCTTCACCTTTTAGTTTTTTGGCCCAAACTTTTTCCAAATTCTCTAATTCCTCCCCAAGCTCCACACTCTCCTACTCCTTAGGACACGTGTCCTCTTTTTATTGGCTCAGGCCAATGCTTCAAACCTTGCCCTTTGAATTTTTAGACGTTTTCCCTGGTGACTCGTGGCATTTCCTGATTCGTCCGTGGGCCTGCCGACTTTTCACGTCCCTCGCATCCCTTTGGATCAGTTGTCCCGAACTGTCTGGGACAAATTCCTCTGATCCACCCAAATCGGGCTTCCCTGTCCCTCATGAAGGCAAAGACACATGGCGTGATTTGATTGGCTCTCAGCTCCTTTGGCTCCCCGCGTCTGCTGCGTACTTCTGGCCTGATTGTCCCGAACTGTCTAGGATAGATTCTTCCAAACTGCCTGAAATGGGCTTCCTTGTCCCTCTTCATGGCTGCTTCACCTTTTTACGTCCTTCGCATCCTTACGGCCCGGATGTCCCAACCTGATCTACACAACAGTTAGTCAATTTTGTTTTTACCTTCAGATGGTTCGCCCTTTCGCATCCCGTATGCATCCCCATGGCCCAAATGTCCCAAGTACTGCCTGCGACCGCCTGGCGGCCTTTTAGCCGATTCACGTGCCCCGACGTCCCAACTATCCCAACTGCTACGCCTGGACTAGGACTTAGCCGATTTTTCATGATTTTTCCTAGCCCCAAGCTTATATTTTTACAACTTTTTCACCCTTTGTTAGAACTTGCTCATTTCTTCTTGGACAGGAGAGTTAGAAAAAATATGAGGGGAGCCTAGAAACATGATTTTTTTCCTTGAATCAATTTATTTGCCTGGGACTTGAGTATTCTGATGCATGTTATCAAATTTACCTTGGCGGGTGAATTTTGGATAACAATATGATCTGCATCTTTCTTCATTCTCCTTAGCACTACCTATAGATTTAGAGCTTCAAATATCTCAAGGAGGTCCCAAAATCTATGTTTATAAGATTTTAGAAGCTTATTATTTATTGCACACTTGTTTGTGACCTAGTGGATGACCAATTTAGTAGCCCCAAATATCTATAACACCTTGATTTGTATCTTCTCAGTAATAAGAATACCATGCACCAACTCTTCATATTTTGCTATATTGTTGGAGCATGTAAACTACAACCTGTGCATGGAGAAGAAATTATCACTCTTGGGAGAGATGAGAAAAACACCTATACGAGCACCATTTCTGCTTCTATAGACTTAAAAATACATTTTCCATAGTCCATAATTTCCATCATCTTCTTTCTTGAAAATTGTAGGCAACGCGCACTCTTCTTCAAGGATGAAATAAGTACCAAGACCAGTTTAAATTTTTGTATCATAGGTATCAAAGTCATATAACTCTTTTCCCCATTCATCTAATAACATATCAGATATAGAGGGAGGAGCGAGTTGTTCATATGAAATGAAATATTGGTATTGGCCTTATTGAATGAGGTAATCAACTTAGAGAGGAGAATGGTCATATGATTCAACATGATAGGATAATATAGGCTCAACTTGTATGGTAAAGTTGGTACCATACCTTTTTATTAGTAACATATGATACCAATCAAAAGACAACTAGGCACCCACATTGGCAGTGAAATATCTTAATTAGAAAATGGAAAATAATAGAGGCAAATCAATGATTGACACATCTTGAGTTATAGTAAGGATTGGACATGCATGAAGGGGTAACTAAAGATACTTAATGACTCCTAAAGTAGTGATTGTTGAGCCATCAAGTTGTAAGACTATTTTGGACATAGGGGTGTACTTAAGTCTTTGGACATCAACAATTTTCTTTGGCATGAAAGAAGTACTAGCAGCTGAGTCAATCATATAATTGTGAATAAGATGTTTTCCTACTATCAAATACATAAAAGGGTGGGTTTTTGATAATTTTTTTACTTTCTTCTCCTCTACTTGAAAAATATTAGCAGCATCTTGAGGTATTTTGATAACTAGATCAACATGTTAGAGTTGTGTTAGAGCTTCATGCAACAGGTCACACTGAGATGGGATAGTTAGGGTGTCCCACATTGTACAACATTTAAATTTTTATTCTTCATCTGGTCCACAATGTTGAAAGCAAGGCCCATGGACTTATGTATTTAAGGCACAAATGCATCTTTTCTTCATTTTTTAGGTGTAGAGGTAGGGTAATTAGCTTGCACAGAATATTTACCTATCAAAGGAGGGGGGAACGCCACCTTTTTTGAAGCATTGTGTGTAACCTCATGCGTAGAAACTCGCACGCCATAATTGTTGGGTTGATGAGATACATCTCGTTTCTTTTTAGGATCAGTCTGGATGGCAGGAGCGGAAGGTTACGTGTTAGACTCTAGCATTCTCTTCTTTTACCTTGTGTTTTCGGAAACCTGTGTGGACAGACTATTCAAGCTATCCATAGCTTGGTTGATTGAATATAATTCCTCAACCTTAAAGAGCATAAGGTTTGTTTCAGGAGAGAATTCTAGCAATTATTCTTTTTCCATTTTGCATGCACTAGTAGAAGGCTCATATCCTTAATTCTAAATCATGTATGCTTGTGTGCGCAATACATTAGCATGGTTATACTGGATACGAAGAAAATTGCAAGGAAAAAACCATTCTGTCTCTTAGATCATGTTGTTCTAAATTAGAACTATTTCTTGGCTTATGTTGGGCACTGTAAGGGGTTACACAAGAGGAATTATTTACAGTGGAAGGTGCGTATCATCATGCCATCTATCATTTTATTGGTTATACCCATATCTCTAATTTGGATATTGATTTCGAAAGGGCTGATGGATTTGATTAAATTCTTGATTAGAGTTATTTCTGAAGGTTTTTTCCTGCTACTTTTCTAAGGATATAACTTTGTTAGATAAATTTATAATCAAGGCCTTCAATTCTTCATCTTAATTTTTATGTACATGACAATATGATGTGGAGGCACTTGGCTAGGAACTCTTATTAGGAATGGGAGTGATGGAAGGATGAGACACTAGAGGGATTTTAGGAAACAAGGGTGTAAGTGGTCTAGGGGCTATCTTACCAACTTGAATTATACAATTTTCCACCCTAATGGCTATAACATAGGCATCAATAATTTATGTGCCAACCATAGACTGTATCATGACTGCAACGTCAAAATTTAGAGCTCTTATGAAATAAAGGAAGGCACCTTGAGGATTTTTCCTTAAGAGGGCTGGAATTTTATCCCATGTCTTATGAAATCTAAATTTGAAATCAGCCATGAGATCATTAGGAGCTCTCTTGATCATTGTGATTTTTTCTAATAAGGATATGTTATCAGCATTATCCTCAAACTAATTATAGATTACAATAACAATTCCATCCTAGTTAGTGATACAGGAAGTCTTAATATTTTGTACCACTGAAGAACTTTGCCTTTTAAGTGAAGAAGAAATCATCCTTATGACTACATCATCTCCTATGAATAGGTGAATAGAGCACACATTTGCGATATCTTGAATGTTCTCAACAAGGGTTACTTGATTCTCAAAAGTGAAAAATTGAATGCTTTTGAGCACTTCCACTAGTATATCATGTTGCATGATAAGGGCCAAAAGGCTATCACCAATGAAGTTGACAAAGGGAATATTTCTCTGTGTTATGGCCATAAAGGGCCTGAACACCTTGGTAGAGTGTGTGCAAGGTATAACAAGAGGAGGAGTAGATTACGTCATGTGTAAAAAATATGGAGATGCATGCGCAGAGGTTCTCCTACTTCTTCTTCCTAGAGACAACTACAGATACTAAAAGGATCCTTCAACTATTACACTCTATCTCGTGTGTATTATTCTCATGAAATAGGTGCTTGGAATGCTGAAATTAGTAGATCTGGATGTTGGGAGTCACTATATGTATTGAAATAAGCCTTCAAAGGATGGAAATCACTAAGTCACACACCAAAACCTAGTAATGATGAAATGTAAGCTTTCAATACTAATCTCACCAGGGGTGCCAAAAACTGTTAGGGCTCAAAATTGCTCCCATCCTAGATCAGGATGAAATTGGGATTTAAGGAAACATGGGACTATCTCCAAGTTGTGGAACTTGCACTTTGAGATAGACCTCCAGAGAAGGTTGGATTCCTCTACCTACTTCTACTGCTAAAACTACTCCTACGAAGTGAAATGCAACTACCTATCACTACTCTACAATTCTAAGGGATCAAGGTGAGAAGGAGATACATGAAAGGGAAAACCTAAGATTAGGGGAGTTGATAACACTAGAAAGATGGGGATGAACAAGATTGGCTAAGAGAAAATGAAGGAAAATACATGCATGGAGGGCAGACAACTGTGCCACAATTTAAAACACGTTCACATAATCATTTTCATAGATCACAATTAGAAAAGGAACCTACTAGGGATGTAATAAATGCACAATGAACTTACAATGTAAAGGAGAGGAAAGAAAATGTAATTAAATGTGATCTAAGGAAAAGAATAACCACAAAATAGGATTTTATTACTTCCAAATGATGCACAATCGATTACAATGATGAAGGAGAAAAGTATCCACATGTAAAGAGCTAGATCTGAAGGCATGTAACTCAAAATGAAAAAGAAAAATTCTCTAAACAATTCCCTTAGCAAACCAAAAGAGTCCAACCTTTTACAATGAGAAATGCTAAACTATTTATAGAAGAAGAAGGAGAGAAGAGGAGGAGAAAAAGAGGGAAACTTGGATTTAAACATCAAAACACCAATAATAAGCAATAAATTCCTATAAATCCATCTATAATGTTGTCAGATGCACCTCCCAATGTTTTTTTATCTTATACAAGAAGGAAGGAGACCAAATCAGATTAGATCTTGGTAGTTGGGTCAATTGTATGTATGCATTAATGGCCTGATTTACATTTACCTATTTTTCCCTAACATATCCTACCAAAATATTATTTTAAATAACCTAGAGTGTAACCCACATTAGAAGCTTTCCAACAATTCTAAGAGCACATGAATTCAATCTCTACAGAAAAAGTTAAGGCAATCAAAAGATCTACTGCTTTTTCTTGGGAAGTTTCCATTATCAATTCAAGATTATTTCTTTTAGTTTTTTTTTGTCACTTGTGAAGTTTATCCCAGTTTCTTTCATTTCCTGACCTAGCTGTCACCCCTGCTGCTACATGGTATTCCGTATGCTTCCAAGTATTTGTTTGCCATACTTGGTTCATTATAGATATCACAATAAATCAGATTGGCCAATCAAGTTTATACCCAATCCAATGTTCATTGACCAGTCTGTTTGGCGTTGGTGTAGCTGTAGAAAGTGATTTAGATTCACAAATACACTTTAACAAACCATACTAAGATGTAATTAGCGAATAATTTAAAATATGGCAAGAATACAAACCTAATGTTAGGAAATAGGAGGCTACTCTAGAGACATAACACGATGTTTCAGGGAAAGACTGAGCAGAAGGATAGGGTTTGCTAAGAATACTATTTGGGGAATGCAGTGCACTTCTATGAACAGTTACATGACAATTTGAGGGAAGATGGAGCAAGTCTGAGAACTTAAGTGCAAGGGACTAAAGCCCAAAATGGGAGATCAAATCGCACAAACTTTGTGATGCACCTTTTTTGCGCTACTGATGGAATGAAAGTTGGCTTGTAAGGAGTATGCACAAGGAGGAATGAAAGGGGATAAAATAAAAAGGAAGCTATGTATGTTCAATTCATGTTTGACTTGATAATTATGTTATATGATAAATCACTAAGGAAGAATGATGAAGGGCTATCGTCAGATTGTTTGGATGCACTCGCTAATAACATTCTAGCCAAACAACAACCTCCTTTGTAGAAACCTTAGAGTCCACATTCAGATCCTTCCAAAACCTATGAACTCATATCGAGAATGGTATTGTTAGGGGTCTATGTTATCAGGGTGGTTACATTTTAGACAATAATGTCCCTTGTGATTGAACAAAATAGTAATGATGAACATGCTATGCAAGTCAACAAGAAGTTGTGTCCCAACCTCTTAAGCTTTCAATGTCCTGCCCACTAGTATGTGGCTATTTACTGAATTTACTTAAATGCTCGATTTAGGCTTTTGCCATGTACAGATGCTTTTAATTATAATAGAATTTATCTGTCTACCTCCTCTCAAGTGTCATCTCTAGTGTACCCCATGGAAATAATTTTGAAGTGAATTCACTATTGTGATCCTACTCTTAGATGTCTTTGGAAATTGTACTCCAATAAGTGTTTTACTAGTTTCACATATGTATTTATAGATCTCATTGTACAATTCAAATGGTAGTCCAATTATACTGGTGCATCAAGCTTACACACAATGGGCAAGAAGGTCTGACTCATGAACAATGGAAAGTTAAAAACCTTGACTGACATATGTACCTAGGGGTGAAAATTCAGCCCCTAAAGGGTCTTAGTCTAACCATACTTCGTCAGGAAGTGCGGCCTCCTAATTCTTCACAATGGCATCCCCTTGGTCAAATAACCTATGAAAGCGTGCTATTGAAATCCCAGGAAGATGAGATCAATTGCAACAAAAATGCAGATTTTCAAAGGTCATAAGAGAAAAAATAGGAGAAAACATAGTATTAATCTAGCTCAAGAAGAGCCAATGACACAAAAGAACATGTGCCAATTTTTTATGGTAAATTTGAACCAATAATCAAATAAATTGCACATTTAGACTAGCTTTCTATAGCAATTAACTAGCTACCATCTATCTCATATGACATGCAGGTATCCCACTTTATAATGCCCCTGTTATTATACCCATGTATGTTTGGGCATGCTTAATATTTGTATGCAAAGTAAAATTTTATCTAGTGTTACCTAGCAAGACTAAAACGATCTTGCAGTTGAAACCTGTTAGGTTTGCTTGAAATGCCAAATGTCATATAATCTATTGTTCACTTATGCCTTAAGTTTAAAGGAATAAGAAACATGTTATCACTTATTATGACGCAGTTCGGATCCTATGACCTACAAAAAACATGAAAGGAGTGATACTCGAACTCCTTGGTGCCACCCCATGTATTTGTTTCTTCTAATGTCAGGGGATTCATGCTCTTATGAACATGATAGCTCCTAAGCCTGTAAATAAAACTCTCTCTCTCTCTCTCTCTCTCTGAACTCTCTCTCTCTCTCTCTCTGATTCATTCATATCATCTTTTGCTAAATTGCATCCTAGTTTATTTGATATGTATGTACATATGTATGTCATCAGCATAAACTAAAAAATTTAGATCTCATAGACAAGCTCATAGAATGAATACACTTGATTGTGCACAAAATTGATAGGCTTCACTGTACTCTAGAGTAAACATGTTGAATCTAAACTCTAATTGGGTGTCTCACGATGCTTGAACAAAACATATATGAATCAAATATGTGGCCCTATGTCATGTATCTTCTTAATGAGGATCAGGGGTGGTCATATCATATCCTAGATGAGTACTAATTCTATTAGAAATAACCGATAATTTGCCCTATGTACATAGTGAATCACATCTCAAAAGAAAAGGTTTATAGCATACAATATATATCACGGGAATCCTAAAGCCCCTAAAATGTAGACATAAATATATGCACTCGTGTGAATGGTTCATTGTCAACTATGGAAAAATGCCCCTTTATGTGGGCTCAGGGTTGCAAGTACATCTATGGACTAGTAGTAAAGTCCTATATGTCCTTCAAGTGGTCACTGATTGTAAATTGATGTATAGCACAATCAAGATAATGCCCCAAGATGGTATCTTAGATATTGATTGGATACATTCATTGTTGTTTATACTACTCTATGTTTTACCTTTTCCTGAGGGGAATGTATGTGTTGTCCAAAATAACCACCCTGGTTATTTTGACAACTTACAGTTCCACCCTGGCTCTGAGTTCAAATTTTTAAGTTGTGCACACTCTTGGTTTTATACCTTGGCATAATTTTATTAGCTAAAGTTTTTCTCTCACGTCCTTGCATGCCATTCCTGCTTCTTCTTTGTGCTTTCTTCTTCCTTCGCTTTATTCCAGACATCTTCTGCGCGCTCTCACCCTTCTCCTTTATTCCTTTAACTCCTTCCATTTCCATTGTGTGCATTCATTGCGCATCCACTCTCCTTTCACTTTTAGGGTTCCAATACACCTTGTGTGTGCCTGCTAGACTTAGCAGTACCATTTTGGCTAAGTCCCTAGCATGCCTTAAGTGAGCATGCCTATTTCCTTCCTGAGTTCTACACGCTCCCCTACGTGCACACTCATTCCTCTTCCAAAATTTCCTTCCTTTCATGTCTTTACACTTTCCCTTGTGCAATTTTCCCACGCATCCTTGGTCCTTGTGTTTGCCACGCTTCTTCCTTTAAACATTCCCATTTCATACTTTATACATGCATATATGCACCTTTCTATCCCACTTCTCGTGCACCCTCTTGTGCACGGTCATAAACCTTTGCATTCTTCCTTCTCATGCCTCTTGTCTCTTGGGCACACACCAAGTGCAATCTTCTGGCACCAGTCATTGATTGCCACATGTCAAATTTTTCAGATAAAGTGCACAACATGCAACCTATCAGAACATGTCAACTGCACCTTGAATCCTTGTGATGGATGAATGAATGACATGTGGTAGAAAAGAAAAAAAATAGACAATCAACTAAATCCTTTAACAGATCAAAGTGTGACATGTGTCTTACATGTTCATCTTGTACTACTCATATTAAAATCACCATAACTTCTGCTACAGAGCTCAGATTCACAGGTGCTCTTCATCTTTTTGGAAAGTTGCTAATGTTAGCTACATGCTAGGATTTTCAAAATCATATTTTGGGTGGGATTTAGTAGGTTAAATAACAGGGAAACTTGACTCGGGACCATTAATGCACATGTATTAGTCAACTCAACCACCCATATTTGAATAGATCCTTCCTCTTTCCTTCTTCCACAAGATAAACAAACATGGGGAGGTAGATTTGATAGCCTTGCAGGCGGATTTGTAGGCTAATTTATTGGTTGGTTTTTGGTGGTTGGATTGTATGAATTTGAGTTTCCCTCTTCTTTCCCTCCTCTTCTCTTCCCATTTCTTTTATATATTGTAGAAAATTTCTCTTTTTGTAAACATTGGACCCTCTTGGTTTTCTAAGAGCATTATTCTTGACATTTTGATTTACAGGCCTTAAATCTGAGCCATTACATGTAGATACTTTCCTCTCTCACAATTGTAATTGATTTTTCATCATTTGGAATCAATAAAATTCTTATTTTATGGTTATCTTCTAGCCCAGTTCGAATTTTATTGCATCTTCATACCTTCTTTTACATTTTTGATTTGTTGTGCATATTCCATATCTCATGTAGGGATTTTGTTTATTGTGATCCATGAAAACAAAGTGTGTGAGTGTTGTTTCAGACTGTGGCATGTTTGCCCCCCTCCATGCACTGTGTTTTCCCTTATTTTCACTCAGTTGAGAGTGTTCATCCCCATATTTATGGTGTTATCACCTCCCCTCATCTTAGGTTTTCCTTTCATGCATATCCTTCTCACCCTGGTCCCTTGGAATCATAGAGTAGTGATAGGTAGCTACATTTCCCTTTCTAGGAGTAGTTTTAGTAGTAGAAATAGGTAGAGGAAGTCCAACCTTCTCTGTAGGTCTATCTCAAGTACAATTCCCACAACTTGGAGACACTTCCATGTTTCCTCAAATCCCTAATTCATAATTGATCTGGGACATGGGTGAAATTTTGATCTCCAACAATTTTTAGTGGCACACTCTTGTGGGACCATGTATTCAAAGATTTAATTTCATTATTGTTAAGTTATAGATATGTGATTTAGTGATTTCCATCATTTGGAGGCTTGTTTAACACATATGGTGACTCCCAGCATCTAGATCTATTGTTTTCAATAATGAGCGCACCATTTTCATGACAAGGATACATACTAGACATAACACAACATTGAAAAATCTTTTGATTATGTATAGTTTTATCCAAGAAGAAGAAGTAGAAGAAGCCTGTGTACACATGCATCTCCATTCTTCTGCTTGCACTAGAGCACAATATACCCCTCCTGTTGGTAGGCTTTCTGTGATCTCTACTAGGGTATTTAGACCCTTTCTAGCCATGGTGTAGATAAATCTTCCCTTTTTTGGATTCAACGACAGAAGTCCTTTAGCTCTACTCATGTAACATGATATACGAGTGGATACACTCAAAAGTATACTAAATTTCACTTGTGAGAATCAAGTTACCCCTGTTGAGCACATTCAAGACATCGAAAATGTATGTTTTGTTCACCTAGTTACAGAAGATGATGTAGCCATAAGGATGTTTGCATATTCTTTGAAAGAAAAATCAATTCAATGGTACAGAATCTTAATACCTACCTCTATTACTAACTAGGATGGACTTGGAACTATACTTTACAATTAGTTTGAGGAGAAAGTTGACAACATATCATTATTAGAGAAACTCACAATGATCAAGAGATCTCCCAATGAGCTCATGGTTAATTTCAACTTCAGATTTCAGAAGACATGGGACATAATTCCAACCCTCTTAAGAATAACCCCTTGAGGTGTTTTCCTTTACTTCTTAAGAGCCTAAATTTTTTATATTGTAGTAATGATACAATTTATGTGTGTTCCATAGCTTCCTAATACTTACTCTATAGTCATTAGGGTAGAAAATTGTCTTATTCAAGCTGGTAAAATAGCCCCTAGACCACCCATGCCCTTGTTTCCTAAAATACCTCAAGCACCTTAGCCTTTTGTTTCTCCCATTCTTGAGCAAAGCTCTCAACCAATTTCCTCCACATCATACTCTCCCCAACCGCAAAAATAAGATGAAGAAATAAAGGCCTTGATTAGAAATTTGTTCAACGAATTTATATCCTTAGAAAAGTAGCAAGTGTAATCCTTCAAAAAAATAATAAACAAGGATTTAATAAAAGATATGAACCCTTCAAAAATCAACACCTAAATCAAAGGCATGCACAAAACCATCAAAATGATAGATTTCATCCCAATGCGCACCTCCCTCTTTAGAAAATTGCCCCTCCATTACATAACAAAATCATCTAAGAGATAAAATGGTGTTTTCCTTGAAAATTTCCACACAGTCAATATAACTATGTAAATTCCTTGCATGTGTAAACCTACATGATTCAAAATGCCTCAAGTCATGAGCCTTCCACTAGCACATGTAGACAAGAAAACTAGGAAGTTCCAGAAGTTTTTCCTGAAACCAACCTTATGTTATTTAGTGCAAAAGACTTTTGTGCAATAAACCAATCTATGAAAACCTCTAACATGCCTCACACACAGGTTTCTGACAACACAAGGTCCAAGAAGAGAATGCTAGAATCTGGTGTACAACCCTCCACTCCTTCCAACTAGACTAATCTTCAGAAGTAAAGAGATGTAACTCATCCACTCAACAATTGTGGTATGTAGGTTCCTATGTGCAAGATCCTATGCAACATTCCAATAGAAGTGGCACATGATCCTACTTTGGTAGGTCAATCCTCTGCACAAGCTAAGGACCATGTCTCTACACCTAAAAAATCAAGAAAAGTTGTTTAAATGCCTCAAATGCAAAAATATTTGAGCCTTCCATTCAATATTGTTGACTAGATGAAGAATACAAATGTGAATGTTACAATGTGGGATGCCTTGGCAATTCCATCTCAGTGTGATTTGTTGTATGAAGCTCTAGTGAAACTCTCACATGCTAATCTAGTTATTCAAATACCTCATGTTGTTGTCAACCTATGTCAAGCAGAGAAGAAACAAGTAAGAAATTTTTTTACAACCCCACCCTTTTATTATATGTCCTTAATAGTTAGAAAACATCTTGTTCATAATTGTATGATTGACTTAGGGGATAGTACTTATATCATGCCTAAGAAAATTATTGATGTACTAGGTCTTAAGTACAACCCTATGTTTAAAGGAGTCTTACAACTTGATGGATCAACTATTACCACTCTAGGATTTATCAAGGATATTAATCTAACCCTTCATGCATGTCCAAATCTAACTATAACTCAAGATGTATCAATCATTGATTTACCTTTATTTTTTTCCATTTACATATCAATAGATTTTACTACCAAGGTGGGTAGTTACTTGTATTCTTATTGGTCTTATATGTTACTAAGAACAATGTATGGTACTTGGTTTACCATAAAAGTTGAGCCTATATTTTCCTATCATGTTGAGTCATATGACCCATCCCCTCTCCAAGCCAATTTCCTCATCCAAGAAGGCTAAGAACAAAATTCAGTTTCAGAAGAGTAGCCTATTTTCCCCTCTATACCTGATCTATTATTAGATGAATGGGATAAGGGGCATTATGAAATTTATCCCTATGATACAACTATTGAAATTGGTATTTTAACCTATTACATCCTTGAATAAGAAGCCATGTTTCCTACCACGCTCAAGAAAAATAATGAAACTTCTGGACTATGGAAGATGTATTTTGATGGTTTTAGAAGAAGAAATGGTGCAGGTGCAGGTGTTGTTCTCATCTCTCCCAAGAGTGAGAAGTTATTTTTCACACACAAGTTGTAGTTTACATGCTCCAACAATGTAGCAGAATATGAAATTTTGGTGCATGGTTTTCTTATTGCTAAAAAGAGATAGATCAAGGTGCTATAGATCTTTGGGGACACTAAAGTGGTCATCCACCAGGTCACAAACAAGTGCACATCAAATAATAAAATTTTAAAATATTATAAACAAATATTTTCTGACCTCTTGGAGAGCTTTGAAGATTTCAATCTACAGGTGGTCCCAAGGATATTGAAAAAAATAAGAGGATCAAATTACATCCCTTAGTTCACGATTTTCACCCGTTGAATATTTTATCCAAGGAAATTCACACCACATCAAGATGGTGGTTAGACTATATATTCTAGACAATGAAACTAGTTGGAAGGTGTTTGATAGTGATGCACAAATTCTGTAATTCATTCATAATGAAGATGATTTTTCTTCAAACATGCAAGCTAACTTACATGAAAACTATGGTGTCTAAGTGATTCAAATAAAAAAAAATTCCCTAAAGCGATGGTTACCTTAGAGAATATCTTTAGTGCTGATGATGAGTTCAAGGGTAAAGAAAAATACATGTGTGCAATGCAAAAAGAATGCACCCCAATCATTATTGCATGCATGTGGCTAAGAATTGTTCCTTGGTAAAGAATGCATGCAAGATGAAAAGAATGCCTTCATATCTCTATGTCAAAAACATGTTGAAATATTCTCATGGGAGTATGAAGACCTCAAAGGATTTGATCCAAGTTTTCTCAACAATCTATTGACCTTGATCCTAGTATTAAGCCCATCAAACAAAAGCAAAGGCTTGTCAATCCTAAGATAGATCCCCTTATGAGGAAGGAGTTATCCAAAATCATTGAGAAAAATATTATTTTTCCTATCAAATACTCTACTTGGGTGGAAAATCTTGTTCAAGTATGCAAGAATAATTGTGAAATCAAACTTTTCATTGATTTCAGGGATTTGAATAAGGCATATTTAAAGGATCAATATCCTTTTCCTTTTATAGAGCATATTTTGCAGACTATGGCTTGCGTGGAAATATTTTCCATGCTAGATGGGTACTCTAGCTTCAATCAGATCATGGTCAAGGAAGAGGATCAATTCAAAACATCATTTACAACAAAATGGGGAACATATGCCTATCAGAAAATACCTTTTGCTTTGTCAAATGTTTACACAACATTTCAGAGAGTAATGGATATTGCCTTCAAAGGATATATCAATGAGTTCATCCTAGTTTACTTGGATGACATAACTATCTTCTCAAAGAAGAGTGAAGATCACATGATGCATCTAGAGAAAGTATTTGAGAGATGCAAATAATTTTGGGTATCTCTTAACCCTAAAAGTGTAACTTTGTTTATTGTGCAAGGTAATATTTTAGGCCATGTGGTCTTGAAGGATGGCATTACAGTTGATCCTAATTACATTTCTTCCATCCTTCCTCTCTCCTTTCAAGTGCACAAGAAGGATTTGTAATAATTCCTAGGAAAAATAAACTTTGTTGGGAGATTCATTCCTAACTTTACATGATTGATTAGGACCATCACCCTCATGCTCAAGAAGGATGCCTTCACATGACTAGTAGAAGAAAAAGAAAGATTCAACAATATCAAACAAGAAATTACATGTGCCCCCAACACTCATAAATCTGGATTACTCTAAGGATTTTATCCTTTATTCTTATGGATTTGATGTTAGTATTGTTGTTTTCTTAGCTCGATAAAATGAATAAGGACTAATGTAGCCAGTGGATTTCTTCAACAAGACACTGAAGAATTATGATATTGAAATACAATCACATGGAAAAATAGGTATTTTCCATCATGTGCACTCTAAATAAATTTAAAATTATGCTCACCATAAACCATGTCAAGGTGTTAGAGAATTCATCATAGGGGGAAAAATCACTGAGAAAAAATCAAGGTGGGTGACCAAAATCATGGAATTTGATATGACTATCAAAGTCATAAAAATGGTTAGAGGTAATACACTTTGTAGGAAATTTGTTGAGGATGCGCTGAATGATCAAGAGACCTAATTATTTATAGATGAAGAGCCTCTGCACACTTAAGTTGTGCAGAATGAATATCCTAACATGTGCACTTGAATGGAGAACATGGTGGAGCTTCTCTCTTCTATGACATACCCTCTTAGACTAAGAAAAGAAAAGAGATGACATCTAAGGCTGTAATCTTTTCCATATGCATTGATTGATGGCATGCTGCTTAGATGTATTGATGGCGCACATGTTTAAAAATTGTTAGCATAATTTCATGATGGATTCTCTTGTGGAAACTTCTCTGCCAAGGAAATAACAATAAAAATCATTAAGGAAAGATACTTGTGGCCTACCCTCTTTTCATATGCACACAAGTGGGTCAAGAATACATTGATTGTTCTTTCTTTGTAGGAAAAAATAAATTTTTGGTGCTTCCCCTCTGACTAACCCAAGTAGATAATCCTTTTGGACAATGGGGTCTCAACTTCATTAGAATGATTAACCCACCCTCAAGCGCTGGTCACAAATGGGTGTTTACAGCTACAATTATGTCACTAGATGGATGGAAGTTGTCACAATCAAAGAATAAAATAATTCAATCATCCTTAACTTTCTCAAAATCATTATAACAAGTTTTGGAGTTCCTCATACCATTATCTCTAATAATGCAAAATCCTTCCTCGGTACTAGAATTTCTAATTAGGATATTATCCTTGTTATCTATTTGAATACTTCTTCTAACTACTACCCTCAAGGTAATGGCTTGGCAGAATCAGATAATAAGAACCCAATCATAATCATGAAATGAACAATGAATATCAGCTAGAGGAAGTGGTACAAAAACTTCTTGCAAATGATCTAAGAAGACATAATCATGGTGAAGAAGGAAATAGGTACTTCACCTTGTAAAATGGTCTATGGAAAGGAGGCTAGGATTCCTTTATCACTTAAACTCCCTTCATTAGAACTGACCCAACAACTAGAATTTATGGGTGTAGACCAAAGGGAAATCAAAATGAAAGAGTTGGTTAAACTTGAAGAGTTCAAAATTTTTTCCATGATCAAGCTAGAAGAACATCAAAGATCAACAAAGTAGTGGTTTGAAAAAAACGATAGAGCTTAAGATTTCAAAGTGGGTGATCTAGTCTTAAAATGGGATGATGACAGAGCCAACCCAGTACACCATTCAAAGTTTGATGTAATTTGGAGTGGCCCATATATCATCAGTTCTTGTAAAGATGGTAACTCTTTTGAGTTTTATGACCTTGATGGAGATGCAATATCAATCCTAGTCAACAGGATTTATCTCAAACACTTCCATTAAGTTCTTCTACATCATATACATATAAGATTAGTTTTAATTCCTCTAAGTTCTCTCTACGACCATTGTCTTACTTGTACATAATTTATTTCTTCTCACGTATTCTTGCACACACTCTTTTATTGTTTCCAAATATCGCTCCATGTGCTCACAAGTTAAAAGAGGTTATTTAATATTGCTAGCATTTTTCAACAATTCTTGAACACAATTCATAAGCAAAGTATGGGAATTACTTCAAGTGACTTTAGGGGTGTTTCTTCAAGTTACAGATCAAAACTTATGATTTTGGGTAGACTCCATGCCCAATAGACACTTTGAAGGCCACTGATATATTTCATATAGAAGGAAAATGGCCCTGAAATTCAACAAACTGTTGTCCAAAATAACCACCCTAGATAGTTAGACAAATTATAGTTCCATCTTAGCTATGGTATTAGGTTATCAGGTTACACGTATTGATAGTTTCCTCCCTAGAACAATTTACTTGGCTGTAGTTCTTAATGCACACTCTTGTATGCCCTTCCTGATTCTTCCTTGTGTTTTCTCTTCCCTTCACTTCCTTTTGCATGCCTCATACCTTCTCCTTTACTCTTCTATATCCTTCTATTTCTCTTTTGTGCACACTCCTTGCACATTCAATTTTCTTCTTAGGTTATTGTATACTTCTTGAATGCATCCAAATACTTGCCTTATATGTTCACTAAGTCTATGTCATGCATTGTGTGTATGCCTTTCCTTCCTTAGTCTTATAGATCGCTCCGTGCACACTCATAATTCCTTTCACTTTCCCCTTGCTCAATTTCTTTTGTGCATCTTTGTCTTGTGTTCCCCTTCTTCCTCACATTCTTGCATACCTTACAGATATACACCTTTCTTGCCACTCCGCATGCACCCTATTGTGCATGCTCACTGACCTCTACACTATTCCTTCTCGCACCTATTTCTTAGGTGTATGTGTCAAGTGCAATATTTTGTGTCAGTCATTGAGTGCCACGTGTCAATTTGTTTGATAAAGTACACAACATGTTAAATCCTTATGAATAATGAATTCCTGACATGTGGTAGAAAATACAAAATAGAAAAACATTCTAGCTAAGCCTTCAACCAATCAGAGAGCGAAACATGTCCTGTGTGTTCATATTTTACTATACATCTTCAAATCACCATAACTTCTACTTCAAATCTTGAATTTATATGCTCTTGATCTTGTTGGAAAGTTGATGACATGTGTTGCATGATGGGATTTTCAAAATCATATTTTGGGTGGGATTTGGTAGGTTAAATAGGGAAACATGAATTCATTCAATAATGCAAAGAATCAGTCAACTCAACCACCCAAATTTAATTAGATCATGCCTTGTTCCTTCTTCCACAAGTTAAACAAACATGGGGAGACATATATGATAGTTCCACAGGTGTATTTTTAGGAAATTGCTTATTTTTGGTGATTGGATTTGAAAATATGAGTTTCCCTCTCTTTCCCTCCTCTTCTCTTCCCCTTTCTTCTAAATATTGTAGAATAATGTTCTTTTTGTAAAGGTTGGATCCTTCTGGTTTGCTAAGAGCATTGTTCCTTGGAATTTTGAGTTGTAGGCATCAGATATAAGCCATTGCATGTAGATCCTTGCCTCTCTCACCATTGTAATTGATTGTGCATCATTTGGAAGAAATAAAAGTCTTATTTTATGGCTATCTTTTACCCTATTTTGAATTTTATTGCATGTTCTTTCCTTCTTTTGCATTTTTGATCTGATGTGCATATTTCATATCTCTTATAGGGATTTTGGTCATTGTCTTCCATGAAAGCAAGTGTGTAATTTTTATTTCAGACTGTGGCACATTTTCCTACCCTCCCTTTACACATTTTCCCTTATTTACACTCAGCTAAGAGAGTTCATCCCCCTCTTTTTGGTGCAATCACATTCCCTTAGCTTAGTGTTGGTAGCTCAAACATGCACCCACGTCTCAGATCTTGGAAGGGCCAAGGTGTTTGAGACCACAATGGAACCATCCCCAAGTTGTGGGATCATGCGAGCTTGGAATGGATCTCTGGAGAAGGCCGGTTCCTCTATCTACTTCTATTGTTACTACTATTCCTAGTGCTGGAAGGAAAAAAATAATCTAATGATGCCAAGGGACAAAGGAAAGAAAGATAACATGAAGGAAACTAAACTAAAAGGAGATAGAACTAGAAAAGAGGGATGGACACTATCTGTTTTGAGTGATAATGAGGGGAAATACGTGAAAAGAGGCTAGGCACGAGTAGCATAGCGAAATGCGTATCAAATAGATCGTTCTCATGGAACAAAACTAGATATGGATCTGCATGGGACCTGAAATAGCACAACCAATACACAACACAAGAGAAAAGGAAAGAAGAAAGAATGCAATCATGTCAGGACAAAGTATAGTCTTAAAATGATGCTTCTATTACTTCCAAAGATACATAGAGTTGTTACAATAATGAAGGAGGCTGATATCCGCATGCAAGAGCCAAACATAGAGGTCTGTAACTCAAAATAAAGAAAATATGGCGTCCTTAGCAAAATGTGTAAGGATACAGAGTGTCCAACATAAAAAATGAGTCTTTATCTTACATTTGTAGATGAATCCATGGAGGAAGAATGGAGAAGGAGGGAAAACTAGAATTTGAAACACAACCACCAATAAGAAGCATTCAATGCCTACAAATCCACTTGAAGGTCTATGAAATACGCTTCCCTGTGCCTCTTTGACATGTAGAAGACAAAGGAGGATGGATCATACAAAATCAGGTGGTTGGAGCAATCAGATCTTCTCATCAATAGCTGGAAAGATGTTTTCCCATTTCTCACCTACCATATCCTCCAGAATTTGAATTTTGAATTTTGGCACTGTAGTTGATGTCAGCAGCTCTCTAACAAGTGTAAGTATGCGCCGATCTAAGAAAAAGATATGGCTGTCAGAGTTGTTGGTGCACATAAAACATGTGGCACACAAGGATTGGCTGAAATGATGATCAACTATACAATTATTTGTCATTTTTTCCTTGTGTAACTTGCTGATTGGTTGTAAGGACTCAACACCCTGTTGGCGCGCTTTGACTAGTTAGATGTGAAATACTAAAGCATGTCAAAATATGACCTGACTTATAAGGGCATGAGGAAAGGGTGTACAAAGAAAATATGGGAAGGCAATGAGGGGGCGTATGCAATGCGTGTGGGGAAATGAGGAAAACTGGTGAGCAAAGAATGTATGGTTAAGGAGAAACTATTACAAGGTAATGGACATAGCGTGCGAGGAGGCTAGGGACTTAGCCGATTGAAGCAAGTGCTAGGTACGCAGGAAAGGAAGAAGCTGACTAGGAAGAAGGTGAATGCATGGAAGATGGGTGTAAGGGAGAGGTGGAAGGAGAGAAAGAAAAGGGATGTGTAGGGAAACTATGACCAAGGGAATGTGCCAAGTGATTTTAAGTGTGCACAATTCTGTAATGAATAACTTAGGGCCATAATGTGTATGCAAGTTATCCAAATATCTAGGAGAGATATCTGGATAATAGTTTTGGTTACTTTCAGGGTCATTTTCCTGCTAGATGAAAGAGATCAGTAGCTTGAAGCATCCATTGGGCATGGATTCTTCTTGTGCAATCATGAAACTGCCCCTGTGATCACTCGAGAATTATTTTTGCACACTGTTCTAAATCTCACAACCACTGAGAGAAGCTCTACACTCTGGAAGAAAAAAAGGAGCGCACACATGAAGCACGTGAGAGGAAATAACTATGTACAAATGGATAATGTGTGCAGAGCACACTTTCAGGAATTGAAACTATTCTAATATATACAACATGATGTAGAAAACTTAATGGAAGGATTTGAGATAGATCATGTTAATAGGGATTTGCAATGTGCCTCCATCAAGATGAGTTAACTCGAAAGAGTTAGCTTCTTTGCAGGAACTAATGATGTATGGGTCACTCCAAAGTGCATTAAACTTTGAATGGCACCCTAGCTTAGCTCTCTCATCATCCCATTTTAGAGCCAAGTCCCCAATTTTGAAAGCTGGAGGCCTAGAATTTCTGTCAAACCATTACTTTGTTGCTTGTTGATGCTGTTCTAGCTTGATTATGGAAGAGTTCTTGAGTTCTTCAAGATGAACCAACTCTACCATTCTGATTTCTCTCTGGTTTGTGCCTTCCAATTCCAGTTGTTACGAAAGTACCAATGAATTTAGTTCTAGTGTCAAAGGAAGGGAAGCCTCCTTGCCATAGACAAGCTTGTAAGGTGAAGTTCATATTGCCTTTTTTACTATGATTCTATTTGCCTAGAGCACATGCAAGACCTTCATATGCCACTGTATTTGGCTAATGTTCATTGTGCGCTTCATGATTATGATCAGGTTCTTGTTTGTTGATTCTACCATACCATTTCCTTGTGGGTAAATAGTTGGAAGAAGTCTTTAGGTAAATGCCCAAATTTGGAGCCCAATAAGTGATTTTAGTACTAAGGAAGGCTTTTGCATTATCAAAAATAATGGTTTGAGGAATGCTAAACCTTGTGACTATACCTTCAAGAAAGTCAAGGATGACTACCTCGATTGATTCCTTGAGTGTGGAAGCTTCTTTCCATATGGTGAAGTAATCTATAGCTGTCAACACCCATTTATGTCTAACGTTTGAATGTGGATTGATCATGCCTATGAATTTGAGACCCCATTGTGCAAAAGGTTGATCCTCTTGGATTGGTCAGAGGGGAAGCACTGCCAATCTTTTCTTTCCTACAAAGAAAGTGCATTCCTTGCATTTTATGACCCAACTATATGCATCTACAGATAGGGTAGGAAAAAAGATACCTTCCATTATGATCTTCATTGTTTTATTCTTGGAAAAGAAGTGTCCACCAAAGAATCCATCATGAAATTATACTAACACTTTTTTAGTCTGCACGTCGTTGATATATCTTAACAACACGCCATCAAGATTCATTTTGAAGAGAAGTCCATCAATCAACATATAATGGATAGATTGTAACCTCAGATGTCTTCTATTTACTTTATTTAAACAAGGAGGGTATGTACCCTCAGAAAGGAATGTGATCATGTCCTTCATCTAGTCACATGCACCAAGGTCTTCATCTAAAAATAATGAAGCTTTAGGTTCACTCTGTGCATCCTCAACAATCTACCTGCAGAGTGCACTACCTCTTACTAGTTTTGTGGCCTTGATAGTCACATCGTATTCCATGATTTTTTTCACCCATCACGCTTTTTTCTCACTAATTTCTGCTCCCATGATTAAGTACTTGATCAAAGAGTGGGAGACTAACACCTTGATATGATTAGTGGTGAGCATACTTTTGAATTTCTTGAGTGCATGCATGATGGTGAAGACCTACTTCTCTGTGTGACTATATTTTAGTTCATAATCCTTCAGTGTCTGGCTGAAGAAAGCCACTAGCTATTCTAACCTTTGTTTATTTTCTTGTGTTAGGACATCAACAATTCTTGCATCAGCGCCACAAGCATAAAGGATGAAATCCTTTGAATAATCTAGATTAATGAGTGTTGGCACATAAGAAATATCTTACTTGATCTTGTTGAAGCTTTCTCTCTCTTCTGTTGTCGATCTGAAGGCTATGTCCTTCTTGAGCATTGAAGTGATGGGTTGAACCAGTCCTGTAAAGTTAGAGATAAAATGCCTAACAAAATTGATCTTTCCAAGGAAGGACTATAGGGCCTTTTTGTGGACTAGTAGAGAAAGATCTAGGATGGTTGAAATGCACTCAGGATCAATCACAATGCCATCCTTTAAAACCAAATGGCCCAAGAGCTTTCCCTACACCACCACCAAATTACACTTCTTGGGGTTAAGAGACACCCCAAATTCTTTGCATCTCTCAAATAATTTTTCCAGGTGCGTCATATGATCTGTGCTCTCCTTTTAGAAGATAGTTATATCATCAAGGTAAACTAGGATGAACTTATTAATGTATTATTTGAATGCAATATCCACAGCGCATTAGAATGTGGCACCCGCATTTAAGATACCAAAGGGAATTTTCTGATATGAATATGTTCCCCATTTGGTTGTAAATTCTATTTTGAGTTGATCCTCTTCCTTGACCAGGATTTGGTTGAAACCTGAGTACCCATCTAGCATGGAGAATGTATGTGCACCAACCACAATCTGTAGAATCTACTCCATTGAAGGAAAATTATAATGATCCTTTAGAGATGCCTTATTTGAATCTCTGAAATAAACATTAAGTCTGATTTCACCATTCTTCTTACGTATTGGAACTAGATTCATGACCCAAGTAGAGTATTTGACAAGAAAAATAATTTTTTCCTCAAAGAGTTTTGATAATTCCTTTCTCATGAGGGGCTCTATCTTTGGATTGACTAGCTACTTATTTTGTCTAATAGGCTTTATACCAAGATCAAGGTCAATGGAGTGTCGAGAAATACTTGGATCAAAACCTTTGAGGTCTTCATACTCCCATGAGAAAATATCACTGTATTTTGATAGAGAGAGATGAAGCCATGTCTTTCTTTAGGTGCACAAGTCTTGCTGAGCAACAACTCTTTCCCATGTACAATAGTTACTGAAGAGTAGTTCTGCTACACGATGCACATGTATATTTCTTCACCCTTGAAATCATCATCAGGATTGAACATTTGGTCTAAGGTGACAAGCCCTTTAGGAAAATTATTTTTCTTCAGCTGTATTATTTGGTCACCATAGTTTTCATGCAAGTCAGCTTGTATACTTGATGAAAATTCAGCTTGATTCTGGATAAACTAAACGATCTTCATGTCACTATCAAAAACTTGTCATCTAGTGTTATTGTCTGGAATGGATGGTCTGATCACCATCTTAATGTGCTGAGTGTTTCCTTTGAAAAATTCCTCAGCAGGAGAAAACTGTGAACCGAGCATGTCCATCTGGTCAGCTTCCTTATTCATTCTACACAAAACCACTTGCAGATTAAGATCATCAAATTTCTCAAGGAGGTCCTAAACTTTATATTTATAAGATTTGAGAAGGTTATTCTTTGTATGGCATTTTTGGGTAACCTAGTGGATGATCAATTTTGTTTCCCCAAATATTTGCAACACCTTAATTTTCTTCCTCTCAGCAATGAGTAAGCCATGTACTAGTGCTTCATACTCTGCCATATTATTAGAGCATGCAAACTACATCCTGTGCATGAAGAATAATTTCACATCCTTAGGGGAAATGAGAACCACACCTTCTCCCATGCCATTTCTACTTTTGGATCCATCAAAGTACAACTTCCATAGACCAATTTTAACTTTGTCTTTCATGAGCACGCAAGGAAGCATAATGTCTTCTTCTAGAATAAACTAAGTACCAAGCCCAGTTTCATAGGCTTCTAGTTTTTCAGCATAGGGATCAAATTTGTGATGTATTTTTTCCCATTCATTAAGCACTGGATTTGGAACAGAGGGTGGAAGATACTTCTCTTTAGGAACTGAAAATTGTTCTTCTTGGATAAGACAATTGGCTTGGAGAGGGGATGGGACATATGACTCTACATGATTGGAAAATATAGGTTGAGCTTGTATGGTAAACCGGGTACCATACCTTGTCTTGAGTAACATATGAGACCAATCAGAAGACAAGTAACCACCTACTTTATTAGTAAATTTTCTTGATAAATGTAGGGAAAATAAAGGAGGCAGGTCAATGATTGACACATCTTGAGTAATTGTTTGGCTTGGACATACATGGAGGGTTAACTCAAGATCCTTAATGACTCCTAAGGTGGTAACAATTGATCCATCAAGTTGTAGGAATCCTTTAGACAAATGGCTATATTTCAGACCTAAAACATCAACTATCTTATTAGGCATAACATAAGTACTAGCACTTGAGTCAATCATACAGTTATGCACTAGGTGTTTACCTATAATAAATGACATATATAGAAGGGTGGGGTTTTAAAAAATTTACTTACTTGTTTCTCCTCTTCTTGGAAAATTTTGACAAAAATGAGTGGCTTCTGCATAACTAGATCAACGCGTGGGAGTTATGCCAGAGCTTCATGTAGCAGATCCTATTAAGATGGAATGGTGAGGGCATCCCACATTGTAACATTTATGTTTGTTCTCTTCATCTGTTCAACAATGCTAAATAGAATGCCCCCATCTTGACTATTCCGACGTGGAAGCCTAAATTTTAGCTGGAGCAGAGGCCTGACCTACAAAAGGAGGGACGTGTGCTACTTTAGTAGGAACTTTACACGGGGCCTTTTATATAGGGATTTGAGTGCTTTTACTGCATGATGCCTTGTCTGATTATTTTTTCTTTTGAGGATCTGCTTGCATTGCCAGGGGTGTAACCTAGGCACTTGACTCTAACATTCTTTTCTTATATCTTGTGTTGTCTGTAACTTGGGAACATGATCTATTTGTATTTTCTATAGCTTGGTTGATTGCGCAAAAGTCATCTGCGCCAAAGAACATCAAATTGGTCTCTGGAGGAACTTCTGGTCTTTCTAGATTATCTTCTTCATCGACGCTTGTTGAGGGTTTACATGGTGAAGCTTTCTAGATCATGAAGGATTGGGTACATGAGACATTCACACAATGATATTGACTATGAGGCATGTTGTACCTTTCTGAATCTTGTGCCAAGTTTTTCTGAACTGGAACAAGCACCTGAATCACATTGGGTGCTGGGAGAGAAGGTGCGGGAAGGAAAATTTGTAAGGGGAGATGTGCATTAGGCTTCCATCTATCATTCTACTTGTTCAACTCATTGATTTCCATATTTATTCAACCAAGCCTAATTTCCTTGCCCATGCACCTGATTGGATTTGTCTCTATAGGATTGCGCCTGTTACTTTTCTAATGATATGACCTTGTTTGATAAATTTTTGATCAAGGCCTTCAATTCTTCATCTTCCTTTTGCTATGATGGAGAATAGGATGTTGAGGAAAATGGTTGTATGCTTTTCTCAGGGATGGAATAGGGGCCACAGAAGGTTGGGGTGCTTGTGACATCTCTGGGAATAAGGGCATGAGCGGTCTAGGAGCAAATTTTCCCATTTGAATGAGACTATTTTTTCCCTTACTACAATGCTATAAGTATTTGGTAAAGTCCTGCCTCCCATAGATTGGATCATAACTGAAATATCATTGTTGAGCACCTTAAGATAATAAAGGAAAGCATGTTGGACTCTAGGTCTTACCAAAAGAGGAATTATGTCCCAAGTCTTCTGAAATTTGATGTTGAAATCAGTCATCTGGTCATTGGGTTCCATCCTTGTTGTTGTTAGTTGCTCCACCAATGATAGGTGGTATGACTTATCTTCAAAGTAATTATAAAGAGTTGTTCCCAGCTCATCCCAGGTGGAGATAGATCTAAGTCTCAAGCCTCGGTACCATTGAATTGTTTTACCTTTGAAAGAGGCTACAAACAACCTGAATGCTACATCATCATGTGTGATCAGATAGAACGAACACACATTTTCTATATCTTGGATATACTCCTGAGGGGTGACTTGATTATCACTAGTAAAGTAAGGAATACTCTTGAGCGCACCATTTGGCATATCATGTTACACAACCAGGAGTAAGGGAATCCCTCCAGCAAAGTTTGAAAAGTTTCTTAATAGAGGGGGTTTCTAATGTGCCATTACAGGGAACACATGTTGTCTATTTTGAGGAGGAGTTGAATGGGTGTGGTGCGCTAGAGATAGAGATGCATGCACAGGATTTCTAGAATTAACTCTTCTCAGGGATAGCTAGATGTATTCAAAAGAATCTTCAACTGGTGCACTTCTTTTTGTGTGCACTCTTCCCATGAAAGGCACTCAAGACTACTGAAAAAAAGATCTTAAAATATTGGGAGTCACCAGATGTGTTTTAAATGAGCCTCCAAAGGCTGAAACATTAAGTCTACACACTAGAATTTAGAGATATGAAATTTGAGCTTTCAATGCTGGTCCCACTGAGCATGCCAGAAACTATTGGTTGCTTCAATGTGTACCCATCTCTTGGATCTTGGAATGGCTGAGGTGTTTGAGACCACAGTGGAACTATCCCCAAGTTGTGGGATCTTGTGAGCTTGGGAAAGATCCTTAGAGAAGGCCGGTTCCTATATCTACTCCTACTGCTACTGCTACTCCAAGTGTTAGAAGGAAAAAACTAAGCTAATGATGCCAAAGGACCAAGGAAGGAAGAATAACATGAAGTAAACTACAGTAAAAGGTGATAGCACTAGAAAAGAGGGATAAAAACTATTTTTTTTGAGTGATAATGAGGGGAAATGCATGAAAAGAGGCTAGGCACGAGTAGCACAATGAAACATGTATTAACCAGATCATTCTCATGGAACATAACTAGATATAGAGCTGCAAGGGACTTGAAATAGCAAAACCAGCACACAACGCAAGAGAAAATGCATGAAGAAAGATTGCAAGCATGTCAGGACATAGAATAGTCTCAAAATGATGCTTTTATTACTTCCAGAGATGCACAAATCTGTTACAATAATGAAGGAGAATGATATCCACATATAAGAGCTAAACATAGAGGTCTACAACTCAAAATATAGAAAATATTGCATCCTTAGAAAAAAGCGTAAGGATCCAGAGTTTACAACATAAAAAATGAGCCTTGCTCTTACATTTATAGATGAATCCATGGAGGAAGAATGGAGAAGGAGGGAAAACCAGAATTTGAAACACAATTGTTATGTTTATGGAGCCTATTTTCATGTTAAATTTTGGTACACCTTCCATGTGTTACACTCGGATATTGTGTACACTCAGATATTGGTACACCTTCTATGTGTTACACTCGGATATACTCAGATACTAGGGTACGTAAGTATATAACAAATTTTTTTGATGTAGTGGTTTAAGAAATAGGTTGTACTTCATTTAATCATAATTTTTTTCTGGTAAATGATGAAATGATTTTTAAATATAATGGAAATGTCCCATCAGTTGGAGATAGATTTTGTCTACTTGATGTAATTATGGAACATGAGAAATATTTTAAACAATGGTGTAAGTTTTTATAAGACCAAAATTTTGATGAGTTGACATCCTCATATGTCCCTAAAATTGGTGTCATGACCTTGAATAAAAAGGAATATCACTTTGGTAATACTATTGAGAACTTTGTATCAGTCAATGAAATGTATAAGGTCAACAATTTGATTTCGGTCCCAAAAGATGTTAGTACGGAATTTCCTATAAAACGAGGTATATGGCTTTGATCCCTTATTTTCTAATTGAGTGATGGGGCAATCCCCTTTTCCCAAAAATTTTGGAATACAACAAGTCATTTCACCCAAGGATTGTGATTTTTAACTACAGAACAATTCCTTCCCCTCAAAAAATGAGAATGACATGTGTGTGGAGTATTGTGTTGATTTCCCGCCTACTAAGAAAAGTTCAATAGGAAAATATGGTCCATTTTAAGGAGTAGGTGTAGTGAATACAAGTAAAGTTGAGTATGTTAACCATTGTCTTGATGCATATGTTAAGTTTAAAGAGAATTGGACAAATGGATATTTATCTACTTTGGAAATAGAGAAGTTTATCAGATATCTTGAGAAACACATGCAGGTCCTTGGATTGTTGTATAATGTGGTGTGTTGTGGAAAATAAATTATATATGAATAGACAATGTCTAGGGGGAATAGAAGATCTACGGGTATGAATGGAGATATGATTTTTCTTCTAAAAGGTGAATGGTTTCTAGGTGATAGCAATCAATTGATAATATGTGTTTTAGTTGAAATGATTGTGATCATTTCCTTTAAGAGTTGACACGGTGACTTATGTCTCTGTATGGGATGAGGGAATATCAGACGGGATCCCGATGGATTATAATGAAGGTTTTTAGGTCCTTGGAGCCCGATGGTTTTCTTGTACAATGTATAGTGGCATGCTTATTCCTATTTAGGTTTCTGTTGGTTTTTTGGTTGTAAGTTTTTTCTCTCATGGTGGTGACCTGAAATTTTGAATCATCTTTTGACTATATTTCCCAAAGGATTGGTAACTGATATTCTTATTTTAATATTGTTTATGGTGTTCTTTTGACACCCACAAGGGGAGAGTCCTTCCTTGAGCTAGAGATGATGTTAGTACCCATTTATATCTATCCTATTTTCAGTCCTTTTCTACCCCTTGAATCATTTCTCAGGAAGATAGATCTATGGGGACTCGATTTTGAGGATTATTTATTCTTCTTGTTATGTATGCTAAGACTTGGTGGATGAGTATGTAGTTGGTATTATCATCACTATGAAGGTTCTTAAAATTTTTACGTACTTGAGGTACAACATAGATTGTATGATTTGTACAAATTTAGGATTTTAAACATCTTCGCCAAGTGTGAGTATGGTGAGTGAAAATTATCCCTAAATCCCGAAGGTGAGATATATCAATTTTTTTATGGATTAACTACAAAGTAAACTTTAAATTTCCTCCAAAAATTTGATTCAGGTTGTATCTTCCATTGAAAGAACAGACGTGTGTTATCTATTTTCAGGCCTTACCCAAAAATAATCAAAGGAAAATTTATCCTCAACATCTGAGAGGTGGTCCTCATTTGGTCTTTTAAAGTGAATTATATTTTAGGGTCCAGGGTTGGCTTTGACATAATTCATGATTTTTTTTTCAGACCTGGCCTACTGATTGAAGGTAGGAAGAAACAAATAAACACATTTTTTCCCAATTCGTAATGAGAAAACAAAGTGAAAAATATCCACTTATTTCTCTGATGTTTTTATGTAGTTAACTGTGTCACATGAAGATGCAGACAAAAAGTGGAGTGTCTCTTTTGAGAGTGTTCTGATTTTCTAGAAAAGAAAACAAGGTAATGTAAAGATATGCCTAAATGATTAAAAAAATAGTTGTACATGATATACAAAAAAAACAACTGAGAGCAACATTTACAGTAGAAAATTGGGGATCTATTTAAGGGTCCCCATCCCTTTGTTGTATAATTATACAAGAAAAATAAGAAATACAAGATACATTTCTATACATATAATATAGTGTCATGTATGTCAAAAATCCACCACTTTAGTCACATTTGGGGCACTCTTCAAGAACTGGTCATGACACTGAATGAAGTCCTCATGGGAAACAATGATGAAGATGAATTGTATGTCTACTACCATGCCCCTTAACATCCCTTTCTCACATAACTCAGTGATACTCATTTTTGTCCCATTTGTAATGTCAACCAACTCCTTCCTCCATGCATGTGAGTTCACCCATTCATGTAGACCGAGGCCTCCCCTTTCATATGCTTTGGTGCGTCGACCTCGGGTTGGATGGCTCTCTAGAACTGTGGTCACATCACAAATTCAGGCATTAGGGAGTGCATGCCTCTTCTTGGATTGAACTACATGTAGTCCAACCACATCTTGAATATATTCCATGGTGGACTATAAATATGCAAGTCACTCCTTTGTTTTGCTCATGGGATAATCTAAGGTTAGACCTTCATTTTTTAGTTCCTATGGTTAGGTTGAAAAGGGGTGCTATGTTTCTAGTAGGAAAGGGGCATAATAGGACTTAAATATGTGGAAATGGTCATAGTGAACATTCACGAAGTGGTGATACTAGTGATTCCTCAAGGACTTGGGATCTAAATAGAACTCTTGGCAAACTAGGTGAAAGTGCAGTGTTTGGAACAAGGAAGGACACATTTCTGCCAAACAATTCAAGAAACACAACACCAGGGTGTCGTGATGAGAGAAATCTCAGGGATTAGCTCTAGCATTTGGTATACTAAAAACCTGGTGAATCATGTCCTTGTTTGGCCCTGAAATTTGAAAGAATTGGCCCATGTGGGCCAATTCCTCTAATGGCATACTTTCACTCAAGTAATATGAAGCCATTACTAAGAATACTAAAATAGAAAGGGATGATAGGAAGATAAATGGTTCTAATT
Organism: Taxus chinensis; assembly: GCA_019776745.2. Lineage (NCBI taxonomy): Eukaryota > Viridiplantae > Streptophyta > Pinopsida > Cupressales > Taxaceae > Taxus > Taxus chinensis. The sequence continues at coordinate 375,976,270 of CM034154.1, read as the reverse complement.
TTTTTGAGAAGACTCTAAAAAGGATAGGCGATAGAATGTAAGGATTGGTTAACCCCTTAAATAGGCATGGCACTATAATTGATGTGGAAAAGAACATCATTTCACTATTAATTCCATATCCAGTTCCAATTTATAGGTACGCTTGAGGTTTAAATAAATATAATTTATGTATGAGGATCATGTCGCTAGAAAAGTATTAAACACCCACACATTTTAGGAATGTCTTGTCACATTAACCTTTCTAGCCACATCATGCTTATACAGATGTGGAAATTTTAAATTTAAATGTGACATGACCTAGAAAATATTTGGTTGTTTCGTGATGATGAATGAAAGACATGGTGGCAGTTGGTAGAATTAGTGGTTGTTTGTGAGTAATAATTTGTATTTTTCATGGCGGCCCTAAGTAGTTGATGGAAGTGATAGTTTGTTCAAGTATCTGAGGAATATTCTCTAAAAATATAAAAAGATAAGGTGATATATAAGAAGTAGGGGGGGTTTTAGAGGATAGGGTTCTTGGAAAGGGGGAAAAAGGGTGGGAAGCTCTTGGGGGAAAAAGAGTTTCATGGGAATTTTTAGAGGCACTACTAACCAGATGGAAGGACTATGCTATAATGAAGTTTTTTTCTCTATGTGACAAAATTATCAAGAATTTATGTTAAGATGATTTCATGTGTATAGTCATTAACAAAATTTGAGATCATTATTATATGTTTCCCTTGTCTTTTCCTAAGTTTAATTGTTTTCTCTTGAAGAATTCATCTGGATTCATTACATCTCTTTGTTATGTAAAAAATGATGTTAAGGTGGAGATGATATGTGTCTTTTTGTTGTAATTCTATGTGAATCATGGATGTAACCCAATTTTAAACATATCCTTCACTTGCTTAGGTCTCATCTAGGAAGGGTGTGAGTATTTGACATTTTGTGGGGGAACCTAAAAACTTCACTTCTCAAGCATATAAAAATATCCCTGTGGACTAAGTAAGATTTGAGGGTATGACTTGTAATTTCTTAGGGGTAGCTTGATTTAGAATATTTATCACGATTTCTCATGAGATGATCCATACTTAGTTGTACTAACCTGGATTGTCAAGAATTTTGTTATGTTTGTGGAGCCTATTTTCATGTTAGAGTTTGGTACACCTTCCATGTGTTACACTCAGATATTTTTACGGCAGTCCCACTCACTGGTGAGCGGGTCAAGGGGGTTCAGGGGCGAAGACCCCGAAGAAAATTTTCATGGGTGGTTTATTAACCCATGGGTAATGGGTAACCATTATGGGATATTGGCTTTTCAGTTTCCATTGTTTTGTAAAACCACCTCTTTGGATACCTATTGATGTAATTCTACATAGATGGAAATACAATAGGATATATATTAGTGTGTTTTATGAAGGTGAATAGTGTGTGCAAATTCAAGTGTGAATTCAGGAGGGTTTGTTGAGCACAGCTCCAAACAAGATCAGATTATTGTAATTGTGAAGACTATTGGCTTGTAATAAAATCTGAGCAAGTGTTCTTGGTGGATGTAGCCCACATTGGGTGAACCATGTTAAATATTATCTTCGTGTTGTGCATATTTCATTTCTACAATTCTATTCATACTTCTTATTATTGTGATTTTGAGGAATTATTCCGCATTAGATTCTATTAATTCCTAAAAACAACCACCAACAAAAAGCATTCAATGCCTGTAAATCAGTTTGGAGGTCTGTGAAATATGCTTCCCTATTCCTGTTTAACATGTTGAAGACAAAGGAAGGAAAATCATACCAAATTAGGTGGTTGGAGTAATCAGATCTGCTCATCAATGTTCAAAAAGACATTTTCCCGTTTCTCACCTACCAAACCTACCAGAATTTGAATTTTGAATTTTGGTACTGTAGCTGATGTCAGTAGCTCTCTGACAAGTCCAGGCATGTGCCAATTTGATCTCTGTATCAGAATACGTTAGCGTCGTCGGCACATGCAAAACACATGGCGCATGTGAATTGGCTGAAATGATGGCCAACTATATAATTATTTATTATTTTTACCACATGTCATTTACTGATTGGTTGCAAAGACTTGATGACCTATTAGTGCACTTTGACTAGTTGCACGCAACACATTAAAGTGTGTCAAAAGATGACTTGACATAGAAGGGCATGAGGAAAGGGTGCACAGAGAAAATAGGGGAAGGTGCAAAGGGGGCATGTGTGATGTGCATAGGGAAATGAGGTAAACTGGCGAGAAGAGAACGCATGGTTAAGGCACAACTATTACAACATAATGGGCGTGGCGTGCAAGGAGGCTAGAGGCTTAGCCTATTAAAGCAAGTGCGAGGAACGTGGGAAGGGAAGAAGCTGACTAGGAAGAAGGTGAATGTACGGAATATGGCCACACGGGAGAGGTGGAAGGAGAGAAAGAAAAGGGCTGCACAGGGAAAATTCTATTAAGGGAATGTGCCAAGTGATTTTGAGCACACAAAATTCTGCAATAAATAACTTAGCGCTAGAATGTGTATGCAAGTTATCTAAATCACTAGGAGAGATATCTGGATAACACTTAGGTTTTCATTTTCATGCATCTCTTTCTCACCGTTGTCCCTTGGAATCATAGAGTAGAGTTAGGTAGTTGTATTTCCTTTACTAGGAGTAGTTTTAGCAGTAGAAATATGTAGAGGAATTTGGCCTTCTCTAGAGGTTTGTCTTAAGCGCAAGGTCCCACAACATGGAGATAGTACCATGTTGCCTCAAAAGCACCAGTTCAACCTGATTTGGGATGGGTGAAATTTTGAGCTCGTATAGTTACTACGGTTCAAAGTATTGTTTATCATTTTTCATACACACATGTGTATTCACCTGGTATCTTGAGTTGAATGCATGTCACTTGTAAGTTTTTACACGATGTATGATGTTTTTCTTTGTCCATTATAAGTCCTACTAAGGCTCCTGGAGGCATCTACCTTTCCTCATTTACTATTAGGCTCTATCATTTCTATATTTCACATTTTCATTCCTATTCAAATATGGCATTATCGCATACTATTTCTCTTCCCTAATGTTCTAATGGGTGCTTCATGTGTAGCATTTTCCATACAGGACTCATCCTAATCATGTTTATATAATTTTTGTGTACCTTATTTTTCATTGTTTGTAGAATATGCCCTATGTTTTTTTTTTTTTTTTGCACAAGCCTTGAACAACTATGATTGTCTTGTGACATTTTGAGTGGTATCACATGTATGCAACCAACTACTCATTGAGTCCTTGTTCATTATTTTCTTATATGTATTTACTAGTTACTATTTTAGTGTGCATTGATTTTTTATCACTAACACTTGTACGCTAGCATTTTTCCCTTATTTTCCTTGCGTCATGGTAACTACCATGTATAATACCTATTCCCCTGTAGGATTCTTATATCATATTTGCACATCAGTTTTAGTTTTCCTTGTTTGGGACCAGTTCACATTTTTTCACCTCACGTACCCCAAATGAGTGGTGGAAAACATTGGGTGAACCATTTCACCCTCCTAGTAGTCATAAAACATAGCTATAAAAATTCATACACTAGGAACAAAACAAAAATAAGTTACAGAAAAAGGCCTGAAAATGAATTGGTAAAAATTCTTAGCATGGACAGAAGCACCTAGATCAAATAGGAACACCTATGCATTAGTGCCCCATATGGGTGCTCTTATCTTGAAGGGAAATAGTTATAATAACAGTTTCAGCAATTGCATAGTCACATTTTTCTCCAACTTCAGAAATTACATAGTTAGTTTCATATTGTAATCAATTACTAATATGAACTAAGTACTTACTCAAGAACCAAAGAAAAAACTAAATAAGGGAATGATACCTAGGTCATTTGTAGGACAATGATATTCCTAGTTCCTTTATGTCACTTGAGGCAAGTTATAAATTGGGTTTTTGATCATTTGAAATGACACTTATCTATAAGGAAGTGTTAACAACTAGAGGAAAAAACAGACCGCTCTCCCAATACACTTTCCCTTAGCAGAAATAAAATGCATAAATCCAAAATTTAGTGTCGAGATGCTCAAATCCCTGGCTTGGAGACATGATTCCTAAATCCTGTGTTATTACAACCATCTCCTAAGCATCGATTCTACAAGAAAGAACAAATTTCTATCCCTTTCTCTTTCAAACAATCTAGTGTACTCTAACCCCTTGGTTTGATATTTTTCCAATACGAATTTCCATTTTTTACATATTTTCTAAGTTAAAGTTCAATTACATTTATCTAGAGAATTAAATACACTTATTTTCATTTACAGGTCCTATCATATCCCGAAAAATGTAAAGAACACAAGTTACCACGAAGCGAGTCTCAAACACGCTCCGGAAAAGGAAACTACATGCACACATCACTATTACTCCACACACACAAATTTCACCCCTAGTATCCTTATCCTTTCCTCTCCTTATAATTTCACAGGACACATCTTGCACTAATCCATTCGGCACGCTACAACACTTATTTTGCACATTATTTGGTACAATATTCATTCGATTCTCCAAGGTACATTTTTTTTCTCGACTTTATGCTAATGAATCCTTATTCATCAGCATAAAGTGGGGGAAAATATAGTCACTAAATAACAAACTTTCTATGTACATCTAACCTCTAAATATTTCATTTATATGCATGATTCCTAAGTAAAATAATTAGACGTTAACACCCATTTATTTTTCTTTGACGCTATTTTTATCCTTTTCATCTTTATTTCTTGTTGTTTATGATTGACAAGTTTTAGTTTTGCATAATATAAAACATCTTACTCATCTCTAATTTTATTATCTTATCTTTTTTACACCTTGTACAAGACTATCCATTAGGGATAGGATCTCTCAAGAACTACTTTCCCCTTTGGGAGCATGTGTCCTCTTTACCTCTTTTTCTTATATTTCAAATGTTACTTCTTTCTTGTCTTCTTTTATCCCTCGTAATCATCCTTTCACTTGTTAATGATGAAAATTAAGCAAGGGAATCATTTATATATGTTTTATTTAACCTCATTAGGGGAGGAAGCATTCAAGAGGAACATACATCTACAAAGAGCTAATATTTTCTATATGCTATACCAAGGATTGAATTGTGGACTACATACTTCATTGCATATGAGGGTTTATTATATATTTTATACCACACATTTACATTTGGGACAAAGTGGTTGTATCCCATTATCTCTTTATGTGACTAGAACTAGGGCATCCTAGCTCAAGGGAAACTATTTCAATCACACACACACACACAATAATGACATAGATTTTGAAATGTAGTGCAACACTTAGTGACAATGACATTGGACTAGCCACTGAGGTCACTTTGACTCAAGAATTTGCATTATTTTATTCATATAATGTGTGCTTGAGTACTATGAAGGTATCTAGGGTTTCTTTTGTAAGTTACAAGTGTGACATAGAAAATATGATGTAACACGTAGTGAACAAGGAGTAACACAAACTGACACAAAAAGAACTAGATCCTGAGCACTTCTACAAACACCAACACCTAGAACAAATGCTAGCGCCTGGATGGCCCTATCCCCTTCAAGGTGCTCTTATCCCTAATATTGTCATTTCCATAATCAGACACAAATATTTTTCACAACCCATAATCACCCCTTCTAGATAAGTCTCAAGTATAGAATTAGTCCAAACCTACAAATGTAAGTTGATTCATTCTCTAAACCCTATCTATCACTCTTTCTTGTATTTCCTTTGATTGATCTTTCTTTAGTATTTATATATCCATTTAATAATTAGTTTCCTTATCTTAGATTTAATTTCATTAAATCCGTAAATGTACTTGCCCATTTTCCATTTTTTGCTCAACCTTCCTCCTTCTAGCTTCCCTAGACTACCAAGTTAGAATATTTTCGTTTTTTCTCTTCTATTCCTATAATTTTGATTTTGTGCCCCTCAACTGTGAAACCTACATTAATCACCATGACACATGCAAAAAACATCATGGTTTTCTTGAAAACCCCTTGTAGTGATTGTGCAATGGTTGCCTGCAAATACAAGTCCTCTCACCATAGTTGTATGTCTTTCTTATTTTTTTTGTGAGCTTGATTTTTGGATTTGGTTTTTATTTGTGAATTTTTTGTGCTTCTATTTTTATTTTACTTAACCCTCATTGACTCCACTTCATCTATTTTGTAGATATAATCTCCACCCCTTATCAATCTTTAATCTAGAGTTTAGGATTTATTATATATACACTCTTATTAAAGAAAATATTATGCATTTATTTTCCCAAACCCCCATAATTTTGAGTATTTTGATTACTAGAAATTTATTTTGAAACCAAAGTTTCCATATTGCTGCAATTTTTGAGTTTTAAAGAGAGACCAAGACAATAAAAAAGAAGATTGCTACTAGTCCTAAGCACTTCCAAGGTTTTGTCAGATTCTTATTCTTACTACAAGGGAGATATAGAGAGAATCAGAACATCACTTCTAAAATCATTGGCCAGTTTTATTTTGGTGTAATCTTGCCTCCATCCATCACCTAGCTACGCAATCTCTTCTTGTTACATTGATGTTGTACATCCTGGTCTATTGAGAAAACAACATGAGAGTATTTTAAGGTTACAAACATCAAATTCAACATAGCCAATTCCATATTTTAGGAGAGAGGTTGGTGTTGTATTATTGAGTATTCTCTTATTGTTTTAGCTTAAAATTCACTGAGTAATCTATTGTAGTTTCATTTAGAAAGCTATTTTATAAATATTTTTAAAAAAATAGAATATATTCAATAAATTTCAATTTTTTGCATTTAGAATATATCTTCCTCTTGCTTTGGAATTAGTCTCACATTTGATACTAATATCAAAGATGCATATTTATTTAGTTTCATTTACTTACACATATATTCTAAAATATGTCTCTCCTTTTCATTTTAGAAAAATATTCAAAGAAGTAAAGAACAAAAGGATTTAATTTTTTTCACAACATCAAAGTGGATCAAATCTATAAAATAATCATACTTCCATGTTAGAGATAATCAATATTTGTATACAGTCATTTTTTGTGGTTCCATTTAAAGTCTAAAATATCATTCTAGTTACCGTAGTAGTTATATTTCCATTGTTGGTTGCATTCACTTAAAAATCATCTAAAAATATGAAAACAAATATGCCTCTTTATATAAGACATCATTGTCTTCAAATTTGTTGCATGCATGTTCTAATTTGGTTTTAATTAGAAAAATATTTACATTTATAGCAACTAGATAAATTTATATTGTATCTTGTTAATCAAATCTAGACTAAATCAAACACATTCTCCCATACATAAAACAAACCACAACTCACTTTCACATGAAAAAACAACCTTCCCATAAGATATCATCACCATTTGCACAACCACAACACCTACAAAAACCTAAAAATAAAATGCAAATTTGTAAGACAACAAATTTTCATTTACAAAAAATTTAATTCCAAACCATCTAAACAGTTCATGTTCTAGCCAACCAACACTCGTATGGCTTTCAAAACCTCATATCAAGATATATATTGCATTATGCTCCATATCTAACTAGTGCCACGTAGAGGAAATTATCTCACACATGTGGATGACTTTGGATAGTCAAGTATTTCCTCATAGGGTAGGTCAATTCTTATGTGTTTTTTCTCCTTTGGAGCCTAAAAACATTAGAGATGACATCCTCTCCAAATTGAGGTGTGAATTCGTTTGATCCACATCTTCACCTACATTGATAGTTAGACAATTGTGTCTTCTCCACAATCAAGTTACACCACCACCAAAAGTAATTATACCCTTTTGTCTTCTTAGGAGACTATAATTCCCCTTAGAGACTTGATTCATCTTTTATCCTTGGGTCTAGCCTCATCTATTTCTCTATTCTTTTCATGACCCTTTCCTATTGCTTTAATTAAATATGAATTAAATATATATTTAAGAGCAACTGATATGATAAAATGCATTGAAATATAAATGATAAACACTCAAGTAATGTAAGAATATAAGCAAATGGGAAAGATAAGTGACTTAGTTGTTTCCTATGTAATATTTAAGTAGTCAAGATTTTGTATATACTAGATCTTCATAGAAATGATGTCACATAATCTTGTTGAAGATTATAGAACTCTACATTGAGGTTAGGCAAGGGTTCCCACAAGAGGATAGAGGCACCTAGATGCTTGTTTCTGATTTTGGGTGTTGGTGACTGTACAAATTATCAAGATCTATTTTATTCTATGTCGCAAGGGTTTCATTGTTGATTCATGTTGGTCACTTGGTATTCACTCTTTGATCACCAAAGATACTTGTAATTTGAAAAATAAACCCTATCTACCTCCAACATCTAACCCACCACCTCACTTAGACACCTCATCCAACAACCTCACCCTAGACCTATTATTGGCATGTTTCCACAACCAAAAATAACCAATTCTTACTTGCCTTAATGAGTTAAGATTTGGTCTAACCCTAAAATCAATCCCTAAAATATCTCCAACCACATTCCCACTCATTAGAAGTGATGTTTCCATTCTAATCCACAAGAATAAATGAACTGGGCCAAAATAAATCAAAGAGATCTTCCCATTTTAGGAAACATAGGGAATCCCACCTTAACCGACACCCGTCACCCCTAAACCAATGCTCATCACCCCTAAACTGACGTCGGTCAACTTGGAACCATCGTCGGTTACCATTTATTCACCTAAACAACCTTATTTTTGGGTTAGCACATTCTGAGAGCAAGGGAAGGAGATCAAAGCTGCATGAAAGTGAAAACAACATCCTTTCACATATCCAGACATCCAGAGCCATCACCAGGTTAGATTTTAAAGCACCACACTCATGGAATCATTCTGGGAACCACTGCTATGATATCTAAAATTATTCTTATGATCAATAGCCACCTCCATTTAACCATCAAAATACGCATTACAGTAACTACATCTCTACCAGTATTATCTATTTCAACATAACTAACTTTTTTCATTCTTGTCATTAGTTTATACTTTGCATGTTCATTCCTCCATTGCTTATTAACTTGTTATCCTACCATTTTCCTTACCCACACAACCAAATCACCATTCTGACCTAATATCCATTTCTGACTATACTTGATATCTCCACAAACCTTCTTATCCACTCTCTTAACCTCATTTGACTTTAGACCAGCCCCTATCATTTGATCCATTTGATTTTCTTTTACCTCAACCATGTCGACGCTGATTATCTATAACCCTCGTTGGTTCTACCTAAAATGACATCAGTCATACTCGACCGATTTCGGTCTCTGTGTTTTATACCTTGACCAAGAATAGACCCAACAATCATCCTACCATTTGACCTACATAACCCAGAATCTGACCCTGACGAGTTCCAGTACCTTGATAGATACCTCATATTTCAGATCCAACTATAACTTAGCCTATTGTGATTGGATTTTCTTATTTTACTTGAATGAGATACCTAAATCATATCAACTACATTAGGAATTTACTTTTTTCTCACATTAATTTGTTTTAAATAGTGGATTAACAGCCATCTAGGAGGTATCACACTTCCTATAACTAGTATACACTAGGCAATCCACTGTCATATATCATTTAACTATCCTTTTGTGGTCTTGTTTTCTATTACATGTAGTTCCTCCTAGCCAAAAGGAAGCTCTCACATTCAGTTATGGATCAAGAAGTCAGAACACAAGCAGAAACCATCAGCTGACCAAAATTTAATAGGTATTCCTCCTTGGCCCATACCCTTATATGTTTCATCATTCAAAAAGGTAAAGAAAACAACGAAACATTTTGGCACGCCCGGTGGGACCAATGAGGGGTTCTTTTGCATTTATTCATTCCTAGGTAAAATTTGTGTCTTTTTTTCCCTTCAAAAATATTCCACATTAATTTTCTTCTTTGGAATCATTCTACTTATTTCTATTGTCTAAAAACAATCGTATTTTTAGTGCTTCAAAAAGAACACATCTTCCTTTATTTCACATTGCATTAGTGAAAGAGCATCCCTCTTCTTGTTCATCACTTGCTACATCAAATATTGTACTTCGATTTGGGTTTAAAACACTTGCATTTCATTTTTATTTGTTGCATTATTAGCTCACATTAAAACTAAGGGCAACCTGTATGCTAGAAGTCATGCCCAACTGATGATTGACACAAAGAATCGTAAAAATCACATTTTTATCTCTCTTTGTGTCTTACCAAACTTTCACAAAATCAAAATATACACATCTTTCTTAAACAACATCTTACTCGGGAACATCTGTTAGTGATCACATGATCCAGTTTGAAGGTAATCCGCAGCTCATTGCCTCTGTCAAGTCATCATCTCAGAGGACAGCCCATCCCCACCATAACATACTTGAAACCTCTCCTTTTAGATATCCTTCTTGGGAGGACTCCTTCCTAACCAAAATAATCTCTTCTAAATACACATAGTCAATCATAAATAGCATAAGCTAAACTAACATAAGAAAATCAATGTTAGGATCATGATTTTTCTTAGTGTTCTTCTTGACTTTAAGGTAGGTGTGAGACTATGAATCTCCATTTTTCTTGTTCCTTGCACACTCCACCATCGTAGTTAAAGTATTTTGACTTTTTCTGAGTGTGCTAGTGCCCCATATCCTCATTCTCAGATTTTTGAGTTTGATTCTTCACTTAATTTAACTAAAAAAACCAGTTTTATTCATTTCTTTATAATTTCATAGTCACCGACGTTGGTCTAGTGACCGTCGCTGGTTCACATCCGACCCTCATCAGTTAAACCCTAACTGGTGTCAACTTCTGGCTTTCTAGTTACTTTATCTAGAATAGCCTTCATCACTCTTGCTGTTATGTTTCTATCCCTCCTGACATCATCATATTTATCCCCTGTTGATACCTATTATCATACACAGTTTCCTGTATACACATCCAACATTCCTATTTCTTTCTTTGAGACTAGTTTTCTTCCACAGTGACTGGTATCAGTTTCAGCAACCATCATCAGTTTTCCCTCAACCGTCATCGATCAACCTGAATGTCATCGGTTTTTTATCAATCATCACCAGTCAACCTGACCATCATCGGTTCCATGTGTTTGATTTTCGAAATATAGACATTCACCAGATTCACCTCCTAGACCCCATTATTCTTTGTTTCTACTATTTTATGTGTCATCTACAGAATACAGTCTTACCAGGTCAGCACTTGTTCACATGGTGATGACTCGCAGCCAAACTAACACCCTCATATTCCATGCTAGTCATTAACCAATCCCACATAGTCCCTCACCACCTTCCATCCTATCACCCATGTATCCAACCTTACCTACCAAAATTTCTATAGGTGACAAAGAGTTTGCATGACTCCTTGATCAGAATCCCATTTCCTTACAGTTTTACCTTTCCTACTCTTCCACTTGAGACTCCTTAGGTCAGTTGATATATGACATGCATGTATCCATCTCTCCTACTTTTTTTCCTACTTCTGCATCAACCTCTAATAATGCGGCATTACCCTCACCTGCTTCACCCCATGTAGTTTCACAGCTAGGAGCTATACGTGCCATGACCATTACATCTGTAGTATCACTCGCTCCTTTCATATCTGTTGTCCCCACATTGACCAACCAGACCATAAACCAGTCCGTACCCATTGTCTCACAATTACCTATTGTAACACAACTGCCCATGGTGTCGGTGATCCCTACTCCATTCTAGAATCTCATCCTCTCCATCCTGTAAACACTGCCCCCAATCACTTCAGATTCATGATGACCATCCCACATACATACACCTACTATCAACAACCCCCTATCTTATCTATCACCCATTTTGGATATGTGTCTACTATGTCGGTTCCTTATTCTTAACCACCCTATCAGGTTCAATATCCACCCCCTTATGCCACACAAATTGTCCCTCCATCACAACCTACTAATGACCTCATCAAGTTGATGATTGAAAATATGTAGACATTAGAAGCATCCGTTTCTGGCTCACACAATTCTCTCACCTATGATGAAATTTGTAATGAGCCTATTCACATGTCCACTCCTATTCGACCATACCCCGTACATTGGGAAATGTAAAAATTCAACCTCTTCAATAGCAAAGAAGATCCACAACAATATTTTTGGTCCTTTAAACATGAGTGTTATCTAATTTCCCATGATGATGCTTTACTTTTGAGGAATTTCCCAATGTCCCTGACAGGACCTATATTAGACTAGTATAGTGGACTACCAAGACACTCCATTTACTCATTTAATTAAGTAGCCATAGCCTTCCTAGATCACTTCTCCATCAACATTGTTAAGAATGTTACCATGACTTATCTTTATTCCACATGATAGTATGACGACGAGTCTATCATTGACTTCATCACTCACTGGTGCAATCTCATTAACCAAATCACATTCCAATTACCTCAAAATGAGCTTATAGAACTATTTACTTGGGCATGTGTTAGACACATCTCACCAACCCTACAGGTGAAATTTTTTCACACTTTCAACAAGGCATTCACCATGGCATGGAAATTGGAAATTCATGCTATCAAAGAAAAGAAGATTCAACTTCGTAACAAGAAAATCATGTTCAAATCAAATGATACTTCTTCATCTTCGAAACCCCAAAACAACTATTTAAAACCCAAAGGGTCTGCTAATGTCATAGTTCTCAAAGTAGGTCCCCCTCATCAATAAACCCTAGCTAAACCCCCTTCTAATATCTCTCCTGTCCAAGCTTTCCAATTCAAATGAGAACAACAAAAGTATAATTCCATTGGAGAATCTTATTCTTCCATTTTGGAAAATCTTGTTAAGGTTGGTGCCATTACCTTTCCACCTATAAAATCACATACTAGTTTCAACCCTGAGTGACCCATGCCCACATGGTATAAGGAACATGAATTTTGCAACCATCATCGTGTCAAAGGTCACAATGACAATAACTGCATTACATTCAATAATATCATCCAAGAAATGTTAGACAATGGAGATCTAGTCTTGGATAGCCCGAATGCACCCACTAACCAAAACATGCATATCTTCAAGAAGCCATTCCCTAATCATGCCCCATCTTCCAACTAAGCTAGTGATACCTCAAAAATGAAAGCAATGTCTTTAAGGTCCACGTTATTTTCAATGACATACCATTTGCTTCCCAATTGCCTCATGTTCCTTCCATAGATGAAATATTAGCTCACGCTCCCCTACTGGAACCAGTACCTATTTCATCTACTCCTCTACCCACAGAGCAATCCCCTTCATTTTCCCCTTCACCCATGGAAGAGCCTATAATCAACACACCACCTTTAACCTCACAAAATTATGAGTAGTTTTCAGTGGCACCTCTCCTACTCATGGAAGATGTAGGTCCACTGCTTACACCAACACAAGGAGAGTCACTTCAGCTAGCCCATCCTCCCCTCTACCTATGGAGGATACTATAGAAGTACCACTGCCTATAGATGATCATTCACTATCAGAACTTCAAGATCCCGCTGATCTACTTTCGAATCTCTTACCCACAGAGTCCGAGGCTAGCCATTTCCCTATATCTCAATAAAATTTTATAGGAATTTGCACTCGATTCACATCATCCCCACTTAGAACAATACCATTCTCACACTTGGATGATTTCCTAGACTATGTCGATAGAGCCTTACTTTGGAAACACCTTCTACTTCCTGCTTCAACACAAATACTGTTGTCGCTCGCTGACACTTCCACTATCTATCCAAAAGTGTTTCAAGTGACCAAACCAAACATAACCACAACTATTGCAATACCTTCCATGACACCACTCATGGCCCAACTCACACCTCTTCCCATAGCCCAGCATGAATCTGTACCCAAACCCATTCCTATATCATCTCCCTTACTTAAACCTATCACTACCTTATGGGTCATACCAATAGCTAGCCTTACTCACCCACCCATCAAATTAGATTTAGCTACATCTTCCAAAACTAACACCAAATTTAGCCTGGCCCCTAAAAAGAAGATCCAATCTCCTATATCTCATACCCCAACCTCACCTACCATGCCCTTATCACCTTCACCAGTTCCGTCCATCCTAGGACCTCAACCCTCAACCCTAACCAAGAAACCCCCATCCACTAGTAAACCAAGAATGCAACAACTGATTTCCCCATCATAGACCAATAATACACCCAAACAACCTACACAACCTCCACCCTCACCTGTAACCTTCTTACCACCCATACCTCCAATACTGTCAATGACATCTTCACTACCCATGACACTTACTTTTCTTTCACTCACGCCTCCTGCCCAGCCCACACCACCTACCTCCACAGCACCTCAGTTACCCCCATGGGTAACCCTCCCTCTTCCACCATTAGTTTTTCCCTCCACATATCATACGCTCGTATCACCTTTACCCAAAAAGATGCAACCTAAAGCTAAAAATCTTCTACCCTCCAATAAGATAGTTAAACCAACCAAACCTTCCATTGTCGGTTCATCTACCATGCCTCTACCCAAGAAGATACGACCAAAACCTAAGACCAAACTACACACCAAACTAGATGCCCAACCTACTCCCCCTCTTGTAAAGAATCTTCCTCCACAGTTAGCTGCACCTATACCCAAACCCACATTCACCTCCTGTTGTGATCCATTAGCAGGGTCCTATGCCAAAATCCTAACCAACCTCCTTGAAAATTTTTTCATCACACTACCACTTCTTAGACCTTACCACCCACTCAAACCCAAACCAAAATGGTTTGACAAAACCAAAATTTACACCTACCATCATGTATCAGGACACGATGTAGAGAACTATAAGGCTTTAAAAACCACTCTTGTCCAATTATGTCCTCCTGAAGAAAACTTTGACGATTAAGATCTTCTTGATGAAGACCCCATTTTGCCTTCACCAATTTCTATAGATCTTCCCCCATTGCCTACTCAGTGACCAAAATCTCCACCCCCACAACTCTTTGATCCTCCCCTGAGATTTGAGATTAACATAGTTTATATAAGAGAGTTTGCTAAAACACCACCCAAATGCCAATGCACCCTACTCATCTCACAAGGCTCTTATCCACCACTAGGGTTTTTTCCTTCTTGCTGCTATACCTTCCATGACATACCCTCTTTATCCACTTCCCCTCAGATTAACATTAACAAAATTACCACCCGTGCTCAGAAGGAAAAGGGAAAGGAGAAAGCAACTGACTCATCAACCAACCCTGTACCCAATATAACATCCGTACCCATACCCAAAGTCATCATTTGAGGTCCTGCACATCCCATTTCCAACAGTGTCACACATCGCACAATGTTAAAGAAACTACACCAATCCCCCCTCAAAATGTCTTTATATGACCTTGTCCAAACCTCAGAGTCACTTCGTCAAGCCTTCATGGATGTCCTTCAATATATCAAAGTATTACCAAATGACCCCACACCTGTGGCCTCCATCATTACCCCTCATCATGTAGCCTCTCTCACTAGGTCTTCACCTTCCTCTACACCTCCACCCACTCGTGAAGTGGTCACCCTCAGCTTTTCAGATGAAGAGATCATTCCCTTCTAGTCTGATGACCTTGACCCCACTATTTTCATCTCTTTCTTTATCGATAATATACACATATGTCGCATTATGGTCAATGGTGGTGCTAGTATTAACATCATCTCCTCCCATGCGTAAGCCCAAATGTAAATACCTTCCAATTATATGCATGGTAACCCCATTATGTTGTGTTCCTTCAATGACGCCATGACCTCTACACTAGGTACCATTTTTCTCCATGTCCACATAGGTCCCTGCACCATCCCAAAACTTTTTTATGTCCTAGAAGGGGAGTTCTAGTATAACTTGTTGCTTGGCTGACCTTGGATCTGTGCTATGGGTTGTGTCCCTTTGACATTGCATCGGTGCCTCAAATTTGAACATGAGGGACATAATTACACCTTCCCTTCCAACCCCTCACCTTTTAAGACCTATAACATGCTATATCAACCCAAAGATGTGCTTGTACCAGTAAAGGCATCCACCACTGTCACCACTTCACCTTTGCCCATGTGCTCATGCACCAAAATTGCCACTACTTCTCCTACATCTAACCTCACTATCCCCACTATAGTTTTATCCTCTAGCACTGGCACTCCTATTTCACCTTCATCTAGTGATCCATCTATACCCACTACCCACATACCAATCAGTGATCCCTTAGAAGGTGTTTTTCAACACCTCACTCTAGGGGAATACCGTTTATACAATATTGATACCTTCTTCACTGCACAAGAGTATGGAAATCTATGTCAACACCCCAGTTATGACATTCGCATCAATGACATTTTCCCTTATGTCCCTGCCCACCTTTGCACCTGCCTAACGTATGGGGGACTTGATATGGCCACCTATAAACCCAAACCTCCATCCCAAACCCAATCATTTTCATCTGACCTACACTCACTCACTAACCACCATTTCACTCACACTTTCCTCCACCAGTGCGCATGGAAAGGATTTCACTTTGGTTTTTATGAACAAGGCTGCCACACTGTCATCTCATGTACCTCTCATAAATAAAATCACCATATTGGCATTGGTTTTGATGCTCCATCCTCTAAGAAGGTTCACATCAACTTTATCAAGGATGAGAAATATTCCCCTTCTCATTCACCCACATTACCATCTTCACCCATGAAGTCCATAGATCTTGAATCTATTCCTCCTAAATTTTTTTTTCGTAAACACCATTTCCCTGGGACCATTGACCTATCAATGTGATGGAAAGGCTCCCTCTTCTCTCCCATTCCTATATCCTGACACGATCAATGATGATATGCCTTTAATTAACATCGTTTAATGTCAAGACAATGAGTCCATCCTTACCTACCTTGGTGCATAAGACTCTTATATTCATCGGTTGTTACCCTCTGAGATGTAAACCATGTTGAATGAATCGAGCATAGAAATCAACATTAATAATAAGGATGACCCACACATTCTAAAGATTGGCCAATCCTTAGATGTTACTGAATAGGAAGCCTTCACCTCTTTCCTTCGGGACCATAGTAATGCATTTGCCTGGTCCTATGCCAATATGCCCGGTATTGACCAAAAAATCATGGTTCATAATATCATAACCATTCCTGATGCCAAACCCATCAAACAAAAGCTACAGAAAATGCATCCTCACATTACTCTTCTAGTCAAAGAAGAGATTCAATGCCTTCTCTTGGTTTCCTTCATTCTACCCATTATTTATCCCCAATGGATTTCTAACATCATTCCTATCACAAAAGTAATAGGGGGACTCCGCATTTGCATGGATTTCTGTGACCTCAACCTCACTTGTTACAAAGATGATTTCCCACTACCAGGCATTGACCAATTAGTTGATCTCACTGCTGGCCATGAAATGTTATCGCTCATGTACGGTTTCTTGGGCTATAATCAAATATTACTAGCTCCCAAGGATCAACACAAGACTTCCTTCATCACCCCTTGGGGGACTTTATGCTATTGAGTCATGCCCTTTGGCGTAAAAAATGCTGGTGCTACATATCAGCGGGCCATTACTTACATTGTCCATGACATCATGCATTGCATATTGGACAATTACGTAGATGATATGCTCACCAAATCCAATCCTCCTAACCTCCACCCAACCACAATCAACCCCCCTATGCTCATGGACCCATCTACCTGGCTCCTCTAACCAATTGGATCTTGTCTCTCATCCTTTCCTCCTGACAAAGCACAACTCATTCAGAGCTTTTTCATTTTCACAAAAGCCAAAATGTATAAATGAATCCATATTATATGGATTTTTTCTTTTTAAATCCCCTCGTTGACCTACTAACATTGGTTATACCTATACTGACATCGGTCTTATGCCCTAGCACATGATGGTTAGTCATACCCAAACTGACATCGGTTCGCTGCCCTAATAATCTATGATCAATTTTTCTAGACCATCACCAGTTACGTTTGACTGGCATCGGTTACCTGTCATACTCTTGGCCATACCTTTTACCCATTTCCAACCAACACTTAACCAACCCAGCCACCGTTTGACCCCACCTACCCTTATTACAACCAACCTCCATGCCTACCTTACCTATACTTGTCCTTAATTACATTTTGGGACTTGTTATTTTACCCATACCTCAGCCCTAACCGTTCCATGACCTAGCTACCTAGACCCAGAACATTGTTAGTGACCTGTGAAATCATGTGCTTGCTATACCTTGTGACAATGTTACCCATGTTGTTTGACCTAATGACCTTATTTTTCCTATTGCCATGTCATTTATCTCGAACTTACCTTTGGTGTACTGGAACATACCTAAATGTTCCTGCACCTGACCTACGAAGTGCTTCCACACCATATCATATACCTTGGATATTGGAATCACCTGAACCTTGTTAGGATAAAACTATTGACGTTAGATGATATAGAGTTTGCATTCTCTTCAACCTGGTACTATGCCACAATTTATACATGTACGTGCATTTGAATGTTTCTACCTTTGACCCTAGCCCATTACCTAGATTACCCAATTGGACCTTTTCCCAATTACCCCCATTGTCCACCTTCCTCTTCATCACATCCACCTTTTATCAAACCATTCACTGATTCCATCTTCTAGCTCATCCATTCCTAGTTTGAGGGGTATCAGCTTCACCCACACATGGGGCAACCACATCTTATTTTTGTTAGTGTTTCTTACCAATACAAGCTATGCAACAAAAAGGGGGAAAATGTAGACACTGAAATTGGGTCACACTCCCCTTAGTCCCTCATTAAATAACCAGCTCAAACATACTCATCTAACCATAGCCCCTTCCACCCCACATCACCATTAATTTAATTAATTAAATTAAACTAATATATATCCTCACAATATTTAATATCTAATTACCCTAATTTATACCGCACCACCTCACCTAGACACCTCATCCATCCACCTCACCCTAGACCTGTTCTTGGCATGTTTCCATAACCAACAATAACTAAGTATTACTTTCCTTAATGAGTTAAGATTTTGTCTAACCCTAAAATCAATCCCTAAAATATCTCTAACCACATTCCTACTCATTAGAAGGGAAGTTTCCATTCTAATTCCTGAGAATAAATGAACTGGGCTAAAAGAAATCAAAGAGATTTGTCCATTTTAGTAAACCTAGGGAATCATGCCTTAACCGGTGTCGGTCACCCCTAAACCGATGTTGGTCAACCTAGAAATATTTTCGGTTACCATTTATTGACCTAAACAACCTTGTTTTTGGGTTGGCACATTCTAAGAGCAAGGGAAATATATTAGAGCTGCATGCAAGCAAAACTAGCATCCTTTCATGTATCCAGACATCCAGAGCCATCACCAGGATAGATATTGAAGCACTGCACTCACGGAATCATTTTGGGAACCACTTCTACAATATCCAACATTATTCTTCTAATCTACAACCACCTCCATTTAGCCATCAAAATATGCATCACAATAATTACATCTCTACCAACATTGTCTATTTCAGCATAGCTAACTTTTTTCATTCCTGTCATTAGTTTATACTTTGCGTGTTCATTCCTCCATTGCTTATTATCTTGTAATCCTACCATTTCTCTTACCCACACCACCAAATCATCATTCTAACCTAATATCCATTTCTAAGTATACTTGAGAACTCCATAGACCTTCTTATCCACTCTCTTAACCTCATTTGACCTTAGATCAACCCCTGCCATTTGATCCATTCGAGTTTCTTTTACCTCGACCATACCGACGCAGGTTATCTACAACTGTCATTGGTTCTACCTAAAATAGCATTGGTCATACCCGACTGACATCGGTCTCTATGTTTTATACCTTGACCAAGAACATACCCAACAATAATCTTATCAGTTGACCTAAATAACCTAGAATCTGACCCTAACCAGTCCTAGTACCTTGACAGATACATCATCTTTCAGATCCAACTATAGCCTAGCCTATTGTGATTGGATTTTCTTATTGTACTTGATTGAGATACGTAAATCATATCAACTACAGTCAGAATTTACTTGTTTCTCACATTAATTTGTTTTAAACAGTGGATTACCAACCATCTAGGAATTATCACACTTCCTGAAACTAGCATACACTAGGAAGTCCACTGTCATATATCATTTAACTATCCTTTTGTGGTCTTGTTTTCTATTACAGGTAGTTCCTCCTAGCAAAAAGGAATATCTCACATTTAGTTGTGGATCAAGAAGTTATAACGTGCGCAACAACCATCAACTGACCAACATTTAATAGGTATTCCTCCTTGGCCCTTACCCTTATGTATTTTGTCATTCAAAAAGGTAAAGAAAATGGTGAAACATGTAGAACTACCAGCCTTGCAGTCTATGAAGGCCATCAAAGACTCAAATTTCATTAGTTCTTTGGAGAAAATAATCATATACCTATAGAGGTTGGATAAAAATAGGCTCCAAGTGGTGGACAGGATTACTGCACACTAACAAAAGGTAAAACAACTATTTGACAAGAAAGCAATACCTAGGGACTTGTAGGTTAGTGACATTGTCCTACTCAAGCATAAGAGGCAAGAACCTTGAGGAAGTTATGGTAAGTTTGATTGTCTTTGGCTAGGTCCTTTCAAAATCAAACTACTTTCTAGAGAAATTTAATTTTATTTAAACTATATGGATGGAAATTCTTTTCCACTACCATATAGTGGGTAATATCTGAAGTTGTTTCAATCCTAGGTGACTAGGTAGTCCTTTGTACAATTTTGTATAGTTCGTGTTTTTGGTTTCTAAATGGTGTCTCTTTGTTGTGTGTGTGTGTATTCTATATTGTTTCATCCATGACTCTATTTTCCCATTTTTTTTGTTTAGGTCTTTTCCCAAATAATCTAGAGTTCTTAGTCCTACCTTGTTCTTTTTTTTTAAAGATAGTTCATCTCCAGAAAGAGCCAGTTGTTGTCACCTTCCCAGAAATTATATATTTTTGCATCAATTTTCAATTTTTTTGGGTAAGATATCTATCTTAATCTCCTTATAAGGATCCCTCAAGGAATATTATTTTTCAAATAGTTTCTCGTTTTTATGAATTTTGAGTTTTTAAGACTTTTCCTTTGTTTTGTAGGCATTTCAGGTTTTTATATCCCTCACATCCTAAGTTCCACTGGGCTCCATATCCACTGGTTCCCTATTTTCACCACATTGCATTTATTTTCCTTCATTTTTGGGTACTTCGTATTTTCAGGGAAATAAAAGTGCCATTTCCCCGAGGACCGTCTGTGAAAGTTTCTTCCGATTTTCCCAATTCTTGAATATTGCAAAATTTTTGGCCTATCATGTCCCACATGTCTCGAGTGCTCCCCGACCTCCATTTCTCCACAATTATATTTTTCCTGCTTTTCATTCACTGCGAGTGTTTTGTCCTGTCGTGTCCCAGGTGTCCCATGGGCTAGTTGTGCTCATTACCTCAACATTTTCTACTTTCCATTGTCTTAGGTCGGTGTAGTGCATTAATTGTCACATTCAATTCCTACCACTGACGTACTCAAATGGAATTTTTATAAATAACCAGTGTAATCAATAATTTTTATCACACCCTTTGCATTTGTTGTTGTTTTCCATTCCGTTCTCTGACTCTACATTGTTTGTAGCTATAGCCAAGTCCCTGTTAAAATCATTTTCAAATTTGTAGGTGTAATCAAAGCTATGAACTATTGAAAGTAAAATCTAGAGGAATAATTAATTTCATTACTCTCGCCATACAATTAAGATCAACTACAAAGGGCACGAGCATTTATCTTCCTTAGAGACAACCATACCTAACATAGGAGATAGTGAATCTCAACATCTCGACTTGGATGATTTTTGGGCATGAATTAAATGTCGAAACCCTACTCCCATAGGTCAACTAATTAAGGAGAGAGGAATTGCTCATGTAGGGGGTTTTCCAATTTTAGTTCAGTGTGTTGATACCATGCTAACATGTTGTGTGTGCTTCAACCAAGAGACAAAAGATATCATTTATCCCCATATATAGGTACCAATGTGATTGGATGCTAGTTGTATTAGTACTACCCTTAGGATTCCTATAGCTAAAAAATTCAAACACCCTCACCAAAGACTAGGATCAGTTGCTTTTTTATCAGGAAAGTGAGTAATATAAGAGAAGAGTGGCTAAGTCTTGGTTTAAGAATCCAAACAAAGGACCTTCAAGGTTACCAAAGACTATGTTTAGGATCGGTTTTAAGGAAGAGATGTTAGATGTCATCACTTTCCTTTCCAGAATAATGGGGATTCCCTATACCCATGAGTTTCATTATTGGATGTTCCCTTACATAAATAATATATGTGAAGGAAAAAAATTGTGAGTTGGGCAGAGATAATCTTTCATAGCCTCACTAATTAACTTGTAAATGTCCAAAGAACCAAGAATTTTCATATGAATTCTTACTTGATGTATTCTATTACTGCATATAGATAATGGTTGGGTTTTTCCCCTATTGAACACAAGAAAGATGCTATTATTTATGAGTATTGTCCATAGTTGAATTTTAAGATTTGTAATCATCACTTTAGAAGAATGAATGATGCATTCACCATGTACATTTTCATATTTTTAGAGGGTGGCACTGCTCGGAGATTCTTGGATGAAGAAAATTGATTGATTAATGTCTATGGTAGTAATTACACTTATTTCAGGAAATTATCTTACATATGGTTATTTGGATTTGAGGGAACATGTTAAAAAATCCTAATGTATTGTAGTGACAAGATGGCCTTGGTTTAAATTTGTAGGAAGTTGGATAAGATCCATAGAACTTATAGGGAAAAAAATATTGTGGGCATCCAGTTCCAAATCAAATTGGGTAACTACACTTGCAGGAGTGCTATAGATACCTAAAATATTGACAGGACAATTGATCCCTTCACTCTTCACTACTTCAAAAAAAGGACTTTCTTTTTATACCAAGGGCTTTATTGCCACCAATTTTAGAATGGGATTCTATCATCTTGCTCATATTGAAGACTACTGGGATGATTGTTTTGATTATTATGAATCCCAAAGAAGATACTACGGTAGATTTTCCTTGCAACAAATTAAAGATTTTGATGTGTACAAGGTTCCTAAAGGACTTCAAGATGATGATGAAGAATTGTAATCCCCTGAATATGAAATATCCATCAGACACACTCCTATTGAAACCATTGATTAGTTTTTCAAAGAAAGAGATGATTTGAAGGAACTCATAAACCATGTATTGGTAAGAACCAGACTCTAGTTTGATAAAAAAAATTAAAATTTTTAGAGAAGGTAAGTCAAGGTCTTATTCTCAAGAAACCTCCACACCTTAAAAATAAATGAATAATTTGTTCCCTCTCAATTTGAACCTTCAACTCTGGTGTACATAAAGAAAGGAAATTCCAAGAAGGATGAGAAAATGGAGGAATTCATCTAGAAGAGTGAGAAATTATCTTCTCCAAAGAAATTGGAGACAATGCTTGATATTGAAATAGTTGTAGACCTATGTGATGATGATAATGAGGGAAAAGAGCAACAAAAACAAGATAAAAACAATCCTGAGGAAATTAGTGAAAAATTTATCGATTGAGGAACCAACTATTAGAATTTGAGTGTTTTAGAAACATTTGCTAAGGAATTTACTGTCAAGGAAGTGCCCACCACCTGAACTAAGACATCAGTGTTAGAACTGGATTTTGTAGAAAATTTGAGTGTAATGAGCACACCTACACTTGGGCCCATTATCCCCTCCACTTCCAATTCTTATTTTTCTTGGGTGTAACCATTATTGGAAAGCAAGAAAAGGAAATCCACTTCTAGTATTTTTTCTCCTAAATTTGATGCAGTGGCATCTCTACTTGGTACTAATCCTCCCCCACATACAAAAATGGATAAGGTCACATCCAAATTAGTATCATATTCTCAAGGCCAACAATACTTGGAGATTGCTAAACCCTATCTTGATAAGGATGAAAAGGACCTATTGGTAAGTGATTTAGAATTAACAAGAATTCCTCTTGGAGAATCAACACCTGAGAGTGAAGTGCATAATCTAAAGGAGAAAATATATAGGGTAATTGAAAGGGTCAAAAAAGGAAAGAAAACACAGGAGCAGTTGGAGGAGAAAAATGAGATTCTGTCAAATTTCATCAGATCCTTATTGGCTAACAATATGGTACTTGATCCAATTCCTTTAGCCTCAATTCCACCACATGTCATTCTTTCTAATGATGAATTTTAGACTATTAAAGATATTAATAAGAATTCCAATTATGGAAAGGAAATGGAATCCTTGGTTGATGAGGTGATAATCATAGGTTTGAATTTCAATGAGGATTCATATAAATCATATCATTTTTTTTTCTAAAATATAGTTGAAGTTTACCACTACAATCAGCAGCCTGGATAGAGAATTGAAACTGTGGGGTGAGTGTATCCAATATATTCTACTGATGAGTGTTATAGATGTGAAAATCATTTTAGCAAGAAAATTATTTGATGATGCAAAATTGAATTTTTTTAAGTAATGAGTTTTCAGGATTGACTGGAAAATAAAGGTTCTTGAGGAATCCATTCCAGAAATCAAGAACATGTTACAAAAGGGAGAATATTTTAAATATTGTGTCACATCTTCCTTTCATGATATTCATTGCCATATTTTCAAGAAGAATTCAAGAGATAAATTCTTAGTTCAGGAAATCAAATCTCAGTTCAAGGAATTTGTTAGAGAAGACCTATTTAATAAGGATACCATCTCTAAAGAGAAGATGAAATAAATTTTCACTCTTCAAGAAGCTATCATAGAAGCTAATAAGGAGTTCTTGGAAAACCTTAAATTTGGAAAAGAGATGGAGAAGTGTGTAGGTAGTTGGACTCATGCAACTGCGAATACAAAAATTCCCCTGGGCATAGACATAGTAAAGGCATTGAAAATATTTATAAATCAAGTGCTCAAAACAAAGGGTTCTTTAAGCACTTCTTCGAGCATCCTAGCTCATATTTATTAGTTTCATATTTTATTTAAAGTATGTAATTAAGGTGGCTATTTTCTCTCTAGCCATATGTTATGTAAACAAAGGACAAATTGATGTTAAAATACTTAATTAGATATTAATCTTTGGATTAAAAGAAGGGAAACAGAAAAGACTCTTTTTAACCGTTCCTAAGGCTATTTAAGGAAATTTTATTTTCATTTGAAGGGATTGGATTTTGATTTCTTGGATGTAAAAGCACTAAATTTATAATTAATACAAAATAATTTTCATCTTTTCTTGTCCTCTATCTTCTCTATTCTCAATTTGATTCGTAAGAAGCTATGTGTATTTGAACAGGAAATTTGTGTCTTCTAGTTGATGTTGTTATTAAAAATTTGTTTCTATTGCATATATGTCCTGTGTTTATATATACATAGTTTAAATATTGTCACTTTATCAAACATAAGTAAGATATCATTCTACAATCTATGTGTCTGAAAGTGCTCTTCTCTTTACTTTCTAAATTTTGTTTCTTCTGTTTCCTCTTTCTTTATATTGAAAATCTATGAGATGAAGACATCTAAAGCATCAAAATCCTCATTGAAATACTGATCGTCTTCACATTTTAAAATAATTATATTTGATAATTTGTTGTGTTTTCAATAAGGGAACCTATCCCATAAAGAGGAGGGATTGTTGTCCCTTGATTGTTGCTTGATCTCAAGATCAAATTCAATAACCAACACACATGCTCAAACATGGTTTTCATGCATGCATCAAAAGAGGGGTCATCTATCTGGGTTTATTTTACACTTTCAATACATATATATAGAATTATGGGGGTGGATGTAGGTACAAACAATGTACAAGCACCCATAAATATAATAATGAATAGAGTTTTGGAAAAATTCAACACATGTCCAAGACCGTAAAAATAGGTCAAAATCATATAGTAAGGTCTTAACCCCCATAAATTTATAAGTAGGGAATTGTTCATAAAAATATGACAAAATTTTCATATCTTCATCTTTATATATAGGTTATCTTTAAATTTTCATAGTTCAGATCATTACAGAGGGCATGGAATTAGTCATTCCTTCTCCGCAACTAACACTCAATTTTAGTTTCAGTTTCAAGAAGCATGGAGGCATATGTATCCTTCCCTTTTCAACTTTATTATCAAATTTTCAACATATTTCAATATTTTATTTCACTACATACTCAATTATTAAACATATGTAGAGAGTTTGGCGGCACCCATTATCTTTTATAATGTATGACATTATTTGAGAAACCGGGTCTAGGACCATTGACAGTGTTGTGATCTATGGGTTTATGGTAGGAAATGAAGTAGATAAGAACTTTATGGGAAGGATTTCCTTTTATATTTCACTCTAAGGGGACGATATAAAAGTTTTTGAATAAATTTAATACACTATCTTCTTCCTTTTGTAGGGGTGTATTTTTACCTCTTTCTTCTTCATTATATTTGCAAATTTATGTGTTAGGTGACATACACCTAACAATTTGGTTTCTATTTGGAATTGATTGGTGATTGATCACCCCCCAATCCTTCATCAAATTTTAGTAATACAAATATCTAATTACAAGAAAAACACAAAAAACAAGTGTATTCCTTCCTTATTTGCATATTTTTCACTTCACATATTTACAAATGCAAATATTCTTTGTTGAAAGTTATATTTTAGCTATCGTCAACTATTTATCTTGGACATTGAGTAATCTTTATGTTTTAATTTTCATTTTGGAGCATGTCAATCCCAATCATAATAAAACAACTACAAAGAAAACATTTAAGTAAAGGAAAAGTGTGTTTACACACTCATGTATAATTTCCTTTAAACATTTATTTTTCATTTTCATATTTAAAGGGGGATGTGGAAACTCAAATTTGGTAATTTTCACTTTGGAAATTTTTTCGAGACTATGCACTCTTACTATGAAAAACACTTTTCCTTTCCCACTTAGAATGTATTGAGGTATATTTTTTAGCTTGTTTATCCTTGTAAAGTTAAATGTAGACAAATTAGGAGATCATAATGCATAAAATAAAAGAGGAAACATAAAATCACCATCTTAAATATCATTTAGCATGCACCCTACTGTTTTCCAAGATTGTATAGTTTGGTTAGGCAAGTACTAAATGACCTTGACTATGTTGTATGACCTTGGACAAATATGTCTTTCAACGTCACTTTAAAAATTAAATATGTATTTTTGTCTTATAATTCCCATGGCCTAGTTTTTCTTAGATAAATCATCTATAGAACACTACATAAACAAGTAAACACTACCTCATTTGATAACCTCTAACTCTTAAGGAAATGTAGTAAAGCAATCACTTCTTACACTTGTAAAAGGCATCCAATTCTCAATAAGTCTTAGGATTTCACATCTACATTCATAAGGGTAGAAATCACATTAGGTTTCAAGCTCAAATAGAAGTCAAATAAATCATGGTAAAATAATTTTCCCAATATGATTGATCTATCTATATATTATGTTATAGGTGGAGTATGATGTATATTTTGAGGCCTCTTCCGAGTAATGCAAACATTGACAATGCATGGGGTGGCCACAACCCTTCTAATGTTTTTTAAGGACTCTTCATCCATGGCTATGGTTTGAGATGATGATTATTTCATTCAGAGAGCT
The DNA here is from genome assembly GCA_019776745.2 of Taxus chinensis. Classification (NCBI taxonomy): domain Eukaryota; kingdom Viridiplantae; phylum Streptophyta; class Pinopsida; order Cupressales; family Taxaceae; genus Taxus; species Taxus chinensis. The sequence goes on along the minus strand of CM034154.1, from coordinate 375,948,601 downwards.
TCATTTCATGTCTGATAATTAGGGCTTGATAAAGAAAAACAAATTTAAGAATGTGAGAAAGTAAATATATGTATAAGATGTCTATGAGTAGGTTTAATACCATAAAATATGGTCTTGACTGTGTTATATGGTCCTGACCCAAAAATATTTCAAGTTTCATTCTAGTTTGTGAGGGTTTTCTAGTTTTATCTCTCTCATTTTAGTGTTGTACATTCTCATATATTTCTAGAAATCAATTGTGGAAAGTTAAGTGCATCTATACTTATATTTCATACTTTCAAATATGCATGTTAGAATAAATGGTATGTTACAATATTTATTATCTGATCTGAGTTATAAATCTAATTAGTTAATATATTGTTATATATTTCTTATATTAGTAATCAACTCTTATATATCATATACTAATTAAATCAACCTAGAGATTCAATTTAGGGTTAAACAGGTTTAACTTCACATAGTTCCCTTAGGTTTTACAACCTATTTCTAGGCATGGATTAGCTGAAAATCTACCCAGAAAATCTATATTTATTAGATAAGGTATTATATTACCTATATGATAAAGTAAAATGGGTTGTGATCTCTAGTATTAAAAGGAAAAAGAGAACTATGCATCTCACTGTCGTGTAAAGTAATAAAGAGGTGCAAAAGGGATGTGAATTATTTTTAGTTTACTTAGAAGATTAAATCATCAAGGAAAATAAGATGATGAATAAATACCAAATCCTTATTTATTTCAAGGATATATTTCCTCAGGAACTCCCTAGAATGCCTCCTATTCATGATTTTATTCCTCCATCCAAATCATTCCTAGAGTAGACCCTACTTCCAAAACTCCCTATTGGTTAAAAAAATTGACCTCCAAGAATTGAAGGTGTAGCTATAAGATATGTTGAACCAAGGTTTAATTATTCCTAGTGTTTCATTTTCATCTTGGGGTGATCGAGAGGTCTTTGTAAAGAATAAATATGGTACCTTGTGATTATATATTGATTATTGCATGCTTAATAAGGTAATCATCAAGAATCAATATCTATTTCATATATATATGATTTGTTTTATCAAATGAAGAATGTTTTAGCCTTTTTTAACATTGATTTGTGGTTAACATACCATCAACTCTCTATAAAGGAGGGGTATTTATACCATTTTTTGTTAGTGTTCTTGAATGAAATTTTAATTTATTCAAGGAATAAATATGAACATGAGCATCATTTACACTTAGTCTAACATAGAATAATACAACATATTTTAGCTGGTAAGCTATCAAATTGTTCTTATTTCCAAGAATAAATCCTTTATATAGGGTATATCATATCAAGGAATGTAATTTCTATGGATTTGACTAAGACTAAAGCTATTCAAGATTGAGTTTTCACTATAAATGTGCATGAAGTACATATATTTATAGGACTTTCTGAGTATTATATAGGTGGGTTGTGAACAAATTTTACAAGTTTTTTATACCAAATACATCCCTTTAGTGTAAGCGTAAAAAGTTTGAGTGGACCCCAAGGTGTGAGGTAATATTTTATAAAATCAAGGAATTGTTAAATTTAGGCCCAATTTTGATCGTTCTTGATCTAAATGGTGATTTTGAGGTCTGAATTGATGCTTCCTTAGATGATTTTTTAGGATTTTTTTTTTCTCAAAATGGAAATTTGTTGGCCTATCATTACGATAAATTTAATGACCATGAGAAAAATATAATCCTCTTGATCTAGAGATGGGTGCAGTTCTACATGTTTTGAATATATGGTGGCATTTTCTAATTAGAAAACCAGTTAAATCAAAGATTAATCACAATATTTAAGATAAAATATATACTTAGGAAAATTTAAATGCTTTCTAGTCTAGATGGTTATAATTTTTCAGTGAATATGATATGGATTTGTCATACATCAAGGGTAAGGAAAAATAAGTCAATGATGCACTCAGCAGATGTTCGTACCTTTCTACCATTCTAGATGCAAGTATAATTTAAAGAATTTTGTTTTAGAGAAATAAATGTGTGAATTTTAATGGGAAGTTTTTACATAATTAGCTAAGGATCCCATAGAATAATGTTTTATTAGGTATTCATTAGACCAAGATGGAATCCTAAAGTACCAAAGAAAAATAATTTTCATATTTGGGTGGATTACATGATAAAATCATGAGGAAAGTTCATAAATATCCTCCTTTTCTCATCCTAGAATTCTCAAAATGATTCATGAAATCAAAAGGTTTTATTTTTATCCTAGAATGTGTAAGTAGACAAGTTTGTCACTAGGTGTTTAGAATATCAGTGGGTGAATGATGAAAATTTATATCTAAGAGGAATTAGGTATCCTCAAGACACACTTTACAAACGGGATGTCATTTCTATGTATTTTATATCTAGATTGTTGTTAAGTTATCATAAACATGATATTACTCTTGTTTTTATGGAAAATTTAATTAAGATTACACAATTTATTCTAGAAAAACATAATGATGCTACCCCAACTTTAACTTAATGGGTCATGTTTGTATCCAATTCGATTCTCCCTTGGAAACTGAGTAGCATCAAAGATTTAGTAGGACACTACGAGATAGAAAGATCATATTATGAGTCATTTTGTAGCTGGGGAGGGGATTAGTCTGAATCTTTGTCACTCAGGCATCAGAGAAATGGATAACACCTTCATTGAGGATTTGATCTATCCTCATTGCTTTAGGTTATGCCTTTCGACCAGGGTGAGAGGACCCATTTTGTAACCTATGTCGGTGAAGGAGAATGAAGATATCCTTCTCTACACAAATTTTAAAGGGGACCCTGAGAAAATATGATCAATGCACCACAATTTAACTCTCACAAGTTGTCACTTCTAAAGAATGGTGATATTTCCTAAACAAGGTTAAAGGTTACTAAAGACATTATGGAATCCTGATTGCTTCTTCATATTTTGGTAGTAGAATTTATATATTTGTGGACACATAGGGAAAATAGGGGTATTTCAGGATGGATTCATTGTTTTTGAATAATTTTGGTGGGAGAATAAGCAGGATAAATTTGATTATACCAGATATTTGAGAGACTTCACAATAATTGGAAAGATAAATGACAGAAATCTTAGAAATAGCTAAAATATTCCTTCAACCATACGGTTTGCATCAATGGAGTCCTAGATTTGCATGGTTTCATACAATCTCCAAGAATCTAACATGAAGGCTCAAGCTAAAGAATCAATTAAACATCAAAGACCCCTAGTTCCTCATGCCTAGGATACACTCAAAGGCTTATAGAAAATCTTTATCAATAAATTACAGTGAAGTGATTTTAAATTATTTATCTCATTGCAGGATGAAAGCTATTCTTGAAATGAAATTGCAAATGCCACTAAATTTTCACAGGGATGAGATCCTGTATGATTCGGATGTACTTTAACATAAGATTGCAATAGGAATAAGATAAACTACTTGTTAACATTGTGAAATAAAGTAGACACAAATTTCTCCAAGATTGACGCAAATTAACTCAAAATTGATTAGATTCATCAGCAGGGGGAATTTTCTTTGAAAAGTATTAGAGCTTATTAATGGTTTTACACTCGCAACCAACTTGACGTGATTAAAATCTAAAACACAGGAAATTAACAGGTTAATCAGATTGGTCTCTTAGGAAGATGGGCTCTCTCAAATTTTCTCTTAAGAATTCAACCCCCAACCTTTTACAAGAGTAGTCTCATTGCATTTATACATTTCAATCACTTACTCATCCCAAATTTTCCCCCAAAAAAAGAAGAATATTCAAGGGACCTTTGCTTGTTACCAATTTATCTCAGAAAGTGACGTTTAAAAAATTTGCAAAAAGTTTCTAGTTGGACAAATCATGAATTGATCTAGTTTCTCAGACCCTCGAATAATGACTAGGATGCCATGCCATAAATTTTTGACAGTTCTTCTAATCATTTAGATTCTGTCATGTGAGAAATCCCCATTTTAATCATTTTTCGGAGGCTCTGTATAACTGGATCTGACAGGTAATCCTTTTTACCCTCAAGGCAACACCTTTTTCATCCTTTGCACCTGAAACCTCCATCATTTCATCCTTTTCCCATTATTTCCTTTGTAACTCTTCCCCACATCCATCCTCTTTAGTAATTTACATTTTTACAAGTGCCCGAGAAATTCCAATTTCAAAATATCAACCTTAACAATCCTTGGAATAAAAAATTAAGTTCTAAATCCATTCAATGGAACTTTGTAGACAAAAATGAAAAGTAATTTCATTAAAAATGATGAAAAATAGTGCGCATTCACATCTACAGGAGTATTGGAGCAAAAATGGTGGAAAAACAGGTGAAATGCACAACAACCATTGATTTTTCCCCTTCTCAACTTTAGATTAGAGCCATCCATGTGTTTCCTTGGTGCAACTACAAAGGAGAAGTACATGGGAAATTTTCCAAACAAGCACGATCCTTCAATGTGCCTTGGGCCCAAGAAAAACACCTTTTGGCCTTTGAAAAAGTCTCAGTAAAAAAGGAGCCAATGGAAGCCTCCACGTGTTGTCTTGGTGCACCTTTGGTATGGTCCTCAAAAGTGGAGACCCTAAACAAGCATAGGCTCACCATGTGTCTCAGTCTAGCAGATTTTTTGAAAAATTTGATGGATCAGTGGAAGGCACCATGTGTCTAGGGTCCGAGATAGTTTTCCTTGGCCATTGAAAATTCCAAGAAAGGGAAGAGTGGGCAGAAACCTCTAAGTGTCCTCCTGGTGCTTCTTCAAAATAAATTTTAGGAGCAAGTCCCCAAACAAAAATGATCCCTCTACATGTCCCAGGCCTTTAGAAAGTTTCTTGAAAAGTTTAAGTATAAATAATATTTGGCGGAAGCCTCCACATGTCTCCCCGACGTAACTTTGAGATGGTCCCCAAAATTGGAGACCCTAAACAAGCACGGGCTCACCACGTGTTCCCTTGGCGAAACTTCTAAGGTGGGACCTTGAGGCGGATCCTAAAATGAGCGCCAGCCCTCCACATGTCCATGGTCCACCAAAGCTGCACCAGCTACATGAAAAAATGTCTAAGTCTGGGCAAGGTAGTGGAAACCTCCACGTGTCTCCCCATCGCAACTCCAAGGTCACACCAAAAGGTGAATTTTCAAATGAGCACCGGACCTCCATGTGGACAAGTTTTGATTTGAAGAGGGCCTTAGAGTTTCAAAGTGCCCCATTGAGGCACATCTAACCAGAAAGGGCCACGTTTCCATATATGTTGAGATATAAATTTGACGGGGAAAACAAACCCATCAAACTGTAAAATGTAGAAAAATCACCATTTGCACCCGAAATAAATATTTCTTTAAGGTCAGAGAATTTGGAAATGATATGAGGCCCAAATGTGATCCTCCGAGCTGCATTGAATCATGTTTCCACATATATTGGGAAAAATTGATAGGGAAAACAAAATGAGACTATGGAAAAATGGAAGGAAGGGAAAAAACCTGATTTTACGCCCAAGTTACAAATTGTTTCACATGGACATAGGAACAAAAAATAAATTTTGGACTTAAAGTGATCCTTGACCAAAGTAAGGGACTGATCATGGCAACCAAATGGAGGAAATAGTTTTCATACATCAATATGGGGAGATATAAAATATGACAGAGCCCGCAAATTGAAGAATTTCAAGGACAAACAGGGTGAAATCAAATTGAGCACCAACAGGTCACCAAGGAAGTTCTTTACTTACATGGAATTTTAGAGAAAATCATGTCTAATAGAGATAATCTCTTTACTTCCAGGTTTTGGAAAACCTTGACACCTGATTTTGGTTCCAAGTTGAATTTTACTCCTACATATCATCCAAAAATGGATGGTTTGACTGCGAGAGTAAACTAGGTCCTGTGGGACATATTAAGAATGCATATTATGGATAGAAAAATAAAATGGTAAGAGTACCTTCATTTACTATAATTTAGTTATATTAACACCTATCACTCTTCTAGTAAGATGTACCCTTATGAAGTATTATACAAAAGGTAGTGTATGAATCTTCGTGGTTGGGATGGGATTGATAATAGATCCATCAAAAGACTAAAAGTATTGAAATATTTTGATGAAAAAATTCATATCATAAAGAAAAGGTTAAGGAGGCCTCAAATAGAAAAAAAAATGTTATGCTAATATGAAGAGGACTCATATAGAATTTGAGAAATGTGATAGGATTTTTGAGGATATTTCCTCAGAAGGGTTCCATTAAATTTGGGAAATACTCCATGTTACGACCTAATTTTGTTTTACATTTTTACATTTTGAAATATATTAGTCATGTGGCTTACAAGATGGCTCTTCATCACAATCTCTCTAATATTCATGATGTTTTTCATCTTTCTTTGTCTGAAAAGTATGTCTATGATCCTTCCCATTTTTTGTATTGGTAAAACCTTTAGGTGGAGGATGGGGAGACAATGCAACTGTAATAAATGCAAGTGTTAGTAACATGTAGTATTAGTCTATGGAATAAAATTATGTACAAAAAATTGTCCAATGGGACCACATGAGTGAGAGGAGTGCCACTTCAGAAGATGAAAAACTCTTATGTGAGAGATACCCTCATCATTTTGTTGCTAGCACTAAGATGGTACCATCTTAAGTGGGAAATATGTAATATATCACCCTTTTTAAATGTTGTAAAACTATAATAAGTTCCTATTGAGGAATATTGTTTGTACGTTATTTTTATTATGAGGTATAACTCCATTTTTAAGGAGGTATGCTTGATTGTTTAGTTGTTCAAATTGATAGTATTTACAAGCTGATCATGGGATATAATGGATTATCATGTGATGTTATCAGTTATATATTTTTATACATGTATACTTTATTGAATACTAATATGATTATCAATTCCTTGGAGGCATATGCTTAGAATCACTTGTTCAGTTGTAACAGGGAAGTATATTGTGGTTATGATTATAAGATGATCAGTTAGATATTATTTTGTAATTTTATTTACATTGATCATATTAATTGATACCCATTTATTTGGTAGGTGAATTATAAATGGAAACCAAATACACTGAGCTAGGAAAAATGACAACATGAATTCCACATAAAGTTACAGATCACCCAAAAAACTAAGACAATCTATTTAATCTCCTTATGTCTCTCTTGTATCAATATATTGTGTTAGTACCAATGATTTATTTCATATATTGATCCATGTTTTAGCATGTGATTGATTATCATACAAGGTTATGGATCTAACCCACTCCCATTTATCACAATTTAGTCTTAGGGTTGAGGAAAATAAAGTAAAGTTGAAAGCAATTTTTCATGCACTAAAATAATAAAATGTTATATTTTTGAGCTACGTGGAACTCCAACCCACTAGGTGTTAATAGTATTATTTTTCAATTATTAAATTGTTTGATTCCTTATTAGATCACCTTACCTTGTCCATTCCATAGTCATGATAAGCATATGATACTTTAATTATGTGGTTTGGCAATTTTTTAATACCTCTTTGGCATACATAGTATGACCACCTTTGGTTTCTTCTCAATAATAATTGATAATGTTAATTTTGACCTTGGGGTTCTACCACTCCAAGGCCACCACTTATATTTCGAGCTCATTATTGGCATAAGATAGGGAATGTTTTAAACTACCACCAATTTTCAGTCTACTCCATTTCTTAGAAGGAGCTCCAAAGTAGACAATTAAAGGGTTTTATGAAGAGAGGATATAATTATAGAATAATGAGAATAGATGATGAAATTTCATCTTACCATTGAAATTACTGTTGTTGTTTTAGAAACTGTAAGATGGGTTTTAAGACCTTCTATGGGCATAATAAATTTTATAGTTGGTGATGTTGGAAAAAGATATAATTTTTAGAAAAATAAGATTGTGGTATGATAAAGTGGAAGGTAATAAAAAGATAAAGGTATGGGGGTTTCTGTTCATTTTTTCCAATAATTTTTTAGATCATATTATTATATGTAGTATTATAATAGAATTTTTGGAGTATTAGAAATAAAATCCACTTACTAAGTAGATGGAAAATCTCCCCATGCATTACAAACCCACAATTAATGCCACTTAAAAGATATCGTTGTGTTATTTGGATCATTATTACAAAACAAGTTGACTATCCAATATCTATTGGCCTTAGATGCATTCTTCCTTATAGGTTTAATTAATTTTAAATATAGTTTTCACATTTCATTATGGGTTTGAGATCCCTGGTTGTGTATGTGTTTCATTGAATTTGTGTGTACTCATTCTATAATTCATAATTTATAGAAAGATATTTTTTTCATGACTGTTGGTGTGACTATGAGACATATGTCAGCTTCCTCCTAGCATCCTACTAATAGATGGGGAGGGTAGGGGCAATATAGGAAATCTACTCCATTTGAGGTATCAATTTGACCCACCTTTTGGGTGTAGCATATCTTTTTATCTTAAAAGAACTCCTTATTGGTAATATATGGGTATGATTTCCATGTGAAGGAACTTAGCCATATTGTTAGGAAAAAATGTTGACATGTTGTTTACTTAAGAGGGAATTTTTAATATAATTGTTGTGAATGTTCATGTTTTTGATATAAACTCCATTTTTAAAGTTGAAGGACTTAGGAATAAATTCATTACAACGTTTTATAAAAAATGTGATGCATCAATAGTGATTTTGTTAACAAACTTACTATGGATGATGACCTGAAGGTTGTCTAGATGCATTATAATTAAATTTTATTTATGTAATTATGATTTGTGTTCTTGAAAAATTGTATGCAATACAATGTATAATGTAGAGAAAATATATTTAGTATCTCTATGATTTGATACACTCTTATGATATGGTTTCATGATTATCAATAAACAAGGTTTATGGATATATTGTTTATAACTTTAACCACCTCTATTTTCCTATGTGAAGAAAGGAGATTAGATGTTTAAATGAACAAGTAAAATGATTTTGGTATAGATGTATAATTTATATTGAATAGAAATAAATAATTATATGGAGACTATTCTATGAGGATCATATATTGAGATGAGAAAGTAAGGAAGATAATGACATGTGACACTTATCTCTTATATCATTTAGCACCAGAATAAATGAACATATATTAATACTTTGATTTTCTGAATTATAATGACTTGGGTGAGTAATGAAGTCAAGTTGTTACTTGGATATTGATATTTTCTATTATAAAATTATCCATAATTGTGTTTAATGTTCTCTATATTATTTGAGCTATCATACCATCTCTACAACTTAGGAGAAGGTAAATAAAAGTGAGTATAATATGTATTAATAACTAGGAAATTATCCTTAAAAGGGTATATTTCTTATTAGTACATACCATGTATATTGTTTTACTTCAAGTTGATAAAAAAAGACTAGGTTAATTATGTTTTCCTTCCTAGAATATAGTAATATGGAATTTTTTATCATTGGTAAGGAATTTTTAAGTGCTCTCTACTGGTGATTGGTGATTTATTAATGTTTATTCAAGTAATAACATCTTGATATATATTTATTATTTCATGAGATTTGATGTCAAGTTGATGCAAGAGCATCATCATGTACAAAGTAAAATTTTGGATTTCAAGTAAATTTTTATTTTAATTAGGTGTTAGAGGTCCTTTTAGGTGTTATATATGGTCACTTTCTCATTTAGACCTCTCTTGCTTTGAAATAACGAGGTTTTGGAATTTCCCTCCAAAAAACTCTTTTAAAATATTTGAATTCTCCATAGTTGTAAATAGTGTTCTAGGGGTTAGTATAGATTGAATAAATGTTGTAAATGGTTCTTAATGGAACCTATATGGGGTTAGCATATTTCTCTTATCAAGAAATTTTGAGTTATAACTCATGGCCCTATTTCAATAGGGTTAATTCACTTAACCAAGTGAAACTACTTTCTATTTAGTTATTAAAAAGAGATATATTCAAATGAGGTGGAAGGTTAGGTATTAGGAAGGAAAAATATAGGTTGAAGGAGGAATTAGATAGCCCTAAAGGCTTACAAATGATCTGTAGAAGTCATGAAGAAATTTTAGAACATATTCATTAATGAAAATAATGGCATTTCTTGTAAATATGCTTAGAATATTGTTTTTGTGAATGATTTATGATTATGGAAAAATTATGTGTATTTTTTCATTTACTTTTAATGATGTGAAGTTTACAGAAATTAGAATATTATAAGATTGATAAGATTCTTGTTTTTTTAGGGGTAAATAGTTTTGAAGGGACCCTAATATAGTTTTGAAGGGAATATACGTTATTAAAAAAAGGATACATAGCTAGATAAGATGCTTGTTAAAATAAGGGTAAATATGGTTTCTTATTGTGAGTAATAAATATATCATATCATACTAAATAAAAATAAAAATATGTGTTTTGGTGTATGTTTTTTGATAGTATAGGTAAGAAGGATATTTTAAAACCATGAAAGTAATAAGATAATGAATGGAAGCATGTGATAACCATTGGAGACCATGAAGAGGTTAGACTGGTAGAGGTAAGAGGATTGCATAATGAATTTCTCATTAATCTTGTGTGTGAAAGATTATGAGTGGATGATTGAATTATATGGTTATTGTGAAAATTATTTGTATTGAAGAAGGTTATGGTGTTTATAAATAGTGATGAATTTTTGAAAAATAGGAGAGAAGAAGAAAGAGATTAAAGATATAAAATTTGGTAGTTACATTCCCTTATGACTGTTATTTCAAGAATAAAAAGGTGAATTAAGCGATCAAAGTTAAATAAATAATCCCTGGAGTGAATTATGGATGTAATTATGGATGTAAAAATGTGTTAGAATTATTAAAAAATCCCTAAGGTATTGTAAACAAAATAAATAAAAAAACTAATAGCTTGTTGTCTTGATACAATGTCTAGAGAAGAATAAAAAAAACATAAAATGATTTATATCCATATAAAAAATTCAAAATTTGGTGATAAGGTTAATATAACACTTTATAATGTTTTCATAAAATTCTAAGGAAAAATATCAAGTTTTCTAGGTAAAAAACTAAAAATTTAGTTACACTGTATAGTGAAACCTAGTTTTGACAGGGTCTGGAGAGTGAAAAACAAGCCTAAATCACTTTCTAGTCATACTTAAATCTTGAAATTTGGTGGAGAGATTAATTCTTGTTTTCAAAATGTTTCAAAGGGAAATAATTAGGTATGATATGGTAAATGTGTAAAAATCAGTCAACTAAATACTAGGTACCCTGTTTTGAAGGGCTTTAGAGAAGAAAAGATGAAGTAATTAAGAATGTTATATTTAACAACTATGTAATCTTATTAAAAAGGTCTATAGAGGCCTGAGAAAGGTGATAAAAACGTTGAGAGGGATAAATAGGGATTCCATTAATAAAGGATCAAGAAACTTGTCAAATATTAACCTAGTTCAAGACACAAGAAGAATAATAAAGTAGCAAGATTAAGTATTAGTGAAAATATGAAGTTAGAGGAATGATAAAAGGGAGTGGAAAGATATTTAAAGGTGTATGAAGATTAACTAGAGATCAATAATTAGTTAAATACCATTAAAACCAAGAATATCAATCAAGAATCCTTAAGTAGACCTAATGGTGAAAAACGGTAAAGGTGGATTTGAAGGGTGTAAACAAAAAATTGGAACCTAAAAATTGGCATGAAGCACAAAATACAAAAATAGTTTTTAAGTAGTTTATCTTGGAATACTATAGTTTTCTCCCAAAATAAGGATTTGAATATAATCAGGGCTAGTAGAATGAGACCTAGTTATGAAACTCTTTTTCATGATTTGGAGGAATAGCCTTATGAGATGAAATATGAAACTTTCTAAGAATAGTGAGGTCATTAATGGGTATCCAAAAAGGTTTTTACAATATCATGAATGCTTTTGTATAGTGCTAGACAAAGAGTTTTGCATATTTTGAGGGCTAGAAGCCTAATCTTGGTAATGAGAGTGAATGTGAGAAAATGAATACTTGAATCCTTAATGAATTTTCTTGAGCATCAATAGGGATTAAGATGAAAGAAGTGTCTGTATAGGGATTTTAGCCCCTGGATCCATATATTCTTGATTTTTGGACTTTTTTCATAGTTTGAGTCTTGAGAATACTTTGAAGAACTACATGTTTTTGTGATGTTTAAGCTAACTATGATGTTTTGCTACTATGTAAAATCCCTATTACTTTCAGTTATGGTGGTTCTTAGGAAGTGTGTAAAATTAATTTTGTCTATTTTTATATGCATAAGAAATTGGTTGTTATGTTGAGTGAAGAAGATTGCATTAATCAACCTAACTATATTAACATAAATCATTTGACTATATGGACTATAGTTATTTTTACCTTAATAACACAAAGACTTATGGAAAATAATGTGTTAGGAGTTAATCGATAACTTAATACTTCTTATCTCTATGATGGAGAAGATTCGTAAAGAGGACTTGTGTTATTGTTGTAATATGATCGGAGCATAATACCCTTTTTGGAAGAATCCTGATTTTCTATACTATATGTGATGTTTTTTTGAGTTTTATAATTAGAATAAGGTACTTGGTAAAGACATTGTCTTAAAATTGACTATGTAGTGAATTAAATATGGTGAATATATTTTAATGTTGACAGAAAAACTCTATAAATTTGTGGTAAACGAGTTAGTGACTAGTTGTAATTCATTGCAATTGTGTCAAACTTCAAGGAATCATGGCGGTGTTCTCATTTCTTGAAGGATTCACGAGATGTACTTGAGGTTTTTAACTATACTGTAAATTTATATAATCTTATTCATTTGGTGACTAATTGTTCAATCTCCTTAATCTAGTTTGGAATGCAATATGATGAAAGGGTTGTTAAATTTGTACATTGTTTTGAGTGAGCATTATGAAATAAAGCATTATAACCCCTTTTAGTGCTCAGTCATGAAGTAGGTACAATAATAACACTACAAAGGAATATTTTTTCATTTTTAAGTATGAATGTACCCTATTTTTTGGCATATTGAGCTATATGTTGATTGTATCTTTGTGATGTATGAGGGAAAAATCAATTAATATGGTTTTATTGACATGAATTAATATGTCTCTATTCACCATTGTGTTGGTTGATACCTATTTATTGGTATTCAGGAGATTTTTCATCCTCACTTTCTTATCTAATGATCAAGGAATGCAATCTTCCTTGGGATCTTCACTGTAATATACAAGGAATTGAATAAGGAATGTGGAGGTAAGTATTATTATCTTACATGTGTGTAATTTTTTGTGAATCAATAACTAGGATAATAGATTTTTTTACCTCTAATGAGATTCATATATGAGTATTATTCTTACCTCGAAATTGATATCTTCTAATTACTTAGATAAGAGGTTGTGTGTCCTTATATTTAGATCATGTATTGATATTTATAAGAGACTCTATTTTCTAGACTATTTTGACTTCCTTAAAATGAATGATGACTATTGTATTACCTCTCCACAAGCCCTAGGGAATAATAACATCTCTTGTGTTGGTAGTACTAAATTGAGAGGTTATCCTCTATGGAAAGTGATGTTAGAATCTTTATGAGAAAGTTGAGTGAGTTATTGTTATTGGTTGGATAGTTTTATTCCTTATTTTTCTAATTTTTGATTTGCGGTAGAATCTGATCATATCATTTTTAAGTTTTATTTAGATGTTATGTATTGAGAAGAGAATTATATTGACATATTTGAAGTGTGACTATTGTTACCCAATATTTTGGAACATAAGGTATATGAAATTTCTATTTTGTCCCATTTTAAAGAACTTAGAAATGATGTAATTATAAATTATTGGTGGATGTTAAATGAAATGTTAAGATCTATGAAAACAACTTGAAATTTCTATGAATATACTAGGGAAATCTCAATTTAATTTATGGTAATAGTAAATTGTCATGGTTTTCTCTAAGCTATATTGAGAAGGAATTATGGGAAAAATGGAAAAAATCTAGATAAGAAAAGTTATGAATGTTAATTTCACTAAAATGTGATACTTTCCTTACTATGATAATGTGAGAGTAGAGTATTTATCCTTTATGAAGAAATTATTGTAGTTATGTTGTTTTGGAAACCACCAATTTGTCCCCTGAGACGAATTTCCAAGCCAATAGTCAAAACTGTTGGCTTGGAAATTTGTCTTGGGGGACAAATTGGTGGTTTCCAAAACAACACTATGGGAATCTAAGTCCCTCTACTTATAACAATGCAGTTTTCGTTTTATGCATGAAAAACAAGTGGATTCAATCACGATTTTTCAACCAGAGATCCATAGGGGCACTCCACTGACCCTATTGCAAAGCCTTCAATTTATTGCAAGGACATAAAGTGGTCTGAGAGTGGGAAAGGGGAGTGGGAATGAAGGTAAGGAGATCAATGATGGATGTAGAACATCAGAGGCCTACAAACATTGATCAGAAATTTTATAACATGCATTTAAATGGAAGAATAATACAAATTCACAAACTAGAGCTACAAGACTGAATAAAAACGCATTGGTCACAAAGTACCAATCAAATCCTCTATCAAAGGGGAATAAAATCCTTCTTTTCTTATTGCAGTTGAAGTAGAAAATTTTACAAGGAAAGGAAATGGAAGAAAAATATAGAAAGAAGAAGCTTAGAAGAATGGTGATTATTTTTTTTGTCCGCTGTTCGCAAAAATCATTTACATTCTTTCTAAAATCAAATGCCAACCTATGTAATGACTTCAAAAAGCCATGAAATAGATCACATGAGGCAGTTATAACTTCTTCTAATGGCCAAGAAGAATTTACAAAGAGATCTCATCATTTCGCACCATTTCAGATTCTTCTTTTGTAGAAAAATGACTACGGCAGGCAATGCCAGAGAATTAATAATTAAAACGGTTAAAAAATTTCCAGATTGAATGTGGACCATTAGATTTATCTTTTTCACCTTTAAATATGAGCCATCTATGTGGAATAAATTGATTGGAGCGGTCGTGGGCGAGCTCCCTTTGTTTCACGACTTTTTTAGAATTCGGTAATTTGGAACAATTTGCTCCATTGGCCCAGTTTGAATTTTCAACATGTATATGTGGTGCCTTTGGATTGGATACAGAGTCACGGCTCCATTGAGAACATTTTGAACCTTTGTTATAAAATGGTTCAAATTTGCAACATCCTTTGCTAGCTCCGCACTCCCATGTACATGTGGCACAATTTGATTGCCTGCGGGGTTTAAACTTCATTATTTTCTCCGCCCAGCTCGGGCTTGTGGATTTTCCATTGCCATTTACACCTTTTTGCCAAAAATTCAAAGTGAAAATGAAACCTCCATAGCTCCACTATTCTACCTTGGGCAAAAAATACAAATCAAGTCTGTCGAGCCATATCTTGCACAAAACAAGGAGTTAGAACAACTTCATTAACTTTTTGGAAAGGGGAAGAAATTTACCATCTGATGAAGTAGGTTTGAAACATATTTGATCCCTTGCAAAGTTCCAAATTTCAAAATAATCTTATTAGACCATTTTGAAAGGGTAACAACTGAAAAATTTCTAAGTCCAGACTTGGAAAGAGAAGGAAAGTTTTGAGGGGACAACAGTGGCTCTAGCTTGGGGACATGACATGGATTGAACATGGAGAAAACATGACATGAGGATCTAGAATCTCAAGTTTGAAAACATATAACGTTCACCAATGCCTTATCCATTGGGCCTTGAATATTCATGTACAACCTCTGAGGAAAGCAAGAAGGAAGAAGAGGAGACAAAACCAAAAACACACCAAAACAAAAAAGGGAAAACAAAGCACAAGACGGAAAAGGGAAAAAAAAAAAACTATGTTATAAGGTGAGGGAAAACTCACTTTCACTGATGATATAGCTTCAAATATTTCCCACTTCTAGGAAATCCTAATGGAGTCCCATCCAATTATAATAGGAGAAAAACATTCTCACCACAAGTTCCAAGAATTTGAAAAGGTACCAGCCATAAAGAATCAAATTTTCCATGATTGTCCTTTGGTTCTCTTCTCTTGTCCCAAAGTAGGACAAAATCTCCAACTCTGAACTCTCTTGCCTTGGTCCTTTTTTCAAAGATATTTTTCAATTTCAGCTGATGTTCTTTGATTTTATCAACCACCTGAGATTTAATTTCTTCCATCCTCTCAAGAAAAAGGATCATTTTGTCAATGGAGTCTTTGTATTAGCCATCATCCACTAATTGAAGCAATTTGAGAGCTGGCATTTCAATTGTGATAGGGATCTTTGATTTGACTCCATACAACAGTTGAAAAGGTGATGTACCTATGGCCTTCTTGTGAGTGATCCTATCAGCCCACAATGCATCATACAATCTCTTGTGCCAATTCCTTGGGTTCTCATCAACAAGCCTTTGGATAATGGTCACAATGTTCTTGTTACTTGAATCATCTTGAACTTTTCCTTGTGGATAGCAGTCAGAATAATTTGCTAGAGAGATGCCAAAACCATAACAGAACTCTTTCAATTCTCTTGAAGAGAAATAAATGGCATTGTCCACAACAATCTTTTGAGGCACTCCAAAATGGACAATGATGTATTCTTTAATGAAACTAAAGACTACTTTAGAGCTAGCTTGTTTGGTTGGAATGGCCTCCACCCATTTGTTGAAGTAGTCCGTGGTAGTAAGCACATAAGTATGCCCAGCACTTGAATGAGGATTCAACATGCCAATGAAGTCCAACCCCCATTGTTGAAATGGTTCTTCAATAATCATAGGCCTGAGAGGAAATGTAGCTAGCTATGGTTTTCCAAAAAATTGCTGGCATGCTTTGCATTTAGAAACCCAACTCTGAGTATCAGCGAAAAGGGAAGGCTAATAATATCTACCTCTAAGAATCTTGGGGGTAGTCACCATTACTGAGAAGTGTCCACCACATGCTTGGTCATAATAGGCTTTAAGCAACTTTCCTTGTTTCTCTTTATCAACACATCAAAGGAAGCAACCATCCAGTCCTTTCTTATAAAGCACATCATTCCACATCATGTACTTTGTTGCTTTTAGTTTGAGATTCCTTATTTGCTTGTAATCTAGATGAGAGAGAAATTCTCTATAAGTAAGTAGAAAATAAATGTTTACATACCACTCATTAGTAGTGGTTACAAAGAGAACTTGCGGGAAGTTTAATGGGAAAGTTAAACAAGTGTCATCTTCCTTTCCGTGCTGAACTTTGAGAGTTTCATCTTTAGCAATTAACTTGCACATACCGTTTCCTCTTACTAGATGGGAAGGTCAAATCTCCAGGTCGTACTCTTGAGTTTTTGTGATCCAATTCCCTCTTTTGACTCCAGGATCTTGCTATGTCAAAATGGATTTGATTGCACTTCCAGGGACCATTACCATAGTATGAGAATTGAGAATGTAGAAGTAGAATTTTTTTACACCTTTGACCACTGCGAATGCGTGCTTTTCCAATTGACTATAATTGAGCTTGTGTTTATTCAAAGGAAAACTCATGAAAGCAATGGGTACTTCCAAATCTTCACCATTCTTTTGGACAAGGACAATAGATAGAGTGTGTTTTGAGGCATAACAGTACATGATGAACTCTTTGTTAAAATCTAGAGATACAAGAGTAGGAGCTTTGGCAATAGCTCTTTTTATCTCTTCAAATGGATTTTTCCCTTCATGGCTCCATTTGAAACTTGATTGAGGCCTCATCATAGAAGTGATGTGCTTTTTCAGTTCAGTGAACTTAGGGACAATAGTGGCAAAGAAAGTTTACCTTCCCGAAGAATGAATGCACTCCTTTCTTACTGGTGGGCAGAGATAGTGCTTGAATAGCTCTTACTCTTTCAAGGTCAATGTGTGCTCCATGTTTGTTCACGATGTGTCCTATAAACTCACCTTCTATGACTCCAAATATGCATTTCTTGGGATTCAAATATATATCGTGTTTTCTACACCTTCCAAGAACTTGTTCTAAATGACACATGTACTCTTCTCTTTTCTTCAAAAATACCGTGAGATCATCCAAGTATATAACAATGCAATGTTTTAGATCTCTGAAGGCCAAGTCCATTACTCTTTGGAATGTTTATCCCTCATTGATTAGGCCGAAAGGCATTCTACTATAAGAAAAAGTTCCCCAAGGAGTTGTGAATGTTGTTTTGCTACAGTCTTCCTTTTCCACTTTGATTTGGTTGTACCCCGAAAACCCATCAAGTAAAGAGAGAATCTTAGATCCAGTGACTGCCTAAAAAATGTGATCCATGAAGGGCAGAGGATAGTTGTATTTGAGTGAGGCTTGATTCAGATTTATGAAATCAACACATATCCTTATTTCACCATTCTTCTTTCTTACTGGCACAATGTTAGCCACCCATGTTGAGTGGTGGATGGGAAAAATGATTCTGGCATTCAACATCTTGGTCACTTCTTCCTTGATGATATCAGTAACCTTTGGATTATAGGGCCTTTGCTTTCACCTAAAAGGCTTAGCACCTTGCTTCAAACGAATGGAATGGTGCATTTATTTTGGCTGGAACAACTTGAGTTCTTCATAGGAGTAAGCTAAAACATCAGAATATTTCTTGAGCGGAGTAGAAAACCTTCTCTTCTCTTCAAGAGAGCATAATTTACCAATGTTTACCATTCTTAGATCTTCTGGAGTACCAATATTTTATGTTTCAAAGTCAGATGGACACCAAGAAGATAAATTCTCCGTCTCTTGAATGAATCTGTCATGTTTGTGAAACAGGTCTTCGAAAGAGACTAAGAGTTTGGTGATTTTGTTTCCTTTCAGTCTGATCATTCCATCATCATCAAATTCATCAATTCCATCAACTTCTTCCTCATCAATATCTTCTCTATGAGGATTTACACTTCCTTCAAAGAAGAGATTATTGAAATTATATCGCTTTGCTCTAAGAAGCTCAAAATTTGATTGTCATCATTGAAGACTTGCCAATGATTAACATTATTAGGTACACTCGGTCTGAAAACCATCTCAATAGTTATCTTGTCATTGCCAAAGGAAGGATGAGGTGTCAATAAGGAGGTAGACATAACAAGAGAATCATTTTCATTTTGTGCCCTTGGAATGGCTTCAATAGAGAAAGCATCAAATGATTCAATACAATCCAAAACCTGATTTCTATAGTGTCTGAGCCTTGGGTTCTTCACTTGATATTGCTGGTGGATTTGTTTCATTATTACCTCTGCATCACAAAGGCATATTAGTTTCTTGATTCCCATATCCTCTATAATGCTCATGCCAAAAATAAGGTCTTCGTATTCTACTATATTGTTTGTGTTGTCAAACTGCAGTTTGTAAGAAAAAGGATACATTTCCTTTGAAGGTGAATACAGAACATCACCAGCTCCAGAACCTTCCCTTGAATGACTACCATAAAATTCCCTCATCTAGATCAGATCTTATTCTTCCTCCATGAGAAGTGGTAGGTTTTCATATTTTTTTGATGTGAGGAAGTAATTTGCTAACTCAGAATCTTGAAGAAGGATGTTAGCTCTCGGATCATTGGACTTCTTTACTGTGAATTTCATCTTTCTAAGAAGCAGCAACCTCTTCATTTCACCTTTGATAGGGATAGTAGTGGATTACCAATCCATTCTAATTTATCCACCTATATCTCTACAAAAACTTCTACTCAGAAGCATGCCAAAGGATGTTGTGATGTCTGCCACCAAGATAGTTAGGAGCACCTTCTTTTTGGGGAAGTCAGCTAGAGTTACTTTTGCATCCTTTATTCTTCCAATCAGTGGCACTTGTTTAGATTTCATGGAATAATAAGCTCCATTTACTCTAGTGAAAGTTAGGCCCAGTGCATTTACAACTTTGAGTGGCATTACGTTATCAAAAGCTCTGGAATCAATGATATATTTTTTTAACTCAAAAACTTGTATGAGGAGAGACAAATAAAAAGGCTCAACTCTAGATGTTTTGGCAGCACTGAGTGCTAACATGTTTTGAGATGGAGGTTTGGATGGCATATGAAGGATTCGTTTAGAATTGAAACTTGAAGATATAGAGCTACTACCTCAGACTGCATTAATAAATATGTCAAATTGAGTTGGGTTTGTTTGCAAGTACTCTAACTCTGAGAGTTGGACTTTGATTTTGATTTCATACTCTACAAAATCAAATGGGGAAATATTGGATGATGAGGAATCTCTTGGGATGAAAGAGGATTTACCTGGGAAGGGGTTTGAAGGAACCTTGGATATTTTGGATTAAAGGTTTTCTCCTAAAGGTGAAATAGTCAGTTTAGCAGAAGGAAAAGGTATAGCCTTTGGTTGAATTGTTGGTGCTTTGGCAGAGACTCCAATGGAAGGGGAAGTACTCTTAACAACTACAGAACTAGAAGAAGGAACAAAAGACTTACCTGGTATGATAGCATGATCCCTAACAATGACCAAGTCTAGTTTTCCTTTAGTAGAATCCATGGAGGGCAGCAATGGAGAACCTTTGTTGATAATCCTCTTCTGTGTGACCTTAGAAGTGGAAAATTCTTTGGGTTTTTTCTACTTTGTAGTCACCGAGGATGGAGTGTTCTTCTTGGAATGTGTTCTAGTGAAAACAACACATGAAAAACTTGGTGTTTCCTCCTCCTCTTCTTCATCATCATAATTGAATTCTAACAGGACATTATGCATATCGACCTCCTCAACTTCTAGGTAGATCTCGTAGTTTTCTTCATCATCTCCTTCGAGCTCATCAACTTCAGCTTCCTCTCTTATATTACAGGCTACATTGACTTGTGGTTCTTCAAGAGTAAGCTGGTGAGGAGGTGGTGTAATCCTTTGCCTCTCATGGAAATTCGGTCTTATTGGAGCGTTCCTCATAGTAATTTGTGACAATTACTTCTTCAAGGTGACCAGATCATTTGCCATTTTTTGGAACATAGAATCTATTGTGACTGAATTTGAACTCTGACCCTTTTGCTTTCCATTTGGGCCCTTCACCTTTCTAGAAAGGATTAAATCATCATCAATCTCGATTGCAAGGTCTTGAGCTTCCCTCAATGTTCTTGGTTGATCTCTTCTAAGGAAGAAACCAACTTACTGATGGCAAGGCACTGATGAAGAACCTCTTCAAGTTATGTTTAGGAGGAACTACATCTTCAGGGATTCTTCTTGTCAATATATCAAATCTTACTATGAAATCTCTCATGGACTTGGAGACTTCTTTCTTCATTTGCACCAATTGAACTAACAAGTCTTGGCCATCTTCTGTGCTCTTGAATCTACTTTAAAATGCACTCCTTATGTCCTCCCAACTAGTGATAGATATTAAGGGAAGCATGTAAAACCACTCAACAACTTTCTCTTGGAGTGACTCCACAAAAATTCTAACTGACACATCTTCATCTTCAACACCCAACACACCAAAATCAGTGATGAAAGCCGCTACATGTTCCTCAGGGAGTTGGGAGCCATCTCCTTTAAATTTAGGAAAGTTCTTTCTTGATCCTCTTGGTAGATCATGGAGTATTCATGGGAGGGAAAGTGGACCAGTATTTCTTCCCCATGGTACATTTGGTCTACGTGTCTTCACATTCATTATCAGCCATTCTATTTCTTTTTCTAGCTTCTTCAGCAACTAGGGCTTCTTCTCTTTCCTCTACCTCTCTTTGGAGTCTTTCAATCTCTTCAAGTTGAGCCCTAATCACTTCTTCCCTTTCAAGTTGAAATCTATCTGCTTCCTCTCTTTCTAGCTCTTGTTCTTCTTCCTTAAGCTCATCAAGAGTAGGATTGACGGGTCCTCCTGATCTCAACTACTAGGTATACCTTTTGTCAGCCAGATTGAAGACTTATTGTCTTCTCTGAGGTGCCAATATTTTCCTTTTCTCCTCCAACTCAAGTGTGAGTTCTTCTTCTTGGTCCAATATCCTTGAGGAAATATAGTAATGGTTTACACTTTGTATATTGTGCCAAATAGCCTCCCTTAGGTCTGAAGTGATATCTTCTTGAATGTGAAAGAGCAAGGTAGGTCTCTCAATAGGAGGATGTGTGAGAATTTCCATGATTGGTATCCATGTGGATCATAAGAAACTTCAAATTTTCAATGAACTCCAATGGTATTTAATGGCCCTGTGGTCATTTCTAGGGTGTATATGCTACAAAATATGCAACACAGTGGGAGCCAAAACTGTTGTCTTGGAAATTCATCTTGGGGGAAAAATTGGTGGTTTCCAAAACAAAACTTTGGGAATATAACTCCCTCTACTTATAACGGTGCAACTTCCATATTATGCATGAAAAACAAGTGGATTCAATGGTGGTTTTTGAACCAGAGATCCATAGGGGCACTCCACTGACCCTATGGAAAATCCTACAATTTCTTGCAAGGACAAAAAGTGGTCTGAGAGTGGGAAAGGGGAGTGGGAATGAAGGCAAGGAGATCAATGATGGAGGTAGAACATCAGAGGCCTACAAACATTGATCAGAAAGTTTATAACATGCATTTAAATGGAAGAAGAATACAAATTCACAAACTAGAGCTACAAGACTGAATAAAAATGCATTGGTCACAAAGTACCAATCAAATCCTTAGTCAAAGGGGCATAAAATCTATTCTTTTCTTATTGTAGCTGAAGTAGAAACTTGTTACAAGGAAAGGAAATGGAATAAAAATATCGAAAGAAGAAGCTTAGAAGAATGACGACTATTGTTTTTGTCCTCTATTCATGAAAATCATTTATAGTCTTCAAAAATCAAATTCCAACCCATGCAATGACTTCCAAAAGCCATGAAATAACTCTCACACGAGGTAGTTACAACTGCTAATGGACAAGAAGCAGTTACAAAAAGATCTCATCATTTCACACCATTTCAGATTCTTCTTCTGTAGAAAAGCAACCATGATGGGAAATGTCAGAGAATTAATAATTAAAATAGTAAAAAAATTTCCAAATTGAATGTGGGCCATTATATTTATCTTTTAAACCTTTAAATATGAGCCATCCATGTGGCAGAAAGTGATTGGAGTGGCTGCAGGCGAGCTCCCTTCATTTCACGACTTTTTTAGAATTCAGAAATTTGGAACAATTTCCTCCGCCAGGCCCAGTTTGAATTTTCAACATGCATACGTGGCACCTTTGGATTGGATACGGGGTCGTGGCTCCATTTAGAACATTTTGAACCTTTGTTAGAAAAAGGTTCAAAGTCGCAACATCCTCTGCCAGCTCCGCACTCTCGTGTACATGTGGCACAATTTGATTGCCTGCGGGGTTCAAACTTCATTATTTTCTCTTCCCATCTCCAGGCTCATGGATCCCGCCATCACCATTTAAACCTTTTTTCTGAAAAGTAAAAGTGACAAAGAAACTTCCACAGCTCTGGTGGTCCGCCTTGGGAAAAAAATACAACTCAAGTCCGTCGAGCCATATCTTGCACAAAACAAGGAGTTAGAACAACTTATTTACCTTTTTGGAAAAGGGGAAAAAATTTCACATTTGATGAAGTATGTTCCAAACATCCTTGAGCCCTTCGAAAGTGAAAGCTTTTAAAATAATCTTATTATACCATTTTCAAAGGGTAACAACTCAAAAAATTTTAAGTCCAGACTTGGAAAAAGAAGGAAAAGTTTGAGGGGACAAGAAGTTAAAAAGAAACTTGTAAAAGAATTTTTTAGTTCTAAATTTTAGGGGATGTTACATGTTGTATCATATCTAAGTTATAGATCTAGGGAACTATAGGATAAAATGTAGAATTTCAATATTAATTATCATTTAATTTTTTAATTTTTAAAAAAAGAAAATAGTAAGAACTTAGAGAGGGAACAATTAGGTTTATAGGGGCTAATGTGGAAGGATTATAAATAGAAATAAGGAACTTGAAAATGTATTTGAAAATAATAATAAATATAAAAAATTGATGAAATACCCATTTCTTAGAGATTGGAGCTCTTGGAGAACATGATGGCAATGCAAAATTCTCCTCCTAAAAATCTTGAGAGAAATTCTTAGATGTAATTTATTTTTTGAGGTTTTATCAGTTATGGTATTTCTTTGTTCTTTTATGAGTTATTCAGATAGTCCTTTTAATACCTTATTTCTACCTTTTTGTAGAATTATAGTTTAGTGTTTTTATTAAAAAAATTGTCCTCAATTGGATAAAGCCTATTTGATCCTATTTCTGGTGTTTTCTACTGTGATTGTGAGCTTCCATGTTTATATTTGGTTAGTGTTGTACAAGGTTTGAGGATCCTTTCAAAACATCCTTTATAATTAATAAAAAATTAAAATACCTCATGTAGACCGCAACCTAGCCCATACTCTTGAAAGGATTCTACAACCTTAGATTCATTTTATTCCAACTGAGATACACAAGAAAATTTCATAACTGACCTTATCCACCATTAATTGTATGATCACAAAGAACAACATGATGAAGGATAGTAATATAGGCAACTCGATCCTCAATGTAACCAAGTTTATCTAGAAATACCTCGTCAAAGGAAAAACATTGTGCAAGAAATAAATAAGTTATCACCTCTTAAGTATTTAGAAGAAGAAGTGCGGGATAAGGAATAAGTATGGCTTGTAGGAATGAAAAAAGATTTTGGAATAGAGAATATTTCCTCTAATGTTCTTACACATATAATACTATTCCAATTAAAATGAGATGGTGTGTTTTGGTGGGAGAATCAATCTCACATTAAGGGATAATACATCACCATTCTCACATGGGAAACATTTGAAATAATCCATTACAAATGGTAACTTTTAGTAGCTCATGGATTTTTTTATAATTTAAACTCTTATAGTAAGTGGATGTTTCTATTTTTGAGTATGTGTCCAAATTCCTTAGACTTCTTAAGTATGTGGACTACATGAGGGATGAGGAGACTAAGGTGAAAAAACATAAACTAGGTCTTAAACCTATTATGGTGCATGATCCAAGAATTTGAATACAAATAAACCGTAGATTTTGTTATGGAATAAACCTATAATGCTGAGGTAAAGTAAAAATTGAGAATGAAAGTAAGGAATGAGTTTTGTAATATATGTTCTTAGAGAAAGTCCTATTTTTCCCCTTCATGTATTTTCAAGAAAACTGGAGTTAAAAAAATTTCTGTAAAGAAGAGGATATCCTTTGGTAATATGGATCCATATAAATTAAGAAGGTCAAAGTAACCAAAACATCAAAAGGTATAGCAAGTTATATTCAAGAAGAATTTATATTTTTCCGATAAAAATAATCATAACCCTAGATTAGGTGCCAATCAAACATCAATGGATAAATTAACATGTTGGGTATGCAAGTAAGAAGGGAACCTCAATTATAAATGTTTGGATTACTTTTCTAGGCATAAATCTTAACATATGATCAATGAAGTGGTGGGAAACAAAAAATATTTGAATAAGTCCACCCCTATTGAGGTTATAGGTATTTTATCGAGTTACTTCATTTTTAGTAGATTCTAGAGAAAAAAATAATTTTGTTTCTCTTTCTCTAGATGTGAATTATAATTTTGAACAATCTAAGTTGGGAGAAGGTTGGGAAGTCAATTTTTTCTCAAGGAAGAAACATCCAGTTACATATTTTCTTAGGAAAATTGATTTAGAATTAAGGGTTTTCAAAAAAAAGGTTGATCTTCACATAGTTCTCCCTAGGGTATTATGACCTAATAAAAGGTATGTAATCGTTGTTAATAAATCAAACAAAGCTAGGTCATTTCTAGAAGAGATTACATTACCTAGATGATAAATGGAATTATATATTGTTCTTAAATATCAAGAGGAAAAAGAGGCCTAAACATCTCTCTTCCACGTAGCTTAAGAAAGTGGTGTATAAGGGATGTGAAATATTTCTATTCACCTAGAATAATAAAGTGTTGATCATATTTTATTGTTGTATGCTTTATTGCACTACTCGTTGCTATCAACTATCCACTCTCTAAAATTTCTTATCCTATTCTAAAATTTTATGGATACATCAAGCTTCTAGTTACCTTTAGGCATCTCACCATGCTCATGCCATTCGTTATGGTACCTTAAATCAAAGGTTGTGACATGATCTTAGGTCTTCCTTGGCTATTTGTCACTTAAGCTATATTTTCCATGAAACACTTGTGTCTTAAATTCATTCACAATAAGAAATTTTTCATTCTTAAAGGTGTTCCACCATCCTAACCGTTTCCTCAGCCTCCTCTTGAGGATTTCATTTCACTAGTTAGAGCATATATGCCCCTTAGGAATATTAAATGTAAGGCATTTTTGTACTTATCTCTCCTATTTACACACGACCTACTCATTCTCATTGTTCTACTATTCTATCTTCTTGGCCTAAGTACCCTACTTGGAAAACCCATTCACATAGAATTTTTCCACCTCCTTCACCTCCTAGGTCTCCTTCACATAGGTTCTCATCACCTCTTCGGTATAATTCACATAGGTACTCATCACCTCCTAGGTCTCCCTCACATAAGTTTTCATCACCTAGGATTCCTTCACATATACATCATCCATCTCATATACCACTGATATCAAAGCATGGTCACACACCTTTATCTCCTTAGACATTGGGTGGAGAACCATTTCCCTTTTCCTTCATGAGATAGCTTATTCATCATCATATAATTGGAGGAATCATTCTTAATTCTCTCCACCCCTCCTAACTTCATGAGGTGTTTATCATTTATATTATTACACTATGTGCTTCATACTTCATCTGTCTAATCTATCCAAAACATCTCGATACAATTTTTATCATCATTACCCTATGATGAAATCTTGTGATAAGGTTCACACTCTAATTTTGAGGGAATAATGCATCCATGAACCTAACCTCTTTCACACTTCATGCTTTTTGCTTCATGATAAATCTTTCTAACATCTCTCTTTTAAACCATTACCCTATTATGCACTCTATTCCCATGGTTTATACTCGAGTGTTGGGGGTTTAAATATGAAATGAACCTCACCATATTTCTTATTTAATTTATGTGCTTCATGATCTATCTTTCTAGCACACATTTTTAAAACCATTTCCCAATGACACACTCGTGTTCTATGGTTCATTTTTAATTCTTGAGGGGTATTTTACAAGTGAACCTCACCTCATACTCATCCAAATATGTTGAGGGCACACTTATCCTACCATCACAATCACACATTGCATACTATGCCATTTCACCCATTCAAAGCATACTGCATATCTTGGTTGCACTTATTATTTCTTTCTTATATTCACATATATAATTTGTTTCCAATATTAAATGAATAATTAGTATTTCAATATCTTTTCTATATACACATGTGGGTTCACTTGGTATTTAGTTGTGAATGTATAATTTATACAAATATTTACATGATATAATGATGTTTGGCACCATACCTCTTACCATCCCCACTGAGGCTCCTGGGGACATCTATATTTAATACTCTTACATATAATAGGTGCTCTTGTTTGATTATATAATACTTCCTACTCTTATTAGCACACTATTTATTCTATTGATATGTACACATATTGACATAATTTTTATCTTTGTAACATGCTACCTTGTGCTTCATGTGCAAAATTTAATTTACAGGAATATATTCCACCATGGTTGTCTGATTTATCTTGCATGCTATTTTTTGTCATTGTATGTTATTATTTGTGATCTATGCCCTTTATCTTATGTGCACATTGTATGATTTTGAACACTTCATCCTTGAGTGTCTCAATAAATTATGAGTGATGTCCCATGTCTGAAACACACTTTTTGTAATCTATCTTGTATTCTTGCTTGATTTCACATTGTATTCTACTTGCATACTAGCTTTGATTGCACCAATACACGTTTCTAGCCATCTTGTTTTCACATGACTTGGTTTCTACAATGAAAAACATATCCTCTAAAGGGTATCCACATTATTTCAGTTTTAGGTCATCTTCTTTGGATCAAATTCTCCTATCAGGGTCACATGAACCCATAATGAGGGGGGCATACATTTAGTAAATCAATCACCCCATACATCAGCTCAGGGATACACTACATACATACACCGTACATGAAATAGAGATAATGATTAAAAAAAATAAGTACTAACCTAAAGGTGGATTTAGGGTTCTAGTGTTAATCTAAATAGGAGGACTAAAAAACTTATAAATAAAGATGATAAACATTAATAAATGAGAAAAAAATAATATGCTAAAGTGATGTAAATTAATTACATGATTTGATCTAGTGAAAATGAAACCCTAGAATGCCTGAGGGAAAAGGAAAATGACTTAGTTGATTAATGGTGAATATCGTAGGTTATTGTAGATATGGAAATGGGACTCGGTAGTGCAAATGCAAACTCAGACACCCTACAGAGGGAATATTTGAACTATCTAAAGTCACAAAAGCACTTGAGAGTGTATTGCGGCACCTTGGTGTGCTGTAGTATATAGTCAGGGCACTCCAAATGGCATAAATTCTCAAAACCATAATTTGGCATGTCTTCTAAGTGCCTTTATATACTCTCTGTCTATCACATTAGATTCACTAGATGAACTAGATGACACCTTGCACATGAAGAAGAAGAAGGGATCAGACTGACATGAGATACCAAACCAATGGACTTATCGCTAAGTGATGCACTACATTACAGACCCTGATGTATTTCTAGTGAGTGTGTGTATGGTGCACCCTAGGTTCTCTCGTGCCATTTGTAATTTTTGAAATAACAAGTTATTATAGCTATAGAAGATGTAGATAGTAGAATAGAATGAATATAATCCCTCCTCTAAAAATGTGTGTGATGCATACTTCCTAGCTTTAATGTATGGTGTTATGTAGATGCAAGTGATGAAATGGATACACCCCTAGATGGAGTGATAGTATTGATAGAATGAAATGACCTAGGACCCTTCATTATGGTCTTATAAACATTATATTTATAGGGCTCTCAAGTTTATTTTCCCAATTAATCCCTAAAATGCTGACTAAGGAAAAGATAAAGATGACCAATGGCTAGAGGTGACCCAAAAAGGAGTGAAAGAGGGTAGGCATAGATTGGGGTACTAGGAGTGGGACCAAGGTGCCCTAGGGTGCCTCAGTATAGGGTGGGGCAACCGGAATTAGAGCTAGAATCTCAGGTAAATTTGAGAAATAGGTAGATACATAGTAGGAAATATGTGTTAAAGAGAAATTAAGATAAATATGGTAATAAGGTAGTATTAATTGGTACTTTATACAATTTAAAACCTTCTAAATAGTAGTATAATACCAGGATAAATATTGTCTAAATTGCATGATTCTATTTCCACATTTTATGTTCACTTTATATTGGTGAGTGAACAAATAGGTAGCATAAACTAGATAGAGAAGCGTACTTGAAGAAAATGCACCAATGAACTAGAAGCATGGAATTAAAAAAAGAAAAATGTGGAGGAGTGTTGATTCTAAAGATGAAAAATGTGTAAAAAAGTGATGAGAGTGAACCTAGGATGGAACATGTGTGTAGCTGTTGTAGGTGTGTTGTGTACTTGCATGGTTAGTATGGTAAGTACTGTCACAATGTTTTGTCACTGTTTTTGTCATTGGTGTTGACATTGTTGTTTTTGTTTCCTCTAATTTTACTACTTGTTTCTCATACGAAGGACCTACAAGGAGAAAATGATCCAGTAGTCAAATATGTATGTATGTAAAAATGTTGTGTAAAGTAAGCAAATGTAAAGTATGCTAGAATAGAAAGTGTAAATGGAAAAATGGATCATGTGCACCTGATCCATGTTAAGAAAAAGGGGTGTAAAAGGATATCTTGTATTGCCATGATTTTTTTGGGCGATCTCATGCCACCTTGTCTAAAGAAGTGTAGAGAGGAAATGTTTGGTGTCATCAAAATCTAATTGCTTCTGCTAAAATTTGATGAAGATATATTTATACTGCGCTGGTTTTTTGGGTGATTCTATGCCATTGGATGAAGAATTATAATGAGGTCACCCACAATAACCCCTGAGCCTATGACCACTCCGTATAATTTCCAAAGGACACCATGTCCTATTAAGGCCATTGTGTATGGATTTTGTAGACTGGTCTAAACTCACTCGCTATGTGTGAACCAATGTAGATACGATGTGTTAGTAGAAACCCTCAATTACGCCCCCCTTTTTGGGGGTGCATGCGATGAACCTTGAAGGATAATGCGGCCCCAAAAGAGGACCAATCACACTCTAACCTTGTAACAATCTCAACCCTATAGGGGAAATGGAAAGCACTTGGTAGATATAAAGGCATGCACAAAAGGGGATGGCTAGTGAATACAAGTGTTATTCTGAACACATGCATGAAAATACGTGTAAAATACGTAGGAAATTTAAAACTAATAATCAAAGTAGTGTAAATATGCAATAAAATAAGGAGACCACAAATATGGTTTCAAACATGGGAAATCAATCATTATGTCATAAGAAACACAAGGCCATTATCGACACAAATAATAGAAAAGTGTGCACACAAGAAAAGGGAAAAGCTCGCAAATAATGGCAAACAAATAAGACAAGTAGAAATACTGGAGTATTCATGGGACCATGTGATTCTGATAAACAAGTGTTGCACATGGAACACCTATTAGGATGTTATAATGAAAACCAATATTACAAAGAGTTTATAAGAAAGTAATATAATATGCTAAATAAAAACTAAAACTATATCACCTGTATGAGATGAATGTGGATGCCTCCAATGACCAATATAGTAAGGGTAGAAGGCGAACATCCATTCCACATGTAAATGTCTTGTATCTATGATCACACTAGATAAATGAATGAACGTGCATGTGTGTATGATAATGACATATAGGAAAGTAAGCTAATCATTTGTAATATAATGAGCATGCAAAATTCTAGTAAGCAAGAGTAAATGCTACCAAGAAAATGTAGTATGTTGTGGATAGATGGAATGGAATTTAGGATGGAATGATAAGAGCAATATTCCCTCGAGTATATGGATGTGTATGTAGTGAGGTTCATTTTTTTTTCCCCCTCAATGGTCAAGAATGAACCGTAAATGAGAGTGCATCATTGGGAAATGGTCGAGTAGTGTTGATTGTGTCTAGCGTGTCGTAATGAGTGTGTATGTATATTGGTGATGTAATGCACCAGGTGGAGAGATGATGTTCACGAAGCCTATAACCAAAGTGTATATCATGACTTTGTTGATCGGAATAGTGATGATTTATCCGTAAGTGTATACCATGATAAAATGAGTGTATGGTGGTGAGATGAATGGAAAGATGTGCGTGGACCCTATAGCCTAAGTGTATACCATGACTTCTTCAATGTAGGAGTGATGATTTATCCCTAAGCATATATAACTATAAGATGAATGGATGGGAATTCGTCATATAGAAAGGTGTGCGATGACCCTATAGGCTAACCATATACCATGACTTTGTTGGATAGAGGAGTGATGATGTATCCCTAAGTGTATATCACTATAAGATGTGTGGAAGAAGGTGACGATCTATCTGATAGAATTTGTCACTACTAGATGGGTGATGAAGGTCTATGAAGCATAGATAAGTAGATGGTGGGTAATAGAAGTGGTTATTATATCACTAAGTGTAGATCACTATGCGATGAATATGGCGAGGGTGGTGATTTATCCTAAATCATATACCACTAATGGATGAGTTGGAGAATGATGATGTGCTAGAATGACTTACAAAATGATGATATAATACGTGGTGATCAGATGTAAGAGGATAATGTAGAATGGGTGAAGGGAGTGGTGATTTTACCTATGGTGTCTACCATAACATGATATGATGATGAGTATGGGTGATGATATAGCCTAGATTATTGGTCAATGGTCTGATGAATCTGATATGATGACATGTCACATGTAGGTAAAGGTCTATTTGATTGGTAAACCCTCATAAGTTGGGTATGGACTGAGGAACTAGAATGTATCATAGGGTGGTGATTGCAATTCCTAGAATACAATGTGGTATAAATGACTAAGTTATGTGAAGGTGCGGTGTAGGTAATGTAGTGTACAATGTGTAGTGGGTGTGGAATGTGTAATGCAATAAGTGTGTAGATAGAAATAGAAGGCACAATGATAACATATAAAACTAGATCCAAGTATAAGGAAATCTAGTGTAGCTTATAGGATGTATGGATGAAATAGAAAACTAGACTCATAGATGATGATGACTAGTGGAGGGTGTATGAGATTGGTGAGGGAGAAATGACTAATAGAATGAGGCATGTATAGGATAATTTAAGATGTTGTCTATTATAGAAAGGATGATGTAAGATTCCCAATGTATGTAATCGAATATAAATGTATAGAACCTATAGTGCAGTGTGTGGGGTTCAGTCTAATAAAAATCCCTCAATATTCCAATGTGAACCGGAGCACTAAGGTGCCTTATTGGGTAACAAGGGTGTGATAATAGATGATGGAAATGTTGATATGTGTGGAAATAAAACATATATGGGTGTGAGAGGTATCAATGTGAAAGTTCATGATGAAGGGGGTGTATGCTAGGTGATATTCCCCCTAGTATTAATGTGAGAGAGGTTATGTGAACTCGTCAAGGAGATCATAATCCTCTGGGTCAAAGAAAAATGGATCAAAGTTAGCAACTTGGAACGATATAGTATTAGGTTGATCATGTAATGAGTCAGTGAGAGACAAATGGTACATTCCCATAACGTATTCTTTGTTAATAAATGAAGGATGCCGACAATCATGTGTGTACCATTGAGTGAGGTTAGGTTAATTTCCAAGAAAGAAATGATTGCAAAAGAAAATGTGGTTAAAGGGCATGGGGACTGAGATATCAGTGTGACTAGGGTATAATTTACCTCCAATTTAAGTGAGGCAGTATTCTCCTAATGTGAGTGGCATAGAACAATGGGTACGTTGTAGATAAACAAGGAGATCAAAGAAACGTAAACCATAAGCAAAAAATGATGGTGACAAAACCACAATAGAGATGAGAGACATGAGTAGAAGTTTGCAGGTCAACAAAGGTAAAGCAAAGGTGAGATGGACCAATGAGAAAATAGATTGTTTTGGTACATGTGGGATTGAATGGAACATGGTCCCACAATGATTCATGGATAAAAAGGGTACACATGAAGGGTGGGTGTGGGGAAAATACTGGTGGAGATGTAGTGTTCATGAGGTGAGGGAGTGGCTGATATGGAACTACGATGGTGGGAATGGGTGATAGAGGGGTAATTTTATCTACTAAACATATATCTCCCTCAAGTGGCATTAAATGTGGCTAGTATTCTATAGGTTGAGGTTCATTAGTGGTGTCAGTGCAAGGAATTGGGATACTAGTATGAGGGTCGTGGACACAATACTGGAATGGATCACAATCTCGGAAGACGATATACTCAACATGCTCATGTAATAATTTGAAAAAATGGTGGATGGTAGAGGGAATGGATTGGATGGCATGGATCCATGGTCTACCCAATAAGAAATTATATGAGACTGGGAAATCAATAATGAAGAAAATTGTGGGGAAAATTTTAGGACAGATAGTTAAGGGAAAAGTAACATGGCATAGACATGGATGAATAGAACCATCATAAACATAGGGGAAATGGAAGAAGGGATAATGTTATGAGAAGACAAACCTATGGCTTGGAGAAAGGACATGGGGCATAGATTAAGCTCAGAGTCATTACAATAAGAGTACTCTTGAAAAAAACATTGTAGATGCAGGACATGATATAAAGTGGTGGGTCCTTTTCAAAAGAGTTAATGTTAGTGGTAGGATCTCCCAACAATTCTCTATGTTGATAAATGTCCTTGATAAATGTGTCATATAGGTAGTCTTGATGTATGCCAGCAAAAACATTAGTAGTAGAGAAAAGGGTTTATACTCGATGAAGCAAATCAGGGTGGGTAAATAGGTATTCAGTGACAAATATATTCATGATGATAGAATGAAAAAGACTAAGAAAGTGGTAGAAAGTAAGGTCAAGTTCACCTAAATGATTTACAAAAATAAGAACTAACCTAAATGGGGATTTAAGGTTCTAGTGTTAATCTAAATAGGAG
Organism: Taxus chinensis; assembly: GCA_019776745.2. Lineage (NCBI taxonomy): Eukaryota > Viridiplantae > Streptophyta > Pinopsida > Cupressales > Taxaceae > Taxus > Taxus chinensis. The sequence goes on along the minus strand of CM034154.1, from coordinate 375,914,620 downwards.
GAATAAAACACTTATAAATAAAGATGCTAAATAGTAATAAATGACAAAAAAATAATATGATAAAGTGATGTAAATTAATTACACATTTTGATCTAGTGGAAATGAAACCCTAGAATGAAAGAGGGAAAAGGGAAATGACTTAGTTGATTGATGATGATTGTCACATGTTTTTACAGATCTGGAATTGGAACTTGGTAGTGCAAATGCACACTTAGAAGCCCTGTGGAGGAAAAATTTGGACTGTCTGAAGTCACACAAGCACATGGGAGTGTATTATGGTGCCCTGGTCTATAGTCTGGCCACTCAAAACATCGTAAATTCTCAAAAACCTAAGTTGGAATGATTTCTAAGTGCTTCTGAATACTCTCTGTTTTTCACACTAGATTCACTAGATGAACTAGATGATACCCTATACATGAAGAAGAAGAAGAAGGGGTCGGAATGACATGAGCTGCCAAATCGATGGACTTATCAATGAGTGTTGCACTATATTATAGACCCTGATGTATTTCTAGTGAGTATATGTATGGTGTTCCCTAGGTGCTCTCATTCTAGTTGCACTTTGTGAAATAGTGATTTATGATAGCTATGGAAGATGTAGATAGTAGAATAAAATGAATAGAATCCCTCTAAAAATATATGTGATGCAGAATTCATATCTTTAATGTATGGTGCTATGTAGATGCAAGTGATGCAATGGATGTACCCCTAGATGGAGTGATAATAGTTATAGAATACAATGACCTTGAACCCACCCTTCATTATGGTATTATAAGCTTTATATTTATTGGGATCTCAAGTTTAATTTCGTAATTAATCCCGACAATGCTGACTGAGGAAAAGATAAATATGACCAATGGCGAGAAGTGACCCAAAAAGGAGCGAAAGAGGATATGCATAGATTGGGGTGCTAGGAGTGGGACCAGGGTGCCCCAGGGTGCCCAAGTATAGGGTGGGGCACTCGGAATTAGGGCTAGAATCTTGGGTAAGTTTGATAAATGGGTAGATAGGTAGTAATAAATATGTGATAAAGATGAAGTAAAATATATAAAAAAATGGTAATAAGGTGGCACTAATGAGTACTTTGTTCACTTGATAACCTTCTAAATAATAGTATAAGACCAGGCTAAATATTGTCTAAAGTGTATGATTTTATGTCCGCATTTCTCCCCCACTTTATGTTCATGAGAGAACAAATTTGTAACATAAAGTAGATAGAGAAGCATACCTAATGTCTATATAGAGTGTATAAGAAAACATGCCGATGGACTAGAAGCATGAAATTAAAAAAATAAAAAAGTGAAGTGTGGATTCTAAAGATGAAAAATGTTTAAAAAGTGATGAGAGTGAACCTAGGGTGGAACACATGTGTATCTATTATAGGTGTGTTATGTACTTACATTGTTATTATGGAAAGTACCATTGCGGCATGTTGTCTTTGTTGTTATTGTTGTCATTTTAATTTTTGTTTTTGTTATCCCCAATTTTACTGCTTATTTCTCATAGGATGGACTTGTAAGGAGAAAATGATCAAGTAGTTAAATATGTATGTATGTAAAAATGTTTTGTAAAGTACACAAATGTAAAGTAGCTAGAATAGAAAGTGTAAATGGAAAAAATGGAACATGTGCACCTGATCCATGTCAAGAAAAAATGGTGTAAAAGGATATCCTGTAATGTCATGAGTTTTTCGGGTGATCTCACACCACCTTAGTTGAAGAAGTGTAGAGAGGAAATGCTCAATGTAATCTAACTCTAACTACTTTTTTTGAAATTTGATGAAGAGATATTTATACTACACTAGTTTTCTGGGATATCCTATGCCACTAATTAAAGAATTGTAATGGGGACACCCACTGTAACCCATGAGCCTGTGACCGATCCATAGAATTATGAAAGGACACCATGCCCTGTTAAAGCCACTATGTATGGAGTTCGTAGAATGGTTTGAAATCACTCACTATGTGTGAGCTAGTGTACATACAATGTGTTAGTAGAAACCCTCAATTATGCCCCCCTCATTGGGGGCACATGTGATGACCCTCGAAGGATAATGTGGCCCCAAAAGAGGACCAACCACACTCTGACCTTGTAACTAGTTCATACCTAAGGGGGAAATGGAAAGTTCTTAGTAGATACAAAGGTACACACACAAGGGGATGGCTATCTAATAGAAGTGTTAGTTTGAACACATGTATACAAATAATTGTAAAATATGTATAAATTTTAAAAAATACTAAGCAAAGTAGTTTAAGTACACAAGAAAACAAGGAGACCACAAAAAGCTGGTTTTAAACATGGGAAATCACTCATGATGGCACAAGACATGCAAGGCCATTATGGATGCAAACAACAGAAAAGTTTTCACATAAGAAAAGGGAAAAGCCCATAAAAAATGGCAAACAAAGTAGACACATAGAAATAAAGGAGTATTCATCAGACCATGTAATCCTGAAAAACAATTGTTACACATGGAACACCCATTAGGATGTTAGAGTGAAAACAAATATGTCAAAGCATGTATAAGCAAGTAATATAAAATGTTAAGTACAAAATGACACAATAGCACCTATATGAGATGAATGTGGATGCCTCCAGTGACCAATATAGTAAGGGTAGAAGGTGAGAATCCATGTCATGTGTAAATGTCCTATATCTACAATCACACTAGACAAAGGCGTGAATGTTCATGGGTTTATGATAATGACATATAGGAAAGAAAGATAATGATGTGTAATAGAATGATCATGCAAAATTCTAGTAAGCAAGAGTAAATGCTACCAATACAATGTAGTATGTTGTGGATGGATGGAATAGAATCCAGGATGGAATGATATGAGCAACATACCCCCCAAGTATATAGAAGTGTATGTAGTGAGGTTCATTTTTCCCCCTAGCAGTCAAGAATGAACTGTAAATGAGAGTGCGTCATCGGGAAATGGTCGAGTAGTGGTGGTTGTGTCTAACATGCTGTGATGGGTGTGTATGTATATTGGTGATGTAATGCGTGAGGTGGAGAGATGATCCACGTGAACTCTATAGCCAAAGTGTATATCATGACTTTGTTGATTAGAAGAGTGATGATTTATCCCTAAGTTTATATCATGATAAAATGAGTCTATGGTGTTGAGATGAATGTAAAGATGTGTGTGGACCCTAAAGCCTAATTGTCTACCATGAATTGTTAAATGTAGGAGTGATGATTTATCCCTAAGCGTATATCACTATAAGCTGAATGGATGGGAATGAATCATATAGAAAGGTGTGTGAGGACCCTATAGGCTAACCGTATAGCATGACTTGGATGCATATAGGAGTGATGATGTAGCCCTAAGTGTATATCACTATAATATGTGTAAAAAAAGGCAACAATATATCCTATAGAATATGTCACTACTAGATGGGTGATGAGGGTGTATGAAGCATTGATAAGTATGTGGTGGGTAATAGAAGGTGGTGATTTTAGCACTAAGTGTAGACCACTATGTGATGAATAAGGTGAGGGTGGTGATTTAGCCTAAAGCATATACCACTAATGGGTGAGTAGGAGAAATGATGATGTGGTAGAATGACTTAGAAGAGGATGATAGAATACGCAATGATCAGATGTCAGAGGATAATGTAGAATGGGTGAAGGGAGTGGTGATTTAACCTAAGGTGTATACCACAACATGATATGATGATGAGTATGAGTGATGATATATCCTATAGCATTGGTTACTGGTTCGACGAATGTGGTATGATGACATGTCGCATGTAGGTAAGGTCCATTTGATTGGTAAACCCTCAGAAGTCAAGTATGTACCAAAGAATTAGAATGCATCATAGGGTGGTTATTGTAGCATGTAGAAGACAACGTGGTAGAAACAACCAAGGTATGTGAAGGTGTGGTGTAGGTAATGTAGTGTACAAAGTGTAGTGGGTGTTGAATGTGTAATGTAATGTAATAAGTGTGTAGATATAAATAGAAGGTGTAATGATAACAGATCAGACTAGATACAAGTATAAGGAAATCTCATGTAGCATGTAGAATGTATAGGATGTATGGATGACATAGAAAACTAGACTCATAGATGATGAGGACTAGTGGAGGGTGTATGAAATGGGTGAGGGAGAAATGACTAGTAGAATGAGGTATGTATAAGATAATGTAAGATGTGGTTTGTGTATAGAAAGGATTATGTAAGATGTCTGATGTATGTAATAAAATATAAATGTATAGAACCTCTAGTGCAATGTGTGGGGTTTAGTGCAATAAAAATCCCTCAACAGTCCAGTGTGAACTGAAGCACTAGGGTGTGTCATTGGGTAACAAGGGTGTGATAATAGATGATGGAAATATTGATATGTGAGGAAAGGAAAAATGTGTGGGTGTGAGAGGTATCAATGTGAAAGTGTAGGATGAAGGGGGGGAGTATGTTAGGTTATATTCCTCCTAGCAGTAATGTGAGAAGAGGTTATGTGAGCTGGTCAAGGAGATCATCATCCTTTGGGTCAAATTCAAATGGATTAGAATTAGCAGCTTAGAAGGCTATAGTATTAGGTTAATCATGTAATGATCTAGTGAGAGACAAATGGTACATTCCCATAGCCTATTATTCATCATTAAATGAAGGATGTGGACAACCGTGTGTGTACCATCAAGTGAGGTTAGGTGAATAACCAAGAAAGAAATTATTGAAAATTAAAATGTTGTTAAAGGGCATGGGGAATGAGATATGAGTGTGACTAGGGTCTAATGTAACTCCAATTTAAGTGAGCTAGGATTACCCTAATGTGAGTGGCACAAAAAATGGGTGCAAGGTATATAAATGAGAAGATCAAATACACGCAAACCATAAGCAGTAGTGATGGTGAAAAAACTGTAATAGAGATGAGAGATGTGAGTAGAAGGTTGTAGGTCAGCAAAGGTAAATCCAAGGTGAGATAGACCAACAAGAGAACATATGGTTTTGTCATGTGTGGGATTGAATGGAACATGGTCCCAAAATGAGTCACAGATAAAGAGGGTACATGTGAAGGGTGGGCATGGGGTAGATACTAGTGGAGAATGGATGGTAGTGTTCACGGGATGAGGGGGTGGCTCATATGGAACTATGACTATGGGAATGGGTGATAGAGGGGGGATTGTATCTACTAAACATATAGCTCTCTCAAATGGTAGTAAATGTGGCTAATATTCTAAAGGTTTAGGTTTATTAGTAGTATCAATGTGAGGAATAGGGATACTGGTATGAGGGCCATGGACACAATACTGGAATGAATCATAATATTAGATGATGGTATACTCAACACGCTCATGTAAAAATTTTATGCAATGGTGGATGGTATAGGGAATGGTTAGGATGGCATGGAGCCATGGTATACCAAATAAGAAATTATATGAAACTAAAAAATCAATAAAAAATAAAATGGTGGGGAAATTTTTAGGACCAATAGTTAAGGGAAAAGTAACATGGCCTAGACATGGATGAATAGAACCATCATAAGCACAAAGGGAAATGGAAAAAGGGTTAATGTCATGGGTAGAAAAAACTATATCTTGGAGAAAGGACATGGGGCACAGATTAATCTCAGGTGCATTATCAATAAGATTACACTTAAAAAAACATTGTAGATGCACGACATGATGTAAAGTGGTGGGTGATTTTCAAAAGGGTCAATGTCAGTAGGAGGATTTCTACGTAATTCTCTATTTTGAGAAAATTCCTTGAAAAATGTGTCATATAGGGAGTCTGGATGTATGTCGGAAGAAGTATCTGTAGTAGAAAAAAGGGTTTTGACTTAATAAAGAAAATCAATATGGGAAAACATGTATTCAGTGATAGAGATATTCATGATGATGGAATGAAAAAGATTGAGAAGGTGGTAGACAATATGGTTAGGTTGTGGTAGAAATTATGGTCAGGTTAACCTAAATGATTAACAAAAATAAAACCTAATGTGAAGGGGGATTTAGGGTTCTAGTGTTAATCTAAATAGGAGGAAAAACACTTCTAAATAAATATTCTAAATAATAATAAATGAAAACAAATTTAATATGATAAAGTGATGTAAAGTAATTACATGATTTGATCTAGTGGAAATGAAACCCTAAAATGCAAGAGGGAAAAGGGAAATGACTTACATGATTGATGGTGACTATTGCAGGTTGTCATAGATCTATAAATGGAACTCAGTAGTGTAGACACACACTCAGAGGCCTTACAGAGGGAATATTTTGACTATAAAAAGTTACACAAGAACTTGAGATTGTATTGGGGTACCCTAGGGTGCCTTGGTCTTCAGCCTGGGTGCTCAGAATAGTAAAAATTCTCAAAATCCTAATTCAAAACAGTCGTTAAGTGTCTCTGAATACTATTTGTCTATCGCAATTGAATCACTAGATGATCTGGATGATGCCTTGCACATGAAGAAGAAGAATTGTTTAGAATTACCTAAACTGCCAAATCAATGGACTTATCACTTAGTGTTGTAGTACATTACAGACCCTGATGTAGTTCTGGTGAGTGTCTGTATGTCACGTCTTAGGTGCTCTCGTGTCAATTGCACTTTGTGAGATAAGGAACTATGATAGGTTTAGAAGATGTAGATAGTAGAATATATTGAATAGAATACATCCTCTAAGAATGTGTGTGATGTAGACTTCTTTTCTTGAATATATGGTGTTATGTGGATGCAAGTGATGCAATGGATGCAACCCTAGATGGAGTGATAATAGTGATAGGATGCAGTGACCTAGTACCCTTCATGATGGTTTTATAAGATTTATTTTTATAGGGCTCTCAAGTTTAATTTCCCAATTAATATTGACAATGTTGACTGAGGAAAAGATAAATATGACCAAAAACTAGAAGAAACCCAATAAGGATCTAAAGAAGATAAACATATTTTAGGGTGCCCAGAGTTGGACCGCGGCACCCCAAGGTGCCCCAGTACATGGTGGGGAACTTGAAATTAGGGCTATAATCTTGGGGAGGATTGAGAAATGGGTAGATAGGTAGTAGGAAATATGCGGGAAATACTAAGTAAAATATAAAACAAATATGGAAAAAATGTGGGATTAATTGGTACTTTGTACACTTGAGAACCTTCTAAATAGTAGTATAAGACGGGGATAAATATTGTCTAAAGTGTATGATTTTATGTCTATAGATAAATTCACATAATGTCCCATAATTTGAATTGGGTCTTCAACATTACATAGACACCAATAACTTGTCTTAGACAGGAGCACCTAGGTTCTTATGTCCTTTCCTGGGTGTTTATGTCCTCGAGGTAGATACAACCACTATCTCAGTTCAACACAATCTACAAAAATTCACATAGAAATTTCATAGGATTAGGTATTGGCCTCATAATACAAAATATAAAATACATAATATACTCAATCTCCTAAAATCATTTCAATCATAAAAAAACAAGGACATACAATATACAGTGGTTCTTATTCAGGAATTAGGAATGAAAGGTGAGTAAAACAAGACCTCTCTCCCAACACTCCTTTTTCATGGCATGAGATCACAAATAAAACTAACTCTTGGCATGAGATCGCAAAAAAACTCTCCATTGGAGTGAGATCACCATAAAAACTCACTCGTAGCATGGGATCACCCAAAAAACTCACTCTACACAACATTTCATGAAATCTTTCTATCCTTTTCACTCTTTACAAATGAGGTGCACATTTTCCTTTTTACACATTTTCACATACTTTTACATACTTAGGAAATTTGTTTCAGACACACATATTTGAATACTTCTTTTCTCTTATTTTGCATGTCTATCCATAATATGCAAAAAATATTATCCGTACATGAAGAAAATCAATAGGTAAAACATGTCATAATACAATATGCTTCACCCCTAAGGTCACTTCCTCTTTCTTAGTTTCCACACTTTTTTTTATCACTTCACATTTTCACTTGTCTCTCTGACACGCTATCACTGTCACACTCTACAAGAAAAAAATGTACGCATCTTCTAATTTATTTATGTTTTTGAGTATTCACTCAACAACATAAATAGGGGGAAAATGTATACACAAAATCATGTAATTGGGTACATTTCTAGATCCTAAAAACATACTAGTGTTCATATTATTCCTAAGAGAGAAAAATTGTAATTGACAACTATATTTGGCCTTTTGTTTATGTTTATTATTTTCTATTTGGTCTTACACATACTACAACCCATTCTGAACTTTGTTTCTCATCTTTTATGACCTTAGATACCAGTGCCTAAAAAATATGCAAGTGCCTAGGTGCCCTTGTCCCCTCTAGGCGTTGTTGACATCTTTCTAATTATGGTGGTGATCATATTTTATCCTAATAAATATGGGAAATATTGTGTCATCTGTATTGTTGATCCTGATTTGTTCCTAGTTTGAGCTATTTTTTTTATAATTCATGGAATTGGGTGTGGGAAATCCTTATAGGCATTTATGTTGTCTCTCATTCTTGTATTTCTAACCAGGTTGGGAGCATCATTTTTCTTGACAGTATGATAAAACATGATGATTGTTTCCCTTGGGATAGTAATTAAACCCTTAGTCACTGGTGGATCTACCATATTTTATGTGGTTACAAGATACACATTTTCTCCCAAAGTACATAAAGGGGGGTGTTCTACAAGGTTTAGAATCCGCATATAGAAATAAAAATATTTCTTTTTACTTTTTTACATTAATTATTGTCTAAAGTAAAGTCTAACTCTTGGCTCCGAAGTCCCATGAAGGAATTATTAGTGTAACAATTGGGGGACTATATGGAAAAAGTATAAGGTATCTCATACTTCTTTGAGAAATGCAACTTGTGGAAATAGCTCCGAAGCCTGATGACTTAAATATATTGACCTAGTACGTGTCACAAAAACATGAACGGAAAAGGAAATGCATTTTTCATTTTATCAATATGGTTTGTGTGTTATCTTGTAATATTTTCCCGAGGCTCATCAACAAACTAAGTAGGGTCATAAATTTACTAGTTGTACATGATATAAATAAGAGGAAGTGGGTCGATCGGTAGGGAGTGACTCATGTAATGGAAATACAAGGGTGATAGGACGTGAAAAGATTGCAATGGTTAAAAAGAGAAAACTATGGGAATTATGAGGAAGTTCCCACAAATGCAATCTTCAGCATTAATGCAAGAATATGAGAGTAGTTAATGTGAAAACTTGTTATAAATATACACTTTGCACTTAAAATATTAGATATGGGTAAGTGCAACAAGTTAGGGGACTAGAAAGTGGACATCAAATCCAAAATTTACATCAAAAACAACAAAATGTCAATTTTCCTCTTTTGCGAACACGAACCATTTCAAAAAATAAAAAACATGTCATAAAATTGGTACCATAGCATAGGGGAGATTGTTATCTATGTATAAATTTTGATTTTAAAGTGAATAGAATATGATAAATATCATTTATAAGTTTTACTAATATTAGGTCTTTAAGACACTTTTTCCCATGAATGATCATGTCTACGTTTAAGATTGCAACTTTTGTTTCACTTATCAGAATCTGATAAAACATATACTATCCTAAGTGTAGAAAAATTCTATACATGTTCAAAAACAAGTATTTCATTTCAATAATTTTGGATGAAGTTATGATGGGAAAATGGAAAGTGCTTCGTTTTCTTTATGCTTTCAGACCAATTTCACAAAAAAAATAAAAAATAAAATTCTCAAAAAAATACCAAATAAAATCTAACCAAAGATAGACAGTGACATCTAAATTTTCACAAAAGGAAAAAAAATTCAATTTTTGTTCATCCAAATCGCGGGCAAACGGACTACAATCTTATAGTATTTTTAAAAAAAAATACCAATTCATTGAATTTTGAGTGTTTAATATAGCTAAACTTGTCTTGTTTAAAATAAAATTAGTAGTTCAGAAACTAGAACTAGATTTTGGATGCTATGATTCATATTTATATATTTTTTTCTAATTTGAGTACACACATTGCTAATAATCCCTAAAAGTTGATATTTTTTTGTTATTAGCAATATGACGTCCACTTATGACCCCCTTTTTCCCCACCAACTTGTTGCACTTACCCAAATTTTGAAATTACCAAATCGGCCTTGAGGAAGGTTAAAACAAAATGTATTTTCAAAGAGCAAGAAAGGAGTTACGGTGTTCTTCATTTAGAATCCAAACAACAACCAGAGCTTTGATTGAACATGTGAGTAAATTAGTTCTCTTGTATTTGTGAATCTTTGAAGGAAAGATTAAATTTTGTTTGTATTAAAAGGTGGGATTGTTGAAAGAGTGTCAATACAATGAGCATTCATGTATATTCCCGAAAGACAACTTCTAGTCTTAGTTCCCCTTGGATAGGGTTACAGATCTTGACCATGTTAATTCAAACCTAGATGTGTTTAGGAAGAGGTTGGGCTGACCAGAAAGAAGTGACACTATGGCCCATGCGGCTAGTGTTATATTAACCTCAACTCTACTTTCCCTCACACTACGCCATGCCCAAAACTTAGATGGGTATGGGCCCAACATTATAAAATTATAACAAGAGAAGTTCGAGATGGGAATGGGAGCTTGGTATTATCTTTCCAAGAGTATGTGTTTGATATAATGTTGTGTTTTCCTCCTACATGGGAGGAATGTGTTATCACCATGCAATCATCATATTCTTACTAGAAATCATGGGTGGAGAAATAGACTTATTTCATGAACAGTCATTGGTTGGCTAATTGATGGGGCTCCATCTCTAGAATTTCTAAAAAGTTGACCAAGACCAAATTCATTGAGGAGGTTGGAGATGTAATTATATTGTTGATCTAAATGATCAGTATGAAATCCACCCACCTTTTTCATGAATGGATGTTCCAATTCACTAAGGTAATACTGACAAATAAAAATCCTCTCCCTTAGGATGAGATAATAAATAGCTTAATTTATGACCAAATGATGGGGGTAGCTCAAAATTCTAGAGGAGAGAAGGCCGATATGGTGGAATTATTTATTTTTTATTAGATAAGGCAAAAAATAGGGATCGGCTCCCAGGGGCTAGAACAAAAGAGAGGAACACAACCAGAAACAAAACATAAAGAAAAACCCAGAAAAGGGTCCCAGAGAAATGAGTTAAACATGCTTAACTCTTACAATGCATGATCTGGGCCCCCAAAAGGAAAAAAAAATACCAAGAAAAAATAGGACACCATAGTTCGCCCATAGTTAACACAAATTTCAGAGACCAAAAAATCCTCCATGAAAAACAAAAAACCCCCAGAGGCCCCATACTAGCAACAACCAACTAGGAGTCCAGAACTAACCACCACCTACTCCTCCTTTGAGCTACTAATGCAAAGGTTGAATATCCTCCTTTTCTTTTCCCCTTTGATCTCCTCCACTATGTTAAGCAATAATTTGACCTGAGTCTCCAGTTCCTTCATTCTATGTTTTATCTGGACCTAATCCGTGACCATCTTCTTTGAAATGTTGATGATGTTCAAGATGGAATCCCTTTTCCCCTCGTTTGTGTCCTCCATAGCTTTAACGACCCCCTCTAAATACACCATATTCCTGCTCCATTCGTCCAAAATAATGGGGTCACCCACACATTCATTCTTCTTGGAAGCACTGGCTTCCCCACCACCTCCCTCATTTTTGTCTCTATCTTTTTCATCCCCCCTAGGGGTACCTTTACCCTCTTTCATTTTAGTAAGACACTCTACCAGAGTAATGCCATCTTCCTCATCTTTCTCCTCTAGGGCCGTAATCAAAGGATGATCTAGAACTGGATTGCCATTCTCAACCAGAATAAGAATCAAGCCCTCATGAAGGGGCAACTCAGATTTCTTATTCTGGAAAACCCTCAGTGAATTCGATAGAGAGGTAGCCAAGAAAAAGGGAATACTGACCATAAACTTGTGTCGAAACATGTTGAGGAAGGTCATGTGATGGGTATAGATTTTTCTATACTTACCCTCCAACATAATATATTTCATAACTTAAAGGAAAACATCCTTCCAGACTCCAGAAATACACGATCAAGCAATACCATCAGTGAAGAAGAAATAAGTCTCCTTGACAACCAAAAATCACTCAATCTCGAGGTCTCTATGGGTTCTTTCCTTGTAGATTTTTAACCCATCCATATTCATATCAGTCACCCTGGCTATATTGGACTCTGAGACCTCAACCTCCACACTGCGGATAGTAAAAACCCCCTCTTTCCAAGATAGGCCAAGGTCCTTGGACAGAGTAGGGTCATGGTCATGTAATTTAGCAATAAAATTACTAAATCCACCATATTTAAGCTTGTTCCACATATCCTTGTTGCTCTCTTCCATATTCTGACTGGCGGGTTCCACGTGAATCTTGTCACCACCCATCTGCACTTTGTCAAGGTTGTCATTCCAGTAAAAAAATTTCACAATCCAAAAACTATTCTCCCTATGAGAGTTTGAACTGGAACAATTATTTTTGTATAAGCTTTCTTGGTACCTGAAATACTTTCCCCCACTCGTGCTGACATCATTAATCCTAGTTCCTTCTATCCTTAATAATCTCATCATTAATATTAGAGGGCAATCTCTCCCCTTTGCACAAAATTTTGTACTCATTACTAAGGACTTCCACATTGGCCATCTTGTCCGCACATTTATTTCCCTTCCTCAAAGTATGATTGATAGATATCTTGTCAAAAAACTCTAGCAGTTCCTTGATATCTTGAATGATTTTTTTTTAACAACCAGTTGATCTTACTCCAATTAAGAAGAGCATTTATAACAATTAAGGAATCACCTTAAATCTGAATTTCCTTAAAGCCTTTTTCCTTAGTGACCAAAATAACCCAAAGGAGGGCTCTAGCTTCAGCCATGTTATTAGTCTGCTTTCCCAAGGGACCAACATAGATGAAAAACCAATCACCCTCACTATTCCTTAAGATACCCCCACCCCCAGCTTGACCAAGGTTTCCCTTTGAGGCCCCATCAAAATTGATCTTGATTGTATTTCCCATAGGTCTAATCCAGTTTATATTCTTACCAGGGATTTTGTTCTTAACTTGAATATAGGTGAAATTATCCAGGACTTCTTGCTCCCATTTCGGACAGGGATTTTTAGTTTTACCTTTAAAAGTTTTAGATTTTCCTTAATGGTTGCAAGGATTTTCCTTTTAGCCACCACAATCAGAGGTTTCTGATCTCTAAAAATACTATCATTCCTTATTTTCCACAACTCCCATAAGAGATGAGGCAGAGAAATCTTTCAGGCCCAGACCAGATAAGGAAACCTAAAAGGGCTCTCCCATTGAGTGCAACAATCCTCCATATTCGAAGGCATAATCCTTTTCTTGTTGAAAAGTTCTGAAATCAGTGATAATACACCTTTAGAGAAAGTAAAATGTAAAAAAATATGATTCACATTCTCTTCCCCTCTTCGAAAAAGGGTGCACCTATTAGGGATATGCATTCCTATTTTTATAAGATTTTAATGGTGGAATTATTTATGACATATTACTTGGTCTACAACATTAATTTCCATATAACTTTCCCTGGCTTACTGACAGAGGGGGTCTCAGTAGCGCTAAAGTATATGATGTCTTATTTCAGCTAAAATTAGAGAACTAGATGAAAGACTACATGAATGTTGCTAATATCTTCTTTGCACCTGGAATTTTACTTTTTCATCCCAATTGGAAGACTGATATATTTTTCCAGGATGCTAAGCGGGTTATCACCTAGTACAGATGTTATTTTATCCAATTTTGGAAATTTTCTTATATCAAGGTTAGTGGTTTAAATGGGAGTCTGTACTTACTCCCTAGGCATGTGGAGGACAAGGGGGAATTAATGGAGTTGGTGAGGTAATTTATACTAGTACATAATATTATTGAAAAAAAAAATTTCACATCCCTTATCAAGTTTCCTATAACTATTGGGAATTATACTTTCCTAAATATTCAGAAGGCAAGAATGTTGGAAGTAGAAATCGGTAGGTGTATGCTGGATAGATTTGAGGCTAGGAATTAATATGATATAAAACAAATTATACATAGTATTTCACCCACTAAGATAGAGGATGACTCTCATTATGAATACTTATTTGATGGATTGTGGAGATGAGAGGGAAGTAAGACAAAGAGACTACTCAAGGATGATTCTATCCTAGATGGTGGATTTTGGGATTATTTAGGCTCTTGAGGGATAAAAAGATGATTAAAATGTAATCAATGATGATTACATCAAGGGGAATATTTCCCCTCACCCTTTATTGCATTTGATTGGGAATTTGATGAAAGAAAGAATAATAAATATAGGACAGCAAATGTCATTAGAATCTCTCTAAGGTGGATTTTATCAAAGGGAATATATGTAAGCTACTAAAACACTCATGTGTTTAGGGAATACAAATCTACTTAGTCACTTGATGATGTTTCCCCCCCATACTATAGGATTCATGCTACAAGTAATGTTTAAGGGAAGTAAGGGATTAAATTCCCTTTCAAGAAGTTAACATCCGCACAGGTAAGGGATGATGTGAGTGACAAAATTAGCAAGACTAGAAACTCCCCTACTTACTTTCAAAAAAGGACTGAGGAGGTAACTTAGGGAAGTATGAGTAGGGACATTGTTGTGTCATGGTACTCCTGTGTAAGTTATTCCAGTATTTTCTTCAAGATTAAAAGGGAAAGAAAAGGTAGTCGCATATACTCCGTGAAAGTATAAAGGAATGATTTTTTATGAAGCACCTCATAAGGTTCCAACTCTAGAGATGTGTCTATAGGACTCAAAATATGATGAGGAAGGAGTTCACCTCTGAATGAGAAAATGGACCAAGGCATCTGAATTGGTTGATTTGGAGGAAGCGCGGATAGTCAAACAAGCAATGGTTCTTGATATCCCCATCCCCTTACCCATTGTTACCCAGTCCCCATAATTTCCACTTTCTATTGAATTAGTTCTTATTAACCAAACCCCTATTTTCCCACCATCACAGGTTGTCTCATCCATTGAGGAATAACCAATTGTTAATTTTCATATATCCAACATTTCTCCTAGACTGTAATAGAGCACTTAGATGCTACCAGTAGAGAAACCTCTAGAGGAACCTAGTACATCTGAAGCTGGGATGGGAGTTCAGCTTACCTCAGAAAAAGTTCTAATTATTGAAGTGGTAGAAGAAGAGGAGGATAGTGAGCATAAATTTTAAGATGCAAACAGGACAATAGAGGATTTAGTAACACATTCTCACACATAAGTGATTATGGTGGAAGCAGTGCAGGGGAAATTTTAGGTGTCACATTCATAATGATAGCTTGAGACAATGAGGTGGTCACAAAAAATTCTTGGAAACTAGTTTCTAATGACCAATGCTTCTCCCTAGGAACCTTAGAAATGATCCCCACCTCCAGTGAGAAAATGGATGAAGTCTTCACACAAACTAGAGGAGAGGTCAATAATCAACCATCCTCAAGGAGTGAAGAAATAACGGATCATTCTAATCCTATGGATAAAATAGGAAGTCACATTAAACTTGTAGAGGATGTTTGTCAAGAAGAATCAACATATGTGGTAATAAAATCTATTTTTGTAATTCATTCATCTCTCATGTAATTGATCCTATTCCTTCGGCACCACAATCACCTAATAATAATATTCCACCAATAAGATACTAGATAGAGGGTACTCTCTCAAAGAAGAAAAAGGTGGAGATAAAATTGGAAGATGATGATATGCAAAGTTTAGCAATACTCAATACCTCTAGGCCACCCAAAAGATAAAAATTTATCTCAGGAAAACTTCTAAATAGGAAGGGAGAAATATTTGTAAAGGTTACAACCCCAAAGGACAATGTGCTTCAAAGTGAAGAATCTACATCTAATTTTTGGGTCACAAGACTACCATTGGGTAAACCCTCCACAAAATAAATTAAACATGACTTCTCTATGGAATTAGAGGGATTCTTCCAAAAAATTGATGATTTAAGGAGACAAAAAAGGATCTTAAGGCCAAGAATGAAGCCTTGTCTAACCTAGTTAAAAATTTTACTAGGATCCATAGGGTAGGGAAAGTTGAAATTGCTGAAATTACCAATGATGATATCAAAATAGTAAGTGATCTGGGAGAAATAAGGGAGGCCACCAATCCATGGGAGAATGATTTAGTCACTAGAGGTGTGGAATTAATCAGGGAATAGATGAAACTCTACTCTAATAACTTTGATAAAATAGAAATAACCAAGGCATTACTAGACAAGTGTGAGGCCAAATAAAAGATGTGGAGTGATATGTTGCTGAAGTTGGAGTCCCTTATGGAATTTGAAAATGACTTGGTTATCAAGGAAGGAATTATGTCTCCCGTGTCTATATTAAATCATCATAAATACTAGATACAAAGGTAAGGGTAGATATTTTGATAAATTCTATCAAAATTCTCGATGAAACAAGGGATAAATAAATTGAGTACATTGATAGTATCCATTATTTGATTGACAAGTTGATTGGATCAGATAGCAGTGAAAGGATCATAATGGAAAATATAGAAAATTTTATTAGGCTCTTCAGAGATCATGCTCTTGGAAAGCTAGGATAATCAAGGACTATAAATTTGTCTATTATGAAATGATGGCTGCAGATCGAGATGACAATTATTAAATTGATGATGAAAATAAAGAAGGGAATAAATATTTTGGTAGAGATTAAAGATGTATGTGTCAGGAAAGAAATAATTTTCCATTACCATTCAGGGCCTAATGAGAAATCTATCCTATAAATGTTCGGGAATTTTGATTCTTACAAGGACAAGATAAGGAATAGTTTGGTAAATCAACCTATTGATGTAGACTAGGAAAACTAAATAAGTAAGAGGAAAGGAATAAAAAAAAACTTCCCCTCACGTTGAGATATTATGAAATCATCCAAGTATGAGGATTTCTCCAAACAAAATGTAGTTTTCTAAAGGACAAAAAATTTGTTGAAGGATAAAGGAACATCTTTTTTCTTTCCTCCAAGTTTCACTATGTTGTATCTTTTCACTTAGTTGAATTAGAGGAAGGAGAGAATCTTTTTAGTTAGAATATGTTTCCTTCATTTTGGATAAGATATTGGATTTCACGAAAAAATATGTGAGGGATTCCTTAGGATGGTTTTGGGTTGAAAATCGAGAAGATATTTTGGCTAAAATTACATAAGAATGAGCATCTTGTCCTCATTATAGGGGCAGGTAGTTAAAGAATTTTTTTGATCAAGTTTAATTTTAGTTCCAAATTCTAGGTTTTACAAAACATTTTCTAATTTTATAGGTCAATGAGGAAATTATAAGCTGTTTGTGTTGTACAACCATTAATAGGTTTTGAAGGCATTTTTTAATGTCTCCTCACCAAAAATTACGTGAATGAATTCTCTTTTTGGAAAAAAATAATAATTTCATGTTTCTTATGTTTTAAAATTATGAATAAGGAGATAGAATTTATGTTAAAATATAACACTACTCTTGTTTTGTTAAATATGCAAATTTCTTTCTTCAATTGTTACATTTCTTTGGTAAATGTTAGAATATTGTAGAGTAGTGTATACTCTATAATAATTTAGTACGGTTGTAAAATCCTATGGGGAACATTCTTTTTGAAGGGTTACTATTATCCCTTAAGGGTATTTTGGGTATATAAAACAAATATAACAATATCTCTATCTAAATTCTAACTTAATGATTTTTGGTTAGGATATCAAAGAATGCGAATGAAATTTGTGCAAATTGAGTATCAATGAATGCAAATTTTTTTTCACAAATTATGTTAGATTGGTTTTTATTTTTAGGCATCACCCTTAAGAATGGATTCTTTCCATGGAAATATTAACATGCTAAATTCACAACAGTAATTACCCTCTTGCTTCAATTTCAATTAAGAATATCCAATTATCTTCACACCTATTAAGCATATCAATCTTGTATACCATAAATATGTTTACTTTGCAAAGCTATGTTTAAAATTTGTTCACTACCAGTATACTTTTCTTAAATCCCACTAAGTTTTTAACCCAATACCACATAAATCACCCTTAGTCGATATTATCATGTAAAAATAATGTGTGAGATTGTTCATTATCTATTTGTTTTAATCTATATTTTGTATGTCAAGTGCATAAAATAATGAAGTGATAAATCTGACGAGTGAGCATTGATCTATGGCTGCACTTGCATCAAATTGAGTCATACCAATTATAAAGGAAATCAAGCCAAGAAATCCTTTCCTTTATTCATATCCTCTATCCAATTCCTCTCACCTTGGTCTAGATAGAGCCAAAAGTAGTAAAGATAATCCATCCCCTTAGTTAAGGTGTCTCCAGATCACCTCTCATAATTGATTCATAAGGTTTAGTGTTTAACATAACCAAGGATATTATTGACAAAAAATATTCATTGTTCATCATTCCCTCAGGGACAACCTAATTTTGTTGAAGTTGACAAAGAGAATATTTCTCTATGCCACCATGGCTATAATGGGTCTAAACACCCTGGTAGAGCAAGCAAAAGGTTTACCAAGAGGAGGGTTAAAATGTTCCATGCATGTAAGAGATAAGGATGTGTGCATGACTCTTCTACTTCTCTTAGGAGACAACTGAAAATATTCAAAGGATTCTTCAACTGTTGCGCTTTGTCTAGTATGTATCCTTCTCATGAAATAATTGTGCAGACTACTGAAATCAGTAGATCTAGCTATTGGGAGTCACCATATGTGCTAAACCAAGACTCCAAAGGATGGATCACAATAAGAACAAACATTTTTTTTTTTTGAAATTAAGATATATAGATCTATAAATTTGTCCCATAGGACATGTCAAAAATATTGGAGCTAAAAATTTAACTTGTCCCAAATCAGGATGATCTAGGGATATTAGGAAACATGGGGTTGTCTCTAATTCGTGGGACCTGTGCTTGAGATAGACCTCCAGAGAAGGTTGACTTCATGTACCTATTTCTACTATTACAAATAATCCAAGGAAGGGAAATGAAGCTACGTAACACTACTAAGATTCCAAATTACCATGGTGAGAAGGATATACATAGAAGAAAACCTAAACAAAGGGGAGGAGATAGCACCAGAAAGAGGGGGATGCAAACTCTCAAATGAGTGAAAACAAAGGAAAATGCACATAGGGAGGGAAGATGAATGTTCCACAATCTGAAACAAAACTCACACATTCAATTTCATGGAGCACAATATAAAAATAAATTGCAAGGGACATAAAGAATGTACATCATACCAATATTGCAAGATAAACAAATGTAAATTAAATAAAACATTAGTTGGGTCAGAGAATAGCCACAAAACAAGAATTTTATTTCTTTTAAAGGCAAAAAAATATATTAGAATGGTGGAAAGATGCAAGTATCCATATGTAGAGAACCATATCTCAGGCCTACAACTCAAAATAAAATGGATGCACTACTATGAATAATGATCTTGCAATCTAATAGTGTCAAACCTTTGGAAATGAGTATTATTCAAATATATATAGAAGAAGGAGAGAAAAGGAGGGAAAAGAGAGAGAAAATCATATTTCCAATCATAACCACCAAAAATATACAATAAATGTATACAAATATACTTGTAACACTGTCATAATTGGTTTCCCATGTCAACTTAACTTGTAGAAAAAGGAAGGGAACCAAATCTAATAAAATTTGGGTGGTTGAGTTGACTGGATATGTGCCAAGTAATGATTGAATTCATGTATCCATTTTTTCACCTACAAAATCCTACAAATATATTATTTAAAAAAACCCTAAAATATAGCCCATTTTAGCATATTTCAAAGAATATGAGGCACATATGAATCCCCGCTCTCTAGAGGAAGTTAGGGTGCTTTAAATATTTATAGTACAATATGAACACATAAGACATGTGGCATGATCTGATGGGCATAATAATTCAGATGATTACCTACCAGTTTTGTCTTTTCTACCACATGGCATGCATTCATTATCCATAATGATTTGGTCCAAAGCTAGCATGTCCTGATAGGTTGCATGTTGTGCATTTTTTTGACAAGTTCCAAGGAGTGAGATAGACAATCAGTGACTGGTGCAGAGGGTTATAACTTGGGCACATGTACAAGGGAAAAAGGTGCAAGAGGGAAGAATGTAGAGTTTTGTGAGCACATGTGAAGGGTGTGCAGTGATGAGAAGAAAATGTACATATTTTCAAAGGTATGAAAATGTATAAGGAAGAAGGGGAAGTGCAAAAGAAAAGGATCTAATGAAGTAAATGCACAAGGAAAGTGTGTGAGAAAAAGATGAGAATAGAGGAACGAGTGCGCCTGAGAGATACATGAAACTTAGGAAGGACATAATGTGTAAAAGAAAAAATTCTAGGGACTTGAAAATGGGAGACAAGATAGTAGGTGTGTGTAAGATATGAAAAATGACTGGAAGGTGAAAGTGGATGTGTGGGGGGTGCGCATAAAAGATGAATGGAAAGAGATAGAAGAATAGAGTAGGGGAATGTTGCATGTAAAAATTGCATAGAAGGAACTGAAAGGGAGGAAAATAAAAATGGAGAAGTAGGAAGGACATTCAAGGTTGCATGAGAAGAAATGTAACCATGCCAATGTGTCAAGGAAGGAAACCAGAGATGCGTGCAACCTAAATATTTGATGGAAAAACTAGAATGGAAGTGCAAGTTGTTAAAATAATCAAGGGATTGTTTTGGACAACATAACCTATACATAGAGAAAGAAATTCAATCATTAAATAGGGAGGAAGCTGGTAACAAGGAAGTTATGATAGAATTTGAGCCTTTGGAGATTCTCTCTTCTGGAGAGAATGGTATTGCAGATCCGATGCCTTCAACAGTGGCTTCATCGGTCTTCTGCAACACCAGAACAGCTTCTGATCTCTTGCCGGACAGTCTGCATAAAGGACATGAAGAAGGAGAAATCACGCCTACCAAGGAAATGGAAGATTCAGACTCTGGGTTCACATTGGTCATCTCAAAAAAGAAAAAAAGAATGAGAGGTTTTGAAAGGATCCCAGATTCATTGTATAGTGATAAAAAAAAGGAAATTGACAATTGGGACACCTCTTCTTCGAGAACAACTAGGTCTTCTACTAGATGAGTAGCTGATTTTGGAGGAAGCTCAAAAAGAGGAAGACCCTCTAAAAAGACTCTCAGAGCTAAGAAAACAGAGAGGGATATTGCAGATGGGGTTCAGCGACAACTGAACCAGCAAGCAATTCCAACTACCAGCCATTCCAAATGAAGATTACATCCTGGAATATTAGAGGCCTAAATGGAAACTCTAAGCAAAGAACCATTAAGGAGTTATGAGATTCCAGTAACCCCAGTATTTTGATTCTTCAAGAAACTAAAATGAAAGCAATGACTATGGCTAATATTAAATTTTTTTTTTGGGATAGTTCTGAAATGGCGGCTGTTGATTCTCAGGGAGCTTTCGGAGGATTGGCTACCCTTTGGGATAGAAGACACTGTACTGGTATGATTCTTAGTGCTAATATTAATCATCTTGCAATTAAATTCGTCACTATTGAGAAAAAGTGTGAATGGATCTTGTCTAATATTTATGCACCTAATTCTGCTAGTGGTAGAAGAAAACTATGGGCTGATCTTAAAATCTTTAGAAACCAATATAGCTCTGCCAACTGGCTCATTATGGGAGATTTCAACTCCCCTCTAAACCCAGGTGAGAAGTTTGGAGGAACCCCCACCTTCTCTAATGGTATGGAGGACTTTGCTGACTTTATTGCTGAGCAAAACCTCATTGATGTGGATCTGCATGGTAATAAGTATACTTGGAATAATAGAAGGCTGGGAAAGGAGTTCATTCAGGTGAGATTGGATAGGGCATTAATCTCAACAAACTGGATTCTAAGCCAAGAATTTTACCTATCTTCCCTTCCAAGAATTGGATCGGATCATAATCCGATTGCTTTAAGCTTTCTCAATTGGACTAAACCAGCAAAAAGCTCATTCAAATTTGAAAAAAATGTGGATGGAGCATGATGATATCTATGATAGGATAAAATAATGGTGGGAATAGAATGGGGAAGGCACTGCTCAGTTCAGATTAGTTCAAAAACTCAAAAATGTCAAAAAGCAAGTCAAAATCTGGAACAAAAGGGTTTTTGGAAATATTTTCGAAAAAAAGAAAGTTAAAACAGAAGCTTCAGGATCTGGAGTTAAAAATGGATACTTTGGGAAGATCGGTTGAAGATGAAGTAAATGAAAAGAATATTCTTTCTGAGTTGCATACGATCTGCAGTAGGGAAGAGTCTTTTTGGCGCCTTAAATCTAGAGCTATCTGGCTTAAAGAGGGAGACAGGAACACAAAGTTCTTTCACATGACTACTCTAAAACATAGAGCCTGTAACAGAATCCTTGAGGTTTCTAAAAACAATGGGAACAACACTAAAGATCCAAACAACATTCAAGAAACAAGCACTTGAATTTTTACAAGAATCTTCTTAAAGAGAACAACGTCAGCAACCCTGAAGCTATCTCCTTCATGCTGGAGGCCATCCCTCAGAATAACATTGAGGACCAGAAATTCAGAGACATCACTAAAGCTGTCACGCTTGAAGAACTGCAAAAAGGCTGTCTTTTCTCTTGAGGGGGACAAAGCTCCTGGACCGGATGGGTTCTCTATTAATTTTTTTCAGAAGTTCTGGGAAATATGCTCGGAGGATCTTCTCAAAGCGGTAAATGAATTCTATAGAACAGGAAATCTTCTAAAAGAGCTTAACAACACTCACATTGTGCTGGAACCTAAAAAGATGGATGCAAAAGACTTCAAGGACTTCAGACCTATCAGTCTTGCTAATGCTATCTATAGAATCTTCACCAAAATCATCACTACTAGACTGCAGCTCATAATGAATGACCTCATCTCAAGGCAGCAGAGTGGCTTTATTAAAGGCAGGATAATACAAGATGGAGTGATTATGGTGCACGAAAACTATACATTCCATGGAAAATAATAAAAAAGGCCAATATGATCCTCAAGCTTGATATGAATAAATATTTTGACAAGGTTTCTTGGGTCTTCCCTTGACAGGATTTTATCTAAATTTGGGTTCACGGAAAAATTTAGAAAAATTGTTAGGGTCTTGTATATCTACAGCCAGGTTCTCTGTGGTTGTTAATGGGGATCCTGTGGGTTTTTTCACCAGCAGCAGAGGTTTAAGACAAGGAGACCCCCATCTCCCCCTTACTCTTCATTCTCTTATCTGACAGCCTTAGTAGAACAATTGGCAGAGCGGTTGAGAACGGCCTTTTAAATGGATCTAAACCCACTTCATTCAGCCAAGCTGTCTCTCATCAACATTTTGCGGATGACACAATCCTTCTTCTTCTGGCCTCAGTTGTGGAAGCTAAAGCTATTAAGGCTTTATAAAAATTATATGAATCTGCTTCTGGGCAAGAGATTAATTATGACAAAAGTACCATTTTTTTCTTTAACACCCCTGAGGAAAGACAGTTCAAGATTGCTAAAATTTTGGGCTGTAGAATTGGTGCCCTTCCAGCAACATACTTAGGCCTCCCTCTTGGCACTAAGAAAGTCTCTCACATGGTGTGGGATGATTTGTTGATGAGATTTCAGAAAAAGATGGCAGGTTGGAAAGGGGCCACTCTCTCTAGTGCTGGTAAGTGCCCTTCTCATTAAAAGTACACTCCAAAGTCTGCCCATCTATATCATGTCACTTTTCAAAATTCCTTCTTCCTTCAGAGAGAAAATTGAAAGGATTCAGAAAAAAAATTTATGGCAAGGGTATGGAAGAGAAGTTCAAATTTCACCTAGTGGCCTGGGACAAGGTCTGCACCCCAAAATCTATGGGAGGGCTGGGCATAAAAAATATTGAGAAAATGAATGAGGCACTCATCGTTAAGATGGGCTGGCGATTGCTATCTGAGAAACAGCCCTGGATTGATGTTATTAAAGCAAAATACTTGAATCAACAAGCTGTCTACTCCTATCTGCATGAAGATCAACTACCCAATGGTTCCATTTTTTGGAATAATCTGGTTAAGAGTAGAAACTTCATCAAACAGGGTAGCAAATGGAAAGTGGGGGATGGAAGTGAAATAAACTTCTGGGAGGATAACTGGTTCAGTGACAACCTCTTGGAGAGATTTGGGACAGCTAAGGACAGCCTTATAAGCAAGTATGGAACTAAAGTCAAGGACTATTTCCTAGGAAATGGCACCAACAAGGCTTGGAAAAGACTTTCTATGGAACGAATTGAGCTGAAAAAATCTACTTCCTCCCTCCAGGATCTTTTAGACCTCTTCCCTTTAAGTCAGCTGAATTCCAAGGATAAGCTGGTTTGGAGTAATTCACAAGATGGGAAATACTCAGTCAAATCTGGTTATACCATTCTTTCTCAGAGTAACCAATCTGACTTTAACTGGAACAAGATCTGGATGCCTGAGTTAACCCCCAAAATAAATTCTTTTCTTTGGCTGGCCATCAGAGGTAGAATTCTCACCACTGACAATTTGATGAGAAGAGGATTTATAATTCCTAGATGGTGCCACCTTTGTAGGAATGACTATGAAGACATTAGTCATCTGTTCATACATTGTGCTTATGCCAATAGAATTTGGAGCTTTGTTCTTTCTAAATTTTATGCTCTTTGGGTGTTGCCGAAGAACCTTAATCAGCTATGGAATCAATGGAAACCCACCATTCAGACATTGTGCTATCAAAAGAATCTGGAAATTAGCAATCCCACGCTTAATCTGGAGGATTTGGAAGGACAGAAATAATATAATTTTCAGAAATAAGAAGTAGTGTTTTAAAATCAGTATTAGTAAAATTTCTCAAGGTATCAAAGAGAACATGGCCAGATCTAAACCTCCCAAGAACAAGTGTTATCCTGAGAATGAAGAGCACATTTTATCTAATTGGCACATTGGAAATTAGAGCAACCCTGGGAATAGTGTAGATAGATCGTTGATTAAATGGCATCCTCCTGACTCTAATTGGGTACAAGCTGAACTTTGATGGTGCCTCTAAGGGAAACCCTGGGACAGCAGCTGGAGGAGGAGCTATACGGGACCACAAAGGTAATTTGATTGCTGCTTATGCTGGTAAAATGGGAATTCAAACCAATCATTTTGCCAAAGCATTATCTGCTCTCTGGGGCTTGAGAGTTGCACGGGCTCAAAACATTCAGAACCTTATTGTTGAAGGGGACTCCCTTATTATCATTAAGCTCCTCAATCAGTCCTCATCTCCCAGTTGGAGTGTTAAAGATTTTATCTCTGAATCCATAAGCATTTGCCACACCTTCAATAGTATCAGAATCATACATACTTACAGGGAAGGTAACAATCTGGCGGATGCATTGGCCAATTATGGCATTAATATTAATTTTACTATCTGGGATAATGATAGTATCCCTAATCAGCTTCACAACAGCATCCATGCGGATCTTCACAAGCAAGAAATCTCCAGAGATAAGCCTTAATCTTTGGCGGAAAATCAAAATCATTTATTCTTTCACACGTGCTGCTTTTTTCTATATGGTGAGGCAAATAATATCTTTTTCAAATAATAGTAAGATCTATTTAAGAAATTTCAAGTGGAGTCATCCAGATTTGAAAATCACGCACGCGGGGGGTACAACGGCTGTTGATATCCAGATGCCAAACTCCATGAAAACCGATGATAATTACAAAGTGATTGTTGACAGGGAAAGAGTTTTCACACGCGACTTCCCGCAGGCTCAATTCAGCAACTACGCAGCCATTCGTGAGAAGACCAACGGCTACAGTACCCAGTCTTGTGCGTTCTTCAACAGTAAGAAACGAACTGTTCTTCACGCCCAACAGCATTCTGGAATTTTCTGTAACCAGCACACCACTGAGAAGATGGGAGGACCTCCCTGTCAAATTGAGCCGTGTGCGGACCCTGATTGGAAGGAAAACACCGAGCTTTGGAACATCCTCAGCATAGGTGGCTTCACCAGCTTTATTGAAAGAGTGCAAGGGCATGGTCAAAGTATTTCAGTATGCTTTGCTAAGGAGTGGAAAGAGAGGACTGTCGACTATGGGGGACAGAAAATTCTTGTCAATGAAGAGCTCATTGCTGAAGTGACCGGTCTCAGCCTGGATGGGTACCGCTTCTTCAACAAAAGGGTTATCAAAGAAACTGAAGAAAGAAGATTTGTGGAGGAAGATGAGAAGCTTATTTTCAGCACAGTGGGTCTGCTTGTAAGCTCAATTCCATCACCATTTGATGAAGTCACTCACATGATGATTCGTTTCATATCCTTGGAAGGTAGGTTTGTTACTGTCCCAGCTAAGCATCTCATCTTTTTAAATCACTTCCGTAGGAATAGATTGGTTTGCTTCCCTCATTATCTTTTAAACTCTCTTGAGTGCTCCATTTTGGAGTTCCAGAATCATACCCGGGCGGTTCCCTTGCATCAAGGGCTTATTTTGCTTATCCACAAACACTGCCTTCTCAAGTACCCCGGTCTTCCCTCCTCTCCTACCCCGGCTCCGATGGGCTCTGTTGCTGCCAGTCCTGCTTCCCTTGCTGCCCTTGCTGCCCCTACCACCGGTGCTACTACCCCCATGCCAGCTGCACATGTTTCTCCTTCTATTCCTTTTTCTGCTCCTCCTGACACTCACCTTGCCTCTTCTTCTAAACGACCTCTCACCAGGGCTTCTAGGAGACTCAACCTTGAGACTCTTGCAGCAGGGAAAGAGCCTCTTGATCTTGACATTACACGTGACCTGCTGAACATAAGTAGTGCCAGTCCCTGGGAAGCACAGATGGATAACCCTTCTAAGAGACTGGAGGCCTTAGAGGCTGAGATAAAAATGCTGAAGGATGAGGTCAAAAATCTAGCTAAGCAAAAAGGTAAGAAAAGCATGGAGGGGGAAGGGAGCATTGACAATAGTCAGGTTGAAGACATATACAAAAAGCTGACCTCCTTGGACTCCCGCCTTGGGAAGGCTAAGACTAGGCATGATTACAACATTGTTGCCTTTAGGGCCATTGAGGAGTTCATCGTGGGGCATGCCAAAAGTGTTTCCAACCTCAGCGGTATCCCGGCTGCACTTTGGGGCAATGAAAAAGAGAGCAAAAGAACCATTGAGGAGCTCGATAAGACGGATGCTTCCCACATGACCGCTTTGGATATGTTTCATGCTTGGAAAAAAGTCAAGATCAGTGTTGATCAAGCAGCCAAAAAGTAGTCCTGCATGCTTCTACTGCTCTCTTTTGTTATTCTTACTGTTTCTTGGCTGTCGGGTTACTGTTTTTTTGCTGTTGTTTTGCTGTTAAGCCTCGCTTGTGTAGCTGTTTCTGGGCTACATTGATTTTCATTGTTCCTCTTGGACTTGGTTAGTCCTGCTATGTTTCTCACTCTTATTCTGGCTTAAAGGCCTTTTTTTGTATTCAACGGTATAGTCCCTTTCAAAAAACTATTTGCCATTATTAAAAAAACATAACCTATACATAATTAATTATCACTCCATGTTTATTTTTATCATGCTCACCTCAGAACATGAGTAAGAGCTCCAAGTTTACTATAATTAGCTGATACACTTGCTCAAAAAAAAATGTAAACTAGGAGGTGTATTTTATGATTATGATTGGTTCAATGAAGGAGAATAGGAAAACCTATTTTGCACTATTATCATTGAACATACCTTTTTCGGATCTGATTTCATGGCCCAAATTCATCAAGAAAGGAAGATATCACTCCAAATCATTTTTTTAATTTATATAGTTGGTTTTGATCTTCATTAGAGTAGGAGTAGTGTAGATCTTATTTTAGCAAAAAAGTGTTAACCACAATCTACATTTTTTCACTTGAGGTATCTACGATTCCTTTCCTTGTACATTTTTTTTAGATTTTATTTAAACTTGTGCATATTCTACATTAGCCAACCTTCTGAGTAGATTTAAAGACAAACTAGTATAATTTTAATTTAGAAGTCCAATTTTAATTCTTTTCATATGGGTCTAGAGATTCAAGATGATACCTTGGAGGTTTGGGGAAAATTTAAAATGTTTTTAAGGTTAGATTCAGAGTTAAATCTTAAAATTAAAATTCAAAACAAAGTGCAAGTTTAACATTTCATACATATTTCATGGTTTGTTTTCATTAGTCCACATTGATAAATAATGACAACCCATGGTCCTAGGAGCTCAGGATCAAGAAAAGTAGCTAAGGCATGTAAGGTTTAGGATCCGATATTCTTGAGAAAATGAAGATGGGTCCTTAATTTCCCAAAAATGTCTAAGGAATTGGGGGATGAAGGATCTATAGGAGGTGGTAAACATGTGTGGTCTTTGTACCATGGGTTCTTAAGGAAAATGAATTTGAGAAGTATAATGCAGGCCTAAGAAATTAGAAGAAAACCAAGAATCTAAAGGATATTGATCCAAGGATGGTTTAAGTAGTGGATGAGTACTAAGATCATGTAATGATGTTATTGGTTCATGTGAACCAATAATGAAAATATGTGGTCTTGGGGTTCTAAATTCAAGTTCTCTATAATAATAAGGTGATCACAAAAGTGAGTCGATACTGAAGAGCCTGAGTGACATAGGATTGGCCCATGTGCACCAATCATGAGTCAATCATGCTCCCAGGAAGTTGAGACCCAATAAGGTAGAAGTAAAATGTTACCCCGTGGCCTGATACCCTAAGAAATAATTATGATAAAAAACATGGAAAAGTGACCCCAAAATCTAGAATTTTATATATTTAAACATGTGGAAAGATGAAACACATGGAAGAACCTGAAATTTGGCAGTCTCAGATAATGCATTTTTGAGCTCAGAGACATCACAACCTTGATGAATGTTGGGTGACACATTATTTTTTTTTGGCCATATATGTTGATTAGAGACTCTTTTTGGTGTAAGACCATGACATTCAAGGTGTAATTTAGAGGGATGCACTTAAAGAACAAATTCAAAGGAAGAGGTTTAGGGATTGGAGATATTTTTAAGACACATATTTAGGAAATTTCAGTTTTTTTCCTCAATCTTATGATGTCCAATTCAATTGATAATATTGTTTAGAGATCCATATCTCTTTAAATTTTGTTTCTACCTAAAATATGCTCATTTGTTCGCCAGTAGAACAATAATAGTGAGATAAATTGGTTATTAATCATGGAGCTGAGTTGTTAGTGGTGGCACAATTTCAATCATAGTAGTTTTAGAAAATTGAAAGATTAATCTCCATTAATCTTCCTCATCTCATGGGATTGAATTGGTGTCTTCTTTAGGATAAATTCTTAAAAAAATATTTATTTTTCTCCTTGTTGATCAAGGCACCTCCATAGTTATGAATTATCACAATTTTTAGAGATATTTTGGAATATACCAAGGAGTGGATTCTAGGTGAATATTTTCAGTTGGTACACCTTCTAGAGAATCCTTTAGGATTCTAATTAAAGAGGAATGGATAAATTTATATTCATCCAAATATATAATCCCATTATTTTCTTTCCTCTTTCTTCTCTAGCTACATATAAGCATTTAGGCACAATTGTAAAATATCTTCTCCTTTTTAGAGGAAAGGCTTATCTACTCTGTAGAGGACCTTATTTTCTTGAGTTCCTATGACATTTTTGTTAATACCTACAATTGGATGATTGACTGGGTATGAGGATTCCAAATTTTGTATATTTTTAACACCTTAATAAAATTGTATCTATCGCGTATATATTCCCTCTATTTTTTGGTAATTTTCCTCTTACCTATTCTATTCTCCATGGTTTTGTGTGTGGCAAGTGTAAATTTATGATCCACCATGTATTATTGTTTAGATTTATAATTTTATTGAGTTGTATGTTCTAGTTTTGGCATGTATCAATGCTCTGGATTTGCGTATTTTCTTCACACTTGTCTAACTCATTGGAGTGTGATCCATTTCTTCTTGGTGTTATCACCATCCTTTTTTATAATGTTTTCCTCTCATTCCTTTTCCCTATAATTTAGTGTATTACAGTGTAGTGGTAAATGGTGGATGACATTAAAGTATTTAGTGTAGGAATTCAAACTTTCTTTGGAGATCTGTCTCATTAAGTTAATTCCCACACTTGAGATATATTACCATATTTTTATTGAGTTGATGAGTACATGTTCCAGATGATAACATTTACTTTGGGGCATGAGAGTGAACCATGAGGATCAACAAAACATGTGTACATAAAGGTTGTTGCACTTGAATGGAAATGAGAAATATCCTTAAGTAACTAGTTAGAACGTTAACCAAGAGCAATTTTTATGGAAATAATAATAGGTATATTAATTCTCATAGATAAAAAACAAGAGTACATAAGGAAAATATTGTGTAACTCCCATGCCTAGACATGTCATACACTCATGAAGGAGTGAGGATTTACAATGCTAAAAATAACATGTACCCATATGACAATGATGAACATGATAATTATGAAAAATTCTTTGACAGAATCTATCATATGTCATATAAATCCATAAAAGACCTATGATTCACGTAAGTGAGATGAATCATCATGTGTGATGTTTAAATTTCCCAATAACTAAATAAAAGATAAAATAATATCTCACATGATTATCCCACTTCACCAAATCTTAGTTGGAGGCATGATAAGCTAGAAAGAGAAAGAGAACTCTAATAGATAACTAAGATAGATGAGTCATATGGGTCTTAATAACTAAAGTCCCGATGAAGTATCTGTATGGATGAAAATTGACATGTGACCTTCAACCGCACTTAACTCCCTGAGGTCGTGCTGAGGTAGTCAATGTGGAAATGTGGATGGATAACTATAGGAGAATCAATGAGTAAGATCTGGTAGTGTGAATTCCTAGTAGCTGAATCAGAAAAGGGGAGATTTAGTGGCTATGAATGGGTATCATAAATTCCCTATAGTTTGATTGAACCTCAATGTTAAACTACATTGAAGTGTCCATTTTAACTAAAATGAAACTAACAATCTAATATACTATTGAATAGGAAACTAATTAAGCAAACCAACTAAACTGAATTATTACAAAACACAAGATAACAAATTGCTTCTATTCTAAACAATTAAACTACTTCTACACTAAAAATAAACAAGTAAATAACCCGGTGTAGTTATTCTCCTGTGCAGAGTGTATCTAATCTATTTTAATTAATGAAAGCTTTAATAAATCATGAATTCAAATATAACTCCCACTTTTCCTCAGACGTAGGGAAAGAAATCACATCTTCTTAGAAGATTTTCTTTCCTACAACTTCCCTAAAAACTAAAGAAGACTCCTATTGAGGATTTCCTATTTAATTGATTTATTGTGACTATTAAATGATTAAAACTATGGAAATGATTCTCTACTCTATTTTATAATCGTGCATACAATTCAAATTTTTTTTTTTGAAGAAATGAAGGAAATCAAATAATAACTCCAACCTGGAATATAGAACTTGTGGCAATCTGGTTGTGTGGTACTTTGTCCCCTCAATTTATCGTTTCAGTATTTTATGTCCACCTGAGTCTAGAGGTTGGGAATGAAGTGACAACAAAAGAGGGAAAGCGCTGGAGCAATGACATCTTTAATTTGCAATCTGGGACAATACAAGTGGAAGAAATTTAACACAATGGAATTGAGATTGGCTATGTAGTTTCCAGCAAGAAAGAAGGAAGCTTAGAAATTGCAAAAATACTCAAAATGATCTCTGGCCTTTTGCTTGGAAAAAAGTGATCAATTTCTAGAAAGTTAGCTGTAGAGTGTACAAGCACACTTGGTAGAAATGAGATTCCAAATAATCACATGAAGAGGCATTTAGCTATGCAATCACAAGTGAAAGAGGAATCAAGCATGAACAAACCATTCCTAAATTTAGGAAATTTGATTAAGAAACACATCCAAAAATTGAATTGGAGTTGAGTTACATGCGTACAAAACATGAGTGAACATTATGGAAAATGAGCATAGGACTGCCACCTTATGGTGAATGGTGATTATGGGACTGCCACCCTACTCAAGGTGAGGGTTACAAAACCACTGCCCTTCTTGGGTGGCGATTTTGACACTTAAGGTCAAAAATAGCCTAAAACAATGTGAAAGGTGAGGAAAAGGCATGTGGAGGATAAATAAGGCAATATAGGATACAAATATAAGTTTTAATTAGGTTTAGGAGCTCGAACACTTTTTGGAAAGATATGAATCATCATTGGGGACCTTTTGCAACCATTTTTCAACAATGTAGCACGTTTAAATTTGGGAGCATAAATATTGCCCCTTTGGAGAAGAGTTTTAGCCATGAAGAGGTGTAAAACATAGATTTTGAGTATGGCATTCCAAAAATGGGTTATTAGAAGATAAACCTGACACACCCATGTGCTAAAATGTTGTCATCCAAGCTTTGATTGCCTACAAGCTGAAAGGAGAACTCAACTGTAGATATATCAAATATTGAAAAACAAACACTACATCAAAACAACAAGAGGACTTACAATTTGTGTGGGGTTAGGAATATACCTATGCCAATGCTCTTGTCATGTGGTCACATACACTTAAAACAAAGTTAAAATACAACATATATATATATATATATATATATATAACCTTTATCTATGTCGCTAGGTTTCTCAGTCTCAAATCCATATTCATCACATTGCAACAATCATTTCGACTGCACTCTCACTCAAAATGGTCACCGTGGGCCTACAGCTCAAGATTCACCAATAGGATATGTGCAAATAATATGAAAAATGAGTTTTATATATATATATTATATATATATATATAACTCATTTTTCATATTATTTGCACATATCCTATTGGTGAATCTTGAGCTGTAGGCCCACGGTGACCATTTTGAGTGAGAGTGCAGTCGAAATGATTGTTGCAATGTGATGAATATGGATTTGAGACTGAGAAACCTAGCGACATAGATAAAGGTTAGTTTTCTCCAGTTATTCATTTTGAAACGTAAAAATGTAAAAAGTTTAAAAACTAAGCCTAGGGGGGATATTTTTTGAAGCCTTTTATTTTACTAACAATGTTATTTTTTTTATTTTTTTTGAGTTTTTAGGGTTAAAGGGAGAGCCCGACGGTTTTTGATAGGACCACCTCATGGCACAGGGTGGTAATTACAAGATTTGAACCTTGTCAGGGTAGTGATTACAAGATTGCTGCCCTAGAAAGGAAGTGGTTACAAAATCACTTCTTTGCATAGTGTAACAATTCTATCAAATTTGGGACAATGAGTAAATTTGACATGCTTAGATCATTTGTTATTATTTTGTTTTGTAATGTTTTCTATGATCTTTACTATGTTACTGACTCACTCTTTTGTTGTTTTATAATATTGATATATGATGATTATGCAGACACATTGTATGTTGAACTTTATCTTTTCAAGTAATGCTTAGTACTTCTCTTGTATTGGTAACATGTGATGAGTAATGATATGATAATAAAATTAATGCTCTCCACTCCTGACCCCATATAACCAGTAATATGTGAGGGATCAACACTAAGATCTAGGAGGGACACGAATTGTATGGTTTTGATAGAGACAGAAATGGTAAGAGAAATACAAGATTTCAAAATAAGCCCAATTAGGAACCTACAACCAAATTATGCATATAGTTTACTACACAACCTAGAATGTAAATTCTTACAATTTTATCTATACTTAGATCCAAAGATGGCCTCTCAATCGACACAATCTGGTTTTTATTTTTTGAATCTCTTTTAGAACATGCACATCTAATTATTATTCTTAGTAGTTTAATATTTTCAAAACACTTTTAATGAATGAAATTACTTTAATTTATTAACTTATTTGAAGAGACACCATACACCTTCTCCCAACAAGGACAAGGCATAGGAAAGTAAGGGAAATCCTTTCCTTTACCAACCTCACGCCATCCATAAGAGGTGTGATCTCAACAATGGAGGTTGGTGGGGCAAGGAAGTGTGTAAATAAAAATTTTGATTTGATTTTTCCTTGAGATATATACTTCTTTTACTTTTTTTTTGAAATTTAATTGTGATTTTGGGAAGGGAAGTTTCCCCCTAGCCTTAACCCCACACAACCAGTAAGATACGAGGGCTTAACACCGAAGGTTGAGATAGGTGAACAAGCATCCCAGGTGAATATTTTTGGAATGATTTTGTACCAAAGATGTTTTTTTGGTGAGATTAATCACGTCATGAAGCTTCTCGAACTGACTATGGGAAGAGAAAAATATGACAGAAGAAATCTATAGACAAAACTAAGTATGCAGGCCTTAGTAGGATTAGTGTAAATTTTTTTGTCTTGTCTTGTTGAACCAATGAAGTGATAAGAAATATTGATGTATGTTTGAATACGTATGATTTAAATAATTGTTAATGTTTTGTAGAAGACTTTGAGAGTTACTTGGAAATAATTTCATTGATTATAATTTTACAGAATGAGCTAGCATATCATAATGCAATGCAAATGCAATAGTGTACGTATGGAAATGTCAATAGACTATGTGGTGAAATGTCTAAATTGAGGAGAGATAAAGAATGTCAAACTCTTCACACTCAAGAGCACATAGTGAGGAAACACGATTTTCAAAATTTCCTTTCTCTTGACAAGGACTTACTATTCGGGGTTTAGACCTAAAACCCTTATATGTAATTGTATATATATGTTTATCCAATTTTTATTTTTGAAGGAGATATTCGATAACCTCTCTATCATATTTTTTACATATCATGTTTAGGTGATCATGAATCCATTTCTTAACTTCATATTTTATGTGAAGCATAGTGATTTTGTGTGTCTTATGTTGTGCTATAGGATCACAACCTGTGGAGATGATGTACTTGGTTTATGATATGTTTGTGTTTAGAAAAAAGTACAGAATAAAACAATCCTTAGAGATGGGTTTGATGGGTACTGTACTAATTTCATCCCTCTCTCCCTCTTTTTTCTAATTCTATCATGTTTATACCTATAACCATCGGCATAAAGAGAGGTTGTACCAAGAAGGTTACCCATTCCATGTGGTTCAAATTGGAGGAAGATCAGGTCATCACTCTCCAAGAGTTTCATGATCTCTTATGTTGTTTTAGTAGATACCATTTCTATGGATATTGATTTAACGTTATCTATGTTTGCCACCTCAAATGTTTTTGGGTCAACAACTTCATCCTTTGGAAGGTTTGGGGTAGTCGAAACCAATTGGTTTGACGATGGCTATTTGTTTAACTGGTTGGTACAGAGATCTTATTTCGAATGGACTTCTCTTTTCTACTTAAGGTTCTCTAAGTGTATATCGAAGGGCTTAGGATCCCCTTGGGCGATGAATACCTTTCCCAAATGGAGGAATCTAACATCCTGGAATAAGGTAGAAGGAATAGCCTTCATTCGATGAATCAAATGTCTCCCAAGGATCATGGTATAATTTCCTACCTTGTAAATAATGTAAAAATCCATCAAGATGGTTTTTACCCCAAGGATGATAGGAATAACTATGGTTCCTATTGAAGTAGCCTTAAGACTATCATACCTTTGCAACGTGTTTCTTGTAGAGGAACAATTAATCTCTCCATATCCTAACTTCTATAAGAAAGAGAAAGGAACCACATTCATTACAGCCATGTCATCAATCATGGCTCTCTTATTGCAATTTTTATACACCAAGACTTGTAGATATAAAGTAGGATCACCTCTTTGGGATATTTCAGCACCAGATGACACCTTGTTTATATTGAAAACAAACCCAATATCCCTATCACTCTTTCCCGGAGGATATATGTCAAAGACTATATGAATTATTTGAGCACTGGGATGAGGTGTAACATGGATTAGATGACCAAGACCTAATACATAAAGAAATGCAGAGTGATATATAGGGGAGTTCTTCAGAAAATCTAGGAATGAGATGTGAGAGAAGGTCTTGTTCAAATATAATATTAAATCATAGGCTTCTATTGGTTTTGTGATTATAAGAACATCATCCTTTGAGAAGGAAAGAGTGGGTAGGTTTTATGGAAAGTATTCCTTCACCTGAGTTGTTGCATTAATTTTTGGTTTAACTTCTAGCTCGATTAATCCCATGATATTTGTATTGTCATTCAAACTGAGGTTGGGGAAACTCGAGAGTTTTTAGAAGTTGAAGCTTTGTTGTTTGCAATAGGAATGACCTTGTTTACATTCTGAGGATTCACCTTGAAATTTTTAGAATGCGTAGGGAGTGAATCCTAAAAGATGTTCACATTAGCATTTTGAGGAGCCATGTATCTTGTATAGTCAGACTATGGGTTTGTTTCTGGATTTTCTAAGAACATGTCTACAAAGATATGTCTTTTGGTTTGGGGAAGTATTTGTAGAAACTTGTTGTAATTGCAATATGTTTTATCATCATGACCTCAAACCTTATGGAAACCAAAATATAGGTTAGGATCATAATTTCATGGCCTTTGATAAGTGTCCTCTTATTGTTGATTATAAACTCGATTGTAGTTTTGAAATTGGTTTTTATAACTATGGTTTTTTTCCCCTTGGCCAAATTTTTGATGTTGGTTCGGGCCTTGGGGTTGGCTTTTCTTATAAGGGGGATGGTTCACATCAACCGTGTTGATCAAGTTAGAGTTTACATGATTTCCCGAGTTACCATTGGCATTACCATTATTTTTCTGGTTAGTGTTACCAATGTTCAACTTCCTAACCTAATCAATAACACCATCAATTATAACACAATGATTCTTGTTAAATACCTTAGGCTCTTGATTTTTTTAGAACTGTTGGGGTAATTACCTTGAGAAGGAGTGACTAGTCTCCCATTTGAGCCATAAGTATTCCAACCACTATCAAGTGTTACCTGGTCAATTCAAAGTGAAACTTCTAGTACTTATTCATAACTACAGAAAGGAAATTTATGGACTTCTTCCCTAGTCTCTTGATTCAAAAAATCAAGGAAGAGATCACAAGGTTCCATTTGATCCATATTCGGTGCACTTGTAGAAGATTAAATAACTTGATGCCACCTCTGAATGAAATGGGCAACAAACTTGTTTTGCCTCTTTCTAATATGTAGAAAATTCTTAATCCCTATTCATAGAAACTTGTTCATGTCAAATGCTCTCATGAATTCTAAAACAAGGAATGTATAAAGGCCTCTGGAATATGATATTACAAGTATAATGTCATTCCCTACAGAGTTTTTGGGAATATTTTAGCTACCATGACATCCCAAGGAATAAATTCCTTGATAGCAATAACATAATCCTTGATATGAGCATTTGAGTCTCCTTATCCCTTAAATTTAGGTAGATTGGGAAATGGGTGTGGAAGCATGACACCACGTATAATGAAATCAAGAGGTTCCTTTAAGAACTAAGCATAAGTAGCCATTTCATAGGATTCCACCATCGAAGATAGTTAATGATGAGGTGGAGGAGGAGGAGTCAAATAAGCTACAATATAAGAATTTCTTGGAATGTATGGAGCTCCTTGATATGGTGCATAAGGAGTAGAGATGACATTTGGTCCATCTGGGGGGGACTTTGAATACATATGTAATTAAGGTGGGATGATACTAGGATATGGACTAGAGGCCGTAAAACTAGGAAACATCACATTACTTGATAGAGTGACATTTAAGAATGCACTTTTGGCCATCCCTTACATAAGATAATCTTGAGAAGGATGAGGAACCATCACTAGTGTGTGAAATTAGTGAGAAGATCACTCTGATTCGTCTGAATCAGATATCCTTGTTGTACAGGATGTTGCATTAGTAGGAATGTATCCCTTGTTATCTATTGGATATCTCATGTTCTTCCCCACTACATGAATTAGTTATGATGGTTGGGTACTCTCTAGTTCTCTAATCCTCCCTATTAAATTAGAAATGACATCGTTTGGAAAGGATTGAGTCCCTTGTTGGGGTGCCTATGGAATAGGGTTTGACTGAGAAGGATCATGATATGTATTCCTCAAAAATAGGAATATTAGGATAGGTGCTTGACATCTCAAAGGATCTAACCTTCATTATATCCAAAGACTCATCTATTTGACAAAGAGAATTAGCTATTCGTCCAAATATGTCATCTTATGTTGATTACATGACAATGTGAGGTCTTGACAAGACTTTGTGATAAGAACCTATTCAATTTGTGATAACAACATGGTTTGCATTGGATTGACCGTATTGCATGTTTAATGGTTGATTAACTTCCTCCATCCTTACATAGCTAATGGGGTTTGAAGTGCAACTAGGGAAGGTTTGCACATTGTTTCTGTAATTGTCAACCCATCTAGAAAGGGAAGGGGATTTTTTTGCTTGAACATTGGTGTAATATCTATCAGAGTCAAATGGCCAACCAAAATCTATTCAAGAAATATTTTAGAAAGTATAAAATACCTATTAAAATAATGGAATAAATGGATAGGTTAGGTAATAACAATGAAAGAAAAGGAAATAAGCAGGAATTAATCCTTCACATTGGGATCACTAATTTGTACCAATGAAAATTGACACGCGACCTTCAATTGCACTCAATGCCTAAGGTCATTCCGAGGCAGTCGATGTGGAAATGTGGATGGTTAACTGTAGGAAAATCGGTGACTAAGATATGGAAGTGTGAATTCTAGGTAGTTGAATCAAAAAATGGGAGATTTAGTGGCTATGAATGGGTAACATAAATTCCCAATGGTTTGATTGAATGTAGGTGTTAAACTATGTTGAAGTTCCATTTTAACTAAAGAGAAACTAGCAATATAATCTACTATTGAATATGAAACTAATTAAACCAACCAAGTAAACTAAATTATAAAAAACACAAGACAAGAAATTGCTTCTATTCTAAACAATTAAACTACTTCTACACTAAAATTAAACAAGTAAATAACCCAGTGTAGTTATTCACCTGTGCAGAGTGTATCTAGGCTATTTTAATTGATGAAAACTTTTTTAAATCATGAATTCAAATCTAACTGCCACTTTTCCTCAGAAACAGGGGAAGAAATAAGAGCTTCTAAAAAAAAATTATTTCCTGTAACTTCCCATACAAGTAAATAATATTCCTATTGAGGATTTTCTATTGAATTGATTTAATGTGAGTATTGAATGATTAAAACTATGGAAATGATTCTCTACTCTATTTGATAATCATTCATATAATTCAGAAATAACAAATTTAAAGAAATGAAGGAAATAAAATAATAACTCCAAATTGTAATATCAAACTTATGGAAATAAAAGTGTGTCATACTTGGTCCCCTTATTTTATCTCTTCAGTCTCTCATGTCCACGTGAGTCTAGAGGTTGGGAATGCAGTTATAGCACTAGAGGGAAAGTGTTGGAAAAATGGAATCTTGAATTGGTAATTTGGGACAATGCAAGTGGAAGAAAGATAACACAATGGAACTACGATTAGATATATATTTTCTAGCTAGAGAGAAGGTAGCTTATCAATTACAAGAATACTTAAAATCATCTCCAGCCATTTTCTTGGAAACAAGCGATCAATTTATAGAAAGTTAGTTGTATAGTGCACAAGCACACTTGGCCGAAATGAGATGTCAAATCATCACATGAAGAGGAATTTAATTGTGAAATAAACAATCAAAAGTGAAAGATGAGTTAAGCATGAACAAATCAAGCCTAAATTTAGGAAATTTGACTGAGAAATGCATCCAAAAACTGAATTGGAGTTGAGTTACATGAGTAAAAACACGAGTGAAAATTTTGGAAAATACACACAGAACCACCACCCTACGTAGAGCATGAATTATAAGACCTCCGACCTACTTAGGGCAGTGGTTAAAAAATTGTCACCTAGGTAGGGTGGCAGTTTTAACACTAAAGGTCAAAACTAGCCTAAAATGAAGTGAAAAGCTAGGAAAATGCATGCAAAGGCTAAATATGGAAATCTAGGCTACAAATATAAGTTGTAAATAGGTTTAAGAGCTTAAACACCTTCTAAAAATATATGAATCATCATTGGGGACCTTTTGTAACCATTTTCTAATAATGTAGCTCGTGCAAATTTGGGTACGTACAGTACCCATGTGTAAAAAAAAATATTTTTATAAGAAGAAGAAGAGGACTAGAAAACCCAAATAATATGGGTGGTGCGTACGAATAGAGAAAAAGTGAAGGAAGTTAGCTTCAATTAACAGTTTTGTAAATATGTGTGTAACTTGATTTGAAGTGTGAAAGTACTACAAATCAAAGATGTTTGCATAGATCAACTCCTAAATGAAGTGCATGTGTACCTCATTGTGTTTCGTTTACTGATGCTGAAAAATATTTCAGAAAATTGAGATAGTAATTTGGTTATCACAATAGATGAGGGTATGCTACAAAATGTGAATCCCAAAATCTATTAGAATACCTTGTAACTAGATAACTTCTATGGTAGCAATGCATTCTCCCCTATATTCTTCCTCTATAGAAGATATAAATCATATTTTACTTCTTACTACACTAACAAAGAGGACCTGAACCAAGAGAAAATTTGTATCTAGAATTAGACTTACAATGGTCAAGATCACTAATCTAATAAGAATCTATAAATCTAACTAAATCAATCTATGTCTCTCCCAAGTAATAAATTCATTTGGTACGAGTGCTAAAAAATACTGAAAGATATGCTTTTCTACTTTCTAATGTAGCTCATGGGGATCTCGCATGAATATAATTACAATACTAATGAAGAGTGAAAGATACATCCTATTATGAGTTATGTAGATCAAGATCCTAACTAAATGGTGATAAAGGGTAACATAAATTAAGAAAGTGGATCAATCAGCAACAAACTTGAATCCAAAAAGCAAGGAGTAGGAGATGGCTTACAATCAAACATGTGAAATTTGGTTAGAAAATAAAGGGCATACTTAGGTTGAGGAATCATGATTCCTAAGTGATATTGGGTAATTTAAATCCCAAGGAAATAGTTAAGAAAACCCACATCAGTCATGGATAACTTGTTGGGTAATGCATTCTTCACATAATTAATGATCAAGGAAGAGTTATCTATAATTAGCAAGTCACTGATATAAAAAATAAGGATAAGTATGGAATCATCTTATCATAGAATGAAAAAACTTGTGTCAAAGTGAGACCTATTTAGCTCTAATGTAATAATAAAGGCTTCCATCTTGGCATACCAATCCTAAGAATATTTTTTAAGGCCATAAATAAAATTCATTAGTTTACAAATGAGGGAGGAATTGTTAATAAAATCTGGAAGTTATTCCAAATATATTTCTTCCTCTATGTCCCCATGGAGGAAGGCACTCTTAATGTCCATTTGATGGAATTATCATCTATTACTAGCAACGAGAGTGAGGGTAAGTTGAATATAAGTCATCTTTGCAATGGGATAAAAGGTCTTTTAATAGTCAACCCCAGTAACCTGGGAGAAACCCTTAGCTATGAGTCATGCTTTATACTTTTTGAAATTCCCATCAGCACCATACACTTTTCTATATACCCACTTACATCAAACAATTTTTCTTCCCTTAGCAAGAGGGGTGAGATCCCAAGTATCATTCTTCATGAGAGAGGAATAATCCTCATCCATGGTATAATCCTTCTCAGGAATCCCAGTAGCCTCTTGAAAATATTGAGGTTTGGAAGTGGAGATGAAGAATGTGTGGGGTCCAATGAAATATAAATTATTTCTTCTCTCATATGAAGGATTCCCTATCCAATCTCCATCACTCTACATGGTATTCCTATCAAAAAGAGGACCAGGAGAATATTAAAGCTTAGGATATATAAAATATTCACTTGAGTGAGAGGGGAAATAGTACTCATCATCACTACTATAAAAATTAATAGATTCCAAAGTAAGAGGAACAGGAGAATTATGATTGGGATTCTTAACATAATCATCTTCAGAGGAGATTGAATTAGACTCAAAGCGAGTAAAAATGACCTCAGTAGGTGGAGAAGTGGAAGTATAAGATGGCTCATCAAATTCACACTTATCTTAATATAAATATGATGAGTGGTGGGGTTCAATAATATATATCCCTTCATGCCATCAGGATACACGATAAAGATACAAGGTTTGTATTTTGGCTCCAAGGCCCTACATTTATTTTTTATAGTTCAATCCATAAACATTAATTTGAAGACACGAAAGTGCTCAACATCAGGTTTTCATCCATACCAAGCCTCAAAGAGTTTCATACATTTTACTAATCTGTGCGGAATGTGGTTTTGAGTATAACAAGCATGATTCAAAAATTATTCCCAATAATGTGGAGGAAAGGATTTAGAATGAATCATGAAAGTGGTCATCTTCTTAAGTGTTATATTTTCCCTATTTTAAAATCCATTTTGAAAATGGATGTAAGAAACTATATGATGCAAACCAATCCATTTGTAGGTACAAAAATAATCAAACCTATTTCTTGCATACTCACCTCTATTACTAGTTTGAAAAACCTTGATAGACCTTTCTTCTTTTTTCTTAGCAATAGCCTTGACCTCTTGAAAGTGATCAAAAAATTTATATTTATGTTTGAGAAAGTAAACCAACATATAACATGAAAATTCACCAATGAAGGTAAGTATATAAATATATCTAGTGAATGAAGGAGATGGAAAGGGGAAAAAAATTCACTATGAGCAAGATCTAAGGGATGAAAATATCTCTAGGCTTTTCCCTTTCTAAATATTTCTTTGGGGTGCTTCCCAAGGGCACAACCCTCAGAAAATTTTACTGAAGGAAACCCATTGAGAATATCATGTTGGATCAATTGTTCAAGGTAATGATAGTTTAAATGGACAAAATTCTCATGCCATATATAACCAACATCATCAACATGAGTAAGGTAGCATGTGAAGAATCAAACATAAAGTGGGAAAAGGTGTATAAATGATATTATGATCTTCCTTTCCCTCAGCCATTGTAGTCTCATTGTGAATCTCTCTAATGATCACCAAGTTAGGATTAAATTCCAATCAAATTCCTTCACTAATATTAGTTATTTGGTAAATATATAGGATATTGGTAGAAATATCAAGAATACTTATAACATTGTTAAAGGTCTCACCATCTACTTCTCTGGATCCACTACCAAAAACCAATACAAAAGTTTCATCACCCAAAGTTATTTGGGACTTACCACATGATTCAATGTTTTAAAATCAACATGTGAAGAACCCATGTGGTGTAAGGAACCTGAATCAATGACCCACATCAATGAAATATAAACTCTAGCTATAAGGGAATTTACCCTATTCTTCTTAAATTTGGATTCCTTTACTTTGAAAGACTCAAGTTTTAGAGAATTTTTCTTAATAGACTTAGGAATACCTATATTATTTTTTTCAAGTAAATGAGAAAGGTGGTTAATTTTTTTTCTCATGTGTTGATTCTCTTCATGTTCTGACTTCTTGCAATAGGAAAAATTACACTTTTCCTTCTTCACTTTAGGATTAGAAGTATAAGAATTCATGCTAGGATTGGTTTGGGTGGTCTTATCTTCTTTTGTAGGTTGGTACTTTCTCTATTTTTAATTCTCATTTCCTTTACCAGTACTTACTACTAGGTCATGTGACTTAGATTTGATTAGTCCCATTTGAATTAACTTTTCATGTTCTTGAATGAGTTGGGATGAAAATATGTCAAATAAGGGAATATTCCAAGGATTCCCTAAATATTATTTAGTGGCGTGAAAGATAGAAAATAATACAAAGAATTTGGGGCCAAACTTAGAGAGAATGGATGAGATTAGTTGGGTATCCTTTTTTTCAACTACAAATTATTTCAACAATAGTCCAGTGTGAACAAATTTTTAGAAGAAGGCCTGTAGGTTATCAAATTTACCAAGAGTTAATCCTAGAATTTTTTCCTCTAACTCATGGGATCTCATGTCATCTTGTTTTCTAAATATATCGTTAATATTTTCCAAGATTCATCAGGTGTTATGGAAGACTCAATGGGAAATAACAGGTTGGTAGAAATAGACATACAAAAAATATGTACTTTATCACATCAATTGAACCACTTATATTTTTTAGGTTATGTGGTTGGTTCTTTATCTACTCCCATAGTGATGCAGTATAACCCTTTACTCCGTAGTGTTATTATCATCTTAGATCTCCATTCAAAGAAGTTAAATGGTGTGATAAAAGGAAAAAAACTAACATCCATCATGAGGAGAGAGAAAAAAAATGCAGAAGAAAGATAAATGCACACACACCTTAGAACAATATTTTCACTCCTTTT
The DNA here is from genome assembly GCA_019776745.2 of Taxus chinensis. Classification (NCBI taxonomy): domain Eukaryota; kingdom Viridiplantae; phylum Streptophyta; class Pinopsida; order Cupressales; family Taxaceae; genus Taxus; species Taxus chinensis. The sequence goes on along the minus strand of CM034154.1, from coordinate 375,870,447 downwards.
TGTGGAACTTTATAGTTGAGTGTGTTGATTACAATCATGTGTGTTTATGAAACATGAAATAATTAACCACTCACCTTAGAATTGGCATAAAAATGCACAAGTGTGGATACCAAAATGAGTTTCAAGTGTTCTTATCGAATCAAACCTGTAATAAGCACAAAAAAGGTGAAAATAAACAAGAAGGGAAAAAACTACGGCATGTGTGAGAAAAGGTGTCTCACATTGATTTAGAGCTCCCTTTACACAAGGTTGTGGCAGACACGCTCACTAACCCACAAGTAATAATAAGAGCTTTAAAAAATGCAAAATGATTCCCGAAAGATCCAATAACCAATCAGAACAAAAAAGGCATCCAAAAATGACTATTACCTTCACAAACACACGTTAGAAAAAAGAAGCTCAGTAATATTAAATTTTAATATTTTTCCTAATTCTTTGATTTATTCTAAAATGATTAAAAACAATAAGGTTCAAAAAATAAAATTACCACTTGTAATTAAATGACTTAATTAAAAACTTTTCCCCTCAAATAAAATTTATACTATAGTTTTAATAAAAGGAGATACATTTAAAAATTATAAAATAAGGTTAAAATATAAAAAATCTCTATCAATTAAAAGTTATGGGTTTAGTTTAAATTAAGGAGGGAAGAAGTTTTAAAAATAAAAAATTATGGTTAATGGTTAAATCAAATGCCCAATGGTAAGCAAAGGGCTCGAGGAAAGTCGAAACATATGAAAAAAAATGGGTTTGCAGAGTAGAGATGGTTTCAAGAGTGAGGAAGGTGGGTTTAACATGCAGACACATTCATGAAGGGAGATATTGAGCTAGGGTAATCGATCCACAATTGAACCATACATGACGAAACAAGGATGTAAGGAAAAGAAAGGGACCAAGATACTTGGTGAGAAGGGAGGCCTAAGATGTAGGAAAGGTAGGGGATGAGCTACTAGATGGCTCAAGATCAAGAAGAGGAAATAAATATCGACAGTAAAGAAAGCTTCAAAGAAATGGACACCTTGGTGAGACAACATGTTAGGTAAAGTTGATCTCAGGGAGATTTATATAGGAGAACCACAAGGGGTCAAGTTTATTGAGATGAGATCTTAGGTGAACCGATCTTCGAGAGGCTTGGGCTCAAGTGGGAGCATAGAGAACAACAGGGTGAGGAGAGACTGAGCTCAAGGAGGCTTAACCAAGCTAGCTAATGAGCTTGAAGATCTTGAGAGTTAGGACTGAGATGGAAAGGGAAATATAAAGGAGCCCAATGAACCAAATGGACAAGATTAGAGGAAAATTAGGAGAGAAGGGTCTGATGACAAACCAAAGATCCTTAAATAAATCCAAATGGAGATAAAAAACCAAACTCAAAACCAAGAAAATAAATACCTAAAAATCTAGGTTTCTACCAAAGTTAGCTGTGGATAGCCAATTTTAGTTGGAAAAAACCTAATTGCACAAACACCAAGGAAATACCAAAAAAATAGAAAATCTAAAAAAGTATTATCTCAGATTAGTACCAAAAATGCACAAAATAATAATGGATTAATAAAAATCACACAAGAAGATAAAAAATCATGAAACTGAAAGTAATTAGTAATGAACCAATACAAGTAACATGTTTACAAAAATAAAAATCTTTGATACCATGCGAGAGTGAACCAAAAGGATCAATGGAACCTATGCACGTCAAAGTTGTTGCACTCTAAGGGAAATGAGAAAATAATCTAAGTAACCAACAAGAAAATTAACCACAAGAAATTTTCCATGAAACATGGAAGTGTTTATCATCATATTCAAGAAGAATTTGAATAGGCTACCATAATTTTGAGGCCTAGTAATGAGTCCTACTTAATTAATTAATCTAATGATTTTGACAAGACAATTTCTTATTTCTTGAGAGATAAGAACTGTGGGAATTTATGGAAGGATTTTACAATTACCTTGCATATCGAAAATAATATTAAGGAAAATGGAAAATAACCTAAGAGGGAGGAAGTAAAATTTATTAATCCTAATAGACCTCAGTCAAACAAGGAAGTGGATCTGGAGGAGGTTGTGAAAACTTTGGCTGGAGTAGTTAAATAAATATCCTATAAGTTGGCTAGAGAAGAAAAGGGAATATTACAGAGTTCTTGAGGTCAGCATAAACCACAGGGCCAAGATAGATTTGGAAATAATATTAGGAGTGATGCCATAATAAATGAAGAAGGAAAGGGACCCATGGGATTAGGAAATAAATAGCAAAAACCTAGAGAAAACAGACATATCCACGATCCTTTGACTGCTAGAGTTTCCATGGTGGAAGAAAATCATGATATTGAATGGTTTGATAGATTTTTCTTGCCACATTCCCCTTGTGAACCTATTGAGTAATTTGAGGACCCAAATGATGATGAAGCTTATGGTGATGTATGCATGATGGAAAGCCCTAAAAATCCACAACAAAGAGATGCCTCAATTGAGTTGATAAGTGTCATGAATATAAAAAGTTTCTAGGATTGCGTTATGTTAGTACCCAGATTTAATCTCCTTCAAAACTTGAGCAGCATCATGGATTTTACAAGACAATCAGAGGTAAATAAATGATTTATATATCATTTTATATCTCGGGAAGAAATTTATCTGACTTATTAGCACTCAGGCTTTGAAGAAGTGGGTAGCACCTTGAAAGGATTTGATCTTATCATCACTATTTTAGGTTGTGCCTCTCAACCAAGGTAAGAGAACCTATATTGTAGCCTTTTTTTTAAGGGGGGAAATATGTCCTTGTATTATGCATATTATATGGATATGGCCTTGAGAAAACATGATCAATTTCCCATTATTCAAACTCAACAGAGCTGCCACTACTAAATGATGGAAATGCTTTCAAGATAAAGTTGAGGCTACAAGAGACATGGTGTGATCCTGACTACTTTGTGCATTTTTGTAAATAAATTATATTCTCTTGTTGACACACAATGTAACACAGGGGTAGTATAGGTGGGATTAGGTGATTTTAAATGAATTTTGGGGTGGGAGATTTTTAGACAAGACTAACCAGAATTTGTCAACTTCTTTGAGGACTTTTGCAAAACTTGAAAAAAAAACCCAAACAATAGAATGCTTCAAAGAGATTAACATATTCCTTCATCTAGGATATGTGTACCAAATGGAAGCCTAGATCTGCACTCTTCCACATAATCTTTGATGGTCTATCACAAAAGCTTGAGTTAGATGAATCAATTAAGGATTTAGAAATTTCTATTTTATACCTAAGGTGCACCCATAGGTTTACAAAAAATATCTATATCAAGGAATGTAGAGTGAATTTAAATTTTTTTATCCCTTTATCAGATGAAATCTCTTCTGATCTTGGGATTGCAAATACCACTAAGCTATCACAAGAATGAGACCTGCATGATGAAAGAAACTCTAAACACCAGATTACAATAGGAGCAAGAAACACAAATTGAAAGCATTCTGAAATATAAGCGTATGCAAATTTTTCCCACAGACAACACAAAATAATCCAGAAATGACAAAAATTATCAGCAAGGGAATGTTACAAGAACAATCTCAAAACTTGTTAGTGGCTATACATCTGCAACCAACCTAACATGATATAAATTTTATGTAAAAAGGAATTAAAATGTTTCTCAGGTGGTTTATCAGAGAATGGGCTTCTTCCCATATTTTCCTGTGAAAATTCTAAGTTTCTCCCCAACCTTTTGCATGAAAAATTCATGTAATATATAAATTTCACTCACTCACTCACTTTTCCCAACAAATCTTCCCTCTAAAAGTGTAATATTCGAAGCACCTTTACTTTGCAATATTTCTAGAAAATGACATTTAACAAACTCACAAACAATTGCCAGTTGTTCTTTCAAAAGGTGAATCATTACAAAATTTTCATCATTCTTTAAAGTGGAAGCACGTTTTTCATTTCCCACACATGTAGATCCCTTTCATTTCATCATTTCAACTTTTCCCTTCCCAATTTTTTCTTTGCAATTTTGGATATGGTAATTCACATTTTTCACAAACCAAAGTAAAAATTCATTTGAAAAATTCCTTGGATTCACAAATTGAACCCTCAAATTGATTAATTCAGACCTAACAGACCAAAACAACATGAATTGGCAAAAAATTCAATGAAGATTGATGCAAAAAATGCATCTCTAAAATTCTTGGAGCTCGAATGGTGGCCAAATTGGTGAAATGCATAGCTACCATCAATTTGTTCCTTAAATTCAAATTTGAGCCCTCCACATGGCAGATTTGGGTAAAAACGGGCCTCGAGACATCTTTTTACCTTTTTACTACTTTTGGAAAATTTGCACAATTTCTTGATTTCCTCTGCTGCTCTGTCAATGAGATTTGGTCCTGACACGTGGTGCAATATGACTAGATATGAAGTCAGGGCTCAATTTTACACATTTTGCATCTTTATGGAAAAAAGGGAAAAAAATCATTTTTTCTCCGTGGCTCCACCCTTCCGCTTTAAGTTTCTAAAGTGGTTCCCAGTGAACCCTGGGTCCCTTTATGCCTTTAACTCCCTTTTCCATCAAAGGGAAATTTTTTTACTTTTCCTCCACCAGCCCACACCACTGCTATTGACTTCTCAGATGAATTTTACCTTTTACCCTTGGGCTTGTGGGTTAGTTTGATACTTTGAGTCATTTGAATACAAGAGGAAAAATTTCTAAGTTGCCCCTGATGGTCTGCCTCCCTGCCTCTTTGACTTTTCAAACTTCCACATGTCACCACGGTGCACCTTGAGGTGGTCCCAAAAATTTGATACCTTGAACGAACAAATGCTCACCACATGCCCTGTTCCGGCGAGATTTTTCTGAATGCTTGAAACCTAGCAGAAGGCACAACGTGTCATGCTCCGAGGCAGTCTCCTTTTGGCCATTAAAAATTCTAAGTAAAATGCAAAGAAAGCAGAGGCCTCCATGTGTCCCCATCTCACCAAGCCTCCACGTGTCCTCTCGGTGCTACTTCAAAGCAAGACCAAAAATTTGATTCTCAAACGAGCGAAATTCACGCACATGGACATATTTCTCAGTTGAGGCTTTTTATAGAATTTTTGAAGTATTTAGCTAAGTCGCATCCAACCAAAAGGTACCACATCCACTGTAGATGCAAGGATGCAAATTTGACTGGGAGAAAATTCCCGTCAAACCGTAAAATATTAAAACACGAGCAATTGATCCTAAAATTGAAGTTCTCTTTAATGATAGAGAGTTTAGACTGTTGCAAGGCTCAAACATGATCCTTAGGGACACATCAACTCATTCTTCTTCAAGTATTTCAAGGTAGGATGTCAAGAACACAAATTATGACTGTGGCAATAGAGGGAATGAGAAAACATGAGTTTTTGAAAGGAAAGAGCCTAGGGAACTCAAAATACATATCTTTCCAGAGGAACAAAGAAACTAGGAGACAAATATGGACCCATACATGATCTTTGACCTAGGGGTAGACTAAAAATGGCAACAAAGACCAGCCAAGCACAACATGGGAAAGGGCACAAATGGGGTGGTATAATTTTGAGCACCAACATAGGCTCTGACTCGGGGATGGGCACTCCTTGCGAGTGCCACACGAACAAAAGTAAACCAATTTCCAAAATATCCATTGGGAAAATGGAGTCATAAGCCAAAAAACCCAAAAAAAGTTGATAAACCACCAAAATGGATGTCACACACAAATGCAAACCACAAACCGACCAAAACAACAAAAAACATAGCAAAATACAAAAAAATTGTACACTATAAAAGTGATATGCAAACCTCAGTTTTGGGGATCAATCCAAAAAATGCTTCAAATGTCTTCCATTAACAGGTAGCTCAAACAATTCCCCATCCAGGTCCTTGAGGAAAAGGGTATTCTCACCAATTCTTATGTCAATGGAATATGAACCCATCCACAAAGCATCAAATTTACCATGTTTGCCCTTATCTTCATGCCTGTTATCCCACAATAGCACAAGATCTCCAATACTGAAAGCTCTTGGGGTTATCTTCTTATCAAACAACTTCTTCATCCTCTCTCTGAATTTTACATGCCTCTGATGGGATGCTCTTCTTACTTCATCAAGATTGACAATATGATTAATCCTTGCTTTATATGGACTAATTTCTTGGTCTTCAAGTTGTTGAAAAAACTAAAATGAAGACAATTGTAGATGTAAGGGAAGTAGAGCTTGTGTTCCATATACCAATTCAAATGGGATTTTACCAGTAGCTCTTTTGGCAGTGATCATGTCATCCCAAACAGAAAATTTTAGTTGCTCACCCCACTTCTTCTTGTTCAATTCCAAAGTCCTTTTAATGATCTTCAACAAGTTTTTATTGCTAGACTCATCCTGTCTATTTCCTTATGGATTGTAGTTAGAAGCATATGTCAACTTTATCCCATACTCTTTGCACATTACCACTAAAGTTACAGCCCTAAAACTCATGGCATTATCAGCAATAATCTTGACTGGCACTCTAAAATGGCACTTATTTGGATTGAGTGAAATGACATATTCTCTACATCTTATTAGCATTCTTTCCAAATGTTGCAAGCGGTCAATTATTTTTCTAGAAAAAATAGTAATATCATCTTGATAAACAACAATAAAATCATTGATATAGCTAGTAAAAGCAATGTCCATGGCCCTTTGAAAAGTAGCTCCAGCATTCATTTAAACCAAAGGGCATCTTGATAAAATAATATGTTCCCCACGGAGTAGTACAGGTAGTTTTAATCCTCTCTAATTCTTTGATAACAACTTGGTTATAACCGGAGAAACCATCCAAAGTAGAAAGCATTTCAGAACTAGTCACTAATTGCAGCATGTTTTCCATGTTTGGTAGAGGATAGTTGTCTTTCATTGATGCTCTATTTAGATTTCTGAAATCCACAAAAAGTTTGATATCTCCATTTTTCTTTCTGACCAGCACCAAGTTTGCAACCCAAGAAGAATACCTTGTGGGTTGAATGATTCCTCCATCTCTCAACTTTTTCAGTTCCTCTTGCATTTTGAGATAAAGTAGTGGGTTAATTGGAATTTACTTTTATCTAAATGGTTTTGCATCTTTCTCAAGAGGGATTTCATGTTGGAACAAGTCTTATCTATATGCTTTCAGCTCGAAATAAGACCAAGCCAAATAGTCCTGATATTGTTTCAACAATTAGATATAGGACTGTTTTTATTCCTTGTTTAAACCACTCCCTAACCAAATATTCCTTGGTTTCTCATTTGTTCCCAAGTCATGCTCTTCAAAATATCTAGATGTAAACATGTTTCTATTGATTATACAATCAACATTGTTAAAATTTGACTCAAGAGAAACCATCCCTCTAGGGATGGTGTTAGTCTTCAATTGAATGATATCCCTACCAAAGAAGATTTCTTTTCCATAAACATTACATACCAATGGTTCCAAATCAATATGCTGATCCAAAATTTCACCTTGGTTCTACAAAAACCTCTGAACTTGAGCATCATCATCAAATACTTGCCAATGCTTGTTGTTATCAGGGACTGTAGACCTAGTGAGTATTTCAACATCATATTCACAATATGGAGAAATGGTAAAATTGTAAAATCTTAACCCCAACAATGCTATCCTATCTACAATCATATTTGAAATTCTATCGTGATGAAATTTTTTGAAGGAATCAAACATCTCAATTAGATCCCAAATTGCGTGTATGTATTTTTTCATTTGCTAATTTTTTGTTGCATACAATTTTCTAACTTGTTTGACAACCAAATTAGAATCTCCCTTTACAATGACATCCTTTACGCCATACTTCCAAGTAATCCTTAGCCCTAACAATAATGCCTCATACTCAGCTATGTTATTGGTGCATTCAAAGTTAAGTTTGAAAGAAAAAACAAATTCCTCTTTGCTTGGAGAGATCAAAACAACACCAACACCATTGCAAAATTTGGAGCAAGCTTCATCAAATAAAAAATTCCATGGAGAGCCTAATTCTTCAAGACACTTAGATTGATCCATCTTGTGCTCCTTACCATCAGAAAACCCAATAAAATTATCATCAACATCAACAAATAATACTTCATAAGAAGCATTGTTTGGATCCTCAATTAGATGTAACATCTTTTTCTATCCTTATAATTTTACAAGGCTACCTTCAATGGAAATGGTGGAAAAAGAAATATCCAGTTAGACACTCCCTCCAACACTTGCAGCCCACTTTATTGACAATAACATACCCCATTTGTTAGGGCAATCAACAATTACAACATCAAGTTTCAAATTCTTACCCGAATAGGGTACAAGTTGCACCACCAAACCTTTGAAAAATTTAACAACTGGCATTTCCTTGGAATCCATGGCAGTACACTTGCCATACGTTGTTGTTACTTTTATATCTAACTCATTCATAACTTCTAAAGGCATGAAATTACATGATGCCCTAGAGTCAAACATACAATTATGTAGCAACCTATCCTTGATGATCAAAGTTGTGAAGAAAGGGTCAACACTCAACTGAGATTCAACCAAGGATGTTCCGAAATATACCTCCAGTGGTTCACCAAATTCTTCCAATGCTGATGTCTTTCCTACCTCTGCAATAAAAAGTGGAACTTCTACAACATTCACATTCCTTTTCATGGTAGCCTTCTCTTCCTTCAATCCCAAATACTCAAGTGATCTCTTCTTATGCTCAGCGATTCTAAGCAGCTCAAAAATTGGAACACTAACCTTGATTTGGCTCAAAACTTGAGTGATGTCATAGGGAATGTTTTTAGGAAAAACAAAAGTGGAAGGAGGGATAGAACTTTCATCAGATGGCACTAGGTTTTTAACAATTTGAGCATGGTGTGAAGCATAAATTTTTCTTGGGACAACAAGGCTCTTAGCAAATGTTTATTTCTTAGGAATCTCTTTTAGGATATTAGAAAGCAATGAGGTTTTATTTTTTACCTAAGGCCCAGCTCTCCTGATATCCTTACTTCTTGTGTTATACTCCTTTTCTTGGGCCACCACATCATTCATAAGCAGCTGCCTGTCCTCTTTCGAGGGTATACCTCCATCATAATTCTTGATCATCAATGCCCTCAAGTATTAAAAATCATTATTGGGAAGCTCAAAGGCTTGTATATTATCAATTTATAAAACATGAGAAGGAGGAAAAAGATGTACCCATTGGATGCAATCCCAAAAGATAGCAGCAGTTCTTGTACTTATCACTTCAGTCGATGTTTCTCCTTGACATGAGTTTGTAGGGAAGTCCATCATGTAAGCATCATCATCCGTATTACAATCATCAACTTCCTCTTCAATTTACTGATCTGTTCCACATGGAGGATGGGGTAATAAACATCTGTCACACTAGTCAACATGATTTTCATCATCAACAACATCCACTCTAGCATTTAACGGATCAGGCACTACCTTACTTTCCTTGGCCTGAGATTTCCTATTTCCAAATCCAATAGGCCCTTTACCTTTGTCATAAAATATTTTCTCATTCCTATGGTGATTTACGAATCTATCTTGTGCTTGCTTCCTAGGCTAGCCTTGTGAAGTTTGTCCGATTCCCTTCTCAACTCTTTCCAACTTGTAGGAAATCTCTTTGACAACCCCTACCAAATTTTTCACCACCTCCTCCAAGTCTACACTCTTGCTTGCTTGAGGCTTCTCAGGGTTTACCAATTTAACTCCCTCTCTCTTAGGAGGTTTCCCAAAAGCCTTGATATTGTTCTCAATTTTAAGTTCCATGGTGAAGTCCTACCTTAAATTGCCAGGGTTTTTGTCCCTCAAGTAATATGTAGCATTTTTATCAAATACATCAGAATATTTTATCAAACAAGATTCATCACATGGTCTAAAATTTACCAGAATTCTCCTTAAAATTTTATTGAACCTTGTGTTGAATTCATGAACCGATTCATTTGTGTTCTTCTTGATATTCTCAAACTCTGATAAAAGGAACCTAGGATCAGTCTTTTCACCATATTGTAGCCTAAATGCATTTATCATTTCAGCCCATGAATCAATAGAATTATCTGGCAAGGCCTTACACTAATCCCTAACATCCTCCTCTAAAGTGTGGAAAAATAATTTAATGTACACATCCTCAAATCCAATTTCAAAATCCTCCATCATATTAATAAAGAGTTTCAAATGCTGATCACCTGTTGTGACATTATTCCCTTGGAACTTTTTCAATCTACTTCTGAGATCCTAGGGCACAACATTAGGATAACCAGCCGTTCCCCTCAAATTTATTGGTCCAAAGGTGTTGACCACAAATGGAGGCCTACGTGGAGGCTGAGCCATGTTTTTTGGTGGAGGTGATCTTGGGGGTGACACAACCTGATGAGGAGTGTGAGGTATTTGAGACTCAAGAATGTGGTTCAAAAGATTGGTATTCTCTAGGTGTTGATTTTCTTGGAAATTTTTATTAGAATTGAAACACATAGGTGTAGATTGAAGAAGGAAATCACTAGGTACAACAGAAGGACCTTCACTAGTTGAAGTAAAAAAAATTATGAGAAGATTTTCTGAATAAGATTCATTAGAAGAAGAGTGATAATCCTCTATCAAAGGCTGATCTCTCTCACCAATGGATATACCTTTGCTTAATGTCTAACCTTCAACAACCTTCCAAACTTTTATTTCCTCTAAAATTGTCTTTCCCAATTGTTGAAATAATTTTCTACTTGGGTCTCTCCTAAAGAAAGATCTTCTTCCTTCCAGGTTTGCATATTTTATGTGAAAAACTTCACTTAATGTATGATAAGGTACTGGTATTTATCAAAAATATAATAGCAAGGAGTAGCCACTAAGGAATTTCACCCTAGTTTGTACAAATACACTATGAATATCTATCAAATGACTACAAATATCAGTGTTACGCAAAGATTTAATAGATCTGGTCTTCTTTTATTCAATTTTTCAACTATGGTGCAAAGTTTGAAACAAAAAATTGGAGACACTTGAAAATATTAAGCTCAAAACTATACTCTTCATTCCAGCCTTATAAATCTGACTAGAAAATGATGCTCAACAATCTAGTTGCACATAAATCACATTAAACGTATTACTAGGGCTTTTAAATACTAAAATGCTCCTCAGCAATGGTGCCAGAATCATGTTGGTACCCATATTTAATCTCCTTCACAACATGAGAAACTTCATGGATTTTACAAGACACTTAGAAGAAGATAAATGATTTATATGTCATTTTGTAGCCGGGAAAGCAATTTATTTGACTTATTAGCACTCGGGATTTGAAGAAGTGGGTAATACCTTGAAAGGATTTTATCTTATCCTCACTATTTTAGGTTATGCCTCTCAACCAAGGTAAGAGAAATTGTATTGTAGCCTCTGTTTTGTGAAGGGGGTGACGATGTCCTTATATTATGCAGATTATATGGATATGGCCTTAAGAAAACATGATCAATTTCCCATAATTCAAAGTCAACAGAATTGTCACTACTAAATGAAGAAAATGCTTTCAAGACAAGGTTGAGGCTACTAGAGACATGGTGTGATCTTGACTACTTTGTGCATTTTTGTAAATGGAATATATTCTCTTGTTGACACACAATGTAACACAGGGGTAGTATAGGTTGGATTAGGTGATTTTAAATGAATTTTGGGGTGGGATATTTTTAGACAAGACTAACCAAAATTTTCCAACTTCTTTGAGGACCTTTGTAAAACTTGAAAAAACAAAACCCAAACAATAGAATGATTCAAATAGGTTAAGGTATTCCTTCAACCAGGATATGTGCACCAAATGAAATCCCAGATCTGCAATCTTCCACACAATATCTAATGGTCTATCACAAAATCTTGAGTTAGATGAATCAGTTAAGCATTTAGAAATGTCTATTTTATCATACCTAAGGTGAACCCATAGGTTTACAAACAATATTTATATCAAGGAAGATGGTGAGTTTAAATTTGTTTATCCCTTTATCAGATGAAATATCTTCTGATCTTGGGATTGTAAATACCACTAAGCTATCACAAGAATGAGACATACATGATGAAAGAAACTATAAACACCATATTTCAATAGGAGCAAGAAACACAAATTGAAAGCATTATGAAATATAAGCGTATGCAAATTTTTCCCAGAGATAACACAAAATAATCTAGAAATGACCAAAATTATTAGTAGGGGAATGTTTACAAGAACAATCTCAGAGCTTGTTAGTGGCTATACATCTGTAACCAACCTAACATGATACAAATTTGATGTAAAAAGGAATTAAAATGGTTCTCAGGTGGTTTCTCAGAGAATGGGCTTCTTCCCAGATTTTCTCGTGAAAATTCTAAGTTTCTCCCCGACATTTTGCATGACAAATTTATGTAATATATAACTTTCACTCACTCACTCACTTTTCACCTCAAATATTCCCTCCAAAAGTGGAATATTTCAAGCACCTTTGCTTTACAATATTATGAAAAATGACATTTAAAAAAGTCACAAAAAGTTTCCAGTTGTTCTTTTAAAAGGTGAATCATTACAAAACTTTCATCATTCTTCAAATTGGAAGCACTCTTTTCATTTCTCATGTGTGTAGATCCCTTTCATTTGATCATTTCAAAATTTCCCTTCCCAATTTTTACTCTATAAATTTGGATCTGGTAATTCACGTTTTCCACAAACCAGAGTAAAAATTCATTTGAAAAATGCCTTGGATTCACAAATTGAACCCCCAAATTGATTAATTTAAACCCAGCTGGCAAAAACGATACGAATTGGCAAAAAATTCAATGAAGATAGATGCAAAAAATGCATCTCCAAAATTCCTAGAGCTTGAATGGTGGCCAAATTGGTGAAATGCATAGTTATCATTGATCTATTCCTTAACTTCAAATTTGAGCCCTCCACATGGCTGATCCAGGTAATAATGGGCCTTGGGATTTCTTTTTAACTTTTTACTGCTTTTGGAAAGTTTGTACAATTTCTTGATTTCCTTCGCCACTCTACCAATAAGATTTGGTCCTGACACGTGGCACAATATGACTAGATACTATGTCATGGCTCAATTTTACACATTTTGCATCTTTCTGGAAAAAACTAAAAAAAATCAATTTTTCTCCGCGGCTCCATCCTTCCGCTTCAATTTTCTAAAGTGGGTCCCAGTGGAAGCTCGGGTCCCTTTATGCCTTTAACGCCCTTTTCCCTCAAAGGGAAATTTTTTCACTTTTTCTCCACCAGCCCACACCTCTGCTATTAACTTCTCAGATGAATTTTGACCTTTTGGCCTCGGGCTTGCAGGTTAGTTTGATATTTTGAGTCATTTGAATACAAGAAAAAATTCCAAGTTGCCCCCGATGGTCCACCTCCCCGCCTCTTTGAATTTTCAAACTACCACATGTCACCATGACACACCTTGAGGTGGTCCCAAAAATTTGATACCTTGAATGAATGCAAGCTCGCCACATGTCCTGTTCCGGCAAGATTTGTCTGAATGCTTGAAACCTAGTGGAAGGTGCCATGTGTAATGCTCTGAGGCAGTCTCCTTTTGGTCGATGAAAAGTATAAGTAAAATGTAAAGCAAGTGGAGACCTCCACATGTCCCCATCTCACCTAGCCTCCACGTGTACTCTCGGTGCTACTTCAAAGCCAGATTAAAAATTTGATTCTCAAATGAGCACCGTTAACCCATGTGGACATATTTTTGAGTTGAGGCTTTTTTATAGAATTTTTGAAGTATTTATCTAAGTTGCATCTAACCAAAAGGTATCACATCCTCTGTAGATGCAAGGATGTAAATTTTACTGGGAGAAAATGCCCGTCAAACCATTAAATATAGAAACATGAGCATTTGAGCCTGAAAATGAAGTTCTCTTCAATGAAAGAGAGTTTAAACTATTGCAAGGCTCAAACATGATCCCTAGGGACACATCAACTCATTCTTCTTCAAGTATTTCAAGTCAAAATGTCAAGAACACAAATTCCAACTGTGGCAATAGAGGGAACATGAAAATGTGACTTTTTGAAAGGACAGAGCCCAGGGAACTCAAAATACAGACCTTTCCAGAGGAACAAAGAAACTAGGAGACAAATATGGACCCATACATGATCTTTGACCCAGGGGAAAACTAAAAATGGCAACAAAGACCATCCAAGCACAACATGGGGAAGGATAAAATGACAGAGGCCATCAATCGATAAATTTACAAGGGCACAAATGGGGTGAGACAATTTCAAGCACCAACACATTCATTGGGTATTGCCTCTTCCTCCTAATAAGGATATTGAAGCTGGTATAGTCCAAGCATTTGATTTACCTAATCATGATTTTGAATATCTAAGGGATTTAATGATCAAGAAGTATGATGGATAAATTCCTTCTGAGGAAGACAAGAAATTACTCATGAATGCATTTGTTGCTCAAGAAAATGAGTATAATATCAAAAGTCGATTTGTTAAAGGAGGAGGAATATAGCCCAAGCCTAAAAGGATATTTCTTACCAATATACCAAACAATTTTCTTAAGAAGGATACACCAACTAAGGGTCTGGTTATCCCAAGTATAACTTGTACATGGTTTTATGCTCAAAATGTAAAGAGTCCTATACTACCAAAAGGAACCATTACTCATCCTCCTAACACTATCTTACCCAAATATGTCCCATGTAATATTGCCCATACTCTAAGTTAAATAAAAGTCACAGTTCCTATTATTGAATTACTTCGAATCCTTGAACATAGAAAAAGACCATTTGAATTCTTAGGATTCAAAGAGGATGCACTATCCTCATGTAAAAATATGAATCATATGGATACTCACCCTGTCATTGAAAAATTGGAAGTACCTCAACTATTAAAGGATTGGAGAACCATCTTGAGGTATATTTAGGAACTTCTCTTATTGAATCCCAACTTGATGTTGACCCTTTTTATACTACTTTAATCATAAAATATAGGTTACTACACAATTACATGTTTGACTCAGGTGCCTCTTGTAATGTAATGCCCCTTGAGGTTATGAATGAATTGAATATCAAAGTGACAATAAATTTTTGAAAGTGCATTGTTATGTATTCAAGATAAGTACCGGTGATTGGGTATGTCAAAGGATTGGTAGTGCAGTTAGCAACTTATCCAGGAACATGTTTAACCATGAATGTAGTCATTGTGGATTGTCTTGCTCAATGGGGAATGTTGTTTTCAAGAAAATGGGATGATAGTGTTAGGGGAAGTTTCCAGATGAATTTTTCATATGCAACTATACCAATACACTGAATCCTTGTTAAACTTTGTGGAGAGAAAAGAATGTTGCATCTCATTGAGGATGCGAAGAACACATCTTATGAGGTATTGTATACTGACGTAGATGTTGATAGTTTTGTGGGTTATGTAGATTTTAAAGAGAATAGTATTGAAAAACATCAATTTTCTTAGAAAATTGGTCCCCCTTGGATTTTTATGTTTGATGGATCCTGCTCTAAATTCAAGAACTATGCTGGGGTTGTCTTAATATCTCTGAAACATGAGGTTTTTAGTTTTTCTTTCAAAATCAGATTCAACTACACTAAAAATATTACATAGTATGAAGCAATGCTTTTACATTTAAGGATTTCTTAGAGGTATCGTATCAAAGAAATTATAATTAAGGGAGACTCAGAGTTGGTGGTTAAACAAGTTAGGAAGCTATATGTAACTAAGAATCAAAGGATGAAACAATATAAGCACACAATATGGGAATTTATTGAATTGATTGATTCCTTCAACATATTGTATCACAAAAAAGAAAAAAATGTTGTTGTAGATAGGTTGACAGTATTAGGATCCATATTTGAAAATTGTATTATGTCCCCTTACTGTGAATATGATATAGAGGTGTTGACAAGACCATCTATCCCTAATAATGTCAAACACTAGAAAGTCTTCGAAGATGATGCCCAGATCCATAGGTTTATACAGAGTAAAGGATAATTTATAAATTAAAATATGGACTAGGAACCAATGATTTCTATGTGTGATGGAAAGGAGACTCTTTTCATCCAGGAGGTTATTCAACTAAAAAAATACAATTCCAAGGGGGTTAGTATCTTTGGAATCAAATGTTGACAATGTTGATAGGGTTTTTCACACACATGTACATGTTTCAAGAAATTTAAAAGAACACAACTTGGGGACTAGTGATAAACCTAAAAAAATATGGCTGGGAAGTAATTTGAGCAAGGAAGAAAAGCAGTCATATGTCAAGTTGTTAAAAAAGTATCAGGATTGCTTGACATGGTCATATTCAAAATTCAAGGCATATAGGGAGGATATTTTCCAACATGAAATACCTTTACTACCTAATGCCAAGCCATTAAGATGGAAACAAAGTATGATTAATCCTCTCTTATACCTGAAAATGCAAGAAGAACTCAAGAAACTTAGGGATGGAGGGATTATACAACCTATAAGATATTCTTCTTGGGTGGAAAACCTAGTACCGGTTAGAAAAAATAATGGGGATATAAGGCTCTGTGTAGATTTTAGAAATCCAAATAAGGCCTCAATGAAATATAACTACCTATTTCCCAACATGGACAACATGTTGCCACTAATCACTATGTCAGAGCTATTGTATATGTTAGATGTTCTCGGGATACAACTAAGTGGTTATGAAGTAATCAGAATGAATCAAAACTAATCTTAACACTCCTTGGGGTACTTATGTGTACGCTATAATTCCATTTGGTTTGATGAATGTTGGTACCACCTTTTAATGAGATATGAATGTGGCATTCACTGGGTATATAGGTAATTTTATAGCTTTATATCAAGATGACATGAAATTATTTTCAAGTAAGAGGGATGATCATTTGCAGCATTTAGAAAAGATGCTAAAGAGGTGTAGGGAGCACATTATCTCATTGGATCCTAACAATGTCATTTTTGGGTTCATTAAGCCAAGTTTATTGGGCATATCATATTAAAGGAAGGGGTCATGATTGACCTTGAAAGAGTGGAAGCTGTTGGGAAAGTTCCCATCCCCAAGAAAAAGAAAGGAATTCAGTATTTTATTGGCCATATCAATTTCATAAGAAGATTCATTTCTTATTTTACAGAGATGATTATCCCCATCATGAAGATGTTAAAGAAAGATCAAATTATTAAATGAGAGGATGAAGCCATACAAGCTTTCACTGGAATTAAAGAGGCATTAAAAAATTCCCCTGTCTTAGTAGCCCGTGATTTTAAGAAGGTTTTTCAAAATTTCTCTTTTGCATTTGAAAACACCATCACATCTCTATTATTACAAAACAATGAGGAAGGAAATGAAAGACCAATTGATTTTTTCAGTACAACATTGCAGGGGCTGAGTTGAAATACACCATTATGGAAAAACACATTTTTTCCTTGGTTAGAGCAATAAAATCTTTTAGGCAATATATTCTAATCTTAAAGATCATAGCTTACGTTCCTCATACAATGGTCAAATAAATTTTATTAGAGATGGAGGTTTCCAACAAAATATGTTGGTGGGTGAACAAATTGTAAGAATATGACATGGATGTTTAGACCACTAAATTGATTAGGGGTTTAGGCTTAACAAAGATGATGGTAGAAATCAATTTACAAGTGATGGAAGTAAATGAGGTAGAGGGAGGAGAGGTGGAAGTACATGTGAAGTTAATTAATTCTATATGGTACAAAAATATCATACCCTATCATAGAAATTTGGAGTGTCCAAAGCATTTAGATAAAAAATCAAATAAGGACACTCAAGTTGGCCTCCTAAAAACATATCATCACTGATTATGGGTTGGCTTAGAAAAATATTAAAGGGGTTCTTCTCAGATGTGTAATGGAGAATGAAGTCCCTAGGTTAATCTAAAAATTTCATAGGGGAATGTGTGGGGGGAATTTTTTTCAGAAGAGTATCTACTCATAAGATACTGAGGGTGGGCTATTGGTGGCCCATACTTTTTAAGGATATGATTTTATTAGTAAGGAGGTGGGAAAGGTGTTAGAGATTTTTAGGCAAAATGAAGGATAGACCAGTGATTATGGAATATGTATTTTATTTCATTCAGTACAAGAAATTCCCATACATAAGGGTTAGTGGTTTTGAAGGTAAGCCATGTAAGTTTCCTAGGTACTTAGATGATAAAATAGATTTATACGAATTGACGAGGCAATTTAACATTGGTTCATAAATTGATTGTTTGGAAACATAAGAAAAATATTAAGTTCACCATTAGAATTGGAAGGTACTCACGCCCTTCAATTATAAATTCTAGATTAATTGAATATGAATTGAAAAGGTTTGAGATGAAAAAGTTTGAAACAAGTGCTAACTATGATATCAGGTTGGTGTTCAATAATATTGTAAAAAATTTTGAACATGAACCTCATTTTGAGGACTACTAGAGTAATTGTAGAGATGAGGAAGAGGTCAGGGTGAGAAATTTCTCTATAATGACCCTTACAAAAATCATATACTTCAAGATTTCTGTTATCCCTAAGGGAATTGTGGAACATGTTGCACCAGTACCACAGGTGGAACAATTAGTCCCCTTTTCCCCATCTTTTCCTTTGGAAGAAGTGATAGTGAGAAGTACTCAGGAGAAAATGATAGAAGGCAATATTTCATCTAATCTAGTAGACAACAAAATTTTAGGTCCATGTATGAAAACATCTAAAACCTTACCTACTAACGATGTGAATATAACTTTGTTTAAAAAATTGCAGGAGTTTGAAAAGGGTCATGCAGATGGGATATATGTTGACACTGGTGAAGAATTCTCCACATTTGATGCACTTGATGTATCTATTGATGAAAAAATAGCAAAACTAGTAGATAATCTTTAAATAAATAAAGAAGTGGAAGAGATCACTCATGTCTCAACTACTGAAATCAAGATCCAAACATTAAACACTTCTTCTATATGAAAAGTGAATTCAAAGTCAAACAAACCAGATTTTCTCAATGGAGAGGATATAAATGTTAAGTTATTGGTGGAATAAGTTTCTTCCCATTATGTCAAAACCACCAAGGATGATGAGCCTTGTGAAACATGGAAATATATCTTTAAAAAGATAATATAAGTTACACAAGATGTATTTTCAAGAGATGAAATTATTGTTGATACAAATATATAGTCTCTAGATGGGAATAGGGAGTTGACATCAGGTGAGCAGTCTACTATGACACAAACTGAGACATCATAAGAAAATGAAGGAAATAAGGTGTCAAGTTAGAAATATTCAAGGAAGGTAGAACTATGTGATGGGAAGAATGAATCTGCAAGCCAATTATTAGTTCAAGAAAACCTCAGAGGAGAAACTAAATATCATGTGGAATCAATTAGAGAGATAAGAAAATAATATATCCCAACTATTGGTATAAATCAGAAGGAGGCTGATCAATCCCAAGATCTAGACCAAAGAGAAATACAATTGAAGGAAATTCTAGTACATGATGAAATCAGGGAAATGGCTATTGAAATAGATGGTGAAAAATAGGTAAAATCATTAGCCCAATATGAACAAGGAGTATTCAAGTAATTTGTGGTTTTCCCCAAAAAACCCTAAAAACAATTATAAGAAGTAAAAGTTGGGACAAATATTGCAAAGGGATGGATTTGTGAATTGATTTCAAATGAGGAAAGATAAATTCTTCCTGTTTAGGCCATAGAAGTTACTACATTATCCTTTCCAAATATGGTAATAACATCCAAAATAGCTAGGGTTATTACAAATACTCACATTGATTCATTGGGGTCGAAAACTCTAGTAATAGTAATCCCTTATGAAGGAAAAACTAGAGACAATGTAACAACTAATGACTACAGTGTTCAAATCATTCCTTTAGGAAAAAGTTCAAGAAATCAATTAAAACAGGGAGTATTAGAGGCAATAAATGACTTTTTGCAAAAGGTGGGTGAAGATAGGGTAACAAAAAACTAGTTAAAGGATCAGGTCAAAGCCTTGAGTTCTAGTCTACAACACTTAATTTGGCAACCTAGTCATACTCAAGAAAGTACCTCTGTAAATACCCCTGAAGGATTGGAAAAGATTGATAAAGCTGTTAAGAAGGTTCAAGTTGTAGACACATGGATTGAAAAGTTAACAAAAAAGGGAAAATAAGAAATTGA
The DNA here is from genome assembly GCA_019776745.2 of Taxus chinensis. Taxonomy (NCBI): domain Eukaryota; kingdom Viridiplantae; phylum Streptophyta; class Pinopsida; order Cupressales; family Taxaceae; genus Taxus; species Taxus chinensis. Next base: position 375,850,363 of record CM034154.1, on the reverse strand, counting down.
AGAAGCTAGAGAAAAGTATGGAGAACTCAAGAATAGGCTTAATGAGATTGATGAGATAAGTGATCAGTGTGATAATGAAATTTAATAATTTGAAGGATTTTTTCCCAATTTTGATAGAATAACTCGGCTTGGTGATGAACTGGCTAAGCATCAAGGGTTTGTGCCAATATAATTCAGAGGAATTCATCATGCCATGGAGGAACTAACAAAAATCAGAGTGGAAACTTTGAATGGGATCAAATAAAATCTCAAAGTTAAAAGAAATTGGGTTGATGATACTCTTGATTATATCGATTTGAAACTAGAACATATGGTGTTTGAAATATTCAAAAAGAGTTATGGTGATTAGAATATGAATTTATTGCTCAAATATTTTGAGAATAATATTTACAAATATGATTTTTCTTATGAAGAAATCAAAACAATGAGAAAAATTGAGAACATAATTATAGATTTGAAAGCTAGGCCGCTATAATTCAAACAGAAGATGGGTCATTATATGGATGCAATAGGTAGACATACATTAATCTTTAAACACCACACAAGAACAGTTGAAGATAAAATAAATGATATTTTCCAGAGATATTATGCATATGTGGAAATATTGCTAGAAGAACATGATGTAGGAATGGAATCTAAAGAAGAAAAGGGTACAAACATAAGATATGATGAATAAGCTTAAGCTTGTTGTTCTTAAAGTTGTACTTTCTTTCCATAGTTCCTTTCTAAGATGATGCTTTAATTGATACTTCTATTTCATTTGAGGATAATTGTTACTCTGAAATTCATTGTTCCCTTATATCAATTGTGAAATTTTACAATGCATTAGTTTCCTATGACTTAGATAAATTTCTATATACATTTGTACAAGCATATAAACTAGTGAGATACTTGTTCTTTAGGCATGTTGAAAAATGAACAAAATGGGGTTTTATAGGGGACACTACCCATGAAAAAAAGGTTGTATACATTTTGATAGTAAAGGATACGAAATAACAACAATGTTTAGACATATTTCAGTCCCTCTTCAAATTTTTACCTAGTGGGGGAAGTTTGTTCAACAGTGTGTTCTTTCTCAACATGAATTAGCTAGAGCCCTATACCATCTAGATAAATATAATATACCTTTCTAAATCCCATGACATCCCCATATTAATTAACGACTCAAGATACATTCTTGGTTCATGTATGATTTTCTCCAGCTCAATTTTCTTCTGGTAGGAAGACGCCCATTCTAGAAGATCCAGGCCACCTGTGAAGAATGTTGTTTTCCCCTTCCCCTTATGAAGGGTAGAATTACTAAGAATATAATGAGAGAGAATGGTTGGAGTAGTTGAAATACCAAGGACTACATCACGAGGGCTAGAAGTAACAAGATATTTTGGGCTCATTTCAATTTTCCATCTCCTTGTAAAGGGAGGATGCTCTCTTGCGTAAGGGATTGGCCGAGGACCTAAAAATCCATGTCTTGATGAAGGAGCATAATTCCCTGAATGCATGGGAAAATGAAATGTAAATCTACCTCTATTGTCTCGAGCATAGGAGATTACTACTCTTAAATGACGAGAAGATATGGACAACTCCTCTTCTCCATTTGAGATAATGTTTGGGAGCTAAGGAATTGATTCATCCATTTTCTTTCCTGAAGATGACGTTGGCATTGAAATTGGTTGTGAGGGTACAATTTTTATTTGTCCTTTCTCCAGAGAAATGATCCTCCTCTCTAATTCATCCACCTTGTGAGAGATGATAGTCACAATGTCAATGGAGGATTTTTTGTCTAACACATATGATCCCTTGGGAATATCCTTTAATAAAAATTCTTCATCACATAATAATGGATGCTAAAATTTGGTTTTCCTAGAAACTTGGGGCTTCCTCTTAATCCAAAATTTCTGTAAGTATTCAGGAGCCTTCAAATGTTCCCATCAAAAAAGATGAAAGTACATGAATTAAAAGGCCACAAATACAAGATTGATCCTAATCAGCCTTGTAAGAAGTGTTGGAAATAATTTTCAAAAATTCAAGGGTCCTCTACTGTCTCCTCTACATTATATATCAAATAGGATCCTAAAGATAGCCTCATCAAGACCACTTAGGTAGAAGATTTGATTCAAATATTTTGAATAATTTTTTTTCAAAATATTTTCCATAAGTACTCACACCATGCCACTGGTAGGAGGTTGTGAAGAGTTTCCCCACTTACATAATAAGGAAAGTAATTCATCCTTGGTGATGAAATAAAACAAAGTTTTATAGTGAAAGGGGTGTATATTGGTCTCATTAAGAGAAATATTTCCCATGAGATGAAATAATATTTTTCTCATCTCACACAAAGAATATTTAAGAGTTGGAAGTGATTAGGAATAAGAAAAACATGTGAATCAATATGATTTGACAAGAACCATGTGTGGTAATTAAGTGAAGAAAACATGAAATGGAGTGCACAACACTCAAGATGGATTCTTGGGAAGTATATGTGGATATATGTCATATTAGAATCATCTGGGAGTGCTCAGAGGTCATCAAAAGTGATTATCCAATCAATACATGGAAATAATGGTTAAAATAATTTCCTAAAAGTGATGACCCGATATCCCAGTCAAACACAAATGGAAGTAATTAAAAAGAAAACTATCATTTTGTACACCTGGGAATATGAAGTGAAGCATTTTCAAATGAATAGCATGGTTTGAAATGAGTATTGTAAAGGGGAATATTCCTTGGAATATTCATACTTTTGGGGGGAAACTTTGAAGATTAGTGAGTGAGATGAGTGGTATACAAGCGTAAGAGTTAATCATGTATAAGGGGAGGTTTAAAGTTTCTGAGAATTATTCAAAGAAAATAAAGAGAGGAAATTGAGAAAAGCCATTTTAGCAAAAGACTTGTCTGAGGAACCTGTTAATTTCTTGAGCCTTCAAAAATGAATCATGTCAAGATGGTTGGAAGTGTACAACCATTGACAAGGATTGATATTGTAAATGAAAATTTTCTTTGTTGATAAATTTGATGATCCTTGAGTTAATTATGTTAATCATGAGCATTGTTGTGTCTGATTTAATTTTGAGATGTCTTCAAGTAGTTATTCATGTTCTTGTTGTAATATTATGTTAGGAATTCCTATGAATCACATAATATCTTGTCCTTGTGGTAGTATTGTGGTATTTTCCATTACATTGTGAGAAGATCTTTCATTTCATGGTGCAATAAACAATTTAAATTCACTATATTTCCACTTTGTTTATACAGATTAATTGTTATTCTATGAGTGTATCTTAGACATGATGAATCATGTATTTATTATGTTTAATTGAGTCTTTGCCATGAGATTTTGTGTTAAATTCTCAAAGAATGTGTGAAACCGTGTATCTTTGGGCCTCCATGGGTCCAAATATTTTGGTTGAAGGTTCATTGTTGACTATTTGAAGTGTTTTTGTCATCTTTATTGGATGATTTTACAACATTTGTTAAAATTTCCTAGGAATATAGTATAATAAACTTTATCCTTCTTAATTCCCCAACAAAAATTCACATATAAAATGATAAATCCTACAAGAACTACCCCTACTTGCACTGTGTATCCATAAATTCTAAATAATTTCATTGAGTTTACCCATCCTTTACCCAAAATATGTAGGAGAAATCAGGTTTCGTTGTTTTCTTTTGTAACATGAACCTTGTTTAGGGGACATATTCATTCTCTAGAGTAAAAACTCGTGAGAGTTAGATTGTGTAACATTGACCATGTATTCTCAAGGTTTCCTTTTAATATCATAGATGGAGAGTCAAGTATTTTTGATGCATTGATATCCTTGACAGATAAAGGTTACAGGATGGGTCCTCTCACCTTGGTTGAAGGCACAACCTAATGTAGTAAGGGTAGGTCAAACCCTTAGCATGGTGCTATCTAAATTTTCCAAGCACGAACAAAAAAGAGTTAGTTATATCCCTACCCGAGATACAAAATGACTCACATTATGATCTATCTGTCTCAAAGAATCTTTCTCAACATGTTGATGTTGCTCTACTTCAAAGGGATAATCAATTTGGGTACTAACACCGATTTTGTAGCATTGTCGGGGACTATATGTATAAATACATATTCATATTGACCTCTAGTAATGATCCTTACATTTTTAGATGCAAATAAGTTGTTTAAATATTATCCTTTTTTAATATTTGTAAAGATTGTGTGAGATCAGAAGTTCATTATGTAATATTTCTTGGTTTTAGAAAATGTTGTACTAGATTTGTACTACTAGTGATAAATATTGACAAAGGATGATCAAATCTTTTGAGCTTTGTAGAAATTGAGTATTGATAGAAATTTTACAAGTTATTTACAGTGTTGGAGCACATATAAGGTGAAAATCCTTGGTGGTGACTCTGTGTCAGTTTGAAATTTTTGGTAAATACCAGTGTCTTAATCTTTATCAAGTGAAATTTGTTGTTAATAATTGTAAAGCTAGAAGGAAGATGGTATTTCTTTAATAAGGATCCTACTAGAAGATTATTTCCAGAACTTGGGAAAAAAATTCAAAAAGGAGACAAGTTTGTTAAGAACTAGGAGATCAAGAGTTAGAAGAAAAAGTAAAACCAGTTATGGAAAGTGATCAACCTATAGTTGAGGATTATCTTACATATCCAGATAGTCCTTGTTGAAATTTGAATACCCCAACTGGTGAAGGGACATCATTTGTATCTGGAATAAGTGTCCCTTATTTTTTTCCTTTTTCATTTAAGACTGATAGGTTTGTTTGTGAAACTGAGTCATTGAAGGATATCTACTTTGAATATCATACACCTGTATCCCAAGGACCCCTAGTCCCACATTTTCTTCATCCTCTTGTGGGATCACCTCCTCAAAGTAACATGTCTTAGCCTCCACCTAGACCTCCTTTTTTTGTTAACACATTTGGAAAAATAAATTTTAGAGGCATGGTTGGGAATCCTAATGTTGTACCACAAGATGTGAGAAATAGGTTGCCCAAATTTCAAGGAAATAATGCCATAACTAGTGATTAGCATCTGAGGATCTTCGTTAATATGATGAAATATTTTAAAATTGAACATGAAGATGTATATATAAATCTATTCATCCACACTCTTGAGGAAGATACGTGTGATTGGTAAGAATATTTACCAAATAACTCAATAGATTCATGGATTGAGATGAAAAATGATTTCCGATTACAATATGGTGATAAGATTGACTCAAGGTTCCTCTTATATGAGTTTGAGAATATAAAAAATAATCCTGATGAGTCTGTCCATGACTTCAATACCAGATTCAATAAGAATTTGAATAGATTACCCATAATTTTGAGGTCTAGTGACGAGTCTTGCTTAATTAAATATTTTGATGCATTTGAGAGAAATTTGATTATTATTTGATAGATAAAGACCCTGGAACTTTAAGGAAGGATTTCAAAATAGCCTTGCAAATCAAAAATAATATCAAGGTAGTTAGTAAACCCCCTAAGAGGGAGGTTGTGAAAACTTTGGTTGGGGTAGTTAAAGAAACATCCTATAAGATGGCCAGAGTAGAGAAGTGGATAGGACGTAGTTATCAAGGTAAAAATAAATAATAAGGCCAAGATATATTTGGAAATCATCCTAGGGGTGATCACATAATAGATGAAAGATGAAAGGGGCTCATGGGATCAAGAAATAAACAACCAAAACCTAGAGAAAGTAAACCGGTCCCTGATCCTTTGACTGCTATGGTTACCATAGTGGAAGAAGCCCATGTTATTGATTGGTGTGACAAGTGTTTCTTACCACATTCCCCTTGTGATCTAAGTAAGGAATTTGAAGATAAAAATTATGATGAAGCTTATGGTGATGTATGTATGATGGAATGACTTGAAAATCCACAACAAGGAGCCACTTCAACTGAGTTGATAAGTTCAAAAACTATAGAAAGTTTCCAGGATTGCATTCATTAGGTATTACCAATTCCTTCTAATGATGATGTTGAAATTGATATGGTTCAAGCATTTGATTTACTGAATCATGATTTTGAATACTTGAGGGATTTAATGATTAAGAAATGTGATGGGGGAATTCCTTATGAGGAAGACAATAAAATTTTAATGAATGCAGTAGTTTCTCAGGAAAAGGAATATAATACCTGAAGTAGAGGTGTCCAAGGGGGAGGGCCACAAGCCAAGCCAAAAACTTCACTCCTCACTAATATCCCAAAATAACCTCCTAAAAAGAATACACTCAACAAAGGCTTGGTCACTCCTAGTAAAAATTGTACCCTAGCTCATGCCCAAACTGTACAGAATCTCATACCACTATAAGGATCCATAAATCTCCCTCCCAACACAGTTCTACCCAAATATGTTCCCTATGATATAGCCCATATTTTAATCCGGATCAAATTTATTGTTCCTATTTTTTAATATCTCAGAATCCCTAAGCATAAAAAAATGGTATTTTAATATTTGGGATTCAAAGAGGAGGTGATAACCTAAGGAAAAAATGTGAATACTGTGGATGTTCCCCCTATCATTGTAGAGTTGGAAGTACCAAAAGAAATGGAAGAATTGGGAGAATCACCTAAGGTATATCTGGGTACTTCTCTTGTGGAGTCTCAACTTGATGTTGATCCTTTTTAAAATACTTTAATCATCAAATATAGGCTAGTGCACAATTGCATATTCGATTCAGGATCCTCATGTAATGTGATGCCTCTTGAGGTAATGAATGAATTAAATATCAAAGTGACAAATTTTTTTGGAAAGTGTACTGCTATGGATTCAAGGGAAGTGGTGGTGATTGGATATGTTAAAGGAATTATAGTGCAATTGGAAGTTTACCCAGGAAATTGCTTAACCATGAATGTAGTTATTGTGGATTACCCGCCCAAATGGGGAATGTTGTTGTTAAGAAAATGGGCTGATAGTGTGGGAGGAAGTATACAGATGGATATTTCGTATGTAACCATACCATTAGAAGGGAGCCTTGTGAAATTATATGGTGAGAAAGAGATGTTACATATGATTGGAGACCCTAACAATGCTTCTTATGAAGTATTATATACAGATGTAGATGTTGATAATTTTGTGGGCTATGCAGAGTTCAAAGAGCATGGAATTTAAAAATGTAAATGTCCTGAGAAAGTTGGTTCCCCTTAGATTTTAATGTTTGATGGAGATTTTTCTAAATTTGGGAATGGTGTTGGTGTTGTCCTAATATATAAAAATCAAGAAGAATTCAATTTTTCTTTTAAACTCAAATTTGGGTGTACTAATAATATTGTAGAATATTACCCTTTGATCTTGATTTTCCCTATATAGAGATATGGGGGATCTTGCGATTCCAAAACCGAGAGGTAGGGAGAAGTCAAATTGATCCACATCAAGCACTGATTCTGATTCCTCAATCCAACATGAATCACCACGGTCGGAAGATAATTCTGTATATGGAGGGCCCAAATATAGATAGAGAGATCGAGATATAGAGAGAGACTTGTCATATCCAGAATTTTTCTGCAGTGTGCTCTGTTTACTATTCTCCTGCACCCTTCTCCTACCACACTCGAATGGGAAGTTAGAAATTGGGCCCCACCACTAGCTATATAGAGTAGGGTTCGTCGATCACTACCGGAAAGCTCCAATGGATATGAATCTTTCACATGGAGGAGTTCACATTTTCACTATAGGTGTTATCTTTTCCAGCATGAGAAAGACATAGTTTACTCAACGATTGTGTTTGGGTTCCGAACTCCATATGGGGAAGGAGCGTTGTTGCTTATGGGGTCTCGATTCTCTGCATGGACCCACTTTTCATTCCATTTGTGGTAATTTTATGATCTATAAACAAAAACTGGGTTCACTCTCGCAATTACATATGAATGGGCATGATGAATCACTTCATGCCATGATTGATATGTTGCCAAAACTAGATCCCGAATCATTTTATGCTATGAGATCATGATGGGCCTATCCATATATAGGGAATCATAGACATAAGAGTTTCTGGTTGACAATGTTCCCAGAAAAGAGATACTCTCTCTCCATTCAAGAAATGATGAGCATAACTAAAGCGGCTATACATACAAATCTATTGATGGATCCATATGCTCCGATTGGAACTAGAGGTTTCAAAACAGCTGGCTGGTATACCACCATGATGAAACTACCTTTTATTCCTCGCATTCAGATAGGATTTCTATTGGCTCCCCTAGGAGGCTTGTACAATTTGTTACGCAGCTCCAGAAGGATAAGTTGCATTGGAATCAAATTCCAGTTCATAATTGCATAAATCAAATCATCAATCTGTAGCCCCCCTATCTATAGATGTTCACCATCTCCCTATAGAGGGGGAGGGACCCTAAATATAAATATATAGATGGCAATAGATTGAGGACCCACCCTATATATCTTATCTTATATTGTCGTCCCCATCGTCCCGAAAGATAGAGAGCTGCAACACACACACATGTGTTTATTGTTTATGTCATCGACCAAAGTTGATCGACTATCTCTCCTCACCATAAGAAGTTGACCCTAGATATAGATAGGGGGAATTTTTTCATTGAATTCACCTCCTCACTCTAAGAATTTGCTATATAGGATATGGCAGGTGAGTCTGACCATATCCTATATACATCTAGATCTCTGGGTGGGCCCAGATCTGAGGTCTAGTGATGGGACCAGCTTTATTGATATACGACCGAAGGGTTGACCTTTGCTTCACACGAACACCTGAAGCTCAATTATTTATTACTATAGAGATTCCACTCCCCCATTCTCAATCCCCCCCTCTACATATATGGGATATAGAAAACCCCGGACCTCCCCCACCCCCCCTCCCATTTCTTATCTATATGATCTGTCCCCTAATCATCCCCTGGTCTGAACTTGGATTCTATTTGATCTTGATCAATAAAACCCCTGTTTTTCTCTTTAAATGATTCTAGCCCACTATAACTAGAATCTACTCTATATGTAGAATTTATATCCCCTAGATCGGGATCTGGACTTTCATTGACCATAGGGATATGGGAGTCTTCTTTACTCGTGTTCTCTCCACTCGATTCTCCACTCGAAGAAGGTGGGACTTGTGATGTGATCCATGCCTGATTCACAAGTGATATCTACACTATGTCACTCAACCTTCTTGCTTTCGTGCAACATCCATCTCCATCTTTAGATACGTATACGTTGTTCGGGTGCTCATGGCAAGCCAAACGCGAAGCAATATATTTGTATATATATATATACATATATATATATATATATATATAGACAAGGGCAGGGCCAGGGCCACGCTCTTTTTTCCTCCTTCTTCTGCCACATCTATATCACATGCCTTATCTCCATTGCCATCGGTAAGGCTAGGTACGATTCTCATCAGCTCTTATATCCAGTACTCTCGCTTCCCCCAACCTCTAATGCTTCGCTCTTATGGAGATATATCTAAAATCTCTCTCCCCATCTCTTGATCTCTTTATATCTCTCTCTATCTCTCAATCTATCTATATATCTCTTCTCTCTCTATCTATATATGTATCTCTCTATATCTATATCTATATCTCTCTCTATCTGAACTCTATATCTCTCTCTCTATCTGAACTCTGAACTCTGGGGGACTACCTGTATTGGATATGGTAATAGTACCTGTATCACTACGTGACCTAGACCTACATGATCTATACCTTCAGGGACTAGCCCCCTATCTACCCTATATTGGATATTCGGGTCTTTTCAGCTCTATTGAATATTGGGCCTCCACCTCCACTGGTAGGGGAAGAGATATATCTCCCGGTACAGATAGATCACTTTCAATTTCTTCCGATTACTTCGGTTGATGGCGCAGTGTGATGGCCCCATTATCTAGACCAGAACTTCCGATTCTGCCACCTGGGCCCACCGAGCATATCAAACGGGAAACCCTATATACAAATAGGCAAGGGGGCTGCAGCTCCTATGCCTGTATATAGAGGGTCCGGTTCCCCCCACACCTCGCCACCCTTGAGTCAAACTATTCAACATGTGCTCAATACTCAGGATTAGATCTAGAGAACTATTAATATTAACTGGGACTGGGAGATGGTGGCTCTCCCTGTTGCAATACACCCTACCAAATCTATGCTCACATGATGAGTTGTAGCACAAGTAGCAAACCATGAATGACTATATAGAGAGAGGGAGCCTTACTGAATCTATGTTCTTGCCTCACTCCTCGGAATTGGTCATCTTCTGAGCCCCCTTTTCATTTCATTTTCATTACATATGGGTGCCTATTCTCGTATTGTCCAGTGTCTACTATCAAGGTAGACAAAAATTCTCTGGATATAGGGCCCATATAGAGATAGGGGGGGCTGGGATCCGGCATTAATGTCTGCCCATTATCCAGTGCCAAGAACTCGAGAACTAATATATGGGTATGGGTATGGGTATGGGGCCCATTGTCTATTGCCCATTGCCCCTTGTCCACTACCCGATGAGAGAATCTATCCACCGATCTGGGATCTAAGATATGGCATATGGCGCTAATCCCACTAGCCTATCTGATCCCCCTCTCTATAAATGGCGTGGCAAGGGGAGAGTAGTCTTTTTCCTTGTCCTTGTTCGGTTCCCCATCGGGCCCAATCCAATCTATCCAGATCAAATACATGCACTCGGTTAATGTCTATATCTATACAGTCTCGAGTCCCGAGTGGTTAGGTCTGGTCAGGTTAGAAACTATAGGCCCCCCTAGATATATGGGTGGTTGGGTAACTATCCACTATCTGGTACCTATATCTATCTGGGCCTATCTCTATCTCGATCTGGGCTAGACTACAATTTTCTAGATATAGGGGCTAGATAACCTATATCTATTTCTATCTACGACATACCAGCCCATCCTATCCAATCCTCCTTTTTGGTTTAAGGATTTCTTAGAGGTATGGTGTTAGGGAAATTATTGTTAAAGGAGATTCATAACTGGTAGTCAAGCAAGTTAGGAAATTTTATTCAACCAAAAATTAAAGAATGAAACAATATAAGCATGAAGTTTGGGATTTTATTGAAATTTTTGATTCTTTCAACATAATATACCATGATAGAAAGCATGACACTGTAGCAGATAGATTGGCAGTATTGGGATCTAGATTCTAAAATTGTACAATGTATCCTTATTGTGAGGATGATATAGAAGTGTTGACAAGACCATATGTCTCGAATAATGTCAAACATTGGCAGGTTTTTGAAGATGATGCCCAAGTTCAGAGGTTCTTACAAAATGAAGGATAATTTACAAATCATAAATTACACTGGGAACCAATGGTCTGTGTTTATGAAGGTAAAGAGACTTTATTTGGCAAGGATATTATTCAATTAAAAACCAATACTATTCCAAGAGGTTTGGTTGCATTAGAGTCAAACTTTGATATTGTTGACTACATTTTTAATAGACATATGTCAACTTCAAGAGATGTAGAGGAAAACAACTTGGGAACTGATGGTAAACCTAGAAAAATATGGCTAGGTAGTAACTTGAGTAAAGAAGAAAAGAAATCATATGTCCAGTTGTTAAAAAAGAACCAGGATTGCTTAGCATGGTCATATTCAGATTGAAGGCATATATGGAGGATATTTTCCAACATGAGATACCATTAGAAATTAATGCCAAACCATTTAGGAAAAAGTAAAGGCCAATCAACCCACTTATTTCCCTCAAAATGTAAGAAGAATTAAATAAAATAAGGGATGGAGGCATCATATAGCCCACAACGTATTCTTCATGGGTAGAAAATCTAGTACCAGTTTGAAATAAAAATGGAGATATAAGGTTATGTGTAGATTTTAGGAATTTGAATAAGGCATAAATCAAAGACAATTATCCCTTGCCTAATATGGATAACATGTTGCAGTTGGTTGTTGGCTCTGAGCTGTTGTCTACCCTAGATGGATTCTCGGGATATAAGCAAGTGGTAGTAAAGAATTCAGAAAGGATTAAAACCACTTTCACTACTCCATGGGGTACCTATGTGTATGTGAGAATGTCATTTGGATTGATGAATGTTGGGGATAAATTTCAAAGAGTGATGGATGTAGCATTTTTAGGGTACATAAATGATTTCATTGTTGTATATCAGGATTATGTGACAATGTTTTCAAGGAAAAAGAGTGATCATTTGCAACATTTAGAGAAAATGTTGTTAAGATGTAGAGAGTATGGAATTTCATTGAACCTTAAAAATTCCACTTTGGGGTTCAAAAAGAAAAGTTGTTGGGACATATTGTATCTAAGGAAAGAGTCATGATTGACCTTGAAAGAGTGGAAGCTATTGACAAGGTTCCTATTCCCAAAACTACAAAAGGAATTCAATCCTTCTTTGGACAGATAAATTTCATTAGGAGGTTAATTTATAAATTTACTGAAATGACTATCCCTATCACAAGTATGCTAAAAAAGGATCATATTATTAAATGGGAGGAGGAAGTTATCCAAACATTGGCAGGTTTTTGAAGATGATGCCCAAATTCAGAGGTTCTTACAAAATGAAGGATAATTTACAAATCATAAATTACACTGGGAACCAATGGTCTGTGTTTATGAAGGTAAAGAGACTTTATTTGGCAAGGATATTATTTAATTAAAAAACCAATACTATTCCAAGAGGTTTGGTTGCATTAGAGTCAAACTTTGATATTATTGACTACATTTTTAATAGACATATGTCATCTCAAGAGATGTATAGGAAAACAACTTGGGAACTGATGGTAAACGTAGAAAAATATGGCTAGGTAGTAACCTGAGTAAAGAAGAAAATAAATCATATGTCCAGTTGTTAAAAAAGAACCAGGATTGCTTAACATGGTCATATTCAGATTAAAGGCATATAGGGAGGATATTTTCCAACATGAGATACCATTAGAAATTAATGCCAAACCATTTAGGAAAAAGTAAAGGCCAATCAACCCACTTATTTCCCTCAAAATGTAAGAAGAATTAAATAAAATAAGGGATGGAGGCATCATATAACCCACAACGTATTCTTCATGGGTAGAAAATCTAGTACCAGTTTGAAATAAAAATGGAGATATAAGGTTATGTCTAGATTTTAGGAATTTGAATAAGGCATCAATCAAAGACAATTATCCCTTGCCTAATATGGATAACATGTTGCAGTTGGTTGTTGGCTCTGAGTTGTTGTCTACCCTAGATGGATTCTCGGGATATAAGCAAGTGGTAGTAAAGAAATCAGAAAGGATTAAGACCACTTTCACTACTCCATGGGGTACCTATGTGTATGTGAGAATGTCATTTGGATTGATGAATGTTGGGGATAAATTTCAAAGAGTGATGGATGTAGCATTTTTAGGGTACATAAATGATTTCATTGTTGTATATCAGGATTATGTGACAATGTTTTCAAGGAAAAAGAGTGATCATTTGCAACATTTGGAGAAAATGTTGTTAAGATGTAGAGAGTATGGAATTTCATTGAACCTTAAAAATTCCACTTTGGGGTTCAAAAAGAAAAGTTGTTGGGACAAATTGTATCTAAGGAAAGAGTCATGATTGACCTTGAAAGAGTGGAAGCTATTGACAAGGTTCCTATTCCCAAAACTACAAAAGGAATTCAATCCTTCTTTGGACAGATAAATTTCAGTAGGAGGTTAATTTATAAATTTACTGAGATGACTATCCCTATCAGAAGTATGCTAAAAAAGGATCATATTATTAAATGGGAGGAGGAAGTTATCCAAACATTGGCAGGTTTTTGAAGATGATGCCCAAATTCAGAGGTTCTTACAAAATGAAGGATAATTTACAAATCATAAATTACACTGGGAACCAATGGTCTGTGTTTATGAAGGTAAAGAGACTTTATTTGGCAAGGATATTATTTAATTAAAAAACCAATACTATTCCAAGAGGTTTGGTTGCATTAGAGTCAAACTTTGATATTATTGACTACATTTTTAATAGACATATGTCATCTCAAGAGATGTATAGGAAAACAACTTGGGAACTGATGGTAAACGTAGAAAAATATGGCTAGGTAGTAACCTGAGTAAAGAAGAAAATAAATCATATGTCCAGTTGTTAAAAAAGAACCAGGATTGCTTAACATGGTCATATTCAGATTAAAGGCATATAGGGAGGATATTTTCCAACATGAGATACCATTAGAAATTAATGCCAAACCATTTAGGAAAAAGTAAAGGCCAATCAACCCACTTATTTCCCTCAAAATGTAAGAAGAATTAAATAAAATAAGGGATGGAGGCATCATATAACCCACAACGTATTCTTCATGGGTAGAAAATCTAGTACCAGTTTGAAATAAAAATGGAGATATAAGGTTATGTCTAGATTTTAGGAATTTGAATAAGGCATCAATCAAAGACAATTATCCCTTGCCTAATATGGATAACATGTTGCAGTTGGTTGTTGGCTCTGAGTTGTTGTCTACCCTAGATGGATTCTCGGGATATAAGCAAGTGGTAGTAAAGAAATCAGAAAGGATTAAGACCACTTTCACTACTCCATGGGGTACCTATGTGTATGTGAGAATGTCATTTGGATTGATGAATGTTGGGGATAAATTTCAAAGAGTGATGGATGTAGCATTTTTAGGGTACATAAATGATTTCATTGTTGTATATCAGGATTATGTGACAATGTTTTCAAGGAAAAAGAGTGATCATTTGCAACATTTGGAGAAAATGTTGTTAAGATGTAGAGAGTATGGAATTTCATTGAACCTTAAAAATTCCACTTTGGGGTTCAAAAAGAAAAGTTGTTGGGACAAATTGTATCTAAGGAAAGAGTCATGATTGACCTTGAAAGAGTGGAAGCTATTGACAAGGTTCCTATTCCCAAAACTACAAAAGGAATTCAATCCTTCTTTGGACAGATAAATTTCAGTAGGAGGTTAATTTATAAATTTACTGAGATGACTATCCCTATCACAAGTATGCTAAAAAAGGATCATATTATTAAATGGGAGGAGGAAGTTATCCAAGCTTTTACTAAAATTAAGTAAGTGCTGAAGAATGTTCCTATTTTGGAAACTCCAAATTACAAAAAAGATTTTCAAAATTTTTCTTTCACCTCTGAAAAACACCATTACATCTGTACTATTGTAAAAAGGTGAGGAGGGAAGTCAAAGGTCAATTTATTTCCTTAATCAAGCATTATAGGGGGCTGAGTTGAAATATACTATCATTGAAAAATAGGCTTTCTCCTTAGAGAAACAAAAAATTTCCAACCATACATCTTGAGCTCCAAGATCACAACTTATTTTCCCCATACCATGGTCAAGGATATCTTATCAGAAATGGAAAACTCAAGTAAAAGATGTCGATGGGTGAATAAATTACAAAAATATGACATGGATATTTAGAATAATAAGCTAGTTAGAGGTCTAGGCTTGGAAAAGCTAATGGTAGAGAACAATTTGTAAGTGATGGAGATAAATGAAGTTGAGGAAGGAAATATAAATTTTCATGAAATATTAATCATTTCTACATGGTACAAGGACATCATATTT
Organism: Taxus chinensis; assembly: GCA_019776745.2. Taxonomy (NCBI): domain Eukaryota; kingdom Viridiplantae; phylum Streptophyta; class Pinopsida; order Cupressales; family Taxaceae; genus Taxus; species Taxus chinensis. The sequence goes on along the minus strand of CM034154.1, from coordinate 375,834,855 downwards.
TATCTTAAAAATTTGGAATGTCCTAGACATTTAAGTAAAAACCAAAAGAGGGCACCCAAGCTAGATTTGTAGAAGTACATCATCACTAATTATGGATTGGCATGGAATAATCATGAAGGGGTCCTCCTAAGATGTATTCTCGAAGATGAAGCTCCTAAATAAATTGCATATTTTCATGGAGGAGTTTGTGGGGGAAATTTTGTTGGAAGGGTAACTGCCCACAAGATCCTTAGGTATGGTTATTGGTGGCCCACACTTTTAAAGATACAACTTTGTTAGTAAGGAAATGTGAAAGTTGTCAACAATTTTTAGGAAGAATGAAAGCTTTAGGTGCTTTCCCTTTACAACTAGTATCAATTGAATCCCCTTTTAAGTAATGGGGTATGGATTGTGTTGGAGAAATTTTGGAACCGTAAAGTGCAAGCCACAAATGGATACTTGTGGCCACTGATTACTTCACCAAATGGGTTAAGGCTATCCCTACTAAGAAAGTAACCCATTAGATTGTTATGGATTTTATCTTAGATCATATAATTTGTACGTTAAGAGTGTCTGCCAAAATAGTTATTGATAATGCTATGAGATTTCAAGCTAAACAATTAGTGGTCATGTGTCAAGATTATGGGTTAAACATGACATATGCATATAATTACAACCCTCATGTAAATGGATAGGATGAATCAAAATAAAAAAAATCTACTGAAGATAATCAAGTGGACATTGGAGATAAATAAACGAAGATGGGGTGAACAATTGAAGTTTGTTGTTTGGGCAGATAGGATCATTACTAAGAGAGCTACTCAAAAATCCCATTTGAATTAGTATATGGAGATTAGGCCCTTATTCCCCTACACATTCAATTATCTTCTTACCAATTTATTTGGAAACTTGAGGATCAAGAAGTCAGCCCTTATGATGCAAGAATAAATCAAATTATAGAATTGGATGAAGAAAGAATAGAGTCCCACCAGAGACATTTGAAGTTAAGGGAAAAGATACAAATATTATTTCACAAAAAGGTGACTCCTAGAATTTTTAGTGTGGAAGATCTTGTGTTATTATTGGATAACAAACATGAAGAAAATGGAAAGCATGGAAAATTTGATGCATTATGGATGGGCCCTTATTGCATTGATATCAGAATTAGTGAACATACATTCTTCTTCAAGGATCTAGATGGAGATTTATTTGAGTTTCCTGTCAATGTCAGGCACCTCAAACATTTTCTTGACTAATTATAAAATCAAGGTATGTATCAGTGTATAGTGTACATTCATTTTGTTTTGTTTTGTGTTTTTTGTGTGTGTTTTTTAGTTTCAGTTTTTGTTTTACTGGTCTGGGTGACAGGTGTTTTTGGTTTCTTGGTTTGTTCTTTAGAGGATGGGTTATTGTCACTTGAATTGGTATGTTTGTTATTTAACTCCATATCCCAATGTATTTTGGCACATGGTATGTTGTATTTGTATTTTGATTAGTTCTTGTGGCACTCGCTGGGAGTGCCCATCCCTGAGTCAGAGCCGGTGTTGTTACTCGAATTAATCTTGCCCCTTTTTGTTTGAAATTTACCTTTGAGGTTGGTTATATTTTCTATCTTCTCATGAGAGGTACAAGTTAAAAAGGTTCTAGTCATTAATTAAATTATTTTTATTCTCTTGTGTGTTAATTTGGTTTTTTATCTTTTGGGTCAAGGATTATATTTGATATGTATTATTTTTAAGACCCTTGCGGAAACCGATCATGAGTAGGGTATAAATAAAAAAAACGTTACCCGTGTGAAGTATTCCTTGATCATGTCGATAGTTTTTTATTCATTAACACCGCCCATTGGTATGTGGAACTTCCCTATTGGATGTAGTATGGCGGGTTTAAATTACAAACTTATAACTTTCTATAACATTAACAATATGCAAATTAGGTCCCACAGCCCAATGAATATTCTTTCGATATTTATAATCAAAAAGTGCACAGGTAGAAAATTCACTCTACCTTCGAAGGTGTACACTTGTCACAAATAGGGTGAATGTGGGAAATCGGGGCATATTTGTATTTTCACACACCAAGGTGATAATGTATAAAAGCTCAAAAAATCTCTTGAGGTCCGCAAAAGACAAGTGGCTCTTTCTTATGAGTGGAGAAGGGAAGTAGATCATTAGATAAAATTGATACTTTTGGTCTAAATTTAAAAAGGAAAAAAATTAGAAAGGGCTCGTAGCTCCATTATCTTTTAGGTGTGACCATGTTTCAAGCTCAGTTTGAAAGTCAAAAGCAGACAATCGGGTCAAATGACTAAAATTGTATGTGTTTTAACAAATTGGAAAAATGTAAAGAATCTCCCCAAGCCCGCGTTGACATAAGACTTTTCCATGTGGATGGCTCACTTTTAAAATTTGGAAAAGAAAAATGAATGGCCACGATGGAATGCATTTATTTCTACCACCATCAATGCATTTTACACAAATCAAGGACAATTTTTTAAGTTTTTAAGCACTTTGATCCTTTTACTATTGAATTGTTGAGATCTTGTTGTCACTATTAGTATTTTTCATTGAGGGGTAATATGAAATTGATCATGGAGCTTGAATTTGGAACTGGAGATCAAAAGGCTTTTAAATTGAGATTGAATTTCCTAGACATTCACAGAAAAATTGGTAAGAACTAAGGAACTCTGGTGCTTTTATTTTATTGGCAAGAAATTTGAAGTAAAGCTAGGTTTTTTAAAGATGAAAACTATGTCATCCTTATTCTTGATTGCATCTGGAATCACGAGTGATCTAGATAAAATTACAGACACAAAGTTAATAATTACCAACTTAAAAGATTTTCTTCAGATATTGAGTAGCCCAAATAAGAGAGTCTATGAATGCAATTCAAGACAGCCGCATTGCTTTAGCTGGTGTTATCCCACCATCATTACATTTCCCAGAATTGGTATGGAATTACGCTATGAAATATGACCCAAAAAAAGGGAAGTGTTAGACATAAGTGGTGATGTAGTGTTGACATTGATGCTTACAACTATTAGGATAGTGCTCAAGGTACTTGTAATAACCAATACAATAACCTTGGGTATCAAATTAGCCTTGTGAGGTTATGAGGAACATAAAAAATATTATTCTAATCTCATAAATACAAAATGGCTCCTAGTAGAGAAAAGGGAAATGATTCGACTCCCTAAAATACTGGTTAGGGAAAAATTTATTGAAGAAGCAGAGGATGTTATTGTATTGTTAAGCCGAATCACTATACTAGAGACTAAAAATGAGTTCAAGGAATGGATGTGCACCTACATGTGGATAATTTTAGAAAGGAAGGGGAGCATTTTTTGGGCTAATTTCATTGTGGAAACACTTCATAGTCACATGGTTACATTGGAATCAAAAATAGAGATGGGTGATACCTTAGAGTTGGAGTTTTACTTGATGACTTACCTGATTTACAATGTCATAGGACAGTCATTTCCCTGGCATTTTTCTATGTGCTTATTTTTAAAAAGGCCAAATGCATGAGATTTTTCCCTATTTGCAGTTGGTTAATTGGAGTGGAAATGTTAGATTGGTTAGTTACTTCTTCTTTGCACCAATTATATGTCTTTTCAAACCAAAATGGGGGAAATATAAGATTTCTGAGCAGGCTAGACAAGTGATTATGGAATATGGGTGTTATTTCATTTAGAACAACAAATTCACATACATAAGGGTTAGTGGTTTTGAAGGTAAACCATGTAGGTTTCCCAGGTACTTAGATGATAAAATGGATTTGTGTGAATTGATGAGGCAATTAACACTGGTTAAAAAATTGATTGTTGGGAAACATACAAAAAATATTAAGTTACCTAGGTGGCCCTTGGAGGAACTAAGGGTACATGGGTTAGTGGGTCTCGAGTTCCCTAGGGGGCTCACTTTTTTACATTTCACTAATGGAAGGTCAGGATCATTATTGCGAAGGAGAATCAGAAAAATCAGTCCCCAAAGGAGTAGGGGTCATGGGGACGTGTATTCCCCATAGATGCAAAGTGGCCAATGTAGTTAAAGGGAGATTTATGCGACCAAAGGGTTGGGGTGGAATCAAGGTGTTTAGACTGAAGAGGCCGGTGTGGCCAAAGTGATGCTGTAGAGCATAGGGAAGTGTGGGGAACTTGTTCCATGTGGGAACAAGTTACCCATGAAGTATTGGATCCTATAATACAAAGGGTGGATAGTGTACTACGGAGATGAAAAATTTTGGAGGCCCTCATGACATTGTTTCCCATGTTCCCTCAAAGCCCAAATCACCTTAAATATCCATGAGGCATAAAAAACTAAGGGAAAAATGAAGGTTAGACCATTGCCAACTGTGGATAAGATAGTGGAATAGGACCCAAACTTTCGTAAAATGAGCCAAAATGACCTCCCCGATCCAATAGTCATAACTTGAGCTAAAATGGTTGGTTTTTTAATAAAATTTATATCCCTAGACTTTTGATTTGATGCTCTTCAACATGGGAACAATAAATAAGAGATTTGATAGGGATAGGTGACTCAAAAACAAGGAAAAATATATTAGATACAAATGATCATCTACATGCAGTTCTAAAACACATTCAATGAAGGTATGGAGCCATATTTCTTATCCCATAAGGAAAATTACATGGAAATATAGGTTTTGTAAGATTCCCCATCCATATTATAGGTTTTCTAACAATTTTTGTTAGCGGTTGAAGAAATTTTTTGGGTTTCTCTCCCTCTCTCATTCATTCTTCCAATATATTGTAAAAGAGAGCATTTTTGTAAAGAAGTTGGACATTTTTCTCAATTCTCTCTGTTCTTCTCAATTGTTGGATGGTTGTAGAGGCTCCAAGCCTTCATTTTATGAGCATTGTAATGGGAATCATGCATTTTTACTCTATAATAATGTATTTATGCATACTATTAGAGAAATAAAATCAGTGTCTTGTGATAATCTCTCTATCCTTTCTTGGTTTTTTTTTATATCTTACCTTTCTTCATGTTACATGTATCTTGTGCATTCTCTTGTTCTCATTGCAAATTTTAAAAGTTGTTGTGTTTTTGAAAATTGTGTATGAAGTGTTGTTGTGGTATGTGATGCTTGTCCATCCTCTCCACCATCATTTTACCTCATTTTCATGCATTTTGAAGTGGCCAACACCCCCTTTTTCTAGTGTTATCACCTCTCTACTGTAGGATTTATCTCTTTCATCCTTTTTCCTTCTCCCTAGTACCTTACAATTCATAGATTAGGATTAAATAGTTGTATTTCCTTCCTTAGGAGTATTTTAGTACTAGGACTAGGTAGTAGAACCAACCTTATCTATAGGTCCATCTCAAGTTCACAAGTCCCACAACTTGAGAGATGGTCCAATGTTAGAAAAATTCACTGATTTCCTCACACAAATGACAACAAATCAAATGGTGTTATAATTTTGACATAAAAGAGGCCACACATATTATATAGCTTAGAAAATGACATGGAAGAGCTAGGAGGAGTTGAGATATAACATTATATTTTTGGTAGCTGACATATATCATTGAGTGTATAGACCTAATAGCGTCATGTGATAGCTCTAAGTGGTATAGACTATTCCATTGGGAGATTAGTGGTATTTGTGTGTTGCATGAGAGAGCATAGATTTTGGGCCATGCATCAGGTTTAATGTAATGAGGGATAGTTTTTGAGGAGTGTTAGAATAGTTATGGAATGCATCAGTAAACATCATGGACCATGGTGTATCATCTGGGTATGCAACATGGTACATAGTTATAATACCTATTCATTTAACCATCCCTCAGGTAGTTATGGAAGTAGGGATAACAACAAAATTTAGGGTTGTGTTATGGTGGAGAGGTAAGAAAGGGAGAGGAAAAAATGGTAGGGAGGAAGAGTGTGAGTTATATATGGACATACTATTATTCATATGATTCCTAAGTGAGAAAACTAGTAATTGAAAACTATCTTTGGCCTTTTGTCTGTGTTAATTATTTTCCATTTTTTCTTACACACCCTACAACCCAGTATAAACTTTAATTTATCATATTTTATAACTTCAGACACTAGTTCCCATCCAGGACATCGACACTTAGTTTTTGACATCCCTTGTGGGCACTCAAGACCTCTTTCTACCTCACTCTTTATTTTTGGGCCTATTTTATTTTTTGGGTATCTTATTTTCTTATGGGTTGGAATTCTATTTTTAAATTATGAAATTAAACCAAGGGAATCATATAAATACATAGCTATGTGATAAAAATAAATGACCAAGCTCTATGAATTACTATCTATCACATAAGCTTGCATCCAAAGGCATCCGTATAATATCTATTCAAGGGAAAAGGGAATGCATTTTTTGCATACACTGCATATGAAGGGGAAGTTCATTATTTCATCCACAAATTCTATACATTATTACATTCTAGATCTATCCCACTATCAAGTGCAACTTACACTAAGGAATCCTAGGGCACGATTCTATCACACACTCAAAAAACTACATGGAGTCTGAGATGTAGTGTAATAATTGGTCTAAAGTTCACTCTGCTAAGTGACCGTCGGTGTCAATCTGAATCCCCATAATGCATCTTTATTTTTTTGATTTGATTCAAATTTCTAGGTTTTATAGGTGAACATATATTTCACAGGTTATAAATATATTTAGTGATCAAGGTGTGACATATAAATGAACAAAAAATATTATTATCGAAACTCGTGCAACACCAAAAAATGTGATTCCAACCATTTTCACAGTCACAAGAATCCAGTAGAGGTATTTAGCACCTACAATCCCTCACCCCTATTTATACACCCTAGTAAAACTCCATCCGATAGTTCTATAATTTATCCTGATTGATTATGACATAGTTATCTTCTTGTTCAATAACTTTCCCAGTCTGCATCAATCCTAGATCAAACACAAATTAGCTAAGTCCTTTTCTCTCTCTCTCACTCTTAAACTTACGGTTTCCTATTTTATTAGCTTATTGCTTGTGTCAAATTATATCTAATATGTATCTTATTGTTTCTATCAGTTACTCTACAACTAGGGTTTTACAAATTTATATTTTTGGTAAAGCATTAGGAGAAATCATATTCTAATACTCTTGGATCCTAATTTTCATTCTCTCATGGATCATAAAATTCCTCAAATTTATTTGAATTATTTTCTTTAAATACATCCTAATTTCAAGTTTGTTCTCCAAAAATCCCTAGACACTATGCATCTCCCTCGCAAGACGCCACCCTCTCAAGTAAGTTCCATTTTTGATCGTTTGTCGTATGTATCTATTTATTCTAATCCTCTATATAATCAACCTATCCTAGAATCCATTCAAGATTTACATTATTTATTTCAAGATAAAATTCAAACTATGGAATCCATTATTATGTCTCTTAAATATAAAATTTAACATCTCAAGAAGGATTCTCAAGATCATGTTAGTTCTCCTTCTACATCTCATCCCAATTTTATGTCTTCTACATGTTCTCATATCAATGAAATTCAAGTTTTATCACTCCCCGCACCTCCTAAGTTTGATCACAATGCTAAGGAAAATGATCTTATTCCTCAACTCCTCACTCATCAATTGATCAACTTGCTATCAAATCATTGATATCCTCCTTATCAACTTGTAAAATATCAAACTCATCTATATTTCCATTATCATTGAATCAATGGACATAATGAGAATGATTGTTATGCTCCAAAATTACAAATTTTCCACCTTATGAATTATGGTCTCATTTCATTTTCTACACAAAATACTGTCTCTAATTACTACATACCACTGGGTTCCTAAATTTGATTTATCTATGTCTAATGAACATCATGCCATCACTTCCAATGTTCCTTATTTGGTCAATCAAACATCACCTATCTAACCTATTATAACTAAGCAATCACCTATCAAGGTCCATTTGCCATTACCTCCTCCTACTAAGTCATCTACAACATTACCAAGTCAAAATAAAAAAAATGTTTCTCAAAATCAGTCCAAATCATCCTCCTCTCAAGTCTTCTATGGCATTACAAATCACAAATAAGTGACTACTCACTAAGAAAGACCAAATAAATCTATATGACCTCTTTCAACTTCATGCTTTCAACCTAAAATCTAGTCACGATCCTACACTTTCTCCGACATCCCATTGTTATAACAGTATGCTTTATTATGATACATATAAAAATCCGTCACTACCACAATAACTCTCTTTTATACTCACATAACTCTCCATCATTGACATACTTAGGGGGCATTGTACTTCCCCCTTTCTAGCACTATTAATTGTCTATAAAATCTACAATCACACTTGATGCTATGTGCTTCATGTTTCATATTTCTAAACACTTTCAACATTTTTTATACACACTTTGTATCGTCACTACCCTATAATGAAATCTTGTGCTAAGTTTCACACTTGACTGTTGAATCCATATTGCATCCATGAACCTCACCTCATTCACTCTTTAGATCATGATATATCTTTCTAGTGTGCATTCTCATACCATTTTTTGATAAAACACTTTTTTTCTATGGTTCATTCTTGATTTTTGAGGTGTATTTTATAAATGAACATAATCTCATACTCATCACAATCCTTCAGGGGGAAAACGTGTCCTATCAAATTCATATTACATACCATTCCTTCCCACTCATGTTATATGGATACTTAATATATCATTATCTTTTTTATATACACATGCATGTTCACTTGTTATTTTTAGGTGAATGAATATCTTCTAGAAATATCTACATGAATTAATGATGTTTGGCACAATACCTTTTACTAGTCCCACTGAGGCTCTTGGAGGCATCTACTTTCTCACACATCATAGGTGTTATTGTTCCATTATATACTATTTTCTATTCTTACTAGCACATCCTTTTACATTGATACATATATGTCTTAACATAATTTCAATCTTTCTAACATGCTAATAGGTACTTCATGTTTAACATTTTATTTCCAAGACTATATACCACCATGGTTGTATGATTTTCCTTACTTCCTATTATTTTTAATTATATGTTATGTTTTGTAGGCTATACTCCTAATCTTATATACACTATTTTTTATGGGCTATTCCCTTAATCTTGTATATGCATTATATGATTTTGACCACTTTTGACCTGATTCTCTTAAGAAATTATGAGTGATGTACCATGTTTAAAACCCAATTTTTGTGGTCTATCTTGTCCTCTTTCTTGTTATACTTTCTTCTATTGCATGTTTTCTATATTTCTCTACTTACACATGAATTTAGCCACTTTTTTTTACATGTTCCTTGGTTTCTACCATGCACATCCCCTCCCCATACAAGGTATATACTTCATATAAGTTTCAGGTCCTCTCCTTTGGACCACATGCACCCTAAATGAGGGGGGCATACATTGGGAATATCATTCACCCCATGAAAAATATCATACCTATAATACATGCATGCACATTATAGCAACATAATATAGATACAATCACAGAATGAATCAGAATTTGAATTGGGTCCTCAACATAGCATGAGAAACTTAGAGCCTATTTCATCTTCTTGGTGCTTATGGTTTGGGGGAAGTTACAATCATTTTATCAAATCAACATAGTCTATAATAGTTATCAGCAAAATTTCACAGGATCATGCGTTGGCCTCAAAATACAAAATACAGCCAATCTCCTTCAATTGGAACAATTATGAACAATTTGGTATAACTCAAAACAATATGAAACAAAATGGGATGTACCATCTATAATAGTGGTTATTAGGGAAGAAATCATGGAAGGAGAGTAATACTAGACCTCTCTCAATAATAATCTTCTTCTGTGGTGTGAGATCACCTACAAAACTCACTTTTGGAATGAGATCACCCAAACAAACCACTCTTGGCATAATATCACCCAAAAAAATCACTCTCCATAACATTTCAAGACATATTTATGTCATTTGCACTATTCATAAATTAGGTGCAAACATTCCCTTATACATTATTTTAGATATTTTTACATACTTATGTAAAAAAATTCATATACACTTATTTGAATTCTTCTTTGGTCTTATTTTACAAGTTTTTCCTTAATACAAAATAAAAGGTAGCCCTACATCAATCAAAAAATAGGTATAACACATACATTTCACCCCTAGCGTCACTTCCTCTTTCTTTGTTTCCACACTTCATTTTTATCATTTCACGCTTTTACTTGTTCACTTGGAACATTTTTTGCCACACGAATCTATATGGTTATTAGCTATATCTCTCCTAACTACTTTATGTTATCAAGTATTCAATCGAAAACATAAATTGAGGGAAAATGTAGACACAAAATCATGTACTTGGGTACATTTCTAGGTCCTAAAAACATACTAGTATTCACATGATTTTTAACCAATAAAAATAGTGGTTAACAACTCATCTTTGGCACTTTTTTTTGCTATTATATCTTGTAATTTACTATTTCTGAACTTGACTGAGCATATTTTTGACTTTTCCCATCTTACAATTTTATCGACACTTGACTGCTTTACCTTTTGATGGCCTCAGAAACTAGTACCAATTTAGGACAGAAGCATCGAGGTGCTCCTGTCATCCCCTCTATGGGTGTTCTTGTCCCTCTCTTTTTTCTAACTCAATACTCTTTTGAGTCCTCTTTCGCTTCTTGGTCATCATATTTAGTACTTATGGGTCAACTTTTCAGTTGTCAATTACGAAATTCAAACAAGGGAATCATATATATACTTAGTTACTTCTGATCAAAATCAAAGGGCCAAGTACTATAAGTATTATCTATCTACCACCCAAGCTTACATCTAAAGGCATCAAGAGCACTTAAAAGTGTCCATATAAAAAATATCCATACAAGGGTCAAGGGACTGCATTGATTATGCATACAATGCATAAGAAGGGGAATTTCATTCTATTCTATCACACACATTTTATCATATTCTGGTACAATATATATCTACCCCACTATCATCATTGCAACTTGCACAAGGGAAACCTAGGGCATTGGACAAAGATTTCACACACACATCACATGAAGAACTGCATGGATTCTAAGATGTAGTGCAATGCTCCAGTCTTAAGTTCAAATACAAATCGGGTGATTCCGTCAGGGTTAATCTCAATCTTGCACTTAGGGTTTCTATATTTTTATTAACTTATTTGATTGTGGTTTACGGGTATGTAGTAGGTACACCTTATTTTTTTTGTCATGTTACTAGGTGCAACCAGAGACCTGACAGTGAAAGTCTAGAATTGTTAAATAAGATGTCTCGAGTAAAATGAAGACCTTCTGACCTAGAATAATGCTCTAGGTTCATAAATAACATATTTACATGCAGACACTAGGTACCTAGAGATAGTCATTAGACCTGTGATAAAGAGCTGATTGTCCTCCTATGGGTGATTTTGTCTTGTACATTCAAACAGGGTTCCGAACCCTTGGTAGAGACATTTAAGACACCGTTTCTACCCTATTCCAATAGCATATATAGTCCTGTATCATGTTGCACAAAATTAACTAGAGTCATCTTTCTCCTTTCATGTTACTTAGGGTTTTGGGATTTTTGAATGCTTATTGCTTGACACATTACTCATGATATGGGTCATCTATAATATCATTTGTTATAAGGTAAGTGTACTTTAGAAATAGAGATTTGATCTCAAGCTAAGAAAAACTCATGATGAAGGATGAGGTCATTTTTTTTACCTTGAAGACATAGTTGCCATATAGCATATACTACATCAGTCTCGATGATACCACTAAATTTGGAGAAGGAAATATATTAGTCTTTCCATAATTCTAAGAGATTTATGGATGACTCTTTGTAATATATATATATATATATATATATATATCATGATATATATATATATATACATAGATACATACATAAAGAGATTTTTTTTACATACATTACATATATACATAAAGGTATCTATATCTATAAATTTTTATATACACACACACACATATGTACATACATATACATACATAGTTTTTGTATAGATTTTTACTATAGAAATGTTGTCATATATTTTTGTATATGACACTCTTTTGCATATTATACACAAAAAAATTATTTTATTTATGTATATAGATTATGATGTTTTATTTATTTGCACATTGTAACTTGTTTTATGGATGGATAGGTCATTGATTTCATTAGTATGATAAGTGATGTGATAAATATGATATTGATGATGATGCAAGAAATTTTTCTCATAGCTTGAGCTTTCATTTAGATATTGTACTTTAGAGAAACCTATTTTTCTATTTCAAAACATAGATTACATCATTATTATTAAAGAACCATGAAGATTAACTCATTATGTGCGTAAAAAACACACACACACTGTAAACAAAATATAAAAAGTAAAATAAACCCAATATACACAATAAATTTATGCAACATGGCTGTAAATGAACCAAGATTATGATAAAATACTTATAATTGGTCGAACGTAAAATAAAAGATAGGAAGAAAAACAAATCCAATATACATAGTAAATGTATGCACCATGGATATAAATTAACTAAGATGATAACACAATAATTATATTTGATCGAAAGTAAAAAAAACGATAGGAAACAAAAAAATACAATATACACAGTAAATGTATGAACCAAAGATATAAATGAACTAAGATGATAAAAAAATACTTGTAGTTGATCAAAAATAGAACAAAAGCTAGGAAGAAAATAAACCCAATATACAAAGTAAATGTATGCACCAAAAAATAAAACAAAAGATAGGAATAAAAACAAACCCAATGTACACAATAAATGTATAAACCATGTCTATAAATGAACCAAGATGATAAAAAAATAATTTTAATTAATCAAAACTAAAATAAAATATAGGAATGAAAACAAACCCAATACACATAGTAAATGTATGCACCACGACTATAAATGAACCTAGATGATAAAAAAATACTTGTAATTGGTAAAAATTAAAACAAAAGGTCGGAAAAAAACAAACCCATTATACACAGTAAATGTATGCACCATTGCTATTAATGAACAAAGATTGTAAAAAAATACTTACAATTAGTCAAAAGCAAAATACAATAAAAGAAGAAAATTAAACCCAATATACACAGTAAATGTATGTACCATGGCTATAAATAAACCAAGATGATACCAAAATACTTGCAATTGATCAAGAATTATCTAAACGATTTGGTCAAAATCCAACACATTTTTATTTAAATATAATTTAAACCTTTAGCCCCTAGAGGATTGAGATCCAAAATAGATAATTGAAGTGAGTAAGCAATATTTAACATGCAAAGTAAGGACACATGCAAGTGTTCAAGATAGGATATAAGAATGACTCAACCTGGGTTATCAGTGATACTCTTAACTGGATTTTGCACCGGGAAATAAGTTGATTTAAGAATGGATTTGGTCATTGTCCACCAAGCAACGATTTATACAATGGAGAGAACTGAGAGTTTGGATTACCTCTTTGGACAGGATCACCCAAAGGGGGATAGGATCCACTTTTCTTAGCACTCAAGAAATGATCTATGCAACTGGGTAAGACTAGTGTCCTGATAGTGTGGATTATGATTGCTGATCTTTTGGGGTTTAAACTTGGCTGACTTCCTGTTCATTGTGTTGATCACATCATACTTCAATGTAAATGTTTATAAACTTTTGAAAAATTTGAGAGGTTGTTCAGAGTTTTGACATAAATGAACCAAATGAGAGTTTTCAATATTACATGGGCACTCTTATCCCTGGATTTTTGAAGTAGTGTTGGGGATGCTCGGGAATAAGAAATATAGAACTGGGTTGAATGTTTGATTATTCCAATGTCCAAAAGTAAAGTGCCCATATCTGAGAAAAGATTTATGTTAAGAGTAATAAAAGGGATTCACCCAAGCAATGTAAAAAGAAAGTAACAAGTGTCATTAATGATCTAGTTTTGGATACTTAGTGAAAGTCATGCATAGTAATAACATACTGGTAGAGCATCCTACATGTAAGTAGTAAGTGTATGAAACCAGTTTGGGCCATGATACATTTAGATGGATGAATGGAGTTGCACTTGTAAGTATTATGTCATAAAAGGGTATTGAGGCAAACACAATATGAGAATATTTACATGAACCAACACACATTGAGTTTTTTAAAGGGGCTACAATGATGTTGTCGTGTAAATGTGCAATAGGGAAATTGACAATTTTTTAAGCACGAAAACTATACCCATGTGCTAAAGTTTTCAAGTCTTATCACTCATGAGACACCCCGAATATTTCCAGTAAGTCCATCACTTGTTTCACCTCCCTAATTGATGTTGATACCATTCCCCTAGGTGATTTAGGAAAGTCCATTCATTCCCCCTAGGTGATTTTAGGGAGTTCATTTGAAAAGATGCTATCATTTGGTAGTATGTGGGAAGGGATATCGCATTGGCCTTCCTAAGAGTTGGATCAAACCCTCTACAGTGAGACAAATTAGGGTAAGAGCATTAAGTGGATGTGGAGGTGAATCCAATAGGTCTTGGGACATCATGGATATGGTTCATGGAATATTTTGGGGAGGTCTTGGAGAAGACTTGGGGCAGTTTCACCAAAATTAATGGTTCACAAGCCTAGTCAGTGCATAGGCCTAAAACAACCGCTGAGCTTTATAAGAAGTCATTCCAGGAGCTCTGGATGGAGTTATAAGTAAAAGGAAACATTTCCAGGGAATAGGATTCCAAGGCCTACATTATGGTGAAAATCATATTTTTCACAACACCTTGGCACATAGGATTTGCAGGTATTTTTTCTCAGGCACAAGTGGAGTCTCAGATCAAAATTAAAAATTTTTAGGGATCAAATTGATGAATCAAGACATGATACCCCCACCATTAGATTAAAAATTCCATTTCCAGTCAGGATCATACAAAAATTTCACCAAGATATTCCACCGGGAGCTCAAGTCATCATTGTTCCAAGTTGCCCTCTCAAAGGTAGTTCAAGAGTTAGTCAATTTTTCAGGAGGATACGTGTCAACACCAGGATCCTGGTGGGATTTCATGTCCCCATGACAGTCCCTGCGGTCAGGTACACCAACCCTTGAAAAATATTCCCAACCCCCATATGACCTCTTGGACCCTCATGTGGCCTTTAGACTTGACAGTTCAGCCCCCAGGTGCATTTTTGAAGCATCCATTCCCTATGGTCAGATCAAGTGCCACGTGTCAGCTCCAAGACCAATGTGGAAACTAATGTCCCTCATGTACCTAAGGTGAGGGAAATAAAACATGGAAAAAATTTCCCATCCCATATGGGGAGTCTTTTGGTCACCCATGTGACTGACTTTCAACCCCAAGGTGCATTTTTGGAGAATCCATTCCCTATCGTCAGATCAAGTGCCACATGTCTGCTCCAGGACAAATTTGGAAACTGATGTCCCTCATGTACCTAAGATGAGGTAAATTAAACATGGAAAAATGATCCCAGCCCTCTAGGAGAGTTTTTTGGTAACTCATATGACTAGTTTCCAACCCCTCAGTTCTTTAAAGCTGATTTTGGAACACTCATTCCCTACTGTTAGATCACTGCCACATGTTGTCCTCTTGACCACCATGGAATTTGATGTCCCTCATGTCCATGAGGTTAGGGATATAAAACATAAAAAAAAAATTCCCAACTCTGACCCAAAAAATTTGAAAAAAATTGTAACTGTTAGCTACTTCTTGCTATTTCTTGTTGCTTCTCCATTATCAAAAGAAACCTATAGAGAACACCAGTCCACCACTCCACCAATGCCAAAGCTTGAACCAGATCCATTACATCAAATTATCCTTCACTCCATGATGGCACATAGATCTCATAAGAATAATTCATTGAGATAAGAAGAAGAAACAAAGAACAAAGAAGAAGATTAGTGGAAATCCCCATTGCCATGAAATCAAAATTTGAAGAAATCTTCCAAACCAGAGCACAGATTGGAAAACCATTTGTTGCTGAGTTCTTATCTCTTGAAGGCCATTAAAAAATCATATTAAAACCTCAAATTTTCAGCAAGAATTACTCATAGTGAAGAAATCCTCTTTCCGGCTCTAAGAAGGAAAAAGCTTGATTTCCCATCAAATTGGTCACCGGATTAAAGAGAAATTTCACGTGAAGCACCATGATGACAAACCTATCAAAATGGAGTTGATTTCATTTAAAACAAAGACAAAAAAAAAGACCTGTAAATTTCAAGCTTGATCAATGGCCGCCATGACACATTAGTGGAAAAAATTAGCGAGCTACCTCTCCACTTCTCAAGGTTTCGGTTAGTAAAATCACCCAAAAATTGGAGGAAATGATAGTCGAAAAATCAATTTTTTCACAAACTAGTTTTCGCGCCATGAAGTACGTATTTTTTAGGGATATGGATGGTTGTGATTCTTATTAGAATTCTTCCCTCTTTGAATAAATTGTCAAATTCCTGAAGATCAGACGAGCGAAATCATCCAAAAATTGAAGGAAATGATCGTTGAAAAATCTATTTTCACGTGAACTAGTTTTTACGCCATGAAGCCCCTAATTTTAGGGATATGGAGGACTGATTTTTTTTCAATATTCTTCTCCCTCTAATGAAAACCTCATTTTCTCACTTGTTGAGATGAATGCATTACTCAAAATTCAGAGCGTGGAACCCTAGAATAAAACCCATAATTTCAAGACCCATTTTGTTGCTATTCAACATTTATGGCGGACTTACTAAAAATAGAATGTATCCTTTCATAGGGGTTTGTTACTTTAGGTAAGACACCATTTGAAGAGGATATGAAGAAGGTGGCAAACAAAGAGGGAGCATCATAGGTAAGGTCAGCTCAGCTCGTAATTCACACTTAATAAAAATACTAAGTTACACTCAAAGAGTAGTTTCAGCATAATGGGTCGTACAAGGATAATCATTTAGGGGGACATCATTATTGAGGAGCATCCTAGTCATTTTTCATAGGAATTCAAGATCCATCTTAGTTCATTCAACTTGGTGAGTGTTCATGAGCTAATTGGAAAGATTTTCACAGTATGTATGGAGTTCCCCATAGATACTAATGAGTTTCACTACATTTGGAGCTTTCCATTGACTGAGGGATCAACAAACTTCAGGTGAAGTAAGGGCACTATCCTCTTCTTCTTCTTCTCTCAACTCTCATGTCTACTCAATAAGAAGCATGGGATCTCTCTTTCTCAAAGGTTGGTAGGGATGAGAAGTGTAGTTTCTATCTTACATAATGAAATAAATTTTTCGTTTGTTGTTTGCATTTATCTTTATTTGCCTTTAATTGAATTTAAATTTTTCTTTTTGGAGGGAACACTAATGTCCCCTAAGTCACAATCATTTTATAATAGGGACATAACCATTTGATAGGATGTGAGGGATCACCACTAAGGCTATACATTAGGTGAATATGGATGCTCATGGGTGAAGATGATAAGTCACCTGTCATTCTGTCAATTGTGAGACGCCATTCCCATTTCAAAGGGTGGGTAATTGATTTTGTCAACTCAAGAATGCTTTTAGAGAAACTATGAGAAAGAAAATTACATAGCCATTGGTAGAGATCATGAAGAGAACTCTAAAATATACAAGTCCATTGTAGACATCAATGTACAATATTTTGTCTCATGAACTGAATATAAGATGAAGGATTAGATATATTGGTTTAAAGAAGTGAAATGAATCATGAAGAGATATGATGTTGATCATATTTTCTAATTTGGTCTAAAGCTTTACAGTTACCATGAAATGTAAGTTCCTCTTAGTTTAATGCAATCTCATGAAGTATCTAACTAATGAAAATGTATGAAGCTGATATTCTACCTGCAAAATAAGTGGACCTACCTGGTTTTTCAATGCAATTTCCCACTCTATACATAGAAGAATTATATCCCTAGCAAGATGAATTGATGGACTTGCCACAAGGTCAGTGGAGTGCCTCTAATAGATACCCGGTCAAAATGGATACCATAGGATTTTTGAGGTTTTCAGTTGTGCTTGCATACAAAGGCCTACTAAGTCTCTCATGGGTTTTAACTTACAACCCTTTCCTATTATCCATAAATTCATGGGATGACATATCTAGTTTTGGTGTCATGGACCATCTATTTGTAAATCAACTGCATATTGTCAAGACCTCTTTGTCAAGTTGGATAAAATGAGGATATCATGATCATATGACTATGAGAGAATACATGGTTTGTTTTGAACACTTACTTCCCAGGATACATAGGGAGTAATTGACCATCATTTAACATTTTGTCCAGCGATTCTAGGATCAATGCTCAATCCTCAGAAATGCTAGGACTTTTGTTTTGAACATCTTTGTATCTAAGGAGCAAATGTTAGAAGTACAAAGGATGGCCATAGATACTGGGTTGCATGGGTGTCATTTTTCTCTTGGAAGATCCTCTTCTCCTATGATTTCTATCATGTTTAGGCACCTATACCGGGATCTGTGGAGATAGAAAGAGAGGATATACCATCGCTGAAAAATTTAGTGAACTGAGATGGCCTCTTAAAATGAGAGGAAATATTGGTGTAGTCACTTATCAACTCAAAGAACCATTCAATCATCTAATATAGATTACAGAAGCTTACACTATCAAATGCTCACCTTACTATGTCCCACCCGTGAACATGCCTTAGAAGGTTTCAAGATGGTGAAGAAGAGATTTCTTCTATATGATAGTGAAGGTGATTTAATTTACCTCTTAGAAAGGTTCTATTGCAGTCTGAGATACCTTACACTTTACCCTGATAGTGTGATGCATTCTAGATCTGATTGAAGCCATTTATAGGAAGAATATGCAATTTGTCCTTCTCATGCATGCACTACTTCACTCCATCATCCTTCTTACCTTGCTTTTCAACCCAGGACAACATTTTCTTAGCCATTGTATCCTAGAGAACCTTTTCTTACACCTTACAGATCCTATCCTGTGGTGACTCCTTACAACACTATACCATACATAAAATTCATGGAGAAAGAACCAAGAGTTGTATCCTTACTACTCACCCAAATTTGTAAATCAATGCCCTTAAGACAATACCTGTTGGACCAAAACAAGGTTATATTAAATCTATGACACACCCTTAAGTGAGCCATTCTGATGTCTCATTCAAGTCTAAATCTAAATCTACTCCTACAACCAATATGAATACCTTAAAATATCCTAGTGTTTCGTTCAAAATATCGTCCATTCTCCAACCATCACCTTTTGTTTTCTAAGCTTGTCCAGACTCCTTAACTAGGTCTGTATGTATAAACCTGTAATCACATAATTCTACCTTCTAGGTGGTTTCAACATGAATAGTGCAAACATAATTTATAGTTACCTTTAGATTGTTTGAGATGTGTATAAAATTTATATGGACTCGCAACTAAACAATTTTAATTGGTACTTCCTTTAGATACATCAGGAGTTCCTCAATTTAGGTCACTGAACTGATGCAGCTCCTCATTCTCAGAGGAATACTGTCATAAAAATCTACCTAACTCATCCAATTAAAGATTGAAATGATTTCTCTGAGTGCATCGAAGACTCTTAACTATAAACCCTTCAATATCATCCCTCCTTATTGGAGAATTTGTAGTAATACATATTCCATCACTAATAGGGATCAATCTCACATTTTACTTTCAAACCCTAATGTAATGGCTTTGACAGTGAGCCCGAGGGGCTTTCCTTAGCAATAAATTTCATTCATGACTAGCCTTCAAAATTCAGATATTGTTACTATGGAGATTCATATTATATTTCCCACTTATAGGGAATGTTTCCTTACCATGCACATGTTGCTAGTCTTCCATGTATTCCAGATAAGAAATCTTCTCCTTTACCACTGATCATGCCCTAGTAGACATACTACACAGTCTCATTAAGAAGTCGTTTAAACCCTGAGTATTGCCTCCAAATTTCTTGCTAAGACTTAGATATTTAACCATCTTAGCATAAAATCCATATTCTGTATCACAAACCAGTGAAGGGTTTCATGGATAATACTCATTTTATTCTACAAACTCACAATATAAGGTACTCGGTCATGAAATTCTACAATTACATTTTTTAACTATTTCTGTACCAGGGTAGCTTAGGTGGATGTAATCGGTTATTGGCAACTAAGGAGTTAGCTTATCGATATCCAAGATCACATCTTGATAGGTTATTAAGAGACAAGCCTTCTTGGAGATATAACCCCCTGAATCTTCAACATACCTTCTTAGGAGATTCAAGGTACCCTACCTTCAATATGTCAACAATGAAGTCTTCAAAGAAATTTGATGAAATACCATGTCATAGAAGTAGTCTATGAGCCCTTAATAGATATTCACAGACAGGAAACACTCCAAATACATCTGCTTAAAGCCTTCAACGAACAATCTCGGTTATGAATAATTCCCAATTCCTCAACTTCCAAGCACTATATATGATCATATCATATATGATATCATGACCAACTTCTCCAATTTGCAATGAGACCCTCCATTAATGGTTAAGAACCATCTGTTACAAAGGATTTTTGAGATCTAGCACAATCATTGAAATCATGGACCCTGAAAGTATCAGTCTAATAACTACTGATGAACATTCAATGAATCTGATATTATCAAGTGTCAAAGGCATGCATACTTCATTATAGCAAATTTTCCCATCCACTGAAGGTTGGCACATCATCGATATCAGGATTCACAGTCTGAAACATCTTCCATGCACACACTTATAATTAATGAAATATTTGATAAAACTAGTACTAACATACAATACCAAGCTCATTACTTGTATTACCATGGTATTCACAAGCTAAATGACTGTTTCAATGACATAGATACCCAGATTTGCAAGGAGTTTTCATCCACTATTTACAAACAAAAATCTCTTACCAAAACTTTGCATGAAGGATCGGTAGATCTTTCAGTGATTCTCAAGATCGAATGAGGTAATGCCTCAAGATTGGTTACATTGAGTTGCAAATTAAATATGTCTTCTAAGGCGAATACTTAGATGGAATTGCATGACATGATTATGCATAACTCCATGGTCACATATGTGAACTTAGAATGTAACCTAGAAGTTGTTTGGAAATAGACCATAGTATTTTGATTTTTTAACTCATCACTCATGCTTCCTTGACCCTATACAGTACCTAATAATGAGGTCGCATCCAATCCTTCCGTCACTACTCAAGCGCCTCAAATTGGAGTAAAGGAAAAGGATAAGTTTGAAGTTTCTCATGGAAAAGAGGTCAACGAGCATAGACCTGGGGAAGAAAATAATCTAGAATGTTCAAGTAATTTGAATGAAAATCAGATTTGGGGTGGCGCTGAGGTGCTTAGTGGAGAATCATGTATGTGGATAAACATGGAATGTAACTGGCACTATGAAACCAATTTCAAAGAGGATAAAGGCAATGGAATTTCTTAGAAAGAACTTGAGCATCAAGAAGCTCACATGGAATCACTCCTAGAAAGTACACAGATAATTGTGAAAGTACCTAGATTTCATAAGTAGCTAAGGAGGGGAGGATACTTTCTATAACTCATCAATGACTTCGCAGAACATCATCATTCAGTGTTTCCTCTTCAGGGGTAACTTTTGAGAAATGAAAAGTATTTCAGTTAAAATGATTTTTCGCCCACCCTATACCATAGGTGATTAATAGGTGTGTTTCCATTTGTGTGTCATGTGTTTCGTTTCTATCCTATTATGTGTCATGTGTTTCCTTTCTGTTGTTTTGTGCATGTATCCTTCTTCACTCTATTTTTCTTTTGTAATAGGTTGTACATGACTCTGCAGAGCCCAATGGATAAGGCACTGGTTAATGAACTATATGGGATAAAATTGAGATTCTATATTCCCATGTCATGTCTTTGCTACACTTAGTCAATGCAATGTCCCCAAGATAGAGCCATCTGTTTTCGTGCAAATGTGCATCAGAGAAATTGGAAGTTTCCAAACATGAAAATCATACCCATGTGCTAAAATTTTTATGTTTTATCATTCCTAAGCACCCCAAGTCAAATACATTTGTCTTATCATGCCCTATTGATGTCAAAATTTTCCCCTAGGTGATTTATGAAAATCTAGTCATTCCCCCTAGGTGATTTTAGGGAGTTCTGAAAAGATGCTATCTTTTAGCAGTATTGGGAAGGGCTATCACTAGCTTTCCCAGGATTGGATCAAACCCCATTGAGCGGAAAAAAAGGGAAAAACTAAACATGGAGGTGAATTGAAGACCTTAAAACATCATGGAAATTATTTTTGAAGGTTTGGGGAAGTTTTGAAAGACTTGGGGCAGTCTGAGTAAAAAACAGGGTTCACAAGCCTAGGCAATACATATTCCTAAAAAAACTGATGGGCTTCAGAAGAAGATTTTGGGAGCTCCAGATGGATTTAGGAGTAAAACAAAATTTTTTAAGAAATAATATTCAAATAAATACATGATGGTAAAATCATATTTTTCACAACACCTTGACGCATAGGATTGGTAGGTAGTTTTTCTTAGGCACAAGTGGAGTCTCAAATTAAAAATCAAATTTTTTAGGGATCAGATGGTTGAATCAATACATGAGACCCCCAATGTTGGATCCAAAATGTAATTTATAGTTAGGGATCATACAAAAATTTACCAATAAATTCCATCAGACCCTCAAGTTATCATCATTCCAAGTTACCCTCTCAAAGGCAGTTCAGGACTTACTTATTTTTTGGGAGGGCATGTGTCAGCACCAGGAGCCTGATGGGATTTCATGTCCATGAAATCCATAAGGTTAGGTAAAACAACCCTTGAAAAATTTTCCCAGCCCCAATATTATCTCTTGGACCCTCATGTGACCTCTAGACTTGACAATTCAGCCCCCAGGTGCATTTTTAGAGCATTCATTCCCTGTTGTCTTATCAAGCGCCACGTGTTAGCTCCAAGACCACCGTGGAAATTGATTTCCCTCATGTAACTAAGGATAGGGACATTAAAAATTGAAAATTTTTCCCATCCCCTATGGGGAGTCTTTTGGTCACCCACGTGACCGACTTTGAGCCCCCAAGTGCATTTTTCGAGCATCCATTCTCTGTCGTCAGATCAAGTGCCACGTGTCATCTCCAGGACCACCATGGAAACTAATGTCCCTCATGTACCTGATTTGAGGGACATAAACCATGTAAAAATGTTCCCATCCCTCTATGATAGTGTTTTGGTCACCCATATGACTAGTTTCCAGCCCCTCGATGCTTTAAAACTGATTTTGAACACTCATTCCCAGCTGTCGAATCGCCGCCACGTGTCGTCATCTTGAGCACCATGTAATTTGATGTCCCTCATGTCCCTGAGGTCAGGTACATCAAACATGAAAAAATGTTCCCAAATCAAACCCAAAAATTTGAAAAAATTTCTAACTGTTAGCTGCTTCTTGTTGCTTCTCCATTATCATAAGAAAACTGCAGAGAACACTAGTCCACCACTCTACCATTGCCAAAGCTTGAACCAGCTGTATTACAGCACATTATCCTTCACTCCATGATGGAACACATGTCTCATAATAATAATTCATCAAGATAAGAAGAATAAATTAATAACAGAGAAGAAGAACAATGGAAATCCCCTTTGCCATGAAATCAAAATTTGAAGAAATCTTCCAAACCAAAGCAAAGATTGACAAACCATTTACTACCAAGTTATTCTCTCTTGAAGGCCATTAAAAATTCATATTCAAGCCTAAAATTTTTAAAAAGGAATTATTGCAGTGAATAAATCCTCTTTTTGGCTCTACGAAGGAAAAATCTTGATTTCCCATCAAACTAGTAGCTGGATTGAAGAGAAATTTCACGTGAA
The DNA here is from genome assembly GCA_019776745.2 of Taxus chinensis. NCBI lineage: Eukaryota > Viridiplantae > Streptophyta > Pinopsida > Cupressales > Taxaceae > Taxus > Taxus chinensis. Next base: position 375,811,050 of record CM034154.1, on the reverse strand, counting down.
GCACCATAATGAAAAACCTATAGCAATGGAGTTGATTTTGTTGCAAATGGATACAAAAACCAGACCTCAAAATTTTAAGCTAGATTAATGGCTGCCATAAAACAGTAGTGGAAAAGAGCAGTGAGCTACCTCTCCACTTCTCAAGGTTCCGGTGGGCGAAATAGACAAAAAATTGGAGGAAACGATGGTAAAAAAATCTAGTTTCACGCGAACTAGTTTTTGTGCCATGAAGTCCATATTTTTTTAGGGATATGGAGGGCTATGTTTTTATCAAAATTATTCCCTCTTAAAATAAATTTTCAAATTCCCAAATATTTTACGGGAAAAATCATCCGAAAATTAGAGGGAATTATCGTTAAAAAATCTAGTTTCATGTGAACTAGTTTTTGCACCATGAAGCCCATATTTTTAGGGATATTGAGGAATGAGTTTTTTTTCATTATTATACCTATATCAATGAAAACATAATTTACCACTTGTTCAAATGAATGGATTACTCAAAATTGGGAGTGTGGAACCCTGGAATAAAACCCATAATTTCAAGACCCGTTTTGTCGCAATTTGACATTCATGGCGCACTTACTAAAAATAACATGTCTCCTTGCATAGGGGTTTGTTACTTTGGGTAAGACACCATTTGAAGAGGATATGAAGAAGGTGGTTAAAAAATAGGTAGAATCACAGGTAAGGTCATCACAAAGGTCATCTCAGCTCTTAATTCACACTTACTAAAAATAGTAAGTTACACTCAAAGAGTAGTTTTGGCACTATGCGTCATATAAGGATAATAATTTAGGGGGACATCATTTTTTTTAGCATCCTAGTCATTTTTCACAGTGCATTCAATATCCATTTTAGTTCATTCAACTTGGAGAGCGTTCATGAGCTAATTTGAAGGAGTTTCACAGTGTGCAAGGTGTTCGAAGATTTAGAGTTTCACTGCATTTGGAGCTTTTCATCGATAAGGATAAACAGATGTCATCGGGAATGACATATCCTCTTCTTCTTCTCTATCTCTTTCTCTTCCCTCTCCCCTTAATTTATCTCTCTTCAAATTTTCTAATTCTTCATTCAGCTTTGCACTTTTTGATATGCCTTTAAGTCACTTAAAAGTTACTTTAGAAACATAATGTAAATTAAGTCACCATGATTTTATAAAAGGGACTTAAATATTTGATAGGAATACAAATAGTCTAAGGTTATAATTAAGGCATATGGAGGGGCATGAAGAAGATGATAAGTCTCCTCTCATTTTATAAATTGTAATGTCATTACCATTTCAAAGGGCGGGTGATTGATCTTGTAAACTCAAGAGTGCATTGTAAGTAGAGAAAGAAAAGGAGATAGCCATTTCCCTTCTACTTTCCTCCACTGTCAAATTTTTTCCATTCTCACACTATGTACAAATTTTGTTTAAGCATCAATACAAGAAGGAGTTTCTATCTTTCTTTAACCAAGGGATTTCTTGATATTTTGTGTTCATAAAATTCTATTTGGTCTTGTTGTCTATTCGTAGAGTTGTTATGTTCCTCTTAATTTAATGCATGTGGTGAAGTTTCTAACTAGTGTATGTGTAGGAATATAATTTTCTACCTACAACATTAGTTATCCTACCTCTTTTCTCACTCCCGTTTCCCTCTCTTCAGACAAATTATTCCATAGAAAGAGATTTATATCTTTTCCACAAGGTTAGTGGAGTGCGCCTATTGAATCCCCGATCGAAAGACCACCACATAAATCCACATTTTCTTGCACATGCATATACAAGAGCTGCATGGTTTAAGTAGAGGGACTTAGATTCCAAGAGCATTGGAAATATATTCCAATGTGTTTGGCATGCCAAACACTTTTTTACAAAATTACATGCATTAGATTTTGTAGTAGGCCAATAAAAACCTACGCATAATATTTTCTTTGTTAAAAGCATTCCACTTATATATGTACCATAAATAAAAACATGTACCTCTTATAGATTTTGGATTAATTTGTATTAGTTGAGATATCTTAATAGATTCACATCATAACCTATTCGATAAAGGGTGTTTCTAAGTAGGGTGTAGTGTGAAACATGTTTTGATAAGACTCTTTTATTTAGGGAGTTCATATTTTTAGGATAAGTGTGGTCATGGATGAAGATATAAATATCATGATACTAGGGATTGTTAGGACAAAATATTTCACAGAACATGGTTGAATTAGGATAATTTTAGGCTAGAACCAGAAGATATTGAATAAGAAACATAATATGTGTTTGATAGGAATCAAATTCAAGAAGAGATACAATAGTCACCGTTACATCTGTTTATTTATTTTAGAGGCGAGGAACTTGTTCAAAGATGATTAACTGAAAATTAATTTTATGAATATCCACCATGAGTTTATAAGGAATTATCTTGGCATATTTTATTCGATATTCATTTGTGAATTATTCAATGACTAGAATTGAAACACTAAAATTTCTCAACTCCTTGAGATTCTATGATATAGTCAATTTCAATCCAGCTATGATTTATCCATACTTTGCAGTATTGTTTGTCTAAGGGAAGGTGAAGTGAAAATATTTTGGCATAAAATTTCCATCCAGTGTGATAAGTATAATATCATCTCCTGATCCACGAACATTACAATATCCATTAAAATATAAAGTCCAAGAAGGTACTATATAAATATATAAGAGTTCTTCATCTAGGAATTCAAAGTGGAGAGGTTCCAATACTAGTAGAGGTGTCGTAAACAGTTGATATGCAAATTTTTTATTATTATGGATTTTTGAATGATGAACTCTATATAAAATAACCAAACTTGACATTTTTTTGTGTGGGAATAAGTCTAGATAGTAGATACTTGATTGGATCTACTTTTGCAATGAGCTTTGTTGTATAGTTGAGTAAGAAATGAATCACTTGTGGAATGTGAATTCCACTATTAAAAATACTTTTTTAACTTGAGAATATTTAAGTTCATGATCAATGAGAGTTCTACTAAGATAATATAATGTATGTTCCTATCCCTTATTGTTGTATTGTGCTAATAATGATCCTATTTTGTACTTTGTGGCATATGTGTAGAGAAGAATTGGTTAATATGAAATTAGTGGCATGAGTACCTCTGTAATCGATAAATATTCTTTTAGTTTTGAAAAAGAATACAAAATTTCTTAGTTGCATCAAAACTATACATTCTTTTTCAACAATTGATTGAAATGTTACAACTTGTCTGCAAGTTGTGAAATAAACCGTATGATAGATTAGATCTTTCTTAAATTCCTTTTAATTGTCTTAGATTTTGTGGAGGAGAAATTTAAATGATATATTTTACCTTTTCAAGATCAAATTATATACCTCTTTGTGAAAAAAGTAATCCTAGAATCTTTCATGGTGTTACACCAAACACACATTTTTTAGGATTAAGTTTGACTTTGTACTCATACAATATTCAAAATATGTGCCTCAATGTTGTTAGATGATCTATTCATGTTTTTTATTTTTCTATAATGTCATCTAAATAATATTCCATGATGTCTCGTAGTATGCCATGCAATATGATTGTCATTACTCTTTTATATGTAGCACATACGTTTTTAAGTCAAAAGGCATGGCCTTATAACAAAATGTTCCCTATGGTGTTGTAGAAAATGGGTTTTCATCACCCACCTACTCCTTACATGCACATTACCTTATCATAACCTAGCACTATAAACACTACCTTAGTCATTCATTGACCCCATAAAAATCAATTTTTTCCCCTTGTAAATCATAGTGTAGTCACCTAAATTTACCTTAACCTATTTGAAACCACCTAACCATTTGTAAACCATCCCTAACCCATTTTATCCCAACCTCTCAACCTCCCCAACTTGTATAACCTCTTCCCAATCATTTTACCTCATCTCCATACCTAAAAATCCCATTTAGGAAGTGATTGGAACCACTTCTAAATGTTTTCCCCATAATTCTCAGATCGCTAGCAATTTTAACAAATTACTAATGATTATAATTTTATGAGTTTAAATTTGTGTTTGAGGCATCTTCATAAATTCCTTAGATGTTCCTACACCCTTTTTTCAATCCAGATAGTGAAATTCGGCCACTCCATTGATCTCCAAGACAAACAACAACAACAAAATCCCTCCAAGATCATACAACACACCAAGTGTTATAGGCTTGTCTCTGGGAATCCTCCCAAGAAATCAACAAACAAATAACAATCAATAGTCGACCATATCAAATTCAAATCATCATCTGCAAGTTTTTCATATCCTCTCAACACTCCAAGGTACTCTCATTCACTTTTTCATTACTGTTATCAAATTAAATTTTGTAAAATCAATCATTTAGATCTCTATTTATATCAGCTTGTCATTTTTAGAACAATCAAACATTTTTACAGCAATCGTCAACGATTCTTTTTAATTGCCCATGATTCCCTTGAATCCTCCACGATTCTACCAAATCACTAGTGATTCCTTTGAATCACCTATGATCTTTGTCTTTCAGTACCCTTTTAATCAACTATAGCATTTTTTCAACTTTTATCAATATCTCAGGATTTAACTTGACTCTTGCAATTATTTATTTTCTTTAGATGACTTTTCTAGGCCAATCATACCCCATCACAAGCATTTATGACCTCTCAATCATTTAGAAACCTTTTTTTTTGGTAAAAATTTGGAATCCTTCATGAAATCACACTGGTGTTTCATTCAATTCACATATGACATTGAGGATATCAACTTTCGAGTTCCTCCATGAGATCCAACAAGAAACAACATGAAATATTGGTACGATTACTTTGAATACATCCAAATAGTTGCCATATTAGCTTTGGCTACCTACAAAGTAGATCACGACTTGCCTTTATATTCTAGCTTTCACATTTATCTATCATTTTATCATTGTCTAGCATTTTTTATCATTCACTATCAATTTTTTAAAAATGAGTTGACATCCTCTAAGGAAGTCCCTTTAGATTCTTGGAATCAAGCTTTATCCAAGCAGTTCGTCTACCCATCTTATCTAATATTTCTTGTTTGGTTCTCTCTGATTGCAGGTGTCTTCACTTGGAGAAAGGAGGAGTGTACTTTTCTATTGTTATACATCAACCATCCCGATATTTTGACTATTGGTGAATAGTATCATTAAACCCTACCTTGTTTTGAGTTTTAGGTACTTTCCAAATATAATAGAAAAGAGCCAAAAATTACCTAATACATTCCTGGCATGCCCAGTGGGACAATATCCCCTTCATTTTCATTAAAATTTAACTTATAGCTATTTTTTAGTTTTCTTCTTTATAATCACTAATTATAGCATAAATATACAGCTATGATTTTGGTGAATCACCTACGATTCCTTCAAATCACCAATGATCTTTGTGGATAACTTTTTATTACTCAACCAATCTACCTTTAAGACTCATGTTTTATTTTTCTCTTCATATGGTTTTCATCTAATCCTTTTAAGTTTCTATCTTCATGGAGCATTTGCTTTTTGGATCAAAAATGCTAAAAATCTAAAAAAATCAAAATCAAAATTACATGTACACCTTATCTTTGTAATTTTCTTTCCTTCACATAGACATTTGTTTGTTTTCTTCATCAAATTCATATTTCTTTTTAGTACTTAAAATTAACCTTCATATTTTCTTGGTCACCTAGCCTAAATAGTAAGTTAATGAAAATCTCTTCACTTAATTTCCCTCACACATAACCAAACCAAATTAAACACAAACTTGCATTAAAACAATCCTACCTAGGTGGAACTATTTGGATTTCATCACCAAAAAGATAAGTCGAATCGGTGTTCTGGCCAAGTATAAATAATTGGTGAGAGGTATATTGGCTAAGCACCTGACACCCTTATCATTGTGGGATCGTGAAGTGAGGGGGTAGGCGCTAATAACATGACTTGTACAAACACCAACACAGATTTAGGCCTCACATACCTTCGTCTATGTTGAGGAATCCTACCTTTAACATCACTTGAAATAAACCATAGATTTCCATTTCATAGGGACCCATGTAAGCCATTTTTTCACATTTCACCTTTTTCTAATTTAATCAAGATAAAAACAATGTATCCGGTGTAACTTTCTTGTCTTTTTATAATCAACTCTCTAGATTTAATTGTTATTCCATTAATTGTTTATTTGCATGGTATTAACATGAAAATAGTACCCATAAAACAAAACTCTAAAAGTATGGCCAAAATTTCCAATAGTCTATCAAAAATATTCAAACCCACATTGATGATGCCACACATCTAATTGACCAACACCGATCATCTTTATCACCATTACCACACAATCAAGAACCCCCACATTCCCCTAGTAGTCAATCTACCTCATCAGAAATCCTATCCATAAATTCCTCATTTCTTTAATAGTGGGGATCCTTCTCTTTACTAAGATTTTGGATTCAAATGCCATTTCCCGTAATGTTTACCTAGATACCCAGGGTTTTTTTCTTCAATCTAGACCCAAACCACAACCCCTATCTCTAACACCACATATGAATTCTTCATGACATCTTGTTAATCCTAAACCATGATTTGATTCATCCAAAAAGGTGCATCCTTATCCCACTTGCTAGTAATTCAGAAACATCCAATGTTGTGTCTTCAACTCATATAATCAATTTCGACATCTAATGTTGTCTCCTCATAAGACACAACTAATAAAAAATATTCATCTTCATCAGACCCCTCATCTGGCTCCCACCTCATCCCCATTAATAACACCAACACAACTTTGTTCCACAAAGCCCTTTAGTTTCCTCCATCATCCAAACTCCTCTTATAAGTTCAACATCTATCCCATTAAACATATCTCATACCCATCTCTTCTCAATAAACCCACATCATCTATCCAAAATGTATTTATGTCATATCCCTACATTAACAATACCCATTAACACAAGCTATCCATCTCTAGAGTTGTACCCCTCATCACACCAATCATTAACCACCTATTTCTTCTCTCAACACATACCCCAACCATCCCAACCACTCATCCACACCTCTATTTATTTCCAACATGTACCACAACCATCCCAGCCACTCATCCACACCTCTGTTCATTTCTAACATGTACCTCAGTAATATCAACCACTCATTCAAACCTCTATTCCTTTCCAACGCGTACCTTAAAAATCTCAGTATTTCATTCACACAACTCACCCTTTCCTTTCAACACATACCCCAACAATCACAACTTCTCTTAAGAACATATTTTCCCATCCAATATCAATATATTCAGACTGCCCAACCAATAGCCTCATAACCTATCTACATTATCCCTATGAGTACCCCATTTCAACACATTATTCCTTCACAATATTAACCATATCAACAATCAATCTCATCTACATACAATCAACCTGGTTCCTTTTTCATTCAATCCTCAAAAATAACCATTACATAATGACCCTTTTTAGGCATTGATGAACATTATATATCTATAGCCTTGAAGTTGCACTTCTATGGGTCCCAAAAACACATTATTGTATGAACAAATCTGTAACAAACCCATACACCCAGTCAATACCATACAAATCATATCCTCCACACTAGGAACTTCCTAAGTTCCTAAAATTCTATAGAAAAGAAGACCCCTAACAACACATCTCAAGCCTTCTGACATGCTTGTTACCTCATAGAACATGAACATGACCTTATGTTAAGGACATTACCCTATGTCCCTAGTTGGGTCTGCTTTAGATTACTATAACATACATTCCTTGGTATTCTCTTTTCTCATTTTCTCAACTCAAGTACAACTCTTCCTAGAATACTTCTCAATCAACATCATGTCGTAAAATCACAATCACTGATTTATAGGCATCATAAAAAAATTTGAAGACAAATCTATCGCTGATTTTGTCACCCACTAGAGGGGCATTATTAATCAATTATCATTCTCCCTCCCATAAACCAAGTTAATCAAATTACTTTCTCACTCTTGTGCCAAATACATTTCATCCACATTACAAATCCATAGTCCTTTCCAAATGTTTGATGAATCCTTTACTATGGCTCATGTAAAATTGAGCTTCACGACTCTAAAATATGAGTAGGGTTAAACTTAGATTAAAGAAACCTAAACCTGACTCATCATTCAAACCATCCTCGAGCCATGAATAAATAAAAAACATTAGAAAAAACAGTGATTATACAATATTTCTTCTAAAGAACATTCAACCTTCTAAACGCATTTGTCCTCAATGACAATTACATGCCTATAAGTGAATCTTATAGCGCGGTCTGTGAAAAGAATTTTGGCTAACCAATATGATCACCCTTCCTCTTATCCATTCCATCAACACATCTATCTCAAATCCCTCTTGGTGTAGAGATAATGATTATTATAAATAATATAGGGTCAAGGGACATGATATCTAAGAGGTTTCATTCATTTAATAAATGCCCTTAAAGATCTTATTGACAAATGTGTGCAATGCATAACTAGATAACCCAAACGCACCACAAAATCAAAATATCTCAATTTTTTTGAACAACACTTTCAAAATCACTCCCAATCCACAAGTCAACTACAGTCCAATATCATCCATTCCCATCACACCATTAACATAGTCAAAGACTAACCACATATATCATTAGCATCTAATCCTTCTACCAAAAATTCACCATCTGAATCATTTTCCAGTAGCTCTATCACAAAAATAAGAAAGAAAACGCCCATAAAATCAAGTACACTATTATCTACATTAATTTCATCCCCTTGAAACCCATCCACAAGATCTTCAAATGTTGCATAAATGAAACACATCTTACAATATGTGAAAATATCTTACGATGACCATGTCAGTCAAGACTATATACAAAACCTTCAAAAACCTGTCACATGACCATACATCCCTTCATTTAAAAAGGTGGTAATCATATCATGTGATCATACCACTTCCTCAACACAAAAACCAAATTCCTTACCATCTATTTTGGGGCCACACCTCTAATCACAATTATCAGTCACTTTCACCCAATAAAAAATCATCCCTCAATAGACACCTAAACACATTACATCCAAACGATTCCTTTAACACATGTCCAATCAAAATAATCACCACTTACCTCAACATCCATCTCAAAAGTACATTATAACTTGATCCTTGAAAGGATTATTCAAAAATCCATCATAACATTAGCTCCTCTTAAGCCATCTAACTCTCGAGGGTGGAATCCTTCTTGGTATAAATTTCAAACCTTTTTTCATTGCCATCACACACCGAGACATCAAAAAGAGGATTGTAAAACCCTTCATGCTATTATGAGGAGCCTTTCTAAAAAAGGTATCCTCCCCCTAGATCTAGAACAATAAAAAATATCCCATAAAACATCTATGACCACTAAATCTAAACTATGTAGTGGGAGTGGGAGCGAGAGCATGATTTGCTAGAAATTTCAAAAGAAGGAAATGAGCGGGAACCTCCAGTGGGACAAACGGAGCAACAATATGAGAGGATTCAGAACCTAGTTACGGATCACGTGATTTTTGAGCCCAATGAAAATAAGGATAAGGATGGGGTGGTGTGAACGTGGGTGAAACGTTTGGTCGGTAAAATTTTAGAAAAGGGGATTTTGGAGGGCTTGGAACCATCTAAAGAGAAAGGTAATTTATCCCTTAAAATTCTTGAAATTATTATGGCTAGAACCAAAGCCTCCATAAAAGGTGCTTTATTTGCAAAGTTCTTGGGCTCTAGACCTAATATTAACTATTTTAGAGGATGGATCAAGAGGAGTTGAGTGAATAATGGTGTTGTTGAAGTTTCAGCATATGCAAATGGTTTTTTCTTAGTCGATTTTCCCATGAAGGACCATGTGGCAAATATTTTGGCTGGAGGTCCTTGGTTTATTGGAAAATCTCATGTGGTTGTTTATAAATGGGAATTGGATTTTAACCCTTATGTGATTACTATTTCTGAGCTCCCTATCTAGGTCAACCTTCCGGGATTACACTTGGAGTTTTGGGAGCTGTAATTTCTTATTGGCATTGCGAAAAGCTTGAGTAAGCCAATTTATCTAGATCCAGTTATTAAGGATAAATCTAGACTTACTCATGCAAGATTTTGTGTCAATATGGGTCAAGGTGCTATTATGAAAAGTAATATCAAAATATTGACTTCTGAGGGAGTTTGGATGTAAATTTTTGACTATGATCTATCTTCCTTTGCTTGCAGAAAATGTAAGCTAGTAGGTCATGATCATAGAAATTTTCCTCTTTAGAAGAAAAAGATTGATCCCATTGTTAAACCTTAAAGGACAACTAATAAGGACGCTAAGGAATGGAGGATAATTGAGAAAAATGAAAGAGTTGTAGAAGAAAAGGATCATCTTATCATCCAAGAGGCTGTAAAAGAAGTGGAACCCTTGGTTAATCTTAATACCCCTTGTAAGGAATTGGTTTATGTTTTTCTTGAAAATGTTAACGAATATGAAGATGAAAATGAAAATGAAGATATAGTTTTGGAAGATTTGGTTCTAGAAAAAGAGGAAGGGGCTAGCCATGTTTCAGAAGGTAATTATTTTTCTCTATAAGTTTCCTATGGACCTTTGCTAGATGAGGTTTCTTCTATTGGTCAGGTTCATGGGGTTGCTAGTTTTAGATTGTGTTTTAAACTGAAGCATATTCAAAGTAACCTTAAAAGAAGGAATAAGGAGACTTTTGGAAATAGTTTCTAGGAGAAAAGTAAAATTGCTGAGGATTTAAGAAATATTGAGAAACTTAGGGAGAATGATGGTATTAATACAATTCTCAAGGATCAAGAACAAAAAATCATGTCTGAGTAGCATGAGATCATGGCTAAAGAAGAGGTTTATTGGAGACAAACATCTAGGGTGAAATGGCTTAAGGAGGGTGATAGGAATACTAAATTATTCCATTTCTCTACCACTTCTAGGGATAACATCCTTAATATTAATGAGATAATAAGTGAGAATGGTGAGATCTACTCAAAAAGTAAGGATATCAATGTTACTATGATAAATTAATTCAAATATCTTTTTAAGCGGGGGTAAAGGGCAGAGGAGATTGTTAAGAATAAAATCTAGGATCTTTTCTAGAATGTTATTAACCCTCTTGAAAATAAATATCTCTTAAGGAGTCCCTCGGAGGAGGATATTCATTTTGTGGTCTTTGATATGGAAATGGATAAATATCTGGGCCCGAATGGTTTCCCCTCCTTTTTCTTTCAAAAATTTTGGGAGTTGATAAAGCATGAGGTCATTGAAATAGTCCAATAATTTTTTAACAATGGTCATCTTCTAAGGCAAATGAATAACACTTTCCTGGTCCTAGTGCCGAAAATTGTTGGAGCTAAAGAAGTTAAGGATTTCAGACCTATAAGTCTTTATAACACCATTTATAAATTACTGACTAAAATAATACCTGGGAGGATAAGAATGGTTCTTCCAAACTTAATTTCTAGAAATCAAAGGGCTTTTGTTTCGGGAAGGAAAATTACTAACAACATTATTGTGATTCAAGAATCCATACATTCCATTGAAATCTCTGGTAGATCGGAAATGTTTCTTAAGTTAGATATGCATAAAGCCTGTGATAGGATGACATGGTCCTTCCTCTAGGATATCCTGTTAAAGGTTGGTTTTGATAAATTTCTGGTAAATATGATAATGACATGCATATCAACTACTAGTTATTCGATTTTGGTTAATGGTAAACCGGAAGGTTTTTTCCAAGCAGGTAGAGGTTTGAGACAAGGTGACCCTCTTTCACCCTTCCTTTATGTTATAATGGATGAATCATTGAGTAGAATCTATCAACATGCTATATTTTCTAATTGTATCTAGGGTATAAAAATATCTAATGGTCTCCCCTCTATCTATCTCAATCAATTTGTGGATGATAACTTTATGATGGGTAAGACCTCTATCCATGAAGCCTCCAATTTTAAGGTGGCTCTTAATGATTATGAATTGGTTTTGGGACAGATGGTTGATGTCCATAAAATTGACATTTTTTTCATTAATGTAGAGAATCAGGTTCAAGCCATATTAGCATGCATCCTAGGGTGTAGGATTAAGTTTTTTCCAGATTCCTATTTGGGTATGCCCCTGATCTAAAAGAAGCCTAGCATTTCAATTTGAAATTCCTGGCCAGAAAGAGTAAATAGTGAAATTTTGTCTTGGAAGGGTCTTTTTCTTTCTCAAGCTGGTAAGATTCAATTGGTCCAGAGCTCCCTTCAAGGTATTCCTATTTATTTGATGTCACTTTTCAAGCTCCCTACTAAAATTATTGGGTCCTTGGAGAAAATATAGAAGATATCCCTTTGGATGGGAGCAGTGGAGAAGTTTAAATTCCCTCTTATGGCTTGGGAAAAAGTCACTAAACCAAATCTTTGTGGGGGTTTGGGGTTAAAAAAAATTTCTCTTATGAATGAGGCCTTGATTGTTAAAGTTGGTTAGAGGATTGCTAGAGAGGAAGGTCTTTGGGTGGAAATCATAAAGATGAAATATTTGGGGAATATAGGAAGAATGGAATCCTTTTTTAATCAAGACAATTTTCTAAGAGGATATTCTTTTTGGAACTCTTGTTTGGCCTCTAAAGAAATATTAACCAAAGGTACAATGTGGGAGATAGGAAAAGGTACTAGAATCAATTTCTGGTATGATAGTTGGATCGAGGATTTCCCCCTAACTAACCTAGACATATGGAAAAGGGTTTCTTAGTTCTATGAGGAAAAAGGAAAATTCTTCATAAGAGACTTTTGGATCCAAAAGGATACTGTTAGGTGGGAAACTATTGATCCTCCTCCACAATTTGATGGAGATATCCAACCCTTTTGGGCTCTCAACAAGAAATTAAGGTATTTCTATATCCGCATTTTCTAGACTGAGGAGGATTCTATTAAATGGAAAGAGGAAGATTCAGGAATTTTCTCAGTAAAATCTGCCTATATATTAAATTTCAAGGATGATCTGCAAAAGGATTATCGGGGTAAGATTTGGGTGAAGGATCTTATCCCTTGGGTTAATATATTTTATTGGTTAGCTGTCCAAAATAGAATTTTGACTGTGGATAATCTCAGGAAAAGGGGAATGAAGCTTCCCAATAGATGTTCTCTTTGTAGTAAAGAGGAGGAAAATTTCAACCATCTCCTCCTTCATTTCTCCTTTTACCATAATGTTTTTTCTTCCATTTTGGATCTATTCAATATCCATTGGATATTTCCCTTGACTATTGAGGATGGTTTTTTTCAATGGAAGAATCCCTTATGTTTTCCCTTCTTGGTCTAGGCCTAGAATATTTCCCTCCCTCATTTTTTTGGGCTTTATGGAAGGCTAGGAATGATTTTATATTCTGGGACCAGAATATCTTCTCTTGAAAGTTAAAATAAAATTTTTGGCTGCAATCAAGGAAAATAGAAAACTCCTTAAAGGAAAGGCAATGAAACCCTTCCCGAAAAGGGAGCAGAAAGTTCTTGATAAGTTATCCCTTGGACCGGTGGAATTACATAAACCTACAAAGAACTCCATTTGGATCAAGCTTGAGGAAAAAGTTGTTAAGTTAAATTTTTATGGGGCGTTAAAATGGAATTTGGGTCTAGTTGCAAGAGGTGGAATTATAAGAAATAATGAAGGTGATTGGTTGTTTGTTTATGGTGGTCCGTTAGGTTAGCAAACAAACAATATGGCAGAAGATAGAGCTCTCCTATGGGGGGGGTTTGTTAGAAAAAGAAAAAGGTTTCAATGACATCCATATTGAGGGTGATTCAATCATCATTATTACTACTCTTAAAAATCAAGGTTCCATTAATTGGACCTTAAGAAATATCCTTAATGATGTTAAGGAAACATTAAAATATTTTGTAAAGGTTTCTTATAATCATACTTTGCGTCAAGGTAATAAGTGTGCGGATAAGATGGATAATTACAAAGCTCTTAGTAATGATTATAAGATCTGGTGTAAAGTAGATGATTTACCCATGGACATTAATGAAACCATTATTAGAGATAGAGGGCACTAAGTTTGATGCTTTTTACATGAGTGAGCTCTGGGTCTGTGACAAATTACATAACAAGTTGTATTCCTTAGTTTCTATTGGTATGAAAGGGGGTCTGAATTTGAGAAGTGTTAGCAAATAGGGGTAGTTTGGTTTCATGAAGATGGGTGGTGATAGAATCATGGTTGAACTAGCTAGCCAGAACATTGAATATTTTAATCAAAATTTGTGGAACAAGATTAAGATTGGGGGTTTCAATAATTTCATTGCTAAATTACATGGTCACAACCCTTCCCTGTCAAATGATTTTTGAAAATCTTGGAAAGAGGGAAAGTTCAAGGTCAGAGGAATGGAAATTGAGATTTTAGAGTTCACCATTGCCCTTACGAAGAAGATGAAAATGGACAGGCTCAAAAATTTTAAGGATGGAACCCTCAGAGAGCATGAAATTGAGTTGTTTCTTCATGGGTAAGGAAATGTTCTCTTTCTTTACTAATGGTATTACTAGGTCTTGTATCCCAGGAATATGGAGAGAAGTTTTCCGTAAAATCATGAAGTATATCACTTTAGAAGGAAAATAAGGAAAAATGAAAACACGAGTGTACGGACACAACGTTTTGAGCTTAACTTCATATATTTGATTTTTTATTTGTTAAAACATAAGCCAACAATGAGTAGATTGTTGAGATATAAGTTTTTTTTAATTTGTTGATTAGTTTTCATCCTTAAATTTATTAAACTATTGGTAACACTAATGAATCAATTATAATGAGTTATGTTAGGTAGAAATTAAGTAATATTTAAAATTAATAATTTAGTCTTTCAAAAAAATATATATTTGAAAACTAGATTCTCCCCTCTACAAGACCATATAATTTTAAATAACAAAATACAAAAAAAGGACAAATTTTTTGTTTCTACGAAGGTGAATCAATGTTAAAAATCCTTCTTGGATGATTTAATGTAGGCCAAAACCTGAGGTTCAGATCCCCTACCCAAAATCCAAGGTTTTTTAAAAGCAAAAAACAATTAAACAAATTTGAAAATAAACAAATGGTGTACACACGTTGAAAATAGTGCATGTACTTTGAAAAGGGCATACACCCTTTGAAATGTTATTTTTTATAAATTTATAGCACTACAGAGGGTGTATGCCATTTTTAGTGGAAAATGCATACATCCTTTGTAGTGTAAAGGGTGTATGCCATTTATGTTTCAAATAGAATACACCCTTTGAGTACAAAGGGTGCATGTCCTTCACAATATAAAGGGTGTCTACCTTATTTGAATCTTTTTTAAAAAACTTTAAAATTTGTCCCCAACCTTTTAAAAATAGGTCCAAGAAGGGATTTACAAAAGGCATACACATTTTGTATATGCCATTTCCAAAAAATGACCAAAACGGACACAAAATTGACCCCCAATTTTTTTCATCTACCCCTTTGCATTTTGGTGAACCAATAGAGTAACTTTAGATCAAAAAAATCTTTTAGAAGAGATCATAACAAATAAAACATTTAAGGGTGATTTAAGGGCCATTTGATTTGTTTATTTAGCTATGGATTCCTAAAAACTCTATCATGAATTTATCTCCAATCCCTCAACCATTGTCTCTAAAATCAAGAACAAGTATAGCTCTTTACCTTTTTAATGGTACCATTCATAGGAAATTTAGAGCTATCTATCAAAAGATGTGATTAAAAAAAACTTTGGTGTACCCTCTATGGTGTCCCCGAGTTCATTTTACACTAGGAAAAGATGTCAAATTTCAGCTAGTCAACAAACACTATAGAAAATCTTAGGGTGATTTAATAAAAATATATTTAAATATTATTTTCAGAGTAACTATTGTATTGAATGATATGCAAATGCTAATATACAGTAAGATGCAAGCAATGACACATATACAATATGAAAACCCTAAGAAAAAAGGACATAGATAAAGGGACTTAGCTGATTTTTGAGTGAACATGAAGTGATATAGGAAGGTGAATAGCTGAAATAGATTGTAGAAATAATCGTCACTATAAACTGGAGGTTTTGAAATATGAGGCTGTGTGGGACATGAGTTCCCATGGGACAACAAAAGCACCTGGATGCTAGTGTCCATGTTGGGTATTACTGTATGTATAGATGCTTGGGATCTGGCCTCTTCGGTATGGGAGAAGCTTTGCTATTAGTCTTTGTTTTTCACTATGATTCGGTTCCAATGTTGTTTAATGTACCTATAACCTACAAAATAAATGGCTAGCTTCACATACCCACAAACCATATCAAACCTAAAATAAATATGTAGAATGGGGAGTGAAACTGACCCTAGTGGTCACCCAAAGAGTGATCTTATGACCAAGCGCTACACTACATATCAAACTCCATGTAGTTATTGTGTGTGTGCATGAGGGGTTTACTTAGTAAAATTATGGTATAGCACATTTTTTCGATGGGTATTAAAGAATACCCTTAATTCTAGTTTCAACCTCTAATTATTCAATTTATAATACCCCCTCCCATTATATTATTAGAATGAAAATACCCCCTATTTTTTCCTTGTACCTTACTTACCCATTTTTCCACAACAATTTTATTTACCCACTTTTATTTCTACCTTAATATATCAAGTATAAAATATATCATATTACTCACTCAATTTTTTAATATGCATTTTCTCTCGAAAGATAGTTTGAAGCCATTCAAGACCTATTACCGATTATAAAGGTTAAGCTTTAACCATTTATCAATAGTTCTTCAAATAATTAAGATAGTGAAATAATATCACTTATGTTGAAAAGCATACTTAATCCTAATTTCCTACCATCTTATTATTTCTTGTTTAAGAATATCTTAATTGAGATTTCTTTATTTAAAAAGAGATTATCATTTAACTTTATGACCACACTTCTTAAATTACAATTTTGAGGTATTTAGTTTTAAAAACTAAGGTTCAAATGTTTTAGTTTTATATTAAAATTAAACCTCCCTTTCCTTTGGCCCACCTCTCTAACCTACCCCCAATACCTGATTCAAAATATTAATAAATTAAACCCTTTCACCCCCTCATGTCTATCAGTATATTGAATTTAATTTTATTAATGTTAATTACCTCAATATGAACCCACTTGCTAGGATATTACGTAGCTAATGAAACCCCCGTGACTTCCATGGTCCCCAAAAATCCATATCCTTTAAAATATTGTCACATGAAATATTGTTTTAATTACATGCTTATTCCCAAATCAAATTATAACTCATCTACTGAAGATTCCACTATTTCATCCATTCCGTCATTAAAATTCCTATATGACACTTCCTTTGGCAATGTCGTGAAATTCCTTTCACTGGAGAGTATCGTCTCGTTACACTTAATTCACTTCCTACACTAAAAACATAGGGAATACATGACAAACAACACATTTATGGACCTAATTCCAGAGATTTCATCTCATATGGCCCATCAAATCTAAAAAAAATCTCATCTATGGAGGGATTGACCACTCCTCGATACGTCCTACTTATAAATTTCATGCCAATCCATTCATATAAGACTTTAAATTATTGTATAAATAAATTTTAGTGTAAATGTATCTCCATAATTGTTCCTAGAAAGGATTCATACTTGGATGTTATGAACAAGTAATCCACAACCTGATCCTTGATTACTCCCACAAACCGTATGAATTTTTTTTTAGGTTTTGAAAAACCAACCTCTGAGTCTTCAACCAGTGTCATGTCCAAACCCATCATAGAAATGGAACCATCTTTCTCATCTACACACAATGAACCCATGGATACAGATGACATTGTATCCATCCCATATAACTTTTATTAGTCGATACTATTATTACATTAAGACCATTGACTTATCAAACTAATCATGACATTAAAACCCTCCCTCTCAATTGGTCTAAAATTATAGAAGATGATTCAACCACCATTGGCATTCTTAAATTATAATATGACCAATACATCCTCTTGTACATGGGAGAAGAGGTCCATTACCTTTAAAAACCCTACCACCTGACACATCAAAACTTCATAATGAATCCACTATCAAATTTAATATAGGGAATCCGTAAGAACCTCACATATTTAAAGCTGGTCACTCTTTAGATTCACAAGAATTAAAAAAATTTACCTCCTTGCTATCCAAATATAGTCAAGCCTTTACATGGTCATATAGTGATATGTCATGCATTGACCCCAAAATATTCTTCCAAAATATCATCACTTATCCTAACACTAAGCCTATAAAAAACTTGCGTAAGATGTGCCCATGTATATATATTCTCATCAAAGAAGAATTGTAATGTCTTCTCTCTGTTAATTTCATCATACCCATTAACTATCCACAATGGGTCTGTAATATCATGCCCATAACTAAATCCTCAGGAAAGTTACACATCTACACTTACTTCTAGGATCTCAATCTCATTTTTGGGTAAGTGCAGCAAGTTGGGGGACAAAAAAGGGGTCATAAGTGGATGTCATATTGAAAATAACAACATAATATCAACTTGTAGGGATTATTAGCAAAACATAAATTTAAAATTTGAAAAAATTATATTAATCTGAATCGTAGCATCCGGAATGTAGTTTCTAAAATACTATTTTTTTTTAAAAATGAACAAGATTAGCTATATTAAACACTCAAAATTCAATGACTTGGTATTTTTTAAAAAAATTCCTATAAGATTATAGTCCGTTTGCCCACGATTTGGATGACCAAAAATTCATATATATTTTTATCCTTTAGTGAGAAGTTAGATGCCACTATCTATCTTGGGATGGATTTTATTTTGTATTTTTTTGAGCAATATTTTATTTTTTATTATTTTTTCCATGAAAGTGGTATGAAAACATAAAGAAAACATAGCACTTTCTATTTTCCCACCATAACTTCATCAAAAAAATTGAAATCAAATAATTTTTGTTTGAACATGTATATAATTTCACCACGTTTGGGATGGTATAAGTTTTATCACATTTTGATAAGTGAAACAAAATTTGTAGTCTTAAACATAGACATAAACATTCACGGGAAAAAGTGTCTTAAAGACCTACTATTAGTAAAAAATTATAAAATGATATTTATCCTATTATATTCACTTTAAAATCAGTATTTCTACTAAGCTAATAGTCTCCCCTATGCAATGGTACCATTTGTATGACATATTTTTTACATTTTGGCATGGTTCAAGTCTGCAGAGACTAAATTTGATGTTTTGTTGTTTTTAATGTAAAATTTAGGATTTGATGTCCACTTAATTGTCCCCCAACTTGGTGCACTTACCCTTTTACTAAATATGACTTTCCCCTTCCAAAAATTGATCAAATTTTTCACCTATCGGCCATGAAATTCTCTGCATGATGGATGGCTTCTCTGGCTATAAGAAAATTCTCATTTCCACTGATGATCAAAATAAAAAATCCTTCAGTACCCCTTAGGGAAATTTCAGTTATGGGGTAATGCCCTTCATACTTAAGAATTTATTGAGTACTTATCAATTCCCTATGATATACATATTCCATGATCTTATCCAAAAAATAGTAGAATAATACGATGATGATGTTTATGGAAATTTGAAACAGCGTATGGAACATCTCACCTTCTTTGACATAGTATTTTCTAATTTTATGCAATATTACTTTCATCTTCACCTAGCCATGTGTGTTTTTCAGTGTTCTCACTAGTAAAATATTATGGTACATCATGTCTGTTTGGGGCATATAAGTAGAAATTGCCACGATCAAAAAAATCATCTAGATTCCCTCTCCATTAAATATCAAACATCTTCACATCCTTCAGGGTAAGTTTCAATAAATCTGGTGTTTCATCTCATATATTTTAGATCTTTTTCAGCCTTTTCATCACCTCCAAAAATATGTAAACTTTATAAGGGTTCAAAACTTTCAAAAGGCCTTCGATGACCTCAAACAGTACCTCCTATCACCACCTATGCTCATACCTCCATGGGAAGGGGATCCCCTCTACCTCTACATATCTACTACTAATCATGCCTAGGGTGTCATGCTCACCCATTGAGACAAGAAAGGTCATGGGTAGGTCATTTACTATATATAAGTCACACTCTCCATGACTACAAAAATCTTTATAATGAAGTTGAAAAGATATGTTGTGCCTTGTACTTTGCAACATCCAAATTCCACCATTATTTACTTAATCAAAAGAATTTCCTCATTACTAATTTTAGTCCTCTTAGTACCATTTACTCCAAGCCTTATCATAGTGACCGTATTACTTAGTGGCTTATGCTTATGACCGAGTTTGACCTTGAGTTCATCTCCTAAAAATCTACTAAAGGACAAGCCATCATTGATCATATTACCAAAGATCCTCTTTCTAACAATCAAACACCTCATGAGTACTTCCTAGATGAATCTATCAACATTATCAATCAAAAACATGCTCCTATCAAAATGACCCTCTTCTTTGATGCATCTAAATGCCAGTAATGGGGAGGTTCCAATATTGTTATCATACCTCCATGGGGGATCCCTATCCCTTTATCTTTCAAACTAAACTTTGAATGTACTAATAACATGGCTAAATATGAAGCTTTGATCATGGGTCTCCAAAACACCATCATGTTTAGTGTTCAAATCTTCGACATATTTGGGGAGTCATACTTTTTCATCAACAAAATCAAAGAAATTTACCATTGTAAAAACAAAATATTACAAAAATATGAAGCCATTATTAAATTCCTATTAGAAAATATTGACCACTATACCATCCAAATAGTTCCAATATATTCTAAAAAAATGGCGGACACCATAGCTTCTCTTGCATCTCTCATCCCTTTATCAATAGATGACTCTAAATTGTTCATTTTTGTGCATAAACTAGATCAACCATCCCAAAATAATTGACTCCCATCTATTAATATCATTTAAAAAAATCAAACAAATATTTGGTATACTCAAACATTTGACTATCTTTTGGAGTTGAAAATTCCCCTTGACCTTTCTAAAAATGTTAAGTGATTGCTTCTCCAACGCACCACCTGATACATCATCATAGGTAGTTCTCTATTCTTGGTGATTAAATTTGTCGATTGGGAAAATTATGTTTCTCCACCAATGTTCATAGGGCTATGACCCTCTGCATTGAATGGTACCACTCCTATTTTGGAATCTAAACTAATCCTAATCCTATATAAATGTCGCAGGTGGAAAAATTGGTCAGGGATAACATAGGGAAACTCCACCGAACCTATGGAAAAGTTCTTGTACAGGGTATAAGGGAGGAATTTACAGTGATGAGGGAAAAGGAGAAAAAAAATGAAAGGTATATTACTACTATGAGCAAGATTTTTGATCTCACACCCACTAACCAAAGTAGTTCGACATTAAATATAGAGGAAACACATTGAAGCTATATAGTGATATGGAAAAATTGGAACACCAAGTTCTCATATTCATATATCAAAGATACAAATATCTTACATCACTATTCTTACAAATTTTATAAAAGAGGAAAATATTAGAACCATGTGATTCATGTAACAACCATTCTTATCGTGTCAATGATGAGAGGAAACCACACATATAAATATGCACACATTCATACATCTTGGAAAGTAAAAACTCTATTCCTTAATTGACATTTACACTAGTTGTACAAAGTAAGTTAAAAGGAGAAAGTGGAAGAAATTGTAGCTTTTATTATTTGTGCATTGATACAAATCTCAATAACTACAATTATCAATTTCTAGAGAGTGAAATTGTTCAAAATATGGAATCCCTTGGAATGGAGAGGCTATCCTAATTTATAGCCATGTGAATTTACCTTTCACCTCCCTCATATGAATCTTCATTTCCATATTCCAGTTGTGACCTTTTGTTTTCCATAATTTAAGTATTTCTCTTATAATTTCGATAAAATACTTTTACAAATTTAATATAGGTCACTTAAGTGAATAAGACAAAATAAAATGATTAAGCCCAATGAAGAATTAGAAAGGAGAGAGAAAGAAGAGGGAGAAAGAGATAATGAGTGTGGGTATGTTCTGTAGCATGGATGAAGGACGCTCTGCATATGATGTATATCAATTTTTTTGGTGAATTAGTGAAATGATCTAATGTCATGATGAATTGTTCCCTTTGAAAATTAGATAAATCTTCTTGAGAAATCCTTTAAAAGTTACCATTAATTTGAATACATTTGAACATATTTCCCTTTGCCGATGATGATAATAAAATATCCATTGTACATGATGCACATATACTTTGAACTGTCAAATGAGTATTTAAAAACACTATTTGAGATTTAAAGAAGTGCATTCAAGATTCCCTACTGAAAATATTTGTGATGATACTTTGTGACACTGTCATTCCTTACTAATAAATATTGCTCATGGAATGATGTACTTTCTTGTAAGCACCAAGAAGGTAGATGATGATCACTGATGAGTTTACCATGATGAAAGTGAAAAATCCCCAAGCCGTAAGCTTAAAACCACCATTCCAGACCATGAAACATCACCATTTCTTTGTGATAGATCACACACATGGAATGAGAAACTAGAAAAACCTATGAACTTGAGTTCTATGGATGACACTAGTACTTCCCCATATTTAGAAAGTGAACTTACTTTTTTTAGTAAGTGTCAAAATTCCCCTTTTTTGACCCTAAAAGGTGATGTTATCCTGGATGATTACCCCTCTATGAACTCCTTTTGTTGGAACTATTTTTTTGATATGAATTACTATTAATAGTAAGCAACCGTATAGGTGACTTACTATTTTTTTTGTAAGTGGTGATTTTGACCATTTTTTACCACACTAACGAGATTAGATTTCTCAATTGTCTCTGTATTCACTAATTTCTCTTTGATCACTTCCTGGAATGAATTACTATTTATATCTAGTAACCATATAGGGAAATTACTATTTTTAGTAAGTGGCTGCTATCACCATTTCTTGCACTGGAATACTACTTTGACCTTTTGAATGTCCTCTATATACACCACTTTTACCGTAACTACTTCTAGTGTTAACTCGCAAAAAATAACCAGTCCATGTGTAGGAAGGATTACTGTTTTAGAAATTAGGTCTCTGGTGCTTGGTTTGAAATGAAATAAAATTTATTGAAATGGATTTTCAATCCTTAGTTCAACTCTTAAATTTCAACTTGATCCGATGCATAAAATGAGAGATTTTAAAATTCAAATTTTTCATTATGGGGAAATGGGGGTTTTCTCACTGTAAAAAATATGGGTCATGCATGAAACAAATTTATCTATGATCCTCATTGTTCCTAGGAAACTAAACTTTTTCAAAAAATGAAGTCTCTATCCTTTTTATATTTGGGAGATATGATCGAATTTATCTCCATGTACTTCGAGGTTTTCTAGCAAAAAAAACTTCATTTATTATTCATTTGAAATCATTATTTTTGTTTTTTTTTCTTATTTTATATCATGGTAATCTTCATGGAATGGTTTGAGGAAAAAAAATTTGGATTCGGTCTTTGGAAAAAAACTCCAGCATTCCAACAACATCAGGAAGTGTGGGGGATGAAAAATGGTGAAAATGCCTAAGCCCCCACGTTTAAATAACATGAAAAAGGAGGGAAAGGGGTTGGATCATTTTTTTCACCTTACATCCCTTTTCTTAGGTGAAATAGGGACATAAAAGTGGACCTTTACCTCATGAGGAAAAGTGGCGGATGACAATTCGTTGTGCAAGTGGAGGGGGAGCCAAAATGGAGCACATGGGGGCTTGAAGGTGGTTGTATGTGGATCCAGAAAGATAGAAAATGGTGGGGCACATTTTTATGTCCCTCATTTCCCTTTTAAAAATGGAAAAAATGGTGCATGAAAATGTTCCTTTCTCTATATATGCCAAGTTTTGTGCATGCATGGTTAGGTAGGTGTGGAGGTCAAAGTGGTAAAAGGGGATTAGGTGAGTGTTTATAGGTCATATGGGTGTCCACAGGGATAAATAGGGGTTAGAATTTTTTTTTGCACCTTATGTCCCTTTTAAAATGTTCAAAGAGGACATGAAAATGTTCCTTCACTTGGTTATGACATACATCCCACTAAAAAATTACCTAAGTGTCAAAGAGTGTACCTTGAGAGATGACTTGCAAAGGCCATATCTTGATCTCTTGGATGAGTTTTCAGGTTCTTATTTATATTATTTCACATTAAAATAAAATTTTGAGAATACTAGTGATGGTCCCAAGTATTTATTATGACTGTAACACCTCCAAATGGCTCCTTTTTTTATGGATCGCCGATTGTGTGTGGGAAGACTGAGATGGCTCGGGAAATCCATGGTACTTGAAAATTTTCTATTTTTTACACCATGTTGGGGACTAAAATATATTTCCAATGACATATTTTTTTGTCCCTAACTCCTTCTAGAGCTCTCGAAATCACTCTTTTAATATCATGTGCTTTTTTCAGTGCAATCTCCTTTAGGCCCAAAAACCCACTTTCGGTGAATTAGCTCCTAAATGCCTAAATATTTCCATATTTTTCCTAAATCAGTTCCTTGGTGTTCTTGGATACTATATAAGCATCTACGATGAAAATTATATTCTTTCACTACTCCAATGATGATGTGCATGGCTTAGAATGATTGATGGGAGCCCTTTCTAAGTTTGTTGCAAACTTGTTTTGAAAACCATTGCTCCAACATAATTTAATGAATTTTATTGTTCCTAAATCACCTAGGGGGGATTATGACATCAAAAATAATATACCTAGGGAAAATACTTGACTTAAAACTGATGGGTAGGTTTGTCTGGGGGTGTCTCAAAAGGTATGACATGAAAATTTTGAGACTAGGGTATAGTTGTCATGTTTTATAGTGAATTTTTCCCATGCAATAACACATGAAAAAATATATATAAACATGGATCTTATGGTATCTTGATAAGATTTCTCAAATCTCATTAATTTGTTAATTCCATTCAAGAATTCCACAACGGTATATATGGTGGAAAATTGAATGATATAATTATCGCTAAACATGTCCTTTAAATGGGCTATTAGGGGCCAAATATAAATCAATATTGTTGTGTGTATGTCAATAAATGTGTTAAATTCCAATACCATTTGAATCTCACTCACATCCCTAGTCATGTCTTATAATCCTCTCAAGACCTATGGCCTTTTATATAATTGGGGTTAGACCTCATAGGTCTCATCAACCCACGTTCATCACAACAACATCACTCTATCATCACAACAATGGAATATTTCACTAAATGGGTAGAGGCCATTCTCTTAACCTCTAATAAAGCTAAGAAAATTATCAATTTCATATACAAGCATATCATATTACACTTCAATATCCCTCATAAGATAATCACTGATAATGGAAAATATTTCAAGAATAAAAAAATTAAGAAATTATTCAACATCAAAATAATATTTTTATCACCATAATCTCTATAAGAAAATGGACAAGTTGAGGATTCAAATAAAACACTTAATAATATTCTTATGAAAATCATCAACGAAGCAGGCAAGAACTGACATTCCCAAATATTGTTTTCTCTCTAGGATTATCGAACTAGCATTTTTACTCCTACGAGTTCTACTCCCTTTTACATAGTCCATGGATCCAAGGTGTTCTTACCCCTTTTAGTTAAAATACTATCACTTCACATATCAATCAAATATTTTATCCTTGATGAGGATTATTGTCAAGAACCTCTAACAAAACTAGAATTTCTAGATGAGAGATGTCTAAAGAATATTGATTATCATCATGTATATCAAGAGTGCATCAATTTCACGTATAAAAAACATGCCAAGGAATGTTAATTTAATATAAGTGATCTCATCCTCAAATAAAATCAAATTTTCACTACTATGGAAAGGAGTGAACATGTAAATTTTTCCCCTAACTAGATTGGTCCATTTGTTATCACTCACAAATATGGTTTGACAACTTACCGTCGAGCCTCCCTTTATGGTATTTATAAAAAGGAACCCTTGAATTCCTCACACTTGAAGCATTGTAACTGTTAACACATCGACCGTCATGACAATAGTCACATCAAAGATCTTATTCCATGATCAACCAATCATTTCATCATCATAATGATTTGAAATTATGTGGTTTTTCCATCATTATCCTTAAAAACCTTAAGTATGAGCATCATGGATCTTTTCATCACTTATTTCTCATGGAAATTTTCCTCTCTGGTAGGAACCCTAAAATTGTTACATCTATCCACCTTTTATACAAACTAAATACATGTTATGGGAAACACATGTGTGGTTTGTGTGCACATCTCTTCCCCTCCTCAAAGTGGTCTATTAGGGATTTCCATCAGCATAAAATAAAGTCAAAAATATCTATGGATGCATAGTATGAAAAATAAATAGACCAGTCCCTCAAAGGAAAACTATCAAATATCAAAATCATAGTGTCAAAAAGTAGACTAGTCCCTTGAAGAATAGTTTCCTATATAAATCATAGATTGATCCCTTGAAACATGACTATCAAAAATCAAAAAGTCAAAAATTATAGACCACTCCCCTGAAGGATGACTACCTATGCAAAAAGGATTCCTACATCGATCAACCTTCAAAAAAGTCAAAATATCAAAAAGCATCATAAGAAATCTTCCCACATTGATCAATTTTCCCATTAAAGCAAACTTCTTGCATCGATTAATTTTTCGTTAAAATAAAATTTATAGCTAAGGCATCTCTCTATGAAACCATTGAAAAGGAGAACCTACTCTCCCACATAACCTACATATGTCAACCCTTCCCATGTCTTAGGAAGGTATATATTTCGCTTCCATCTATATCAAAGATCCTACATGTGAATACCAATTTTTATTCATGTGTTAACATTTGTTTTAAGGAAAAGGGTGCAATTGCCTTCACTATGTTGATTCTCATCACATATGTATCAAATATGGTATAAAATAAATAATGTCACATTTCATTCCTATCCATGATTAATACACATGTTGATATACATTAAAGACATTTTATGATCAAGTAATAAATAACACACCATGTCAACATTATGGAATTAACATTTATTAACATCCATATAACATAAACATCCATCCATTATTGTGGTTCAAAGTAAGGAAATGAGTAATGATGAGGGGTATACTGAAGCCAATATGTTTGTGAGCTTTCTTGCTAATAAAATTGATATTTTGGAGGATGTGGTGAAGCGAATTAAGGTTGAAAATAAAATCTTAATTCAGGGGGCACATTGGCATGAGGCTGAGCTAATGATGTTGAGTAGCAGGATTTATGATCTTTAGGAGATGGTGGCAGCAAGAAAAGGGAATAAAATAATGTATGTTGTTAGCAACTAGGAGGATGAGGATAGGGGGTCTAGTCAAGACGTCTCTGTAGGCCCAAGTTCAAGGACATGGGCTAAAAATACCTGAGGATCTTTTCGGGACTCCTTTGATGATCAATATATTTGGTATTTGGTGGTCTTTGGTCTATCTAGGTTGGTTACTTTTTGTTCTATTTCGTAGCTCTGTTGTTGAGTCAATGTCTCCTTGACTGAAGCTGGGTTTTTTCTTTGGTCTTTTTTTATAGATGGTTTTTGATGTTGATGGGTTGATATTGTAATATATTTTTGTATATGGCCCTTAGAGCCTTTCCAAAAATTTTATCTATGAAAAAACATCAACATCCATCAATATCCATAAAATCATGATAAAATCTCAATATTACATTACCACATCAAAAACATCAGATTAAAATAAAATCAACACATAGATCATCAATCCAAATCATAATCGCATATCATGTCAATATGTCATTATAAATCATTTGGAGTCTCAAAGAGCTCTATATATCAAAAGCACGTAACAAAAATAGGCTTCAGAAACTGTCATATACATCAAACATATCATATCTAGTGGGTAAAATGGGCATCCACAAATAGGATACCTCCTTGAGTGTTGTTCACATGATCATCACCATCTGGTCCTCTTCTAAGACCACCTCTATCTAGACCTTGTGGTGGTTTACCCACACTCATAGCAATGACATTGGGTCCCAAACATCTCCATTCCTGATACACAGTAAAATTATGCTCATCGGGAAGCCTCCGTCAAACTATCTCCTCATAATACCTTAACTCCTCGCATAAATATTGGTAGTTATCCAAGCTAAATATACCAAATGGTCCCATCTTCCCACTAGCCTCAGCTCTAGCTGCCTATAGCTCAGCCCACAATACTGATGTACCTACAATACCAAGATCCTTTCCCATGGTCTCTTGTTGTTGTCTATATCAATCCCAATCGGCTATGGCCTCCATTATCTCTACCTATACACCTGCTATCCATTTTCCTAATTCATCCCGATCACCTATAAAACTATATCTATCTTTGTAGTCAAGGTAACCATCTCATCCACTAGTGTGGCCTTCTCTATCTTTATAAAAGTAATGGTGGCCTTTAAAGATACCCTTTCATCACCACCAACATGCTCACCCCCACCTTCCTCGTCCTCAATGTCACCAAGGTCAAAACCCCCACTTCCTATGGATATGTCTGTAATGATGCATCACCCCCAAACCTACATCCTCTAAATTAAACCAATCATCATAAAAAAAATAATTCCACACATCCTCCAAGATAAGAGGAATCCTATCTCTGATGGTCAAATTGTCCTTTTTATGCATCTAAAAACCATTAAACATTCATTAGAACACTCCAAATTACACAAAAATAGAAATCTCTAGTGATTCACCTCAATCACTTGTGTTCCATAAAAAAATGCACTCAATTTGAAAATATCATCGATGATTCCAGTGTCTCAAAAAATGTGCCCTTGAATGGGCACCAAAAACTAAAAAACATCAAACAAAAAACAAACATAAACAAAAAAATTGATAAGCCTCCTCTACCTCCTAAATCCTCCTACATCCTCCATCATTTAATTATCCCTCACAAATCACTAGATCATATATCCAAATATTTCTACTCCTATGGTAAAAAATTAATTTAAAATCATAGATTTGTCTATTTATAGTGCAACATTTCTCCTACCATGGAATCAATGAGGATTCCCATAATCTCCAATGAGCGCATTAAATCTCTTGTGATTTTCCATAATTTACCGTGATTACAATTAATCATGAAAAACCCTTTTACAATAGGAAATATATTTCAAAATACTATCACTTTCATCCAAGTGACACATTTATCCAATTTTTGCCTCATTTTAAGGGTCCTAAATCCCTCACAACCCACCAATCAAATTGAAAACTACCTCGATTACATAACAGTCATCTATCATGGATTTGTTTTAGAAACCTTTACACTAGTAAGCCATACATCTACAGGACATGATCCCCTTAGATTCCCTATCACTTGGTTCCCTGGTCTCCTTAAAACCACATTTTCCTCCTACAAATCATATGTCTATAGGAAATTAACCATTTGGTTCCTCTATAACTTGATTCCATGGAGGCCCCCATATTGCTTCTATACCTCGTCTTAGGGAAACTAAAAATTAAACACACACGTAAAAAATATAAACAAAATCAAATTGGTGACCCTTGCAATTTGTCGCATCCACCCCCAGTTTAAGGGGGGATCACCCATCCCAAACATAAACCAAACCTTCTCAAACATATTTTTTGGTAGTTTATGTGTTACAAACCACTCAGAAAAAGGGGAAAATGTAGACACTAGGTTTTCGTCACCCACCTACTCCTCGCATATAGACATTACCTTATCCAAACCTACCACTATAAAAACTACATAAGTCTTTCTCTCACCCCATAAAAATAAATTTTAACCCCTTATAAATCATAGTGTACTCACCTAAATTTGCCTTAACCTCTGTAAAACCACCTAACCATTTCTAAACCATCACCAACCCATTTTATCCTAACCTCTCAACCTCCCCAAATCATATAACCTCTTCATAACCATTTTCCCTTGACCATATACCCAAAAAATCCTATTTATGAATTGGTTTTAACCACTTTTAAATGTTTTCCCCATAATTCCTAGATTTCTAGTGATTCTAACAAATCACCAACTATTATAAATAAGAGTTTCAACTCCTTTCTCAGGGATCTTCAAAATTTTCTTATATATTCATTCATCCTTATTTTAAGCTAGATAACAAGATTTCCCCACTCTAGCGATTTCCAAGACAAACAAAAACATCAAAATCCTTCCAAGACCCTATAACACATTAATATTTGTGGTCTTATCTCTAGAAATCCTCCCACGTAATCAACAAACAAAAACAATATACAACCGACCATATCAAAGTAAAATAATCATCTATAGGTGTTTTGTGTCCTCTCAACACTCCAAAGTACTTGTGTTAACTTTTTTACTACTTTTATCCCATTAAAATTTTCAAAATAAATCATTTAAATATTTATTTATATCAACTTGTCATATTTAAAAAAATGAAGTATTTTTATAGCTATCATTAACGATTCTTTTGAGTCACCCACAATTCCCTTGAATCTCCCACGATTCTGTCAAATCACTAGCAATTCCTTTGAATCTCTTGTGATCCTTGTCTTGCAACATCATTTTAATTAATGATATCATTTTCTAAAATTTTATTAATACCTTTGAATTTAACTTGTCTCTTGCAAGCATGTCTTTGCATTAGATGATATTTTTAGGCCAATCACACCCCATGAAAACATTTACAACCTCCCAATTATCCAACAACCTTTTTTGGGAATAATTTTAAATACTACACGAGATTACACTATGTACCATCATATTAGCACCTAACATGAAATATATTGAGGATAATTTTGAGTTCCTCCACAAGATCCAAAAATAAACTATTGACGCACTGGTACGATTATTTTGAATATCTCTATATATCCACCACATTCTCCTAGGCCACCTAAAAATTAGAGTAGGGATTTACTTTCCATCTTTATTTCTAGTTCAAGATATATTATTTATCTATCTTTATCAATGTATATCATTTCATCAATCCACTTAACTATTTAAAAATTATCTGACATCCTCTAAGGAAGTCCCTTTGGATTACTACAATCATCATTTTATGAGAAGATCATCTACCCATATTATGTAATATTTCTTGTTTAGTTGTCTCTAATTTTATGTTTGGTGAAATGAGGAGTAATTTTCCATTGCTACATTCTACCATCCTAACATTGTGACTGTTGATGCAGGTATCATTAAACCATGCCTTGTTTTGAGTTTTAGGTACTTGCCGCATATAATAGAAAATACAAAAAATTTACCTAGTACAAGTGTGATGAATGATATCTTATGTTGATCTTATTTAGTGATCTATATATGATTATTACCAGAACATCAATTTATTAAAGAAATAATTTCGTGAGCTATCGTTGAGTCAACAATCATATGTATGTTTTGTAGCGGAAATTCATCTTTTGGATAAGATTTTTTGATAACATAGAAATCGATACATATTCTAATTCCCAGAGTTTTATTTTCTATAGATACTATGTTTGATATCCATGATGAGTAGTCAATTACTTCCAGATGGAGTCTACCTCTAATAGTTTCTGAAGTTTAGTTTTTATAAGTAATGTAACTTTGGGATGCATTTTTCTTAATTTTTTCTTGATATGTCTTGCATCTGGATGTACTATAAGGCGGTGTACCACAAGAGAAGGATCAAACCCAGGAATATAGTTGTATGCCCATGTGAATTTTTCATATAATCTCATAAGGATTGTTGTTAATTTTACTTTCTATTTTTTGGAAGATTAGCACCAAGTTGTATAATTTTTGGTTTCTCATGTGTTCCAATGTTGATGTAAATTATTTCCTTTACAAAAAAATTTGATGTGTCAGTTTCTAGAAAACATGTCATAGGTTGACGTAAACAATACTTTTGATGTGAATTATAGTCCTCATCTCTCTAGTTCTTTAGAAATGTTATCACTAGGAGATACGTCCCTTTTATTTATATTATTTTTCATTTTCTTGATTTTATATTTCTTGAATAACACCTCAGGGAGGTTTTCACTATGGGAGATTTTGTTTTTCATTTTTTGCTTTTATTTTTTTACTTATTTTTAGACTGGGGTACTCCAAGTCTTCACCAAAATAAGTATTTTTTGTTTCGGTCAATTATCAAATCCCTTCCCAATGCTCAGAAAGTGGGGATGGGATCTCCAAGGTCCCATGAGAAATTCTTCAATGACCTCAACATTTTAAAAGAGATCCATGAAGAAGTGACGTAGTTGATCTTGACTTATAAGGGTAGGATAAACAAAGTTGAATTCCATGATATTAATGGCAATTTTTTGATATAAAAAGGTTTATGTTTGACAAGGTTATTGAAGAGGTTATGTGTGGAACCTGTCTCATTGTGGGAGTCAATGACCCCACCACTAGTTGAGATATTGAGTAGTATCGGTGAAGTTTGAAATGTATAGAAACCAAGAAAGTGTTGTTAAATATTTTCTATATAAGATACTGGATTGATACATCCTTGTTCATTTTTTCTAATTCCTTTACCTTTACTATTGTATATTTTTCAGTATTCTGTGTGCTTTACTATATTTAGATGATTTGTAACCAAAAGCAAATCCATCATCATATATCCAAGATCCTAAAGAACCTTGAATGTGTTCTTCATCAATATATCCAAATTATTTCCACACATAGATTTACTTGAGATTGTATATAGGAGAAATTTTGATGTAGGGAACATTGGATTGACCATAGCTACGTGGGGATAATGGTAGGTTTCCAACATGGAGGGAATTTTGGAGTCTCACATTATTCTGATAGCATGTTGTCAATGATTTCTAGTGTAGGTGGAGAAGAATAACTAAATGATTGAAGTTTCATCGAGACCTCATTAGGTCAATGAATTTTTCATCTGTAAATGTGATAAGGCAAGGACATGGAGGATTTGTCCACAGAAGGGAAATAATTTTCATGATTATGTATTCCTTCTAAAAGTTTAGAATATTAAAAAGGTTTAACGTCCATTACGTAATGTAAATTCCTTTCCTTCATGAGATAATTTTATACATTGATGGAAGGTAGAATGGATGGCTAGTTGCATGATCATGAATAAATAGGTGCAACCAAGGAGGATTTTATAAGATGTTTCCACATCTAAAACATGATAAAACATGTGTCTAATATTTGAGGTCCAAATTTTATTGTGAAGTAGATGGTACCCATGGATTATTCTTTCACTATTGTAATAACCACATGAATAGTAATAACGTTAGTTCCTATACTTTCTTTAGAGTAACTAAGACATCGTGATAATTTCATGGAGTAGATATTCAATGTGGCTTAATTATCAATAAAAAATCATTTAATCTTATGATGTGCTATGAATGATTTGATGTATAATAAATTATTAATTGATATTATTGGGATTTTAGAGGTCATTAGGACCAAATGATAAAATTTAATTATTTGGCGATAAGTTTGCAATTAAGGCCTAAAATTGTTGGGAGTTAATATCCTTAGGAACAAATGCCTCATGGAGTGTGCATGTAAGGATACCTTGGAGTGTGGGTGATGTTTTAAGTAATTCCATTAGGGAAATATGTGTGTTTTCCTACTCTAATATGTTGATTATATCAAATGAGTCAGATGAAGACTTTGTATTTGATGAATGTTCGTGGAACAATAGTGGACTTAGGATTGGACATTTGTTTGTGGTTTTTTGGACGTGGAGGGTTACTTAGTAGCGGGTACTCTAAACCTGATTTCCATATCCCGTTGTCACAGTGCATATGTAGGAGTGTTGAACTTGATGGTGGCCACAAGTGTCAGGCATATGATCTAACAATGAAATGATAGAATCAAACTTGAGATTAATTTGATGTTTGGCCCTTGTCTTTAGCATTATAGTTTGTATCATGCTTAGGGAAGGGATCCTAGGAAGACATTTAACTTATCATTTGGTGTTTTATTATTAGATTTAATTTCTGATTTAAATGTCTCGATTATTAAATTAAATCTTGCATATAAGTGACATAGTATTATACAATGAGTCCGTAGGATGGCCATGTATGTGATGGTAGTCATACAATTCATTTTATCCTTGTACCCCACAGGTTTGGGTTTTCCTTCTTTAAATGGTTGTGTGATATGGTTAGGTCACCATTTTAGCAGTTGTTAATTGATGGAGTACACTTGAAAATTTTTCTACGATGAGGTGTGAATTATCATCATTTGACCTCAGGAGGATTAATTTATTTATTAAAGAGGATTATGTGTCATTTATGTTATTTTTCAGTTTTTTTTATCAATTTGTTGGGTTTTTTATATTTTGAACATGTTAAGAATCAGTGATACCGTCATTCACAACATTTCGATTATGGTTGATAAACATGGATTTATCATGATTTTGATGATTAGTGATATTATTATTGGATTGGTCTTTTGAAGGTGTCATGATTAGGCCATTAGTGATAAGAGCCCTCTCAATTTTGTTTTTCTTTTTCTATGATCTTCCTCGAAGTTTTTTAAGTGATGCATTTATATTTAAAATGATAATTCTCAATTAAGATTGGGAATGAAGATACTAACTAAGTTTTTCTTAGGTATAGAGCAAGGGAATCGAGATTGTGATCCCTCACCATCATTGAATAAAAAACACAGAAATTTTCATTGTTCCTTTTCTTTGTGTTGCAAAGATCCATCATTGTGACTTTAGAATCTAAGTTTAACAAGAAAATGTTTGATAATTTTTTATGACAATATCTGCAAAGAGTTGTGAAGGATCCCTTTGGAGATGTGAAAAAACAGTCCAAAGCTTTCCCTCTAAAACTTATAGGAAATAAGTACAAGAAAAAGATGTCGAATATATGCCACTTATCTTGGTATGTCGATGAAAAATTATTAAACATGCTCTTTTGGATCATGTTTACCTTTTTACTTTTTAAATTTGGGTGTTTCGAAACATTTGTGAAAAGGTACATGTAACATTTCCTTATAAAAATGGTAAGGACATAATTCATTGAAGTTAATTTATTTCATATGTTTTAGTAATTTCATTAGAAGTTATTTCATACTCTTCCATTCTTATTGAAATGGGGAGTTTGGTTTAGGAGTGTCCATGGTTACATAATTTTCATGAGTAGATTTGTGTTTTTCCTAATTTTTTAGATTTTTGTGTTTTAAAAGTTAGTGTGTTAGCTCTTTGATTTTTGGTAACAAGTCTTCTTTTGATGAATTGGATGTAGCATGATTAATTTATGGATTCTTTTTGCTAGATTCAGGTTTTTTGTTCTAAAAAATGTTCCATGTTTTTCATTCTCAAAATCGGAAGGTAGCTTCACTCCCATTTCTAGGAGGTGAAGAAGGTATCGATTCTTGTTGTTACTTAGAAGGTCATTGATAGATTTTTGCTTAGTTTTTTATATTTCAGGTTGTTGTTCATTGTATTCTTCTTTAAAAGAATATTTTCTAAAGGGTTTGAATATATCAAACTCCTAATTTATATTGGAAATTTTGCTACATGAAACCAAAATTGTTCAAAAGGTAAATACCTAAATTGAAAAGGTGATTTGAGGTTTTTGAGAAGTTTGAAAAAGCTTTAGCTAAAAGGGTGATAAGAGTGATTTGTTTTTTATCTTGTTTGGTAAGATTGATGTGATCAAAACGTAAGTTTGAGATTGGATTCTATTTAAAGTTGTTTTGATCAGATTAGATTTGGTTTTACTTAAATTTTGTATAACATGAATATCCAAAATTTAAGGTTTGATTTCAGTGGATTTGATTTTCTTAAACTCAAGTAAAGTGAATATCCAATGTATAAGACTCAATGTGATTTGGTTCACTTAATATGTGAATAAAGTGAATATCCAAAATATAATGTTTGATTTGGTTTTTAGCTTATCAATTACTTAAAGTTGAATAAAGTGGGTATTCAATGTATAAGGCTCTTGATTTAGTTCAATTTGATTTGGTTTACTTAATACTTGGATAACTTGAATACCCAATGTATAAGATTTTTGGTTTAATAAAATCATATGTTCTTAAACTTGGATAAATTGAATATCCAATATATAAGACTTAGATTGTGGTTCGATTGGATTTTCTTAAGACTAGGATTTTTGGTGAAATCAAAGAATAAGAATTTAATGGTTTTATTTTACGTGGAGTTAAATATCTAAAGGGGGTATATATTTAGATTTTAATAGGAATTATTTGGATTGGATCTTGACTAGAATTTTGAATACACTTGTATTCAAGGCGAAAGATGTATAATTCAATAGGAATTGTTTTTTTATTTTGAGTTGAATAACTTGAATATACAACAGTATGAGAGGTTTGATTTTGATAAAATTTGTGTATTTAGAGGTGAATGTCCAAAGGCATAAAGTTTATGATTTTTATTTTAGTTTTGGTAGAACACAAATTGTAAGTTCCAAAGGGATTTTGAAAAGGTAGTTTTTATTTTTTACTAGGATTTGATTTGTGTTTGTGGAACACAACCTAAAATTTCAAACTAGAATGTAAGAAAAAGTGTAAAAAGGTGTTTTTATAAACCAATTTTATGATAATACTTTGATAGAACCTTATTTATTTACAAACAACAAGCAACAAGTATAAGTTTTGTAAAACATTTTGGATTTAAGATGTATAATCCGTTGAGTAATCCACATAAAGTTTTATGACTAATGAAACATACAAGAATGTTACAAATGAGTGGATGCAAGATCTTATCTATCCAAATAAATGAATCCTCAAATATATTTGAGACCTAATATACCAAATATATACAGGGATAGAAGCTGTATGAGGAACCTTTGAAATACTGAAAGAGACTCACCTAATCATTACTAACCCGCTTATAGGAGTGAATCACCACGTCTAATGCATAGGATTTGTGAAAATATGGAAAGGTAATGGGGGAATGGTGTGAATATTATTACTCCTTGAAGATTCATATGGATGATGACACAAACTTTGTTGATACAACTATATTAGGTGATATTTGAATTAACCCCAAACAGAACAACATTACCTGTAAGCGAGGGACAAAGGTGAGGTATACGTAGATACCAAACATTGTTTGAGATTAAGTCTCAAGTGAAATGTAATGAAAAATGTGTTGGTGCATGGTGGTGAAATTCATGTCATCATGTGTAGTTTAAGTTGTGATGATATCCACATCTACTATGTGAAAAAATAAATGTGTAAGGTGGTTACAAGAAAGGTTATTTACAATTTGTAAAGAGTAAATAAAAAAATTATTTGACAAACGGAAAATGAAACCTGTACCTTTTAAGAATTGTTTTTAGTAAATCTTTAAATTTATGTTTTACCAAGGAAAGCTACATGAACATAAGTTAGAAGTTTTTTTCTTGATTTGGTAAGATGAAGATATTCTTAAATAAAGAAGTCATGTATACTAAAAATTAGTAGTTTCTACTACAAAATCAAGTGATTTAGATACAATAAAATGAAATTATACCATTTATGAGTCTCAAGTTCACTTGAAGGTGCAAGATAAGAGCATACATGGTTTTGTTGGATAAAATTTAAACTAGAAAGCAGGGATAATTTTAGTGGCGAATATTCGTAATATGGCGAATATTCCATTTTTGAAAATTTTGAAAAGGCGAATTTTTTGGCACGGGCCAGTGACCTATTCGCCTAAAAATTACACTTTAATTTTTTTTAGGGGTCCGCTTCGCCTACCCTTGAAAAATATCCCCTATATAAACCTAGATTATTCGCCAGGTAGAACACTTCTACTTCACATTTTTCAACAATATGATATATCCCGTATTATAGAGGTGCGACAAGGGGGTAAGTTATTGATGCGCGATAAGGAGGGTTTGCAGACAAGGAGATACTGTAGATATTGACGCATAGTAGACGCATGAAAAAGATTTTGTTGACGAGTGACATGGAGTTTTTTTGATGAGCAAGAAGAGGGCAGAGGTTACAGACGCGCGACAAAATATTTGCTGTCGCGCATCAATAGGCCTATTGACGCGCGTTACTAAGGCCTATTGATGCGTGTCACTAAGGCCTATTGACGCGCGTCACTAAGGCCTATTGACGCGCGTCACAGGCCTTAGTGACACGCGTCAATAGGCCTTAGTGACGCGCGTCAACAGGCCTTAGTGACGCGCGTCAATAGGCCTATTGACGCACGTCACTAAGGCCTATTGACGCGCGTCACTAAGGCCTGTGACGCGCGTCAATAGGCCTTAGTGACGCACGTCAATAGGCCTTAGTGACGCGCGACAAGGAGTTACAACACATATTGACGCATAACAGACGCACGAAAAAGAGTTTGTTGATGCGCGACACGGAGATTTTTTGATGAGAAAGCAGATGTCGGAGGCTGCAGATGCGTGACGGAAGATTTTGCTGTCGCACGTCAAAAAATGCAGTGACGCGCGTCAATAGACCTTAGTGACGCGCGTCAATAGACCTATTGACGCGCGTCACTAAGGTCTATTGACGCGCGTCACTGCATTTTTTGACGCGCGACAGCAAAATCTCCCGTCGCGCGTCTGCAGCCTTCTGTCGCAGTGCTTGATAATCAGGTGAAATTTTCGATATACAACCCCCAAAAAATTCACCTTCCCGTGAAACCGGTTCCGGGGATATTCGCCAGGTATTCTCCACCTCCGATTTCCAGGAGGTCTCTTAAAATGAACCCTGCTAGAAAGTAATCAAAATCACTTTTTATTTTCAATATCATCCAAAGGATGCAAGAGAAGAGCATACACGATATGAATTGCGAAAGTAAAATGTGACGATTAATAAAAAAAAAATTCAAATACAATCACTTCAACTTTTGATTCTAAAGATCACTTTAAGGTAGAAGTGAATATCATACATGAGTTTGATTGAAAAAAAAGTGCTTAAATACCTAGAAAATGAAAGTTTAAATAGGCTTATATAAATTAAAAACATTATAAAAATGAATAATGGAAATTTTTGGTTATGTTATTCTAAATTTACTGAGAACAATAAGAAAAATGTTATAAAAACACTAGAGAATGTTTTTCTTG
Source organism: Taxus chinensis (assembly GCA_019776745.2). Taxonomy (NCBI): domain Eukaryota; kingdom Viridiplantae; phylum Streptophyta; class Pinopsida; order Cupressales; family Taxaceae; genus Taxus; species Taxus chinensis. The sequence continues at coordinate 375,772,106 of CM034154.1, read as the reverse complement.
AATTTTGGAAAACTGTACAAAAATTAAATTTTACATGGAGTGGAAACATAGGTAACAAAAATAGATACACACTTACTTATGACAGAAACATAATTTAAAGAAACATAGATGCACCTTGGAGGTATGGAGACACACTTTAGTTGCATGTACATGCACTCAACACCATAGAACCATACCATCACAAAAACACATATATGAACTTTTGTAGAGAAAAAAACTAAAAGTAGCATATTAATGCCAATGTAACTAATCAAACATTAATGTAGCTAATAAAATAGAAACACAATAATAATAATTATAAAAAAATAAAGAGACATAAATATAGATTCAAACATGGGAGCACATCCACTATCATGTAGACACATGTCAGATCACATATGCGTAGGTTGTGTAGCACAGAAATATGCAAGGGTATATAAACACATTTTTCTTCATAGAAATTCACTTCATGAGCAACATAGAGGAATCTGATTCCATGGAAATGTAAGGTACTTGTAGCTGCATAAATCAAACCAAAAAGATTTTTTTAGAACTAATAAAAAATTTCACTAAAATACCTACAAATTTGTCAGTAGCCTGTAAACACTTCAAGAAATATGAAAAATATGTTAGAATGGAAAAAAAATCAAGAATGTTGGGGTGTCCCAATGGGCATGACAAAATGTAAATAAGAGAAAAATAAATAATGGAAGAAAACAAGCAATGAAATGCAAACTATATCCTTCCTTCACGTTTCCTTGTAACCTCAGATGAGATGGTTGAAGGGTGCAGTGAAGTACCAAGCTTGTTTAATCTCATTAATGGATTGTATTTTGGATGCTCCAAATATAAATATAAATGGAAGTATGTTTGTGATACAAGAAAATGGATGAATGATGAGCTTGATTTATGATATTTTTGATCAATGGTTAGCCTAACGACATATGAATTTAAGTGTAAATTTGACATAGTAATATTGAAAAATGCCTTAAAATTCCAAAGATTATTTGTGAGGAGATGGAACTCTTATTCCTAGCTGAAGGAGATTTCATGGAGTGAGGATAAACATTTAACTGAGTTATAGGTGAATGAATGTATTTTCTTGATTTAGTATGTTTATTTGGTATGTGTAGTTATCTTGTTTGAACAAGAATTAAAGAGTATTTTAATTTGAATAGTTGGCTCTTGAATTATTCATTTTTATGTGAAATTTAGCTTTCTCTTTTGTAGGGTTCTAGAACTTGAGTGGGTGATCTAGTGAAGTAGATATGAGTGGATATTTATTTTCTATTTTATTTAAATAGATAATTAAAGTAGCTAAGGAGTGTATTTTGCGTGCTTTATAGGTTGTAAAATTAAGTAATTTATTCTAGTGGGATGTATAAATTAATTCTAATGGGATTTGGATGAATAATGATCCAAATAGTAATGTGTAAAGAGTAGTCTATATTTTTAGGTTGTCTACATAAAACTTGTGACCATAGTTGATATATGTTTTAACACCGCACCATGAGATATGATTGGTAAAAATGTTGTATTGAAATTACGGGTATACTAATCCAAGAACTTGAGTAACCTTTTCGTTACCTAAGAGATAGGGATTTGACTTAATATATTGTAAATGAGTGTTCCACTCCTTCAATCCTTAGTTATTACTCTCCACTGCCATGAAACCTTCTCAACAATTTTTCAAGGAAGTATTGGTGAGAGTGGGAAAAGTAAGAAACGGAGTGTTGGGGTAGGAGAATGATCCTATAAATCTACTTGAACTCTTAATATTTTGGTATTTTTAGAAGGAATGTAAGAGTTTTTTAGCCCTCTTATGGATTTATAGACAATTACATGGATGATGAAGAGTAATATTAATGTTGTTTTCATTTTCATTTCGACTATGCTATTAAGTATTTAGGATTTTTGAAGCTCTGAGGAAGTATTTTAAAAATAGTGAAGTGAAAAAGGGAAATCTTAAACTAGGTAAATGGTGTTATCCTCTACATTATATTTAATAGTTATGGGGAAAATTAGGCCATCAAAAAATAAATGAATTCTTATGAGGAGTGTATGGTAAAAATTCCATTTTATTTATAAATGGATTTTATTGTCTTGAACTCCATCATAATGTATGGAGCCTACTTATAAAGATGTGAATGTAAAATATTATCGGGAAATATTTGTTAATAAATGGTATTTAACTTAGCCTTAGATGCTTAGTGTGATTATAGTTGTATACCTTTTATCTTAAATGGATTACAAAATTATTGGGTTAGAGATCTATTTATTTGAATGTTTAGCTTGTTTTTCCATTCTCTCCTACATTCCTAAAAAAGAGAGATGTATTATCTTTTGGATGATTGTAGTTATGTGTGAGATTTCTCCTATCATTATGCTAATGAATGGGGAGTGTCAGGAATGTTGGCACTCAAACCAATGGAGGGATAATTGATTACACCCATGGGGTGTGGAATATCCTCTTACAATTTTTAGGCTTTTGTGATTCCTCTTGACTGGGAATGATCTTCACATATGTGAAGAGAATCAAAAATTGAATATAGATGGGTTTTATTTACTTATATCATACAAATCATTGAAGTTATTAATTTCATTATCTTTAAAATTGTAATATGATGCAAGAACATCATCATGCATATATAATTTTATTGGGTTTCATATAATTTTGAGATGAATAAAGTCTTGACAAATTTTTTGGGTGTTTTTACAAGATTTCCCACCTTCTTAGGTTCCTTCAAAGGTGATAAAGAGCCATTTAGAGTTTTCCCTCGAAAATGCATATTTTCAAATATTTGAATTTTTAAGTAAAAATTAAGAGTTATAATGTCAAGAGAAAACATATATGTTGATGTAAACATTTGTGAAAGGTTTATATGATGTGAAAAGAGTGTTTTCACCTAACCAAGAAGTCTTGGTTTTGGTATAGTTGACTCTATGATGGTTATGGTTTCATTAAATTGTGTAACCACCTCTAAATTAGGCCTAATAAAGATAAAAGATCCAAATGGAATAAGGAATAAGAATGTAAGATGGATAAAACTATCTTAGAGGAAGGTGTAAAAGAGCCATGAAGGCTCAAAATAATATATATGAGGTCAAGCCTACTTTATAAGACAAATATTGTAATGATAGAGTTTGAGAACCTTGAATATGTGTATAAAGGATGAATAAAAGATTGATTTTTTTATTCATATTGAAATGTATATTTGATAGTGATAAGCTTGATAATATTGTGTCAATAATGTTCATGATGTGATAAGGTCAATCCTTACTTGGGGAGTTTGAAGATGATTGAAATATGTTCTAATACTTGTAAGAAAAATATATGCTCAGTGTATATTTTGATTGTATAGGTTGTGAAGAGGTACAATATTTTTTTCAAAAATAATATACATGGTGTGATGCATGAAAGACCAAACAAAGAAAAAAACAAGTCATTTTTGAAGAGGTAAGAGGATATCACCTGGGTTACTTATTGGTTTATGTGATTGATGAGAAATGAATAAACTATTATGGGGTATTTTTGTGTGTGGAATAATACACATTAATCAAGAAGGTGTTTATAAACCCTGTTGAAGGTATGAAATCAAGGATAAGGTATGGTCTATGAATTTAGAGTTTAAAAATTAGTGAACTACCTAAAACAAAGTCTTTTGGAGACGAATACTTACATGGTTTTTTAGCATGAGTGGTGCATTTATAGGGGGGAAAAAATAACGGAGAAAGGTGGGAAAGTCCATTAAAAATATAAAAAAGTTAAGTTGAAATTTGTGATAGATATGCTTTATTATATCCCTCATCCTAAGAAACCTTGTTTAGGATTTGGGAAAGTGAAAAGAGAAAAACTTGAATTTTTCAAATTAGTAAAGGTTGAAACTTGGTGGAAATATAAAAACATGCATGAAGATCCTGAAAAATATTTGTGGCCAATGATTAAGGTTTGATAGTGTAATAGTTTAAAACTTAGTCTGAATTTGTAGTATAACCCAATTTTGGAGGGTTTAACATAAGCTAATGAATGAATAATAGGAATGATATCTTAATACCTGTTAAAACTTTTCCTTGGGGTAAAAGAAGTATTTAATAATAGGATAAAATGAAATGAAATAAGACTCATAAAAAAGGGTTGAGGGGACCCTACCCCAAACATCGAACACTCTCCATGAGAGCACAAAACAACATCATAATAACATCATAAAACCATAATATAACTATTCATAGTTATAAGACCTCTCTGGAGCCCATAAAGCAAAAATAACAACAACAACAAAAACACAGATAAACTAACATCATAAATGAAAGTAACAACTAGTAGCAGAGACAGTAAAAAAACAAAAAAACCCATCCCATGTCATTTGTAGGCTTTTTCAAGCCCCTCCAACACCTTATCCCATTCTTTCACTAAAGCTTCGATATTAACCGCTAAGAATCCCATATTGAAACCATCCAGGGTAGCCTTTCTCTTTCTTCCCTAACTATCTACGACACAATAGGTTTTGGTGAGCTGCCTCAGAGTATGAAGGTTTTACAGGGTCAATTTCACCATCATAATGCTCCATTCCATATAACTATGGAGAATTTCCTTAACCTAATCCATCTCTTTGGTTATGGCACCAAAATTGGCCTTTAAAACCTCAATCTCTCTGCCTTACCCAAAGCTGACCGCAACCTCCACCTGCTCTTTCATCTTATGCTAGTCATTGAATAAAAACTAGACCGAGCTCTTAGTGAGCCATATATCACCCTTGAGTTCCTCTATATCAGCCACCATCCTAGCCAAGTGGTTTTCCCCTTTGATCAGACCAACATGACCCATTGCCTCAAAGTGTTGTTCTAGTTTAGCATTAATAGGGGTTAAGACACCTGTTTACTAGAATCCCCATTGGTGTTTGATGGGGAGCAAGGGGTCTACTATGATTTCAGGTCCTTAAGATCTTGGGCCGTAACCACCTTCACCTCATCCTGGTCATCATCTGAGTCCCCATCCTGGGAGTCAGAACCTTCACTCAATTCCTTCTCCTCTGAGTCCAAGCCAGTGCCATCAACATAAGCTTCCAGAGCCAACTTAAGGGAGCTGGTTTTATCAATGTCCAGTGCCACCCTTTTGACCAGGGCAAGGATAAAGCCTTGATGGAGAGGGATAAAAATTCTTCTTGTTTTGAACTATGAAATAGAGGCACACAGGGAACAATACAGGAAGTAGGGGAAACTAAAATCTTGGCCACACCTAAAATGATTTAGCATAGGGAGGTGGTAGGCATAAATACACTTGTGATGGCCCTCAAGGGTTAAAAATTGAATGAGAGAGAGATCCACCTCATCATATAGATTAGGTAAAGACAATCTAAGGTAACCAACAAAATGGGAGGTGATATTCTCATTACCTTTGAGAAAAATATTCAATTCTTCAGATGCTTCCTTCTTTGGTTTGTAGACCTCCCTCCCCACCACTAGAATGCCCATCACTTTTTCCACTGAATCCATAGTAATCTCCATCCTAATCCCCTTCATTTCCACCACAACTCCTTTTTTGGTCACTTTCCAGGCACTGGAAAAATTCTTGCTAAGATTTTCATAATGCCCTTTGAAGATTTTCAGAAAGGGGGTAAAGCCCTTACTATCAAACATAGAGCCATAGCTTTAGGCATGAATCCTTCAAGATTAGCAGGTTCATTTCTAACAAGATCACCCCCATTTGGCTAAACAACAAAAACCTCTTCACGAATAGACCCAAAATCTAGAACGCCAAAAGATTACTCGCACGCCAAGAATTGAAGTTTCTATAGACACGGGAGACAATAAGGGATCTCTAAGAATATGTGTGAATCCCATTCCCAATCTTCTCATTATTGAGAGATAAATGCAAAATCATCATATGGCCAGTGAGCTTGATGAGATTGACACCCCATGAAAGGATCTTATACGTGTGCATTGGTGTCTTTTAATAAGTGTGCCCACACCTTGGGATCAAGAATTTCCACCTCCTTCAAAAGTGTCAACTCAAGCCCATTAACCCCCATATTAGCAAAGAAGTCCACCACAACATTAGCCTCCCTATACACATGTTTGAAAGTGATGAAATTAAAAGATAGATCCATTTTCTTAATACTCTTAATAGAGTTATGGTTGGAGATAGAGATGGAGCCTTTCCCATTTATGTTGTTAATTATGTTCAGGGAGTCCCCTTCCACTTCCAGATTGGCAAAATTGTGTTACAGAGCTATAGATAGACCCCAAAAAACCCCAGCAGCTTCAGCGACATTATTAGTTTGAGTTCCCAAATTGTGATAGAACCCAAGGATAAATCTACCTTCAGAATCCCGGAAAGCCCCCCCACATCCTGCACGACCAAGGTTTCCCTTAGAAGCCCCGTCAAAGTTTAATTTTAAAAGTCCTTGCTAGGTTTCACCCAACCTTTGAGTTGAGGGTTAAGACCAGGGGGGCTAATGGTAGTGGGTCCCAGACCCCACTTCATGGAAAACTCGGATTCATTCTGAAAGGAAGGACTTTTTTTAGAAGTTCAGATTAGAGAAGTTAGCTAGGATAGAATTCACACAACATGGGATCCAATTTTGTAGGGGGGTTCTTTTTTTCCTTTAAAGATTCTTCTATTTCTTTCCTTCCATATCTCCCAAGCCAAACATGCATAATAGAGAAGGTCCATAAAAAATTTAATCCTTGGCTCTTAAAAGGACTTGACCATTGAATCCACAACAATTTTATGGAATCTGAAAAACCCAATTAACTTCAAAAAGATTGAGGATTGTTTTCCTAACTGAGACAAGAAAGGGGCAATTGAGGAACAGGTGTGAGGCATCTTCACAATCAGATTCACACAAAACACATCTATTAATCATGTGGAAATTTCTCTTGTTTAGGTTGTCCAACCATAAGAATCTTGTCATGGATAACCAGCCACCAAAACATATTAATCTTGGGTATTAATTCTTTGACCCAAACACTTCCCTAGTTAAAATTATCATCTTCCCCCCCTCTTGAAAAAAGGAGTAGTAGGCACTTTTGACCAAGAAAAAACCATTATCTTCCTTAGTCCAGAATATACTATCCTCTTCAGGATTCTCTTTGTTAATAATAACTCCTCTTAATCTTCCTTAGTTAATAGAAGAGATCTCAATGTTGTTAGAATGAGCCAAAGCTATGGTTTTCCATTGTCCCAAAGGGTCATCCAAATTGAAGAAGTCTCGGACCTTGGTCCCATATTTGGTCATAGAATCTCTATAGACTGTTGGGTAAATAATCTTAAGAGGAAGGTCCTCCAGCCATTTTTCCTCCCAAAATTTAATGGTTCACCCATTTCCAACAAGCCATTTGTAGCCCTTAGAGACCACATGTTTAGCCAGTTTAAATATTTCCCTAAATAGGAAGAAGCATTAGAGTTCTAGGTGCAGAAGCACCATTCGTTAGCAGACAGATTAGGCCAGTATTTCCTTCTTATAATACTAGTCCAAACACTCTCTTCCTTTAACAGTCTCCAACTCATTTTTGCCAGCATAGCTTTATTCATTTTGGTCCAATCTCTGATACCAAGGCCACCAAGTTTTTTGGGGGTACAAACCTTATCCCAGGTGATTAGAGGAATTATGTCTTTTGATTTAGTTCCACTCCATAGAAATATTTTTTATATGCTCTCTAGCTTTCAAGAAACTTCAGAGGGTAATCTATAGATAGACATCATATAAACCGGTAAATTTTGAATAGAGCATTTGAGAAGAACAACTTTTCTAGCTTGATATAGTAGTGACCCTTTCCACCATTTTAGTTTCTTTAGAAATCTATTAATTAGAAAATTCCAATCAGAATTCTTTGGTTTTTCCACCCCAATAAGCATACCAAGATACCAGTTGGGAGAGTTTTAGAAGGAAAACCAAGAATACTAAAATTTTTGATGCTTCTTCTTTCAGAGGTTTTGATAAAGAAGACAAATCTTTTCCCATAGTTGATCAATTGATAGGATGCCTCCTCATAATCCTTCATTAACTGTTTGAATTCTCTAGCTTCTGGGAAAGATGCCTCACCAATCAACATAGTGTCATCAACAAAATGCTGATGAGAAACCCTCTGATAGTTGACAACTAGAGAAATACCACTGATTCTACCCTCCATGGTATCCTTATTAAGAGATCTGTTAAGGGTCTCAGCCATAATAATGAAAAGAAAAGGTGAGATAGGATCACCTTGTCTTAAACCACGCGTGTTGTTAAAAAACCCACAAGGGGTCCCATTAACCAGGACTGAGAACTTGGTTGTGGAAATACATGAGAGAATCAACTCCTTAAAGTCCTCTCCAAAGCCAAACCTTAAAAGAATCTTCAAAAGGAAAGACCAAGAGACTTTGTCATATGATTTTTCCATATCAAGCTTAATAAACATGGCTTCCTTCTTATTCTGTTTCACCGAATTGAGGGTCTCCTAGATGGTGACAATGCCATCTTGGATCTATCTTCCCATAACAAAGCCTCCCTGCTGATCAAATATAATCATAGGTAACACAAGCTGAATTCTTAGAGCCAAAATTTTTTAGCACATTTTGTAAACACAGTTGCAAAGACTTATGGGTTTGACATTTTTAAACTCCATAGGATCATGATTCTTAGGGACCAAATCTAGAAAGGTGTTATTTAACTCCTGAAGCATCCTTTTATTCTTAAAAAATTCCTGAATAGCATTGCATATATCATCTCTCACAATCTCCCAGAAAGTTTGGAAGAAGAAAGTAGGGAAACCATCAGGTCCCAGGGCTTTATCAGGGTTTAAGGATTTTATCATGAATTCAATTTATTCCACAGAAGGTATTTTAGTGAGCATGAATTTGTCTTCTTCATTAATTAGATGGGCAATAACGTCTAGAAACTGCTCTTCCTTAGTGTTGTTAGAATCTCTAGAGGATTGCAGAAGCCTACTGAAGAAAGAACATGCCTCTTGTTGAATTTCCTTAGGGTCATTGAGCATAACTCCCTCTTCATTTTTTATGCATATAATTCTATTTGAGCTCCTTCTTTTGAGAGTGGAGATATGAAAGAACTTTGTGTTCTTGTCACCATCTTTGAGCCATGAAACTCTAGATTTTTGTTTCCAAAAAAATTCCTCTTTCGAAGGATGTTATGATACTCAGCAAGTAAATCCTTCTCATTATTTTGGATGAGAATAGTATTTCACTCCCCAGGCGATTCCAGATCTCCCTGGAGGATTGAAATATCATTAGCTAGAGACTGTTTTTTTTGAAAATGTTACCAAAACTTATTTTATTCCATTCATTCATATTTTTTTAACATGATCCATATTTTTAACAATTCTGAATAAATTCATACCTTTGATTTTTACATTCCACCATCCCTTAACTAAATCAGTAATATCCTCATCTTGCAGCCACATATTTTCAAATCTGAAATGGATTCTCCTCCTCTCCTTAGCCTTGATTTGGAAGAGGATAGGATTGTGATCAAATCCTATGCATGGAAGGGAAAATAACCCAGCTTCTTTGTTCAACCATCCCCAAGAGATCAGAGCTCTGTCTAGTTTTACCTGAATCAGCTGGTCACCCTTTCTTCTGTTAGACCAAGTAAATCTACTTCCTCTAAGCTCAACATCCATAAGATTATTGAGGGAAATAAAATCTTGAAGGTCTTCCATGCTTTCAGTGAGATCAATATTTCCCCCCTTCTTTTCTCCAAGACACAAAGGGGTGTTAAAATCCCCCAAAACCACCCATTTTGTCCCTTTGATCACGTTCTGAAATTTGGAGAGATCAGCCCAGAGTTTTTTCCTTTCACTTTTACTATTCGGGGCATAAATATTTGATAAGATCCAGAACTCCTTGGATTTCTTATCCTGAAAAAGCAAAGCCATATGGTTATTTCTATTAAGAAGCTTCGTACCTTTGAGTTTTTTATTCATTCCAAATAACTACCATACCCCCAGTGGTGCCTATCGAACTAACAACAAAACCCCAAAATTTATTACAATACCTTCCACAAGTCTCTAAAAAAGGGGCCTCCACCATCTTAGTTTCCTGCAGAGCCAGAATGTCAAAATTGTGAGTCGTCTCCAAATATTTTATCAATCTCCACTTGATAGGGTTGTTCAACCCCCTAATATTCCAAGATATTATATTCATTTAGTCACTTGGTTCTTTGATCTTCTAAAGCTTCTTAGATCCAGTTTCAATTGGGTTCCATCATCTATTTCCTTTTGACTCTGTTTCTTCCTTGCCCCCTATTTGGAAGGCCTCCCAGATCCAAATTTTTTTGGGGTCCCTTCAAAATTTTCCCCTTTGAGAGGAGTAGACAAAGAAGTATCAATTACTGCTTGGTTAAAGTCCCCCTTCCTAGACTTGATCAACTCATAGGCCTCTACAGTTTGAGTAGAAACCACTTCCTTAATAATGTCATGGATGTTGTTAAAAACCAGCTAATTTTTAGTTCCAAGGGTCACAACATCCTTTTCCTTAACTTGAAGATTTTCAAAGGGATTTGAAATCATTTCAAAAGACTCATTGAAGCTACTATCACCCAGATCATTTTGACTGAAAATTTTCCTTGGCTACGTCCTTAAGTAGATTATCTAGTTTTTTTGTGGAAAGAGCCTTTTCAGCTTGAACATGGATCATAGCCTTCTGGAACCGTGGTTCCGAATGGGAATTCCATTGGGCATTATTATGCCTTACTTCTATAAAACCTTCTTCATCCATAAAGACAGACTTCAAGACATTTTTCTCTCTAGGTTCATTTCCATTATTTTTCGTTATTTGGATGCCCTTATTAGTATTAACCTTCTTTGGAGAGACAGAGGGGAACTTCCTTTTCCTTTGTCCATTTCCTTTGGATTCTTTTCCTAGTAGATCTTAGAGACAGTAAAATTACATTGATGCTTTGCATGCCCCCATCCTTGACATTTCTCACATCTTAGAGGGTAGTTTTCAAAATCTTTTTTTTGTTCCCAACTACCCAGTTTCTGACCGCAAGGAGATGGATTTAGGAAGGGAAGAGCCCATCAGAGAATAGGTATAGAAACTCTCACAAACCACTCTAGATTTAGTAAGCCACATTATCGACAAAAACAAAAGTTCCAAGGGTGTTAGCAACTCTTTTATAATATCCACATCCCATAGTTCCAGTGGTAGACCTGGGAGTCTCACCCAAATAGGGAACTGATTAATATTATCTCTGTTAGGGTTGAATTTGGGGGTTCATTTCCTTAGGAAGAGGTCAAGTTTCCCTAGGAACCATGGGCTGTTATTGAGAATCCTCTATGGATCTTCAAAGTTGTTGAAACTAAATAAGAAAAATCCATTTGGGAGGGTTGTGACATCCATATGCCCCTTAGGTTTCCATTTTTACAATAGACCAAGACCTAATGGAGTCAATATTTGGTCTACCCCCCACCAGTTTTCCTATCAAGGACATTCTCCATTTTACTCATATTCCGGTCTATAATGATATCTGGGATATCTAAGAATTTTCCTGAAGCATCCTGTTTAAGCTAGAGGAATGATTCCAAGAATTTTCTCTTTCTCCAAGTTTAAAATATTCGCATAAGTTTTGGGGGACCCAGTCACCACGTGATTCCCATCTACCGAAAGGGTTTCACACATACTTATTTCCCTCGAAGACTGGTCCATAAGCATCTGTAAGATATCCAGGAGGAATCTTCTTGTTATCAGTCTCTCGTCCATCATTGTTTAACCCTTCTTCCTCCTCCTCATCCTGCTCATCCTTCCTGCCCACCTGATCACCCTTCCCGCCCTCCCAAAACACCCTTCCCACCTGCCTCATCTCCCTTCCCACTCGTCCTCATCACCCTTCCCAAGAAATAAAAACACTATAACTAAAGCATTTATATTAAGATTTAGATCCTAAAACTTGGTGAGTAGAATGAACTTAATAAAGGTATCCATATATGTGATTGGTTTCTCTTGGGAGTTAGTGAGTTGATCAAAATAATAAGGTTTTCCTAAAACTAGGCCTTTAAGACTAGAAACCTAGTTGGAAACAATCTTAAGATAATTGGAGTTAGAAGGAATTATAGAGTCTGAAAGTTGGTGAATAGCTATAAGACATAAAAGGGTATTTATAAGTGTGTTTATATTCTTGTGACTCATTGTCAATAGTGTGGAACAATAAGTTTTGTAATTTTTAAGGGCTAGTAGAGCTTATTCTTGAGTATGATGGTTAAATTGAACAACTTAGGGATTGAGTCACTAATGAAATTTCTCATTCGAATGATTACCAAGAAATAGAGTGTGAAGGAAATGTGAAAAGTGGACATAGCCCTTGTATTATTATTTTCATGAATTTTTATATTTTGGCCTAAGAATTGCCTAGTGAAGGTTAAGAAGAATTGCATGTTTGGTGGATGATGAATCCAACTTATAGTGAGTTGGTCTAATTTTTTCATCCTTTGAATAATTATGGTGCTTAATTGTGATTCAAATTTTATAGTTTTAGTAACTTTCTCCCCTCATATCCATCATGATAGCTCATTTTGGCTTTTACTATCTTTGGTATGGAGTGTAAGGCCTTGTGATATATATTGTAACTCTTGAAATTATCATAATATTCATGTATATATAAGAGTTGTGAGTGATGTGCAATGTTTTTCCTAGTAATAAAATATGATAAAGGGAGAAAAATAAGACATGGTACTATTATTTGGGTTAATTATCACCTTCTAATAATTCTTTTTTACTTGAATACATTTTGAAAATTTGTTCCCTTATATGTTGACTAGGTGATACCTTGAGCTTCCCGAGTCTAATGGTAAATGAAAATAATTAAGTGTAACATTCTTAAACTTATCAAGAAAATTATTAATATTAAATAATTAATTTTTACAATGATCATAATATGAGTGTGTTATTGTAATGTTTATGGTTTAAGTGATAATTTGATTACTACTACACTAAGAACAATTAGATTTCAACTTTTATTTAGTTTATTCATAATTGTTAAGTATAGGCTTGTCATTGTGAAAAATATATGTGGTTCTAAGAAATGGATGTTTAATGAGAGTATGCAAAGGTTTAACTTATGTTATATGGATCCTTACATGTTTTTTGATCCCTTTATATAGTAATTCATTACAATTAGTCAAATGTCATTGCATAGTTCTTAAATATTTTTATATCATGGCATGGTTAGTATTTGGACATGACTGTATTAATTTTATTAAATTGAATTACAACCTAATGATATATGAGAAGGATAAAGGGATAATTTGAAATGTGAAGTTGTATATAAATAGTTAGAAGTGTATTGATGTATGGGTTCTATTCATCCTTTTCTATTTTGATTATGTTTTTCATTATCAGATGTGGATAACGTTGTTGTTATAAGTGACTAAATATGGAAAAGAGGGTGGTAGGAAAATATTTTTTATTGAGATATTAATGTAACTCATTATTTTTATTGAATAAATTACTTGAGAGAATTCTAAAAAACGGATTGATTTCTAGCTAATAATAAGGCTAATAATCCGTGTGTTATGATTGGAAGTCATTTAATATATTGAAATTAAATATAGAATAATTAAATGTGGAATTATTCACATTATTAATGTTTATTTTTATCTATACTATTTTGAAACTTTTATGGTATATGTTGTATGCATGTAACTTGTCACACCTCGCACTTATATTTGGTTGTGTTGTTGAAACTAATTATGTATTATTAAATAATTAATGGATGTTAGTTGATCAATGCATATGTAATGCTTTTTATAAAAATATGTGTGTGTGTGTGTGTATTTATATAACTGAAAAATATACATACTTGTGTGTAGATGTATACCAAACACAATATTTGTACTCACCGTCTAACATTTGTTGGCCTTGTTTGATGATCGCAATTTGTTTTACTTTGTTGTATCTAGTTGGGTGGTTGAACACCACCATTGTTTTCTGTAATTAATGATTTCATTATTCGCTAATGTATCCAAGATGTTTACATTACCTTGCATTATTTTACAGGTTTAAAATAAATTAATGTTGTTTAAAGGTTGTAGAGTGCTTTGTGAAGTAATTGTTTAAATGGAAATTGCTAACATTTTGCTTACTTGGTTGTAAACCAATCAACAAGGTAATCACTTAAAAATTATAGTACACATGTATTAATCATGATTAAATCTCCTTGGAATTAAGGAAAATTTCATGGACCATACATAGTAATTATAAATGTTTAGATTCATTAAAATGGTCTTAGACCATATTGCATTGTTTTCTGCATAAAGGTTGGTATTAATAGTTTATTGGTATTACACCATAATGCGAGGATTAATGTTTATTAGGTTTGATGATGGTATTAGAACATAAAGAGATTAAAGTGTTTAAATTAATTTTATCTTTTCATAAAAAAATGGCCATAGACCATGAAAACATGGCATTATCAAAGTTATGTTTGACCATATGATTGTGTAAAGGATTGAATGAGATTTAAAAATTGTAATGATTAAACAAATTTAAATTGGGCATAGACCAAAATTTGCATGAAAGAGGTAATACACATTTTTATGTGGAAGTTGGAGAGTTTTGAGGGAAGAATGGTGAGGTTGCACTGTCAGTAGTTAATACAATTAATGCACAACACAATTTTATTGGGAAATGATAAGATTTCATTACAAGATAAGGCATATAACCATTTCCTCCATTCAAAATTTTTTATTTTTTAGTTATTTTTGGCTATGATGGAAATGAGAAAATAGGGAAATTTTTTTACGAATTTAGCATGCAAAAATTAGAGTTATATCTATGGTGAGTTGTGTTTGTTTTGGGTGTTTTGATCTTGGAAAAAACTTGAAGTTACTTTGTTGTGCATACACATTTGGGGTTTCATAATTTTAAAAGGAAAAAGTGGAAAAAGGGATTTTTCAGTTACAGGCATGAATTTCTTACTCTGTAATTGCTATTTTATTTCAAAATAAAGGATTATAATATGATTTTTTATCTGGTTTTAAATATGGAATGAATATTTAAGTTTTACTAAAATCTTTGATTGAAATATGTAGAGAGAAACAAATAGTTAACTAGGTTTGATGGAGATACATACATACATTCCTCATACAACACCATAAAATGAATTAGAAGGTACAAACTAATTTGTTTAATCATCCCACATTAAGAAACAGTTGCTCTTTCTCAAGAAACCAAACTTTCTCATAACGTAAAAATGGAATAAATAAGTGTACGAAAGTCAAAATTCAGCTTCAACATGATAACATTCTAACATGAATTAGCCATTCAACAAGTTTCACTTCACCATTTTCTTTTAATTTTCTAATTATACCACCTATCTTGCCTGTAGCCCTCAAAAATGTCAAAATTTTATGTAAAAGAAAATTTTCAAAGAACTAGAATTTAATGGTAAATTATTTGAATATCCATTATGCCCATTCAAGTGTCTACAAATTTTCAAAACATATTTCTTTTCCCATAAAAAATTATTCTCTTTCTAGCTCCAGAATTATCCTTTTTTCCTACTAACCCTTGTAATACAAAAACTGTTGTGTTTTGGAAAAACAACAAACAATCAATACAAAGTATTTATATTATAAAATAAGCATTAAGATCTTCTTGATTCATGGTAATTTTATATAATAACTCCTTGTGTAGTATACTCAACTTCAACTTCCTTCTTTTCTTGACTAACCAATTAGGCATTTGTAGCTTGATAATTGGATTAAAAACTTGATACACCTTACACCATCCAAATAAGACTAGTTTAAACTCTACTCAATCCTTCATCACTTTTTTTCACCTCCATTCAATGCTCTTCCTTAATTTTGTTCTTCTCTCCTTCTTATTTCACACTTGTCTCAAGTCAATCTACTAAATTTCTTTTGACTCCTTTCCTTATCCTCCCATAATTTGTTTCAAATATTATTATCAATATACCAACTCCACATCTAACCTACTCAACTCCCTTCGATATTTACTTTTTTCAATATACTTCCTTCAAATCCTAGATTCCCTTCTTGATCTCCTTGATCTTCTCAAGATCTATCAATCCTCTTAACTATGTTTCAACTTCATTTTTTTAGCTTGATATGTTTATATTCACCTCCAAATTCACCATCCCTTAGTAATTCCACTCTCCATTCATTCATTCTAATCTCTTAACTTGTCAAGCCACCCTTTAATTTTCTGAAGTCTTTATTCCCTTAAGATTTCTTCAATGCACAGTCCAAGACACTCATTGCTTGACTAATTTAGTGTATTGAACTAGGTATTGTTCACATTCTCAAAATATTAGTGCACCCTAAAAACATTCTCAAACATTTTTGGACTCTTAAGAGGTGGGGAAAATGGATTTATTCACTAAAATGTGTCTCTTCTAGTTTCAAATTGAGCCTTACTACGGTAAAATTTTGATTGTGCAACCTTTGGTTACTAAATAATATTCAACTTCCTCAGTCTTTCCTTAAAAATCTTAATTACAACTGAAATCCTCTTATAAGTTATTCCAACTAGTTTGTTAACTCTTATTGCTATTATAAAATGTTCAAAGATATCTTATCTCTTCAAAAATATAGTCATGCAGTCAGAACATAGTATTGAAATTTATTATCAAGAACTTCCCTCCAAAGGAATTATTATTCTTTATTCACCCTTCTTATATTAGATAGCACTTTTAAATTATCTTGACAATAGTTTCATGGTTCAATAGGATCAATATTTTGGTCATAGGACCCAGAAAAGGGTACATCAAGTCTGTAACACCTATATTATGATTCATTAAAAAAAATAAGGGAATTTGTTTTCTCAACTCATTAATTAAAAATAATGCCTTTAATGAATTTAACATGCAAACATTAAATTCCAGCATGCAAAAGTTTATAAAAATCCCGTAAGTTATCTTAACTGAAATGAGTAATACCTTTACACCAATGACTGAATTATTCCTGCATTAGTTAATGTTTAAAATCCAACCAAAAAATATATGATAACCATGTATAACTGCAAGGGTTTACAAATCCTACCCGATGCCTCTCAAACAGTCATTATGAGCCAATATAACTAGTATGTCATTTAGTTAAGCCTTATTATAGGACGAGAGAAGTTATTAGTCTTCTTAGCATCTTTCAAAAATATACTATTGTAACACATCCAAATCTTTATAGCATAAAAAGAAGACTTGGTGGAAAGACAATGCATTCGGTTACATGTACTACTATGACCATAATTATTTGGCATTTCATTAGCAAGATAGTTCTGAGGCTGCACACAATCCTACAAATCATATCTTCCCTTCATCCCACAATTGTTTCCATCATAGTCATCAAGATTCATTTTTGTTATTTAAGTTATTAAGTTTGTTGTTGAACATCTTATTATCCAGGTATCTTAATTAATAAGTTTAAACAACAAAGCTACAGTTATCATAACTCATAATCTAGGTCGTGCATCTCATGCTAGCACCAATTTGGGATCCCTACTGAAAAAGGTGCATTCACATAATGACAACAATCATTACACATCCGATCCTCTCCCTGTAGCAATCTCAAACTGATGCAAGTATGACTTGCAAGACATGAAATTCATGTCATGATTCATTTCATCAGTTAATGATCATTATGATATCTAATTCAAGTTAGAGGTATGTAATGATCTCTACGAGTAACTATATTTTTTCAGTATGTCTAACCTCATGTCAATCAACTATATCAGTTACAATCTTGTAGAAATTATTACCTATTAAGCCCTATGATAGTACACTGATTGATGTATCTTTGAATCTGTAGTCATTTTTATGTGCCCTTAAAATAACACTCTAATCCCATGGACGTCAGCCTATCACTCAATGGGTACTGGGTTCTCACCTGAGGCACGCACGGGCACCAAGCCCCTCCTTTATGTGAGCATTGTGAGAATGGTTTACCATTGATAGAATATTAAATGAAGAAAATTAAATGTTCATACATTCGTTTTGAAAGCTTAGGATGAGTTATCACCTCAATATATCCATCCATATAACAATATAATCATCATATAGATAACAAATATGACTCTTAACATAAAGAAAAAGATACTAGGGTTTGCACCCATGAACCATATATTCAGAAAATAACCATATATTCATATTGATCAATGTTCTAGTAGCTGAATTGCATTGGGAAAGGGTCATAACACACCACAATACACTAAGATAAATATCTAAATCATGTATAAGAGTTTCCCTAATTACATAATTTTGACAGACCCATCCACTTAGAATGATAACGTTCCTATGATCATCTAATGATAACCCCAACCCCTAGAACCTCCTAATATTTTATGTAGAGCTTAACTTTCCATCCTCTCTATGATGATCCTGATGCTTCTCTCTATAGACCAGTCTCTCTAACACACACACACACTTTCTACTCGAGCATCTGTATAAATAGGTTTATCACCCACCTTCATGCCTTCCTCCAGGATCATATCACTTTCCAAGTGTCCATGTGGTCCTCTAATGGAGCATGCTTATTCTAATTCGATCTCTCCACGTTCTACAATGACATCTTGTTTATAATATTCCATGCATGGAATATTCTTTCCTTGACAACCAAGCCTCTAGGTTGGCACCTTATCCACTCAGCACGCTTGGTCAGGTCATATTTTTTGTCCGTTGCCTCTTGGAATGCTAGAAATGGCTAGGTCATTATATCTTTTGTCATGCCTTGTGTGCATGCTTTGGTTCCTCAAAACCTCCCTTAAACCCTTATCTTGTGTTCTTTTCCCCACGGACACTTCTTCTTACTGACCATGCGTGTACATGCACCTTTTGCTAATTGGCCAATATTTTGAGGCCCAAAATCACCCCACACTAAGCTTGTTCTCTATCCTCAGAAATATCCTCTCCTTAAAGAACAAAGAATGGTGGGAATTGGATAGTCTGAATAAAGAAAGAAGGAATGAAGATTTGGAGAAATGAAATAATGGAGAATGGAAGAATGAAGAATTCTTCTACTACTGTAATAGGAGTGGGAACTCCTTCCTCATTGTTGGCTTGATCTTCTCCGAGGCATCGATTTCACCCTGCACCTGCTAGAGTAGGTCTCATACTAGAACACTCACCTCTTTAAAAATCAATTTATCCCCCTTAGTGCTCAACATATCAACAATCCCTCCTAGCTGCTTGGTAAGGTTATCAAGTGCATTCATTCTTCATGTGACCTTAGGGTATAGTTCCTTAAGCCAATTTTTAACCGAACCTTGCAAGTTTTTGATTACCTCCATATTCTATTCAACCTTGGCTAGGATCTTGTTCCGTTCTACCTTGTTCCCCTTATTCTTCTCCTAGAACTAATACAGCTTAATTAATACAGCATAATTATACTTGCTACTCTGTCCCTATCAACATAATTATCAAATACAGCCTCACCCATGCATGTGACGGTATATACAAAGGAAAGGAGTTCAGAATATCATTCCACTATCTCCCCAATCTTCTATTTCTCTTCCTCCTTCTAGTACACTAACAGTTCTCCTATTTATTCTAAGGTGAGTGGCCACCTCTCCATGGTAAGGATGGGTGTTAATTCTTCCAAGAATTGTAAGGTTGACTCATATTTCTACTTAGGTGGTCCTAGGTCTGGATGCTTCAAGACAATAACATCTATAATCATTTCAATTTTCTTATACACCTTGTGCACCATTTCCTTTTCCTCCCTTACCTCATACCTTAACTGTGAACTAATCAAATATTCTTGCTTTAGGTCCTTTCTCTTATTAATGACCTCCTCCTTCTTCTTCTCTAATTCCTCCTCTAGGAATCTCACTTTGTCGTTCCTCCCAAAAATTCTTGCCTCAACCTCAACCGATACCTTGTTGAGTGCATTACAAACTTGCTCATCTGATAGTTATTGTGCATTCACCAGTGGGTTTATTCCTTTTGTTTTTGGCATCTTCATGAGCACCCCTTAGTTAACTTGAAACTCAGGCTCATCGACATGGGACTCAAACACCCAAGATAACATCTTTCTACTTTACTAGTACACACCTTCTTCTTTGAATGAAGACATTACATGTAGATACTCTGTAGGAATGGTACTCTAGAAGCACACATGTAACACCTTACTTGGATCATGGATATAACCCATAACCTACCATTGTACTACTACCATGCCCTTCCCTCTTGTGCATGTTGTCTTTGGAAAGCTCATTGCTATGCTAGGATCTCTATGCTATCTTCTTCTATCTCCTTAATAAATTTGTTAGTGCTGCAATCCATCTCCTGCTCTACTAGATCCTTTATTATGCCCACTACCTCTCTCTCCACAACATATTCTATTTTCTCCTTGGTAAGGCTAGGGGTCCTTTGGTCTTTGGTATTTACTTCTTCACTCTCCCCTTGCCTTGAGTGCCTTCTCCTTCCTTTTTTTTCTTCATTTTCTTCAACCTCGGAGTCATGTACATCATGTACGGGAAGGTCTTGAGCCTCTTCATGCTCGTCGTCATATTTTTCCCCTTTATAGGTCTCTAGAATCTCTATGTTTTTTGAGTCATCCTTTTCTTCTACCCTTTACTTCTTCCTAACTAGTGATTCCAATATAGGAGACTCTTCCTTCTCTTCTTCTTCCACAGGAGACTCCTTGGTGATTTTTCTTATGCATGAGGATCTTCTTACTCTAGCACCTCTTCTTGAGTTGTATTTTTTTAACAAGGGACTTCTTCCTCCATACATATGTTCTTAGATTAGCACCTGACTCCGATGCACCCATAGATCATGTTGTCTACACCATGTGGGCTTTCTTCTCTTACACTTCCACTCTCCCTCTTCCTCGGTGTAGCCTTATTTCTCCCAATGGGGTATTTTGTGATGGAGACATAATTCTCCAAGTAGATTTCCTTCTCATACTTAGGCCTAATATGGAATTATACCCATGTTACGTTCCTTCCAGAAATTGGTAATGTTATAGGTTTCATCATTTATACCTCATGGGAGACATACTTCTCCACATAGGCACACTTCTTTGGGTATACATGCTTTCTTATTAGGTCGTGGTGGTCTTGGTTTACCTCGTTGAGGTCTAACCTTAATAGTTTTACCTCTTTAAAGTGATCAAACCCTACTTGAAATTATTTTGCGGTGAACGAGAAAGGTAGTTTACACCAATGGCTCTTGGTCTCATATGTCAGAGTGAATATACCAATGCAGAAATGCTGGTATATAGAAAACACAGCATCCCCTTGTACTAGCACTAGAAAATGCTCTAGTATCCTCTACTCATCCCCAAACCTGCAATGCATTCTCTTGTACCATTTCTCTAGGCATGCCTTATGGGTGGTCATCATGGTGTCA
Organism: Taxus chinensis; assembly: GCA_019776745.2. Classification (NCBI taxonomy): domain Eukaryota; kingdom Viridiplantae; phylum Streptophyta; class Pinopsida; order Cupressales; family Taxaceae; genus Taxus; species Taxus chinensis. Next base: position 375,750,825 of record CM034154.1, on the reverse strand, counting down.
CAAGTGTACTTCTCAAATCTCTTTGCGGGGAAGGATCTTCATAAGGATATTACCATACAAAATTATATAGCCCATCTGGCACTCTAATTTCTAAGAAGATGATGGTGAGGAGGATATTTCCAAACATAATCTCCTCTCCTTCTTACATGGTATTAATAATCTCTTATGTAATGTAGGTAGACAGGTTATAGATGATTCCTTCTGAAATTTTTTGACACATATTTAGCTAGGCCTTGTTTATTTGCGTTCACATCTTTTTCCCATTTAGCTTGGTCACCAGGCACGTAGCCATCCTCAGCATTGGGTTGGAGATACCTGAGATATCAAAATAGTAAGACCCCTTCTTATAGTCATAGGCCTAGATTGTCTCCTTGATGGCCTCCTTATCCTCTAAGTCATCATCTATGGACTCCCCTTCGTAAATAAGGCTAGTAAACTTAGATATTAACTGAGGGGTTATGCACATTCTTCAGCCTATAAATTAAAAATGGTCTTTTTGGATGCTCGACATCAGCCATTGGTATAGTCACTCGGTCTTTCCAAAATAGGACAACTCATACAGTTGCAGTAACATGACCTTTCCCAAATTTACTTTCACCTCATCGTTGTAGATTAGCTTCCCTTCTGGTTTCCTCTTATCTATTAGATGAACTAGTTCTAATGCCATCTCTTTCTCTGTAGTACTTGTGCGATGCTTATAGTCACTCATGACCATCTTCCTCATGTGGGATACCCATTCCTTTCTAAGCAACAACCCATCTAGGTACTTCATGTCTGTATACCAGTATTCATTGAAACTAGTGGTGGCATTCTATTTTTGCTTACCCTTACCCTCATTCAGTGACACGGTTTCCTTCTTTGATGCCATCTTCTTGTCAGGTTAAAAATAAATTCTTCCTTGGTTTTCTACCTCACTCTGCTCAGATATGTGGCTTAACTTTGCAAGAAATCCATCTACTCCCATGCCCTAGCTATAAAACCCTAATCTAGAAAACTCTTCCAAAAGACGTTCTACTCAACTGAAACCTTCTTCCCTACACCCATGTACTCGTTCCACTCTGGTTCACACATCACACTTTTCATGCACTCAAATTTCCACATTTCTTAGTTCACACAAATATTTCTTTACAGATGCCCTAGTTCACAATATCTCTTTAATATAATGATAAAAATGTAAATAATAATGTTCTCAACCTCATACTTATAGATTTTTGCCTATCTCCTATGATAAATGATATGCCACCCATTGACGTACTTAGCATTAAATGTGGATTATTCCACTAAATCTGATCTTAAGTACCTTTACTCTCGTGCCTAATCTTGTGCAAAAAAATTTCTATAACCTTCTCGGGTGTAAAAATCCTTATTGACTGAAGACTGTTACATGCATGCTTGTAGTGGTGCAATCACTTCTTTTGTCCTTGTCTTGATTTTTTCCCTCACCTACCTCATGTTGTTCATGCACTTCTCATCCTTTGTATGTGGTCTTCGTAAAGTTATTCTGACACCAAAATTTCTTGTCCAAATTTTTCACGCGTTCTCTCTAACCTTATGCACTTTTTATCCTTCAATCTGAGCCATTAAAACAACTTTCACTACCAGCTTATTTTTTACTTCACACTACTCCACCCTTCAGGGAAAATTTTAGTGGTGAATTTTTGTAAACTCGCAAATATTAGGGATTTTGGAAATTGAAAATGGCTAATTTTCAGTAGTCGGCTCCCACCCAATTCACCTAAAATTTCCACCGATAAGTCATTTATATGGGTGAATTTTCCTATTATTTATATGTTAAATTAATTCATGCATGTATTTTGCCAACGTTTCTTATAATTATACCTCATCCAAGAAAATTACACCCTACCAAATCACCTTTACCATGAAACATTTTTCAAAAATTCACTATCGATTCAAAAGTCAATTTTGGATATTCTCCACACATTCTAAACTAATTTTTCAGAGGAGGGTCTTAAAATGAACCCTTACACCCTTCAATAAATTAGATGTGTAGTCCTCTACGCATAAACAACCTTTTGAAAGGAATAAGTGGTTACCGGTGCAAAAGGCTCAAAACAACACAAACAAAAAGGAAAAAACAATGAGAAAGGGAAACACAAGGAAAAGAAAATGCATTAAGGGAAACCGTAAGCTAATTGGGAATACTACCTTATTTATAAACACAAGGAATAATTATTTATAGTAGGGCTTTAGCCTACTCCCATTGAAATGACCTGGTAACCTCATCCCATCCAATACCTATAATTGGCATGCACATGAATCAAGGATGTATGAGATGATGTATGGGCCCAACCAGTGGACTTTCAATTTCTTAGGATGTCATAGAAATTTGGAATCATATAACAAAAACCATCTGCCCAACCCTAAATTGTTTTTTCTTGATGTGAAAATCATGCCATGCTTTTTGCCATGCCTTTTCAGCCTTTTGAATCCATCTAGAAAGTGATCACCTTTCATCTAATTACATTAACTTATCAATTATTTCCTCAAGCATTTGTTCATTAGCTAGTCCTCCTGCATGTGCAATACACATCAATGGTAACATAAATTCAAATGGAAAAAACTCCTCCATGCCAAACACCGACTAAAATGGTGTGGCCTTATTTAACATCTTGTAGGTTGTCTTGTATGCCCATAGAATGGTTGATACCTTGTCATCCCAATCCTGTCTTTCCACATCACAAATTTTGGTTAGTGTGTGGCTCAATATCTTGTTAAATTCCTCAATAGTTCCATTAGCTTGAGGGTGATAAGTGGTAGTCTTGTGATGGGCTACCATAAACTCTGCTAACAGAACCCTAACCATTGCATTCAAAAAATATGTACCCCTATCACTAGTCAAGCTTAGAGGACATCCATACTTGTTAATTATATTATCCCATAAGAATCTAGTAGTAGTTGCTAATGTGCAATCTCTTGTAGGCATTGCATCCACCCACCTTATTAAGTAATAAGTGTAATTCAATGATATAACATGAACTAGTACTTCACACGGCAAGTGAAATAGTCCTACAAAATCAATTTACCATTTTTTAAATGGTTGTATGCCTGCTATAGGTCTCACGGGAATCTCATCTCTTTTTCCTAGCTTGCTAAGGCGCTGGCAATGGTCATAGGCCTTGTAAAATTTCAATGTAATCCTAGTATATACTCTCCCACCAAGGCCCTACTAATAAAATCTTTTGTGTGGTGGAATTTCTTACATATTTTCCTCTAGCAATCCCAATATGTGCTTCTTCTATGATAGCAATGCACTCATGTTCTAACACGCATCAGTGCAGAACCTCATCATGACCTAATTTGTATAAATCTCCACTAATTAACATGTAGGGAACAATGTGTATAGCTAACTATTTTCTTTCTAAATCCTTCATTCCCTCTGGCACCACACCCATTTTTAGAAACACAACAATATCTTCCAATTTAAAGGGCGCACACCGCAACCTAAATAGTTTCACATCTTGCATGGTATCATTCATGCTCTGTGCATCCTCTTGTGAGTCAATCCTTGATAGATGATTAGGTCCTAAATTACTCTTTCTTGGTTTCACGACCACTATAAACTAAAATTCTTGAAATAATAAGACCCACCGACATATGCACCTTTGTAGAACTAGTTTATTAACCAAGTAATTCAATGTAATGTGATCCGTGTAAAATATGAAGGGTGTTATCAGTAGATATTTCCTGAACTTATGTAGCACGTAGATCATTGATATTTCATCATGCTCAGTAGTGGTTTAGTTTTCCTCTATTGGTGTCAACTTACTACTTGTAAAACAAAAGGAGTGATCAACAATCCCATCGCCAGGTTTTACTAGTACTACTTCAATGGTTGTCCCTGAGGCATCAACATGCACATGGAAAGGCTTATCCCAAGAAGAAAAGTGTAATATTGGTGTAGTAACAAGCCTATTAATCAAAGTGTCAAACACCATCTATTGTACCTCTCCCCAGTGAAAGGAACTCTTTTTTTTAGTAACTCCTCCAATGGTGAGATGATATTGACATACCCCTTAATGAATTTTAGGTAATACCTCATATTCCCAAGCCATCCATGTACTACCCTCTAAATGGTAGGCTCCCCTAATCCTACAATAATGACAAATTTGGCGGGATCCACTAGAAAACGTTCCTTACAAATAATATGCCGCAAAAGAGTTCCAAATGGAGTTATAAAAAACATTTCTTAATGTTGAGGGATATCCTCAACTACTGACATATTTCAAACATCAGCCTCAAGTTGTCACAATGGTATTTTTCTAGTCCATATCTTGTACCACAATGCATGAGAACACATCAAGTGCATTCTTCAGTCCTAAAGGCATGACCATGTAGGAAAATCTTCTCCATTCAGTGGCAAAAGTTGTCTTTCCTTCATCTTCCTTTGTAATCCTAACCTGATGATATCCTAAGAATCCATTTGTGAAATAATAGATTTCACGCCTGGATACTCCTTCTAGGATCTCCCCAGTGATGGGGTTTGGAAAATGGTCAATGACACATACTAAATTTAGGTCCATATAGTACAAAAAGATCCTTATCCTTCCATCCTTCTTAATGCTTATGACCATTGGAATTATCCATTATGATTCCTCAATGGCCTCAATGATTCCTGATGTGATCATCTTGTCTATCTCCTCATTGACTTTGACACGAAGGTTTGTATTCATTTGGTAAGGTATCTTCTGAATTGAGCACACACCCTCCTTTAAATTGATTTTCATCTTTCCAAAGGAGTGGTAAACACCTTTAAGCTCATGGTACCCATGTGGAAAAAAATATTGAAACTCGCACAACGGATTAATTATCTTTGAAACATACTTCTCTGACCAATAGTCTTTAATAGTGGCTTCCTTAGGTTTAGTCTCCAAACCAATGTTAACCTTATTTTTTTTCAAGGATTCATGGTAGGCAAGTGCTCACCCATTAGCACTATCCCTTACCTTGTGTGTACCTTCAGTATGGTTAACATCCAAATTTTCCACCTCTTTGTCATCTATCACATAGACCATTTTTCCTTTTTCCTTCTCCATGCATGCGCACTCAAGCTGTATCTTTTCTGATTCCTCTTCATCAAATCGCATCTCTGAACTAGGTTCACCCAAAAAATATAGTATTTTATCATCCGCCATAACAATATCTCCCATCATAGGGAGCTTAACAACTTGTAATGCCTTATGCACTGATGGATTGGTATTGTGATACTAAAAATCTTGAAGGAGGTTAGCCGTTAATTCCTGCCAATTTACTATCTGATGGCACATCTCTGAATGAATGTACCATGCATGTGCACAAGATTTTACGGTGGAATACAACTTATGCACCCATAAAGAAGGTGGAAAAGCCTCTGCGCCTCCCATTCATGCTCTTTCTAATGCTTGGACACAAAACAATGTGAGTTCCTTTCCATGGCAGTCTTGTATTGTAGTAGGTGTATTTATTTAGGAAAACCTAATAGAGAACATGATTCTCACTTCGGGCCACTCTAAAAGGTTATCGTGATGAGTTTCCCACCAGTGTGTTTCAATCCAAAGAAAGTTATAGCTGATCATCCTTCTTCTTCTGACCTTGATTTTCCACTAGGTCTCCATCTCTCGCAAGAAAATTTCAGGATAGGCTCCTCCAAAATAACTTGGCAACTTCTTTTCTCCTAGGTGCCTAACTGAGCACACCTTTGTTAATATTTTAAGAGAGCCTCTTAAATTTTTCCCAATTAACTCATAAGTCCTATGCATGTAATTATCACATGCCACACTAGTTGTATCACCCATAGATTGAGTGTCTTCAAATTAGATAACTCCTTCTGTAGGGTTAATCGCCTCAGGGTCCTTGATAGAGTGCACATAGATCCTATCAAGAAATTATTCTCCCAAGGGTTCAGTATAGGGTGTTAAATTTCCATCTATTAAAAAGATGATGACCTGTTCTTCTTTTTTCTCCAAACATATGTACCCCTTGTTGAACCTTAGGTCAGCATTGTTTGTATAACACTAGGGTCACCCAAGAAATGTTTGAAAGTTGTCCGCCTCAGCTAGTGCCAAGACCTCAAAATCTCTAGTGAACTTTTCCCCTTGAATAGTGATAACAATATCCTTTAAGACACCAATGCTCATTTCCTTTGTCTTATTAGCCATATATAGTACATTTGAAGATGGCTGTAAAGGGGGCCTTCCCATTTGATGCCAAACATCTAAGGTGAGAACATTGACTTCTACACGCATTTCAATTAAAATATTTCTTAGAAGCTAGCCATCAAAAACTTCATTCAATGTGATATCTTTATCATAGTCAAGGCTATGGAGAGGAAGGTTAGCATGAAGAACATGCCTCTCACATTATGCTACAATGTGCAATACCTTCTCCCGTATCCATTCTCCTAGAAAGGGGATGATATTATCTTGCCTCAATATCTTTCATACCCCCCTTACCTCATCCAAATCCCTCTGTGGAGCCTCAACATTCTTCCTCTTCTCTAACTTCCTTGACTACTCCTTCAGGAACTCGATCTCTCCTTGTAGGATTCAAATTACATCCATGGTTTCCTTATATACCTCCTTCTGATAAGAAAGGTCTAGATACTTTACATGTACTACTTCTATAATCACCGGTGGGTTCTACCTTGGTACCTCCCTAACATGCACAACCTTTTCTCATGTTGTAACTAGTACATGTTCTAGTTTCAATTCACGCGCCACCCTTGGCATCCATTGTGAGTTAGATTTCTTTATGGTTACCATTCTGATGCCTTTATCCTTCCAGTGCTGCTAACTCACATACTCAAATAGCTCTAGAAATTCCTCATACTTATGCTTCTTCCCACACCATGAGCATTACAACAGATCAATACATTCATGCTTATAGTGTTATGTAGATCTATAGTTATAATAGGTTCCATGTGGTAACTCAATTCTTCCTCCTCCGTAGTTACCATGACCACATAATCCTTCTCTGAAACCTCTTCCATGTGCCCCTCCATTTGCATGTCCCTCATAGTGATGACAATCATCGTTAGAATGGCTTGCAAGGTTGGTATGGAGCACACCAATATAAATTGCATTATGTATCTATTCTATCAATTTGAAATCCTTGGTTTCATGAATAGTAGAGGTGGAAATCTTACAATAACAAGACACATTTTTATGAATCACACACTGTAGTTGTGGTCACCTACTTACATTATGACCTCAGTGTAAAATATCACAATCCACCATCATGGCGCATACCTATGTTCGAGGGAAACTTTCCTTTATATGCCCTTCTACTTCACAATCCATGCACCATAGACAACTACGAGCCTCATAAGATGAGTTCACTGACATCTTCTCTAACTACTTGGTCATTACAATAATCTAAGCCTCAAGAAAAGGGCTAACACTTGTATCCATGCTTTCGACATACTCAACGCATAGGGCAGCCTCAACGGCCTTTCACGGGTCCGTTAAAGTCTTGTGTGACATTGCTCTCCTAAAAGTTGTTATCAATCCTCCAACAAATCACTGAGCATGCTGTGAAGGATGAATATCATAAGATAGTTTTTACAAGAGAGTCTTAAAAATCACGTCATATTCCCACACACTCTCTTCCATTCCTTACTAGATATCCTTCAGAGTGCTAATGCTCTTCTTCTTGAACTCAGGGATATGAAATTTAGCCAGGAAGGCATTATGTAGTTATGTGTAATCTACCATCGTTTGATGGGGGCCATACTTTCGGTACGTATCCTTGCAACATTTTTGCAAACTAACTTTCCTTTCACTTTAGGGTAGTGATTCCTTTCACAGGCCATAGTAGCTCACACTTGTGTACATGATTTGCAACATCCTCAACAAACTTATAATCTAGTAGGTGCAAAGACATCTCAAAAAATACTTGCTAAGGTGGTTGAGGCCCTTGTCCACCTGATCCAGAACCTTGATTTCCTTTAGTGTTTCCTCCACCACCAAATCCACTAGATCCACTAGGTCTTGTTCCTACTGATCCACTAGATCCTCCAAATCCATAGGTCCTACAGTTCCTACACCAAAAGATCCACCTCTTGTATCCAGAAAAGGGCCTGAAGTGGTTGTGCCTAGTGTCCCCAATATCCCACTGAACTGTGGTCCAATGGCTTGTGATATTACATCACTACAATATGTGTGTCTTGTTCCACTCCTTAATTTAATACTTAAACTTTACGTACTCGTAATTTACCCAAACATCATACCAGAAGGAATTCCTCCAAACATAGGAAATGATTATGCATCCATATATGTTCCAAGTGAGAAACCATACCTCCTAGGTGTAGATTAGTCACTTCTACCAATACCAACTAGGTTAGAAATACTTATCTCTTGATTTAGAAGACCAAGCACAAGTGGTTGGTCACCAAGTGGGTTTAGATGCGTGCTAATGAATCTCCTTTCTCCAAGTGACAAACTCTCATCAAAATTTGAAGGGGTCTCTCTTCCATGCTTGCCAAGATGGGGTAGCACAAAATTCTCACGTTCCACTTCCTCTAGGTGAACCTTAATTCCTTTACATAACGTTTGCCTCCATAAATCCATCACTCCTACAACCTCACATTGTCTAGACAACTCCCTTTCACTAGGGTTTGCACCCATGAACAAGATATTTAGAAGATAACCATATATTCAGATTGATCAACGTTCTAGTAGCCACATTACATTATAAAAGGGTCATAACAGACAAAAATATACTGAGATAAATATCTAAATCATGTATCAGAGCTTCCCTCATTACATAATTTTCACAGACCCATCCCCTTAGCATGGTTATATGTTGCTACGATTATCTAATGAGAACACGAGCCCCTAGAACGTCCTAATATTTTCTACAGAACTTTTCTTTCCATCCTCTCTATAATGATCCTGATCTCTATCGACCGATCTCTCTATCACACACACACTTTATACTCGAGCACCTTTATAAATAGGTTTATCACCCACCGCCATTCCTTCCTCCAAGAGCATATCACTTTCTAATTGTCCATGTGGTCCTCTAATGGAGCATGTTTATTCTGATCTGAGCTCTCCACATTCAGCAATGAAGTATTCCTCAGAATATTCCATGCATGCAATATTCTTTCCTTGACTACCAAGCCTCCAGGCTGGCACCTTATCCACTCATCACACCTAGTTGGGTCACATTTTTTTTCTCGTGCCTCTTGGAATGATATAAATAGATAGGTCCTTAGATCCTTTGTCTTGCCTTATGTGTGTTCCTTGGTTCCTCATAAACCTCCCTTAAACCCTTATCTTGTGTGCTTTTCCCTGCACTCCCTTCTTCTTACAAACCTCGCGCGTGCACGTACTCTTTAATACTTAGCCAATATTTTGTGGCCCAACAGAATCCCTTTGGGAAAGGTTACATATGCAGGATTACTTACGTCATTGCGTACTGTCACTCTTCCCATATTCATTCCAAGTTGTCTCGGTCAGGATATTGTCACATTTCCTTACAACACATAATTCCAACCTTAATTAATTTATAGTGATATATATTCATGATAATAAACATCCACTTAACTTATTATGTGTTATTTTTTAGTGATTATTAATCACTATATAACAATGAGACATCATCTGTTATGACTATCTCTTCCACATTATCGTGAAACACGGTTGCTAACATTCTCCTATGTTTAATCATCGAACATATAATTAATCAATGTCCATATATATTTTAATATATAGTTATATGTGTTGTCATATTAAGTAATTGGAAAATGTATCTTAAGAATGTTGTTATTTTTGTTGTATTATAATCTATCATCTTAACATATAACAATAATTAAATCATAATGAAAGTAATCATCAAATTGTACTTGTAGTATTATATTCATAATCTACAGTAATTTTGGCATTATAACACTTTTTAAAAACAAAAATACTATGTAAAATAAACAAAATTTATTCACATAGGGGAGGTTAAAACCTTGTTAATGAAATACATAATGATAGTATAATTAATATCAAAATACCATAGGCCTTTAAAAACCTTTTTTATAACTTGCAAAATAATTACTTTTGCTTTTGAACAAATACTAGTACATTTATTACATTTACATAAAATAGTACAACATTGATCATCATCTGTTATAAAGTAGTCCTTTATCCATTTCAAAATACTTTACAAAACCTCCAAGATGAAAATGATAAATTACAACAATGTACATGGTGAGTTTGCAAGAACTGGCATGGAATACACAATTTTATACAAAGCTAATTCATTATGATTAATTATCTGTTAGTTAGTGTAACTAACAAACTAAGTATCATAATCACAAACACATTTAATCCAAATGTAATGATACCACTATGTAAACCAAGTTCCCATATTCCTACTTATTTACATTTCCAAATGATTTATTAAACTTACAATTTTTTTATAACAATTAAGAATTAAACATCCATCCTTAGACAAACCATTCAGTAATGCTCTTGCAAATAGTTGAAATTTAATCTAACAATCTTGATTGAAACAAAAAAATCATGGAAGGAAGGTCAAGCCATTCTTCTACCCACGTTACTCAGATTTACACTTAGTAACAAGTAAAAATCACAACATTCTTTACCATCCCAAGAATCACGCACAGAGATGTTAATGTCAATTGCTAAAGTTTAAATGCATTATGCCTAGCTTGTCAACTTTATTAAATAAATATACAAGTATAACATTCAGAAAAAAAATACATTCATACAAGCTTACTCCATGAAAAATCTATTTTGATAAATCATGCAATAATAATGGACTCCTTAATCCAAAATATTACTAAAAGACAACATTTAGAGGACCATTCGAAATTGATTCTCTAAATGTTTAAGGATTCACAAGAAAAATATTTGTGAGTAGTAATTATCTACCATTACCCAAAAACAATGGAATGATTCATTGAAAACCCTTTTTTAATCAATAGTTACAAATTGAATAGATACATGTTCCTAACCCAAGTTTTACTACTAGAAAGAGAAGGGTACAAGGAAAATCATTCATAGATCCCAAATACAAACCGAACATACCCTTAACACTATTTACCACATTGATTGATTAGATAATGATAGCCATTTTTAACCAATTCCTAATGTCCCCACAATGATAATTGATTCATAATAACATGGTTTGAGATGAGCCATTTTAACTCCCAATAAAGTGAATCTAACACCACAACTCAGCAAAAAAATCAACATTATAACATTCAGGTCAAGAGAAATCATAAACCCTTGGTGCTTGAAATGCACATATTATTTTATCTCACAAAAATGATCTTATATTAGCAAGTTCCCAAAGGAACCTTCAACCTACAGTTTAGCATTGTCTAGTGGAAACTAGAGTTATTTTTAAACAAAACACCCATACCCATCTCTTTTTTTAACGACACTTATTTATAAAAAAATTCACAGGCATGGGGAGAACATGTAGGCTATTTGCTTATTAAAGGAACCTATTCAAAAACCATTCTCGAATACCCATATGAGGGTAGAACCCAGATTTGGATTCCAAATATGCACAATGCTAACATATTAATTCTCAACATGTAATAACAACTAAGTAGAGATTTCTTAAAAATCTACATGAAATAAAAAGGTTAATAAAGTTAATCCATGCCTGAAATTTGTAATATTTTCAAACCGATTTCCCCACTAAAACCCTCCTATTCCAATATCCTCTTTAACTTAATACCAATGTAGATATGCCCATGTAGTTAAATAGAGACATCTATTTTTAATAGAATAAAAATATCTCAAACGAACATGTCTGGAAAACTAAAACCCTCATGCAGATCTTGAAGAGCTCAAAGTTGAAAACAACAATTAAAAAAACACCCATAGGTTTGCATGTGGTTTGGCTTCCAAGATAAGATTCTAGTTTTTTAGGACTGTAATGCCATTAATGAATTTAATTTTGTCCATGCCACATAGTGGTGTTTTTAAAATTATTTATTAACTCCATCCAAAACCGGTAGTGGTGCTTTAAATATCAACTAAACTTAGACACGACATGGGTCACTAATTGAGCTCTTAATAATCAATCAAATTTAAATCTTTATCCAATTTCCCAAAACCTCTTCATAGTTTGCATGGAGTTATAATTCGATCATTCAAAGACCTTTTGCAAATTAAACAATCCTTGTTATGTCTTAGGTTGACCATCAACCAATCTTAAATCATTAACAACAAAAATAATCAATTCACAATCAAATGTTATGGAGTGTGGTCGAAGACCTCATAATGACCAATATACTTATTCCCTTCAATCGTAGTATTAGACCATTAGAAATAGAAAATTTATCAATAATTTTTATACCAAGTATGGTCAAAAGAAATAAAACCCCCAATGATATTAAAATTCCAAGGGTAACAAGAACATGTAATTCTAATGCCTATCCCAAGACCCTGATGTTAATAAACAATCTCAACAACAACCCCAACCAATGATTCATGATCAATCAACAAGTTTTGATCCACAATATAGTGCAATATTCAAATATATACATAGATCATTTTATAACTATGATCAATATTTTCTAAATAGTCAAGTACCTAGATCAAATAAAAAGAATCATTATTTTTCTGACCATTCAAGGAGTTGTAACTTGGTGATAAAGATATCATTATACCAAATTTAAAATTTTTATATGCCCCTTATTGAGGACCACCATTGTGCTTCATAGTATTTTACCATCGTTCTTACAAAAGGAGGTTAGTATTATGAAACTATGTTTCCATACTGAAATAATAATTTTAAAAGTATGTAAAGACTCCTCATATTATATAATCATTCATGAATAATATATTTCAGCAATTTATAAAGACATTTCTTATTTGGAAGTCATTACTTTCAACAAGACAGATCAAATAATAATATCAATGATAGGTATAGTAGGCATAAAAGTATACAATTTCCTCTATCACATTCAAAAGAGTAAGTATCACATCAAAGCACGGTGCCCAACAATATTTAGTACACATAAAACTATCAAAAAGTACATCATGTACCAAAATCAACATACCTAACAAGATAAGTACATACAAACAAAAATCAAAACAAGAATACATCATAAATGTTGAGTGATTTATGAATGTTGGGTGATAAGCGTTGTTGCACATGCACCTATGCATAAGTGTGTATATCCTTTTTAGGATATACATATGCAGGGGTAGTTTTATACCTAGCTACGCAACATGGTTTATTCACTGCCTCTCATAATCCACTCCACATCTTTTGACTTATTATTATGAACAAACAAAACAAAATTGTGGGATGTTACAAATTCAAGGACTATTAAAGTTTTCTTCCCCCTCATTTAATCCTTTCACTTTCTTATGAACTTGAGATGACCCTACATGTCTAGGAATTAGTCTAACACTGTAACACCTCATTCATATTGCATGATATATGTTTTTAGAAGCACATAAAACATCTCATTGTTAGTAAAAATTGCATTCATAGTTTTAAATAATTCAAAACCCTCATACCAATATACTCATAATTTGGTGTTGTTGTATAGCTGTAATTTTGTTTCCAATTTGTTGTTTATGGGATCTTTATAGGTAGTTGGCCCCTACCTTTGCTTTTTACTAACTTTTCCTCTTTTGGTTGGGGTGTGGACCTCACGGATTAAAAAACCACATTGTTTTACTTTGTTTATCTTGGTTGTTGATATTTTTCTGTAAACTTGAGTAAGGTCCCTCTAAAACATTTTACCAATAATAAAGAAAATATACTCATCATTTGATCAACATTATCATAACATAGACTTAGAAGTTTGTTATCTTATAATATTCAAATTGGGTTTTATACTCAACTCTACCTCTTTCCCCTTAAGATTGAATAACACCACTTACCCTTACCTCTTGCACTTTCCCTTATCAAGCATTGTATGGATTGTCTTTTGGTTTTCGTTCTCACCTTATGATCTTACTTCCTTTTCTTTCTTGTGCATGTAGATTTATGTAGAAACAATAATACACCTAAATTAAGTAAATATCATTAAAAACAATCTTAAGCATACATTCTTCATGGCATATAAAACCTTTATACATAGTTTTGAATCCAAAATAAGATTTTTCAAGATACATATCACACTTATACATAGATTCATGATCCATTTAGGCTCTCCAACAAGGTTTCCACCTCTACCAAAATAACTACTCCTCCGCTCTATCCATTCAAATACATACCTCTCTCAATGAATAAAGAGGTGATGGCTAATTAACATTCAACCCTAAGGGTGATAACCAACACTCGTGGTTAATCAAGACTAGAGGTAGGGAAACTTTAAGAATACTAGCTTGAGATCCATTTTAGACCCATTACATCATTACATGACCCCTCTTGATTTATTACATCACTTTAGCGTTAGCTTTATATTTCAAATATTCAAATTCTACTCTTTGGAGGGAAAACCCAAAGTTTCACCTTTATATTGCCAAGAAGGTCCATAAGGACTCAAAACACTGTAATAAACTTTATATGACTCCCCAACACCTAGAAAACTCCAAAAGCCATGATTTATTCAATTATACATTTGATTATCCTACATCATACTTCCAAGGTGGAATAAATTGAGTGCTAGTATAAAGATTTTTTCTTCTTCATCTTCTTCCACTTGTAGTATCTCCTTTCTTTTATCTTTCTCTCGGTTGATTCTTCTTCATTTTCTTTCTTTCTTTGTCTTCCATCTCTCTATCTTCTTCTTCTTCTTATTCTTGTTTTATCTCTTAAAAATGTACTTAGTCCTTTCCATATTCATCATTTGATCTCTCTTAAGAGTTTATCTTACAATTTTTTTCAATTATTCATCACTTAAACCTGCACATACATAGTCAAACAAAGCATTAGATGTAAAATATGAATATTTTTGAGTCTCCACCGCTTCCTTTTGCTCATCTTGTAGCTGTGCCATCTTGATATCACCCCTAAAACTGTTTTCTTTCACTTTTTTTCTTTATTTTCATCTTTAAACACCTGATCTTCATCCTCAAACTCTATACAATCATAATAATACTCCTCTTCATTTTTGGAAAAATATTCATTTTATTCTTCCTTTAGGAAAGATAAGAATCTTGTTATCACTTCTTCATCGTCAATTTTCTGAGTTTCTTCATAGATCACCCCTTTGATGACCTCTTCCACTTGCTTGCTTTCATTATTATTCATTTGTCTCAACTTCTTTTCCTCTCCTTTAATCATATCTCTTAGCTGAAATCTTTGAATTATCTTAACAAGTAGATCTATAGGCCACTTTATCTTTCTTCTAATAAAAAATCCAACTTCATTGTTATCTTTCATCATGCTCTCAATTTTCATCAAATCTTCAAGCTTCTCTACATCCTTCCTAAGCTCTCTTAACTCTTGTTCCATCCACTTTTCTTTTTTCTTCCTTCATCTTTCCTCTTTTCCTCTTTCTTCTTTCTTTCTCCCTAATCTTACTTCTTCTTTTGACTTAACAACTTCACTAACCATTTCACTATATCTTCCTCATCCGTTTCCCTCTTTCATCCTCTCTTCTCAATCACTTGTTACTTTCTTTTCCTTAACTCTTCACTTTCAACCTCTCAAACTTCATTAACATGCTCACACAAATTATTATTATAAAAAACCAAATTTGAAAAATCATTAAAGGTCTTCGATGATACCAAGTGATGTAGAGACATACATACATTCCTCATACAATGCCATCAAATACATTATAAGGTATAAATCACTTAGTTCAATCATCCAAAATTAAGAAACAATTACTCTTGCTCAAGAAACCAAACTTTCTCATAAGGAAAAAATGGACTAAATGAGTGTACCAAAGGAAAAATTCAGCTTCAACGTGATAAGATCATCCAATCTAACACGAGTAAGTCATTCGACAAGTTTCATTTTACCATTTTATTTTACTTTTCCTTTTTGACTACCTATCTTGCATGTAGCCCTAAAAAGGTTGAAAATTTGATGTGCAAGATAAATTTCAAATAACTAGACTTGAATGGTAAATTATTTGAATACCCATTAGGCCCATTAAAGTGTCTACAAAATGTCAGAACATATCTCTTTGTCCATAAAACATTATTTTCTTTTTAGCTCCAAAATTAGCCATTTTCCTACTAGCCCTCCTAACACACAAAACACTATGTCCTAGACAAACCAAAAACATTAAATAAAATGTTTTTATATTATTAGACACCCATTAACCTCTTCTTTGTTCATGGTAAATTTTATATCCTAACTCCCTATGTAGTATGTCAAGCTCTAACTTCCTTCTTTTCTTGACTAGCCAATTAGGCCTCCTTAGGGTTTAAAGAAAACTATTATGGTTTGTAGCATGATAACTGGTTTCACACCTTGAGACACCTTATACTGTCCAAATTAAACTAACTCAAACTCTACTCAATGCTTCAACACCTTTTTTCACCTTCATTCATTGCTCTTCCTCAATTTTGCTCTTCTCTCCTTCTTGGCTCACACTTGTCTGAAGTCAATATACTAAGTTTATTTTGACTCCTTCCTTCCTCAAAATTTCATAAGTTATTTAAAATATTATTATAAAAATACCAACTCCACATCTAATCCACTCAACTCCCTTCCATATTTACTTTCTCAAGATACTTCCTTCAAATCCTAGATTTCCTTTTTGAGCTCCTTGATCTTCTCAAGATCTATTAATCCGCTTAACTTTGTTTCAACATTTTTTTAGCTTGCTAGGTTTATAGTAACCTATTAATTCACTGTATCTTATTCATCCACTCTCCATTCATTAATTCCAATCTCTTAATGTGTGAAGTTACCCTTTAATTTTATTAAGTCTATATTCCCTTAAAGTTTCTTCAATGCAGAGTCTAGGACAGTCATGTCTTGACTAATTTAGTGGCTTGAACTAGGTCTTGTTCACCTTCTTAAGGTCTCAAAAAACCCTAACGACATTCTCAAACAATTTTGGAATCCCAAGAGGAGGGAAAAATGGATTTGTTCACTAAATAGTGTCTCTTTTAGTTTCAAATTGAGCCTTACTACAATCAAATTTTTTGAGTGTGCAACCTTTGGTTACTAAATACTCTTTAACTTCCTCAATATTTCTTTGAACATCTTAATCAACACCAAAATCCTTTGATTATTTACATCAACTAGTTTTTTAAATCTTATTTCTCTTATACAATGATCACATATCTCTTAGCTCTTCAACAATATAATAATGTAGTTAGAACAAAGTATTGCAATTTTTGATCAATAACCTCCCTCCAAAAGACTTAATATTCTTTATTCACCCTTCTTATAATAAATAACACTTTGACATTGTCTAAACATTAGATTTAAGGTTCACTAGGATCAATTCTTTTTTGTCACAGACCTCAGAACAAGGTAAATCAATATAAGGATTGTTTCAAGTGTTCTTCCCCCTCATTTAGTCCTTTCACTTTCCTAAGAATTTGAGATGATCCTATAGGTCTAGGAATCAGTCTACCATTATAACACCTTATTCACCTTGTATGATATAGGTTTTTAGAAGAACATACAACATTCCATTTTCATTCAAACTCCCATTCATAGTTTTAAATACCTCAAAACCCTCAAAGCAATATGGTCATCATTTAATCAACATTATCATATCATAGACTAGAAGTTTATTAGCTTAGAATCTTCAAACTAGGTTCTATAATCAACTCTTCATCTTTTGCCTTAAGATTTAATAACACCACTTACCCTTATATGTTTCCCTTACCCTTACCAAGAATTATATTGGACTACCTTTTGGTTTTCTTTCTCACCTTGTGATACTTTTTCCTTTTATTTCTTGTGCTTACACAACCTTTAGATGTTTATAGGAGTAAAAATACACCTTAATTAAGTAAATATCATTAAAAACCTCTTAAAAATACATTCTTTATGTCATATAAAACATTTATACATAATTATAAATCCAAAAGACACTTTTTATTGATTTATATCACACTTATACATAGCTTCTTGAGCCATTTAGGATTTGAAATAACGTTTTCCACCTCCACCAAAACTAACTACTGCTCCCCTCTCTATGTTCAATTACATCCCTCTCTTGATGACCAAAGAGGTGATGAATAACTAATTTTCAACCCTCACTAAGAGTGATAACCAACACTCATGGTTAATCAAGACTAGAGGTCGTGCAACTTTAGGAATACTAGCTTGAGGTCCATTTCAGACCCATTACATCATTACATGACCCCTATTGCTTTATTACATCACTATGGACTTAGCTCTATGTGTCTAAGATTACAAATATCCTTGTTGGAGGGAAAATACATAGTTTTACCTTTACATTTCCAAGGAGGTCCATAAGGACTAAAAAAAATCAAAGAAACTTTAGATGAATCCCTAACAGCTAGATCACTCAAAAAACCATGATTTATTCAACTATACATTTGATGCTCCTACATCAGGGTTTTTGTAAAAATGGAGAATATTATTTCCACTGTTAATGTACTTCTAGGTTTTACGTTTTGAATAACATATAATCTTGTTATTGCAAATCCAATTTTTCTTGTGAAAATGATGGCAGTCAACCTGTAAAGTTACGGGTTTCTGATTTTGATTAAAGGAATTATTATCTCGCAAGAACATAAACACACACACAAACAAATTTATTGCCTTATGCAGTTCACATATAGCTTAGTGGTAGTCAATTTGTATGTGGAAATTGATTGAATTGATGTTTAACTTTTCTATATGGAAATGTGAAACAATTTACTCAAACAATTAGCAAATCTTGAATGATACCAAATTTTTCTAATAACTTGTGAAGGAAATGTAGGGACAAACAATAAAGTAATTGGGTATACAGAAGAAAGGACTAATACTTATTTTAGTGATTGCTTATTCTTTAGGTATGCATTTATTAATCTGTTTATTGATTATAAAGTTATTGTAAAAGATTATAGTTTTATCCCATTACAGGAATACTTGTCTTTGGAGGTATTTATGGTTTCCTATTTTTTTCTTTAAATTTTTCATTAAAGTTTAGTTTCTTTAATTTTTTGGTTTTCCTCCTAAATAATACTCTTCCTTTCTCTTGGACTCTTGTTCTACAACCCTTCTCAGTATGATCCCCTTTCACCCAAAAACCTCACTTTGGGAGTTGGGCTCTCCTTATGAGCTTTACACAAGCTCCTCGAGCTCTATTTTTTTCTCTACCCAAGATCATCTCCTACTCTGAGATACTTCACGAAGGCTCAAATGTGTTAGGCATTCACTAAATTGGTGTTCTCTATTGTTTGATATTTTTGAGATCATATCTTCACTCCGAGTTAGGGTCACTTATCTACTTGCATTAGACTATAATTCCCTAATGTTCTTGTGGCTATGTGTGTTGTGCTATGGATCTTGAATTGTAATGATTACCCTTGTTCCATGTACTCTCTATTAGCTCGACCCTAACATGAATGAGGTTAGAACCCCTTACTCAACCTTTCCCCTTGGGTGGCTATGGATTGTCATTAGATCATCAACCATGATAATCGTTCACCTAATTGTGTCATCAATCTAAGTCATGGTGTGTTTGAGCAAGTTCATTAACTAAACTCCATATAACATCCTACATCTCGGTGAAACTCAACAATCTATGTGTGCCTTTTGTCTTTTCATCCATTGTGATATGGACTGACCCTAATTTACCTCTCCATCCCAATAGATCTGTATCTACCTGATTTTGTGTGTGTTGTTAACCTAAAAATTATTCTTTGAATCTACTTAATTTAATAAGCCGCTATGACAATACTAGCCAGTTCGCCTCTTGGTTTGTTGGAAACATACCAACTGTAGACATAAAATATTGTGCTCTTAGGGTGTATTTGTAGGTGCTTAGAGGATACTCATATATACATTAATCCTAAGAAAGAAACCTAGTAATTGACAATGTATTTTTGGGCCTTTTGCTTTGTATCTTATACTTTTATTGACCTTACATACCATACATCCCTAATAGTATCTGACTTATTTATCTTATACGATCTCAGTCACTAGTACCCATTTAGAAAAGAAGCACCTAGGAAATCCTATTTGTTTTGGGTGCTCCTGACCCTATTTAGCCATTTTCTCACTCTTTTGGGTCTCTTTTACTTCTTGGGCATCTTTTACTAGTCTTTGGGTTGGAATTCTCAGTTGTCAATTACAAAATTCAAACAAGGGAATCGTATATATACATAGTTATTAGATCTCAAATAAGAGGGCCAAGAACTATAATTATCTATTATCACCTAAGCTTACATCTTAAAGGCATAAGAGCATCGCAAAGTTTCCATATCTAGTACATTCAATACAATGGAACAAAGATCTACTATCACTCTGCATACACAACATAGGAGGGGGAATTTTATTGTATTTCATCTCACACATTATATACATTTGTTAATATTCTATATCTAGCTCACTATCATAGCGCAACTTGCACAAGGTAATCTTATGGCATTATTACCCACACATTGACACAAAAAATATATGACAGTCTGAAATGTAGTGAATCGAAATTTGTACTAAGTTCACTCTTTGGGTGACAATCGATGGTCAGTCTGAATCCACACAGTGATACGCTATTATTTATTAATATTTGATTTGGTTTGTGGGTATGTGCAACTAGACATTTATTTTATCAAGTTATAAGGCCAACAATTGGTAAAATTGAAGAACAAATCCAGAGTGATATACAGAAATACTAACAGTAAATATCCTCATACAGCTGAAAATGATTAGAACCCAAGCAACATGGGTAGAAACTTATCACCTAGAATCCAGTCACTATCACCCGAGTACTCCTAGCCTACTAATGGGTGCTTATTTCTTGCACACTTCTATGATTTCTGATAACCTACAAGTAAGAGCTGATGACATCACCATTCCCATTATGTTTTAGCAGTTCCTCAATCTAGAACACTTCCTGATCACTCAAAAATCAGCTATTTCACCTCCTCTCTATGATGTACTTAGGGTTTCATATTCATTGCATTTTCTTATTGCTTGTCCATTTACTATATTTTATTATTTGTACATCATACACTATAGTAGTTACAATAAAATTATATTTAATTCAATTTATATTAAATCTGTTACACTTTATAGTATTACTTTATTTGATTAATGATATGTGTACTTAATAACTGTATTATGAAGATTATGAGATGCCATATAAGATAACCTTATCATAATCATTTATTTCAATTTAAAGAAACATGAATATGAGTAGATAATTCATGTCAGTTCGTATAACTGACCATGTATACATTATCTCTCCTAAAGTGTGAAGGACAGAGTAATATTTAATAACTAGATCATATACACATGATTTATTCACGTATTATTGTTTACAAATCCATTCTAGATTATTGTCTTTCATTGTAAAGAGAAAGTATTATTTTCACAGGTTGAATTAAAGGCATTTTCCTATTTTTACTATTATTAAAATTTGAATATTATCCTTTTGGGAAAATAAGGATTTATTATTATGAAGTTCAATACATATACTTATTCTTCATATCACTTTTTGTGAGTTACAAATATGTTTTTATTATTGTTTTTTCAATAGAGTATGAACTAAATTTATTGAAATTTAAATCTTATTTACAAAACTATATCTATTAATTGATTCATTAAGGATGAAAGAATATGAAAAACTATAAAAAAAATATTAGATTAGGTAAAAAAAGGGATGGGCTCCCAGAGGCCTTACATAAGACAATCCATCATGGTAGCACACAAAATGAAGTTAAAACAAGATAGGACCAAAAAGAGTTAAATAGACTTAACTCGGGAGAGAGAAGGTATGGGAACAAAGCCATAGATTGAAAAAAACAAATAGTCTACAACTAGACCAGAATAGTTTGCCAAAAGACAACAAAAATTTCAAGAACAAGAACAAAGGAAACTAGTTTATCTTTTGACATTTGGGAGAGTTTCTTAAGGTGCTAGCAGGGTCCACTTGTTCGTTCTCCATATCCTTTGGACACTTCCCACCATTAACATCATCCTTCAAGCTACTGTTTCTAGGTTGGAATTTATTTTTATCTAAGTGCTCTTCCATGGCCTCTAAACACACCCACATAGCTTTAACCAACTTTTCTAGCTCTATGAATTCGCCCCTTACGTTATTGTGAGACATGGAAATCTTCTTAGTGGCCTCAATGTTGTTTGTCATCCCTATCCTCATGTCATAATTATCCTCTTCCATAATTTTCACAACCATCTCCATCTACTTCATTATTTTACATAGGTATTCAAAATTTAGACCTTCACCTTCCATGCATTTTCCTTTCCCTTTAGAAGACCCTTCACTACCTTTATACTTCTTATCCCTAAACTTATCATCATTAACTTACTCTTCTCTGTTAAAGGGTTCCTTTTGCTCATGCATCCTTTTCAAGAAATCAACCATTTGATATCATCATCCTTTTCCTTGACAGGGCCCACTATCTTGGGCAGAAATGGTTTACCATTTTGAACCAAAAGAAGGATGAGACCTTCATGAATGGGGGACTCCACTTTCCCCCCGTTAAAATATTTCACAAAAGCTGAAAGAGGAATACAAATAAAAAAAGGGAATACTCATCATAATTTTATGCCTAAACATGTTCAATAGTGACAAATGATAAGTATAAATATTTCGATACTCACCTTCAAGAGTGATATACTTCATGATATAAAGACATAATTCCTTCTAAACCCACAGGATACACGAACTAGTAACACTGTCTATAAAATAATGGAATTTTTACTTACCAAAAAAAGAAATTATTTATTTCATGCTCCCTCCTATTCCTATCTTTAAAACTTTTGAGCCCCTTCATCTCCATTTCTATGGCTTGGGAAATGAAATTTTTAGTGACCTCCAGCTCCATTCCCTAAACCAAAAACTTTCTGTCCTCCCACACCAAACAAAAATCCTTGTAAAGAGAGGAGTCATTCTCATGTAACTTTGTAATATACTTTCTAAAACTCCCAATTCTGAGAATATGCCACATAGATGGATTGTTGGTGATGTTTCCATGAGGGTTCAAATCAAACTCTATCACCTCCCTTGGTTTCTCTGTTATCTTTCCACTATAAAACCAGATGCACACTACAACTACTAAACTCAAATTAGGCGTTCTTGGAAAATAAAAAACCACACTCGAACTTA
The DNA here is from genome assembly GCA_019776745.2 of Taxus chinensis. Classification (NCBI taxonomy): domain Eukaryota; kingdom Viridiplantae; phylum Streptophyta; class Pinopsida; order Cupressales; family Taxaceae; genus Taxus; species Taxus chinensis. The sequence goes on along the minus strand of CM034154.1, from coordinate 375,727,676 downwards.
CTGCCCTAATCATCAAGACAAATGAAGTCATTCATGTGAGTTGAAATGAAATTATAATGATCTATCATGTTATATGATATCATTAATAGATGTAGGCATTACATCACCTTTCATCTAAACCTTGAAATCATGACTATACACCCCTAAGTTAGATATTTTTTGCACATATTTATTACCTAGATGGGGGCTATGATTGATAGTAAACCTATTAAAAACATCAAGGTCAACTTTAATATCTTGAAGAATATTTCCCAAAGCCCAATTTTGAAATTTATTTTTATTGAGGGCATTGAAAATGAGAAGAGAATCACCCTCAATTTAGATGTGATTGATAACTTTCTCTCTAACTAATTTGACTCCCCATAACAAGGATTTAGCCTCTGCCAAATTATTGATTTGAATTCCCATAGGACCTCCAAAATCCTGTAGCCTATCAACCTCATGATTTAAGATGATACCCACCCACAAGCCTACCCAATATTTCCTTTTGACGCTTCGTCAAAGTTCATTTTACAATAATTCCCTTCTGGTTTATAACATTTAACCATAAGTTGAGGAAATTTGATCAGAGGAGGACTAAAGGTGAAATTTTTGAGAACTTCCTCTTCCTCCTTAGGATAGGAAGCCTTTATCTTACCTTTGAAGATTTTAGTTTTTTATTTAATGGAAGAAATTAACTTGGCACTAACATTTTTGATGTTGGATTTCTTATTTATGAAGATAAGAGCATTCCTATCCATCCACAAGCACCATATGAGGTGAAGAAGTTCCATCCTCCAAGATACCACAATGATAGGAAATCTAAAGGGGTACTCTCATTGTAGATTTGCAGATTAAAATCCTCAATGTTATTGGGTTGCATCTACTAAAATTTAAACAAGTCCTTAACCCCTGATAAAACTACCTAAGAAAATGGGCATAATAGGAAGAGGTGGTTGAAAATTTCCTTCTCGCTACCACATAGAGAGAATCTTTTGGGTAAAACCATACCCATCTTCCTAATATTATCCACCATGAGAATTTTATTTTGAGTTTCCAACTAGTAGAATAGGTTTCCCTTAGGGAGGATTTCCTTCACCCAAATTCTTCTCCAATACTCCTTTTAAAACGAGTCTTTGAAGTTTAGGTTATAGGAATATTTAACTGCATACTCTCCATATTCCTCTTATTTTCAAATAATATAATCCTCTTGTTGTTGAAATATGGGGATATGAAAGTTTCTTAATTTACAGTTAAGGTCTATGAAGGGTTGAGATTCACCAATGAAGTTGGGAGGTGGGGTTAGCACCACCCATTTGGACTCTTCACCCGATACTTCCCACTAGTCCTGAATATAAACTTTTCCCATATCCTCAAAGTGTTGAAACACTAATTTCCAGGGTTCCTCCTCAACTAGAGGTTTCTCTTCAAGCCAGTAGTCATGCCAAAACAAGATATTGTTGCCTTTACCAATGTTAAACTTTATGCATTTACTCAGAACTTACTTGGAAGCCGTAAAAGATCTCCAAAAAATAGATCTGTTAGGTAGATAGTTCTACATAAATAAATTCTCAATTATTCCTACATTCCTTAAGTATTTATTCCTAATGATGTCCACCCAAAGACCATCTTTTATCACCCTCCAACCAGCTTTGGCTACCAAAGCTTCATTCACAAGTTTGATATTATTCAAGCCTAATCCTCCACAATTTGTTAGGTATAGTGAAGTTTTCCCAACCCACAAGGGGAAATTTGAACTTTTCTTTTTCCTAAGCCCACAAAAAACATTTTTTATTTGTTTCCGAAGAATCAATAATTTTTACAAGCAATTTGAAGAGGGACATAACATAAATAGGTATACCTTGGAGAGATCTTTGAAGAAGTTGAATTTTACTAGCCTGGGTGAGAAGGGTCCCTTTCCAAGTGGTGATATTTTTGTTAAATCTCTCCAAAAAGCCATTCCATATTGAAGTATCTGATCACTTGTGAACAAGAGGAATCTATTATCCAAAATGTGCCCCTTTCTCATTTTGTGGCTAACTCCTTTCATTCTTCCCTCTCTTGTGCCTCAGTAATAATTTCTTGCTTTTTAGGCCCTCAAAAATTTATTGAAATGGTCCCATTGGATAGAGCTCTTTCTCATCTTTCCAGAAAGGTAAATTTTTCCTCCTAACTCCATGTATTTTTGAAGTTATGGCCCGGCGGAGTTTTTGTGGGAAATTTTCCCAGCCAATGAAATGGCGCTACGTGTCCCCAGGCACCTGGAAGTGGTAGGGGTCGGAGGAAAACTTGGTTTTTTTACCAAGTGTTTGGTAAAATTTCAAAAGGGAAGATTTTCCCCGTAGACCCGCTGGCGAATCGGATCCTACCACGTGTCCAAGGGGAAAAAATTGAAAATTTGACTAAGTGTTGGTGCATGGAAAATTTGGGAGGAAAGGCCCACACCTAATCATGTTTTACCATGTGTCCTATGCCATTGGACTGGCAGAGCACAGAGGAGAAGTTAGAATTTTGGTGAAGTGTTTTTTACCAAATTTCAAAAGGAAAAATATTGGCCCGCAGGCCCGCCAACCATTCAGAACAGGCGACGTGTCCTCGGGCACCTGGAATGGTGGAGCATGGGGGAAGATTGGGATTTTTTCCCAAAGGGATTGTGCAAAAAGGAAAAATGTTTGTAGAGGGTCCGTGGCGAATGAAATTGTGCCACGTGTCTCGGACCGGCGGAAGGCAGGGAGAATTTGGGAAATTTTCCCAAAGGAGAAAGAAGGAAATTTCAAAGGGAAAATCACCCCCTGAGCACGAACCAATGGAATATCGCCATGTGTCAGGAGGTGCAAAAAAACTCAAGATAGGCCCATAGGGAAAAATGGGAGGAAATGCCTGCGGTGAATCACCTGCTGCCACGCATCCTCAACTCATCGACCCGGTGGGGAATTTTTGGAAAATTTTCCAATGGCAAAAACAAAGGAAAATGAAGCATTAAAGGCCCATCCCTAATCAAAACATGCCATGTGGCACCTAAAATGGTAGAGTGCGGGGATTTTTTGGAAAATTTTCCAAATGACCAAAAAGTGGAAAATTAAAAAAAATTTGCCCGCCAATCCGATTTGGCCTTGTTTTGCCCTAAAATTTGCGAACGACCATATCTTTTGATCCAAATCTCAATTTTTCACGTTCTTTATATCAATGGAGATTTGATAAAATTCTCTACAATATTATAGGGTCCTTTTTGTATTTTGATCGAGTTTGGTGACAGAAAATCAAAAAATGCCTCTGGCACGTGGTCATGGACAGAAATGACATTTCAACCACCATTTTTAATGAAGAATGGCTCACATTCTCTCCCAGCATGGCAAAAATGATAGGGGATGGGCCTATAAGGATGCCCATGTTGTTTTAATGCATTTTAGGTTTGTGGTTGAAGCTCTCCCATGTTTTCTCACATTTCTCTCTCCTGGGGTTGTGGCTTGCACTGTAAAACCCAGATTTGGCTCATTTTCAAAGGGTTGACCATTTTTTATGTATTGCAAGCTCCCTATTTCACCTTGAAAGTGATTTTTGTGGAAAAATCAGACCTTTTCCAAGACTACAACCTATTTTTCCTCTCAGGTGTTGTAATGCAAGTGGTTTTTGATGTTAAAATGACAATACAGGCTCTATGAATGAGTTTTAATCCTCTGTTTGTGTTGTTTGATTCATTTCTGACCCTCCATTATAGTTATCAGTTTTTGCATGAAGTTTTGCTACATTTTTATGAATTGGGTCAATCTGCAGAAGTAAGAAATGCTCACCACTCCTTTGGTGCATCACCTTATTAGCACTAGTTTTAGTTTTTTTGCATTCTCTATCTCTATCCACTTTGTTATTTAGAGTAGGATTTTGAGTTTGAAACCTCTGTATAGCTTGCAATTAATACACCTAATCAGAGGAGTTGAGGAACCAACCTCTAAACTGGAGATTCTTTTCCCATTTTACAAGTCCCACACTTGGGGAAAAGATTCAATGTTGTGCAATCACACTGGATGTCCAAGATGTCAAACTTGAATTCTAATCAACATCCAGGGGTGCTACTGATTTGCAACAACAATTTTGGCACACCGGGTGGGACCTTAGAGGTCTTCATCTTCATTGCAACATAATTGATGTGCATTTGTTGCAAGTTTCTTGCTTAAAAGAGCCATAAATTGTACATCTGGCGACTCCAAGGAAGAAGAATCAGCTAGTTTTAGCAGTGCAGGCCTAAAAACTCATGAGAAGAATCACAACAAGGTCAAGATTTGGAGAAGAAGAGGTGATTATCTGTAGTTATCTCCAAGGAGAAGGAAAAGAGGGAGGAGAATTCAAAGGTCTCCATCTCCACCAAACAGATCTCTATCAACTCCACCTGATAGGCCTTTCATTCAATCAAAAAGGGTTCTAAGGCCAATCAGAATGGTACAAAACAACCCCTATGTCAATTTCACTGGCAGCAGCCCACTTGCTCTCAATGCATAGAATCTAATCCTAGTTGTAGCATTGAAGAACATCCCATACTTTATTGGAGAAAATCAGACCACTCCTAGTGATCATGTTAAGGATATTGCCAATATTTGTGTAATCCATGAGATCAATGAGATGTAAGTTACTTTCAAACTACTGGAATCTTCATTCAAAGGGAAAGCTTTACAATGGTTTAGGATTCTTGTCCCAGGTTCTATATAAAATTGGAACCAGCTATATATAGCCCTCCATGAGCAGTTTGGAGAAAAGGGAGACAACTTGTCCTTTTTGGAGCAGCTGACAACCATCAAGAGAGCTCCCAATGAGTAGCTGACTGACTTCAACTTCAGATTTCAAATGAATTGGGAGAGAATTCTAGTGGCAGTAAGGCCATTAGTAGAAGGTGCTTTTCTATATTACCTTAAAGCTTTAAATTCTGATATTTCTATGTTAATTTAATCCGTGGGAGGCACAACTGTGCCTGTTGCTTATAGCATTGCCATTAGAGCTGAAAATTGTTTGATTCAACCTGGCAAGCTAGCTATTAGGCCTCCAATGCCATAATTTCTAAGTTTAGACAGCCCAAACACTAATCAAACACCTATTTTAGCCCCTATTCCCACTCCTAGGAATCAAAATTCAAGTGAAGCTTCTACTTCATCTTCTAGTGCCGCAAATGAACTTCAAGAAGTCATGAAGCAATTTCAAAATCTAGGTAATGAGTTGGTTACACTCAAGAGGCAGCAAGCCCAAGGTTTTAGGCCTTCTTTCCAACCTCAAGCTCAGCCTAACAGGTAGCCATACTAGCCTCAAAGAACACCCAATCCAGTTGGAAATTTAAATCAAGTAAGACCTCCTGCCAATAGACCATTTCAACCCTATAGTCCCAATGCTATATCTGCCTCTAAGGCATTAGTGCTAGTGCAAAACAACATAGCTCAAGAGTATGATTGGTATTTCCCATGAAATGAACCTCACAGCCAGTCTATGTGCTTCAACGATGCCTTAAATCAAGCATTAATGGTGAAAAATACTGGTGTGGAGGGTGAAGGTAGTCAAGGAAATAACCAACAACAACAAACATTCCAGCAGCAATCAGCTCCAAATGATACCACACTTTTAAACTGGCGGGTAGAAGATTTTTGTGGCATGAATCAAATAGTTTCCCAAAGTGTTGCAGCCAATAAAAGGTCAAAAAGGAGGAATTTGAGTGAAGAAAAGCCATTGGCTGCAAGTAATCCACAACCTCCTACTATTCCACAAATTATTGGCAAACAAAATTCAGTTCCAAACATACAAGGGCCACCTAAAACAGCTCCTAGGCCAGCTCAATCGCTAGTTGCTACTGTCCATGTGTAAGGAATGAATGTGCAGGCCAAGGGATAGAAAAGAGATGCTTCATCTCCATTCAACATCATTGATCAGATGAAGAAGACAAATGTAAACATATCAATGTGGGAATCACTATCTATCCCAGGCCAAAGAGATTTGCTACAAGTTGCCATGAAGGACTGGTCAACTTCAAACCAGTAAGTCTGAATGCAAGAGAAGGTGCTCACAAATGTTTCCCAGCTTGAGAAGAATCATGGAGGATAGGAAGGTAAAATATTGAAACCCCCTCCATTCTATGTTTCATTTATCATTGGAAACCAATTAGTACACAATTACATGATTGATTCCGGGGCAAGTAGTTCAGTAATTCCCAAGCAAATAGCTGATCAGTTGGGAATTCAATATGAGGTCATATCCAAAGGGGTAGTGCAATTGGTTGGGACGGCAATAACAATGGTTGGAGTGATAAAAAACTCGAGTCTTACTTTGCATGCATGCCCCAACGTTGTTGTTTTGCAAGATGTCTCAGTAATAGACCTTCCACCACTCTTTGCCCTATGTCTATCAAGGGATTTCACAGCCAAGATTTGAGGTTAATTATCTGCTGATTGGTCACACATGTTATTCAGAACAAGATATAGAACTAAAGCCACAATCATATCTGAGCCTATTGCAAACTTTCACATCGATCCTTACACTCCAAGCCAAATCAATACCATTTGTTTAGCATTTGATCAAGAGGATTATCCTAGCACCGATGAAACTGACACCAAGGTAGGAAGCATCCTAGATTTAGCTCTTGATGAATGGGAAAAAAAGGTGCATGCTTTTGACCCTTATCAAGAAATAGAAGAATCTGAGCTAGGAGTCTATTACATGCATGAAGAAAATCATCCTATTCCTAGCATCACCAAGCCAGACCACAAGGATGACAATGAGGTATGAAAGTTGTTTTTTGATGGATCAAGGAGTAGACAAGGTGTGGGAGGTGGAGCTATATTTGTTTCACCTAAAGGAGTTAAGTATTATTCATCTTTTAGATTCTAGTTTGCATGCTCTAATAACACTACTGAATATGAAGCCTTGATACAGGGATTGCATTGGTCAATCAAGAGAGGAATAAAGAACTTGTAAGTCTTTGGTGACAGTGAGTTGATTGTCAACCAAGTTAAGGGGCAGCATTCCATCAAGAATGATATACTCAAGTGCTACAAAAATAGGGTGTGGGACCTCATTGAAGATTTTAAGGGCTTTGGCATAAAATCCATTCCTAGAAAAGAGAACCAAGCTACTGACAAGATTGCAATAGTTGGGGCAGCCTTTGACATTGTTGAAAGCATTCAAAAAGATAAGGTACAACCAAACATCCATGTGATTGTGAGGCCTTCAGTACCAGACAACAATGTAAGTCGGCAAGTATTTGAAAATGATCAGCAAATCATTCATTTTTTGCAAGAAGAGACTAAGTTCTCAGCTAAAAATCAGGAAAAGTTGGAGCAGCAATATGGTGACCAAGTGGTACAGCTGAGAACCAACAAACTACCAAAGGGACTTATTACTTTGGAGTCCATTTTCAATCATAATGATCAGTTTAGGAAGGAGAAGGTAAAAATTCAAGTCAAAGGAGAAGATTCAGTGTCCATCTTGGTGGAAGAAGGAAAATCACTCCGAGTTGGTAAAGTGACAACTGAGCGAGAAAGGTATGAGTTCATATAAATTTGTCAAGAATTCCCTGATGTGTTTTCTTGGAGCTATGAATATTTGAAAGGTTTCAACCCCAAGTTAGCTCAACACACCATTGAATTGGATCCAAATACTAAACCCATCAAGAAAAAACAAAGGCCAGTCAATCTACACATGGAGCCTCTCATGAGAAAGGAATTGACTAAGTTGATAGAATCAAGAATCATATTCCCTATCAAGCATTCTAGTTGGGTAGCCAACTTGGTTCTAGTTAGAAAAAAGAGTGGGGAAATCATATTGTATGTTGACTTCATAGATTTAAATAGAGCATCTCTCAAGGATCATTATCCACTACCTTCTATGGAGCAGATTTTACAGGTTGTTGCCGGCTCTGAGAGGTTTTCATTACTTGATGGCTATTCAGGGTATAATCAAATTATGGTGAAAGAAGAGGATCAATTTAAGACAACCTTTACAACCAAATGGGGAATTTATGAATATAGGAAGATGCCATTTGGGTTGTCCAACGCTGGAGCTACTTTCCAAAGAGCAATGGACATGATGTTCAAGGGTTTGATTAACAACATTGTGCTGATATATCTGGATGATATCACTGTTTTTTCAAAAAATGCAGCAGACCACCTCTTTCATTTGAGACAAGTGTTCCGAAGGTGTAGAATATTTGGAGTATCCTTGAATCCTAAAAAGTGTATTTTTCTAGCCCATGAAGGAAAAATCCTTGGCCACATTGTCTCTAAAGAAGGATTAGCAATTGATCCAGAAAGGGTTGAAGCCATAAGAGCACTACCATTGCCAAGCCACAAGAAGGCCCTTCAAAGTTTCTTGGGGAGAATAAATTTTGTTCGGAGGTTTGTCCCAAATTTTGCAGCCCTTGTCAAGCCTATCACCAAGATGTTAAAGAAAATCATGGATTTCAAATGGACAGTAGAAGGAAAGGAAAGTTTTGAAGCAATCAAAGAAGACATATCTCAAGCCCCAACTCTCATTAACCTGGATTTCTCCAAGGATTTCATCCTCTATGCATTTGGGGGTGATGATACTATTTCTGCAATTTTGGTACAGCAGAACAAAGACAATGATGAGCAGCCGATTGCTTTCTTCAGCCAAAGCCTAGAGGATTATGAGGTGAGATATTCTTTCATTGAAAAGCATGTTCTTGCAGTAATCAGAAGCTTGAAGAAATTCAAGCATTTAGTTTCAAACAACAAGGTTCAATTATCAGTTTCTCATGTGGGAGTTAAAGACTTCCTCCTCAACAAAGATTTGAATGAAAAGAGAGCAGGTTGGATTACTCGTGTCATGGAGTATGAAATTGAGATCAAAGTCACCAAGTTGGTTAGAGGAAAATTGTTGTGTGAGTAGCCGATTTTGAGAAAACAAAAGGAAGCATGCAATAAGAAGGAGGCTGTTTTGGCATTGCAAGACAGCCATGAGCAAGGAAGCACTCAAGAGGAAATGATGGTTTCCTCACTCCTTGCTAGACCCAAGACATAATGCACTTCCTAAACATAGTTCTATGCCCTCTAGAGATGAACAAGACCAAAAGAAGGCACTTCAGATTGCAGGCTGTCCCATATGCCCTTGTTGATGGTGTTTTGTTCAAAAGGAATGTGAATGGAGTGCTGATGAGATGCATTGGTACAAATCAGATTCATAGAGTGCTGGAAGAGTTCCATGATGGATCAGATGGTGGTCATTTTGCACCAAGAGTAACAGCTCTAAAGATCCTGAGGGCTAGCTATTATTGGCCCAAAATTTTTAGTGATTGTTATGCATGGATCAAGAGGTGCATGAATTGTGCACTCTTCACAGGTAAAGAGAGGCTAGCTGCCCTTCCATTGCATCCAATTTCAGTTGACCAGCCATTCATGCAATGGGGTTTGGACTTCATTGGATTCATTAATGCCAATTCAAGCCAAGGGCACAAATGGATTTTAACAACAACAGATTACCTCACCAAATGGACTGAAGTAGTGGCACTCAAGGAAGCAAATGAATCTAGCATCCTGGATTTCTATGAGGGAATAACAACTAGATTTGGCATACCTGCTACAATAATATCAAATAATGCATTGGCATTCATTGGGTCCAAGGTGACTGAATGGGCTATAAATAATGGGATCTACCTAAACACTTCATCAAATTATTACCCCCAGGGTAATGGCCAGGCTGAATCTACAAACAAGAACTTGTTGAGGATCATTAGGAGGACTCTTGATGAAAATCAGAGGTCTAGGCATACCAAATTGAAATCAGCCTTATGGGCTTATAGGATAACTCCCAAGATATCTACAGGTAACTCTCCATTTAAGCTTGTTTATGGGAGAGAGGCAATTTTTCCCATGTCACTTGAGTTGCCAACATTAGAACTCATGAAATAGATGGAGTTGTTGGAGTTTGAGCCCATGGAGGTTAGGTATGTAGAATTGATGGAGCTCCAAGAAATCAGGAATCAGGCATCCCAAGCAATGGAGAAGGATCAAGCTTTGATCAAGAAGACCTTTGATAGGAAGGCCAAGGATAGATATTTCCAAGTTGGAGATCTAGTGTTAAAATGGGATGCAGATAGAGCAAAACTGGGAAGGCATTCAAAATTTGATGCCATTTGGAGTGGCCCATACATAGTCACAAAGTGCAAGGACAGCAATGCTTTCCAATTGTCTTCATTGGATGGCGAAGAAATACATATTCTAGTCAATGTGATCTATCTAAAGCATTGCTACTGAAGGGAATTCTCCACCTTGTACATATTAGCTTAGATTTTCATTCCTCCAAGTGCTTGTGCACATTGTTTTGCTATAGATTAGCTTTTCTTTCCCTAAGTGCTTTGGCACAAGCTTGTTGTTCCTAGAAAAGTGTGTTACAAGCCTTGCTCAAATCAGATGATGTGCCACCCTCCATCTTCCTCCTTGCAGTGTTCTAGTCAGTTGGGGTACCAAATAGAGAATTTGATGACTCCATTCCCAATGGATTGCTTTAGGAAACTTGTAACTTCATCCAACAGGTAGATGACCCCTCTGAGTCGCCAAAATTGTTATCCAAAATGTGCCCCTTAGTCATTTTGTGGATAACTCCTTTCATTCTTCCCTCTCTTGTGCCTTAGTCATAATTTTTTTCTTTTCAGGCACTCAAAACTTTTTGGAAATGGCACCATTGGATAGAGCTCTTTCTCATCTTTCCAGAAAGGTAAAGTTTTCCTCTAACTCCATGTATTTTTGAAGTTATGGCCCAATGGAGTTTTTGTGGGAAATTTTCCCTTGAAAGGCCCGTAGCCCATGAAATGGTGCCACATGTCCCCGGGCACCTAGAAGTGGCGGGGGTCGGAGGAAAACCTGGTTTTTTACCAAGTTTTTGGCAAAAATTCAAAAGGGAAGATTTTCCTTGTAGACCCGCTGGCGAATCGAATCATGCCACGCGTCCAAGGGGAAAAAATTGAAAATTTGACTAAGTGTTGGTGCATGGAAAATTTGGGAGGAAAGGCCAGTACCCTTTTTTCATGGGTTCTATGGCATAAAACCGGTGGAGTGCAGAGGAGAAGTTAGAATTTTGGCAAAGTTTTTTTTGCCAAATTTCAAAAGGAAAATTATTAGCCCGCTGGTCCGCCAACCATTCAGAACAGGCCACATGTCCCCGGGCACCTAGAATGGCGGAGCACGGGGGAAGATTGGGATTTTTTCCCAAAGGGATTACATAAAAAAAAATGTTTGCAGAGGGTCCACGGTGAATGGAATTGTGCCACGTGTCCCAGACCAGTGGAAGGCGGGGAGAATTTGGGAAATTTTCCCAAAGGAAAAGGAAGGAAATTTCAAAGGGAAAATCACCCCCACAAGCGTAAACCAATGGAGTCTCACCATGTGTTAGGTGGCACCAAAAAACTCAAGACAGGCCCATAGGTAAAAAGGGGAGGAAATGCCTGCGGCGAATCACCTACTACCACACATCCTCAACTCATCGGCCCGGCGGCGAATTTTTGGAAAATTTTCCAATGGCAAAAACAAAGGAAAAAGAAGCATTAAAGGCCCACACCTAATAAAAACATGCCACGTGGCACCTAGAATGGTAGAGTGCTAGGAATTTTTGGAAAATTTTCCAAATGACCAAAAAGTGGAAAATTTAAAATTTTTTTGCCTGCCAATCCGATTTGGCCTTGTTTTTCCCTAAAAATTTCAAACGGCCATATCTTTTGATCCAGAGCTCAGTTTTTCACGTTCTTTATATAAATGGAGAGCTGATGAAATTATCTAGAATATTTTGGGGTAATTTTTATATTTTGATTGAGTTTAGAGAGAGAAAATCGAAAAACACCTCTGGCACGTGATCATGGACATAAATGATGTTTCAACCACTTTTTTAATGAAGAATGGCTCACATTCTCTCTCAGCATGGCAAAAAATGTCAAGGGATGGGTCTGTAAGGATGCCCATGTTGTTTTAATGCATTTTAGGTTTGTGGTTGAAGCTCTCCCATGTTTTCTCACATTTCTCTCTCCTGGGGTTGTGGCTTGCACTGTAAAACCCAGATTTGGCTCATTTTCAAAGGGTTGAACATTTTTTATGTATTGCAAGCTCCCTATTTCACCTTGAAAGTGATTTTTATGGAAAAATCAGACCTTTTCCAAGACTACAACCTATTTTTCCTCTCAGGTGTTGTAATGCAAGTGGTTTTTGATGTTAAAATGACAATACAGGCTCTATGGATGAGTTTTAATCCTCTGTTTGTGTTGTTTGATTCATTTCTGACCCTCCATTATAGTTATCAGTTTGTGCATGAAGTTTTGCTACATTTTTATGAACTGGGTCAATCTGCAGAAGTAAGAAATGCTCACCACTCCTTTGGTGCATCACCTTATTAGCACTAGTTTCAGTTTTTTTTCATTCTCTATCTCTATCCACTTTGTTATTTAGAGTAGGATTTTGAGTTTGAAACCTCTGTATAACTTGCAAGTAATACACCTAATCAGAGGAGTTGAGGAACCAACCTCTAAACTGGAGATTCTTTTCCCATTTTACAAGTCCCACACTTGGGGAAAAGATTCAATGTTGTGCAATCACACTGGATGTCCAAGATGTCAAACTTGAAGTCTGATAAACATCCAGGGGTGTTGCTGATTTGCAACAACAGAATCCTTAAGTAGGAATTAGGAAAGGTCTTTATCCTGCAGTCAACAATGTGAGCTAATCTGACTTGAAAGTGTTCCTCCATGTTTATGAAAAACACAACACTTTTGTGAAAAATTTCCAGCTATCCAGAAACCATCTCATAATCATTTAAAACCTTCTTATATTTAGAGGCTTCCTAGACAGAGTATTTCCCCAACGATAAATTATCATCCATAAATTGATTGAGACATCTGGGAGGTAAATTTTTTGAGACTTTAATCCCCTGGACAAGATTAAGAGAAAGAGCATGATTAAAAAAGTCTGCTAAAAGATTTAGCTACCATGATGTAAAGAAAGGGGGAGAGAGGGTCTCCTTTCCTCAGACAATGGCCATTTTGAAAAACAACGTTCAGGTTTTCCATTAATAACTACAGAAAAATTAGGTGAGGATATGTAGTTCATCATCTTTTTGATAAATAAGTCACTAAAACCAACCTTGACCATAATATCTCAAAGAAAATACCATGAGACACTTTCATAGGATTTATGCATATCTAACTTGAATAACATATACGATCTACTAGATTTCTCAATCAAGTGAATGGCCTCTTGGATGAAAATGATGTTATCCAAAATTTATCTCCAGGAACAAAGGCTCCTTGATTGGGAGAGATTAAATTTGTAAGCACCTTCTTGATCCCAAAAGATAGGATTTTAGTAATCATCTTATAGTTGGTTTTACATAAGCTAATTGGTTTGAAACCTTTAATATCCTTGGCTCCTGTAATTTTGGGAATGAGAACCTGAAAGGTGTTATTAGTCTATTTAAGAATGTGTCCATTTATGAAAAACTCTTGAGCCATTTCAAAAACATATTTCTTAATCACCTCCTAGAACAGTTGGAAAAATACAGTAGGGAAACCATCATGACTAGTAGATTTATCTAGTTCTTTATGAAAAAATAGCATATCTAATTTCTTCCTCACTGGGTATGAGTGTAAGCTCTCTATTCTCTTGTTGAGAAATGGCATTCTAAAAAAGTCCCAAAACCTTATCCGTAATAGCATCTTCTTGAGATGGAACAAGGAGAAAAAGATCCTTGAAGTTGTTGATAACAGTATCAATGATTTCCTTATCATCATAAAAAATTTCATCATCAACTCACCTAATCTCATTGATTTTAAGATGATTGGCCTTGGTAGTGGCGGTGAAATGAAAAAACATGGTATTTTTGTTACCCTCCTTTAAACATTTTACTCCAGAATTTTGTCTCTAGTACACTTCTTCTTTAGCCAGAATGTCATGGTATTAAATGAGAAGCTTCATATTTTTATTTTTGAGGTTGGGGTTGAGACCATCTTCCCCCATCAATTCTTCTATAATTTTCAGATCCTTAGCAATACTTCTTTTCTCCTGGAATATGTTCCAAAAAGTATCTTTATTCATAACTTTAAGTTTATTTTTGACATGCTTCAATTTGAAACTCAATTTGAACATCGCTACCCCATGAACTTGCACCTCCCAACACTACTAAATTATGTTGTGAATATCCAGATGCTCAAGCCACATTTTTTCAAATCTAAAGGGCCTAGATTTCTTGGGAAGGTCCATACCCAAGATTAGTAAAATTGGGTTTTGATTCAATCCTATACTTGGGAGATTGGTAAAGGAATAAAATAGGTTAATCATACACAAGTGGATCACCACAAACTTGTCCAATCTGATTTGAATAATATCATGCCATTTTCTTCTATTTTCCCAGGTAAATTTTAATCCTCCCAACTCTAGGTCAATCATATCATTTCTCATTAAAAAATTAGATATATCCTCCATACTATTAGTATATGTGATAGTTCCCCCTCTTTTATCATCCAAGGGGAGAGGAGTATTGAATTCTCCCTCTATGATCTAATCTTCATCTTTGAAAAATTCCTTGAAACTTGAAAATTCCCCCAAAGTTTTATCCTACCACTAACCTTGTTCGAAGCATAAATGTTGGAACCAATCTGGGTTTTTTAGATTCAATCTTAGTAAAACTAATAGCCAAATGGAAAGGCAAGGAAAATATCATCCCCCCTCTCACTAGTTGGGGGTTACAAAGGGTAACAATACCTCCAGAGGTGTTAGCAGAGTTCACCTCATTCCCAATAGTATCCTTCCATATAATCCTTCTCACCTCTTTAAATCTATCAAGACTCATCTTAGTTTATTGTAACATCATAATGTCAGCCTTATGTTTTTTCCTCATATATTTCACAATTTTATGTTTACTAGGGTTTTTCAAACCCCTTATATTCCATGATAAAAGAATCGTTTATTTTTTATTTACTTGGGAGAACCCCAATGGCCTCTAAAAACCTTTTTCCACTTCCTTATTTGATAAGTTTCTCTCTTTTCCTTATTTTTTCCCCTCCCCTTAGAAGTTGTCTCTTTCCCAACATCTACCCTAGAGTTTCTTCTAGTATTTGGTTTGGTTCTGTTGACCAGCATTACTGGAGATGACGAAACATCTAGAGTATCTGGGACTACCCCTCATATACCCATCAAGATTTAAAATTCATTCAAGGTAGTGATGATATCTTCTCATATTTTCCCAACATATTTTTTTCCAATAGAATAAACCTCCTCCAAAGAAGGGCCTAGGGCCACCTTCAAGGCATAGTCTCCCCCTGACTCAGAAAAATATGTTTCAGTTCTTTTTGATTTAGGAGAATAAACATCCTTTGTCTCCTCCTTTTCTAGTTCTACTTTGTCTTGATATTCCTTGCTACTAGAACCTTCTCCCTAAAATTAATTTTTCCGTGGAGAAGAGGGATTATTTTCCTTCATAACTTCTTGCTCTAGTGCTTTACTAGAGATTAGCACTTTACCATTTTCCCCAACCTACCTCCACTCTTGATTTTTCTTATTATTGATGTGTGGAGGTTTTTTGGGATTTAGATCCTATTTTTTTTTATAGAGGGAATCCTTTGAATTCATGCCCACCTGTATTAAATTTTCTACAAAAAAAGGGAGTTAGTTTGTATTTAAATCATTTCACGTAATCCCCCAGTTTGGATATCAACCTAATATTACCCTCCATAGTTGCATCTTGTGGCATATTGACACAAAATATGGCATGGTTTAGTATTATCCTAGCTTTGGTAATAGGATCAATCGCTATAGGAGAACCTAAAACTTTGGATATTCCTATAAGAACCTCAGGTTCCCAAAACTCAAGAGGCAGGCATGGAAGATTGACCTAGATAAGGAATTTCGAAACTAGTTTTTTCAAAAGGGTTGAAAGTCGGTTCCAATTTCTGGAGCACAACATGGGACTTTCCAATAAACCAATGTCCTTAAGACAAAACTTTATCCACTTGATCTTTGGTAGAGAGTGTAACTAGAAAATAACCATTAGCATTGGAAGTTACCTCTATTGGTCCATTCAAATCCCTTTATCTCTTTTCCCAGCCACGAAATAGGTCAATGTTGGGTCGAGAACCCAAGAATTTCACAAATAGTGCACATTCCATGGTTACCTTGGCCTGGGATAAGAGAATATCTAGTATTTTAAGAGATAGACTTCCCTTTTCTTTAAAAGAATTGTTCAATCCTTTTCCAGTCATCCTTTGAGCCCACATGGTCTCCACCACGGGCCCATCCTTGTCATCCTTACTTGGTGAAGTCAGGTGTTCCTTCCCCGAATCCAGTGCTGTCTCTAAATCCACAGAGTCCATAGAGAGTTACTGCTCATATACTTCATTCAAAATCGAATTTCCCACTTCTCCCATGTTCAAACCCATCACTCCTATTGCTCTCATCTCTCCCGTATCAATTATAATAACAAAGTTATAAAAATAATTATTTGAATATAAAAAAATAGGATATGGATATCATTATGATAAAAATAACATTTATAACCTTATCATTTTTATTTAGAACTAAAAGTGTTTTAAAGCTCCTAATAACCACAATGTTCATATATGAGTTACTTTTACTATTTAATATTCTTTGCTGAATTTATAGTTTCATTATGGATGAACCATATATTGGTAATGAGTATAAGTATGTTACGGGAAACAATAATATGAATATAATGTTATAGTATTTTGTTACCATATTATAAGAAAGTACACTAATTATGACATAATGATGGCATATGAGTACACAAACTTCTTCAATAGTTATTCAATAAGATGTGATTAATTAAACTCATGCTATATGATAATCATAAGATCTATTTATTATTGGATGATGAAATCCTTTGAAATTAAGTGAATCTTTCATAATAAATGTTAAAATTATGAGACTTAATAATAGGGACTATGATGTGATTGGATAATTTAATGTGATACATGATTAGTTAAACCTATCCTTAACAACTAAATGATATGTTGCGATATCATGAAAAGAGATACTCATTTAATTTAGTAACATGATAAGTTATTATAATTATCCATCAAGAAAAATATAGTATGTCTTGATACCTAATAAACTATCATAAAGACACATCTAATATCAACTCAAAAGATGGAAATAAGTTTAAATGAAGTGTGGGTGCTATGACCCACCGTTCCATTCAATAAAAACCTACCCATACCAACTTAGGATGGATATGAGAAGGTTAGTGAGTAATTAATGAGGAAAATCATTATGTGGTCACTATATTTCCCATAGGGATCCTAACATGGGATCGATATTATACTTTCAAATAAAATGGAGTGTCCTAGTTCCTACATCTTTAGAACATAAATTAAATTTCTTAAACATGAAGTTGAGATTTATATAACTATGTAGAGATTGTTGTGTGGTAACGAAGATAATTTTTATTAACTTATGTGGGGTCACAAAACTAATATTGCATGGCTCACTTGAAAACTTGTCCAAGTAGTGTAACTAGATGATTACAACGTCTGATCACCATACCGTATTTTGTAGTGTCAAGTGATAGATGGATTACAACATGTCTATTCTCTAAGTTGACACATAGGAGTTTTACATAGTTCTTTAGAGATATTAAATGGGTTTAACAAAAAGTATACACATTATGCTTACTCGGTTAGAGTGATGTTAAGGGAGATTAGGTAGATCTAATGGGCCCTTACATCTATACCTAGTTATCATTATTATCATATGGATTGTAAACATTTTATTATGTTGGATTTTAATTGTTACAAGATAAAAATCATGTAAGACATTAATTATGATTAACATGTATTTTTAATTTATCCCCCCTTAATTTGGATGAAGTATAACATGGGTGTTACATTTTGGTATCAGAGTTGAAGGTTATAATTTTTGGACTTAATGGGTTCATATGCTAACATAATATTTTATTCTGTTATAACATATCATAATGGTTAGAACAATAACAAATAATGTGGGTGAAGCTAAAATAACCCAAAAACTAGATGACCTTTGAGTTATATTTTAAGATACTCATAAACTGATAGATATCTTGGAACAACATGTAATGGGTGAGGAAGAAGAAGAAGAAAGTGATGTACAAAAACATGTTCAACCTATTAATGGAAACATTAATGTCAGGAATCTAAATGCAAGAGATAATAATGTTGTAAATACAAATACAGGAGATCCTAATGATGGAAATCCATATGTCGGGAAATATTTAGGAAGTAAAAGATCCCGCTTGGTAGCTGAGGTGTCAAGGAACATTAAACAAATAATCCCACCCAAATTTTATGGAACTAACTTGGGAGATGGAGCTGAGAATTAGTCGAGAGAAACGGATAAATATTTTTAAATAAGAAACTTCTTTGAAGAAACTAAAGCTATTTTGGGTGATTTTAAGCTCTACAATGAGGCATCCTCTTGGTGGGATAACTGAAAGGTAGAGTTGGGAGATGACCCTACATACATCACTTGGGAAAAGTTTAAATTGTACTTTTGTCAACATCGGTTACCACATTTGTACTTTGATCAGAAGATGACTAAGTTTTAAAACCTGACCCAAGGTAAACTGAGTGCGACTAAATATAGGAAAAAAATCACTAAATTATTGAAGTATGTACCACAATATCAAAGGATGAAAAATTCAGGATACATAAATTCATTATTGGGTTGAATCCCATCATTAGAGGTAAAGTAGATGTTCATGGTCCTTCCACTACAGAATTTGTATTTAAGAAATCCATTAAGAAGGAGAAAAAATTGAAATAAATATTTTCTCAAAGAGATGAAAAGAAAAATAAGATCTTAAACTCACCTTATCCATTAACACAAAGAAATACATGGTGGAAGAAAGTGGGAAACAAAACAAAGAATAATAAAAATTATATAGTAGAAAAACCTGCTGTAAATGTAAAAAGAAATGGGTAGAATAATGCTACAACTATAGATACTAAATTTGAAAGGAAGGGACATTTTTTTGGATGTTACATATGTGGTGGTGACCATTATGTGAATAACTATCCCCCAAAAAATAGGGGAACAATCAGAAGAAAAAGATACACGCTGCAATGGCTAATTGTCAGGATGAGAAGCAAGCTACTCCCATTAAAGTAATAGGTAAGATATATAGACTTCTTGTTATTATTTTATTTGACAACGGTGTAACCGAGTACTTCATTTCTAGTAAATTAACTGAAAAAATAAATAAAAAAGCTAGTTATATGAAAAATACATGGACTATACAATATGGGAATAATGTTATCTAAATGGTAGATGAATGTCTATTTGACATAGCATTGGAATTACCTAACTTCACCACAAAATTGGACATTTACATAGCTCCTCGAGGTTCCCATGACATCATCACAAGTGAAAATTGGCTTTCTAAACATAAAGAAATTTTTGAATGTTATAAAAAAAGAGTTACTAGATTACATGCAAAAAAAACAAGCATACAAGGCATAAAAAGGATTTTTGAAGTTATATAGATTTCATCTATGCAGATCTTAAGAAAATTAAAAAAAAGTGAGATATGATTTATGCCATTAATATATTTTATATTAGTGAGGAAGGTAAGACTTCGATGGAGGACTATTTACTATTACAAGAATACATGATGTCTTTCTTGAGGAATTACCCAGAATTCCTCCTAGGCATGATTTTCATTTTATATTAGATATCAAACCAAGAACTGAACCAATCTCTAACGAAACATACATAATGACAAAAACTGAATTATTAGAGTTAAAATATGAATGTCATGAACTATTTTATGAGGGACTAATTAGGGTGAGTGAGTCTCCATGGAGAGCACCAGTCATCTTAATTTAAAAAAGGATTACACATTAATATTATGCATCGATTATCACATGCTTAACAAGGAAACAATCAAGAATAGATATCCTTTACCAAAGATTGATGACCTTTTCGATTAGATGCAAGATGATTTTTTATATTAAAATATTGATTTATGATTAGGTTATCATTAGCTTAGGATAAAGGATGAATATATTCATAAGAAAAAATTTAGAACAAGATATGGGCATTATGAGTTTACAGTGTTACCTTGTGGACTCACTAATGCACCAATTGCATTCATAAACTTAATCAGCAATACTTTTCAGTAATATCTTTCTAAATTCATGCTATTTTTTTGGATGATATATATGATTTATTCTAAAAACATGGAAGAACATAATGAACACCTGTGAATAGTGTTAGATGTGCTTAAAAAGAGAAAATTGTACGATAAGATCTCAAAATGTTCATTATATTAGAATGAAGTGAAGTACCTTGGGCACATAATCAATAAGAAAGGGGATTTTAGTTGACCTATTAAATATCAAAGCCCTACCTAAATGGCTAGAACCTAGGAATGTATATTAATTTAGAAGATTCATGGGGTGTTCTGGTCATTACAAAAATTTGTTAAAGATTTATATATAGTGGACGCTCCAATAACTTATTTTCATAAAAAGGAAAAGAAATTTGTGTGGACTAATAAGTGTGAAAATGAATTCAATTTTTTGAAAGAGAAACTTATAACTACACCTATTTTGAAGGTTACAAATCTTAATGGAAGCTTCACCATGATAACTAATGCCTCTGGTGAAGGTTTGGGCAGAATTATTCTGTAAAACAATCGTGTGATTGCTTATGAGATCCGAAACATAAATTTACTTGAGTAGAAATATGCTCCCCACGACTTAGAACTTGCTGTCATGGTTTGTGCCTTATAATTTGGGAGGGATTACCCGTAATTCCCCACCTCGTCACATCAAGCTAAAAGGCCATCTAAAGACTGTCAAGGTTGTTAAGTCTAGTGGTAGGTGTTTTACGTGAGTTAGCCACTTAAATAATTGATGAATATCATAACAAACCCTAGCTTAGAGAGGATTATTCCTTTTTTATTTCTATCCACCACCGATCAAAATATTCCTAGTTAATGGTATTGTAATCTTGAGTAAATGTGTTTTCCTTTTGTTAATATCAAATGCACATGTGTCATGCTGGGAAGCACCTTGCAAGAATGTTGTTTTGGTGATTTAAGGTAAATTAACAAACCACTTTCTTTTCATATCGATGACATTGGTTGTGATTTCAATTTAGATTTATATGTTGCTCCCACTTTTATAAAAGTCATACTAATAATAATAACGATATCAAAATAAATAAAATTTATATATAATATATGTGTGTGCCCATAAAATAAATAAAAGAGTTAAAAAACATATACAAAAGGTTAAAATCATAAAAAATAAGAAACACACACATACATTAATGGCATGGAAGAAGTTGTTAAGAAGGGTTGTTGGTGGCGTATGACAGGAGGAGTTACATGTAGTAGGCACCTAGGATGGAAGGGTAAAATCATTGACTCAACCAGTCCTGGAGGAAATCACATCCTTAGTATCCTTTCAAACCTATCATTTTTATATCAATATAATACAAGAACTTTGTTCAAGGTCCAGAGGAATTAAATATAATGAAACCCAAGTTAACATTGTAAATTTTAATAGTAAGAGGATATTTGCAGCGTGCAACACGTGATAGGGGACTATGCTAAACAGAGCGCTCACCAATACCCATCCTTAATCAGTCCCATCGTAGGTTAAATCATCCTTGTGCTCAGAGACAAATTTAACCCAATATCTCCTCATTTTACTATACACAAATTAATTGATTTGGATCTGTATTTGTATTGAATTGGGATCAGTTGTCTCTAAGAGGAAATATCTGCTTACTACTATTGTTTTTGTTTTATGGAGAATAAGAAGAAAAGATTGATGATTAGATGATGTTGCATTTAGGCATAACTTCTTGATGTATTGATTTTCTTCTTCTTCTCTCAAGCATTTGTGTTATGTAAATTGTAACCTTGCTGCACTATTCTTGTGGTAGACAATGGCTACCACTTTTCTTTCCTTCTCTTTATATTTTATTGCGAGTAGTTTTGTATTGTTTGAGATAGAGAATGTGTTGTTCCTACTATCCCACATATGTCTATGCAATATTTTTCTCTTTCACTCTTCCTCTATGTTAATTTTTTTTTGTCAACTCTCAACATCCTCTTATCTGTGCCAACTAACTTAAGGACACTCTAACCCTTCCTTTAGTAAGCCAATATAATTTGATGTTGCAGTATAAAATGTGTTTGATAGGCCATGATACATGGAGTATTACGGGGAACAATGGTTCCAATAAACTTACCATTTTTTTTATTCCCATACATCATTGCTTCAACAAATGGATGATGGAGGATCTCGTAAATATATGGAAGGAATTATCTTCTAGACTCATTTTAATGGGCTTATCAAATATCGGGAAGTAATTGGTACAATACGCTTAGGAGTGCCTTAGACACCAGCTATATTATTTCATGCACAATGTGAGATTTTGGAGCCTTTCTTCTCTCAGTTTGGGTTAAAAATGATATTTTTAATAAGGTATGTGAAAATAATATGCTTGAAGAGATTTTGGGGCTGTTTATTAAAATGCCTTAGCAAAATGATACTTCATGGAATGAGATTATGCTTTGGTTGTTCTCAGGATGATCATGGTGAATTAAAGAAGTGAAGTTATTTTAGAAATGTGATTGAAAATAATAAATATGAAACTTAGTATCATTCGTAGGTATTCTCCCATATTGTAGTAAAATGGGGAGCTTTGGAACAAGGATTAGAAATCCATAACAAAATAATGGGAATCAGGTTTTTTTAGAGGTTACTACTAAACCACCTCTGTTAAACTTATAAAAATCATGTGATCAATTTGAGTTATTGACTAATACAATGGTAGTCACATTGGGTGTATGAACTTAAAGGTCTTTGTGAGCAGCTGATTAGAAGGGCGAGGACATCTAAGGCCCACTCGTTTGCTTCTAGGCATGGTATCACTTACCTTCATATTTTATAATTTTCATATAATTTGGTTCTTCATTTTCAATGTAATAGGAATATTAAACCATTAGATTCTTAAAAAATTGGATATCTTAACCAAAATGTTAGCGCAAAACAATAAAACTCCACCTTGTGATTTATGCAACCAATTTACACTTCGACCATCAATCATGGTTTCTACCACAACCTTATACATTGTTAACCAGGGTATCAAAATTAGAACACTCATTTCACTAAATTTGTACATGTTCCAGTAAATCTAGACTCCACTATTTTAAAAATTGAAAGAAATCCATCTCTATTTTTGCGTATATTAGATTCCATTTTTGTCTATATTGGATTCCATTATTACTTTGATTAGAATCCATTAGTAGTAATATTAGATTCCAATATTGTCATTATTAGACTTATTCTAGTTCCAATTTCACTATTATAAGATTCTAATCTCACTATTATTGGATTCCAATATCGTTATTATTGGATTTCAATTTGGCTAATATTGGATTCCAATAGTGCTATTATTGGATTCCAATTTCACCACTATTGTAATCCAAATTATAAATAACGATTTTTGGATTTTAGTTTCATTATTTAGGATTTATATTTTTTTATTATTTTAATCTCCCACATAAGACAAGTGGCCACTATCTTACATAAGCTTAGTGGTTTCTAACTTACATGAAGAAAGAGCATGTTAGGTCAAATAAGCCTAGAGGAGTCAAAGTCACATCTTCCTTATGGAAACTAAATTACATTTTCCTCGCGGCCTCTAAGTTACATAAAAAGATGATAGCCTAGCAGCCACTATCTTACATAAGCATACAAGATGTTAACTTACATAAGCCAAGCAGTCACTATCTTACATAAGTGTATAGGTTGTTAACTTACATATTCCTAGTGGCCGCTAATTTACATAAGAGTATATTATTCTAGGTGAAATAATCCTAGTGGGTGGAAAGTTACACCAGCCCACTGGTAACAAGTTTCATAAGCCTACCCAACATTAAGTTACATAAGCCTAGCGGCCACTAACTTACATTAGCCTAGGTGCCACAAAGTTACATAATCCCAGGGGTTAAATTTGACAACCACCTATGTTTGTCAAACAATCTTTAGATGACATTAAATTTATAATATTTATCTTTAAAAAATACAAAATAGGAGTTATTTAAATACTTCAAATTTATATTTTTTAAATATTTAATGTATATTATATATTGATATAATTTTTATATAAAACTATATAAAAATGACGGTGATATTGTAGATATGCAAGTTAGATTTGATAAAGTCAACTAATTTTATACTTTTCCATTTTGTATACCATAAAGATCAACAAAGACTTAAGAATTGCATTAAAAAATTTGTTTTGAGGAAAAGGATTTGAAAATGTATTTCCATAGGCAATCAATTCCTTTGAGAAAATTACATAAGCATTGATCCCTCACATGGGTATTAATTACTATTCTTGAATTATACAAGGTATTGATAGATAGATTCATGATCCTGATTTGCTATTTTAATTTCATCTCCTTTCCACATTTCACTTGGAATCCAAGCCAATATGATGTTGTCTATATAAATATCAGATGTGTCCCTTGATTTTTTTCCACCATTTATTTTTATTTAATCATTCCTAGTACCTTTCTTTTTCTATATTTCCTTTTACTTTGGGTTACCACCAGTATATCCTTATCTTTTGAGTATTGTTGTGAGCATCCTGTATTAGTTTCAGTTTTTCCTTTCCCATCCATATAGGTATATTATCATCTTCCCAACATTCACATCCACTATTGGGTTGAGTTCCTCTCAAGGTCTATCAAAAATAGTCCCAATGTATATATCCTTATTTGAAATGAAATTTTAACTATATTATATATCCATGTCAAGATGTGGTGCACCCATTATTTGATCATACATTGTGCTATCCTGAATTATTTTTGGCCAAAAACAATGTCATGATAAAATTAAAAAGGGAATGTAGAAATTTTTTCCAATATGTGATATTCAAAACCCAGTATACTTCTCCACCATCAATTGATATTTTTTCCCAGTGTGTGATGTATTTCTGAATTCCTCTTTGCATGTCTTCCATATATTTTATTTCTTTTAAGGGTGCTAATTGAAGATCCCCTTTAGGAAATAAATGTTTATCATCCATGTTTTTCTAGATCTTAATTGAGTGTGAACAATTAGACTCCATGATTGATGCTTTGAATTCCATGATGGGAATGTTGTCTTTGACATAGAATTTAAACATCTTTGGTTTTCTGATGCCCATGATCTTGTGGTTACCATCTAGTAGGTGTAGTTCCATAAAGGCTTTAATTTCCAAGACTTCCTCAATAAGGTATGAATTGAATGTACTATAATCCTCCTAGCATGTTCTGTAAGTTTCCATTATTTGTGGCAAAGATAATGTATCCAATTTGTACAATGTTATAGATAATTTTCTGATTGTCCAATCTATGTCTTCATGTGTGTGACCCACTATAAGGATACTCACATACACTATGTTGAAAACCCTTCTAGCTATCAGCATGGATGCAAACGCAAACAATGTGTAATTTTTGTTATCACTTACAACATTATCTAGTTGCAAGTAGAGAATTGGTGGTTGTTTTCTAAATGAACTTGAAAATATTCTTACAATATTATTTGTATGAGCACCCTCATTTTTATTCTTATATTCTATGCACTTGTCACATGTATAATTTTGCAACAGTGCATCATGTAAAGTTTTTTTTGACGTCCCACTAATATATAAAAAATTACCATACTGATCTGTAAGTGGTTCTTCTAGCTTCCATATACATAGTGCTAATGATGTTATTGTCAATTTTTCTCCTCACTAAACAAAAGGGAGACCAAAGTTCTTGAAACCCCCCATTTTGTGCTCATGTGTTAGTATACCAGTCAAGGTGATAGGGAAATTAATAGCATTTCTTATTGATTTTGCCTTTTTACCCATCCTTGGTATTTCATTTTTCATCTTGTTTATTTTGTCATGTACAATGCTCAAATATCTATTAAGATTTTGTTGTTATTATACCCTATGTGGATAGTAAGTTGCATGACAATTGTGAATGTAATCATTGTGCCATTTCTTGTATTGATCTATGTATGCCAGTGTTTCTGGACATGAGGTTATTGCACATTTGTTCTTAATCTATGTGAACTCATCACATTTGGAAAATAAATTGTTCTTAATGATTGAATTATGGGATAAATGTTCTTGCCAATTTTGTTGAGATTTTATTGTGACGTTAGAGAAAGGTCCAATAGTGAAAGGCCCTCATTACACTTTATTAGTATGTAATAAAAAGTATAACATGTAGGAAACAACATCATTGTTACTTTAGTACCATCTTTTCCCACTGAACGAGACATGTGTGAAGATATATAAGAATTTTTCTGCACAATTTTGGATATCAAACCAATAGTTGCAATAGTGTTTGGAATTTTTTTTATTTTCCTATATCAATGCAATAGTTGCGATAGTGTTTGGCATTTGTTTATTTTCCTATATTTCCATTTACTTCCGAACTCTCGCCATTAATCTAAGATTGCATGTATCCATAACAGGTGATTTTCAAAATTGCATGCCATTTGGACCATGAATTTTTTCATACATCCCTTCTACATAACTTCATTTTATCTATACTATGTTCTAAAGTTTGAACTTGATCACAACTACTAGGATTTTTGGTGAATGTAATAAGTATAAAGTTTTTGATGGAAGGTTCATTCATACCTAGAGTTAAATTCCAATTTTGATTGAAAGTGATTAGAGATAGTTTGGAGAGACATCCTTCCTTGCGGTAAGGTTTTTTTAAACTTCAGACAAAAATTGTTCAGTTGATTTTTCATCATTTTCCCTTGAATTTGGTGTACTAGATAGAGTATAATTTACCTTTTGGCATTTGCATGCGTTGTAAGGTATTTTTATCAATTTTTCATTACTACTACATATGGAGGATTCATATGAGTTTGGGTATACGAGTTGAGGTAATGGATCTTCAAATACACTCCACATTTTTAATGGAAACTCTTCTGGAATTTTTTAAGCCTTACTTCCATAACAGAACCATTTTGATGGGCCAAGGCTGACAGACCATTGGATGAGAGATATTTCTAATATTGAGTAACCCTTATATAAAGGCGTAATTAATTTATCACCATGCACCTCAAATATATTACCATATAATTTTTTAAAGTGTACCATGTCTCCTTCACAAACATTTGTAATTGTTGCTTCTGCAAAAAAATTGTGTTACTTTGAACAAAAATGTATCAATTTGGCAGTGACCTCCTTAAACTTCAAATTGAAGTCAAAGTTTGATGTGGTGGTTTTTTCTTGGTGTTTATAATTTCCATTCACATGAAGTGTAGTTCTTGTTTCTAGATAAACTAGGTTTTTGATTGGCCAGAAAACTTTGTTGTTACATTATAGAGTTATATAGTAGTTATTGCATGTAGTTATAACATTCTCCACAAAAACACCAAACTGTGTGGGTCCTAACACCACTCCTAAAATCACATGTTTTTATTATAATAGGTATATAAACCCTTAAGCTATGCCACCTTATTTCTAAGGAAACTTATGTTTTAGCACCACCTAGGTTATAGCAAATTTATCCCTATCTTTAGGAGTCTTGAAACAGTGGCTATCACTGTTAGAATTCAAACCCTCATCCTCATTAAATGTATCCTCTGAGTCACTTCTCATGATGTTTGTAATTCCATCACCCCCACATGCGAAACATTTGAATTAACATGCTTAATAATTTTTTTCCTTTCCCTTTAGATAAAGTATCCCTTGTTTTCAATTTCTACTAGGGTTTCACAAAATCAACTATGTATCAAAGTCTCATTCTACCATTGAATACAATACTTATTGTGACAACAAATAATCTAGACCCCATGTCTCTATAATGGAGTGTATATTTGGATGGATAAACTAGTCCCTCCGCAACTTTTACACCTTTGGTTAGTAAATCCATGTACTCTGCCATTGAATACAATACATATTGTGACCAAAAATAAGCTAGACCCCATGTCTCTATAATGGAGTGTATCTTTGGATGGATTAACTATTCCCTACACAAATTTTACACCTTTAGTTAGTAAATCCATGTGCTCCATCTTCAAAAATAGAGTTATTTTTCAACTGTATCAACAAATTAAAAAGATAAAATTAGTACTAAGGAAACTTAAATCTTTAACATTAGTATGGAGAATTGAAATCACAATGAGAAAATAAAAATATGCATCTTATATGAACATCTTTAAAACCTCATTTTATCCAAATATTTAAACATATAATAAATTATATTACACCCTTAGATCTTGATGTTGTGTTTACAATTTTATCCATTAAACACATAGTGTAGGGGAATGGAGCTAATGATTGTGAATCTTAATGTAGGAGGTTGTTAGAGTTACTTAACTATCATTTTTAAAAAATTACCCTTTAAAGTTTAACATTTTTATAATGAACACATTTTCTTTTGTGCATTTACATTTTCCTGAAAAAGTATTTCTAAGGGATTTAAAATAGGTAATTTTTTAGTACAAAGAAAATGAATATTGGCCCTTTCTTGTGAATAAAATCACCTTTTCAGGTAGATGATGTGTCACCTTTTTATTGGCTTATTTGTACATGTGACTTTATTTTACTTGTGTTATTGGCTACCTTTTTTCTAAATTTTTAGTATAAAAGTTATAAATGTTGAATTTTATATTTAGAACTAGTGGTACTATACTTCACATTACCACTCATAGTCATTAGTTTATGCACATTCATTGGCTTCTTTCCCCTATGGATTTAAATAAATTTATAGCCTAGTGGCCATTGTGATGTAATTATTTTTATTATACACTAAAATTAAAATATTGACTAGAATGGGAGGCCAAAAGTTGGTAATCACACTTCGATATGCAAGCGAGTGCAATTATATGTTCAAAAACTCACACTTAGATGTGACTGTGATAGCTCATCATAGTGTGAGAGAGTCATGGCCTTGTACATCTATCAAGTGTGATTCCTCCGATGATGACGTGAGATCCCTCGAAATTTCTAGTGTGATCCCTCTTAGGTCGAAGTGTGATCCCTCATAGGTTGAAGTCTGATCCCTCGCATGAAAAAGTACGAGAATTTTCAATACGAAGTGAAATCATTCACACTTGTAATTAGTGATCACTCGCATATTGAAGGCAATATTTTCACCTTCCATTCTAGTCAAAAATTGTCTAGCCCAACGGCCTCTTGGATTTAAATTTAGGGCCATTAATATTGCATCGAAGTAAATTGTTCATGTATTTAATTCACTAATTGTATAGCTATGTTTATTTTATGGTATAGAGTTCAAGTTTAGTCTTTATTAGATTAATGATGATGGTATATGTTTTCATTCAATTATGTGTATTAATTGTGTCTAAGCTTTTTATATCTTACATAATATTTTAACAATATAAGTTTATTTTTAATAATTGTATATAATATTGAGTATAAGTAACCCATGCTACATAGTTTTTTTAATAATTTTCAATATTAAAGAGTTAATTTCAATTAAATATATGTATGTCAAAATTTAGTTTTCATACGTTAAAAATTATGTTATAAAAATGTTACCCTAATCCTTTACAATAACAATTACACTTTTTTGTATGGTCAAATGTTACATAATTAATATTGCGCTTCCATAAACATTAAATTAAACCGTATAATGTAAAATCCTCAGCTTGAGAGTATGTTTTTATTTTTTCATACTGCATTTAATGTTAAGTGGTATAATATTAAATATTAATCCACACAAACTCTCTTAACATCTGTATTTAATGCAATAAAATGGAAAAATGTATACTCATTTTGAAGGCAAAAACACCAAAACAAGGAGCACATATACAAATTGGGGAAGAAAAGAGTTACTGAAAATTAAAAGAGTTAAAAGCAATGTTATGTTATTTTGAAGAATTTCATTTTATACACCCATTTCATAGTGATTGTAAATATTGCATTTGTTAGTAGGTAATTAACCAATTTTCACTATTTCTCCTAATTTTTTGATTCTGTGAATTTCCAGAGTGCAGGACCCCTTGTATATTTATTAATAGAAAATGTAATAATGAAATTAATTTTACATAAAATATGGAGTATGTAAATTGTTTCATTTGTGAATGTTTATAGTAACTAATAAATATGTAGGACATGAAAATATCACCATTTTTCTTGTTTTCATGTTTCGAATCCCAAGTTTTCAAATAAAATCCAAGAAAATATGTAGACAATATGGTTTTTTCAACATAGCCAAGCAATTTCCATATAAAGTACTTATGTGTGTAAAACTTAGATGGAAATAGTGTCTCAAATTTGCAAGAGAATGTAAGTGGCATATAAAATTTCAGTCCTTGCATTTCACTTTCACAAATCGATCTAAATTATCCATATATTTTTTATGATGTTGATGAGTTAAAATTAGAAGAAAATTATTCAATAACCCATGCATATGAAAGAGATATAGATAATGAGGATTTGATGAAAGAATACAAATAAGAGTTGTGGTCAAAATCTGATGTGAAAACATTTATTTCAAAATATGAAGAGGTGTATGATCATTTAAACTATGAAAAACTCAGCAAGAAACATATGGATAATATAACAGATGCTTTGAATCAAGTTTGTGGAAAAATATTTACTGGGATGCAATGCAAATACAAGATGAACATGTTGAAAAAAACCCTCAAGAAAGAGAAATAATTGAAAAACACAACATTGAAAACACATTCGACATGAAATTTCTATGAAGATATGGATCACATTACACATAAAACACACAAGGTTATTTTTTTAAATGGAAAAGAGAGGGTTAATATAACAACTTCTACTTTTAAAAAAGACATGAGAGGGAAATTAGAAATCCTTTCTATCAACATTGAAAATTTGGAAGGAGAAAAGATAGAAACCCATTTTATTAAAAATGGAATTGAGAGAAAAGGTGTGAAGAGAAAAATAAATTCTTATGGAGATTTGAAAGAGTTAATAGAAAATAGCATGCATCTATTCAGTCAGACATTGTTTAAAATTGAGTAAGGAAAACTTCAACTTGAGTGTGAAACTATGGAACAAGAGAGAAAGCTAATGGAGAAAATATTGGATGTACAAATTCAATTCAAAAGTTTTTAACCCAGATAAATTACAGTCTTTTTAACCATAGTAATATAGTATTGGATAATTCATTCCATTATAAAATATGTTATACATTGTGTAAGAAAAAAGATTATGCATTGGAGTTAGCTAATACTTATCTATTTTTCATTTTTAATTTTTATTTCAAAATAATTCCAATGATCAACATCATGGGAACCACCAAGATCATTGACACACATCCGAATATACTATTTGTGTGATAAAATAATTTTAAAATGATGTCAGTAAACATGTATTTTTTGTCAAGGATAATATGATAATTCAATATGTGAGACATCAATTGAACCACATATCATTGGTAGTATAGTCAAAGTATGGAATACTTATATACTCTCTATGTAATTTATAGACGATAATATTTCTAATGAGCATGGTGTTCTTTTGATGGTATTCTTGTTAATATTGATAATTTTTACGTGTGGCATATATGGTTAATATTGTGATTACCCTAAACTTAACTGGCCACTAACCAAACAAAGTAATGTTCATGTGATATTTGAAATAGGTGTGCCATTTCATATCCATTAATTAGCCATTAAATATAAAGAAAATTAATGGAAGCCACATGTCTTTTATAATTCATGCGCCGAAGAAAGTGGTTGTTCCATGTAATTATAGATTTTCATTTATTAGTATATTTCAAGGACACTTAAAGTTGTGAAGATTATGGTGAGAATATTGGTACAAGGTAAAAACTACGTAAGCATAATAATTAATTGGAAAATATGACCACATTTTAATTGTAAAAATTCTGAGCACGGTTTGTTTTCGTGAAGACATTAAAATTATGTATGCATTTCAAAATTTTGAAATTATATGAATGTAGAATTTTCTTTAGCCTTTTCAACAAAACCCTTTTTTGTCTACTTCTAGTTGTCAAATTTGTTTATTATTTGATGCTCTGTGATGAACACTTCTCAACCGATAAGGTTTGACATTGTTTTTTTCATTCTATTTTCTGATCCCTAAATGATTCGCTAAATATGTGTGTACCCCATTTGCGAGTAATGTAAAACATGTTATGGGTATTTTTTCTCAAGAGGACTAAGAAATGATTCGTAAAATACCTGAAATGGACATCGATGATTACTGGAAGTGAACAAAATAAATGTTTCTTAAAAGGCTAAGGAAAATAGATTTTGTTCAGTTAGGGTTGTTAACCATTTAGGGCTTTTGGACCGCTAATAGCTGGTTTCTATAGACATTTTGTTAAAAATTTAACTTTAGTAATGAAATAATGATAGTAACTTCCAGTAGATGAAATAGTAATAGTAATAAGAATAATTGTTTGATTACATAAGGAAATTGTTGGAAATAAATATTTATAAAAACATATATGTGACTGCCGAAGAAAAAATGTAAACAGTTCCATCTGTGTATTCTCCTCTTTGAAAAACATTGAATCAGAGAATTATAAAATGTACTATTTGAGAAGTTAGGCTAAACAAGATTTTGAATTATGTTTCACTTAATTGATAGTTATAGAATTTCATATACAACATTTAGAGATTCAAATTATCAGCTCTCATTGTTTTAGTTAAATTAGCTAAAGATATATCAACACTAAAAATTATAAGATGTCATGGATTTTATTTCTTAATTCGACAATAAACATATAGAAATAGGGAGATGTGATATCATGGAAAATTATAATGTTTAATGATAAGGGAGATTATACATAGGGTTCAGAGTCTGTATGTTCATACTAACACTACAAAGAGTGTTCTCGTTATATTTATCAAAATTATATGATGGCCTTTGAGAATTCATTTCCTAACTAATTATCGATCACCATCACTTTTGATATTTCATTTATAATTAAAATGTGGAATTTTTTATATTCCTTTCTATAACTTATAGTAAATAGTATGAGTACTAAATAAGGTTTGATCCCTCTCGAGGGTATGTAGTACATCACTTGGCTCAAACAATTTACTAGAACAAACTAATGAGAGCTAAAGAAAGCGTGACCCCTAAAGAAAACATGTAATTCAATACTTTTCTCAGTTTAATAATAGATGTATAGTGAATAATGTCTAGCAAACACTAATTTCAAAATATTTTGTCAATTATGATCATAGTGACCACTAAGCTTGTAATTTTTTTTCTATGGCTGACCTTAGAGACCGATAGGAACTGAAGTTTATGTGTTAACTCCTCATTGTGATATTTAATGATCTATGAGATTATATGATTATTATTAATTAAAGAAACATATATTGAATGGTGTTTAGCTAACACTAAGTTCAAAATATTTTGTTGAGGTGGATTTTATTGACCACTAAGATTTATATATTTTCTTGTTAATTCATTAGTACTTTTCCTATTAATGATGCCTAGCGACTGCTAAGATATGGGTATATCCTTGTGGTTGAAACTTAGTAATAGGAAGGATAAGAAGCACATATTTATTTGTTAATGATTCTTATACACCATTAAGCTCTAAAAAATATCTTGCAGCAGGCCCTAGCAACCGCTAGGATAGGAAATACCCATGTCTGTACCCCTCAATAGTGCAAGGATTGGTGTTATTTTACTCATTGCAATAATGTATGTGCTTTGAAATAAGCCTAGATATAGAGAACATATAAATAATTCATTTTGGATTAACTTAGTCACCACTAAGATCAAAACTATGTATATTAACCCCCCACAAGTGTAAAGATTATAGAAAAATTTCTCATTCTCTGAATAAACCTAGAGACGCCCAATCTACCGCTAGGATAAGAAATTCTATTGTATTTACCCCTAAGTAGTGCAATGATTGGAATTCTTTTTCTCATTGCAATAACTATTATACTTCAAAATAATCCTAGATAAAAATAAGATCTAAATAGTTTTTTTGTGGCTAAACTTATCGATCGTTAATATAAACACTACGTATATCTTGAACACCCACCAATTCAAATATTGTAGAAATTTTTATCATTCTATAAATAATCCTAGATATAGAAAATCTCTACAGATTTCATTGTTGATGAACTTAGTGAATGTTAGGATCTGAACTACGTAAACCTTGAAGCCTCGAGAGTACGTTTATTGAAATAATTTTCTTATTGAATTAATATTTTTTATTAAAGTGATGCTTAGTGAATGCCATGGTTAAAAATACGTATATCTTGAACCCTCAATGGTCCATGTACAACAGTTCTTTAGTCATTCTATTAATACTAAATATGTGAATGATGTCTAGCAATGAGATGTATTCATGATCCTCCAATAAACTATTCATACCTAAGTAAAGGTTGATCCCTTACCAATACATGTATTATAACAATTTTTCTTAAGTCAATAATAGATGTCCATTGAATGGTGTTTAACTAATGCTAAGTTCAAAATATTTTGTCGAGGTGGATGTTATTGACCGCTAAGATTTATATATTTTCTTGTTAATGCATTAGTAGTTTTCCTGTTTAGGATACCTAGTGAATGTTAAGCTATATGCATATTGTTGTGGTTAATCGTAGTAATAACTATGATAAGAAGTATGTATTTATTTTTTAATTATTCTTATAAATTTTTAATCTCTAAAAAATATGTTGTGGCTAACCCTAGAAATTTCTAGGGTCATAAATACTTATGTTTTTACCCATCAGTATTGCAAGGATTGGCATTTTATTTCTCATCACAATAATAGTTGGGCTTTGAAATAAGACTAGATAAAATGAATCTCTAAATAATTTGTTGTGGTTGAACATAGAGACCGTTAAGATAAACACTACATATATCTTGACCCCCACTTGTTTAAATATTGGAGAAATTTTTCTCATTTGAATAATATTTGTCCAGTGGTTAATAAATAGATACAAAAAATATCTAAATATTTCATTGTGGCTGAACTTAGCAATCGTTAGGATCTGAACTATTTAATTCTTAAATCCTCAAGATTTCTTATATTGAAAGAATTAGATCATTGCATTAATTTTTTTTCTAGAGTGACGCATAACAAACATCATGGTTAAAAATATGTATATCTTGACCCCTCAGTGGTGCATATATACTCACACTTTTCTCATTCCATTAATAGTAATTTTGTGAATAATGCATAGAAATCGATAAGATCTAAATATTTAGTAATTTCTGACCCTAGTGAATGATAGGATCAACACTTATTTAATTTATTTGAATTTTTTTTTTAATCTTGCCTAATATTTATAATAAGAGACATATGAATGTTTCCATAAAATCAATTACCTCATTTATCTCTGTAATTTTTTCTGTTGATGATGTATGCAACTTTTGTGGCCCTTTAATTTTTCAACATGGTGAGAGAGAAAGTAATGTCGATGGTAGCTACTTATTTATATTCCAATGAGGAAAAAAAAGTAATAAGAGATACCATGTTTGATCTAGATTCCTTACATGATAAATTTCCACATTACTCATCTTTATTTTGTTTAGGATGAATTTTTTGATGTTGATGTTGTAGAAAAAAGGGTATACTGGAAGAGCAAGCACTACGGTTCCAAGGAATACGGGAGATAACAAGATATTTTCTCCATGTTATTGTCATTAAACCATAGGTGCTTCCATTTTTGGAAGTGATCGCTTCCTATCTACTTCATGCCAAGTCCAAGGATTTTTCATTATTTTCTAAATTAGGGAAAAAGAGAATAGTTTTTTGTCGGGAATGCATACAAAAGATATTATAAGGATCGCGAGCTAGATTTCTTATACAAATCAAACATAGTCAAGTATAGGATGACCTAAAGGAGAGTAAGATATTTTTTCATAGAGTTCATTATTTGACCCATTTGATAATATGGATGATTCTAATATGTCTAATATCCTTATTAAAACATTTAGACCAAGAGTCTATATTGGCATGATACACATGAATAGGCTATATAAAAATTCATCAATCTCTAAGCTAGATGTTTCCTGGATCTAGTTACTTTCTTTTATTATTAATGATGGCAAGATTTCCTCCTTAGGTCAAGTGTACTGTGTCAATTTAGTGAGACAGAGAAATAATTTGATCAATAAAGGGAAATCATGTTACATGGCTTCCTATTTTCTTGATGTTCTCTTCGGTGTTCTCCAATGTTAGGATTTCTGTCAAATCTTGTATCCTTTAATCCCTTTGAAGGTAAATGAGCAATATCCAAACTTGTAAGCCCATCATTTTAGATCACATATTCAAGATATATGCACTTATTTATATCCATATCTCTACCAACCATTACATGAAATGGTGACACTGAGAATATATGATTCCATCCTCACTTCCATAAGGAAAATGGGAGTTGTATTATTCTATAAAAATATATAGTTACATGATCAAGGGGCTACTTACACCTCCTTTCTAGTTACCATATTATGTGCCAAAATAATTGGCAGAATAAGAGGTTGTATATCATATTTACAATAATATTCTTTTAAAGTGTAAGGAGAAGAAGCTTAAAACACACCCCCCTCCCATTCTATGTGGGATGTAGAATATTTAATAGGTGGCTTGATTTGAAGGCTGCCCTGACCCATAAAAATTCACTTCATCTCCCATAACACCCTTTAAGGAATTATGAAAAAAGGAAAAGGGTTTCCCAACACCTTAATTCACATAAAGGACAATTAAATATGTCGTATTATCACATGAATGATGATAATGAATGGACACAAATTACCCAAACAAAAAATATCCTTGTGAAGTAGAATATGAAGGAGACAGGGGCGGTTCCACCTCCAAGAGCAATTATTAAAAAGGAGGCTACGAATGGAAAGAAATATTTGTATTAAGAACATTCACAACAACCATGTGCTCCCTTATCTCCACCAAATTAATCTCTATATGAGTTTTGAGAAGTCTTTTCCAAACCAAATAAAGCTCCAAAATTAGTCACATATGCCTTAACTTCATCAAGTGAAGAAGAGGAGACTGACCAAACTAAAATTCTAGCCAATGAATCCCCATTGCAACCCTCTAAATCTTATCTCTCCACTTCACATGAAGCAATACATGATTGGGTAGAGAAATTCGTAATTTTCTACAAATAATATCCAGATTAGGAGGCACAAGAAGATCCCTTAGTGAACATTGAATTAAATTTAAGGATGAGAACCTTGAAAAGGGTAACAAAAAAGAAGATGTCAACCTAACAAGCCATTATTTGGAATAAAAATTAAAAATGCCTCTTCACTCTAACAAAGAAAAGGAAAGCCAAAGGATCCCAAGTGATGCAATATGAGGAAGATCTAAAATCCTTGATAAGGGCTACATCATAATCACTCGTAGAAGTAGTGAGGGGAATACATGCTAGAAATAAAGAGCTTAAAACTCAATGAAAGGCCACAGTTCCTCCCGACATAGTTTTTGATGTAAAAGAGACATTTCATGGCTTGTGAATTAATATAAAGGAATGCATTACTACAAAGGAAGAGGAAAAAATGTTATTGAATAAGAATAATAAACTTATTACAGTAATGACATCATTGCACAAAACATTAATGCAGATGGGACATGCCATTGAAAAGGTATTTGTAAAGATCCTTCATATTTTACTATAGACGATATTGGTATCAGCCAGACATATACTAATTATATGAAGGAAATACTAAGGGAATGGAATGAAAATGTAAGAATACTTTATTTTTAGTTTGATGACATTATTTTTAGAGGAAATCAGGTTTTCACAGAAGCTTTAGTCATGGAAGTATTTAATGGAATCCAAGATTTGGTTTTGGATGAAGATTTCGCGACATCCCTTAAGCGATTCTTGGTTAATTTTCATAGGATAATAACTGATACAAATAAAGGGAAAACTTAACATTTCATTAAGATTTTTTCCAAAACAAAGGAAAACATATAGAAAATACATAATTTGAAGGAAATTGCTAAAAAATCAATTGGTAGTTAAAATGATTTGCTTGAAAAGTCTATTGTGCTATATAAAAGCCCAATTGTTGACACAAAAAATATAAGGAGATATTATCATATTTGTAAAAAATCTATTGAGAATGCATGAAAGTGAGATGGTAAAATAGGTCTTAAATGAGAGCTTTAAACCTAGAAATTAATTGTGCCTACAGAATCAGATCAATAACAACCCATAGTTAAGGAAGAACTACAGTGAATTGTAAATGGTAGTATCTAAGATAGGTAGGTAAGAAATGTAATTTGCATGACATGTTAGTAGATGGATATTTATAATTGATTGAATGTTTGTGTATATATTCTGAATGGTATACTCACCTAAACATGCATTTTTTGTTTTGATATGCTAATCTCCAAATATGTCGTTGTGGCATAAACTAGCGCACATTATACTCAAATATTTGAAATTGAGTACCGATCTCTAAGATCACAATATCCTACATGTTTTTGTTAAATCATAGTGACAAAAAATCTTAAATATATGTGCTGTAACATAAGCTAGCAAATGCTAAGCCAAAAAATGCATTCTTTGAGTTGTTAAATGCTAGTGACATTAAATCTAGAAATTTACAATAGTGGTAGTGACTTAGTAGCCTAAGAGTCCAAAATATCCATTGTTGAGTACTGATCGCTAAGCTCTAAAAATGTTTTTGAGGCATATTTTAGCGGCTTAAAAGAATGCAACTTAATACTACCTTAATTTAATTTGTGAAATTCTAGTGACCGCTAAGCTACAAATAATATGTTGTGGCAATACCTACCAGATGCTAGACTCGAAATATATTTATTTATTTTGTTAAATCCTAGTGGTTGCTATGTTCCAAAAAAATATGTTGTGGCAGTTTCTTAGTAGCATATCACTTCATGCTATCCATTATTAAAAACCAATTGCTAAGCTCAGAAAATGTTTTTGAGGCATAACCTAGTGGCTGCTAAGCTCACAATATCTTACTTGTTTTTAGTTGAATCTTAGAGACAACATACCTTCAAATAAGATGTTGTAACTTAAGATGGTAGATGCTAAGCTAAAAATTTCATTCTTCATATTTTTAAATGATGGAGACATTTAACCTCAAAATATGCTATTGTGGAAGAAAATAGATGCCATGTAGCTAAAAATTTGCTAATTTGATTTGCAAAGCATACTGCATACAACTTTCAAATGTTATGAGTACACATATTCTAGTGGATGCTAGCCTCCTAGAATATTAATTTAATGTGTTAAATTATTACGACCATTATGACCCAATTATTATGTGTTAAATCCTAACGAACAATATGTTGGTATGTAAATCAGTCCTCACTTTGTGGCTGAATAACATCAATAGAATGAGAAGGATGCCTAGAGGATCATGGATCTAGATTTGAGTCATCTTGTAGCTCGGAAAGGATCTCATCATCTCTTTATCACTCGACCTCATGGGAATCAGGTAGCACTATGATGAGGGTGTGACCTACCCTCCTACTTTAGGGTCTACCTTTATCTAGGGTGAAAGGACCCTTTCTGTAGTATATATTTATGAGTGGGACAAATGTATAAGAAATCTTTGGAACTCCTTTGTTAAGTAATTAAAATATTGGTCTGGGAAGACATGGTCAATTTAGCAAAGTATAACTCTCATGAGTTGTCACTTCTAGACAGTGCAAATGTCTTCTAAAGAAATATTAGACTACTAAAGATAGTATGGAAATAGCTTGCTTTGGCATATTTTTGGCTTTAACGAGGAAAACATGGGTAGTTATAGTAAGATTAGTTGGTTTTGGTTGAATTTGATTGGGGAATTAAGTAGGATAAAGTTGATTATACCATATTTCAAGGAACCTTTAACAAATGTTGGGAGATTTACCAAGTAACAGAAAAATACATCTCGAGTAGCATCGCAATGATCCTTTAATTAGAATATGTACACTCATGGAAGACAAATAATGCACAGTTACAAAAATTCTTTAAGGATTCTAACACAAAATATCATGTTGAATACTTAATGAAACATTAGAGACTCACAATTTATCACACCTAAGATACACTCAAAGGATTAAAATTTTTTTTTAACAAAGTTAAGACAAAATGAATTTAAAATTGTTTATTGCACAAATGAAATGAAATATCTTCTCAATAGTGCAATTGAAATTTTCAGAATGCTCCCGTTATTCTAGGATAATTTTTTGTTGCACTTCCAGTTAAAACTTATCAACCGACTTCTTCTGCCAAAACAAGAGGGAAAGGGAGCATTCTAAAGTTGGTTTGGATATGGGTGAATAGGTCACTTCTTACAAGAAGCGGTCAGAATTACTTAGTCTGTTAAATGGTCCCTTTTCTAGTATGGGTGACCTTTTCTCAATGGGAATGTCTCACACACTAGAAGGAGACATTATTTTTGTTCAAATGGCACTAGGGATAGATGAACACAGGCCTAGGGAAAAAAATTAGTGAATACACTTCCTCTTTACAAAGAGGATTTTATGGAAAAGCAGTTTATTGTATTATATGCCTAAAGTTTCTTGTTATTGTCCCCTTTTTAATGATATAACCCTTAAGGATATATGTAATCTATCTTTTCATGGGACATTGGGATGGGGTCCCAATAGATCCCAATGTTTCCTTTTCCAAAATATAGAAAGTACAAACATCTCATTAGTTTATATGCTTTTACAATGGACATAAAATTTAATCCAAGCAATATATAAATCTAATGGATTGTATCAAATCACATATTATATCAGAGAATAAAAAGTTTTAAAAGTACTATTCATCCTTCATGAAGTAATAATATCAAATGAAAC
Source organism: Taxus chinensis (assembly GCA_019776745.2). Lineage (NCBI taxonomy): Eukaryota > Viridiplantae > Streptophyta > Pinopsida > Cupressales > Taxaceae > Taxus > Taxus chinensis. The sequence goes on along the minus strand of CM034154.1, from coordinate 375,686,927 downwards.
ATCCAGTACAAATGAAATATGAAAATAAGATAAAGTTTTAAGAATGGAAAGCCTAAGCTTGTTCATCATATTTCATGTCTGCATCCTTTTCTTCTTCAATTTCTTGTCCTAATTCTAATTCTAACAGCCTCACAAAATATGCATCATACCTTCAAAAGATATCATTTGTTTCTTCTTCATTTGGCCCTATATGGTGTTGGAAAATCAATGTCGGTTTTGTTATTGCATTCACACAGTGGCCTGTTTTTTTCTTATATTCCAATGGAATGGATTTTAACTCTGTAATTCTGGTCTCAATTATCCTCGTTTATTTAATAACTTCATAAGAAAATTCATCTTTCTGAATTATTTTCTTAAAAGAACTAAACAAAAATTCATCCTTTAGATCACCATATCTTTTCTTGGATTTTTTAAAAATTATACCTTCAAGTTTAAGATCAATAACATTTAAGGTATCATCAACCCATTTCCTCTTAGCTACTATATTTTCTTTGATTTAATTCAAAAATTCCACCCTAATCCTTGCTAATTCATCAGCAACATGTTGAGTTCCCCTATATATCTATGGCACAATCGCTTCTTTTCAACCAATTCATCATTGAGTTGAGTTATATGGTTTAACTTGGGAAAAATTCCTTCAAAGTAGAAAATTTTGTTATCACATTTCTCAATTAGTTTATCAATTTCATTAATCTTATTCTTGAGCTCTTCATACTCTATCCCGACTTCTTCAATTTCTTCTTTTCCTTTCTATGTCAACCTCTCAACCCATGTGTCCACAAGTTGAACTTTCTTAACAACCTTATCAATATTTTCTCTTTCTTCAGTGGTGTTGGCATAAGTACTTGCTTGAGTTTTAATAGACTTCCCAATTAATTATTGCATACTAGAACTCAAAGCTTTGAATTTTTCTTTCAATTGTTTCTTAGTTACTCTATCCTCACCAACCTTCTGCAACAAGTCATTTACTACCTCTGATACTCTGTATTTCAATTGGTCTCTTGAAGGATTTCCTAAAGGAATAATTTGTACATTATAGTAAATGGTTGTTATATTTTATCTTGTCTTTCCCTCATGAGGGATTTCCACTTCTAAATTTTTAGATCCCAAACGATCAATATGAGTTTTGGTGAGAACTCTAGCCCTTTTAGAGGTTCTTATTTGTTTTAGAAAAGATAGAGTTGTGAGATCTATAGCTTTCAAAAGGACAATTTCCTCTTCTTCATTTGAGATCATCTCTCATATTTATCCTTTTGTAAGACTGGTCCCCACTTTTTTTCCTACCATTCTTGTTTGGGTTTTTTCAGGGAAAACCACCAACTGATTGGACCCTTCCTCCACAGTTTGGAATTATCGTTCTTCACACTTTTCTTTTTCAACTACCATTGTTGTCTCTTTGTTCTCACTCTGTATCAGAACTTCCCCTGACTATTTTCCTTGTTGATCTTGAATTTGGGGCTAGCAAGTATCCTTCTAAGTTACATCAGTGATTACAATAAGATCTTTCTTTATTTCTTTAGCTGATGCAATCTTAACTTTATCCTTTTCCTTAGGAATTTATTGAGTTGATACGTTATCCTCTTTTTTCTCTGTTGACACCTCATATTATAACATGGTTGGTTCGATTTAAATTATTGGTTCCTTAACTTTATCCTTACCCAAATCTTGTACATCCACATTATTAATAATTTTCTCCTCAACAGTTGCATCTTCTGTAACCTCTGTTATCTTTTCATATGCAGATTTTCATGTTTGAGATGATTCACTATCCTTAGTGACCTTGACTTCATTGGAGGGATCCTTATCAATCAACACCTCTTTTTCTACACTCTTTCCACTAGGTACTTCTGGCTTATTACACTCTGGAACTTCTTAGATCTATACAAAGAACCTCGTAATTATTGAATCTCTAATTTCAATAGTTGGCACATGTGTAGTTTTTTCTACTCCTTCACCCAATTGAGGATCACTTACATCCTTTACTGGTTGTTCATAAATAGATATGTCAAATGCATCCAATGTGGAAAAATCCTCACCAATATCAATATCCATTATCTCTACGTGAATTTTTTCTGACTCTTGCAATTGTTCAAATAAAGGTACACTGACACTTTCAACTGACATATTTTTAGTCATTTTCACAAATTAATTAAATCATCACTACCTAATGGATCAGATAAGACATTACCTTGAATTATTTGTTCATGAGTGCTCCTAATTTTCACTCCCTCTGAAGAAAAATATGAAAATAAAGGCATTGGTTTCCTAATATGACTGGTTTGGATAATTCCATGTTCTTGCACTAATGTTACATGTTGTACTTGGGAAACATCAATTCTAACATGTTCTTGGGGATCAATCACTACATCCCTATGATTATGTTTCTTGTGTGTATGAGCACCTTCTCTCACCATAATTTTCTCATATATAATGTTGTGTCTCTTATGTGCCCTTTCAAACTTCTTAAGGTCTCGTGCTTCTCTCTTTTCTTCACCATTTGGCTTAGGTTGTGCATGGACACTCGTTATGGCCCAAGTCACTAACTTATTAACACCATAGGGTTTTGGAAATTTTTTTGGAGAATTCCTATGAGTAACCATATCCTTTCCCTTTGATTGTAGTGGAATTGCAAAATTGATAGTAGCATTTGCATTTATTTTAGAATAGCATTTCTTTAGTTTTTCTATTTTAAAGAAGACATAGAAGTACAAGTCCCATTAGTAGAAAAATTCCATTCATCTATAAGTCCTAAAGAAGGCCCTTTTGAATATAATTGAGGATATTTTCCTCCCAAGGGATCCATTCTATCAGCTCCTTCTTTCAGGGGAGGAATTTCATCTTTCAATTTTCCCAAATCCTTGAACTTATTAAGAAATCTTATGCTTTAAATTGATAAATCAAATTTTTTATGGGATTTTCAAATAAATGTTCTTCTCATTACATTATTTATTCAGGTATATGATTCATATGACTCCTCTTCATGCCAATTCAAGGGGACCATTGGTTTTCCCTCCACCTTTTAATCAAGAGAGTATTTACTCACAGTATGTGGATCATCCACAACCCTCTCTGGGATAACAACAATCGTGAAGTATATAATTTGGGTGAGACTCATTATAAATAAGTCTCTTATCTTGAACTCCTACTCATCTCTGTAATTCATCCAATAATCCTCAAATTGATGCTCATGTTCAAAAGTGTTTAAAAGATTATTGAATACCCACCTGATTTCATAGTTGGCCCTTGCCTCAAACCTTTCCATCTCAAACCTTTTCATCTCATATTCCATTAACCTATCCTGAATAATTAAAGGGAAAGATTACCTTCCAATCCTTAAGGAAAACTTGATGTTTGTTTTGTGTTTTCCAACAATTAGTTTGTGAACTAGTGTTGACTATCTCGCTAATTCACACAAGGACCATTTTTTCATCTAAATATATGGGTAGATTACATGGTTGGCCTTCAAATCCATTAACTCTGATGTATGTAAACTTCTTGTACTAAATCAAATAAAATCCATACTCCATGATTACTTACTATAGCCTCTTCAGAAATCCTGTATTGTTCCCATTCTGGCTTAAATAATTAGATGATTGGTGCAAAGAAGGCATCATTAACCAATATCACATTATCTTTATAATTACTCAACTTTAATTGAGGGAAAATCTTATGCATTTATGAATTTTTTAAATTCAACATGTGGCATAAGGCCTAGGAACCACCTATGGCCTAAATATTATAAATCAAGTAGGTCATCATGTAAAATTCCAATTCTCTAGTGTCAACCATCTAAATTTTTGCTACCAATGCTATCATGTGGTCATGAAGTGCTTCTGAAATGAAGGTTTCCTAAAAAATACTTCCATTCTTCTTTGAAACTATCCACATATAGATGCACATCCACTCCTTAAGTTCATTCGTTGTCTCTAATCCAACCATTCAACTCAACAATACAATCAAATCTTCTTCTTACTCAATGAATTGTGCCCTAACAAATATTTTAGGGATGTGAGTGGTTTACTTTATTCTTTGTTAAAATCCATTTGGTATTTATAAGCTAGGCATATTCCTTTTTCTTAGCTTCATAATCTTATAGGGCTAAGTCGATACCTAGGGTTATTGGATTTCTAATCACAGGAAATTTTAGCATTATCCTGATGGTTGTAGGTGTTAAAGTTAATACCACTTTGCCACTTCCATCTAGTACTTCCCTCTTCTTTGGGTTGTAATTCATGGCACAAAGTCTTACTAGTTCTCGGAAGTGTACTGAGGGTGAATTAGCACTAGCTAAAGTAATATTACTGGCTTGAATCACTTCCATTAATTCACTCTTCTTTGGGCCATACTCTTTGCAAGAATTCATCTAGGTCAACATTCATCAAATCTGTATCTATGATTTTTTCTAGATTACTAGTGATTCTGGAAGTAACAGGAAAACCCGATGGCATGGTCCTCATATTTAATGCCCTATTTTTACTTCGAATTTCCTTGCAAATGAATAAGAGTATGAGAGTATCTTAGTTCTTACCAATTTTTTGGTAAATATCCATGTAATTCATCTCTGGTTTAAAGGATTTTTAAGATATCATTCTCTATTCATGTTCTGATCAATTTCATATCATTGTTCTTCAAGAATTCTACTAATAATGGCATCTAGATCTCAACAAATGATAGAAAAAATATCAATGTGTTCGAAGACTTAAAAACTCCTCCTTTATTTGTCTGAAAATGTATTAATGGCGACATTCACTAATGCATTACATCATGGCCCTCCATTTCACCTTTCCCAATTTTAAATATGATTTGTCCACATGGAATATCCTTATGTGCAATGTAGGGATCGAGGAAAATTTTTGCACTTTTGAATCAAGTTTTAAATGCAAACACGTTTAGCTATTTTACCTGATCACCCAACCTTAACTTCCATCCTGATTCTGACATGTGGTTGCATCTTAAGGGTGATGGGGCTGCGAGCTATTCTGGATATTTGTTCTCTTTCTCAATTGAACTCAAAGTTACCAATTTACTTTGATGACCCGCTTTCCCACTTTTTGCATGAAAAAGTGCTACGTGTCCTTGTCACGTCTCGGGAGATTCTTTACACTTTTATAATTTATCACCTTAGTGTCAAGAAATAAAATTAGGGTCCGATCCCCCACATTCAACAAACTTATGAGACATGTATCTCCTTAGAGATGGAGTCAATATCTATTTTCACATTTTTTAATTGTGAATATTCAAAGGAATATTCATTGGGCCTCAAGGCCAAGTTAGAAAATTATTAATGTTATATGATTGTTGTAACTTTACAACTTAAATCTTTCATACCACAATCAATTGGAGAACACCATGTATCATCAGGTGATGGAGATAAACATGAAATTTACAACACGACCAGGGAATGGTATACAAAGGTATTTTTCATGATTTAAAATAGATTCATGATCTATTTTTTGCAAGATCTTTGAGAAAAATATGTTTAACAAGATCCTTGACCAATAAAGAGGAAAAAAAACATAAACATGAGATTTTTAGATAGATTTAGCATGACTGTAATGTTTGGAATTTTCACATGGGTAAACTAGACAATGTAAAATTTTTTGAAGGCATGTTCAAGACAAAGGGATGAGATCATTTCGAGCACCAACACCAGCTCCAACTCAGGGATGGTAACCCCCTATGTGGGTGCTGGCAAGAACCATACAAAGTACACACATTGTAGACCAAGTGCCAAAGTCCATTAGGTTATGGAGTCAAGTAAAATATGCAATAGGTCAAATGATAATAACGTATCTCTCAAAATGTATCGAGAAACTAGGGAAACTGGTCACTGTAGACCAGAAAATGAAAAGGAAAATAAAAACACACACAAAAATGAAAACCAAAGAAAAAATACTATACATTGTACATTGATTCATATGTTTCTTTGAAATCATTCGAGAAAATGTTTCAGGTGCCTTCTATTAATAGACAACTCAAGTAATTCTCCATTTATATCCTTCAAGAAATAAGTGTGTTCACCAGTTTTGATATCAATGGAATAAGGGCCCATCCATAACGTATCAAATTTTACATGTTTTCCCTTATCCTCATGTCTACTATCCCATAATAATACAAGATCCCCAACACTAAAATTTATAGGAGTTACCTTCTTGTTAAATAAAATCTTAAGTTTCTCTCTAAATTTCAGATGCCTTTGGTGGGATTCTCTTCATTCCTCATCTAAATCAACAATTTGATTGATCCTTATATCATAAGAGCTGACTTATTTATCCTCAATTTGTTGTATGAAATGGTAAGAAGATAATTGCTTGTGTAAGGGAAGAAGGGCTTAGACTCCATAGACTAGTTCAAATGGGCTCTTTCTAGTGACTCTTTTAGCAATGATTCTATCTGTGCAAACAAAAAACTTCAATTTCTCACCTCATTTTATTTTGTTAACCTCTAGTGCCCTTCTAATTATCCTAGGATTTTTTTTTCTTGATTCAACTTGTCCATTTCCCTGAGGGTTGTAGTTAGATGCATATTTTAGGATTATCCCATACTGTTGACACATGGCCACTAATGGTTTAGCTCGAAAGCTCATGGTATTATCAACAACTATCTTAGCAGGTACTCCAAACCTGTAGATTATATGATTTAAGATAAAATACATAACAATCTGATGAGTTTATTTCTTAGTAGGGATAGCCTCAACCCACTTGGTGAAGTAATTAGTGGCCACCAATATCCATTTGTGGCTTGCACTTGAAGGATCTGAAATCTCTCCAAGAAAACCCATACCCCATTGTTTGAAATGGGATTCAATTGATATTGGTTGTAAAGGGAGAGCACCTGAAGCCTTCATTCTTCCTGAAAATATTTGACAACTTTCACATTTTCTTACTAACAAGGTTGTATCATTAAAAAGTGTGGGCCACCAATAACTATCCCTTAAGATCTCGTGGGCAGTTACCCTTCCAGAAAAAAGACCCCCACATACTTTACCATGAAAATATGCAATTAATTTGGGGCCTTCATCTTAAGTAATACATCTTAGGAGAACCTCTTAAGGATTCTTCCATGCCAACCCATAATCAGTGATGATGTACTTATGGGAGGATAATTTAATTGTGCTTATTTGATTCTTATCTAAATTCCCAAGAGATTCTAAATTCCTGAGGTAAAATATGATGTCCTTATACCATGTGGAGTAGACTAGTTTCTCATGAACATTCATATCTCCCACCTCAACTTCATTTACTTCCATCACTTATAGATTGCTTTCTACCATTAGCCTTGCCATGCCTATAGCTCTAACCATATTTAGTGGTCTAAATATCCATGTCATATTCCTGTAATTTTTTCACCCATCGACATCTTTTACTTGATATTTCCATTTCTGAAAAGATGTCCTTGACCATGGTATAGGGAACATAAGCTATAATATTAGAACTTAAGATATATGGGCTGAAAATGTTTTTTTCTCTAACCAAGGAAAAGGCCTATTTCTCCATGATGGTGTATTTCAAATCACCCCCCTATATTTCTTTAATAAATAAATAAATTGGACTTTCACTTCCTTCCTCATCCTCCTATAATATTACAAATGTAATGGTATTTTCAGAGGCAAAAGAAAACATTTAAAAGGCCTTTTTGTAGTCAGGGGATGCTAAGAAAAGAGCATTATTTAGTGATTCCTTTATTCCTGTGAAATATTGGACAACTTCTTCTTATTATTTGATAATATGATCCTTTTTAGCATACTTGTGATAGGGATAGTTAGTTTAGAAAAATTGGAAATGAATCTTCTAATGAAGTTGATCAACCAAAGAAGTATTGAATCCATTTCTTAGTTTTGCAAATAGAGGCCTTGTTAATAACATCCACTCTTTCAGGGTGAATCATGAACCCTTCCTTAGATACTATGTGCCATAATAACTTGGCCTTTTGAACCCCAAAATGGAACTTTTTTAGGATTCAATCAGATGTCATATTATCTACATCTCAGCAGTATCTTTTCCACATTTTGCAAGTGATAATTCCTTTTTGTTGAAAAAAATATCACATCATCTTGGTACATAACAATAAAATCATTAATATACCCTGAAAATGTTACATCCATAGTTATTTGAAAGGTAGATCAAGTATTCATTAGGAAAAATGGCATTCTCACATACACATAAGTACCTCATGGAGTTGTGAAAGTAGTTTTTATTCTATCTGATATCTTTATAACCACGTGGTTATTTCTTGAGAACCAATCTAGTGTGGACAACAACTCAAATCTTGTGACCGATTGCAACATATTATCCATATTAAGTAATGGATAATTGTCTTTGATTGAGGCCTTATTCAAATTTCTAAAGTCAACACACAACCTTATATCTCCATTTTTATTTCAAACTGGCATTATGTTTTCCACCCGTGAAGAATATCTTGTTGGTTGTATGATGCCTCTATCCCTTAATTTTTTTTAACTCTTCTTGTATTTTGAGGGAAAGGAGTGGATTGATTTTCCTTTTCATCTTCCTACATGGCTTGGCACTAGATTCTAATGGTATATCATGTTGGAAAAGTTCTTCCCTACATGCCTTCAATTCTAAATATGACCATGCCATGTAGTCATGGTACTTTTTAAACAACTTGACATAAGACTATTTTTCTTATTTACTTAGGTTAGTACCTAGCCATATTTTCCTAGGTTTTTCCTCAGTCCCCAAGTTGGGATCTTCCACATCTCTTTAGGATGACATACGTCTATTAATAATCCTATTAGTGTTATCAAAGTTTTATGCTACAGAAACCAAACCTCTTGGAATGGTATTGGGTTTTAATTGAATAATGTATTTTCCAAAAAAGGGTCTCCTTACCATCATAAACACAAACCATTTGTTCCAAGTCCACATTTATGTTTGTAACTCTCCTTCATTTTGTAATATCCTCTGAACCTAGGCATCATCTTCAAAGACATACCAATGTTTGACATTGTCAAGGACAGATGGTCTTAACAACTCTTCTATATCATATTCATAATAGGAGAGATTGTATAATTTTCAAATCTAGATCCCAATACTCTAAACCTATCTAAAACATCATTTTGATTTTTGTTTTGCTATACTATGTTGAAAGAGTTAAAAACTTCAATAAAGTCCCAAACTATATGTTTATATTGTTTCATTCTCTGACTCTTGGTTGCATACAATTTCCTGACTTGTTTGACTACTAATTTTGAATCTCCTTTAACAATAATTTCCTTGATACCATACCTCCAAGAAATCCTTAAACCCAAAATAATGCTTCATATTCTGTAATATTGTTAGTGCACTCAAATTTAAGTTTAAAGGAAAAATTGAAAGTCTCTTGGTTTGGAGACACAAGGATAACAACAGTACCATTCCCAAATTTAGAGTAAGCTCCATCAAACATCAAAATCCATAGAATGCTAATTTTTTTAGGACATTTACACTTATCAATGCCATGCTCTTCAAATTCTGCATAGCCCACAAAATGTAACAACATATACATCTGTATATAACACTTCATAAGAAGCATTGTATAGGATCTTCAATCAGATTTAACATATTTTTCTCTCCACAAAATTTACCAAGGATTCCTTCAATTGATATGGTTGCATATGAAAAATCCATCTGTAAACTCCCACCTACACTAGCAACCCAATTTTTTGACAGCAACATTCCCCAATTAGTAGGACAATCCACAATAAATACATTCATAATTAAAATTTTACCCGAGTAACCTGCCAATTTCACTACCAATCCTTTAACATACCCAATCACCGATACTTCCCTTGAGTCCGTAATAGTGAATTTTACAAAACTTGTTGTCACTTTGATATCCAACTCATTCATTACCTCAAGATGCATCACACTACATATGGTCCCTGAGTCAAACATGTAGTTGCACGTACTAATCTATCCTTGATGATTAAATTAGTATAAAAAAGATCAACAACAAGTTGAGATTCAACAAGAGAAGTGACCAAATATACCTTAGGTGATTCTCCTAGGTCTTTCAATACTTGTGTCACCTCCAGTTCTACTATGATAGGGGAGTATCCACATTATTTGCATTCATGTTTGGGGGTACTACTTCCTCTTTTAATCCCAAGTACTCAAATTCCTTCTTTCTATGCTCAAGAATCCTAAGACATTCAAAAATAGGCATAGTGACTTTGATTTGACTCAAGATCTATGGTATATCACAAGGGATGTATTTTGGTAATATTGTATTAGGAGGGAAAGTAACTTCCCCTTCTTGTGGTATGAGAGTCTTTACAACTAGGGCATCAGCTGGGGTACAAGATTTATTTGCAGTAACTAGAACTCTACTAGGTGTATCTTTTCTAGGAGGATCCTTAGGGATATTAGTAAGAAGTGGATTTTTTTGGTTTGGGTTATGGTCCTCCATATTTGATAACTCTACTTCTTATATTGTATTCCTTTTCTTGAGTAACTACTGCATTTATCATAACCAGTTTGTCTTCCTTAGAAGGGATTTCCCCATCATACTTCTTGATCATTATATCTCTCAAATACTCAAATTTATTATTAGGTAAATCAAAATATTTCACCATATCAACTTCAATATCACTATTAGTAGGAAGAATGTATACCCCATGAATAAAATCCCAAAAAAATTCTACAGTCCTGACAATTATCAACTCAGTTGAAGTGGCACCTTGTTGTGGATTATTAGAGTACTCCATCATCCATACATTACCGTAAGTTTCATCATCATCTTCCTCTTCATCTTCTTCATCAGGATTATACGGTGGATGTGACAAGAAGTACTTGTCACACCAATAAATAGCATGCCTTTCTTCTACCATGATGACTCTAGCAGTCAAAGGATTAGGGAATAGTTTGTTTTATGTTGGTGGTTGTTATTTTTTTCATGATCCCATAGGTCCCTTTCCTCTCTCATCTGATATATTATCACCCCTAGTCTGATTCCCAAATATATTTAGGCCCTAAGCTTGGTGTTGGCCATGTAAGATTTTTCCTATTCATTTTTCTCCTCTGACAAGTTTATAAGAAATTTCTTTAACTGCTCCTCTTAGATTCTTCACAACTTCTTCTAGATTCATTTCCTTTCCTGACTGAGGCTTCTCAAGATTAATAAATTTTACACCCTATCTCTTAGGAGGCTTTCGATCTACCTTAATGTTTTTTTCAATTTACAAGGACATGGTGAAGGCTTGCCTCAAATTTCCAAGGTTCTTATCCTTCAAATAATAAGAAACTTTCTTGTCAAAATAATCAAAATATTTAATTAGGCAAGACTCATCACTAGGTCTCAAAATTATGGGAAATCTAGTAAAAGTATTATTGAATCTAGTATTGAAGTCCTAAACAGGCTCATTGGGATTATTTTTTATGCTCTCAAACTCATATAAGAGGAACCTAGGTTCAGTCTTATCCCCATACTATAATCTAAACACATTCTTCATCTCATTCCATGAGTCAATTGAGTTGTCTAGAAATGATTTATACCAGTCACGTGCATCTTCTTCAAGAGTGTAAATGAATAGATTTACATATACATCTACATGTTCTATTTAAAAATCCTCCATAATATTAGCAAAGAGATTTAATTGTTGATCACTAGTGATGGCATTATTTACCTAAAATTTGGCCAACCTATTTCTTACATGTTGTGGTACAACATTAGGATACCTAACCATGCCTCTAAAATCTATTGGTCCAAACACATTAACAACAAAGGAAGGTATAGTTGGAGGTTGAGACATGTTATTATAAGGACGTTATCCTATAGGAGGATTGAAATGTTGTGGGATAAGAGGTATTTGAGACACTGGTGTATTATATTCAGAGTAAGTATCCTTAAATGAATTAGTCTCACAAAAAAAATGATTAGATCTAAGATATAAGAGAGGAAGATAAGGAATACTTGTATGAATTACAAATGAATATCCCTCACTAGTTGGAGTATACAAATTTGTATGAGGGCTTCTTGGTCTAGAAATATATGAATAACTAGAGTAATCCTCTATCAAAGGTTGATCACTTTCCACCACTGGCGCTACCTTCTCTCCTAACCTTTGATCTCCCAAATCTTTCCAAACTTTTTTCTTATTTGGATATGTTCTTCCAAGCTCTATAAATAGTCTTACAGTAGGATATTTGTTGAAATAATGGACCTTTTTCTTTCCTTCTTTGTAGTTATCAGAAACAAATTTTTTTTTATCAAAGCTTAAGACACTGGCATTTACTAGAAATTTTGAACAAATATGGAGTCACCACTAAGGATTTACACCCTAGATGTGTGCAACACTATAAATAAATTATCAACTACAAATGATTACTTAATTTACAATAAATCTTGACAAATCTTAAGCATCAGTTTGTCAGTATTTATTACTCTCAATCCAAGTAGACTCAGGTGCAAATTTTTACTTAAACTAGGAAATATCAGGATAAATAACTGTCTGATCTTGCTTAATTTTCATAAATATTAGACAAAGGATGACATTTAGAGAAATTATTTGAACATCCAAACATGTATGAAACATTACCAAAGGTCTGATATTTGTATGTATTTGCAAAAAATTCCCTTGCAATGGTGCTAGAGGGGTATTGGTACCCAAATTAGACCTCCCTTTTGTGGCCGAGCAACATAAAAAAAATGAGAAGGATGATTAGATGATGATGGATATAGATTTGTGTCATTTTTTAGCCGGGGATGGATCTCATCATATCTTTTTCACTCAAGACTGGAGAGAATTCAAGTAGCACCATGTAGAGGGTATGACCTACCCTCCTACTTTAGGCTCTTCCTTTAGCCAGGGTGAGAGGACCCTTTCTGTAGTCTGTATTTGTGAGTGGGACAGATGGATGAATAATATTTAGCACTCCTTTGTAATTTAATTGAAAAATAACTTTGGGAAGACATGGTCAATTCATCAAAGGCTAACTCTCACGAGATGTAACTTCTAGACAATGCATATGTCTTCTAAACGAAGATCAGATTACTAAAGACAATATGGAACCATCTTCCTTTGGCATATTTTTGGCTTTAATGAGGCAAGAATGAGTAGTTCTTGTAGGATTAGTTGGTTTTGGTTGAATTTGATTGGGGAATTAAGTAGGATAAAGTTGATTATACAAGATTTCAAGGAAATTTTAACAAATGTTGGGAGGTCTACCAAGTATAAGATAAATACATCTCAAATAGAATCAAAATGATCCTTCAATTAGAAGATGTGCACTCATGGAAGCCCAAGAATGCATAGTTTCACACAATATTTAAGGATTATAACACAAAAGCTCATGTTGAAGTCTTAATAAAACATAAGAGATTCACAACTTATCATGCCTAAGATACACTTAAAGGCTTATAAGCCACATTTAACAAAGTGGAGACAAAATGAATTTAAAATTGTTTATTACACAAATGAAATGAAATCTCTTCTCAATAGTGAAATTGTAATTTCCAGAAAATGCTACCAGAAAGATAATGTTTTGTGTGACTTAAAGGATCTCTAAAATAAGATTGCAATGGGAACATGAATAACTATTTTGAAGTATTTCATCATTAGAGAAGATAAAACAATGATCATGACTAACACAATTAATTCAAGGGTCATCAAATTTATCAGCAAGGGAAATTTAATATATAGTCTCAGTGTTTGTCAATGGTTGTACACTTGCAACCATCTTGACATGATTTTATTTGAAGCCTAAAAGAAAGTAACAGGTTTCTCAAATGTGTTCTTTGAGAAATTTGTTTTTCTCTTAGTTTTCCTTTCTCTTTGAAAATATCTCAGAAAATTTTATGCCCCCCATACAAGAGTATTCTCATCGCATATATACAATTATATTCGCTTATTTTCTTTCCAATCCCCCCCCAAAAAACATGAATATTAAAGAGAATATCATTCTTTACATTATATGATAAAATTTATGTTATTCTTATGGAGATGACTCGTCAAATACTGCCAAGTGTGAGAAATATAAGCTTTTCACATTTTTTCTCTGTTTGCATATGACTGGGATGCCATGTCATTACTTTTGGCCATTTATTTAATTGTTCCTTTTCACTTGGTGACTCAATATCTAGTTTTGATGATTTTCTAGCACCTCTAGGTGATTTGATTTGACAAATCCTCATATTTTATTTTCGATAATCCATTTTCAATATTGTAGATTTCTTTTTATGCCTTTTGGGTTATTTATCACACATAATTCTTTTCAAATTAGATCAATTCACCATTTTTACTCAATGCCAATTCATTTCAAATTTTAATTTCCTCGTGTAAATATCTTATCGGGATCACAAAAATTATTTTCACATTGATTACACCCATATCAACTCATATGATTCAAAACTCCTTTAAAAGCATACCATTTACTTAATCAATTCATACTCTCTTCTTTTTCATATAGGCACTGTGAAGAAATTATTTTGTATCATGGTGGGGGACCAGTAGCATCTAGTTTGAAAAAAATATCTTATGAAGACTTACATTGCATATTTTATTTATCAGGCCCGGATGAATCATTTAAGATGATACTTTTTGAGATTATTGACCCTAAGGATTACATCGGGCCCTTAACAACTCTAGTTATTTGAGTTGCATTAGCTAGGATAATTTTCAAGATAAGTCTCTTGTTCTCTACCTTTCAGATGATGTACTTTCACTTGTTCAGGATTTAACTTTAGAGAACTCCAGATTCACTGAGGAAAATTTGGCTTTTGAGTAAACCTAATGTATCAGGTATTGGAAAACATGTATGCCCATTCATTTGCAATGAGGCATTTGTTATAAATTAAATCCCTCTAGAGTCATATGTGTTTCATGGGGTGTTTTTTTTGACACAGTTCCTTCCCTCTATTGCCAATTGAATGTGTTTGATAAGCATGTTTTAGTCTTGGAGGAAAAAAAATTGGTGAGTATACCCCCTCCAGCTTGTGAACCATCATTTAATTTTGTGAAAAAACATAAGGGTGAATCTATCTCTGGGCCTTGTGCTCTAATTAATAGTTCCATTCCTTCTTCTCCAATTATTACCTTTATACCTTCTACTCCCATTATTCCAAGGTCAGTTTTTGTTGGATTTCCAATTCAAACTTCTCAACCAAATTCTTCTACCAAAACAAGAGCGAAAGGGAGTATACTAAAGCTCGTTTGGATATGGGTGAATAGGTCGCTTCTTACAAGAAGCGGTAAGAATTACTTAGTCTATTAAATGGTCCCTTGTCTAGTATGGATGACCTTTTCTCAATGGGAATGTTTCATACACTTGAAGGAGACATTATTTTTGTTGAAATGACAGTAGGGATAGATGAACACATGCCTAGGAAAAAAAATAGTGAATACACTTCCTCTTTGCAAAGAGAATTTTATGGAAAAGGAGTTTGTTGCATTAGATGCCTAAAGTTTCTTGTTATTGTCCCCTTTTTTGTGATATAACCCTTAAGGATATATGTAATCTATCTTTTCATAGGATGGGGCCCTAATAGATCCCAATTTTTCCTTTTTCAAAATACAAAAAGTAAAAACATCTCATTAGTTTATATGCTTTTACAATGGACATAAAATTTAATCCAAGAAATATATAAATCTAATGAATTGTATAAAATCACATGTTATATCATAGAATAACAAGTTTTAAAATTTTGATTAATCCTTCATGAAATAATAGTATCAAATGAAACATCCATTATAAATGAAATATGAAAACAAGATAAAGTTTTAAGAATGGAAAGCCTAAGCTTGTTCATCATATTTCACTTTTGTATCCTTCTCTTCTTTAGTTTCTTCTCCTACTACTACTTCTTCTGATAGCCTCACAACATATGCATCATACCTTCCAAAGAGCTCATTGATTTCTTCTTCATCTGGCCCTATAGGATGTTGGAAAATCATTTTTGGTCTTCCTATTGCATTCACAAAGTTGTCCATTTTCTGGTTGTATTCCAATAACCTAGCTCTTAACTCTGTAATTTTTGTCTCAATTTTCCTCAAAATAGCTAAACAAAATGTTAGCCATTAAATCACCATATATTTTATTGGATTTGTCAAAAACTATTCCTTTACTTTTAAGATCGATAACATCTAAGGTATTGTTGTTTCTGAAACTTACACCTATGTCATTGATCTGGAAGAATCAAGTCATTTGAGACAAAAATGAAATTGTATCTAAGTTGTGGGAACTTGTGCGCTTGAGATGGATCTTTGGAAATGGCCGGTTCCTCTATCTATTTCTAATACTACTGCTACTCCTAATGCTGAAAGGGAAAATTAAGCTAACAATGTGACATGACCATGGATAAAAGGATAATAGAATGGAAAAATAATCTAAGGAAGGTGATAACACTAGAAAAAGAGGTATGAACACCATCCACTCTAAGAAAAAATAAAAGAACAACGCATAAAAGAAGTAGGCACATGTAGCACAAATAAAATGCATTTACTAGATCAGTTTCATGGAACATAACTAAAAATGGAGCAGTAAAGGAGGTAGAGTGACAAAATAAGAACACAATGTAAAATAAAGACAAGAAGAAAGAACAAAAACGTGCTTAGGATAGAGAATATTCACAAAATGATCCTTCTATTATTTCCAAAAATGCACAAAACTATTACAGTGGCAAAAGAGGTTAATATCCATATGCACGAGCCAGATATAGAGGTGTTTGACTCATAATAAAGAAATATGAAGTCCTTAGAAAAGTGCATAAGGATCAAAAGTTTCCAACATTAACAATGAGCCAAACTCTTACATTTATAGATGAATCCATGGAAGAAGAAGAGAAGAAGGTGGGAAAACAAAATTTTTAAATACAACTACTAACAAGAAGCATTCAATGCCAAATATGTCTAATATGTTTCCCCAAGTCTGTTTTACGTGTTGGAGAAGGAAGGTAGAAGGGAAAATAAGATAAAATTAGGTGGTTAGAGGTATCAGATCTACTCATCAATGTCTAGATTGATGTTTTTCCATTTCTCACCTACAAGATCCATCAAGAATTAGAATTTAAATGTCTAGCACTATAGCCCATGTCATAATATATCGGTTGAGACTAGGTGCATGCCGATCGAAGCTTTGTAAAAAAAGATATGGCTGTCAAAAGATTTCTAGGGAAACATGTGCATGTAAAACACGTGGTGTGTGCGGATTGGCTAAAAGGACGACCAACTATGCAAATGTACTTGTCATTTATGCCACGTGTCTCTCATTGATTTGTTGCAAATGTTCGGTGACCTATTGTCATGTTTGATAGGTTGTGTGTGGCACACTCAAGAATTTTAGAGATTGATGTGGCATAGAATGGTGCAGAGGAGGCCACAAATGTATGTGTATGGAATAATGAGGCATGGGGAGATGATGGGAGGAAGGTGCACACAATTTCAATGTGCATGGAGGAAAATGTGTGCGGGTATGCCAAAGACTTAGCCAATTTTGGGAAGCAAAGGCCAAGGTGTGTGCAGAGGGTGAATAAATGTAGAGAAGGTGGTATCACAAGGAGTGCACACAAAGGGGAAGATGGAATAAGGAATAAAATCAAAAAAAAGGGAGAAGGGGAAGCACCCAAGGGTGCTTGAGGAAACACTGACCAAGTAAATGTGCCAAGGATACAATTGAGGAGCATGTAACTTGCAATAAAGATCTTTGAGACAAAATATGTATGTAAGTTATCCAGATAACTAAGATAGTTATTTGGATAATAGTTTTGGTGACTTTCGGGGCCATATGCCTGCTAGATTAAGGAGATCAGTAGCCTAGAGCATCGATTAGGCATGCAGTCTACTATGTAATCATGAAATTATAACCTTTAGCTTTGAATAATTCCTGAAGTCATGTGAAGGATCATTTCTTAACTCTATTCTAAATCTTGAAAACTTCTGAAAGAAGACCAACACCTTAGAAGCAAAAAGAAGAACACGCACAGGAAGCACGCAAGAAAAAATAACTATGTATAAAAAAATAATGTGTGCGCAACACACTTGAAGGAATTAAAACTACTCTAATATATATAAAATGATCCGAAAAACTTAATGGAAGGGTTTGAGATAGATCCCATTTTTGGGATTTTTAGCACACCTTCATCAAGATGAGTTAACTCAAAAGAGTTAGCCTCTTTGCATGAACTAATGTTATATGGGTCACTCCAAAGTGCATCAAAATTTGAATAACACCCTAGTTTAGCTCTTTCAGCATCCCATTTCAAAACCAAGGCCCTAACTTTGAAATCTTGAGGCCTAGTCTTTTTATCAAACCATTTCTTTGTTGCTTGATGATGTTTTTCTAGCTTGATCATGGCAGAGTTCCTTGATTCTTCAAGATTGATTAGCTCTCCCATTCTGATTTCTCTCTAGTTTGTGCCTTTGAAATCCAACTGTTGGGCAAGTGCCAATGAGTTCAAATCTAGCATCAAAGGAGAGGTATCCTCCTTGCCATATAAAACCTTGTAAGGAGATGTTCATATTGCTTTTTAAACTGTGATTCTATTTTCCTAGAGTGCGCGCACAAACTTTATATGCCACTATTTTTGGTTGATGTTCATTGTGCGCTTCATGATCCTAATCAGGTTCTTTTTTGTTGGCTCTGCTAGACCATTTCCTTAAGGGTAATAGTTGGGAAATTTCTTTAGATATATGCCCATATTTAGTGCCCAATTAGTGATTTTAGTTCTAAGGAAGGATTTTTCATTATCAAAGATAATGGTTTGAGGAATTCCAAACCTTGTGACTATACCTTCAAGAAAGTCAAGGAAAAGTGACTCGGTTAATTCCTTGAGCACAACTTTTTTCTATCTGGTAAAGTAGTCTGTAGCCAACACTCATCTATTTCTAGTGCTTGAAGGTGGATTGATCATGCCTATGAATTTAGGACCCCAATTCACAAAAGGTTGATATGCTTGGATTGGTTAGAGGGGAAGCACTGCCAATCTCTTGTTTCCTGCAAAGAAAGCACATTCCCTAAATTTTGTGACCCACTTGTGTGCATCTACTAAAAAAGTAGACCAAAATATACCTTCCATTATGATCTTCATTTCTGTAGTTTTGGCAGAGAAGTGTCCACAAAATAATCCATCATGAAATTCTTTTAACAACTTTTCATTACATGTGTTGTCGATATATCTTAAAAACACACCATAAAGATTCTTCTTGAAGAGAAGTACATCAATCAAAACATAAGGGATAGATTGTAACCTCATATGTCTTCTATTTTCCTTGTTTCAACCAGGAGGGCATGTACCCTAGGAAAGGAATGTGATCATGTCCTTCATCCAGTCGTGCATGCTAGGATCTATATTCTACTCAAGTTCTACACACAAGAGAGCTTCCTAAAGGAACAATGAAGTCTCGAATTCATTATGTACATCCTCAACAAATTACTTGCAGAGCACGCTACCTCTTACTATTTTTTTGGTTTTGATTTTCACATCATACTCTATGATTTTGTTCACCATTCTTGCTCTCTTCTCACTAATTTTGGCTCCCATGATGAATGGAATTTTGAGACCAGATTTACATAGAGAATACTAATGTTTAATAATCTCCTTAGATTATACATTACATTTGGATATTATATAGTCATGATATTATATGAACAAACTTCATAGAAAATAGGAAGTAGGTATAACTATTAACAACTATATCACGTTTAATTAATTTACAGGTATAACTTACTAACAACTAACTTAATAATACGAGTTGTTTTAACAACTTGTATAACAATATTTATCTATAATATATTATTATTAATGAGTTACCAAACTCATATAATAATATAATGAATTAGTAATGTTTACAAAAATTAATTCCTAACATTCACCCCCTTGGTGTGAACATTATTAATTCCCAATATTCACCCCCTTCATGTGAACACAGAAAAATGCACCATAGAACTGGAACCACAATCGTATGCCTCTGCATACTTTTAGGTTTGCATATTACTAACTTGGATCTTACTGTATACATCTTGTTGCACATGACCAATCCACTTCACCATAGTGAACCCCATACCGGATGATCACACTTCCACCAATTCACCTACATACATGAACTCAATAGTTCCTACTTTCAATTCCAGTGAACGATATATTTCACTAGCCGATTGATGTTAGAAGTATGAAATTCGAAGAATATTTACAGTAAAAGGATCACTCCAGTTCAACTTCCCTCATATACAACTATCCACAGATTCCAAAATACATATCTTCCTCATTTGAATCAAAATAGGGGATGTAAACCACTCACCATTTTATTCTGCACACACCACATAACTAAAATAATATAAAATACTACCACCAAATTTGAATATGGCCCCGTCAATGGTGACTGACGAGTGTTGTTGTAGATTGAGAAACAGGGACGGAAGCCTGTGTAATTTTATTAATCTCAATCAACTAAAAAATTACAGTGAATAGGCTGCAATATTTATAGATATTGCACAGCCAAATACATCTGAGAGAATGAGTTGCATAGGTGCAACCAAATGCCAGAATAAACAAGCTTCCAATAACATGCAGGAAGCAACAATTACATAAAAACAAATATATTGTTTAAAACAATATAACAATATGCATACAGAAAAATATGGTTGATTAACCATCTAACAAAATAACAATTTATTAAATAATTATTAAACTATGCATAATTAAATATTAGGATAATAAAATTTATCCTAACATTCCCCCCCTTAATTGTGCATTGTTTGAAGAGATGAGGAGAGAAATGCTCTGAATAACTCGAACTTGTCACGTGCAAGTGACTTTGTGAAAATATTTGCTCGTTGTTCAGCCGTTGGACAAAACTAAAGCTGGATGTTGTGCTTCAACACATGTTCGCGTATGAAATGAACCTGAACTTCAATGTGCTTTGTTCTCTCATGAAAAAATGGATTGCGAACAAGTTTGAGAACACCTTCATTGTCAACAGACATGGTGGTCGGTTTGTCCTGTGGTATTCCACGTCCTTCTAGTATACGACGTAGCCAAATCACATCACAGACAACTTCTCCTGCAGAATGATACTCAGCTTCTGTGGAAGAGCGAGAAACAAAGTGTTGTTTCTTACTTCCCCATGATATTGGCCTAGATCCCATAAAGAATACAAATCCAGAAGTGGATTTTCTATCATCAATGTTACCTGCATGATCTGAATCCGAATATCCAGTCAAGAAGAAGTTTTCATTCTTCTTGTATTCTAGACCAAGATCCACTAATCCTTTGAGATATCTCAAAATGTGCTTTGCTGCTTTCCAATGACAAATTTTGGGTTCTTGCATGAACCTAGATAGATAGCTCACTGCAAAGCTGATATCTGGTCTAGTGTAGGTCAGGTAAATGAGACTCCCAATCAGCTGCCGATAGAGAGTGGCACTTACCTCAGGAGATGGATCTAAACGAGATAACTGTAATCTGTTCTCCATAGGTGTAGCAATTGGTGTGCAATCCATCATCCTAAACTTCTCAAGCGTTGTCTTGGTATATTTCATTTGAGAAACAAAGATATGATTCTCTTTCTGCCATACTTCCAGTCCAAGACAGTAGTGCATAAGCCCGAGATCTGTAATGTCAAATGATCACTTAAGATCTTTCTTTGTTTCATCAATCATCTTCACTGAACTACCAGTGATGACTAGATCATTGACATAAACAACAACAATCACCATCTCCCCCCCTTGCTTTTTGAGGTAGAGATTGGGATCGTATGGATTTCTGACGAATCCATGTTGTACGAGATGCTCATCAATCTTGATGTACCATGCTCGGGGTGCCTGTTTGAGGCCATACAGAGATTTCCTGAGTCTTCATACCTTTTCTTCTTGACCAAGTACAACATATCCCTCAGGTTGAGTCATGTAGACTTCTTCTTGTAAATCTCCATTCAGGAAGGAAATTTTTACGTCCATTTGGTGAACTTTCCATCCAAACTGTGTAGCTAGAGCAAAGATCATCCTGATCGTTTTGATCTTAGCTGTGGGAGAAAATTTCTCCTCATAGTCAACGCCTTCTTTCTATGCGTACCCCTTTGCTACAAGTCTTGCTCTGCACTTTTCCACTGTCCCATCTGCTTTGTACTTAGTTTTGAATATCCATCTGCATCCAATGGGTTTCTTCCCTGGTGGAAGATCGACAAGCTGCCAAGTGTTATTCTTCATCACTGATTGATATTCAGAATCCATGGCATCTTTCCAATCTTTTGACTGTAGGGCTTCCTGGACTGTAGAGGGCTCGTCTGATTCAATGACTCTACTCATCAAAGCAAAGTTAACTTCTTCTCTTGCTTTACTGCGAGTCCGTGGTCCAGGGGTGGATGTATCCGGTGGAGCATCCAGTCTTGCATCTCGTAATGTGTTTGTACACCATTTAGGCATACGTTGACCTGTTCCCATGGGTTGTGGTTCTATCTGATCAACACCATCATCCCCATCATCACTTTCATCTTCTGAGGGAACATTAGCTTCACTTTTTACAATTGGTGAAAAATCTACATCTTGCGAGTCCGGAGGAGAAGTCTCTGCTTCCTTCTTCTTGAAAAACTCAACATCTCTGCTTGTATAGACTTTTCTGGTCTTAGGATCCATCAGTCTGTACCCAAGAGTCTCTTCACTATATCCAATGAAGATGAGATTTTTTGACTTCATGTCCAATTTCTTTCTGTTCTGTTTGGGTATGTGCATGATGGCTTTGCACCTGAATACTCTGAGGTGTGCAATGGATGGTTTCCTTTTTGACCATGCTTCTTGTGGTGTAATACCATCAAGAGTAGTTGTGGGCACTCTGTTTAACAAATACACTGCTGTTTTTGCTACTTCTACCCAAAATGTCTTTGCAAGTTTGGAATCATCGATCATGCATTGCACCATTTCCATGATAGTACGATTTCTTCTCTCGACAACACCATTTTTCTGCGGTGTGTGTGGAGGAGGCATTTGTCGACGAATCCCGTGGGTTTGTAGGTAGTCTTTGAACTCATCACTGGTGAATTCCCCCCCTCGATCTGAGTGGAGAGTTCTGATGTGACGACCAGTTTCTTTCTCAACTGCCACTTTGAACTTTTTGAATGTTTCAAAGGCTTCACTTTTCTTGCGAGGACAAAAAATCCACATTTTCTGCGAATAGTCGTCAACACAGAGCATGAAGTACTGGAACCCTAAATGACTTGGCTGCATTGGACCGCATATATCGGTATGAACCAGGTCAAGTTTACCATGAGCTCGAAAAGTACTCATTTGGAATGAAACTCTGTGTTGTTTTCCTGCTAAGCAGTGAGGACACTTGTCTATATCCTTCTGAAGAGATGGTAGCCCATGTACCATATTACACCGGTGAAGTTTTTTGAGATATTTGAAACTTACATGATCAAATCTCCGATGCCACAACTGAGCTGAGGTGGAGTTCTTAGCCACAAGTGCTTGATAATTTTTGTGAATGAAATCAAGTTGAAACATTTGTCCCACATTTGAGGCTTTTGCAATTATTTTTGAGCCTCTGGATTTATCTCGAATCAAAGACATTTTCTTGCCGGATTGACTATCAAAGTCAATTTTCAGGTTGTGATCTAGGAGTTGACTGACTGAAAGAAGGTTCTTTGTCAACCCAGGGACATATATAACATCTGATAGTCTGCATTTGCGTGAACCAAGGGGTAGAGAAATGTTTCCAATCCCCTGAACTGTATATGAAGAATCATCTCCCAACGAAACATGATTTTTCGATGGCGTGTCCCTCATTGAAATAAACCAGTCTCTGTGGCTGGTCATGTGTCGAGTGGCTCCCGAATCAACATACCAGATGTCACTAGATGACGTGGATGGTTCACTTGATCAAGCAATGAACAAGAATTCTTCATTGTCTGACTGTTCTTGTTGCTCAGCAATATTACCTTGCTGGTGGGGTCTTCTTTTCTAGTTCCCCTTTTTCTTCCCATGATAGTTGTTTGAATGTCCCTTGTAAGTTTTTTGTTGTTGTGGTCTAGAATTTCTTGATGAACCTTTCTTATATGTGTTAAACCAACATTCTTGCAAGTCATGTCCTCTTTTACAAATTGGACATCGTTTCTTCTGTTGATTATCCCCATGATACTAATTCTGATGTGGGGACTTCTGATAGGATTTAGGTTTTCCTTTACCTTTTCCTTTCCATTTTTGATGTGAAGACAGTGCCTGATCCTCTTCATCATCCTTATTGTGCATTGCTTCCTCTTGTTGCAGTAGGTTTACTAGCTTGTCAAAACTAATTGTTGTATCTGACAAGTTTAGAGTTGTGACAAAAATGCGGTAAGAAGAAGGGAGAGCTCTCAGAACAATGGGAATGAGAGATTCATCTTTGACCTCTTCTCCTAGGGCTAGAAGTGAAGCCCTCAACTCTGCAACTCTTCTTAGGAAGGCTTCAATTTTCTCATTCTGCATGAATTTCAATGTATGTAACTGACTCTACAAATTGAGTATGGCATTCTTGTTCTTGGCCTCATATATTCTGCTCAGCTTATCCCAAGCTTCTTTTGCTGATGTGGCATCTCGAATGTGAGCTTGCACATCATCGAATACTCCAAACAAGATGATGAGTTTTTCTTTCTGATCTGCTCTATCAAATTTTCGTTGTTGTGTTGCATTAGTTGGTGATCTGGTTAGAGTACCAGTCACAATAGGCCAGATTTCTTCAAACTCAAGCTGTGTCTTGATTTTTGTCTTCCAAGCAGCATAGTTGCTTCCTCTGAGCAATTGTGAATCTGGAAGAAAAAATTTGGGGGCATTGGTGCCCATTTTGCAGAGATCACTGACAAGGTTTGGCTCTTATCACTCTAGGTATTAGGTCTCCCAATCTATATACCATCAGTCCGATATACCGAACCTTTCTATATACGTGCCCTTCCGATATACCCGTCGGTACGTGGAAGAAGCTCGCCCTTTCTATATACCCGGTGGTACGTGAAAGAGGCATTAACGTACATGAAAGAATTCGATACGTGGTACCAAGACAGTACTGATGGGGTCTGTGTGATTATTGACACCGGCTCAAAGAAATATCCTCATACACGCGCATAACTTCACTATATACTCGGATAATTTCTCAGTCTGGATTTATGTCTTGCAATCGTTCACAGACGGATGGGATGGTTCATAGTGTGTGCACTATGACCTTATTACTCCCCGTCGATTTATAGGGACGATGCCCAGACGACGTTGTTGCAGCTATATTAGGCGTTAAGTGTAGTAGTAGTCGCGACGGCTTTACCCGTAAGTGCTTCCCAGAGGCACTGTATATACCGAACGCTGCGAATGAGATCTAGGATCTTGTGAGTGTTACAGAACCAATTTTACTGTTTTTTATTACAATTCTGCCAGTTTCTGAGCAGTTACAAATTTTTGCAGTTGACTATGGCAACCTGCAAATTAGTACAATATGCAGTACAATTTGAATAACAGGCAAAAAATTTCAGTTTCGGGGTCCTGGTGACCTCCTGAGCCCAATACGACCCAAAATGCTAAAAACTGTAAAAAAATAGCTGAAAATGCAATTTTTAGATGGGTCTCCTTTTGTAAAAAATGTCTGGAATGATAAAACAGACCAGATGGGAGAAATTTTTTTCTTTTACCTTAAATTAGGGATTTCTTCGCTAAATTTAGTTAGTTGTAACTAAATTCAAAAAAGCCTGCTAAATTTAGCAGTTCTGCCAAATTTTCCGCCAGATGCAAAAGGAGAGTTTTTGAGTGTTTTTGGTGGGATTTGACCCTCAAACCTCTCACTCCCAAGGCGCATGCACTAACCAACTTGCCCACGTAGGGTGCTTGGACTATGAAAGGAAGGAATTTGTATTTTTTGACAAGTAAATTGACTTACCTCTTGGAAAATGGATGCCACGTGGCGCATGCTGGTGAAGAGGCATTTTTTAGGGTTGTATTTGCCTAAAAAATGGATTTGAAGCTTTGTTGTTGTTTATTTGCCTTTGTATGGCCGCATTTTTTAGCTGTCCACGCACAGATTTGCTTGTACAGGCCGCATTTTTTTGTGTATGGGCGCTGATATTCCTTCTTTGGCCGCGTGTTTTATTGCCTGGGCCACGTGTTTTATTGCCTGGCCGCATTTTTTTGTGTTTGTTTGCTTGCACAAGCCGCGGGGGACAGAGAATGGGCGCATATGGTCAAAAAAATGTTTTTTTTTCTTGTACAGGCCGCGCATGGGCACATATGAAAAAAAAATGTTTTTATCTCCTTTGTGCAGGCGTAGGAGGACAGGCCGCTGACAAATAAAGTCGATTTTGCTCACATTCTTTATGCAGGCCACTTTCCCTCTTCTTTGGCCGCTTATTTTCTTCTTCCACTGTATATTTTGTGCAGGTCCAGCGTGGGCACCTCCTTCTCCTTTTTTTTATTATTCTTTGCTCTGTTTGATTCTTGATCACTGTTTGGATTTCTTCTTGTGCAGGTCACGAATGGACCAAGCTTTTAGCACTACCAGATTTGATCAGAGTTCCAAATCCAGTCTGAGGAGGTTGTTAGTTCACTGCAGGTGCATATACAGACCTCCAAAACAAGCAAAGCGACTTCCAAATACAGTAAAGACAAAATCCTTATTGGAAAAAAAATTAGTATTATTTCCAATACCTGTAGCTAATTTTTCCTGGTGCTGAGTGCACCAGTGCAAAAAAAATTTGCCTTCCAAGCACCTGGAAGGAACAAGAGGATGTGGGGGAGGCAGGGATGGGGCTAGGAGTTTGCACGAGGCTGCACAGGCTCTCAAATGCTGCAAACACGTCTCCAATCTCCTCTCTCTCTGCTGCTCTCTCTTCCACACCTTCACAGGGCCAAAATTTCACTCTGGTACCAAATGTAGATTGAGAAATAGGGACGGAAGCCTGTGTAATTTTATTAATCTCAATCAACTAAAAAATTACAGTGAATAGGCTGTAATATTTATAGATATTGTACAGCCAAATACATCTGGGAGAATGAGTTGCACAGGTGCAACCAAATGCCAGAATAAACAAGCTTCCAATAACATCCGGGAAGCAACAATTACATAAAAACAAATATATTGTTTAAAACAATATAACAGTATGCATATAGCCAAATATGGTTGATTAACCATCTAACAAAATAACAATTTATTAAATAATTATCAAACTATGCATAATTAAATATTAGGATAATAAAATTTATCCTAACAGTTGTTGATCACCCTCCATACTCTTTTTCCTCCTTCCTCTAGTGTCATATTGCTATCTCAGTCGGATGTGATCATGAATCTCAATAACATTGCCTTGAATGTCGAATTCCACCGAAAATACGTTCGTAAGACCAAAAAAATTATTTTTACAATTCTGACAATTTTCTTGATAATCACCTAAATGAAAATAACAAAAAAATACTTGACTATTAAAAATTTGAATTTTGAATATTGACTAACATAATATAATGTCACAAAAAAATATTTTATAGTGATGACATTTACAAAATGGACTTTTGATGACTAGACAATATTTGAGAAGAAATGTCATAAAAAACTTTTGACTTAGAAAAGACACGCAAGATAACTCTAGACTTTTTATTGAATAAGAATGATCTACAAATTTATGCTAAGACTACCTATTTAACAAAGGGATATACTAACTTTATAAACAATGGAGATCTAAGAAATAATGAAATATTTTTAAAATATGAATTTGACCATATTCAGAACTTGATTCCATCCTAAAATAAATAATGAAACCAGATATAATTTATGTGAACAACATGAGGTATTTAATGGAACACTAAGACTATGAAAAAAAACAAATTGACAACTAACCGATCCAAAGAAAGTGGATGGAAGGAAATTTTCCATGTGGACGTCATGCATCGTGTTTATAGCATAAAAGTTGAATACAAATAAATTAGATGATATTCAATAGAAATTGATCAACTAGATGAAGAAATAGACATCAGGGAATATTTGTGAAGATAGGATGGAAGCAGAAAAATATTTGACATGAACGGTGAAGGTATCTCTATAAGCTCGTAGTTGTAGAAGAATTAAATCTATTCATTAACCTTGAAACGTGTTGTTCAAAACTTTCTCTTGAATTTGCAATCCATTGCTTCTGTTGTGCAAGGGAAGTTATTTTTTCTTACAAATCTCCACCTTTCTTCTAGACACCTCTCTAATATGTAAACAAATACTAGGCTTTGATAGACACCATACAACTTTGACAAACGACAACCAAGTAATAGGATTTGCGATGGTGTAGGATTTGGGTATCCCTGCATAATAAAAAATGATCAGGATAACGTAAATGGTTAATCCATTCATGTCCAATATACCTGAGTTCAAAATAATTTCATGTGTACCTCCCCTCTTCCTCTGCGCCTCTAGCTTAGAATACACAGGAATGAAAATGCATTATTGACTCAATGAAAATCATAGGACTTCCCCTATTGAATTTATCATCTTCACTCTAATACCAAATGAAAGTTTGAGACCAGATTTACATAGGGAATAATGATGTTTAATAATCTCCTTAGATTATACATTACATTTGGCTATTATATAGCATGATAATAGATGAAAAAAATTCCTTTAAAATAGGAATAAGATATAACAATTAACAACTATATCCCGTTTAATTAATTTACGGGTATAACTTGCTAACAACTAACTTAATAATACAATTTGTTTTAACAACTTGTATAACAATATTTATCTATATTATATTATTATTAATGAGTTACCAAACTCATATAATAATATAATTAATGTTTACAACAATTAATTCCTAACAATGAAGTCTCTAACAAATGAGTGGGAAACTAACACCTTGATGTGATTTTTGGCTAGCATACTCTTAAATTTCTTGAGCGTGCACATCGTGGCGAATGCCTACTTCTCAGTGTGACTGTATTTTAATTCATAATCCTTTAGTGTATGGATGAATAAATCCACTAGTTATTCTATCCCTTGTTACTTTTCTTGTGTTAGGACAACAACAACACCCACATCAGGGCCATAAGAATAAAGGAACAAATCATTTGAATAATTCAAATCGATGAGTGTTGGCATGCAATAAATCTCTTACTTGATTTTTTTTAATTTTTCCTTTCCTTCTATTATCCATCTAAAAGTTATGTCCTTCTTGAGCATCAACGTGATGGGCCGAACTAGTCCTGTAAAGTTAGGAATAAAATGCCTAACAAAATTTATCTTACCAAGGAAGGACTGCAAGGCCTTTTTGTGCACTGATAGGGAAAGATCTAGGATTGTTGAAATGCATTCAAGATCAATTGTGATGCCATCCTTTAAAACCACATGGCTCAAGAGCTTTCCCTGCGCCACTATAAAATTACACTTCTTGGGGTTTAAGAGATACACCATACCTTTTGCATCTCTTAAATAAGTTCTCTAGGTATGCCATGTTATCCACACTCTGCTTTAAGAAGACTGTAATGTCATCAAGGTAGACCAAGATGAACTCATTGATGTAACCTTTGAAGGTAATGTCTAGGGCAAGTTGAAACGGTGTACCTACATATGATAGACTGAAGGGCATCTTATGATATGCATATGTTCCCCACTTGGTTATAAATGACATTTTGAATTGATCCTCTTCCTTAACCAGAATTTGATTGAAGCCAAAGTATCCATCCATCATTGATGATATTTACACATCGGTCAATCTACAAAATCTTCTCCATAAAAGGAAAAGGATAATTATTCTTTAGAGATGCCTTGTTCAAATCTCTGAAATCAACACAAAGTTTAATTTCACCATTCTTCTTACACAATGGAACTATATTTGTGACCCAAGTAGAGTACTTGATGGGAAAAATAATCTTTCACTCATTCATTTTGGATAACTCCCTTCTCATGAGGGGATCTATCTTTGGATTGACTGGTCACTAATTTTTTGTGAATGGATTGATACCAGGATTAAGGTCAATGGAGTGTTGAGAAAAACTTGTATCAAAACCTTTAAGGTCTTCATACTCCCATGAGAATATACCAGTATATTTTTGATAGAGAGAGATGAAGGCCTTTTTTTCATTGTCTGTGCAAGCTTTATTGAGAAAAAACTCCTTTCCACACACAATAGTGACTAGGGAGTAGTCTTTTTGCATGGTGCACATATAATTTTATTCTCCCTTGACCTCATCATCAGGGATAAAAATTTTCTCTAAGGTGACCATACCTTTAGGAAAATTGTTTGTCTTCAGCTGTATTACTTAGTGACCATAGTTTTCATGCAAATAATCTTGCATACTTGATGAGAACTCATATTCATTTTGGAAGAACTGAATGATCTGTACATCACTGTCAAAAACTTGCCAACTAATGTTGTTATCTAGAATGAATGATATAATCACCATCTTAATGTGTTGAGTGTTTCATTTGAAAAAGTCCTCATTAAGAGAGAACTGCCAACCAAGTGTGACCATTTGATCAGCTTCCTTGTTCATTTTACGTAGTACCACTTGTAGATTTAGAGAATCAAATCTCTCAAGTAGGTCCCAAAATCTATCGATAATATTTGAGAAGCCTATTCTTTTTCATGCACTGTTTGGTGACTTTAAGGATAACCAATTTCATGTCCCCAAAGATCTCCAGTGCCTTAATCTTTTTCATTTAAGCAATAAGCAGACCATGCACCAGTGCCTCATACTCTACCACATTGTTAGAATATGTAAAGTAAAACATCTTCACAAAGAATTATTTCTCATCCTTAGAGGAAATGAGAACAAATCCTATTCCCACGATGTTTCTTCTTCTAGATCCATAAAATTAAAACTTCCATAGACTATGGTTCTCTTCACTTTACTTGAGCGTATGCAACAACACTTCTTCTTCTTCAGGAATGTAGTAAGTACCAATCCTAGTTTCATAATCTTCCATCTCTTTAGCATATGGGTCAAATTTATGATGCCTCTCTGTAATGCCCATTAAAACAACCCACTTTAGACCCAAGAAACAACCTAGGATTAGTCAGGAAAACTATGGAATAATTTTTTTAAAGTGTCTACAGTCACGTTGTAAGACAACAATTGACACTATCAGGTTCTGGAACAAGTCTAAAATTTCTAGAACATACTTTTAATTTATATACAATTTTCAGAGGTCACATGGTCCAAATTTTAGGGTTAGAAGTTTCAGTTAGGTTTAGGGGGGTAAAATATCACCATACCCACTCTCTAAAAGGATCAAATCTTCAACTTAATTTTACTCACACTTAACACTTAAAAAAATTTTCACTAAATAATTCCCATTGAATAGGAAATTTTCTCACCTTTCCAACGATATAAAGAAGTCCTCCTCACTCCTTCTAGAACTCTAGATATGGTCCGACGGACTTTAAGGGTCAAATTTTCCCACAAGGGGACATGTGTCGAGCGGGGAAGAAGACCCTTTGATGGGTTGGTGGGTCAAAGGGAGATGTTTGAAATTTTTCTTGTTGTGCCGCCAGGGACATGTGTCGGGCTCCAAGCTCACACGGGGAAGGTTGGAAAATTTCACCAAAGGGAGGGAAAAATCCCATTGACTCCCATGCTCCCGCAGGTCTGTCAGGGACACATGGCACTCAACCAACAATAAGGGAAAGGAAAGAGGGAGGGGTGGGGTGGTGCGAGGTTTAAGAAGGTTTCACTACGGGGGAGATAAAGGGAGAAAGGCACGCACGGGTCCACGTGTCCGCGGATGGGATAACACTAAGGCGAGGGTGGAAGT
Organism: Taxus chinensis; assembly: GCA_019776745.2. Taxonomy (NCBI): domain Eukaryota; kingdom Viridiplantae; phylum Streptophyta; class Pinopsida; order Cupressales; family Taxaceae; genus Taxus; species Taxus chinensis. Next base: position 375,655,253 of record CM034154.1, on the reverse strand, counting down.
GTGGTGGCTGCATGGTTCTTAACCAAATTTTCCCAAAAGCTAGCAAGGTCATGAGAATTCTGCCCCCTCCACCAACACGCCATTCCGCCATGTGGTAGCCTGAGATGGGCTACGGGCTGGCAAAGAAAAAGGTAAAAAAAAAATTATTTATTTTTAAAGCCTCGAAGACAAAATTAATGCCACGCCTCCACTGCTGCCCCCATGAAGACACATGGCAGCCTCTGATTAGCTATGGGCTAGTGGGGGAAAGTTCAGAATTTTTCCCAAGAAAAAGTTTAAATTTTTTTCTAAGGATTATTCGACTAGAAATTTTCTAGCCATGGGCCCACCAAGGGAAATTTTCCAAAATTTTCCCACCAAGGAAGGAAAACTTCATAGGATCATAAATTTTGCTAGAAATCTCATTTCTTGGAAAACAAGGACTTTCTACAAATATCTCAATGCCCTCTTTACATATGAATCATCAATTTTACATTTTGATAAAGTTTAAGGGGTCAATTTTCTAAAAATAGTCTGCAGGGTTTTAAACAGCCAATTGGTAAATTTTAACTTATAAAATTTATACAATTTGGTCTCCTCCTTCACTCATCATGCCAAATAGACATGGAGAATTGATCTATGAAGGATTTGTAATTTTTTAGGGAGGTAAATTTTCTTACTTGTTTTCAATTCACATTTTTCCAACAATTGACAGAAAACGATTGAGGAAGGGATTGGGTTTGATTTTGCAATGTTTAAATTGTTTTCTTAAGTGTTATTTGTCAATATGAGTTCATTGATCTTTTAGCATGTTAAATTATATTGTTTTAAGTTGATTATTATGTGCAGGACTGAACTGTACATTTTATTAAATTTATTGCCAATTTTAAATTTACAACAGAGATACATTTCTAGGAAAATCTGTATATCAATTTTATCATTTAATTGTGATATTTTATTTCTAATCTAATCTAATACATTTAGTTGTTTGTAAACAAATCATTTCAAATCTAAATTGTAAATTCTAATTTTCAATTTAATATATTTCAAAAGGAGACAAAGCAATACAATTCCTTCATACATATTCCTTCTTCTTCCATGTTCTAAACACAAATTTTAATCGCAATCCGATATTCCAATTTGAATCAACAATGTAAATGAGAGAAGATCTTGCAATTATTTATTAATTCCAAGTATTCAACTTTACATCTTTCCATGTTTGAATACAATAACACATTTCTATTTCTTTCTTTCCAATAAACAGAACAGAATATAAATGTCTTTCACAATTTAAAAAAATAACTTTCATAATCAATTACAACATATTTTCTTCACAAATATAAATATTACAATTTCATCCACTTCAAGTTTGAAAGGTTACAAATGAATTTGTTTTACAAGGGGTTGGCAGACTATCTTCTTCTGCTCCAGAATAGCAACATGAAAGTTTTCCTCCATCTTTAATTTGATCACAACAAAAGTGGGGGAAAGGCAACACTCTCTACCCAACCAAGACATCCAATGAAAGGAGAAGCCATCCTTCATCATTGGCCCCCGAGCCCTAACCAAAATACAATAACAAGTGTATTTCAACCCATAGAAACAACTGGCTTCCATAAACACAACATTCTTTCAACATACACATTTCAAATTAAAACACAATTCAACGCAAAACAACAGTTCACGACTACATTTGAAGTCATTCCAAAATAGAACTCATGCTTGATCACGCAAGCCAAAGGAGTAAGGACTATGGGGGAAGCTACTTATGCCTCCCAAAGGAAATTACGCATCCACCTGTAACAAACCACCAATAAAATTCACCAAACATATCCTTATGCCCCCCACAATCCCTCCTTATACCCCCCACAGATTTCCTTATGCCCCCCTACAAAGTAGGAAATGCAAGCTATTTCTTTTCCATGGTGGATCCCAAACCCAAACTCCCTCAAACAAATTCTTATGCCAATGGAATTTCCTTATTCCCCCCACATGGATTCCCCATAGCCTTCTCCTACAACATTCCTATGGAATTCTACTCAACCAGCCAACAAATAAATCAAAACATTCACCATTCATACAACACAACAAGAAAATATTAGCATAAAAGAAGAGTTAAACTCCTACCTCTCCATGGTAGCTTTTATTTCTAAACAACAAGCTTCAATGCCCAAAAAACAGTCCCAAAACAACAATCTCCAAGCATGTAAAGTTTTTCCTAACTCCTTCCAAAAGCAAGAGCTCTAAATATAAGAAAATGCGCCCCCAAGGAAGTATGAAAAAATATTCAACAACCCAAAACAAGAAAAGAGTTTGAATTTTATAGAATAGGGAAGAGAAGAGGATGATGTGGATCCATGTAGGATGCCAAATCACACTTCCTCAACTCCAACAAAAAAGACAAAATTTCATTCTCCAAAGCACAATAAAGAGGTGGGTGAAAATATGACAATTTAATTGCATACTCAAAAAATCCCACACCCCAAGGACTACAAATTAAATAAATTGTAAGAGAGTGAAAATCAAAACTTGCAACATGATTAATAGAATGCATTATAGAATTCTAAAATCACCCCTCCAACCATAAGTATGGTTGGTAAATTAAATTGAGAGGTATGGGACAAGTTTTACTTGTCCCACAAGCCTCCAAAACAGCCCCCAAGGACAAATTCAAATTTCCAAGGAGGTGGAGTGTTTCATACTCCAAAATATGACTTACACAAACTTACACATCCCTTACATATTTAATACAAAGAGCCAACGACTCTTATTATTAATTTATCATATCCCAATTTGACTCATTTAAATTTTAACCATATGATTTCTCACATTAATCTATCATAATTTTAATTAAATAAAAGAAAGGAACACATCAATAATAAAATACATACAAAAAATAAATAAAAATCTAACCACATTAATAAAATACATGAAACCCATGGTCACATATAAGGGTAATCCTCCCCATGGGAATCCCTAAAAAAATACAACACACACACACAAAACAATTTTCCATGGTGACTGTGTCGAATTCACCTAGAATTCCATTGTGGTTGGTCTCCGATCCCCCGATGTTTGTTTTGATATTTAACCTACAAAACACAAATACCTCCTTCGGCCTCATGACCATATCATAACATCCAAAATGAATATAAATATAATCTCAAAATCATATAAATATGTGAATCACAACAACATCAAGGTAATTTAACATTATCACATAAAATTTATATCAACAACTATATCATTATCATATAATATCCATTTTCTAGATCTACTAATAATATCCAAAATCACATGCCCGAAAAACATCCATAAAACATCCATGTCAAATAGTATATCATCATCCACATATGAGTGTCTCTAATAATCATCATGTATCATAACCAAATGAAGATCAACTATAATTCATGATCAAATGTCTAACATCATACTAAATCAAAAAATAATAATGTCCATCATGTAATCACAGTATCAAAATAGGTATCAAAAGGTGTCAAAAGGGAAGTGGGCACTACACTCTCTTCACACTCATCAAGTACTAGATCAAGGATAGAAGGTGGAAGAGGTTACTCTTCAAATACTGGAACTTGTTCTTCTTGGAATAAATAGTTATCTTGGAGAGGGGATGGGACATATGACTCTACATGATATGAAAAAATTGGTTCATCTTGTATGGTAAATTCAGTACCATACCTTGTATTGAGTAACATATGAGACCAATCAGAAGAAAATTAACCACCCACTTTAGTATTAAAATCTCTTGATAAATGTAAGGAAAACAAATGGGGCGGATCAATGATTGAAAAATATTGAGTTATTGTTAGACTTAGGCATGCACAGAGAATTAACTCAATATCCTTGATGATTTCTAGAGTAGTGAAAGTTGAACCATTAAGTTGCAAGACTCCTTTTTTCAGGGGGCTACCCTTAAGACCTAATACATCAACAATCTTCTTAGGTATGATAGAAGTACTAACACCTGAGTCAATCATATAGTTATGGAAAATATGTTTTCCTATGATCAAAGACATATAGAAGGGTGGGATTTTAAAAACTTTACTTACTTGCTTTTCCTCTTCTTAATAGAAATTGACAGAAGTGCACAACTTTAGGGTGGCTGGATCAGTGCGTGGGAGTTGAGCTAGAGCTTCATGAAACAAGTCACGTTGGGATGGAATAGTGCATACATCCCAAATTGTGACATTTATGTTTTTCCTTTTCATTTGGTCCACAATGATGAATGGAAAACCTAGCGACTTATGCATTTGAGGAAAAAATACATCTTTTCTTGATTGTTCGGGCATAGAGGTAGGAACCTTGGCTGGTGTAGAGGCTTGATCTACGAAAGGAGGGGCACGTGTCAATTCAAGAGAAGATTTTTGTGGAGCCTCATGTGCTAGAACTTGAGTGTTTTTGCTACCGGATGCCTTAGTAGATTCCTTTTACTTTTGAGGATCTACTTGTGTTGCTGGAATTGAAACTTACGCACTAGATTCGAGCATTCTCCTTTTATATCTTGTGTTTTCTTCAACTTGGGTGCCTGGTCTACTTGCATAATCTTTAACTTGATTTATTGTGCAAAATTTCTTAGTGCCAAAGAATATCAAGTTGGCCTCAGGAGGAGCCACTGGTTTTTCTTGGCCCTCATGATCACTTATGCTAATAGAAGGCTCATAGTTAGAAGCATTCTAGATCATATAGGATTGCATGTGCAACATTGTTGCAATGATATTGACTATGATGTATATTGCAAGGAAAGAACCACTTTGATTCTTGCACCATGTTGTTCTGAACTGCAACAAGTTCTTGGATTGTAATGGGCGCTAGAAGGGGTGTTGTAGGAGGAATAAATTGTAAAGTAAAGTGTGCATTAACATGCCATATATCGTTTTGTTGGTTCTACCCATATCTATTATTTCCATATTGATTGCACCAAGGTTTATTTCTTTATCTTTGTGCCTGATTAGAACTACCTATGTAGGCTTGCACCCATTACTTCTCTAATGTTATGAACTTGTTGGAAAAGTTTCTAATCAAGGCCTTCAATTCATCATATTATTTTTGTTGTGCAAGAGAGTAGGATGTAGATGTAAATAGTTGCATGCTTTGCACTAGAATTGGAGTAATATAATGTTGAGGCACTAGAGACATCTCTAGGAACAAGGGCGTAAGAGGCCTAGGCACCAACTTACCAACCTAAATGATACTTTTTCTTCCCTTATTATAATGTTGTATGCGAGTGGGTGAGGTTCTACCTCTCACAAATTGAATCATGAATAAAATTTCACTATTCAAATCCCTTAGATAGTATAAGAAATCATGTTAGGCTGTATGCTTTACCACTCGAGGAATTTTGTCCCAAGTCTTCTGGAATCTGATGTTGAAATCATTCATCTACTCATTTGACATGCGATTTTTTGTAGGTATCTACTCCACCAGTGATAGATGATCTAATTTATCTTCAAATTAATTACATAGAGCTATTCCAAACTCATCCCAGGTAGTAATAGATTTAGGTGTCAGGACATGGTACCATTGGAGTACTTTACCATTGAAAGAGGTTGCAAGCAACTTGAAAACAACATCATCATGTGTAATCAGATAGATAGATCATACATTGGCTACATTTTTAATGCATTCAACAGGGGTAACTTGATTCTCTCCCATGAAGTAGGGAATGCTCTTGAGCGCTACTATCGGTATATCATGTTTTTCATTGATATTGAGTGGGCATCCACCAGTGAAGAGGGAGGAGTTCGTTGGAGGAGGATGTTTAATTGCAATGGTAGGGAGTGCTTGTCTATTTTGAGGAGGAATAGAATGTGTGAAAAGCACTAAAGATGGAAATCCATGTGCAAAATATCTATTGCGTGTTCTTCTTGGTGAAATATGGAGGTATTCAAAGGATCCTTCAGCTGTAAAAATTTGTCTGGTATGCACTCTACTCATAAAATGCACTCAAGACTAAAAAATAGAAGCTTTGGAAATTTTGGGAGTTACTAGATGTGTTGAAATAATCTCCAAAGGATGAAAATACTAATTTCACACACTAAAACTTAATAATATGAAATTTAAGCTTTCACTGCTTGTCCCAATGAGTGTGCAAGAAACTGTTGGTTCTCAAATATGCACCCATGTCTTGGATCTAGAAGAACTGAGTAATTTGAGACAACAATAGAACTGTCTCAAATTTGTGGGACCTTACGCACTTAAGAAAGATCTTCATAGATGGTTGGTTCCTCTATCTATTTCTATTGCTAGTGTTACTCCTAATGCTTAAAGGGAAACATAAGCTAACAATTTTATGAGACCAGCGATAGAAGGATAACATAATGTAAAAATAATCTAAGGAAGGTGATAGTACTATAAAAAGAGGGATGAACACCATCCATACTGAGTGAAAATGAAAGGACAATGCATGAAAGAAGGCTAGGCACATGTAGCACAACTAAAACACATTTACTGGATTAGTTTCATGGAACAAAACTAAATAAGGAGTTGAAAGGGATGTAGAAATGGCACAACAGGAAGTGCAAAATGCAAAAGAAAAGGCAAGAAGAAGGAATGCAAACACGCTTAGGATATATAATAGTCACAAAATGATGTTGTCCATTACTTCTAGAAATTGCAAAGATCTATTACAATGGTGAAAGAGGCTGATATCCACATGTAAGAGCCAGAACTAGAGGTTTGTAACTCAAAATATAGAAAATATGAAGTCATTGGAAAAGTGCATAAGGATCCAAAATTTCCAACATTAATAATGAGCCCAGCTCTTACATTTATAGATGAATCCATGGAATAATAAGAGAAGAATGAAGGAAAATCTGAATTTGAAATGCAACCACCAATAAGAAGCATTTAATGCCTATAAATCCACCAGTAAATATGTCAAATGCACTTCCCTAGGAGAAGGAAGGAGGGCAAATCATATCAAATCATGTGGTTGGAGCAATTAGATCTGCTCATCAATGCTCAGAAAAACAAATTTTCATTTCTCACCTACCGGATCCATCAAGAATTTGAATTTAAATGTCTAGAATTATATCCTATGTCACCAGCTATCTGACAAGTCCAGGTGCATGCCGATCAGATATCTATAGCAAAAGATACAGTTGTTATAAGTTTTTCAAAGTTGTCAGCATATGCAAAACACATGGTGCACATGGATTAGATAAAACATGGACCAACTCTATGCAAATTTTCTTGTCATTCCTACCATGTGTTACTTGTTGATTTTTTGCAAGGATATGGTGACCTATTTACATGATTTGACTAGTTTTTCTGTGTAGCACACTCAAGCATGTCAGAGAATGACGTGGCATAGGAATGGCACAAAGGAGGGTGAAAAGGGTATATGCATGTAGAATAATGAGGCATGGGAAGAATACAAAAGGAGGATGTGCTGTGCACAATTACAATGCACATGGAGGAAAGGGTGCATGGGGATGAAAAAGGACTTAGCCATTTTTTTGAAGAAAATGCCAAGGTGAGCATGGAGGGTGTAATCTATTACAAGATAATGTGTGGGGCGCACAAAGAGTGTGCCCAAGGGGAAGATGGAACAAGGAAGAAAAGTGTAATGCCTCCAAACATGACTACTACCTATAATTAGATCTACTTTAGAATAAGGTAGACACATAGAAAGGTGATGTTGTCTTACAGATGGTGTAATCTTATGAGTTTGGAATAATGTTTGCAGTATAAAAGGATTCATCTGGTTAATAGGTACATTCTAAGGGGTATTATTTATTAATGAAAAATCGCAGGAGTTCATCTATGTTATGCAGGATAAATTCACTGCACGAGATTATGAATTTGAGTTTCAGTTTTCATAATTTAAGAGGAATCAAACAAATTTACCTTAGATCAATTCCATTGATCCAAGTTATGCTTATAATTAACATGTTTTTTTGACATGATGTCCAATTTGGACAAATGGTTGAATTTTTAGTCACGAGTATGTGAGGGTTGTAAATGACCCTCTTCATAGGTCTCTGCTTCATACTTAATAAATGACCAGTAACGATTCTAGTTCCTCTTTTCTATTATTTTTAAAATGATATTTCATTGGAGGGATTTGGACCTAATATAACTAAGTTTCAAAACTAATGACTCTATCTTAAGAGTTAAACCTAACTTAAGCTTTTAGGACTTATTCTAATTGGGAAGGAAAAAGGATAAGGAGGGACATAGAATTATACCATGGAGCTATCTATGGATGTAAGTTATATTACTAAACTAATGTAACCTAAATTAAGGTATGGACTAAACTAAAAGGGGGGGTCTATGGAACTGATAGGGGAGTTGGGTGGTTGGTGGCATCAGTTTCTAGATATTAAATGATATTTAATTATAACTTATCTCTTCTTACCACAAACTTTGGCATGGGCATTGAAAAAAAATAGGCGAGCCTAAGTTGGCACCTCCACCAAATTTGGTTGCATGCAAAATTTGAATTTAGTCTTTGCCAAATGTGGAGATGGCGGTGGTGTGGGAAGATGCAGGGAAATGACCAGTTCTTTGCATTTAATCTTTTTTGAATTTGGTGAAAACTATTCTAGGAAGTTGCATGAGATGTTTTTGGTTGTTTTTTATCTTTTGGTTCATTTGTGCAAACTGAGCACTGCATGAGATTGTTCCTACTCTTTGAACCTCCAGTTCGATTCTTGCATGACTATAATTTTTACATGGCTTTGAAATTTTATTGGACACTAGGATAAAAGCTATATAAAGAAAGGGTAGAGTGTTCATGGAATTTGGTTGATCTTTGCGTGGACAAGGAAGAAGTCTATTGATGTTTCTTCTTGGAAATCTTATGTGCAATCAGTAAAGGAGAAGCACTATCAGGCATGATAGGCTCTACCCATTAAGTTATTTTACTTTTACTTAAATGATTCATTAAAATAACTCTTGCTCTTAGGAGATAATTTGGTTTTTGTTTGATGTTCTGATCTCTGGACATTTGATTCTTTTATTGTTATACTGTGAATAATTTTTGAATTAACTTTTATGATGAGAAGGTCTGATCTGGGTTTCGATTCTCTTGTTATGAATTATTGGGTTATGCTTTAATCCTTCTACTTTAGTTTTCTATGAAGTCAAAACTATGTGAAAGAACTTTTTGAACTATGTAATGTGGTAAATTCTGTGGAACTTGTTTTTGCATAACATTGTTCTCTTCTCTAATTGGAATATTGTTGATAGTAGTTTGTTTAAATATCTATGGACTTTGTTTGAACCTTTCATCATCCTTCAAGAAAAATCATTTTGTTCAGTAGTTATGAATTGGGGTTTTATTGTGTTGTTATTTATTGCATACCTCTGACTTTAGGGATTTAGAGGAATTATTTCTTGGAATTTCTTGGAAAATAGTCATCACTCCAAATATTGTTTAAGTCATTTGGTTATGTATTTAACTCATAATATGTTTGATTCCTTTTCACTTTTACAATTTACGATATTGGGTTATCGTTTTCACCCTCCCTGTTGCACTCATCTGTCTCTATGATTTTTGAATAATTATGTAGCTCCTTGAAAGGAATCATTACTTGAGAAAGTGTAATTAATGGAAGTGATACTCGGTTTTCTTAGTCTTGAATATTTGGTAATCTATGAAATTGAGTCAGTTGATGTTTTTGGAAGGAAAATTATCTTGGTTAATGGCATATTGTTTTATAGTCATTTTTTGTCAATTTGAATTTCTGGATAATTCTTTAGACATGGTTTTATGTGTTTAGTTTACATGTTTCTTGACCTTGGCTATCGAACTCGAGTTTCAGCTCTTTCAGATTTCTAGGTAATAAGGTATCGACGAAAAAGAATGGAGACTCTTGTTAGGTTTAATTGTTTTGTTTACTTTTTCCTTTGACGAATCTAAGTTGGAATGACTATGTACACTTACCTTTCAAATAATTCTCTTCCTCTCTCCACTATGTCTGTAGGAATCAATGGTTACTCGTTGTCTTGTGGGTTTTGATGTTATCCTTATTGTTCTCTTGAATGATGAAAGGTAACGATTTATTGTGGGTCATCATTTCTTCCCTTCTTTGAGACTGTAGTCATTTCAATTTGATCCCTGATTTGTTCTCTGTTTGGGAATTTCGGTAAGGGATAGTAAAGACTGAGCTTGTTCTGATTATGTTCTAGTTATCTCCAACTCTCTTTCTAATCGTACTTAGAACTTTGAGAGAGAAACTTCTCCCTCATGTCTGCAATTTTATTTCTATTTCAACTTTGAAAAGGTGTTTTCCTTTTTGGTTTGCTTCATGATGCAATCTTCAAGAATTGTTTTGTAGAATTAAGTTCAAGTGCGGTCAGGGCAGTGTAGTTGAATCAGAGGTTAATAGGAAGAATTGTTGTGTCAGTTGAGGATTGAGGGTATTCCCTTTGGCTTGCTTAATATGATTTTAAACCTCTTAATGAGGTATATTTTTAGTTTATTGGACTTAACTTAAATTGGAGATATTTTGGGTTTGAGTATTGGGATACTTAAATCAGAGACACATGTTAAGTTATGATGTTTTGAATCATCCTAAATTTTATTCTTATTTTTTAGATCTGATTACCGGCATCTCATATTTATGGATGATTTTTAGATTAATGAAATTTTGTGATTGTATTACTGATTGTTTTATCTTTGGCTGAACTATGCATAGAGGATAGTAGAATAGTTATCTCCTTCTGTTAAATAGAGTTTAACTGGGAAGGGAAACATGTAGTTAAATGTTTTAAAGAGATAGTAAAATATGAAGATATTTTATTTATCTGAATTAATGTTGTAATTATTTTGTTAAAAATTTATAGTATGGAAGGTTGAATTTGTTTTCTTCATGATTTAATCTTACTTTTTCCTTGGTATAAATCTCTCTCTCTCTCTCTCTCTCTCCTCTCTCTCTCTCTCTCTCTCTCTCTCTCTCTCTCTCTCTCTCTCTCGCTCTTTTATTTGAGTGTGGTAACTTTATTTGATTATGTCTTTATGAATTTCTCTTGACTATTTCATAACAGCAGAGTTCTTTTTATGGAACAGTTAGCCTAAAAGTCACATCATTTTAATGCTTAGTGTTTATCATGCTTAATTCAATGCACTGACCCGTACTAGCAATTTTTGCAAATGGACTTCATAAGTGATGAAAGGAGAAAAGATCTTAGGAACTTATTTTTGTTTACCCAAGAGACTGGATCTTTTTGTGATGAAATATGGTTCATGACTTAAATGTATTATAATGGAAAAGAAAGTTGTATTTTAAATTGATTCAAGTATTGTTGTTTAACATTAGTAATGTCTGATGTGTTTGGACATGTAAATGTATTAATATTATTGATGAATAAAATATATGTGAAATTGTTTACATTTGATGTATTCACTTTTGGCATTTAGTGAGTGGAAATGTTAATTAATTCTCTACTTATTAGATAGTAACTCTCTTTTATGGCTTGGAATATAATGGATAGAGATTAGGTGTACTAGATGTACTACCCTCTCTAGTGAAAAATGTAACTTATTAAGTTGAAAATTCTTGCATGGATACTCAATTATTTAACTTTGACTATGTTTAAAACAAATTTTTATAGGTGGATATAACTATGATGATAAATTATAACATGCTATGTAGTTATAAATAATCATTAACCCTTTATCAAAAAAGGGAAGACATTTTCCATGTATTGAATAATATATTTTTTTAGAATGAGAGGAAATGATGAAAACAACCCACCACCCGACAGAGAAGAAACTATTGTCAAAAAACCTCGATGAGATCCTTGCTTCCCTTTTGGACAAAAGAGATCATCTAACTATACTTAAACAACAAGTAATGGGAAATGAGGAGGAAGAAGATGTTGGTAATAACAATCAGCCACCTCCTATGGACAATACCAATATTGGGAATTTGGGCATTGATAACAATAATGCAACCAATGCTAATGCAAATACACCCAATCAACTTGAGATAAAAAGGAAATATTGGTAGTTGAACTCACTAATGACATAAAAATGATAAGTCCACCCAATTTTTATGGCACTACACTAGGAGATGGAGATGAGAAATGGCTCAACAAAATGGAGAAGTACTTTACAATAAGAAAATTCTCAGAGGAAACAAAATCAATATGGGGAGGTAATCAACTTTCTTATGAGGCATCTTCTTGGTGGGATAGTCGTAAGGCTAAGTTAAACATTGATGAAACAAACATCACTTGCAATCAATTTAAAAATTATTTTAGGAAATGATGGCTTGATCATAAAATGACTGAATTTCAAAACTTAGCTCAAGGAAATTTAACTGTAACGGAGTACTGAGAGAGATTTACTAAGCTCCTTAAGTATGTACCTTAGTATCAAACTGATGAGAAATTTAGAATATGAAAATTATTTATGGGGTTAAATACCAGTATAGGTGGAGAAGTGGATGTTCATATCCTAACCACTAAGGAAGGGGTTGTTGAAAAAGCCATAAGGTAGGAGTAGAAATTGAAGGAAATCTCTGCCCATAAGGAAGAAATCAGAAAGAAAGTTCCAAATTCCTCTTCGACCCTTGAACCCAAAAAGGGACCATGGAAAAATTTTGGTATGAATTTTTTATTATTATTGATAATAACAAGAAAGATGCATTAAATAAACCCACTGCTAATGGACAAAACAAATTTTTCAAGAACATTAATAACATACAGAAGTCCTATGGAGGTCAAAATGATAAATTTAAGGCTGGAAATAAATTTGAGCCTAAGAAAGGACCTATAGGAGGCTACAACAATTATGGAAAGGATAATTATGCAAATCAGTTTCCTCTAAGTAAATGATGACCACAATCAGCAACATAAGATACATGCTACAGTACGTAACAAAAAAGCTAAAAAACAAGTTATGCCTATAGAAGTGCCATGTAAGTTATTTGGTATACATGTAACTATAATTTTTGATACTGGAGATATTCAATGCTTTATTTCTACTAAATTAGCTTCAAAATTAAAAAGAAAAACTAGAAAAATAGATAAATCATAGACTGTACATTATGGAAATAATGTTGTCCACATAGTTAGTATGTGTATTTTTGGAGAAGACCTTGAATTGCCTAGTTTTTCCACTGAAGCTGATCTTTATGTTCCTCCTTTAGGGTCTTATGATGTAATCATAGGTGTTAACTGGATAGCTAAACATAAAGACAAGGTTGATTTTTTTGAGAAACATATTAGTTGTCTAGATGACCTACAGAAAACAACAGACATTCAGGGGATAAAACAAGAGATTTTTATTAGGAAATTGTCAGCTATGTAGCTTAAAAGGGCTAAAAACAAACAATGCACTTTGTATGTAGTAAAAATTTCTAAAATGACCAATGAAAGTAGTGACTTGTTGCAAAGATACCGACTATTACGAAATTTTAGTGATGTGTTTCTAGAAGAGTTACATGTTCTTCTGCCTAAATAGGAGTTTGATTTCATGATTGAGATCAAGACAGGAACCGAACCTATTTCCAAGGCACCATATCAAATGAATACCATCAAATTGGTAAAACTGAAGGAACATTTTCAAGAGATGTTTTCTACAGGTTTGATAACACCAAGGGGAGCACCAGTAATTTTTGTGAAAAAAAAGATGGAACACTTAGATTGTGTGTTGATTATAGGATGTTAAACAAAGAAATAATCAAAAATAGATATCCACTTCCTAGAATTGATGATCTATTTGATCAGATATGTGGTGCATCAGTGTATTATAAAAAAGATCTTTGATCTGGATATCATCAATTAAGAATCAAGGATGAAGATATTCATAAAACAACTTTTAGAATAACGTACAAACATTATGAATTCACGGTTTTACCATTTGGTTTGATGAATGCACCTACAAATTTTATGAACTTAATGAATAATATTTTTCAAGAATACTTGGACAAATTTTTGCTTGTATTCTTGGATGATATTCTCATATATTCTAAAAACATTAATGAGCACCAAGATAATTTGAAAATAGTTCTAGAAATCTTAAGAAAGAGAAGGTTTTATGGTAAGTTTTCTAAATGTTATTTCTACAAGAAGGAAGTGCATTATCTGGGACACGCCATAAGTAAGGATGGAATAGCTGTAGATCCCTCAAAAATTGTTGCAATAACTGAGTGGCCTGCACCTAAGAATGTACATGAAGTTAGAAGCTTCATGGGTCTTGTTAGATACTATAGAAAGTTTGTTAAATACTTTTTGAAGGTCGTTGCACCAATAAATTTGTTGCAAAAGAAAGATAAGAAATTTGTGTGGAATGAAAAATGTGAATCTACATTTAAGAATCTAAAGGATTAGTTAACATTTGCACCTATTTTGGTTGTACCTGATCCTAATGGAGACTTCACTATAGTGAAAATTTCTTCTATGGAAGGTCTTAGAGGTATTTTGTTACAAAATGGGCATGTTATAGCATATAAAAGTAGAAAACACAAGTTACATGAACTAAACTATGCTCCCCATGACCTGGAGATTGTTTCCATTGTCTATGAACTTCATGTATGGAGGCATTATCTTCTTGGTAGACCTTTCGAACTAAATACTGATCATCTTGGGCTAAAGTACAAATTCACTTAGCCAAATCTGAATGGAAGACAATGAAGATGGTTAGTATTTATATCTCAGTATGATTTCAACATAAGTTATATTAAAGGAAAGGAAAACAGAGTGGTAGATGCACTAAGTCATAGGAAACATATTTATGCTCTTATTATGTTGAGAACTCAGTTTAAGGATGAAGTAAAAAGTGTTGTGGAATCATATTCTTATTTTCAGCAAGTAAAAACAACACTTGTTGCAGATCCAAATGATATGAAATATAAAGGTTTTCACTTTGATGAAAAAGGAATATTGAGATTTGAAAATAGAGTATATATACCTTCGTTAAATGAATTAAGAAAGAAATTGTTAAATGAATTTCATAATTCACCTTTTTCTGGACATCCCGGAATTATAAAAATACTTGGTGATATAAAATAACAATATATATGGAAAGGGATGAAAAAGAACATAATTGATTTTGTGACAAACTTCTTAAAATGTCAGTGGGTTAAGGCTGAACATATGCATCCAATGGTTTACTATACCCTCACAACATACCACAGTATAAATGGAAAGTAATCAACACGGATTTTGTTCAAGAGTTGCCAATGTCAAGAAATAAACATGATGTTATTTTAGTTGTTGTTGATAAACTAACAAAAGTGGCACATTTTATTGTTGGTAATATTAAGGATGATTCACCTATTTTAGAAAAAATATTTGTGAATGAAATTTATAG
Organism: Taxus chinensis; assembly: GCA_019776745.2. Lineage (NCBI taxonomy): Eukaryota > Viridiplantae > Streptophyta > Pinopsida > Cupressales > Taxaceae > Taxus > Taxus chinensis. Next base: position 375,639,991 of record CM034154.1, on the reverse strand, counting down.
ATTACATGGGTTACTTGAATTGATCATATCTGATAGAGATCCAAGAATGACATCTAGATTTTGGAAAATTTTAATTCAGCCTTAGGGACTAAATTGAATTTTAGTTCTGCATACCATCTAGAAATGGATGGGTAGAATAAAAGAATTAACCAGGTTTTGGAAGATATGTTACAAATGTATTGCATGGATCAATAGTACAAATGGGAAGAGTACTTCCCATTAGTTGAATTTTCTTATAACAACACGTATCACGCCTCTCTAAAAAATGAAACCTTTCGAAGCATCATACGGAAGGAAATGAAAAACTCCAGTTAGATGGGATAACATTGAGGATAGAGAGGTAATTGGACCTGAAATTCTTACAAAAATAGAACAAGTTAAAATGATTCATGAACGTTTGAAGGAAGCAACAGATAGGAAAAAGAGTTAAGCAAAATAAAAAAGGGTTGGCAATAAATTTGAACTTGTTGCGAAGGTCTTTTTTGCAGGTTAAACCAAAATATTGTTCTATAACTTTTAGAAAAGCTGTCAAGTTATCACCTCGTTATGTGGGACCCTTTGAAATAGGTTAAATAATCAACCCTTTAGCTTATCATTTAGCTTTACCTCCTCATTTATCATGAATCCATGACATTTTCCATATTTCTTTGCTTAATAAATACGTTTAAGATTTATCACATGTGTTAATTTGGAATTCCTTGTAGGTCCAAGACCTAGGAATAATCATGTTTAAACCCATTCGAGTTCTGAAAACTCGTCAGTTGCACTTAAGAAATCATGAAATAATTCAATGTAAGGTCCAGTGGGACTAGTTTAATGAAGAGAGTACAACTTGGGAAAACTTGGAAGATATGAAAGTTTATTTTCCATATTTGTTTGAACAAAATTGATTCTATTGATTGATAAAACTTGAAGATTTTATTCTAAGTATATCAATAAACCTAATAGTTTTGGGTAGATACTAAATTATTTAGTACTGAAATATCTATTTTTTATATTAACTAATTATTAAAATTTGAATTTCTCAAATCTAGTTTTGTTATGAAATTTTGAAGGAAAGAATTATATCTTGGTTATATTCTTGATTGGATTTATTTTTGACTAAGTTAATCATAGGGACGATGATTCTTTTTAGGAGGGAGGTATGTAATGCCTCCAAACATGACTAGTAACTATTTTGATTTCTACTTTAAAAAGGTACAAACATTGAAACGTGATTTTGTATTAAGACAGTGTACTCTTATGACTTTGGAAGTCATGTTTGTAGTAGAAAATGATTCATCTAGTGAACAGGTCCTTGGCATATTATTTCTTAATTTAAAATGAAGAAATTCATCTCTGTTATGTAGGATAAATTAACTGCACAGGATTATGAACTTGAGTTTCAGTTTTCATAATTTAAGAGGAATCAAACAACATTACCTTGGACCAATTCCATTGATCCATGGTATGCTTATAATTCACATGTTTTGTTGACATGATGTCTAATTTAGAAAAATGGTGAATTTCTGGTCAAGAGTATGTGAGGGCTATAAATGACCCTCTTCATAGGTCTCTGATTTGTACTTAATAAATAACTAGTAATGATTATGGTTCCTCTTTTTCATTATTTTTAGGATGATATGTCATTGGAGGGATTTGGACCTAATATAACTAAGTTTCAAAACTAATGACTCTATCCTAAGAGTTAAACCTAACCTAAGCTCTTATGACTTACACTAATTCGGAAGGAAAAAGGATAAGGAGGGAACTATAATTATACCATGGAGCTATCTATGGACCTAAGTTGTTTTCCTAAAATAATTTAACCTAAATTAATGTATGGCCAACCTAAAAGGGATGTGTGGAATTACATGGATAATGGGTGGTCAATGGCATTAGTTTCAAAATATTAAATGATATTTAATTCTGACTTATCTCATCTTACAGCCAACTTTGGCATGGACATTGAAAAAATTAGGGGAGTTTGTGCTGGCATATCCACCACATTTAGTTTCATGTAAAATTTAAATTTAGACACTATTAAATGTGGAGATGGTAGTGGTATGGAAGATGGAGGGAACAGACAGTCCTTGGCATTTAATGTTTTTGAATTTGGTGAAAATCACCTAGGAAGGTGCATGAGGTGGTTTTGGTTGTTTATTATCTTTTGGTTCATTTACAAACTAAGCTCTACATGAGATTCTTCCTACTCTTCAAACCTCCAGTTTGATTCTTGCATTACTGTAATTTCTTCATGGCTTTGACCTATTATTGGACTCGGTAAAATCTATAAAATAAGATAGATTATTGGAAGTTGGTTGAAGTTGTGTGGAGAAGAAGAGGTTGTTGAAGTTATGCTTGGAAATAATTTGTAATCGATGAAGGATAAGCTCTATCAAGCATGATAGGCTCTACCCATTAAGTTGTTTTTATTTTACTTAAATGATTCATGAAAAGAACTATGCTATTAGAGATAATGTGGTTTGTGTTTTATGTGATGATCTTTGTACTTGATTCTTATGTTGTATACTGTGAATACTGTTTGAATTTAAAAGGGGGATTAACTAGAACTGATGTCGAAAACAATGCACCACAAAAATTTTACACTCTAATGGTAACATCAAGCTCCAACGCAATAAGCAACATTCAAATAATGGAAAGAATATGCAAATAAGAAAACAGGTCTACTCATACTCATATATTGAAAAAAATAGGGGTGTTGTGTAACCCCCATGCCTAAACAAGGAAAGAACCTCAATGACACCACTGATGCATATGACGTGACTGACACATATGATGCCACTAAAGGAGGAGTTAAAATTCCAAATAAGGAATGTAACTCCTATGACACACTGATGCAAATGAAAATGACAGATTCTACGATAGAATTTGAAACTTGTCATTTGACTTCCTGAGACCTATGACTCTTACAAGGAGACATGACTCACCAGGTGATGTGGATGATGACTAGGCATGTCACACAAACCAACACCTCCCTTCATCGAATCAAGGAAGATGTCATGGTAATCTAGAATAGAAAAGAAGACTCCCCTAGACAACTAAGAAAGATGTGTCAATGGGGCCTAATAACTAAAGGCCTGATAAGGTGCCCATATACAAATAACATATTTTTGGAAAGAAGAAGAGGAGAAGGAGGAATCTATAACCCGAAGAAGATGGGTAGTTGCAGCAAACCTCACCCTAAGAAGAGACCGCATGTGAAGAAATTTCACCTCAATGAAGGGCTTGGTGAATATGTGTATAACCTGATCAGCTATCTGAACATATTGTACATCGATGATGTTTTCATGTATCGGCTCCCATATGAAGTGCATGTGAATCTCAATGTGCTTCATCCGCTAATGTTGAGCTGGATTTCTACAAATTAAGATAGTGCTCATGTTGTCACAGTAGATGATGGTAGGCCGCTGAAAGTGGATGCCAAACTCTATCAAAATACCCTATAACCAAACAACTTCTGTTGCAGCGTTAATTACTCCTCTGTATTCTTCTTCTATTGATGATATGGAAATGGTGTTCTACTTCTTATTGGACCAACTGACATGAATTGAACCAAGAGTGAAACTGTAGCCTGAGGTAGACTTCTGATGATCTAGATCACTGGCCAAATCTGAGTCTGTAAATCCAACCAAGTCAATCTCATTACCTCATAAGTATTTAATACCATTTGTGTGAGTGCCACGAACATAGTGAAGGATCCACTTTGCTGCTTTTAAATTCAGCTCATGAGGCTCTTGCATAAATTTGGACATGATATTGATAGAAAATGATAGATCTAGGTGAGTGCGAGTAAGGTAGATCAAGCTCCCCACCGAATTCTGATAAAGGGTACTGTCAACTAAGGGGGAAGAGTAATCAAAAACCAAATTGACCCTGGAAATAAAAGGAGCAGGTGAGGAATTGCAATCAGACATGTGAAATCGAGCAAGAAAATCAAGAGAGTACTTAGGCTACGAGATCATAATTCCCAAGTCAGATTGTGAAATCTGGATCCCAATAAAGTAATGAAGAAATACTAAGTTAAACATGGACAATTTATTGGCCAAGGAGATCTTCACAGAATCAATGATAGAGGAAGAGCTACCTGTGATCAACAAGTCATCAATATAGAGAACAAGAATAAGCATAGAGTCATCCTACTGCAAAATATACACATTTGGGTCAGAGTGATACTGAGTGAACCCTGATGCAAGTAAAAAAGAGTCCATCTTGGAATACCAAGCCCCAGGGGCTTGTTTAAGGCCATAGAGAGACTTATTTAACTTTCAAATGAGGGATGGATCATGGAAATAACCCAGAGGTTGTCCCATATAGATCTCTTCCTCTAGGTCCCCATGAAGGAACGCACTCTTAACGTCCATCTGGTGGAATTTCCATCTATTAGTGGCAAATATGGTAAGGGTTAGTTGAATGGAAGTCATATTCGTAACTGGAGCAAAGGTTTCTGAGTAATCAAACCCAGCTACCTGGGAGAAATCCTTAGCTACAAGTGACACTTTATTATTCTCGAATTCTCCATTGGATCCATATTTTGTTCGATATATCCACCTACACCAAATGAATTTTCTTCCTTTCAGAAGAAGGGTAAGATCCCAAGTGTCATTCTTTATGAGTGAGGAATACTCCTCATCCATAGCATAATCTCACTCAACAATCCCAGAAGCTTCTTGGAAAGATGGTGGATTAGAAGGAGAGGTGAAGGAGTGGGGTCCAATGAAACTTGAATGTGTACACCTCTCATTTGAAGGATATCCAAATAAATATCCAACACTCTGTAAAGTTTTCCTGGCCCAAAGAGGTCCCAAAGGTTCAAGCTCAGAGGTGGAAGATTCTTCACTCGAGTGAGAAGGGACATGTCCTCATCATCACTATTGTCAAAATAACAAGACTTAGAAGTTTGAGGATCAGGAGGACTAGGGAGAGGAGGAACTCTCTCAACAACATCATCATCTGATGAGTTAGAATCTGAATCAGTGGGGAAAAGAACCTCAGTGGAAGTAAAATTCAAGGATGACTCATCAAACTTCACACTCCTCTCAATATAGAGCTCATGGGTTATAGGGTTCAACAATCAATATCCCTTCAATCCATTATGATACCCACCAAAGATATAAGGTTTGGATTGTGGATATAATGCCTTGTGGTTTTTCTTACTAATCTAAGTCATAGCTTTAGATTCAAAGAATCAAAAGTGCTGAACATCAGGCTTGTATCCAAACAAGGCTTCAAAGGGTGGCATCCCTCTTATTGCCTTGTGTGGAACATGATTCTGAATGTAATAAGCACAATTCACTACTTCATCCCAATACTACGGAGGAAGGGACTTTGAGTGAATAATACAAGTAGCCATCTCCTTTAGAGTTCGGTTCTTTCTTTCTGTAACTCCATTTTGGGAAGGGATGTAAGAAGTTGTATGCTATAAAGAAATTCCCTCAAAAGTGCAGAAATCCTCAAACCTATTGCTCACATACTCACCTTCATTTTCAGTTCAAATAACCTTGATAAACTATTCTGCTTGTTTCTCAGCAAGAGCCTTAAAGTTTTTAAAATGCTCAAAGAATTCAGACTTAAGATTAAAAAAATATACCCAAGTATAATGTGAAAATTCATTGATGAAGGTTAATATATATAGAGCTCTAGTGAAATAAGGAGATGGAAAGGGGCTAGAAACATCACTATGAACAAGATCCAAGGGATGAGTAGCTCTCCTGGATTTTCCCTTATCAATTTTTTTTTCAGGGTGATTTTCGAGGGTGCAACCCTCACAAAGATTGTTAGAAAACTTAACTTGGGGTAACCCATTGACCATTTCTTTTTTTCTCAATTGTTCAAGGTAACGATAATTTAGATGCCCAAAATTCTCATTCCATAGCTTTCTAACCTCATTTGTATGAGTGAGCAAGGCATTGGGCATAAAATCAGAAGAGAAGTGGGAAAAGGTATACAACCGTGAATGGTGATCCACCTTTCCCTTAGCCAAAGTGTAATCAGAGTTAATCTCACAAGTGATCACTAAGTTAGGAAAAAATTCCACTCGCATTCCTTCACCAAGGTGGGTGATTTGGTAAACCAATAGGAGATTGGTAGAAAGATTGGGCACACTCAACACTTGGTTAAATGTTCCACCTTCTATCTCTACCGATCCACTACCAGAGACCAACACATGAGTGTCATCACCCAATGTGATTTGGGACATACCACATGGTTCAATGCTATAAAATTCAACCTTTGAAGAAGCCATATAGTGTGAGGCATCGGAATCGATAATCCAAGTTGATTATGGAGCTGAACTAGCTACGAGGGCCTTACCTTTCTTCTTTTCATTTTTAGAATCCTTTGCTTTAGAATACTCGCCCTTCTAAGATTTTTTTAAACAGATTCAAGAACACTTATTTTATTCTTCTCAAGCAACTGAGTTAAGTGATCAATTTATTTCCAAAAATAATGATGCTCATCATGGCAAGAATTCTTACACTAGGAGCATTTAAACTTTTCCTTCTTCAGCTTAGGCTCAGAAGTCAAAGTGTTAGTGTTGGGCTTAGTTGGGGGTTGGTTGGTCTTTGTTTCTTTCTTAGGTTGGTCCTTTGGTTCTTTCTTCTTTTCATTTTTCTTTCCCTTATTCGCCACAAGGGCATGTGACTTAGATTTTAGAGTCCCCATTTGAATGATTTTGTCTTGTTCTCGAATGAGTTGGGATGAAAAACTGTCAAAGGAGGGCATTTTCCAAGCACTACCCAAGGAAGATTTCGTGGCATGGAATGTTGAAATGAAGACAAAGTATTCATGACCTAACTTAGAAAGAATTGACAAGATCAATTGAGATTCTTTCTTTTCCACTTTACATTCCTTTAGAAGTAGTCTAGTGTGGACAAACTTTGAGAAGAAGGCCTGTAGGTTTTCAAAGTCACTAGGATTTAACCCTAGTAGTTCGTTCTCCAACTCATGTGTTCCCATGTCATATTTCATCCCAAACATATCATCAAGTGTTTTCCACATTGCATCAGGTGTCAAGGAAGTTTCAATGTGGAAGAGCAAGTCGAGATAGATGGACATACAGAGAAGACCTAAGGCTTCATCACAACAGTTGAACCACTTAGATTTTTCAGGTTCATGATCAGGTTTGGTCTCTAACCCCATGGTGACATGGTATAACCCTTTACTTTGCAAAACCAGTATAATTTTAGATTTCCATTCAAAGAAATTGAAAGGTGTGAGCACTGGTATTTTAGAGATATCCATAATGAAGAGATATAACCACTGAAGGAAGAAGGAAGGAGAGATAAAGGAAACTACCACCCCAAAATAATATCACACCCCCCGAGTTAGGAACTTTATAATTTAGTGTGTTGATTACAATTAGATGTGACTGTGTGCTAAGAACCAATCTTTCACTCACCTTGTAATCAATGTAATAATGCACAAGAGTGGAGACAACAATCAAGGTTCGTTGGGCGCAATAGTTAGACACCATAAGAAAGCACAAGAACAAGTGAAAACAAGAAGGGGAAGAGAAAGCCTTGTGAGAAATAGTGTCTCACATTACATGAAAGAATCCCTTTTTCTGTAATATTCTGGTGGACGCGCTCACAAGTCCATAAGAAATAAAAGGGATAAAACAAAGCTCAAGATGATGCTAAATGAGTTGAATTAAGTAATACAAAGACACCCCCTATAATGCGGAACTTTATAAAATAGTTTGTTTATAAAACTAATAATCCCATCATCTAGAGTGTGAAAAAACATGCAACTTTGACTAGATAAGTGCTCAAAATTGAGCAACGAGTCAAAAGTTATAGCAAAAAACAATTCCCGCAACTGATGGAAAAATGATAATAAGCCTGCAAATGGATTTAAAAATTTTCCTAAATGCATGCAAAGGGTGTCATATGTATTCTCATTAGAAATGACATCAATTTTTTGATAGTTTTTTTTTTAATTGCGAGGTGGGATTAGTCTCCTGCTAACCCTAGACCTCACCCTCCATCTTTGACACTCGAAGGAAGGATAATAATACAACCAAGATATACCCAAAAAAGAAATTACAATGCCAAAAAAAGTTTATCACCTTAAAATATTAAAAGGTGAGATGGATTTACCAATAGTCAATCCTAAAAAAGGAATGATAGAGGCCAACTGAGTTACACGTTGAACGAGCTGTGGAGAGCCAAAGCACAGAGCTAGAACACCAAAGAAGCCACCGAGGAGTTAGCTAGAAGTGTTGGCTAGTCATAAGTTAAATGCCACATGCCAGAGGTCGTGGGAAGGTAGCATAGTTAGGGATGAATGCATAAATTAAATGTAACCATCCACAATAGGATGGTAGCACAATTAGGGTTGAACGCAGTCTAAGTTGGGAATGGACCTGAGATAATGAGTAGACTGACCACAGTAGTAACAACTATGTGACAATTTTCCTTTGAGCTTTGAACATGAAACCAATGCACAAGCCAGGGCAATCTGGTAACCTAAGACTTAGACATAGTATGAGTTACCCATGAACTTATGAAGTAGGAGCCCAAGTTGATTAGTGAAAGTCTGAGTTCAAAGCAAGCACAAGTGGCCAAAGTCAAGGGAGGTTGGCACACAAGCAGACCAAAAAATGAGTTGGTTGTGTTAAGGCATGAGCACAATGCAACAAAAAAAAATGATCATGTTTAACCAATACAAGGGTAAAAAAGAACCGTAGTCCAAGATTTTAATCCAGACCAAGATAGAAGCCAAAGAGCAAACGAACAGTGCAAGAACGACCACCAAAAGGAAAACTTGAGCCGTAAACGAGCATGAGTTGAAATGCAGGGTGGTAAAAGCAACTTTCTAACCAATGTAAAAGCCTATGGATCAAAGAGTGAACCAATGCAAACCACATTCATGCAGAGGAAAAACTGAGCTGGAGTCAAGGTTGATACGGTTCCTTAAGCAGGTTGCAAGGAAAGATGTTCCCAAACAATACAAGCCAAAAAAGTGTAGAGATCAACGAGCTTAAAAAAAATAGATGTTGGAACAACAATCAATGCATGAGTACACCGATACACAAGCAGGTAATGATGAATCACAACAATGAACCATATGTCCATGCCAAGGAAAAAATGAGCTCACGAGTAGAGAAGTAATCACAAACTCGACAACATGATAAAGAAAACCAACCAAATACTTTCAAACTTGCAACTGGTGAAACACCTTAACATGAGGTCAGAAATACAATTCCCAAAATAATAATTAAAAAAACTTACATGAGGAAATAAGAAGAAAACATAAGTAATAAGCAACTGATAAATGAAGAGTTTATGTTTTACCCAAACCAGGTATGATACCATAAAAGAGGGATTCACGAGAACCGATGTCGAAAATAGTGCACCACAACAAAGTTGCACTCTGATGGTAACGTCAAGTTCCAACACAATAAGCAAGATTTGAAAAATGAAAAGAATATGCAAATAAGAAAATAGGTCTACTCATACTCATAGATCAAAAAAAGGAAGTACAAATAGGGGTGTTGTGTAACCCCCATGCCTAAATAAGGAAAGAACCTCAATGACGCCACTGACACATATGATGTGACTGATGTATATGACACCACTAAAGGAGGAGTTAAAATTCCAAATAAGGAATGTAACTCCTATGACATGCTGATGTAAATGACAATGACATATTCTATGATAGAATTTGACACTTGTCATTTGACTTCCTAAGACCTATAACTCTCACAAGGTGAGATAACTCACTAGTTGATGTGGATGATGACTAGGCATGTCACACACACCAATAGAATCCACTTTTTATGATGTAATGTATGATCTAGGTTTTTATTCTCTTGTTTTGAATTTTGGGTTATGCTTTAATCTGTCTACTTGAGTTTTCTGTGAAGTCAAAATTGTGGAAGAACTTGTTGAACTATGTAATGTGGTAAATATTGTGGAACTTGTTTTTGTATAACATTTTTTTCCTCTCAGTTGGAATACTACTGATTGTAGTTTGTTTAAATATCTTGAATTTGTTTGAACCTTTCATCATCCTTCAGGAAAAGGATTTTTTCATAGTTGCGAATTGATATTTTATTGTGTTGTTATTTGTTGCATACCTATGGCTTTGGGGATTCAGAGGAATTATTGCTTGAAATTTATTGGAAAATAGTTATCACTCCAAGACTTGTTTAAGTCCTTTGGTTATGTATTTAAATCATAATATGTCTTATTCCTTTTCACTTCTATGTTTACGGTATTGTGTTCTTGTTTTCACCCTCCCCATTACATTCTTTTGTCTCTGTGATTTTTGGATAATTATGTGTCTCCTTGAAGGGAATCATTTCTTGAGAAAGTGTAATTAAGGGAAGTGATACTTAGTTTTATTCTCTTAAATATTGGGTAATCTCTGGAATTGATTCAATTGATGTTTTTGGAAGGAAAATTATATTTGTTAATGGCCCATATTGTTTTACATTCACTTTTATCAATTAGAATTTATAGATAGTTATTTGGACATGGTTTTATGTGTTTACTTTGTATGTTCTTGATCTTAGCTATCAAACTCGGTGTCAACTCTTTCATATTTTAGGCAATTAGGTATTGACGAAAAAGAATGGGGACTCCTGTTAGATTTAATGGTTTTATTTACTTTTTCATTTGACGAATCTGAGTTGGGAGGACTGTGTAGAATTACCTTTCAAATAATTCTCTTCTTCTCTCCACTATATTTATGGGAATCAATTATTTGTTGTCTTATAGGTTATGATGTTATCCTTACTCTTCTTTTGAATGATGAAAGGTAATGATTGTTGTGGTTCATCATCTCTTTCCTTCTTTTGGACTGTAGTCTTTCAATTCGATCTCTAATTTGTTTTCTGTTTGGGAGTTTCGATAAGGGATAGTGGAGATTGAGATTGTTTGATTATGTTGTTATCCCCAACTCTCTTTCTAATCGTAGTTATAACTTTGAGAAAGAAACTTCTCCCTCACATCTACAATTTTCTTTCTGTTTCAACTTTGAGAAGGTGTTTTTTTTGGTTTGCTTCATAATGCAATATTCAAGACTTATTTTGTAGAATTAAGTTCAAGTGGGGTTAGGGAAGTGTAGTTGAAGCAAAGGTTAATATGAATAATTGTTGTGTCATTTGAGTATAGAGGGTATTCCCTTTGGCTTGCTTAATATATTGTAAACCTCTTATGAGGTCTATTTCTAGTTTGTTGGACTTAACTTAAATTGGAGATATTTTGGGTTTGAGTATTAGGATACTCAAATAAGAAGCATATGTTAAGTTATGATGTTTTGAATCATCCTAAAATTTATTCTTATGCTTTAGATCTGATTACTAGCATCTCAGATTTTGGATGGTTTTTTGATGATTGAAAATTTGTGATGGTATTATTGATGATTTATCTTCAAATGAACTATGCCTAGAGGATAGTAGGATAGTTATCTCCTTCTATTAAATAGGTTTAACTGAGAAGGGAAACATGTAGTTAAATTTTTCAAAGAGATATTAAACTATGAAGAAATGTTATTTATCTGAATTAATGCTGTAATTATTTTGTTAATAAGTTATAGTATGGAAGGTTGAAGTTCTTCTCTTCATGACTCAATATTACTTTTTCCTTGTATAACTCTCTCTCTCTCTCTCTCTCTCTGTCTCTCTCTCTCTCTCTCTCTCTCTTCTATTTGAGTTTGGTAACTTCCTTTGGTTATGTCTTTCTGAATTTCTCTTGACTGTTTCATAACAGAAGAGTTATTTTTATGGTACAATTATCTAAACGTACATTGTTTTAATTCTTAGTTCTTATCGTGCTCTGTTCAATGAACTAATCTGTGCTAGTAATTTTTACATATGGACTTTGTAAGTGATGAAATTAGAAAATATCTTTAGGAACTTACTTTTGTTTATTTAAAAGATTGGATATTTTTTTGATGAAATATGGTTCATGAATGAAATGTATTATATGGAAAAGAAAGTTGTATTTGAAATTGATTCAAGTATTGTTGTTTGACATTAGTAATGTCTGATGTGTTTGGACTTGTAAATGTATTAATATTATTGATGAATAAAATATATGTGAAATTTTTTTACATTTGATGTATTTGCTTTTCGCATTCAGTGAGTGGAAATGTTAAGTAATTATCTACTTCTTATATAGTAAATCTCTTTTATGGCTTGAAATATAAAGGATAGAGATTAGGGGTACTAGATGTACTACCCTCTCTAGTGAAAATACAACTTATTAATTTGACATTCTTGCATGGATACTCAATTATTTCACTTTTAGTATATTTAAAAAAAAAATTATAGGTGGATATAACTATGATGATAGCTTATAACATGCTATAGAGTTATAAATAATAATCAACCCTTTATAAGAAAAAGGGAAGACAATTTCCATGTAATGAATAATAGACTATTTTAAGATCTCTTGGAAATAAATCTGGATGTTATCTTTGGTTAGTTGTTTGTGTGATTTCTCATGAAGAGTTCCTTCATTGGATTAGGAATGTAGAGAAAGTAAATTGAAAGGGATTAGACTTCATTCCATGAATTCTAAAATAGAAAGACCTTTATCTTAATTTATGTAAGCTGAGGCTTGAGTGGGTGGGTAAATAACAACACTGTTATGTATTCTAAAGCTGTTATGGGAAACATAAATCAGAAATTTAATGGAATAAAAACATAACTTATGAAATTTTTGGGAGAAAATGTATCTGCATACCCTTTCCAATTTCAATTTTAACTTGAAACCCTAATGGTTAATGAGCCTAGTTGTTCAGTAGGGTTATTGCAATTAAATCTTAATAAGTTATTAAATTTTTTCTAAGGTATGTTCATCCAGATGAGGAGAACTTAGTCAGATGTTGGAACACACCAACTGTAATATAGTACCTATGTTAAGAATCAGTTCTTCATGAGGATATTGTGTTACAGTTGATATGTTTTAACACCCTTCAGAGTTCAATCATCTAGATCTACATAAATTTTTACTTGATCATAGTTTTGTCGTAGGTAGAGTTAGGGGCATGATCTAGTGTCAAGGTCAACTCACGATGACTTAAAATAACTAGACACATGTAATCGAATTAGTTCAATTGAGTATGACTATGTATCCTTGGTCACCGTGAGTAGTCCTCGACACTAGACTATGTTGCTAACCTTGGCTAGGGTTAAACCTTGAACAAGTGGAATGATAGGATTTAGTGAAGACCATTATAGATAACAGATGAAGTGAAGTGAAGGACATATTACATTTGAAGAGTATGCCATCTAGGAATATAAACATGAACATTATGTTTAAAAATCTTTGGCCAAAGTATCGCAAGCTACTGGTTACATTGTCCTATGTCACTTATTTTAAGAAGCGGGATTTAAGATGAATATCAGTAAAATATATTTAGATAGGCCTCTTAAACAGAACACTTAATACCCAGAAAAGGGTAAAGGAACTAAGTATACGAAGTATACAAATTAAAAAGTTAACATGAGAGATCAGTATGATACCGAGTCATGAAATGATAAATCGATGGTGTATCACTGAGTCATTTACAGATGCATATGGTTTATGTTATGAGATTGATTGGTGTGGAATGTTTGTTCTAAATTATGTTAATTTAGAACAGAGAACATTATGCAAAAAAAATTCCCTTGTTTTTAAAGTCTTAAAATGGGAATGTTACAAAAAGTAAAAAAAGAGGGGAGAAGGGGAAACATGTAAGGGTGTGCGAGGAAACAATGACCAAGTAAATGTGCCAAGGAGACAATTGACAAGAACACCACATGCAATGAATATATCTGAGCCAAAATATGTATGTAATTTTTAAAGATAACTAAGAGAATTATTTAGATAACATGTATCATCATTCCATTTCCTTTTGGATTTTATCTTTTCTTTGATTCCATCCAAAACTTCCTCCCTAATCCTTGATAATTCCTCCATAGCATGTTGAGTTCCCCTATATCTCTATGGCACAATCCCTTCTTTTTAAGCCAATTCACCACTAAGTTGAGTTATAAATTTTAACTTGGGAAAATTTCCTTCAAAGTTGAAGATTTTGTTATCACATTGTTTAATCAGTTCATCAATTTCATTAAGCCTATTCTTGAACTCTTCATACTTTTTCTTGGATTATACAATTATTTATTTTCCTTTTTTTGTCATCCTATCAACCCATGTGTCCACAACTTGAACTTTATTTACAGCCTCATCAATATTTTCTCTTCCTTCAAGGGTGTTGGTAGAAGTACTTGTTTGAGTTTGACTAGACTACCCAATTAATTGTTACAGACTAGAACTCAAAGCTTTGACTTGTTCTTTCAATTGTTTCTTAGTTACTTTGTTCTCATCAACCTTCTACAACAAGTAATTTACTTCCTCTGATACTCCTTATTTTAATTGGTCTCTTGAAGGATTTCCTAAGGGATTAAGTTGGACATTATAGTCATTAGATGTTATATTTTCTCCTGTCTTTCCCTCATGAGGGATTGCCACTTCTAAATTTTTAGATTCCAATGGATAAGTATGAGTTTTGGTGAGAAATCTAGCCCTTTTATAGGTTCTTACTGGTTTTATAAAAGATAGAGTTGTGAGATCTATAGCTTTCACAATGAAAATTTCCACTTATTCATTTGAGATCAAATCTATTATCCATCCTTTTGTAAGAGTGGTCCCAAATTTTGTTTCCCATAGAACTTATTGGGTGTTTTTGGGGATAAAAACCAACTGATTGGACCCCTCCTGCATAGTTTTCACTAATGGTTATTCACACTTTTATTTTTCAACTACCATCATTGTCTCTTTGTTCTCAATCTGTATTGGAACTTCCCCTGACTATTTTCTTTCTTGATCTTAAGTTTGGGGATGGCCAGTTTCCTTCTAAGTTACATCAGTGATTACAATATGTTCTTTCTTTATTTCTTCAGCTGATGTAATCTTAACTTCAGCCTTTTCCTTGTGAATTTATTGAGTTGATATATTATCCTATTTTTCTCTTTTAACACCTCATGTTGTAACATGGTGGGTTGAATTTCAATTATTAGCTCCTTAAATTTACCTAAATCTTGTATATTCGCACTATCAACAATATTATCCTCAACAATTACATCTTGTGTAACCTCTACTATATTTTCATCTGCATATTTTCCTATTTGAGATGGTTCACTATCCTTAGTGACATCTATTTCATTGGGAGTATTTTTATCAATCAACACCTCTATGTCTGCACTCTTTCCACTAGGTACTTCTGTTTTATTGGATTTTGGAACTGCTTGGTCTACAGAAAACATTTCTAACGACTAAACCTTAGTTTCAGTAGTTGGTACATGATAAGTTTCTTCTACTCATCCACTCAATTGAGGATAACTTACACCCTTTACTAGTTTTTAATCAATAGATATGTCAAATTCATCCAATTTGGAAAAATACTCACCGATATCAACATCCATTATCTCTACTTGAATCTTTTCTGACTCTTGTAATTGTTCAAATAAAGGTACACTAACACTTTCAACTAACATGGTTTCAAATATTTTCACACCTTGATTCAAGACATCGCTATCTACTTAATGTTTGTCTTGTGTTTTCCAACAATTAGTTTGTAAAATGGTGTTAATTGTCTCCCTAATTCACACGAGATAATTTTTTCATCTAAATATCTTGGAAACTTACATGGTTGGCCTTTAAATCCACTAACCCTTATGTATGTAAACTTCATGTACTAAATGAAATAATATCCATACTCCATGATTACTTGTCTATTATCCTCAGAAATCCTGTACTATTCCTATTCTGGCCTGAATAAGTAGATTATTTGTGCAAATAAGGCATCATTAACCAATATCACATTCTCTTTCCAATTACTAGACTATAATTGAAGGGAGATCTTATGCGTTTGGAATTTTTAAGATTCAACATGTAGCACAAGACTAGGGAATTACATGTTCCCTACAATATTATAAATCAAGTAGGTCGTCACATAAAATTCTAATTCTCCAGTGTTACCCATGTGCATTTTCTTTTCCAATGCTATCTTGTGGTCATGAAGTGCTTCTATAATGAAGGTTTCCCAGAAAATGTTCCCCCTATTCTCTAAAACTATCCACATATAGGTGTACATCCACTCCTTAAATTCATACATTTTCTCTAATCCAACCATTTGACTCAATAATATAATCACATCTTTTGCTTTCTTAATGAATTGTGCCCTAGCAAGTCTTTTAGGGATTCAATTGGTTTACTTCTTCTATGTTAAATTCCATTTGGTATTTATAAGAGGAGCATAGTATTTTTTCTTAGCTTCATATTCTTGTAGGGCTAAATCGATACCCATGGTTGTTGGATTTCTAATAATATGAAATTTTAGCATCATCTTGATGGCTGCAAGTGTTAAATTTAATACTGCTTTGTCATTTCTATCAAGAAATTATCTAGATTATAATTCATGATACAGAGTCTTACTAGTTCTGGGTAGTGTATTGAGGGTGAAATAACACCAAGTAAAGCAATAGTACTTTCTTCAATAGCTTCAATTAATTTAATCTTATTTGGGCTATTGACTCTTTGCAAGAATTCATCTAGTTCAGCATTCATCAAATCTGTATCCGTGATTTTATCTAGATTATTAGTGATTCCAGAAGTAACAAGAAAACCTGATGGCATGGTCCTCATATTGAATGCCCTCATTTAACTTCAAATTTCCTTGAAAATGAGTAAGATTATGAGAGTATCTTAATTGTTACAGATTATCTAGTGACTATCCATGTAATTCAGCTCTGGTTTGGTGGCATTTTAATCTCTTATTCTCTATTTTTGTTCTGCGATTGATTCCACGTTGTTATTTAAGAAATTCTTCTAATAATGGCATCCAAATCTCAACAAATTATAAAAAAAATATGAATGTGTTTGAATACTTCAGAATTCCTCCTTGATTTGTGTGAAAATGCATTAATGGTGGAAGTCATTAATGCGCTGCATCATGGACCTCCATTTTTCCTTTCCCAATTTTAAATGTGAGCTTTCCACGTGGAATACTCTTATGTTATGCAAGCTTACGGAAAATTATTTCACTTTAGCATCATGTTTAAATGCAAACACATTTATCTATTTGACTTGATTTCCCACCCTTTACTTTCATCCCGAGTCTGACACGTGGTTTTATCCTAATGGTGGTGGGGTTGTGGGATATTTCTAGATATTTGTTCTCTTTATAAATTGAACTCAAATTTACAAATTTGATGTGACGATCCACTATTTGCATTAGAAAGTACCACATGTCCTTGGTGGGTGTTGGGATCTTCTTTACACTTTTATACTTTATCACCTTAGTGTCAAGAAACACAATCAACACCTGATCCCTAGCATTAAACCAACTTGTGACACGTGTATCTCCTTAGAGGTGGAATCAATTTCTATTTTTGTATTTTTTAATTGTGAATATTCAAAGGAATATTCATCGGGCCTCGGGGCCAAGTTAGCAAATTTTTGATGTTTTACGACTATTGTAACTTCGCAACTTCAATCCACCATAGTGCAATCAACTGGAGAATACCATGTATCAATTGGAAATGGAGAAAAAGATAGAATTTACAACACAACTAGGGAATGGTATACAACGGTATTTTTCACGATTTAAAACTGATTCATGGTGAATTGTTTTCAGGGATCTTCGAGAAGAATACGTCTAACATGATCCTTGACGAAAAAAGAGGAAAACTAACCTAAACACGGGATTTTCACATATATTTAGCATGACTGTAACATTTGAACTCACATTTTCACATTAGAAAACCAGAAAACATAAAAATTTTTGAAGGCATATTCAATACAAGGGTGAGATCACTTCAAGCACCAACATGCTAAGCTCAAATTATTACATCGTTGTAAAGGCTAGCAACCACTATGCTCAAATCAATTTCATTTAAAATATTAAATCCTAGCGAAAGATTTTTTTAAATGTTATGTTGTTGTAATATGTAGAGGCTTATAATTTCATACTACCTGAATTTAATTTGTTAAATCCTAGCGAACGCTAAGCTACAAATAATATGTTTCAAAAATAGCTATCTGTTGCTAGACTCAAAATATATTTATGTATTTTGTTAAATCCTAGTGGCCACTATATTCAAAATATTATGATGTGGTAGTTTCTTAGCAGCATATAACTTCATTTTATCCATTATTGAGAACCGATCACTAGGCTCATAAAATGTTTTTGAGGCATAACCTAGCAGCCAATATGCTCGCAATAATTTACTTGTTTTCAGTTAAATCCTAGCAACAAAATGTCTTCAAATATAATGGTGCAACATAAGCTAGTGGACGCTGAGGTAAAAATTTCATTCTTCATCTTGTTAAACGCTAAACATTATGATTAAGTGTATTCTAGCGGATGATAGCCTCCTAGAATTTGAATTTATTGTGTTAAATTATTGCAACCGCTATGCCTGAAATATTATGGGTTAAATCTTAATGAATGCTATCCTTAAATTATTACAATGTTGTAAAGGCTAGCAATCGATAAGTTCAAATCAACTTCATTTAAAATGTTAGATCCTGTGGAAATATATTATTAAAATAATATGTTATTGAAGTACATAGTGGCCACTAATTTCATACTACCTTAATTTAATTTATGTAGTCCTAGCGACCGATAAGCTATTAATAATATGTTGTGGAAATACCTAGGGGATGCTATACTTGAAATATATATATTTATTTTATCTTAGCATTTTAGTGGTGTATAACTTCATGATATCCATTATTGAGAACCAATTGCTAAACTCATTTTTTTAGGCATAAACTAGTGGCTGCTAAGATCTTAATATCTTATTTGTTTTCTGTCTAATCCTAGCAACAACATATCTTCAAATAAAAATTTAAAAATAAGCTAGCAGACACTAACCTAAAAATTTCATTCTTCATATTGTTAAATGTTCAAGATATCTAAGCTCTAAATATTCCATTTTGGAAACACCTAGATGTTGTGTAGCTAAAAAATTGTTAATTTGATTTGTTAAAGCATACTGCCAACAAATTGTAAAATTAATGATTATGCATATTCTAGCAGATGTTATCCTCCTATAATCTTCATTTAATTTGTTAAATCTTTATGACCACTATGCTCTAAATATTATGGGTTAAATCTTAACAAGCATTGAGATTAAATTATAACATTTTTGTAAAGGCTAGTGACCACTAAGCTCAAATCAATTTAATTTTATATGTTAAATCCGATCAAAACCATTGTTTTAAATATTATGTTGTGGTAGTATGTAGTGGCTGCTAATTTCATACTACCTTACTTTAGTTTGTGAAACCCTAGTGACCACTAAGCTCCAAATAATATGTTGTGGAAAAACCTACCAAACATTATACTCATAATATCTTTCTTTATTTTGTTAAATCCTAGAAAATGCTATGTTCTAAAAATTATGATGTGGCAGTTTCTTAGCAGCCTATGAATTCAAAATATCCATTATTGAGTACTGATTGCTAAGCTACAAATATGGTATTGTGTTATACCCTAGTATCTGCTAAGCTTGTAATAGCTTTATTGTTTTTGGTAAATCCCAATGAGATCTAATATCCAAATAATATGTTGCAAAATAAGCTAATGGATTCTATGCTAAGAATATAATTTATTAATGTGTTGATTGCTCGAAACCCTAATGTTCAACATATTTGTTTGTCACCTTCCATAGAGACTAATAATATCATGGCCTTCCATAACAACCCTAATGATTTAATATATATGACGACACTCTATCTTCTGCTGATAATACATGGCCTAATGATAATATTGTTTTAAAAGAACTATATCGCCATGACTAAAATACATAAATACATAGTGATTAAATTATTTAATATATAGATTTAAATATAGAGTGATTAAAATATTTATGATATTAATTTAGGCGTATATATAATATGTTTACATTCCATTCCACAAAAAATTATCTCAATATTGATAACTTAATATGATTTTATAGTTTTAAATAGTTTATTTAACCTCAAATATCTTCTCACAATGTCAATGTGGAAACCATATAAATAATGTACAGTGAAATATTTACGTCGGGTTGTTTCTAACAGTAAATGGAAAGTGGGGGATGGTAGGGACATAAACTTCTGGGAGGACAATTGGTTTAATGGAAATCTCATGGAGAGTTTTGGGATGGCCAAGGACAGTCTTATAAACAAGTATGGCATCAAAATCAAGGACTATATTGAGGAAAATGGTACCAGAAAGAAGTGGAAAAAACTTACTGTAGATAGAAATGATCTGAAACAAATTATTTCCTCCCTTTAAGATCATTTAGAACTTATTCCATTAAGTCAGATGGATTCCAAGGACGAGTTGGTATGGATTAACTCCAATGATGGGAATTACTCTGTCAAAACTGGATACAATAACTTCTTTCATTGTAATCAAACAGAGTTCAATTGGAACAGGATTTGGATGTCTGATTTAACTCCCAAAATAAATTTTTTCCTTTGGCTGGCTATCAAAGGTAGAATTCTTACCAATGACAATCTAATGAGAAGAAGATTAATAATCCCTAATAGGTGCCATCTTTGTAAGAAAGATTTTGAGGATATTAGCCACCTGTTCATACATTGTGAGTATGCCACTAGATTATGGAGTTTTGCCCTTTCTAAATTTGAAGCTCTCTGGGTGATGCCGAAGGATCTCAATCAGCTATGGACTCATTGGAACCCACCCTTTAAGCATTGTGTTGTTAAAAGGATCTGGAAGCTGGTTAGCTCTCATTTAATCTAGAGAATATGGAAGGACAAAAATGCTATTATCTTCAGAAACAGAAAGAAAAACTACAAACTTAGTATTGGGAAAATTTCTAATGGTATCAAAGAGAATATTGCTAGATTTAAACCCCCCGAGAACAAGAGATATCCAGAAAATGAAGAATACATTCTTTCCAACAGGCAGATTGGATCAATTAATAGTTGGAACATTACCGGGAATAACATTGATAGATCTTTGATTAAATGGCATCCTCCAGATCTAAATTGGTATAAGTTAAACTTTGATGGGGCTTCTAAGGGAAACCCTGGGAATGCGGTAGGGGGAGGAGCGATTCGGGATCATAAAGGCAATCTAATAGTTGCGTATGCTGGTAAAATGGGAATTCAATCTAATCATTTTGCTGAAGATTTATCTACTCTTTGGGGTCTGAGAATTGCCTAGGAAAATAATATTCAGAACCTCATCATTGAAGGAGACTCCCTAAATATCATTAATCTTCTTAAGCAGTGCTCATCTCCAAGCTGGAGCATCAAGGATTTTATTGCAGAGTCCATAAGTATTAGTCATACTTTCAATTACATCAGGATCATGCATACCTACAGGGAGGGTAATAAATTGGTGGATGTGATGGCAAATTATGGCATTAATGTTAACCTTACAGTTTGGGACAATAACATCATCCCTAAAGAGCTTCAAAACAAAATTCAGGCGAAACTCCATACGTAAGCAATATCTTGAAATGAGTTATGAATTTTGGGTGTGGATCAAAAATACTCCCACACGTGTTGATTTAAAGTATTGGCTTATGCAAATCATGTCTAATAATCAAGATAGAATGAATCATATGGGGAATTACAAGTGGAGATACACGGTTTTGAAAATCGTGCATGCGGGCTGTATTGTGACTGTTAAAAGGTGGATTCAAACCTCCACAAAAACCGAAGGTGGCGATAAAGTGATTGATGGCAGGGAGTGGGCTATTCTCACACGCATTTTTCAGCAGGATCAGATCAGCAGACACGCAACCGATCATGGGAATAGCAATGGCTCTCATTTCCATTTTTGTGTGGATTACTATAACAAAAAGTGGACTGGCTTTAGCAATTAGTTAGGAATTAGTTGCAAATAGTTCAGAACAGAGAAGATGGGGGGTCCTCCTTGTCAAATTGAGCCTAGTGTGGACCCAGACTGGAAAGAAAATATTGAGCTATGGAGCATTCTTAGAAAGGGTGGCATAAAAAACTTCATGGAAAAAGTTCAGGGGCATGACCAGAGCATATATGTGTGTTTTGCAAAGGATTGGAAGGACAGGAAAGTGGAGTATGGGGGGTAGAAGGTCTTAATCAATGAAGAGCTTATTGCTGAAGCGACCGGCCTTGGCTTGGGTGGCTTCAGATTCTTTAACAAAAGGGTCGATAGAGATGTGGAAGAGAGAAGATTTGTTGAGGGAGAGAAGAAACTGACCCACTTAACAGTGGGCCTGCTTGTTAGCTCGATCCCTCTGCCATATGATGAAGTAACCCGCATGATGATATGGTTCATCTCCTTGGAAGGAAGGTTTGTCACTGTTCCTGTGAAACACCTTATTTTTCTTAACCATTTTCGTAGGGATCGTCTGGTTTATTTCCCCCATTACTTGCTGAACTCTCTTGAACGCTCCATTCTTGAGTTTCAAAAGCATTCCCGGGCGGTTCCTTTGCACCAAGGGCTCATTTTTTTGTTACACAAATGCTGTCTACTCAGGTTTCCTGGTCTCCCATCCTCCCCTAGCTTGATTCCCCCTTTGCCGAGCTCTGCTGCTGCCAGCCCTGTTTCTCCTCTCTCTGCCCCTGCCACCACTGCTGTCACCCCCATGACAGCCATTTAGGCTTCTTCTCCCATTCCCCCTACTGATGCTCCCACCCCCCACTTGGCCTCTACCTCGCGGAGACCGGTTACCAGGGCTTCTAGGAAGCTTAACCTTGAGACCCTTGCTGTGGAGAAGGGTTCTCATGAATTTAAAATTGCTCATGACCTCCTACATATTAGCAATGCCAGCCCCCGGGAAGTGCAATTGGAAATCCCTACAAAAAGGCTAGAAGCCTTAGAGGCAGATATGAAATTGTTAAAGGATGAAGTTAAAAATTTGACAAAACAGAAAGGAAAGAGGAAGGAGGAGGAGGAGGATGTGGAAAGCAGCCAAATTGAAGATATATACAAGAAATTGCACTCCTTGTACTCTCGCTTATGGAAGGCCAAGACTAGGCATGATTACAACATCGCCATCTTTAGGGCGATTGAGGAATTTATTGAACAACACGTCAGAAGTGTCTCCAACCTAAGCGGAGTGCCAGAAACTCTTTGGGGTACTGATAAAGAAAGCAAGAAGACCTTGGAGCAGCTAGATCCTAATGATGCTACCCATATGACTACTTTGGGTATGTTTAAATCCTAGAAGAATATCAAAACCATCATAGACAAAGCTACTAGGAAGTATTTGCAGTTGATTCTGCTATCCTTGTTTGTTTTTTTGTTGTTTTTTTATGGATCCTGTACTACTTTTTTGCAGTATTTTTGTTGTTCTGTCTCGTTTTGGTAGCTATTTTTTAGCTACTTTGAACATCATTGTAACATTTGGATTCTGATGCTTTTCACTCTAGTTCTCTTGCTTATCCTGGCTTTTAGGCCTTCTTTTGTAATCAAGGGTATAGTCCCTTTCAAAAAACTATTTGCCAATAATAAAAAAAAACATCATATTAAAAGGAAAAAAAGGTATACATAACAAATACCAAAACAATATTTTGAGTCTCGCTAAACATTTACATATTAAAAAATTGTGATTATGTGACTGGCCATCATTATCAGGAAAAAACAATCCAGAGGGAGACATAGATCGATGAAAACTTGAAAGCGTTCAAATGAAATAATAACCAGAGATAAAAAGGGATTAAATTTTCTTCGGTTGGGGCACAAAAGATTCATTTTTTTCTTGAAGAACAAGGTAGTGTGACAAAATGATAATAAGGAGTGGTAAGTAGAGCTGGGACACATAATTCATTTACATAGGGAAAAGAAGGGTTGTACTGATGTGAAAAAGATAAGATCTATTTGAAGATAGAATGCCTGTATAACCCCGCAATAAAAAAGGTGTACACTTAGTATAGTATACATTTTTTATAAATACCTAATTTAGATATGATATTATGTTGTGCTTGGTGATGTCATTCAAATCACCATTTCTTGTATTGAAATAAATATCTACACTATTTTTCTGTAACCCCTTTCACTTCCCCAGTTTGTTTGCATCCTTTTTGTTACTACATGATTATTACCTTTTTATTAATCCACAAATGAGATTATAATTAGTACATGATTGTTCCCTAGCCAAAAAAACTGTGATTCTAGCATTTAGCCCTCCAATATTTGGCTTGCTTGTATTGTTCTTTGATTTTAGGAGCTAATGTTCTATTAGATTGAAAAAACAAAAAAATCTAAAAAATAGTTCTCATTTAATATTTTTTTCTAGCACAACCCACATTAGAAATTTTGAAAATATTAAACTTATGGGATATGGAAATTTGAAAATTAGAGCGGTGAAATTTGTGTTAATATTGATTTTTCAAATTCTCAAAAATTCAAGGGAATTCACAATTAAAATTTTGAATATACCACTCATTATGAAGAGGTGTGGGATATCAATAAATAAACAATATTAAAAACAATGCATTTTGTTATTAGCTATAGCTTAAAATAGTTAAAATGTAATTAAGCATATAATATTATAATAAAATAAAAGAAATAAAGTGTATAATATCATGGCCTTCCATAACAACCCTAATGAATTAATATATATGATGACACTCTATCTTTTGCTGATAATACATGGCCTGATGATAATATTGTTTTAAAAGAACTATATCGTCATGACTAAAATACATAAATACATAGTGATTAAATTATTTAATATATAAATTTAAATATAGAGTGATTAAAATATTTATGATATTAAATTTAGGCATATATATAATATGTTTACATTCCATTCCGCAAAAATTATCTCACAATTGATAACTTAATATGATTTTATAGTTTTAAACAGTTTATTTAACCTCAAATATCTTCTTACAATGTCAACGTGGAAACCATATAATAAATGTACAGTGAAATATTTACCTCGGGTTGTTTCTAACATCATATTAAAAGGAAAAAAAGGTATACATAACAAATACCAAAACAATATTTTGAGTCTCGCTAAACATTTACATATTAAAAACTTGTGATTATGCGACTGGCCATCATTATCAGGAAAAAAAAATCAAGAGGGAGACATAGATCGACAAAAACTTGAAAACATTCAAATGAAATAATAACCAGAGATAAAAAGGGATTATATTTTATTCGGTTGGGGCACAAAAGATTCCTTTTTTTCTTGAAGAACAAGGTAGTGTGACAAAATGATAATAAGGAGCAGTAAGTAGAGCTGGGGCACATAATTCATTTTCATAGGGAAAAGTAGGGTTGTACTGATGTGGAAAATATAAGATCTATTTGAAGACAGAATGACTGTATAACCTCGCGATAAAAAAAGGTGTACACTTAGCATAGTATACATTTTTTATAAATACCTAATTTAGATATGATATTATGTTGTGCTTGGTGATGTCATTCAAACCACCATTTGTTGTATCAAAATAAATATCTACATTATTTTTCCATAACCCCTTTCACTTCCCCAGTTTGTTTGCATCCTTTTTGTTACTGCACGATTGTTCCCTTTTTATCAATCCACAAATGAGATTATAATTAGTACATGATTTTTCCCTAGCCAAAATAACCACGATTCTAGCATTTGGCCCTCCAATATTTGGCTTGCTTGTATTGTTCTTTGATTTTATGAGCTAATGTTCTACTAGACTAAAAAAACAAAAAAATCTAAAAACTAGTTCTCATTTAATATTTTTTTCCGGCACAACCCACGTTAGAAATTTAGAAAATATTAAACTTATGGGATATGGAAATTTGAAAATTAGAGCAGTGGAATTTGTGTTAATATTGATTTTTTTAGTTCTCAAAAATTTGACGGAATTCACAATTAAAATTTTGAATATACCACTCATTATGAAAAGGTGTGGGATATCAAAAAATAAGCAATATTAAAAACAATGCATTTTTTTATTAGCTATAGCTTAAAATAGTTAAAATGTAATAAAGCATATAATATTATAATAAAACAAAAGAAATAAAGTGTATGAATGTATAGGCACATTTATTTCTATTTTTATCAAAATTAACCTAGACAATGTTAGATGTAGTGCACCAATGAAAAATCATTATCTGCTTACTCTGTGCCATGTGGCATGTTTTTAACCTCATAATTAGAAAACATTATAATTGACACATTTATTGCAAAATTTATATATAAAGAAATGATTATAAAATATTTTAAAACTATATGAAACTACAATATTATAATATAAATAGCTACCAGTAAAAAAACAACTCGTCGCATGAAAATTATGAAATCCCAGAAGGTGTTTTTTTGTATTTAAACAATGAAAAATAGTAGCTCCTAAAATATATGAAGATAGTGTTTACAATGGAAAGAGGTATTGGTCTATAGCTAGTGGTCACTAAAATATATCATAATTTTTTATTCTATCGCTATTACCAAATTAAGTAATTATTTTTCCCAGCAAACCATATTTCATTTCTTTAATAAAAAACGATGTGAATTATATGTTGCGATAATTTATCTTATCAAAACTACAAAAAATATCACTTACTCTCAGGGGTATATATGTATTCCAATTTACAAAAATATATCTTATACGAGATAAATATGTAGCACAACCATTGGGGCTGCCATATAAATTCCTTCCAAAATGATACAGTTACAATCAATGAAAAGTAGTATCCATCCAAAGAAGAACAAATAGTAATTAGAATGATAGGAGCCTAGCAGCCGCTAAGCTAGACCATTTTTTACTATCATATATCTATTCACAAATTAGAAACTATTGAGCCTAGTGGTCTCTACGTTATTCCTTTGAACTAGTAATGGAGCTTAGATGTCATTAAAAAAATTATTTGATACAAACTGAGATTCTTGATCTATCTCAACAGGACGTAGTGTAGGAATTTCCTCCATCATGTAACATGCAGATAATTTGATACAATTATAAGCTTTGCAAATTACAATCGATCTAAAGATGTAAAGATAGTGATTACTATGACAAGAGGTAATGAGAGGGTCCTAGCGGCCTCTAAGCTATACCATGAGTTTTTAATCAATAGCTACTTAGAAATTGACAAATTGTTAAGCCTGATGACCGCTAGGATTTTTATTTGATATGAATGAATATGGATTATAATTTACAAAGATATATCTTACGAGAAATAAATAAGTCTTAAATCCTCTCAATATAATTACAATCAATGAAAAACACTATCGATCCAAAGTAGAACATATAGTGATTACAATGAAAAATGGTAATGATAGGAGCCTAGGTGCTGCTAAGATAGACCGTTGTTTGTTATTATATAGTTATTCTCAAATTTAAAAATGTTGAGCCTAGTGGCCACTACGTTAATCATTTTAACTAGTAATGAATGTTGGTGATCGCTAAGCATTTTATTTGATAAGAATATAAAGTCTTGATCCATCTCGATGGAAAGCATTGCAAGAATTAGCTACACTAGGTAACATGTAGACAATTTTATAACATTATAATCATTGATAATTGTAATCAATTTAAAGTTGTACAGATAGTGATTGTTATGACAAGAGGTAATGATATGATCCTAGAGGACACTAACCTAGACCATGATTTGTTATTCAACGGATATTTTGAAATTAAGAAATTATTGAACCTAGCAGTTGATACCCTTTTTCTCTGACACAAATATGGATTACAATCTTCAAAGATATATCTTAGGAGAAACAAATAAGACTAGATGCCTCTCAATAGAATGTAGTGTAACAATTGGGTTCTCTATATGAATTCTACATAATATGTTACACTTAGAATTAATGAAAAGCACTAACCATCCAAAGATGAAAAAACAATGATTAAAATGGAAAATGGTACTGATAGGATCCCAAAGACCATTAAGCTAGACCATTGTTTGTTATTATATATCTATTCTCAAATTTAGAAACTGTTGCATGTTAGGAAATTATATTATTAGCACTCACATTGTTAATTGTTACATTTATTATTATCTTTTTATATGTGAAGTTGTTAATAAACAACTTATGTATATAGGAAAATGTGAGATATTTGTGGGTTGGGTAGTTCAAGCAGTTTCCTAAATTGTAGGGATGTAAAATCCTACATATATAGAGAGCTGTAATTTGTGTATAGATCCAAAATGAATTGAATGCAATATCTTTATTCCGTAAATTTTTATTTGTAAATCTTGTCTCAAGCTGTCATTTGCCATTAGAGGAGGTCATGGAATGAGTAATGGTCTGCTAATGTGTGAAGGGGAATTATTGCAATTATTTTCTTTCCCCAAGCCATGATATCCTCTGAGAAAATAATTTATTTATTTGTTTCAATTCTACATTGGTTTGACATTAGATATTAGAAAATTTTTTTCATATAGATCTAGTTATGTACTAAATATGCTCCAGCTCCTCTAACCAAATAAATTTGATATTACATTGATACTATGGGTGTAATGTCTACATTAAAAGATACCATTTCTTAGGAATATTTGAAAATATCATATTCAGCGGTTAAGAGCATCCAACAAGAAATATTTTGGATTTATTTGATTTGGTCTTTCCTCTTAGAGATCAGTTTGTGTTTATCATATTGGAAATTTGGAATTTTTTTTGCACATGACATCTGGATTATAGTAGTATCACGTGATGATTTTTTCAATGATGGACGTAGCCTAAATTGTGGTGGCTAATCTGAACCAATGGAAATTCAGCCATACTTTCCTAGCGTTCCACAATCTCCACATGAGGAGTTGAGCTAGATCAACAAAACATGTTTTACATTTTATTATAATTCCTAATTTACTTCATTGATTTGGCGTCTTACACTACCCATACGCATTGTATTCACTTTGTGGTTTATACTCAACATTGAAGCTAGCATCAAGATCAACAACACTTGCATTAACTTTGAAAACTATCAAGGACGATAAATGAACAAAATAGATAATTGTGTCACATGATCTCAGTATCTCCCATCAAGTGTAATTTATTTATAGTTTATTATCTTTTGAGATTATTTTTATTGATACTATGGGTCTAGAATTTTAAGTCATGTTATAAATATCATTAGATTTTTTGAGTATATGAATCCGTTTAGGTTTGAATTTGATTATATAATTGTTTTATAGGTCTTTTAGTATTTCATTAGATTATTAATGTGAATTTTCCAATTCTGGCCTTAGGCTATAATAGTTAAAAGTGTTAAAAATAAAGTATTTTTAATAAGATATGCTTATAGTCAATAGTAATTATTAGTATAAAATTTTCAAAAAAAAATTGAGTCTTCGAATCATTTTATTAAATCAAAAATCTTGTAGCATGTGTATTCATAATAGTCTTTATAGTTGTGTCTTCTTTGTCAAATTCCTTTATCGAGTAGTTGTCAAGTTTTTCTTAGGTTCATT
This sequence comes from Taxus chinensis, assembly GCA_019776745.2. NCBI lineage: Eukaryota > Viridiplantae > Streptophyta > Pinopsida > Cupressales > Taxaceae > Taxus > Taxus chinensis. Next base: position 375,610,642 of record CM034154.1, on the reverse strand, counting down.
GTCAAAAATTCAAAGAGTCAAAGTTTGTAAAAATAAAAACAAATTCCCTTACAGATGCATTTTTGGTGTTACCCGATGTCTTGACAACCATTGAGCTTCATGTTCACATTTTTTTGAACTAAGAGTATCGCACTAGAGGATGGAGGCACAAGAGGATAGAGTTAATTCAGAGACCTCTCATCAGTCGCCAATGATAGGGCTACATATCAGCTATGGTGGCATTTATTTGGTGTGTTACGTTGTGCAGTGTTTCTATTTTAAATAAGTGGAAATTCACATTGAGGGGAAGAACATGATCCAATGCTCCATTTCTAGTTTTCAGTTTGTGTGTATGAGAAAAAGAATTCAACATATTTTCCTATGTTATTCCCTAAAGTGAGATAGTGATGAGAGTAGATGATACTACTGTAACATCATGATATTTTGGTTGTTAGTAATCCACTGGAAAAACTATCCATAGTGTAACACCCTTAACAATTGTTATATTCCTCCTTTGCATTTCAAGTGATTTACTTGATAAAGATGTGTTCTTTTGACTGTTGAAGATCATGCTTGATATGGATAAATCATTTCTGTTCTTAAAAATTATTAGACTAAAATTGTATGGCTTTCAATAATTTATTTTCACTTTGGAAAGGTAAGTTGCAATCTGGCTTTAAGAGTTGCAGACTTATTCCTATTTTTGACTCATCCTTGGATCAATTTCAGTGATCCAAGGAATGTTTTAAATATTCTTCATAGACTGAATGGTAAATTGACATTTAGTAGTTTGAGGGACATAGTTGACTGAACTTTGTAGGTTACAAATTCCTTGGTCTTATGTGAACATGTTTTTGGTTAGCTGTATGTTTTTGCTCGGGTATTTGGTGATTTATCTTAGTAGGACATTACGGACGTAAGAAAAATTCAATTTATTTCATGAAAAAGGAGGAATTCAAAGTCCAAAAACCAAAATATTATCCTAACAATATCCTAAGCTAGGTAAGAACACCTATGTTCTAGCTACGTCTACTTATTTGGATTTCATTCTAATCTAAGCCTCTTATTCTATTTTATTGGGTTGGCATCCTAACCTAAGCATTGTGCTAAATGAATAAGGGATGATAGGATATTTTAACTAATACCTGATACTAAATGGTTATGAATTTAATCTAACCTAAAGTGGGAATTACTATTGACAATGTCTTAAGACCTAAGGTGGTTATTGCTAGACTAACCTAAGTTTTAATGGGATCCATCCTAAAACTATTGAAAGGGAACCTAAGGGTTGCATGTCTCTAAGGAGATGGTTCCAATGGAATTTAAGTGAGTTGATAGGGTGTAATGGATGATGGTACAACTAGTTTTGGCAGGGGCTAGTTAACTTTAGTGGAGGCATACATGGAAGCTCCACTAAAGATGGAATTGTATGTTTGGATGGAATTGACATTCAATAGTTTTAGGAGGTGGTAGAAAGGAAAGATAAGTGGGAAATTTGGAATTAATGGCATTGATGGGCCTCAGTTTTTGTGTGTAAACCATCTTGGAAACTTGGAAGGTGAGTTTGTAAGAGGTTATTTGGTTTTACATGCATTGCAGATTTTACTTTGCGTGGAGCTATTTGGTTCTTTGAACCAGCAGTTCGACCTTCAATTCAAAGCTATTTTTGGTTTCTACGGTCTATTTTTTATCAAAGGAAAGTATATGAGGCATATGAAGAAAGGATGTTTGATTGTTGATCTTTTGTGGAGGAGAAAAAGAGTTGGAAGCTTGGCTAGAAGTCTCCTTCAATTTGGCAAAAGCACTATTAGGCATGATAGGTTCTACCCATTAAGATTTCATGCTTTCTTCTAAATGATTCATTAGAATAACTCTGCTCTTATGCTTATTAATATTTGCATGATTTTTTTGGCTGATTACTTGCATGCTTTTATGGACCTCTGTGATTTTTGGATATGAATACATGGAAAAAATATTGTTGTTTTGGAAACTTTTTCTCTATGCAAGTTCAATGATAGCATGCATGTGATGCTTGTATATGTAACTTGTCTCTATAGCTCTGTTTTGTTCATGCTGGAACTTGCATTCGACGTTGAGTTTTGGAACAGGCCTTCATTGTTTTATAGGGTTCTGAACTCTATGGGAACCTTGAGTTTTGTTTGATCTTGTATTTGGGCTTCATGTTTTGATATAAACTTGTGTTGAAGTTTGTATTAGCACTGTACTTGTATTTTAATTACTTGTGAAGTTTTTAACTTTTATGAGAAGCTCGTGTTTGACACTATACTCATATTTGGTACTTGAGTTTTAAGAACTTTTAATTGAATTGACAAATTCAATTATGTTCTGGTATTTTTGTGTTGTGTTTCACTTGTATTAAAAGATTAAAGATTATAACTCTTTTATCGAGCAAATTACTCACCATAAAACTAGGTGATAGTTTGATTGAGTCATTTTGTAATCCCTACAAGATTTGGAACTAGAAACGTCTTGTTTAAAAGAATGTGGTACTTCTATTTTTATGATTGTATCATCTTCTCTGAGATGGTAATGGCGTGAGATTTGGGGGGGTGTTATTTTCCCCTCTGTTTTGAGGAAACCTGCATTCTGGGTTGACTATTTTGTTTGAAACTAAGTCTCCTCTGTCACAATTTTTTTGTTGTAAAAGTCTTGTTTTGGATTTCTGTTTCATTTGCATTGGAGATAAAAATGGGACATCTTCTGACTTATATGTTTTTGGGTTTATTTCTCTCTCTTTAGATCCTTTAAAATAAGTTTAGGTCTCATCGAAAGGTAAGGTTATTACCCTTATACACTGAATTTATAAGGGAAAGATACTTTCTCCATTCAGTTGTTTTGTGTATAGTTATTTTTGAACCATGAACTACTTACTCTTCGTATTAAGTTGTGAAGCATTTAAGAGTCTTTAGTCTTGAGTTCATGGATAATTCTAAATTTGTTAGCTTACTATTTCAGGATTCTATTCTTGTTGGATACAGTTAATGAGTTCTTGGGTTTCTTTTAAAGAGAGAAAATATATATTCTCTTAGGATCAGTATGTTGTTTTTGGGACTGTAACATGTTTTTCATTTTTAACTGAATTGAAATAGGAAATTCATTTGTTAATTTTAATGAAATGATTAATTATATGGACCTTACCTAATAAAGATACCTTTTCCTTGTCATTTTGATAAGTTCATTACTGAACTCCTCTGCACTCAATTATCTTATGAGATGGTGATTTCCTTATGGTATGTTGGTCTACCTCGTTTGAATCATTTATTGTAATAATGTAGAAAGATAGTAGTTAAGTTGGTTCTACTGATAAGTGAATGCACCCTTGTTGATCGACTGTTGTTGACTAAGCCTTGCTTTATTTAGATAGATAGGAGTAGGTTTTGTCTCTTGTACTCTATCTTTTTGGGTGAACTTGAGTAGAGATTAACTTCTGTATGGGACTAATTTGATTTGTGAATGTTGGTTTTAGATCTTTGAATGGTAACTTATAATATGTAGAAGTAGAATTAGATTTGCAGTTAGATTGTTTTGATTCTCTATATCTTCTTGGATTGATATGGAATTTTTCTTAGATGTATATCTTAAATGTTGAATTTATAAGTTGTTATCCCTGAAACAAAATAGTTAATTCATGTTATGAACCTGATCAATTTTTCAGATGTTTTGAGTTTGGGTATGGTACATTATAGTTCTTCGTATTCTTGCTTAAGATTTAGATTAATCATCCTAAAATGAACCCTGTTGTAAACACTTATTTTGTCTTATAGAAAATATAAATGTTGTATTCTATTAGGATAGAATTACGAAATAATGGGATGGTAAGATCTTTTGTTTGTTTAAAGGTAATTGATAGAATCAATTAAACTTTAAGTTTTAAGATAGATCTTGTGGATTATATTCTTCTCTTCTCTTAAAAGTGGATCTAGATTTATTATTGTACTTCTTTTCTGGTTGCTATCACTTATGTTATTGCATGATATATTAATTGTCTCATTAAAGATGATTTTTTTTAATGAAACAATTAGTGGAATGCACTTTGTTTTAATGCTTAGTGCTTATCATGCTCAGTTCATTGAGCTGGCCCTTGCTAGCAATTTTTACAGATGGACATCGTAAGTGATAAAAGAAAGCAAAAACTTATATGATGTATTGGCTGATATAAGTTTGATTATTTGTAAAGAATTCAGATTCATTCTTTAGTTGTTTTGAAAAAGAAAAGTTTTATACCTTTTTGAATGAAGGTTGTTGTTATACAGTATGCCTAAAGTGCATAGTATTGTAAATATATAAGTTTATAAAGATGAATTGTGAGTTGATATTTACTTGCGTTGGTTATGTAAATTATCTCGTACTTTATAAAGGAGGTGGAAGTTCTATCTTGTTGATATTCTTCATATTGTTATATTATTATATGGTTATCCTTTGATAAGATGGATAAAGGGAATTAGTTCAATTTCCTTTATAATGATGTAGCTTGTTAAGTTGCATAAGATGATGTTTACTATCTAAACAATATAACATAGTAATGTGATGCATAATGAACATGCAATAAGAACTATGGGTATTGTGAATGATAAATCCTAACACTTAATCATTTAGAGGAAGACTCTTCCTCTCTTAAATGAATGTAAACCAAAATGGATTGTTGATATGATTGTAAATCATAGGACTTCATTTTGTATGAAGTCTACTTTAGTTGGACCTATGTGGTTGCTAAACCTCCCTAAATGTTAAATTACAATATTTCGAAACTTATGATATTGCTGTCCTATTTTGGTTAACTGCTTGTTAAACTAATAAGCGACCATTAAAATTAATCACGAGTTAAAGGAAGTTATTTAATACTTAATTGATTCAAGTATAGAATAAGAACTTAAGGAGTGTTAGATTAGGGTTTAGCAAGATTATTGTAAACAGTGTATTAATCCAAATTAATATTTTACTAACAACCTCCTTGGGGTATGTACATCTCGATGAGGTAGTTTCTGTAGGATGTTGACACATGCCAACTACAGGGTTGTACCTTCAAGAAGACATGGGGCTTCTCAAGGATACCATGTTGTAGTTGACATGTGGTAACACCCTTCTTCATTGATCATCTAGATCTACACACAAATAAGGACTTGAACTTAGTTTCTCTTTTCGTTAAGTTAGTGGCATGTTTAGGATAGGTAGTAGCTTTCAACGGCTCAGGGTACCTTGGCAAATTTAGTTGAATTAGGTCAACCAAGTATGCTTGTATACCCTAAGACATTGTGAGTGTCTTCTCATAATAAATCATGTCTCTAACCAAAGCTAGGATTAAACCTTGGACAAGTGGACTATGGTAGTCAGCAAAGACCATTCTAGAAAAATGAGGAGTGAGGTGAAGGATGTATTCCTGAATGAAAAGTATGTCATCTAGGAATAGTGACATAAACAGTATGTTGAAAATATTTGGCCAAAGTACCACAAGCTATTGGTTGCATTGTCCTATGTTAGCTAGTTTAAAGTAACATGATGTCAGATGAATAATGGTAAAAAATATTTAGATAGGTTCTTTAAAAAAATCACTCAGTACCCGGTTTCAGGTAGGAAAACCAAGTATATGAAGTATACGATAAGTATCAAATACTTAAAGTCAACATAAATAGATCGGTAGATCATCGAGTTATGAAATGAATAGATCAGTGGACCACCAAGTCATTTACAGTTGCATATGGTTATCTGTTATGAGATTGATTGGCATGGAATGTGTGTTCTAAATGATGTTTTATTTAGAACAGAGAAAATTATGTAAAAAAAAAATTCCTTTTTTCTAAAGTCTTAAAATGGGAATGTTACACATAGGTTGTTGGTTCTGTCCTAAGAAACCATCCATTATGTGGTTGTTGGTTAAGCTCTTGAAAAACCATCTAGAGGTTGTTGGTATTTTCCTTGAAACCATCCAGATCATGAGCAAGCTACATAGCGGCACATTGTAGTATAAGGTAGGTTTTCCCCATGTTCGTACTAAGGGGAGGAATGTTAGGAAATTATACTATTAGCACTAACATTCTTAATTTTTATGTTTGTTATTATATTTGTTTATATGTGAAGTTGTTAATAAAAAACTTATGTATATAGGAAAATGTGAGATATTTGTGGGTTGGGTAGTTCAAGCAATTACCTAAATTCTAGGGATGTAAAATCCTACATATATGGAGAGTTGTAATATGTGTATGGATCTGAAATGAATTGAATGAAATATCTTTATTCCATGAATTTTTATTGTGTAAATATGGTCTCAAGCTATCATTTCACTTATTGACTACAATGTTATTCCTTTCAACTAGTAATGGAACTTAGAGGTTGATAAACATTTCCTTTGATACAAAGAGAAAGTATTGATCCCTCTCGATGGAAATTAGTGCAGAAATTGGCTCCACTAAATAAGTTGTGGCTAATTTGATACAATTATAGTCATTGACAATTACAATTGATCTAAATATGTACAATTAGTGATTACAATGACAAGAGGTAATGACAATATTGTAGAGGATGTTAAGCTAGACCATAATTTGTTATTCAGTAGTTATTTTGAAATTAAGAAATTGTTACGCCTACTGGTCGCTATGATTTTTCTTTGATATGAAAAAATATGGCTTATAATTTACAAATATATATTTTAGGAGAAATATATGAGTCTTCATCCATCTTGTTGGAATGTAGTGTTGTAATTGGGTCCGACATGCTAAGTCTAGCCAATACAATATAATTACTATCATTGAAAAAAATATTGGTCAAAAGTTGAACGTATAGTGCTTACAATGATAATCGATAATCATAAGAGCTTAGTGGCTACTAAGCTACACCAATGTTTGTTATTACATAGTTAAATTTCAAATAAAATAATGTTGAGCCTAGTGGCTGCTACGTTATTCTTTTCAAATAGTAATGGATATTAAATGTCCCTTTCCAAATTGAGAGATTGTTGAGCCTAGCCGCCACTTTGTTATTCCTTACAATTATTAATGTAACTTAGCGGCATCTACACATTCTCTAATATAAGAACCTAACTGAATTATATGACATACAGAATATATCTTATGAGAATGATATAAGGCTTCATGCCTCCCAAGGGTTTGTAGTGAAACACTTGGCTCCGTCAGGAATAATCAAGCCAATATGATAAAGTTATAGTCATTAAAAAATAATATCTACTCAAAAGTGTAGAGATAGTGGTTACAACCATAAGAGGTAATGTCAGGAACCTTGAGGCCGATAGGCTAGGCAATGATTTGCTATTTTATCTATCTTTTTAAATCAATAAATGGAAAATCCTAGTGGTATTTATGTCATTCCTTTCAATTAGTAATGGATCTTCATGGCTATGTAATATTTTCTTTGATACGGATGGATGTGAATTACGGCATAATTCAATGCTCAATTTCAAATAAAACTCGTTAGGTCTTAGTGGGAACAACGTTATTATTTACAAAATGTGTTATGGGGACAACTAAACATTTTATGTTTAAAAAAATCTAATTAGCAACCATTTGACCCATTATAGTGTTTTGTTTCTCGCACACTCTACTCAAAATTTGAAAAATTAAATCTTAATGTCCTTTACACTAGTCCATTCAATTATTTCTAACTACCAACAAGTAATGTTAAAAAATGTCCATTCATATGTCGACTTAAATCCTCTCTCTCGCTAACATCTATGTTTTCAAACATTATTTTCATGTTATCTACGTAATGTGGATGATTTTTAGACAATGGATAATCCTTCCAAAATATGTTGTGTGTTAATTGTCAAGAAATGTTTTACATAGTTTCTAGTATTAAGGATGTGATCCACAAAATATAATTTACAGTAACCAATTGAAGGTTATATATCATTTCCGGGTGAAGCCTAGTGGTCGCTAATGTTTACGTTGATTACTCAATAATGATAAAAAATAATGTATTATACAGATTGGTGATCATAAAGGCTACTAATTACATTCATTATCATATAATGGGAAAAAATTACTCTATATGTGAAGTAATTATTAATATATTCTACTCTAATTATAGGTACAATGTCTTCTATTGGTCATAATCGATTCTCAGCCATTCCATTCATTGAAGGCACTGAGTGCTGGAAGAAAAGAGATGAGGAATGGTTTGTTGAAATACATGGCCTTGACAACTAGTACAACTACTTGTGGTTGTTTTTTTTATAGGTGATGAACATGAGGAATTCTAAATGGCTATATCCTCTACAATTGTTTATTGGAGTACACTATGTGTTCAAGTCAAACACATTGACTATGAAAATAATAAGTTTCTTATTCTAGATATGGATTTGGATGTTTCCTTATTCAGAAAAAGGGAAATGAGAGCATTAGAATACAAAGAAAAATGTTCATGTTCAATATACGGTTGGGATTTGGGGTTCTTAGTAGATAAAGATAATGGGATGTTTAAATATAAAATACATTCATAGTGGCATGCTTCTAGTACTTAGAAAATTGTATAGAGGCGATACAACCTCTTCCATTTTCCATTTTTTGAATAGAAAAGGTTCGCTTTCATTAACTAAACATGCCAAGTTTTTTATTATGGTAAGGAGAAATTATTTTCCCAAATTGGAGCTCAATCCATCTAGATCAAAGTTGCATGGATTGAAAAAGAATACTAAATCACCTACACTACTGAAGAAAGTAACCACTATATTCATGAAAACAAAACCTTCAACTATTCAGGAGTTTTATTATTTTTTGTTCAATGGTGAATTATTTTCAATTGATGTTTCCAGGTTTCATGTAGCACCTCCAAAGTATCAATATCATCCTATAGATGATCAGAATGTTGACCTTATTGTGAAATCCATATTGATAAATGTTATTCCTACACATAGGGATGCAATTATTCTTACCTTCTTGGAGTCTATGAATAAGGTTGTGGAGCTATAAGATCCAAAATACTTGGAGAGTGATGACATTAAATTTTATATACTTGACGGAGAGCATACAATATGTGCACAAAAAAATATTTTTGGCTCAAATACTTATAAGTCTTTACATAAGAGGCTATGGTTTCGAATGGATCACATTTTTTCTACAAATGCAACTAATGAATCCATTACTAATATTTGTAAACAACAAAATGAAGTGAACAAAACTTGGATAGAAACCAAGTTTATTGATTTTTTGTACAAAGCTATATCGGTTTGGAAATCACTTAGATGTCCTCAACATCCTTGATTGGTAAAAAACATAATAGAGGAGTTGAGGGTAATGTATTTTAATTTTATTTCATTTCTTATTAACATTTATCTTCCGTATATAAAAATATTAAACATATGATTATCCTTTGAATGCAAAACTTTGAGAATCAATTCCTTTTGATTTTCAAAACAGAAACACCCAAAAATCTATACGGAAAATGGACTTTTTTATTATTGTCATATGAGATATGGACTAAATGGACTACAACATTTGAGTTTAGATCTCGTGGCCTTGCTTTTTCACCTATTAAATACAGCCAAGATAAATTTTCACCCTAATTCATTGGAAAGATTCATAACCAATTCATTTATTGTTGCTAGAGGAATGAAAGATGAAGAACTATAAGTACTAGTAGATAAAGTCCAATTAGGGGATGTATGGTTAACTAGACCTATTCAGGAAGGTGTAATAGCAACAAAATTTGATTATTACTACTATAGAATAAAAGGAGACAGAAAAATGAGAGCAAAAGTTCTACAATATTTTAAAGAAAAACATCCAGATATTGATCTATTTACATCCTGTAATGAATCCAATGTAATTGAAAAATTTAAATTGCATGAATCACACAACCATCAATTATCTCTAATATTGGGAGAAGAGAGAAAAGGAAAGATAAAATATGATTCCCACATAGGGGGAAAAAATATAAATGAAAAAAGGACCTGGTGGTAGAAGAAGTTCTTCCCATCAAGGATTAGAAAATATTAGACAACTCTGTGGTGTCAATGGAAGAAAATATATCGACAAGGAAGGAATACAAAATAATTTACTTGTCAATGTGCATACCCGTTCCAAATTTCATCAACTCTAGCAGTTATTCATGCCACCAATCCTTTCAATGCAGAACTTGTTATCACTGATTTTTGTAATTTATCTAGCAATATTTCTTCTAAAGTAATAATGGAGTTGCTAACACTTATTAGAATCAATTGTTGGATTGTATTATTATTGTTCTCATAATAATTGAATATTTAAAAATGTTGAGAGAAACAATTAAAATACATGGAAAAGGTTAAAGACAATGAAGAATTGATTTTGTATAGATGTTATAGACTCTATTATAGCAGTGGGAAATTTAAACGTTTGTGTCTTATGTACATAATAACTAGAGTGCACAAGTGTGATGATAAAAATGATGAAAGAGAAGAAGTAACAAGGGATTGTGTAACATCCCCATTTTAAGATACTAGAACAATGGAATTCTTTTTTAATACAACGTTCCCTGTTATGAATTATATAATTGAAACACACGTTCAAGTTTTAATAATTGTTCTCTATCCAAATAATGTAGTTTGGATCACATAATTTCATTTTAAAACTAATGTTCTCTGTTCGCATATTTGCAATATGGAACAAACATTCAGTGCCATTCAATCATATAACAGATTCCATATGCTACTGTAACTGACTCGAAGAACTACGGATCTCCCATTTTATGGCTTGGAATTTCAGTGATCTCTCATTTCATGACTCGGCGACTTACTGATCCTTCATGTTAATTCATGCATAGTATAATGTATATACAAGGTTCTCTTACCGTTTTCGGTTATCAAAGTGATCCATTTAAGAAGCCTATCTGACTATCTGTTACTGATATTCATCTGACATCCTGCATCTTAAACCAGGTGATTAGGACAATACAACCAGCACTTGCGATACTTTGGCAAAAGATTTTCACATGCTTTGCATGATCATATTCCTGGATGTGATACACACCAATGGAATACGTCCTTCACCTCACTTCATCTGTTATCTAGAATGGTCTTTCCTGGTCTCTACCAGTCCTTCCCATTAAGGTCAAACTCTAACCCCAACTAGCAATATGAACAAGTATAGGAAGTTACTCATGGTAACTAAAGATACGCAGACATACGGTGTCGTCCCTAGATGACTCCGTGTGTCTAGTTACCTTTAGTCCTCCAGAGTCACTCCGTATACGTGATCACATTCCTATCCCCAGCAAAGAACTTAGTATCCAGCTTATGTAATCTTGATGATTTAATTCGGGAGGGCATTGTAATATGTCAGCTATAACATTGTGTCATTATGAAGGCCCCACCTTCATGAAGACACCATGTTGTAGCTGGCGTATGTCAATTTCCTACGGAATCCTCCCATCGAGAGTACACATCCAGGTCAAGTGTGAGTTGATTATGATCTTAATATTTAAGATCAACTTTCAGCAGCCATGTTGATCCTTTATCCTCGTTCTTGATATAGTTGTATGTAGCTAAGAGAGACTTAATCCATCTTCTAGCTTACTACGTATCTCCTCCTTCGTACCGAAGGGTTGTGTTTTATCTACTTGGTTCTTTTCTTAATCCCTGGACTAAGCAGCCCATTACCGATAAACTTAATCAAGTTTAACCTATTAAACTTAACCAAGTTTTACCTGACAACTGTAAACAAATTCAGAATTCCATCTTATTAGACATCATTTAAACGAGGTCTAATTCTCAAATGAATTTATTCATTTATTCTCCTTAACCTTACATAGTTAAGGTCTGTTAACCATGGATATGTTTTTCCCATATCCTTATTTTCTAAATTTAACATTCGAGGCTATTAACGGAGTCCGAATACGAGGTTCATCTGCTCCTAAATTATTTGATATTCCTTAGCTTTCAGGCTAATCCTGAATACCTTTCAATTAAGAGATCATGTTCTTCCTAAATCCTTTTTAATGTCAATTAAAAATTCATCTTAACCCAAGTATGAACTAATTGCACATTTCAACGTAAGAGTTGCATTTAGGTAAGAATAGATGTCATATTCCTTTTTAATTCATTCACTGATCAATTGAATAATTCCAAATCAAGGAATAATATTATATTCTCAATCTTATTCAATAATATCAAATTGATACACCCATTAAAATATCACACTCTGTCCTTGTATTCATCCATAAGTTTCACAATCTATACATTTGCCAGCCCAAAACGACTGGACTTCGTTTATATCAAACAACATTACAACTCATAAAGATAGAAGAATGTAATTTCTTCCTTTCTCATTTCCTCGTAGAGGAATAATAGATATCAATACAATCCATCCTCAGTTAATGAAAAGAAGTATCAGAAAACAACCATGTCTTCGTTTATACTCAAGTTCCATCTGCAAAATTACTTTTACGGGTCAGTTCATTAAACTGAGCATATTAAGCACTTGTCATTAAAATGAGGTGCTTTTAATTAACTGTCTCAATAAAAGAACCCTGCTTTTATGAAATTTTAAAATGAACATCATCCAAGAATTAAGTACCGATAAGGATGAACATCATAACAACTCAATCATCTAATTACCCTCCCATTCAGAAAAGATAGGACTACTGCCCCTTTTTCCCAATAATTACTACAAGAAGTAATTTCCTGCAAATAGTTCCAGAATTAACATCTGTAAGAACTAAAACACAATTATGCATATTGTTGTCCCAATATAAATGTTGTAATTTACATTCCTATACAAGAGTTGTAATCCCAAAAGATAGAGTTTAACTGAAACTTCAACACGAACTATTTCCCATGCTATCATACAACTCAAGGATTATGCAAACGATCAAACGCTAAAGAGAAACAGCTAATAGAAAAATGTAGATGCTCTACCCAAAATAATCATGACCCAAATCAAATACAACACCCTTCATCAGAAGAGCAGGGTTATGTTTTAATGAGATGATTAAGAAAAAGTAAGCAATTTAAAGGAGAAGGGCTTAACATGCCTGTTAATCTCTTTCCTTGAAGCTCGAAGAAAACCGTTTTCCTAACATAGGAGTTGTTTCCTTCCACGATGAAACAACAAGAAGTCTAAAGGGCAGTTCTCCAACTAGGTATACCACTTCCTATACATGCTCAAATAATAGCCTTAGATTTTCCAAAGAAGACTAGAGATAATAATCAAACACATGGCTGGTTCGACAGAACCGTGAAGAAACCAAATGCAGAGAAACAATTCTTCCAAAAACCTGAAAGCAACAACAATTTCAACCAAACAAGGAGGATTTCCCCTATCCTCTTTCCAAGGAAGGCTGGTAAAACGCGAAGACCAAGTCCACTATTCCAATGCATTGAATGCACTGCGCTTTTACCTTTTTCCTCACGCCACCGTTCCCGACTCAAGTTGGCGAATTTCCAAATTTCAAATTTTGCATGAAATCAAATTTTAGTCTCCATAGCTAACTGTTTACATGCCGAATCCATATCTTTTCCATGTTCCCGCCATTACTTGGCGCTGTCCAACAGCAAGGACCTCATTCATTGTCCAATAAATTCTAGTACCTTCCCTCCTTATCCTTTCCATCCACATGGGTCTGTGCGTTCCCTTCCTTAGGTTAGGATTAGTTTAGGATTTTTAATAGTGTCCATATCTAGGTCATTCACCTAGTTCATAGGTTAATAGGATTTAGATCAATTTTCACCCATATAGCTAATTTAAAAATCCACGTAGAATAGTAGTTAGGGTATAAGGTAGAACTTAGGGGGTAGATTAGGGTCTAAGTCCCCTAACACTTAATTAATTCAATTTCCAATCAAATCTTTCCAATTGAATATGCTCAAGTTCAACACTAAGCAGGACATTTCATCCCATGTTCCACATACATGAGCCACTCGCATCCAGGCCCCTTATCGTCTTACGTTGTCTAGCATTACAACAGTGTATGGTTCGAGAATCAAACCTTTTTCCATTAGCATCTATGTGCCAGATATTCATACCTAAATCAGGTGCTGCAACATTTATATCAACCTTCAGTCTGGTTTACTTCGTTCTGGTTTTAGAAGTAAATCGACAAAGCGATCACAAGAAGGCCACAACATACCTTGGATCAATGGAATTGATTCAAGGTGTGCTGTCAATCAGCGAATAGAGTTCATCAAGCATACGACAATTCTGTTGTCACATCAGCAAACATACAAGCAATAATAAATGTTGTCCCAAGTAAACAAATTACAGTATACAAGGGTCCAGATTAGCAACACATTCCTTTAAGATCAAAAATATATCTTAACATGTTTGTCTTCATTTCAGTACAGTTACAACATCATGAAAAGTAATTACCATGATAACTTACAAAAATTCAAGGCATTACATTCCTCCCTTCTTAAAGAATCATCGTCTCGATGATCAAATTAACCAATTCAAGGAATTTCTAGGACAAAGTTCAGTTATTGTCCTTCCCTTTATAAGTTCATACCAAAAACAGATTCACTCATTAAAATAGTGTTTTAAGATAACTGTAAAATAGACCAATAATTGTCTAAATTTGGTAGATTTATCATTTTTTAAAATTTTAATTTCGATCAAACAAATATGGAAAAGCAGATCTCATTTCTTTGAGATTTTCCCAAGTTGCACTTTCTTCGCTAAACTGGTCCCCGCCGGAACTTACATTGATTCACTTCACGATTTCTTATGTACAACTGGAAAGTTCCCAACACTCGAATGGGCTTAACCAAGATTATTCCTGGGTCTTGGACCTACAAGGAATTCTAATTCAGCACATGTGATAAATCTATTATGTATTTCTTAAGCAAAGAAATATGAAAAACATCATGCATTTGTGATAAAGTAGGAGGTAATGCTAGATGATAAGCTACAGGGTTGATTATTTCAACAATTTCAAAAGGTCCCACATAACATGGTGACAACTTAGCCGCCTTGCCAAAAGTTATTGAGCTCTTTTTTGGCTTAACCCAAAGAAAGACCTTCTCACCAAGTTTATAATTCCTATCAACCCCGCTTTAAGTTTGCATAACTCTTTTGCCTATCGGCAGCCTCCTTTAGATGTTCCCGAATCATTTTGATTTGTTGTTCCATTTTCATGAGGATTTCTAGCCCAATTACCTCTTTGTCCTCTATGTTGTCCCAACTAATAGGGGTTCTGCATTTTCTTCCATACAATTCTTCAAAAGGCACCATTTTTAAAGAGGCGTGGTATGTATTATTGTAGGGCAAATTCAACCAGTGGAAGGTATTCCTCCCATTTATACTGCTGGTCTATGTAATACATTCTTAACATATCCTCTAAAACTTGATTGACTCTCTTGGTCTGTCCATCTCATCTCCAAATGATATGCAGAGCTGAAGTTTAATTTAGTTCCCAAGGCCGCATTAAGCATTTTCCCAAACCATGATGTCATCCTCAGATCTCTGTTTGATATGATCAATTCAGGTATTCCATGCAATCTGAAAATTTCATGTACAAATCTTCTTGCTAACACTGGTGCATTGTCCTTCAAATTACCAACAATAAAGTGTGCCACATTGGTTAATTTTTTGATGACAACCAGGATGATATCATGCTTATTCCTTGACATAGGAAATCCCTGAACGAAATCCATCATTATCACTTGCCATTTGTATTGTGGAACACTGTGGGGATACAATAATCCAGCAGAATGCATATGTTTCACCTTAACACACTGACATTCTAAGCAATGCGTGTTACAAATTCCACTACATCCTTTTTCATTCCCTTCTAGAAGTATTGCTACTTAAGATCAGCAAGCATTTTCGTAATGCCAAGGTGTCCAGAAAAAGGTGAATTACGAAATTCAGTTAACAATTTCCTTCTTAAATCATTTTCCAAGGGTATATATACCCTATTTTTCAAACCTTATAATTCCTTCATTATCAAAATGAAATCCCTTATACTTCACATCCTTTGGATTTGCAACAAGTGCTGTTTTAACTTGTTGGAAATAAAAGAGTCAGATTCTAAGACATCTTTCACCTCATCCTTAAACTAAGTTCTTAACGTTATAAGAGAAAAGATGTGATTCCTTCGACTCAGAGCATCTACCACTCTATTTTCCTTGCCTTTGATGTAGCTTATATAAAAATCATACTGAGACAGAAATTCTAACCATCTTCACTGTCTTGCATTTAGATTCGGCTAAGTAAAAATATACTTCAACCCCAGAGGGTCAGTTTTTAACTCAAAAGGTTTTCCTAAAAGGTAATGCCTCCACATTTGAAGTGCATGTACAATGGCAGCGAGCTCTAGGTCATGTGGAGCATAATTCTATTCATGTAACTTAAGCTTTCGGATTTCATAAGCTATGACATGGTTATTTTGTAACAGAATGCCTCCAAGGCCTTCTCTCTGATGCATCTGTCACAACTATAAAAGTTCCATTTGGGTCTGGTACAGTTTAAAATAGGTGCTGTAGGTAACTGTTCCTTTAAATTTTTAAAGGAAAATTCACATTTGTCAGTCCAGAAAAATTTCTTATCCTTCTGTTGCAGTGAAGTGATTGGGACAGAAATTTTTGAAAAGTCCTTAACAAACTTTCTATAATATCCTGCCTAGCCCATGAAGCTTCTTACTTCGTGCACGTTCTTAGGCGCAGGCTACTCGGTTATAGCTGTGATCTTTGAAGAGTCAATAGCTATCCCGTTCTTACTTATAACGTGTCCCAAATAATGCACCTTTGCATCATAGAAGGAGCATTTAGACAGTTTACCGTATAACTTCCTCTTTCTTAAAACTTCCAGACACTATCCTTAAATGTTCTTGGTGCTCTTTGACATTTTTAGAGTATAGAAAAATTTCATCCAAGAATACAAGCACAAACTTGTCTAGGTATTCTTGAAAAATATTTTTCATCAGATTCATGAAGGCGGCAGTTGCATTTGTCAAACCAAAAGGTAACACCATGAATTCATAATGCTCATACCTTGTTCTAAAAGTTGTTTTATGAATATCTTCTTCCTTTATTCTCAGCTGATGATACCCAGATCGAAGATCTATTTTTGAATAGACTGATGCTCCTCGCATCTGGTCAAACAGATCATCAATCCTAGGAAGTGGGTATCAATTCTTAATAGTTTCCTTATTCAGCATTCTGTAATCAATGCACAGCCTCAATGTGCCATCCTTTTTCTTTACAAAAACTACCGGTGCTCCCCATGGTGAGACGCTCGGTCTTATCAGCCCCTTAGTCAAAAGTTCCTGTAATTGAGCCTTTAGCTCTACCAACTCAAGGGTGGTCATTCTATAAGGTGCCTTAGATATGGGTTCAGTTCCTGGCTTGATTTCTATTGCAAAGTCAAACTCTCGTTTGGGTGGAAGACCTGATAATTCTTCCAGAAACACATCACTGAAACCTCGTAACAATGGATATCTTTCCATGAAATCATTATCTTCCTCAGCATTTTCTATCATTTTTACTGCATACAAGGTGCAGCCTCTATTTTTAGCCCTTTTTAGTTGCATAGTTGTTAGTTTCCTAACTGCAACTTCATGTTTTACACCTTGAATGACTGTTGCTTTCTGCAGGTCATCAAAACAACAAATTTGTTTTTCATAACAGTCGACCTTTGCCTTATGTTCTGCCAACCAGTTAACTCCAATAATTATATCATATGATCTTAAAGGAGTGACATACAATTCAACTTTGGTAGAGAAACTGGGCAAGTCAAGAATTTCCCCAAAAAGGCACATTTCGACTGTATGGACAACATTATTCCCATAATGCCTTGTCCATGTCTTATCCATTCGTTCAGCCTTTCTTTTTAATTTCATTGCAAGTTTAGCAGAAATAAAGCATTCAGTAGCTCCATTATCAAAAAGTATGACTACAGGTGTACCGAATAACTTACCCGGAACTTCTATAGGCATAACTTGCTTTCCAGCTTATCTGTTAGCCACTGCAGCGTGTATCCTATGCTGCTGATTGTGATCATCCTTCTTCAGAGGATAGTGATTTGCGTAGTGGTCCTTTCCACAGTTGAAGCAGCCTCCAACTCGCCCTTTTCTAGGCTCAAATTTGTTACCAACTTTGAAGTTATCATTTTGGCTTCCATAGGACTTTTGTCCATTGCCACTAACTTTTGCGAAGCTGTTCCGCACACTATTTACAGGTTTTTTCATCACATATTTCTTGTTGTTATCCACAACAATTTTGTTTTTCACACCAAACCTTTTCCAAGGTCCCCTTTTAGGTGTGAGAGACGAAGAAGAATTGGGAATCTTCTTCCTTATCTCTTCCCTATGAGCAGAAATTGCTCTCAATTTATGTTCCTGTCTAATTGCCTTTTTGACAACTCCTTCCATGGTGGTTGGGCCGTGGACATCCACTTTGCCACCAATGATGGGATTCAGTCCCATTATGAATTTACGTATTTTGAACTTCTCGTTAGCTTGGTACTGCGGCACATACTTAAGGAGTTTAGTAAACCCTTCCCATTATTCTGTCACCGTCAGCCTTCCTTGCGACCAGTTTTGAAATTCAGTTATTTTCCTATCAAAATAGAGTTGAGGTAGCCATCATTTCCTAAAGTAACCCTTAAATTGATCCCAAGTTATGTCTGATTCGACAATATTCAACTCAACCTTATGGTTGTCCCACCATGATGATGCTTCATGAGAAAGCTGATATGCTCCCCATATCGCTTTGGTCTCTTCGGAGAAGTTTCTTATTGCAAAGTATTTCTCCATTTCATTGAGAAAATTCTTAGCTCTGTCCCCAAGGGTTGTTCCATCAAACTTTGGAGGACTTATTATCTTTATGTCATTTGTAAGTTCAGTTGCTAATCTTGTCCTTTTATTTTTAGGATGATTAGGAGCATTTACATTATTATTATCAACACCTGGATTCCCTCCATTGGTGTTGTCCACAGGAGGTGGCTGATCATTTATATCAGCTTCTTCTTCCTCCTCTTCATTTCCCATTGACTGCTATTCTAGAACAGTCAAACAATCTCTCGTATCTAGTAGGGCAGTAAGGATTTCATCCAGCTTTTGAGCAGTAGCTGCCTCTCCACCCAGTAACGGGTTGTTCGCAACATTCACTCTTATTTTGACCATTTTCTGTTTAATAAGAAAATGTAAATCTTATTAATATTGTGGACTCATCAGGTCTAAGAGTTGTAACCTTCAGATCTGATACCAAGATGTAACATCCCCATTTTAAGATACTAGAACAAGGGAAAAAAAAAAATTATACAACGTTCCCTGTTATGAATTATATAATTCAAACACACATTCAAGTTTTAATAATTTATTCTCTGTCCAAATAATGTAGTTTGGATCACACAATTTCCTTTTAAAACTAATGGTTCTCTGTTAAGATATTTGCAATATCGAACACACATTCAGTGCCCATTAAATCATATAACAGATTTCATATGCTACTGTAAATGACTTGAAGAACTACTGATCTCCCATTTTATGGCTCAGAGTTTCAGCGATCTCTCATTTCATGAATCGGTGAATTACCGATCCTTCATGTTAATTCATGCATAGTATAATGTATATACAAGGTTCTCTTACCATTTCTAGTTATCGAAGTGATCCATTTAAGAAGCCTATCTGAATATCTGTTATTAATATTCATCTGACATCCTGCATCTTAAACTAGGTGATTAGGACAACGCAACCAACACTTGCAATACTTTGGCCAAAGATTTTCACATGCTTTACATGATCATATTCCTGGATGTGATACACACTAATGGAATACATCATTCACCTCACTTTAAGTCTGTTATCTAGAATGGTCTTTCCTGGTCTCTACCAGTCCTTCCAATTAAGGTCAAACTCTAACCCCAACTAGCAATATGAACGAGTATAGGAAGTTACTCATGGTAACTAAAGATACGAAGACATACGGTGTCGTCCCTAGACGACTCCATGTCTCTAATTACCTTTAGTCCTCTGGAGTCACCTCCGTTAGTTTACGTTTTATTTTCTGCATTTTCTATCCCCCTGTCTCCTTGGAAGAACTTAGTATCCAGCTTATGAGTAGATCTCTGCATGATTTACGTGTGCATCTGAACAGAGGAATTGTAATATGCCTTCAGCCATAGAGCATTTTGTCGATCATCGCAAGGCCCCGCACTTCATGAAGAGCACCATGTTGTAGCAATCGCACTGAGATTCTCAATGTCCATTGAGTGGCAGAGTCCTCAGGGGCACTCGAGAGTACACATCCATCTCAAGTAGTGCAGCAAGGATTATGATCCAGCTATTTAAGCAGTCAACTGCTTCAGCAGCCATAACTGATCCTTCGTATCATTCCCATTCTTGTTATGACCATTGTATGTAGCAATAAGAGAGACTGTAATCCATCTTAATAGCTGTGGACTCATTAGGTCCAAGAGCTGCAACCTTCAGCTCTCATACCGAAGATGTAACATCGCCATTTTAAGATACTAGAACTTGGGAATTCTTGTCTTAATCCTTGGACTATAGCAGCCCATTACCTGATATGAACTTATATAAGTTTAACCACACGTTAAACTTTTAACCAATTGTTCTCTGTCCACAACTGTAATGCAGTTTGGATCACATAATTCCACCTTTAAAACTAGATGTTCTCTGTTAACA
This sequence comes from Taxus chinensis, assembly GCA_019776745.2. Lineage (NCBI taxonomy): Eukaryota > Viridiplantae > Streptophyta > Pinopsida > Cupressales > Taxaceae > Taxus > Taxus chinensis. The sequence goes on along the minus strand of CM034154.1, from coordinate 375,590,080 downwards.
TGAGGTGCTAATATCTAACATGACATTTATTGCCATTTATCCTCCTATAACAGATTACATATGTTAAGGTCTGTTAATGACTCATAGAACTACCGTTTTTCCCATTTTATGGCTCGGATTTTCTGCGATCTCTAACATTTCATGACTCGGTGACTTACCGATCCTTCATGTTAATTCATGCATAGTATAATGTATATACAAGGTTCTCTTACCGTTTCTGGTTATCGAAGTGATCCATTTAAGAAGCCTATCTGAATATCTGTTACTGATATTCATCTGACATCCTACGTCTTAAACTAGGTGATTAGGACAACGCAACCAGCACTTGTGATACTTTGGAAAAATATTTTCACATGCTTTACATGATCATATTCCTGGATGTGATACACACCAGTGGAATACGTCCTTCACCTCACTTCGTCTGTTATCTAGAATGGTCTTTCCTGGTCTCTACCAGTCCTTCCAATTAAGGTCAAACTCTAACCCCAACTAGAAATATGAATGAGTATAGGAAGTACTCATGGTAACTAAATATTCGTAGACATACGGTGTCGCCCCTAGACGACTCCATGTGTCTAGTTACCTTTATTCCTCCGGAGTCACTTCTGTATACGTGATCACATTCCTATCCCCAGCTAAGAACTTAGTATCTAGCTTATGTAATCTTGATGATTTAATTCATGAGGGCATTGTAATATGTCAGCTATAACATTGTGTCGTCATGAAGGCCCCGCCTTCATGAAGACACCATGTTGTAGATGCCGTATGTCAATGTCCTACGGAATCCTCCCATCGAGAGTACACATTCAGCTCAAGTGTGATTTGGTTATGATCTTAATATTTAAGATCAACTTTCAGCAGCCATGATGATCCTTTATCCTCGTTCTTGTTATAGTTGTATGTAACTAAGAGAGACTTAATCCGTCTTCTAGCTTACTACACATCTCCTCCTTCGTACCAAAGGGTTGCATTTTCTCTACTTGGTTCTTTTCTTAATCCCTGGACTAAGCAGCCCATTACCGATAAACTTAATCAGTTTAACCTATTAAACTTCACCAAGTTTTTCCACAACTGTAAACAAATTCAGAATTCCATCTTATTAGACGTCATTTAAATGAGGTCTAATTCCAAATGAATTTATTCATTTATTCACCTTAACCTTACATAGTTAAGGTCTGTTAACCATGGATATGTTTTTCCCATATCCTTATTTTCTGAATTTAACATTCGAGGCTATTAACGGAGTCCGAATATGAGGTTCGGCTGCTCCTAAATTATTTGATATTCCTTAGCTTTCAGGCTAATCCCGAATACCTTTCAATTAAGAGATCATGTTCTTCCTAAATCCTTTTTAATGTCAATTAAAAATTCATCTTAACCCAAGTATGAACTAATTGCACATTTCAACGTAAAAGTTGCATTTAGGTAAGAATAGATGTCATTTCCTTTTAAATCCATCCATGAACATTTGAATAATTCCAAATCAAGGAATAATGTTATATTCCCTACTTATTCAACAATATCAAACTGATACAGTCATTAAAATATCACACTTGTATTTGTATTCATCCATCCGTTTTATAATCTATACATTTGCCAGTCAAAATGACTGGACTTTGTTTATATTAAACAAAATTACAACTCATAAGATAGAAGAATGTAATTTCTTCTTTTCTCAATTCCTTGTAGAGGAGTAACAGCTATCAATTACAATCCATCTTCAGTCAATCAAAAGAAGTATCAGAAAACAACCATGTCTTCGTTTAAACTCAAGTTCCATCTGCAAAATTACTTGCACGGGTCAGTTCATTAAACTGAGCATATTAAGCACTTGTCATTAAAATGAGGTGCTTTTAATTAACTGTCTCAATAAAAGAACCCTTCTTTTACGAAACGTTACTATGAACATCAATTAAGAATTAAGTATAAAAAAGAATGAACAACATAACAAATGAATCATCTAATTACCATCCCAATCAGTCAAAGGATTACTTCCCTCTTTCCTAAATAATCATTACAAGAAGTAATTTCCTTCAAACAGTTCCAGATTACAACATCTGTAAAAACTAGGAACACAAGTATGCATACTGTTGTTCTACATAACTTCTATCAATTCCATTTCCTTACATTAGTAATAATTTCAAAGGATAAAATTTGACTGAAAATATAAACCAAATTACTTCCCTTTCAGTTCATGCAACTCATTTGATTTCAAGTAATCAAATACTGATGAGAAAAGCAAACAACAATAAAATGTAGATGCTTAAACCAAAGCAATACAAATTCGTTCCTTAACAATTACAGATTTCCAACTGTATGAGAGAAGAATAATCATTATTCCAAGTTATCCATCCACACTCCTTTTCCTTTCCTCATGACTATACTGAAAATTGAATCCAAACGAGACACAAATCAAAGATAACAGTTCAAAGTGAAACTTAAGAAATCAATAACTGAATACAAGGAAGATGGCTCATATTACCTCTTCTCATTGTCTAACCAAATATCCACTATTTAGAACAGACACAATCAAATAGTAGGACTCATTCTGCTTATTATAGTTCACTCAACGGACTTTCTTGTCCAGCTATAAACAAGCAATAATATACAGCTAGTCTATAAACAGTGTTGCGTCAAAACAAGCATTTCAGCTAGACCTGAACATTAATAAAGTACAGCTAGCTATGAAATCATGATTCATACCATAATAGTAAAAGGATTCATTTTATATTGAACTTTCAAAGTAAGAATTCCATTTCAATTCAGTCTTAACGAAACAGTAAGAGTTCAGGCTGCGAATGGAGTATATATATATATTTAAAACAAACGTATTTATATATATATATATATAAGTCAAACCCAGCTTAGTCTGGAATGGTTAAAGTTCCACAGCATATTTTCATCATATTTTCTCCAAAAGAAGGAATGAAGAACCAGTCACGTTCTTTATTTCCAAAAGAAATATTAAAACATTTTGACCAACAAAGGAAAAACGATGAAAGGAATTCCCTGTCCATGGAAAGATCGAATTCAATGCAATGAAAACAAGCAGGAGAATTTAATTCACACAACAGTTCCTCTACGTTAACCAGAACTTGTTTTTCCCCAATCTTTTCCTCTTACTGAACTCAGAAATACAATATTCACATAACAATACCTTTATCAAGGCAAACCCGCATAGGGTATTAGATGCGCAAGCAAGGTACAGTCAAAACAGTCTCAAACAACAAGCCAATTCTCATGTATTTCATTCATTTGCACAGAAATACTAAGCCATGATCATTTTCACGATGACAGTTCGAATTAGAAGATCAAACCGCATCCACAAAACACAATAAAATCAACTTTCCATCACCTTCTGATTTCAAACAGCAAGGAGAAAACATAGTTCATTAATAAATTTAATAAGAAGAACAATCACTTTCTTCAACACCCAAGAATACCCAAGTCGTATTCATCCTTCCATTTTTACAAAAGAAAAATCACAACACTCAGAAATATTACTCGCATAGCTAATACGTTCCACCACTCAAACCCATATTGGCAATAGAATGATTGTTCAACAATGTCAAAAAAACCTCACACAGCATGTACAATTTCATTCAATGTACCGATTTACAAAGAAATACCCAGTTCGAGTTCTTTCTCAACAGACATTTCAACCCAAAAATCTCATTCTCCTATTTCACAACGATGCGTAGAACTCAAAAATGATTCACGCAAAGCTAAGTATTCATAAGCACAATTTCATAATATAAAGAGCGAATCCCCAATATTGTCGAACAAATCAACACAACATGGGCTGTATTTTCAACTCAATATTTATGCAAAGAAATTTTAAGTCGCAACAGCAAAGAAAAATGACTCAGCCCAAAATCTCTTCAACATAACAGCAAAATCGAATAAACAAAACCCCCATCAGAAGAGCAGGGTTGTTTTAATGAGACAATTAAGCAAAAGCAAGCAGTTTAAGGAGAAGGGCTTAACATGCCTGAAATTTTTCTTGAAGCTCGAAGAAAACCACGCCTACTGGAGTTGTTTCCTTCCATGGCGATAGTAGAAAAGTTTCCCAAACAATCAGCTACCTCTACAGGCTAAAAAATAGCCTTAGATTTTCAAAAGAAACGAGAGATAATAATCAAACACAGCTGGTTTGACAGAACTATGAAGAAACCAAATGCAGAGCAACTTCAAAAACCCAAAAGAACACAATGACCAACAAAATTTCCTCTATCCTCTTTCTAAGGAGGGCTGGTCGCGAAGACCAATGCCAATTAATGCATTGAAGGCACTACCTTTTTCCTTTTTCCTCACGCCACCACCGACTGGGGTTGACGAGTTCCAAATTTCAAATTTTGCATGAAATCAAAGTTTAGTCTCATGGCTAATTGGATGCCTCTAACTTTTCCATGTTCCCGCCAAACTTGGTGCTATCCAAGCAAGGACCTCATTCATTTCCCTATTAAATTTCCTACCATCCTTCCTTATCCCTTCCATCCACATGGGTCTGTGCATCCCCTTCCTTAGGTTAGGATTAGTTTAGGATTTTTAATAGTGTCCATATATAAGTCATTCGCCTAGTTCATAGGTTAATAGGATTTAGATCTATTTTCTCCCTTTTAAAATTTAAAAATCCATATAGGATAGTAGTTAGCCTGTATAAGGTAGAACTTAGGGGTAGGTTAGGGTCTAATCCCCCATTATTTAATTAATTAGTTTCCAATCAAGTCCTTTCAACTGACATTCATTTTCAACACTATGCAGGATGTTTCATCCCAAGTTCCACATACCTGTGCCACTTGCATCCAAACCCCCTTATCATCTTATGCTGTCTAGTGTTACAACAGTGTGTGGTTCGAGAATCAAACCTTTTCCATTGGCATCTACGTGCCAGATATTCATACCTGAAATCAGGTGCTGTACATTTATATCAACCTTCAGTCTGGTTTAAATGTAAATCGACAAAGCAATTACAAGAAGGCCACAGCATACCTTATATCAATGAAATTGATTCAAAGTGTGCTTTCAATCAGCAAATAGAGTTCATCAAGCATACGAAAAATCTTTTGTCGCATTAGCAAAAATACAAGCAATAATAACTGTTGTCCCAAGTAAACAAATTATAGCATACAAGGGTCCTGATTAGCAACACATTCCTTTAAGATCAAAAATATATATTAACATGTTTGTCTTCATTTCAGTAGTTACAACATTATGAAAAGTAATCACCATGATAACTTACAAAAATCAAGGCGTTACAGATTGGATGGAAAAACTACCACAGTAATTGTTAACTATAAGTGAAATTGGGCTAAAAGGAAATAAACATATTTTTCCTTACAAGCAATCATATGAGTTCTATTCTGAGTTTTTCTATCAATGTTATTCCTAGAAATATTTAGTATTTTTAATTTACGGTGGCAGCGTCGCATTGCATGCATTAGTGGATCATGATCTATCTTTTTATTATTATTGAGACACATAGTCAGGAATTGTTTTTGAAACATTACTATTCTCATATGAAAAAAGACTCTTACCCGAATACAAATCAAACTTGTGATTATGTTAAATGTCTTTAAACCAAAAAAAGATACTTACACATTTCTTATTTACGTAAACAACCAAATAATAATATGATTTGATGTGCAAACCTCTCAACTTGATGCTACAAAACGAACTCAATATGGTGATTGACCTTCAATCATTTTATAAATATGTTTAATGATCTCTGTTTTCAATTGCCATTATTTTTCATTTTTTAACAATACTATATTGTCACCACCTCCGATGACAGATGAGGAGAACTCAGCCACATCATGCATGAATATGAAATCAAATCCTGGTATGTTAATCATATGCATTTATAAATAATAACTACTATTAAGCCCCACACCTTTATAAAAAAATTAATGGTTTATGCAGGTGACCAACAACCAAAGAAAGTAACAGTGGAGTGAGTGGTGGTAACCAACATGAATATGTAGATATAACTAGGTACGTTATCCATCCATATTTTAAAACATAACCATTTCTAAGGCTCACAAAGTTATAGAAAATGTTATCAACTAATTCTAGAGTTGGAACGATTTTCAAAGAAGGAATTACAAAATAACCTATTTCAAAAGTTCATGGTGGCATCCAATGCTATATAGTTTGTAGTTATCAAGATGTTGATTTTCTAAATAAACCATTAGTATAGAAATAATGATACCGACATTATAATCGATGCTTATTATAGCCAATGTTGGCATAGCCTAGCACTTGCTAATCCACATCAATGTCTCAATTTTTTTTTGCTAATGGGTGGTTCACTAGATATAAACAAACCCTAATGGCCATTACAATTCATTCAGAATACATAGAACATTTTGATTTGTAATTACTATATTACAAGACCAGTATGCTTTCATTTTCCATATCATGACATCGTATATGAATTGATTACTGTTGTTTACAATACATATTGCATCAAAAAAATGAGCAGCTAGTAAGTTCTATGTAAGCCAAGATAGAATCTCAGTCGGTAAATGGTAGCTACCTAAAGTGATAATATTAAATTTATCATTTTACCATGTATATCACTATGCTTTTTTCAAACATGCTTTTATTTTCCCTAAAAATAGATATATTAATAATGAATAGAGTGATGTTTTTTTGAAATAGATCTTGTATCAAAGGATCTAGCTACAGGTAAAGAAGATGCAATCCTACATTCAAGGCCCACCAGTAAATGGTAGTTGCAATCTAAAATGTTGGTTGTTTCCATTAGTTAGAATTGATATGAGACCGATTAAAAAAAATTTACTTCCCTGCAGTTAGCCGTAAGAATTACTATCTTATTTTAGATCTGGAGAGATTGCTTTATGAGAAAAACCAACTGCCCTCTTGGGACATATCATTCAAGTTTCACAAGAAGACTATCAATGTGTGAGGTGGCTTAAAAGAGTTTATAAAGTCATTATTAAAAAAATTTGAAATGGGATTTTGGTCAGACAAACTCACTTCTACTGATGTTGAAAATCTAACAAAGTCCTTCAATAACAAATTATCAGCTGACTTCAATCAAGTACTCACCCGGGGAAAAGAACATTGCAATATAGTTGATGGAATTACAATAAAATATCTAAAATAGGTTTGGCGTAGAAATAATGTTCCCTACAATTTTGAAGACACAATGTGTATTACATTAACTGTAAAGGGAAACCCTCAAGAAACGTTTATGGTTGGAATGAAAAGCAAAGGAGAAAATTTCTCAATAGATGAGTGGTTGATGGCTGATTTTTACAAAGAATTATCACTAATAGTGTCAAAGGGATTGAATGTGGTAGAGGGAATAAAGTATTTGGAGTGAGTAAATGTAAAATAAAAAGTTAGCATTTCAAAATTTTATTGTGATGATACAACTTAACATTGTAAATAAAATGTATTCATATGCTTTAGTGATTGTTCTACATAACTATTAAAACTACGATTGTATGATTATAAGAACTAGGAGAATTTAAATTTTCCTTGATTATAAGTTCAGAGTGTGAGTATATAAGTTGAAAATGAGAATATATAGAAAATATTTAATGTAACAAATATTTGAGTAGTTTTTATTACTGAAATATGTATTCCTAAATTAATTCCAAGCATGCTTAAATACTAGTTTTTTACTTCAATATTAGAAAATGTATACCAATTTCCAATGCAATGAAATAACTAAAATATGGTATGTAAATAATCGTCACGCTAAAACATTACAGTCTATTAAAAAATGGTTTACATAAAAAATATTCCTAGTATAACAATAAGAAATGAGGAACGCCCTTAGATTTCACCTTCATCACCACCTACAACCATTTGATTTTTGATATAAAATATCGAAAGGGACTTGTTTTTTTATTTTTCAATTGAGTCACAACCCTCAACCATTTGATTTTATTTCCATTTGGAGACATGAACACATTCAACATGAAACTGATTATATTTGATATAAAATTTGTTTGAGAACACACCCTCCATGAGGCTGATTCAAAATTTAAACAGTTCAAATTTTTTGGCAGCATTGAGCTAAAAAATATATTTTCTCATACTTAATGTGAAAGAGTTCTTCCAACATTTAAAAATAAATTTCAAAATAGAAATATGGACATCAACGAGAAATTCAAATGTTGATGACATGATGCCTTCATTCCTTCAAAACATTGGCTTGGAGGTTACATGCTTTGAGTTCATATTTACACAAGAAGATTGTGTCGAGACCAAATTTTTTGACTATGAAGGTTCTGTGAATTCCAAATTATTTCTCAAGAATCTTAACTCCATTTGGTCACATTTTAATGTGTAGTGCCCACTTCCCTTTGACACCTGTTGATACTCATTTTGATACTATTGGTTACATTATGGACATTATTATGGTTTGATTTAGTATGTTGTTAGACATTTGATCATGGGTTATTGTTGATCTTGATTTGGTTATGATGCATGATGATTATTAGAGACACCTTATATGTGGATGATGATATACTATTTGACATGTATTTTTTATGGATGTTGTTCGGACATGTGAATTTATATATTTTTTGATGATGATATAGTTGTTGGGATGAATTGTATGTTATAATGATGATTTTGTGATTTTATTTTTATCATATTGGATGTTATGATATGGCCATGAGGCCGAAGGAGGTATTTGTATTTTATAGGTTAAAAATATCACAAAAAAACATCGTGGGATCAGAGACCAACCACCATGGAATTATAGGTGAATTCGACAAGGTCACCATGGAAACATGTCTTGTGTGTGTGTTGTATTTTGTCAGGGATTCCCATGGGGGGGATCACCTTTACATGTGACCATGGGTATTATGTATTTTAATGATGTGGCTAATTTTTATTATTGTTGTATGTATTTTACTGGTGATGTGTTCATTTCTTTATTTAATTTAGCTGTGGAGAATTAATGTGAGAAATCATATAGTTAAAATTTAAATAAATTAAATTAGGATATGGGAAAGTAATAATGGAAGTTGTTGGTTCTTTGTATTAATTATGTAAGGGATGTGTAAGTTGTGTAAGATTTGTGTGAGTCTAATTTTGGAGTATGAAATACTCCACCTCCATGGAAATTCGAATTTGTCCTTGGGGGCTGTTTTAGGAGGCTTGTGGGACAAGTAAAACTTGTCCCATACCTCTAAATTTAATTTACCAACCACACTTATGGTTGGAGAAGTGATTTGTGACTTTTATAATGAATTTTAGTAATCATGTTTCCTTTTTTTGATTGCACTCTCTTGTATGTTATTTATTTTGTTGTCCCTTGAGGTGTCAGATTTTTGGAGTGTGCAAGTAACTTGTCATATTTTCACCCACCTCTTTATTGTGCTTGGGAGAATGGATTTTGTTTTTTTTGTTTGAATTTTAGGATGTGTGATGTGGCATCCTACATGGATCCACATCGTCCTCTCTTCTTCCCTCATCTATATAATTCAAACTCTTTCCTTGTTTTGGGGTTGTTGAATAATTTTTGCAACTTCATTACGGGCACATTTTTCTTGTGTTGGAGATCTTGCTTTTGGAAGGAGCTTGGAGAAATTTTTACATACTTGGGAGATTTATGTTTGGAACTATGTTATTGAATTTGAAAGCTTGTTGTTTGGAAGCAAAGTAACTATGGCGAGGTAGGAATTTAACTCTCCTTTTATGTTGTTATTTTCTTGTTGTGTTGTGTGAATGGTGCATGTTTTGTTTTATTTGTGGCTAGTTGGGTAGACTTCCTTAGGGGTGGTGTAGGAGAAGGCTATTGGGAATCCATGTGGGGGGGCATAAGGAATGGCATTGGAATAAAAAAATTTCAGAGGGATTTTAGGTTTGGGATCCACCATGGAAAAGAAATAGCTTGCATTTCTTCCTTTGTGGGGGGCATAAGGAAATATGTGGGGGGCATAAGGAAGGATTTTTGGGGGGCATAAGGATATGTATGGTGATATTTATTGGTGGTTTGTTCTGATGGATTCCCAATTCCCAATTGGAAGGAATAAGTAGCTTCCCCCATAGACCTTGCTCCTTTGGCTTGCATGATCAAGCCTGAGTTTCGATTGGAATGTTTTTAATTGTAGTTGTGAACTGTTGTTTTGTGTTGAACTATGTTTTATATTGAATTATGCATGTGAAATAATGTTGTGTGTTGTGGAAGCCAGTTGTTTCCATGGGTTGAGTCACACCTTTTATTATATCTTGGTTGGGGCTCAGGGGCCAATGGTGAAGGAAGGATTCTCCTTTAATTGGATGTATTGGTTGGGTGGAGAGAATTTCCTTTCCCCCTCTTTTGTTGTGATCAACTTGGAGAAAGAGAAAATGTGCATGTTACTGTCCTGGAGAAAAGGAAAATGTAGCTTGACAGTCCCTTGTGAAACATATTTATTTGTAATCCTTTCCCACTTGTTGTGGATAAAATTGTAATATGTATTTTGTGAAGAAAAGATGTATGTAATTTGATTATGAAGTTGTACATTTGAATGTGAAGGATAATTATATTTTGTTCTGTTATTGGAAACAAACAGAATTTTGGTATTACATTCAACATGGAAAGGTGTAAAGAATTATAATTGAATTCAATAAAGAGTTGAAATACCTTTTTTTCATATGCATTGTTGGAATGAATTCAATGTTTCATTGTATGACAAAAGAGATAGTTATATCTTTGTATGGAAAGAGAAAATGTACGTGAAACAATGTTGTATTTTTGTATTTTGGGAATGTGTATAAATGAAATTTAGTATTTGATTTGGATTCAGAATGGTTTTTTATAAACAACTGAATGTATTAAATTAGTTTAGAAATAAAATGTTACATTTGGAGGACAAAATTTGATATATAGATTTAAAAGAAATAGATCTCTGTTATAAACTTTAAAACTGGCAAGTAAATTCAATCAAATCATACAGTTCAAACTTGCACTTAATAATCAACTTGGAATAGATATAATTTAGCATGCTAGAACATCAAGGAACTCAATTGACAAAGAAAACTGAAGAAAACAATTTAGCCATTGCAAAATCGAACTCAATCCTTTCCTCAACCTTTTTCCGTCAATTGTTGGACAAAATTCAAATTGGAATAAATTGAGTGAATTGGCCTTCCTAAAAAATTCTAAATCCTTCTTAGAGTAATCCTCCATGTCTTTTTGGCATGTTGAGTGAAGGAGGAGACTAAATTGAATCAAATTAATAAGTTAAAATTTACCAGTTGGCTGTTTATAAGCCTGTAGATAATTTTTACAAAATTGACCCCTTAAACTTTATCAAAATGTTAAATTTATAATTCTTGTGCAAAGAGGGAATCGAGATATTTCCCAAAATTCCTCGTTTCCCCAAAACTAAGCTTCTTAGAAAACATTATGGTACTTTGAAGTTTTTCTACCTTGGTGGGAAAATTTGGAAAAAAATTCCCTAGCGGGCCCGCGGCCCGAAAAATTTCTATTAAAATCCTTAGGAAAATTTTAAATTTTTGGTTCGAGAAATTTTTTGAATTTTCCTCCACCATCCCGCAGCCAATCAAAGGCTACCACATGTCCTCATGGGACATCGGCAGAGGTGTGACATCAATTTTTCCCTTCGACCTTTTAAAAATTTTGGAAAATTTTCCATTTCTCCCCGCCGGCCCGCAACCAACCAAAGGGTGCCACATGGCACCTTAGGGTGACAGCGGAGGAGGGAGGAATTCATAAATTTAGAATTTTTTTATGAAAATCTCCACGGCCCCGCACTCCTAACCTTGCCTTGGGAGATCCCTTCCACAAGCGCGCAGACCTGCGTATCCAACTCTTCTTTTATCTCCCCTTTGGCGAAATTCACCGAATCTCCCCACTGCTCTACTTGTATTTCTTGTCCCTACAGTGAATGGTGGAGTGATATGTTTCCATGGTGGACCCACAGGTGCATGGAGACCAAATTGGCTTTTCTTCCCCTTTTGTGAAATGTCTAATTAACCCCTACTGCTCCTCCCTTCCCTCACCTCCTCCCACTTAGATCAAGAGCTGACACGTGTCCCTGGAGGACCCACAAAGGTGCGAGCGCAAATGAGAATTTTCTCCCATGCAAGAAAAAATTCCAAACACCGCCCCACAACCCGCCAACCAAAAATTTGTTCTTCACCCCTGCTTGACACATGGGCCCTTGGGAAACATTTGATCCCTAAAGTCTGCCTATCCATATCTTGATTTTCTGAAGGACTTAGGAGGAATTATTTATATCACCAGAAAGGTGAAAAAAATTCCTATCCAATGGGAATGATTTAGGGAAATTTTGGAAGCTTTAAGTGTGATAAAAAATAATTTGAAAATATGTCATGTTAGAGAGTGGGTATGGGGGTAAATTACTCCCTAAACCTAATTGAAACTTATAACCCTAAAAATTGAACCATGTGAGCTTGAAAATTGTTAATGAAGGAAAAATATGTTCTAGTAATTTAGATTTGTTCTAGAACCTAATAGTGTCAATTGTCATCTTGCAACTTGGTTGTTTCTAACTAACACTAGGTTGTTTCTTAGGTCTCAAGTGTGTTGTTTTAACTGGCATCCGATAATGCATCGTATAATTGTAAAAATACAGTTCTTTTAGATGATTCTTTAGAGAAAAACAAGTTGAATGATGTTACAAACTACATCATTGTTGAAACATTTAACACATATTCTAATTCAGAATAAAAACACTTGTTATATGTGTTGTGTCCTTTTTGCAACTATTGAAGGATGTCGAAGATGTTCGGGATCATATAGATGAAAAAAATTATAGGGAGATTTTTTATTGGAACTTTACTATGTTTTGTATTGTTAATTTAGAAGCCCATCTTTGGGAATAGTGTTAAATTATAAATTCAAATTATTCTTCAAATGTTTTACTATAATTCTACCTTTAGTAAAGGAATTTCAATTTATTTCATAGCTACATTTAAATACTAAAATATATATGGGATAATTTTATAGTCAATTTTAAATAAGTTTATATCCACATTTTAATATGAAATTTTTTATGACATGTCTCTTACAGTTGATTTTATATCTAAATTTAAATATAAAAAATGTATCTGGTATGATTTTACAATTAATTATATTCTCCTAAACTGAATCATCTGCCTCTGCTAATTTCTTCATAACATCTTCAAAAGTTCAATCACACCACAATAAATGAAGTAAAATTGAGATCGTACTTTATATATGAAAATATAACTGGAATGGTTTTACAGTTAATTACATTCACCTAAATTCAATCGTCACCCTCTTTAATTTTATTCATAACATATTTGGTAATTCTCATGTTGCCCCAAGGTTCAATGGAACCATAGTAATTGAATATGGAAGTGTCTCACATCTCTTGAATGTCATTAGCTTAGCGGCTGCTTGGCTAATGACATTTGAAATATTCAAATTTGCATATTTTAATATTAAAAATATCTTTAAAATGATAAGAGAATTATTCTAAAGAAATCATTAAGCCTAGTATCTGCTAGCCCTTATAAAATAGAACATGTATCTGTTATATACGAGCTTGCAACCATGAAGCATTATTTCTTAGATCAATGTTAGATTTCATGAAATCAATAAATTTTTTCATAGATTTATAACTTTGATTCGTGATCAGATATATTGGACTCTGGAAGGATAATTAACAAATTACAATATTTTGATTTTTGGATTCCAATATATGTGATTTTGGAGTATAGTTAATTCCAATATAGGTGATTTTGGATTGCAATATATGTAATTCTAGATTCCAATATATGTGATTTTGGAATCCAATATGTGCGATTTTGGAATTTGATATGTGTGATTTTGGAGTGCACATAATTCCAATATTTGGCATTTTGGAATCCAAAAATAGTAATATTGGATTCCAGTATTGGCTATATTTTTTAGTTGTCTGAACTGGAATAAGTCCAAATTTAGTGAAATAAGTGTTTTAAGTACTCGTGCCACTGGTATTGGAAATATTTTAGATGGGTTTTCAACTTAAAAAAACATTTTATCTACCTTACAAAGTTTGAAAAAATACAATCTTTGGATACCCACAAAACAACCTTCTAAAACCCGAAAAGGGGATGTCAAGTTTCGTTTTTGTCCCTTGTTATGTGGGGAGTTGCATCAAGTTTTAGATTGACCCTAATTGATCATTTGTTCTCTCATCCCTACCCCTCTAGGAGCCCTGTTACCCCATTTTGCACTTTTAGGAAGTTTTTAGAACTGAAAAGTTGGTTTTCATTTCATCTTACCGTTTGGACCCTGAATGAAGGAATGTTTTTCTGCCTTCACAACCCTCTAGTATTTCTATTAAAAACTATCCTAAAACCTTCCGTTTGGATAAAAAAACATTTATATATAGTTTTCCAAAGGGGTTTTGTAAGACTCTGGTCACTTTTTGACTAGGTCAAACTTGACAATTACGACCGGTGGCTCCAGAAAACCCATCGTTGTTTATAACCTATTTTCTAGTTCTCAGTTTCGTCAACCATGATGAATTCTCCATATATATGAGAGCATGTAGGAATCTTCCAATGGAGATTCCATCCATAAAAATTCACTTTTTGGATGAGCTTTCTTAGCCAACTATCAAAATTACAACTGATGGCCCTGGTAAACTAGCCGCCATTGGTAAACCATTTGTCAGTTCTGAATTATGCCAGTTTCTATTAGTTCTTGGTATATATGAGTACACTGTGGAACTCAACCATTTTCCATTTTCCCATCGAAAGACATTTTTTGAATGTGGTTCCTTAGCTTCTGACAAAATTAGATGTTTTCGCAACTAGTAGAAAAATGTAAAATAAGGTCGTAGGACCCTACTCAAAACAATAAATTGTCATGAAAACATATTGAAACTTATAAATAAATCTATAAAACTATCTCTTATGGATTTTTGTGTGAACTGTGACTTTTGGAAAAATAGCATCTCTCTCTCTTCCCTATATTTTTCTCTCTCCTCCCTTATTTAAGAAATGAAATCAAGTGAAATGAATATATGTCCTTATCCCTATCTTGTTACATGTGTATTATTATTATTATGTAAATGGAAAACTAAAAAAAATGTGCTAGATTTAGGTGGGTTTCATGCCAACATTTTACTAACCATGCGGTGGTTGCATGTATTGAGACTTGGATGAGGTGAAGTGTCACTAAAAATACCATTTTTGCATGTTATTTGAAACAATGAAATTGTAGAGGCTAAATCAACATTTTGTGAAGAATTGAAAGGTTTATTATTGAATTTTTTTAATATTTATGAGATGCCAATGTTTAGGGGAAATATGCATCTAAACATGGGTGTTATTTTTATTCCAAATTTTTTATTGTAAAAGTTGGATATATATGTTAAATGAAATTAGATAATTAAACCATAGGTGTGTTGTGTTAGTTACCTTGAATGTGTAGAAAATAAATCTAAACAAAATAATCAACCCTAGTATAAAATTTTTGCATAACTTCCCTTCTCATGTGATTGTTTTAGCATAGGAAAACTAAAACTTTAGGATGATCTTAAATAATTACACTCTATCACACCTTCTAGCTTAAGGAAATAAGATCCGATGTTTGAGTTTATCATCATAGATGGTATACTTAAAAACATTTAATTTATTAATATTTGTGAAAAGGTAACTATGAGAGGATGTGCTAGGAGAAAATCGATATTTATTTTCCTTGTAACACGTTTAAACCATCTTGTTGTGGGAAACTAAATCCGTGACACATAATATTTAATGTGATCCTTAATCCTTTAAATGAAGGATTATTCTCTTTTGTTCCCCCACTTTTCCTATTACGTAATGAATGTACGATGTGAAACGAGGTAATCATGTTCTTGAGGAAATTCTCTAGGATGAGAGATAGTAGTCTCATGAGAATGCAAATGTCATTATTAACAAATGGGTTACACAACTAATTTCAAAATGATATTTAAATCAAATTAAGAGAAAACATTTTAAGTTGAATATAAATTATTCAAGAGGATCCTATGTTTTATTTACCTACACATGAGAATATTGAGTGTTAATCCCCTTTAACCCCTCTCAAACAAGAGTTTCAACTAGACAAGACGTATCAAATTTACCTATATATACATGGTGATTGTTGGAGATAAGGGTGTTCAATCACTCTAGTTGTGACCTTAGTAAGGTGTGTAGAATTTATAATTGAATGTCTCCTTGTAACACGTATCTAATACTTAATTTCAAAGGAATCCAAACTTGGTTAAGTGTGAAATCATACTCCTTGGGACCTTGATTACAAAGCATTTAAGTGAAGTAGATGGGATATAAGGTTAATTGTAATAAATTAAAACAAAATAGAGCAACCTTAGTAATTAAATTCTAAAATGAAAATAATGCACAATATATTTACTCTTGAACCAATAAACTCCCTTTATTTTTTGTGAACCTCCCTTTTTGTAATTGAGATAAATTAAAAATCCAAACGAACATGCAACTTAGAAAATAAATCCTTAGAACAAATAGTAATAGGATCATGTGTGTGCATATGTTCCTACTAAAAATCAAGATACATGTTTTTATTGCGATAAGAGCAAAGAGAAAAGTCAGATGGAACCATTACAAGTAGAATGTTAAGCAAGATAAAGATAATTTAGTCTATTTTAAAGAAGAATGAAG
Source organism: Taxus chinensis (assembly GCA_019776745.2). Lineage (NCBI taxonomy): Eukaryota > Viridiplantae > Streptophyta > Pinopsida > Cupressales > Taxaceae > Taxus > Taxus chinensis. Next base: position 375,573,442 of record CM034154.1, on the reverse strand, counting down.
GACTGCATGACAAGTAATTTTCAAGTAATTGAGGTCAATAATGAAATATTACAGTAATAAATATGTAAACCATGAAAGTGTTGCGTTATGGATGGTGCCTATACGGAAGTTTATATTGTAGTTAAATTGTTATGTTTTTCCTTGTCATTTGGCAAAGGTGTCATTGATCTACATCATGTACATTTTGTGTTACGTATTTAGAATAATTTTTGTGCAAGTTTCTAATGTGTTATGCATTGTCTTAAGAAATACCTTTTGTCGTCATGTATCAAGAAATGTAAGTAAAAAAAAAAATTCTGATATTTTAATTGTTTTATTTGTGTGTCAAATTTGTGGGCATTACATTTGGTATAAGAGCAGGGTTCATGCTCTCAATCCTTTGGGATAGATTGGAGTTATGACAATTGTTTATGGTGGTGGTGGAGTTGGGAAGAGTAATGTGATAGATGTTGTGATGTGACCAACATTGTACTTGTGATATTATGAACACATATGTTGTGCATGCCACTTAGTGTGTATTTTTAATCATGTCAATATGTTTTTGATGAGAGTATTAGATTTATTTTTCATGGATTCAATGAGGATTTCACATGTGATGTGCCACCTTATTGTGTGAAAATAATTTTATTGCAGATTTGCGGAGTGTTGGAATGTCTTTTTAGTTTTTTATATGTATGTGTGATGATGTATTATATGACAAAATTTGTGTATAGTGAATTGGATTGTATCGTGATGTTGCCACCATGTTGTGATGAATTGTGTGTGTCACTGTGTTGTATTACAATTGACTATATGTTGTAATGTTATTCAATGTGTGTATCATACATATAATTTGACTAATATGTGATGGTTGATGTCATGAATTAGGGGCACATGGTGATCATATGACCCCTATTGTGCAGTACTTGCACTTTGGGCTCATTATGTGGAAACATGATGTATTATAACCCATAAAAGTAATGATTGTGTTATACCCTATATAGACCATGTGTAAGATGTTATGGTTAATGTGCATGAATCACCATTGTGTAATGTAGTTATCTATTATGTTGTGAACCTTACACTAAAAAACCTAAGGGAATTTTTTTGTAAAAATAACATGTTTGGAGAGAGGAAATGGGTACCATTGACCAGTCACTCGAGATGAGTACAAGATAGTAAGTAGAGTCTTATATAGACTAAAAATCTATTTTTGTTTATTTGGTATGTATTGCACATTGCCTAATGGACATCATATATATTATGTTTCACGAACACCTTAGGCTCAGTAGATGGATTGTGAGTTTTGCAATTCTCTCTCCATATATGGTTATCATATAGATGACCTATGTGTACCTATGCATTTGTGTATCATTGACCAGTCACTCTAGCTGAGTACAAGATATGGAGTTGATACTTACATAGATTGAAAACTAACTTCTATTCATTTGGTATACACAACTCTTTCCCAACATGCACCATGTTTATTGTGTTTTGTAAACACCTTAGGCTCAATATATGTAAACCTTTACCCTTCCCTCTCATACTATGTTGATACTATGTTGAGCCTTGTGGAAGAATGGAGGGATGATTCAGGAAGAGATGATGAGAGTTGTATTATTTTTTATGTTATTTTACAAGTTGAGGCTCAATGTCTGAGTGCTAGCAACTTGATGAGTACCTCTTTGGTTTCCGTATAATGCCACATAGTGATTGTGATGTGTTATTTCTCTATATTTATTTTATTTGTAAATTTGATTTTTCTTTTCTCTCCCTTTTCCGGAACTAATAAATTTTTCTATTTAACTTTTGGTTAAGTTCTTGCAATTTTAGGCATTTTATTTGGTTGTTTCACTAACATAAAAAATTTTGGACTAACTACAACTAATTAGCATTTTATTTTTATTTTATCGAAATTTCAATTTAAGTTAAAATTCTTTCTTGCGTTTCTTTTTATTTTCTTTCTTGGCCCAAAGTGATTGAATTTGATGCCACTTGGAAATTTCACTTATTATTTTGGCATGTTGGTTCGAATTTTTTTATGTGTTGTAATATTGACATGGGTTCACGATGGATTTTTGGTACCTATGGGTCCACTTCATTGTATGGGGGTATGCCCCAAGGAGTTACAGATAACTAGCGGGTTGTTGAACCACGATTTATTATGTCACTTGAGTAAGATGTGTTTGGACTCTATGTGCCTAGGGCTACAGGGTGACTGACCACTTTGGTGGAGCTAAAATGAATTTTTATCTTTATTTAATTGTTGGGAGGTATATGGAGTTGTTTTTTGATGCTTTGGGAGGTATATGTGGTTGTTTTGTGATGTTTTGTGAGGTATACAAAGTTGTTTTGTGATACTTTGGGGGGTATATGGAAATTTTTGTGATGTTTTGGGAAGTATATGGAGTTGTTTTGTGATGATTTGAGAGGTATAAGGAGTTATTTGTGATACTTTGGGAGGTGTATAGAGTCCTTTTCTGATGCCTTGAGAGGTATTTGGAGTTGTTTTGTGATTCTTTGGGAGGTATATGGAGTTTTTTGTGATGCTTTGGAAGGTATATGGAGTTAATTTGGGATGCTTATGGAGATTGGGAGGTATATGGGGTTGTTATTTTAATTTATGTGTACTCATGTTAGTTTGATTATGTTTTGTTTTGTTGATGATTGATGCTCTTTATTGATGGTAATATGTTGATCCCATTTTGACCATATCTAGATATAGTTATGGTTTTGAGTTGTGTGAAACATTTATATGTGCAGTTTTGGGAGTTCCATGTTGTTATAATATACTTATGTTATGAGTACTATTTTGTCAAGCATATGTGTGTTATAACAACTATGTTATGTGGACCATGCATGTTCCTTTATGTGGCTTCATTGAGTTTTTGTGATGTGATACATTTGCATTTATTTCTAGTTATATATCTTGTGGACCATTAGTGTTGTGTTTAGGCCTTGTGTGGTATCGTGATGTCATCTTTTGTTGGGCACCAAGGAACATAAGTCAATTGATATTCTAAACAATGAATATTAAGATCTTGAGAATAATGAATATTGTACAAGAAAAAACTAAGTAATAAAGTAAAAGAGAACTCTCAATCTTCACAGAACATTAAAATTTTAAGAAATTGCCAAAATGTAGTTCTTGACTTCCACGTTGGTCATGTTGTACTGAAAGAGATCATTATCCCTAAATGATATGTGTCATTAACTTCTTCCCATCTAGTTGGGATGACAGTCTTGTAATTGTATAGTCGTGAAAATGTGTTTACCCTTAGGTGTTTTCTGGGTTACATCAAGGATGTTGCTACTTATAAGGACCTTGAGTGACATTGTGATGTCCCAGGTCTTTCAGGAAGCATTATGGACATTTCAAAATTGAAATTCTTAAGACTTGTGATAACATTGTGAACATCTAAAAATATTTACAAATGTGTAAATCTACGTAAATTAGTGAATACACTTATGAGAAAAACTACATGTGAATATTGGTTCAAAAAAAATTATCCTAGAGACTTGGATTTGAGTTCACTAGGGATTTGAAATGTATGAACCTGTAATGACAATCGTCCTGAACGTTGAAAACTAAGGACAATGTATCAAGGAAAAGATCTAATCGATTTTGTAATAAAATTAGGAGATATTCCAATCTATCACAGAGCATTAAGATTGAGAAATTTGTTAAAATATGATTAAATTTTTGTGGTCGCATGTGTAAAGTGACCAGATCCATCCTCCCTAAGTGGGGCTGATCATTGGGTCATGACTTCTCTAGATTTTGATATCCGTCTTTCTTGCACTCTTGGTGTTGTGTCACATTGAGGATGATTACTCTAGATAAGTAGAGGGAGATGTAATGCCCTATGTTTACGTCCCCAATCCAATGATGGTAGTTAAAAAACATACTATCAAAAAAGTTATTATAAAGATAAAAAAGAGATCCTCCTATATTGAGGGAAAGGAAGTGCAGTCTATTAGGGCATGGCGGCATGTGGCAGGCAGTGGGTCTCTTACCAAGATAGTTTGATTGTTTCACCCTATGCAACAAACAGTTGTATCCAACCTAACCATTTCACATTGTTAGCATCGTGGCAACCTATGAAAACCATGGGAACCTTGGACAGAGTGCGGAGAGTGACATCATCTATGGAACAACCTTTTAGACTTGTCAAATTTCCCTTGCATTATAATGCAAGCACTTTATTTGAGATCTAGATTTTTTTAAACCATGATGAAACCCAAGTCAATGTTGTAAAATTTTAGTAGTAATTGGATAGCTGAAATGAGTGCAAAACACTAAAAATTAAATAAACAGAACATTGTGTGGATTTGTGTTAAACAGAGATGCTCTAGTCGCAATAGCCATTCTAAAATCAATTCACATAGTGTATGGTTGAAATCAAACCTATACACCATAGATAAATTTCCACCCAAAATATCTCCTCACTATACTATACATAAACTGACTGATTTGGATTTGAATATGCTATATTGAAGCGGGGATTCAATTTTCTATGAGAGAAAATATGCTTCCTACTCGCTTGTTTGTTTGTTTGTATGCATATAAAGAAGAAGATTAAATATTAGGAGGCACTTTGTTTGGGCGTTTTTTCTAGCTATATTGATTTTTCTTATTCTCCTTCTAAGTTGTGCTACGTTGCATATATGATTCAACTCCTATGTGGTTGCATGTAAGAAATTTTGGCCATGCCAGTACCTTGAGGAAGCTCTAAACCTTACCTTCAACGTGCTGATCTTTAAGCTCTTAGGGTGATTATGTGGGGTGTATTGCTTAGTAGTTGCAGTGAGCACATATGCATGGAGTCACTGCTGGATTTAACAAGACCTGTGAACCACTCAAATAAATCATCTCCTTTTACGTGATCTGTTGATTGTGACATGCAGATCGCCAAGAGCTCTCTCTTACACTCTCAGCCTTGCTATTGGGCAGACATGGTTCAAACTTACCTTGTCCTTCATAATTCTCGTACTTAAGTTCCTTCATTTGCAAGCGAATATAAATTTAAAACCTTTGTGAGTATCATACATTTGATTTATTGGTGATGATAAACTTTTTTTGTAAAACAATAAAATGGTCATCTAGCACTTATGTACACCTAAATAACAATTTGTTTTGTCAATCCATAAACTTAAACCCCTCCTTTAGCCACAATCTAGATAAACTTCGTAACTAGACTAGATAGTTGTGACACTGTTTTATTGATAAGGATGAGTTTGTTTTCTCTTCGTAAACCCAATTTAATGGACATTTCAAAATTGTAAAAGATATTAAATCACAATATGCTTGGGAGACCCACAAACACAACCTGTATTCGTTCACCCACCAAAGTGAGAGTGTTAATCCTTTCATCTGTGACCATTGTTAATGTGGGGAGTCGTAATATTATTAGCCTTAGAGTATGTCCCAGGTGACATGCTTGAAGCTCTCTTCTAGGGTCCCCTCTTAAGAGCCAATGTCTTCAACGATTTTATATTTTAAGGGGAGTTGTTAAAGCTATGAAATTTGGTTTTTGTTTGGCCCATCATTTTGACCCTAAGCGAAAGGAATGTTTTTATGCCTTCGCAAACATCTAGTGACTTTTACTAGAAAATTGCCTATAACCTTATGTATCATTTGAGAAGAACGTATTTTCCTAGCTTCGTTTTTCAAATAGGTTTTGTAAGCCCCTGGTCGCTATTTGACTTGGTCAAACTGGACCGATTACGACCAGAATGCTCCGGAAAACTAGTCACTAATTGGTCAGACTTGTTACTACCAATTCTTAGTTTTGTCGAACCTTCGACGAATTCTCCATATATATGAGGGCATGTAGGAATATTGACTCATGGAAGATTTAATCACATCGAAAGTCAAATTTTGGATGATTTTTCTTAGCCCTCGAGCTAAAATTGGTTGTTTTTGCAACTAGCCCTATTACGACGGATGGCCCCGGAAAACTAGCTCTCTCTTACCCTCGCCTTGCTATTCCAAGACATGGTTCCCTCTTACCTTAATCCTTCAATAATTCTCGTATAGTTAAGTTTTTCATTTGTAACGATAATAGGAATATTAAAAACCATTGGAGTACTCATACTATTTGATTATTTTATACTAAACTTGTTAGTGTAAAACAATAAAATGCTCCATCTAGTGACTTATGTAACCTAAATAAACACTTCGACCAGTCAATCATAAACTTAAACCAAAACCTTATAGCCACGATCTAGAAAACTTCGTAACTAGACTAGATAGTCATGTGACACTGTTTTATTGATAAGATGAGTTTGTTTTCCTCGTACAACCCAAAACAACCAGTTTTTTCTACTTTGTAAAAGAGTTATTAAAAACACAATATTTAAAGACCCACAAAAACAACCTTTTGAAACCCGAAAAAGGAGTGGATGTTAAGTTTCATCTTATGACCATTGTTATGTGGGGGAGTCGTATATTATAGCCTTAGAGTAATCCTCAGGTGACAATTTTGTGCTCTCTTCTCCTCCCCTCTAAGAGCCATGTCTACCCCATTTTTATAGTTTAAGGGAGTTGTTTAAAATTGAGAAATTTGGTTTTTTGTTTGGCATCTCACATGTTTGGACCCTAAGCGAAGGAATGTTTTTCTTCCTTCGCAAACATCTAGTGCTTTTCTACTAGAAAATTGCCTATAACCTTATGTTTAGAGGAGAAATTTATTTCTAGCTAGTTTTCTCAAATAGGTTTTGTAAGGCCTCCTGGTCGCTAGTTTAACTAGGTCAAACTGGACCGATTACAACCAGTTGCTCCAGAAAAACCCAGTCACCGTAATTGTAACTTGTTTACCAATTCTTAGTTTCGTCAAATTCGACGAATTCTCCATATATATGAGGGCATGTAGGAATATTTCTGTGGAGATTTAATCCATCGAAAGTCAAATTTTGGATTAGGTTTTTTAGCCCTCGAGCTAAAATTGGTTGTTTTTGCAACTATCCCTATTACGACGGATGGCCCAGGAAAACTAGCCGCTTATTGTAAAACCGTTTCACCAGTTCTTGAATTCTGCCATGAGTTCCTGTGAATTCTTGGTTATATATGAATACACTGTAGGAACTTAACAATTGTTCATTTTCCCATCAGAAAGACAATTTTTGAACGTGGGTTACCTTAGCCATCCGAGCCTAGAATTAAATGTTTTTCACAACTAGTAGAAAAAATGTAAAATAAGGTTGTGGGGGACCCTAGTCAAGACAATAAACCGTCGTGAAGAACCTTATTGAAACATTATAAATAACTACATGAAACTCTCTCAATTGTGGCTTTATTTGTGTGAAATGTGACTTTTAGTAAAAAATGGTGTTTCTCTCTCTTCTCTCTCTTCCCTATCTCTGTCTCTCTCCTCCCTTAGTTAAAAAAATGAAATGAAATGGAATGAATGTATGCCCCTAACCCTCTCTTGTTTTGTGTGTATTATTATTATTACGTAAATGGAAAACAAACAAATGATAATTATGCTAGACTTAGGTGGATGTCATGTCAGAAAATTTATCTGATCATGGGGGTTGGTTGTAGGTATCAAGAGTTGGAGGGAGGTGAAGTGTTACTAAAAAATATCATTTTCACATGTTATTTGATAAAAATGAAATTCTAGATATTAAATCAACATTTTGTGAATAATTGAAAGGTTTATTATTGAAATTTTGTTATATTTATGAAATGTTAGTGCTTAGGGTAAATGTGCATCTAAACATGGATGTTATTTTGATTCCAATTTTTGTATTGCTAAAATTTGGATATATATGTTAAATGAAATTGAATTTGACATCTTATAGTGCATTTCTTCAGATGTGAAAATTTGATGATGCAAGTCTCTTGATGTGTTTTGTTATTTAACTCGAAAATGTAGCAAAGAAATATTAAACAAAACAACCAGACCCTGTTATAAAACTTGTGCATAACTACCCTTCTCGTGCTATCCTTTTTAGCATGAGCAAAACTAAAACCTTAGGATGAACCTAAATCATTTATACTCAATGACACCCTCTAGCTTAAGGAGATAAGAGCCCAAGTTGATATTTCCATCCTAGCTTATATGCTTAGTGACATGGCCATGAACCCTACAATTAGGAACAACATCATTAAACTTTGTCTTGAGTTTGTTGTCCCCTCCTAGGAATGGTAGTATTGTGTGTATGGGAAACCAACTTTAAACATAATGTGAAACCCTCTTGGCCCGAAACACATGTAGAGTGAAGGTTTTTGTGTGAAAAATATTGCTAACAACCCTTGAAAGTCGCCTTTAGGATTTGGGATTATAAATGAGCTTGATACCCAATTTCTATTATTGTTTGGTTTTCTATGGTACAATACTAAGAGTTATTTGTGAAACTTAACAACTTTTTAAATTTATGATTAGTTTGTGAAAATGTAACCCATAGATGATGTACCTAGGAGGGAAATTAAAATTTAGATCATTCATATAATGTGTTTAAACCATCTTGTGGTGGGAAACTAGATCCACGTTGTGTAACATTTAATGTGAATCTTAACCTTTAAACAATGGAATTTCCTCCTCTTTCTCCCACTTTTTCCTATTTATGTAATGAGATGTATGATGTGAAACTATGTGATCCTAGTCTTGAGAGACAATTATCCCCTAAGACAAGAGACTAGTAGTCCCATGAAGATACAAATTTCCTTATTAACAAATGGGTTACACAACTAAATTTCTAAATGCATTATTTAAATAAAATTAATTAGATATAATTTTAAGATGAATGTAAATTATTTGAGTGGGATCTTGTGTTTTAGTTACCTACACATGAGAATATTGAGTCTGAATCCCCTTTAACTCCCTCTGAAACAAAATAGTGTCATCTTGACAAGAAGTATCGAATTTACCTAGAGTTACACAATGATTTTTGGAGATAAGGGTGTTTAGTCACTCTAGTTGTGACCTTAGTAAGGTTTGTAAAATTTATAATTGAACGTATCCTTGTAAAACACATCTAATAATTAATTTCCCAAGAATCTAAACTTTGTTAAGTTTGAAATCATACTCCTTGGGACCTTGATGGCTAATCATTTAAGTGAATTATATTGGATATATGATAAGTTGTAATAACTTAAAAAAAATAGAGTAATTGTACGAATGAATATTGACATGTGATCTTCAAGATGCTCTTGACATCCCAAGTTCATGTCGATAAATTTGATGTAGAATGAGTGGATGGATATGAGTACTAAAATATATAAAATATGTGATATGTGGATGAAAATATATGGAAATGGGATGAACAAGCAATCAAGGATAAACAATGTCCTCAATGCATAATATCAGTTTCTTCCCATCAAGGGAAAGAAAGGACATTCTAACCTAAATGGGTCTAATAGATGGATGATATGTAAAATTCTACTTTGGAACTCTAGAAATCACACAATTATATTGCTCTACTTTCAACCCTAGAAAATTTATAGATTTTCTTGAAGATTATAGATTTAGTGACTGATTAACTAGTGCTTAGGATAAAATTGTTGATAAAAGCAAAATATTGCTACACACAATATAAGAATTTTTATCCTGGAAACTCTCAATGAAGGAAAAGTAGTCAGGAAGGGAAACTGCTCTTTCTTCCCACTTCAATTAATCAAATTTTACAGTTTACAATAAGTACTAAAAGAAGTAAAAAATGTAAACCTTATCTCTAATTACTTGCTTGGTCTATTTTCTTACACCTTGATTCTACAACTGCACTCTAGCACTGAAGAATCTCTCCTCACTTTCTCTCATAGTAATACTTTTCTTCTTGATTTCTCTGGATCTTCAAATTCCTTTTATTCTCTTTCTCCTTTCTCTTATTTATAGGCCTTCCCATGTCCTCTCACACACTGGAGGATGTGAAAGGGCATGGAAGGAAAGAGACGTAACCATATCTTTGAATTTTTGAATAGTTCGTTCCTAATTTTATTTTTTTTCCATCAAAAGTTTTAGGACTTCTGCCTTGAGTAGACTAGTAGTTTCAGGACCACTGCCCTAGTTAGGTGGCAGTTTTAGGACCAATTTCCCTACAATGTGGTGGTTCTACAACTTCCACTCTACATAGAGCAGAGGTTCTATCTAGAACATATGTTTACCTATTTTCCTTCATTTTCTTAAATTCTCCTTCTTGGTGTTGATGGAACTGATGAAGTGGTGTAATTTTCAAGATCCCTATAGATCATACCTCCCCTACCTAGGAGGTAACTCATCCCATAAAATCTCAGTAGGAGAGTGGTAGAGGAATCAAATCCCTAAGAAACATGTGTTCCATTTTTTAAGCTTGAGCATACGTAAAGGATAGATCAATTTGATTCAACACAAAGTTAATTTATCATAAGAAAGGAACACATGCACTGGTCAAACATATATTTCAGCAACTATGAATAATGATAATACAACTTTAACAACAGAAGGAAAATAAGATTTTCACAACTGATATAAAATATAATCACATTACTCATTCACAACATGAAATACATAGTTCTTCAAATAAAGGTAAGCTAACCACTCATACTAAGGAATCATAGATTAACAAAGTAAGCATTTATTAACCATTCAACACAATAAATCAAATTCCCAATTGCGAGGTATAACTCTGAATACAATTAAAAGGTTTTTTATAATTCTCTGAAGCACTCTTCCAAGCTTTAAGAGAAACCTCACATAAAAATAATCTATCTCTCCTAACTTGAAGCATCAACTATTTATAAGTTATTAGGTTGATCTATTACAGTTGGGACCTTAACTAACATTTTCTAAAAATAGAAATATCATTAAATTAAGGGAACATGCTGCCACAAAATAAAAAAATTGTTGCAAGGGTTTGACTCAGTCAACCCTACAACTTTTACTGATCTAGAGCTTGGATTTGAAATTTCATGGCCTCTCATCTTTGGTCTTTCCCAGCTATACCTTCCTCTCTTGCAAGTTTTTTTTGTTCTCCTTCCCACACATCCATTCGATGCTTATACTAAATGAAGTGCTTGATGATTCCCTAAACTTCTTCATCTCCTAGCCCACATGCATAGTGATTCACTACATCTTTTGTCTCAATCTCCTTTGTGAATTTGGTTGGCACTCTTCAAAGTTTATTTGTAACTTTACTCAGCCTCCCTATGAGATTTTGGCACAAGACTAATCATTCGATGGAGTAACTATTGAAAGTTTTGGTGACTTCATCATCACACTTCACCAAATCCTTAAAATTTTCCTTAATTTAATCTTCAGGAAGAGCATCGATGTTTTCATTGAAGAATTTTCAATTAGCAATATCAAACTCTTTTGAGATGTCATTCAGGGCATCCATGATTTCTACTCGTTTCTCCTCCAATTTCTTAATTAAATCCTGTAATACTTGGCACCGGAATTCCATGGCCTTTTGGTATTCAAATAACTTTGAGGCATCATCGATCACCTCTTCCTGAAGAAGAAATTTGGGGTCTTCTTCTCTGATCTCACTCCATGTTGCCAAATTTAAATTCAGATTATTATTATCTTTGGAAAAAGCCTCATCCATTTTTTAAATAACAGCCTTCCCAACCTACAGATCATTATATATTTTGATAGCCTCCTTGATTAAGGGATTAGCTTCCTGTAGTATGCATTCAATCCATCCATTTACTGATCTCCCTTTCTAGCCTAGCTTCTCGAGCTCATGATAAGAAATTTCATCGATGGTAGAAGAAACTGTCATGGCCATAGTAGTTGAGACTTTGGTAGATGGAGCTAGTTGGGTTACTTTGAGTAAAAATGAAGTGACTTGTTCAACCTTGAGTTTTAGCTCATCTTTTGTGGCCTTATCTTTGTCATATTTTTCCAGCAGAGCCCTGAGAGCAGTGTGCACATCTTGTTTGGATCCTTCATGAGTAGCTCTTCCCAATGAAAATCAAGAGATTCAATAATCTACCATAGTAATTGTCTCTTTAGTTTTTCCCTCAACAGGGGTAGCAACCTCTACAATTCACCCTCCAGATGGATTCACAGTCATACTTGAAAGAGTTCTTAGGCTCTTGGCCTATTTTTCAGGCATCTATTCCAATATACTAAGATCTATGACATCTCCCAAAGGTACCTTCTTCTTATTCTTTGGAGTCTTTCTAAATAACCATTCAGGAATAACTAATGCTGATGAAGATGGGATAGTAGATTCGATACCTGAAACATTAAATATGGCAAGAGTACTAGAAACATTAGTTGACATTTGGGTAGAAGTGGCCATGATGGATGGGGTGGACGTAAGGACAACCATAGGAGTTGATAAAATGATGCTTGGGAATGAGGTGGAGGGAAATGGAAGTGTTAAGGGAAGTGAAGAAGAAATGGGTGACCCAATAGTTTCTCTAGCTGAGAGAACTAGAAGGGATGAGAAAACCTGGGCCATGGAAGGAGATGGGAAGGAAGAAATGATTGTGGAAGTGGAAGGAACTGATATTAGAAGTGACAATGGAGGAGGAAGAAGATGTGATGGATCTTGGGAGATACTAGGGGAGTCACTGACTTCAACCACTTCTTTCATAGTTGCTACAGAAGACATGGCCTTAGAAATGGAAGCCTTACAGAGAGATGAGCCACCAACAAAAAACTAAATCTTTTTTGGAGTCATATGGGTTTTTTGGGTCAACATTTTACCATTTATGAGTGTTGATTGGATCATGGTTGGTGGGGCCTCTATATTTGTAGGTTATTCTACTCCCTTGGGTGAAATTCCCAAGGTAACCAACCAACTGTAAGTTCTCTATAGAATGGGCCCTGCCCTCTCCTTTGTATTGTAACATTCCTCTACATACCAATCAATCCATGACAATGGTTGATTGGAAATATTATCATTTTTGTATGCCACATCTAAAACCTCATCATTATCTTGCGCCTCCTTTGGGACATCGCCAAACCAAACTCCCCAACCTCATCCAAGATCGACCTCTCATAATCCCTTTGTCAGATGATGTATTCGTCTCGAAAATGAATCTAGATATCCTCCAATTGGGGCACGTGGGCACTGGAATAACCTGTTTCACCAAATTTACCCCAATAATCAAAATTAGTTCATGGATGAAAGGTTCACAAGGTCACTTCGGCCAATTCTACATCCACATTTTTGGCCTTATGAATATTCGGGCAGGTGTATCTGCCAACTGAAATAGGGAAATGCATTCCGATTTGTGGCATTTGTTTTGAATTTGATGATAATCCAACAATTTTTGGACCAATTCCAGTAGAACCCATTTATCAGTGGGGCACCTTGGAAATTTGTTGGGGGCACCTATAAATCCTGGAACCCAAATGTAAGTGAATGTAGGGAACTATAAATAGATGGCTCCCCACTCATGCACTTCTTTGAAGGCTTCATTAGAAATCCTTTAGTTGTATAACTCCTTGTCAAAATGGTAGAGGATAACTATAAAGAAGGCATCATTGACCCTTCGAAAATGCCTACTCCCTTCACTCAGTGTGAGTTAGGGATAGAAATCATATATTTGGGAGGTGCTGCGAATACCTTTAGTATTCAACCCAAAGAAATCTTCCATAGCATCATCAACATAAACCAAGAAGGATGTCATATAGAAATTATTTTTGGAAATCACCTTGCTCAATTGATATAAAATGGAGCTACTGATATGCTCCCCCCATCGGATAAACTCGTTATTCTTCTTGATGGTAGTGATGTACAAGAACATCCATTCTTGGAATTCCTTTGTAGAAGGGAGACCTGAAACTCTGCTTAGTAGCACAATAAGGTCACTGACCTCCTGAATAAAATATGACCGATGCATGGTTTTGGGTAATTTGGCGAAGCTCTTGGCCAGATAAGTTTTCATCATGATTTTTGTGCATACTTCCTCTTCCTTGTCCCAATGTTCCACTACTGACTCTAGAAAAATTGTGGCATAATCTTCAACATCGGGAAGTTTGAGCAGATCTTCGAAGAAGTCTGGGTCCAAAGGGATTACTACCTTATCATCATCATCTTTGAATAACATGGATTCTTTGTCAAAGTGGGCTGCCGTGGCTAAAATGAACTCTGGGAAATGCATGGATGTGGGAAAACTAGCAGCAAGGGCAAGCCCACTGTCATAGATGGCCTGCATCCATGATTTCTTGTTCGGAGCCTTTACTCTTTCCCAGAAATATGGAAAATCAATTTTCCCTAGGTCAGTGTCCCCTATATTCCCTAAGTCAGAAGACAGGAAGGAGTGAGGAGCAACTCCAAGAAATGAATACTTCATCTTTTCTTTTCCCTTTGATGTAGAAGTAGACATCAAGCTCTATATGCTGGAATGAAAGCCAAAATTGAAAAATCTTGAAAAAAGAGAAGTCTGAAACTCAAAGTGCAATAATCTAAAAGATAGGTCCCAAATTCCCAAAAAATATCAGCTTCCTAAAACCCAAACTGAAAATTCCTTAAGAGAAAAAATCTGAAGTTCCAAAAAATTTCTCAAAAGCAAAAGTTCTGATAAATTTCTCTGAAGCAAAATTTCTGAAAAATTTCTCCGAAGTGAAAGTTCCGAAAGATTTCTCTGAAGCAAAATTTCTAAAAAATTTCTCTTGAAATGAAAGTTCTGAAAAAAACAAAAAGTTCTCCAAAGTGAAAGTCTTTGAAAAAAGAAGATAACAACTCTGAAATTCTAAAATGAATAGCTCTACCACTAAGTCTCTTAAATGATGGAAAAATTTTGCCAAAAAATGTATAATCTCCAAAATCTTGAAAAATTGAGAAGGTCTAGAGGTGAAAATGGAAAAACTTGAGAGGAACCTTTGAAAACTTTGAATGCCTGTGGAAACTTCAAAACATAGAAACATGGTGGGCAATGATTTTGTCATTTCAAAAGGCATGCAGAGGAGGAAACAAAGAAAACAAACAAAAATGAAAATAAGAGATCTTAAACCAAAAGGAAAATAACCAAGTTAAAATACCTCGAAAATGACATTGAAAGGTACAAGAAAATGAAATGTCAGAGAAAATGTGTCAGGTAAAAATGATGAGTAAAAACTGAGTTTAAATAGAAAACCCGATATTAATGGAAAAAATCTGATCCATATGGGGTTGGTGAAAAATTAAATGCATGAAGGATTTCTGAAAGTTTGAAACCCAAAAGCCCGAAATTCCAAAATTTCAGACTTTTGGGGTTTTGGACTTCGGAGATTGGGAGATGAAAAATGTGAATTGGCAATGAAAATTTCCGAAAAAAAGCCTTTCCAAAACTTTCAGACTTCGGAAAAAGTAAAAATCTTAAAAATGACTCAAAGAATTCCAAAACCTGAAAGCCCGAAAGTCCGAAATTTCGAACTTTCAGACTTTCGGAAGTCCGAAAGGGATTTAACCAAAATGGGGCCAAAAGTTTCTGAAACTTGAAAGCCTAAAATTCTAAAATTTCAGACTTTTGGGGTTTCAGACTTCAGAACTCCGGGTTAAAAAGGTTGCCAATTATATAGTAAAAACTTTGAACCCCAAAAGCCTGAAAGTCTGAAATTTAGACTTTCAGGTTTCAGACTTCAGAAATTTGAAACACAATTTCAAAGACTCATGCCATTAAACTCTGAAAAAGAAAATATCCAAATTCTGAAGTCCAAAATTCAGATTTCGGGCCTTGGGGAATTTTCCATTTACAAAGGATTTTCTTGGAAAAAATAAAAACTCTGACCACTTTTGACATCTACTTCTCAAGGTAGATTAAAACATTAACATTTTTGGTGACCTCTAGGGAAATCTTTCCTGCTAAGCTTTTAGACCAGTAGCCTTAAGAAAAACATTGGGAAAAGGAGTCCTAAAAAGAAAGACACACAAGAAATGGAAAAGAAAACAAATGATGTGCAAAGCACTTAGAGGAAAAGAAAAGAACACTGTACAGGGTGGAACAATCTCAAAATCAAGCTTTGAGATGTATCCCATTCACATGAATGGGAAATTCTTCTCCATTGAGCTTGGATAGAAAAAATGAATTCACCTCTTTATAACTCATGATGATGTATAGGCCACTCTAGAGAGCGTCAAATTTGGCATGCTTTCCTGGCTTGGCCCTATCTTCATCCCATTTGAGGACTAAGTCTCCTTCTTGAAAATGCCTGTCAGAACCTTCTTATGTTAAAATATTTCTTAACCTGAGCCTGATGTTGCTCCAAAGTATTCATAGCCTTGTTCTCGTACTTCCTCTAACTCCATGAGTTTAGTGAATCTTACTGTCGAAGGATCACTCTCCATAACCTCAAGTTGATGAGCCAATTCCAAAGAAGGTAACTCCAAGGAGATTGGCATCTTTTCCTCCCTTCCGTATACAAGCACGAAAGGAGAATTCCATATGGCCCTTTTAGGTGTGATCTGGTCTTCCCATAAGGAATTCTTAAGCTGTGTATGCCAAGTCCTCTTATTAGTTTCCATCATTTACATTAATGATCTTTATGAGGTTTTTGTTACTAGACTCAGCCAATACATTTCCTTGTGGATAGTAATTGGACAAATTCTTGAGGTAGACCCCATTTTTTACAGCCCATTCACTCAACTTCATACCAAGAAAATCCATTGCATTATCAGAGATGATGGTAAATGGAACACCAAACCTTGTCATTATATTTTCCAAGAATTCAAGGACAGTCTTTTCATTTCTCTCCTTCAAGGCCACCACTTCTGTCCAGTGAGTGAAATAATCTATTGCAGTGAGGACCCATTTATGTCTGTCACTAGAAGGAGGATTGATCATTCCAATAAAATATAACCCCCACTGAATGAAAGGTTGATCTACCTAAATGGGATGCAAAGGGAGAGCTGCTAACCTCTGTTTTCCTACAAAAAGAGCACATTCTTTGCATTTCTTTACCCAAGAGATGAGCATCTTTGAACAAGTCTTGGCCAATAATAACTAGCTCACATGATCTTGGTAGCAACTTTTGCATGCAGAGTAATGCCCTCCAGAAAGACCATTGTGAAATTCTTCTAACATCCTGTTCACCTACTCTTGCTTGATGCAGTGTAAAAGAGCACCGTTCAAATCTTTTCGAAAAAGAACATTATCTACCAAGGCATATAGAATGGACTGGAGATGAAAAGTGCGTCATTGAAATTTATCCATACTTGGAGGATATACCCCTGAGAGGAGGAAATTTTTCATCTTAGTCAACCAATCGAT
The DNA here is from genome assembly GCA_019776745.2 of Taxus chinensis. NCBI lineage: Eukaryota > Viridiplantae > Streptophyta > Pinopsida > Cupressales > Taxaceae > Taxus > Taxus chinensis. The sequence goes on along the minus strand of CM034154.1, from coordinate 375,556,332 downwards.
TTGGTCATTTCCTTCCTCAGCATTCAGGAGTGTAACATCTTTCGTATCCTTGATCTCCATGTCCACAGCCAGCTACTAACATAAATCCTTACCCCTAACAAGCTTAGTGACTTTAATTTGTACATCATACTCCATTACTTTTGTAATCCACCCAGCACATTCCTCATTCATCTCTTTATTCAACAAAAAGTCTTTGACGCTAGGATGAGAGACCATTAAGTGGACTTTGTTGTTGGACAACATGTGCCTAAATTTTTTAGAGCTCAAATGACCGCAAAGACCTTATTTTCAATGAAGGAATATTTAAGCTCGTATTCCTTGAGAGACTGACTAAAAAAGGCAATTGGTTGTTCCATCAAATCATCATTTTGATGAGTTAGGATTCATGAAATACTTTCTTGGCCTGCAAAAGCATAGAGGATGAAATCTTTGTCAAAATTGGGATTTACCAGTGTGGGAGCTTGGGAAATGGCCATTTTGATAGCCTCAAAACTCTCCCTCCCCTCTTTCATCCATGAGAATGGAATGTTATTTTTTAGCATGGCCATGAGTGGTTTAGCCAATGTTGTAAACTGAGGGATGAATCTCTGCATGAAATTTATGGTTCCCAGGAAACTTTGGAGACCTTTCTTGTGACTTGGAAGAGATAAGGACATAATGGAATGAATCCTAACTGGATCAATGGACAGTCCCTCCACTGAAATAATATGTCCCAACAATTTCCCTTCTTGAACTATGAAAATGCATTTCTTAGGGTTCAGTGAGACCCCAAATTCTCTGCATCTTCGAAAAACCTTCCTTAGATGTGTGATATGATCTTTATCGTGCTTGGAATAGATAGTTATGTCATCAAGGTAAACCAAGATAATATCATTGATTAGTCCTTTAAAGGCCATATCCATGGCTCTTTGGAAAGTATCCCCTACATTGGACAACCCAAATGGCATCTTGTTGTAAGCATACGTGCCCCACTTAGTAGTGAAAGCCATTTTGAATTGATCAGATTCTTGGACCAGAATCTGATTATATCCTGAATATCCATCAAGAAAAGAAAACCTTTGAGCCCCTACCACTATTTGGAGGATTTTCTCCATTGATGGAAGAGGGTAATGATCCTTCAATGAGGCACGGTTCAAATCCCTAAAGTCCACACACAACTGAATCTCTCTGTTCTTTTTCCTTACAGGCACCAGATTGGCTACCCATGAGGAATGCTTGATGGGAAAAATTATGCAGGCCTCGATAAGCTTGGTTAGCTCTTTCCACATTAGCGGATCAATTTTGGGATTGATTGGCCTCTATTTTTTGATGAACTGGCTTAGAGTTAGGATCCAACTCGATGGTATGTTGAGCTAAACCAGGATCAAAACCACACAGGTCTTTGTAGCTCCATGCAAAAATATCATGATACTCTTGACATAGTTCAATGAAAGCTTTCTTTTCCTGAGCAGTGCATACCTTACCAAATTTTAAAAAAAATCACTTGCCACCTCGACCTCTTCAAAATCCTCCTCCTTGACCACCATATTAGTGCTCTGTCATTTGGCTTGATCATCTGAATTGAAGATGGATTCCAATGTAACCAGGCCTTTTGGCAGCTTGTTTCCTTTCAGCTGTATAATTTGATCACCGTAAGAATTTTGAAGTTTATCTTGATGTTTGGCAGCAAACTCTACTTCTTGCTGTAGGAAGAGAACAATTTGTTGATCACTATTGAACACCTGCCAGCTACTTACATTATCTGGTACTATGGGATGGACCACCATTTTGACTGTCTACTGCTCTTCTTTCATGATGTCCGTAGGTACATCATACTGGGAGCCAATAGTAGCCAGCCTGTCAGCATCTTGATTTTTCTTCCTAGGAATTACATGAATTCCAAAAGCTTCAAAATATTCTATCAGATCCCAAACCTAATTTTTATATGACCTCAGTAGATCATTTTTTGATGCACTACGGGCTGTAACTTGGTGCACAACCAATTCACTATCACCAAAGATGGTCAAGGTTTGGATTCCTCTTCTTTGGGCCAGCTGAATTCCTTGTATAAGAGCTTCATATTCAGCAACATTATTAGTGCAGTTGAACTACAACCGAAAGGAAGAGAAATATTTGTCTCCTTCTAGAGAAATCAACATAACCCCTACACCAGATCCATTTTTACTTCATGAGCCATCAAAGAACATTTTCCACAGTCCTTTTGTATCACTTGATGCCTTAACAAGTTGAGGTATGATGGTATTTTCTTCATGAATGCAGTATGTACCCAATCCTGTTTCTTCCAGAAGTAACAAACCTGATTCTTCATCTACTAATAAATCAGCATAGGGATCATATTGGTGGTTGATACTTACTTCATCAAGCACTATGTCAGGAACTTCCTCTGTGAGAGTAGTTGGCTCATGATCTGCATCTTCTTCATCTGGGTCACCAATGGCATAATTTCCATTTATGGGTTTGGTGGTGTATGGTTCCACATGATTATGACAAATAGGTTCAGCTCTTATAGTCACCTTCATCCCGTACCAAGTTCTAAGGATCATATGTGACCAGTCTGATGAAAAATATCCACCCATCTTGGTAGTGAACTCCCGCGATAAGCAAATGGAAAAAAGGGGAGGGAGATCAATAAAAAATATGTCTTACATGAATGTAAATCTAGGACATGCATGGATAGTAAGCTAAAACCCGTTAATGACCCCCACAGTTTGGACTACATTACCATCTAGTTGAACAACTCCTCTTGAAATTGGAGTATATGGAATTCATAATATATATGCGATCTATTTGGGCATTACGGAACTACTAGCTCCAGAATTGATCATACAATTATGTACCAAATGATCACCAATAATAAATGAGATATAGAATGGTGGAGGCTTGTTGGGATTAGCATATAGTTTTGTTTTGGGTTGGCATAAGCTAGTTTCCACTTTACTTCTTGACCTGATGATCTGTTGGTAGTGCCAAAGTTGTTCAAAGCCTCCCATAGCAAGTTCCTCTGAGAAGGAATCGAGAGTGCATCCCACATCGTGACACTCAAATTGGTCTTCTTCATTTTCTCCACAATGCTGAACGGAATCGCCCCCAATTTTCTAATACCTTTTGGGGCATTGGAGTCTTCTATTAGAAAATTCCTATTGGAAATTGAGATACTTAAAGTCCAATTCTTCTTTGTAGACTGATCCATGGATACTTCTGGTGATTTCATTCCCATGCCTTTATCATCTGATATTTGTGTTGGGGACTGAGAAGTAGATGCATGATCAGTTTTGGAAGATTGTGGGTCTATTGCCCTTTTCTTGGAACGTGTGTTGGATGCTATAGTGGAGGCATCAGTATTCAAGCCACAAAAGTCTTCTTCTTGCCAATTTAGTAGTGTAGTTTCATCAGAAGGTTGGTCTTGACTTTCATGAGTGGATGGTCTGACAGATGATTCAGGTAGAGTGGATATGCTTTGGACCATAAGGGCCTGACTTAGAACTCCATTTGGGAAAATATTTTGGTTGTGAGGCTGAGAACAAGGGTAACACCATTCATAATCTTGAATGAGGTTATTCTAGACTGGCACTATGGCTTTAGATGAACTAGTAATGGAAGGGTTTCAGAAGTTCAAAGGCTTCACACTTGCTGCTTGGCTGGTAACCTGGTTCTGGGCCTGATTATTTCCTTGAAAGGGAGGGTGATTTTTCTTGATATTGTGATTGAAACGGTTGAGCATATTGGGAATGTTTCCTTTTCATTGCTACAAGCTCATTTCCGAAGGTCTGTAGTAGTGATTTGACTTCAAATAGATCATTTGAAGAGGCTAGGACAGATTGAGCTGGCTGATTAGAGGTTGCTAGAATAGGCACAATGATAGGCTGATTATTTGTAAGATCAGGAGAAAAAGGCATGGGTGGTCGGGGAGCTATCTTTCCAGCCTGGATCAAATAATTTTCCACATTTATGGTTGTGTCATAAGCATCAGGTAATGTAGTCCCCCCATGGATTGAATCATAACTGCTACATCGCTATTCAAAGCTCACAAATAGTATAGAAATGTATTGTTTGGAGAGGGCTTGATGAGTGTCCAAATCCTATTCCATGTCCTATGAAATTGGAAATTGAAATCACTCATGTACTCCTAGGGAGCTCTCTTTATGGTGGTGAGTTATTCTAAGAGTGATAGGTGATCACTCTTGTCTTCAAACTATTTACAGAGCTTCTCTCCTAACGCATCCCAAGTGGTTATGTTGTCGATACATAACCCTCGAAACCATTGAAGTGCTTTTCCCTTGAAGGAAGTGGCCAAAAGTCTAACAACAACATTATCCTCTGTGAAATTTTGTATTGTACAGATGCTAGTTACATCAAGAATGTGTTCTACCAGCATGACATGAGTTTCTCCTGTGTAAAAGGATAAAATTTTGAGTGCCAACTGGTATAGGGTCACGTTGAGCCAATAGAAGTAGACTGATTGCATTGAAAGGGGGGAAAACTTGGTTTTGTGCCATAGTAGCAAGAGGTTGATCATTCCTTGATGGAGGAAACCTTCCATATGGAGGAGTTGAATGACCTCTATGAGATGAAGCTGTAGCTGATGGTGTTAAAATACTTCTACTTCTTCTCTTGGGAGGAGACACAAAAAGGTTGATATGTTGATAACTTCCATGCTTTGAAGAAGCTCTTGTCTGAATTCTTTGCATAAGTGAATGCACTGAGATTTGGAATCCAGAGATATAGAGTCGCCAGGTACTTTGATTTATGCTAATGAGAAGAGAAGTACCAACTCATCCCACCGGGTGTGCCAAAAACTGTTGTCACCAAATCACTGCACCCTCCGAATGGCCAAAATGTGAACAAGATGTTCGGTGTGATTGGGACACATGGGATCACCTCTCAAGCTGTGGGACTTGGGCTCAAGGTGAACCTCCAGAGAAGGCCAAATTCCTCTTCCTAAACTAAGTGCTTACTACTCCTAGTGTAATAAAATGACCATCTAATCCTAAGCTAACATCTTCATGAGTTTTAAGGAAAGAGATTTTGTAGAAATGAAACTATACTAAGGGTGGTGATGCACCAAATAAAGGAATGTTTAATATTTGGAAGGGTTAATGTGGGAGGATGCTTGCATCATTGATCACCTTCACCTATCACAACTTAAAGGGTATAAAATACCACAAACTAGGGGCATACATTCCTTTGTTAAACTTGAGCATACATAAAGGATAGATCAAATTTGATTCAACACACATAGTTAATTTATCAGGAGAAAGGAACACATGCACTCCTCAAACATATATTTCAGCAGCTACAAATAATGATAATGCAACTTTAACAATAGAAAGAAAATAAGATTTTCACAACTGATATAAAAGATAATCACATTACTCTTTCACAACATGAAATAGATAACCTGAAATAAAGGTAAGCTAACCACTCACACTAAGGAATCATAAATTCACAAAGTAAGCATTGATTAACCATTCAACACAATAAATCAGATTCCCAATTGCAAGGTGTAACTCTGAATATAATTAAAAGGTTTTTAGAATTCTCTGAAGCACTCTTCCAAGCTTGAAGAGAAACCTCACTCAAAAATAATCTATATCTACTAGCTTGAAGCATTCAACTATTTATAAGTTCTTAGGCTGAGCCATTACAGCTGGGCCCTTAACTAACATTTTCTAAAAATAGAAATGTCATTAAATTAAGGGAACATGCTCCCATGAAAATAGAAAATTTGTTGCAAGGGTTTGACTTAGTCAACCCTACAACTTTGACCAATCTAGAGCTTGGATTTGACCCTCCATGGCCACTCAACTTTGGCTTTGGTTCAACTACACCTTCCTCGCCTACAAGTTTCTAGTGTCCTTCTTCCCACACATCTATTCAATGCTTATACTCAATGAAGCACTTTATAATTCCCTAAATTCTTCATCTCCAGGCCCACATGCATAGTGATTCACTACATCTTGTTGTCTCAATCTCCTTTGTGATCTTGGCTGGCACTCTTTGAAGTTTATTCATAACTTTCTTCAGCCTCCCTATGAAATTTTGGCACAAGACCAATCAGTCAATGGAGTCACTATTGAAAGTTTTGGTGACCTCATCATCACACTTCACCAAATCCTTGAAATTTTCCTTAATTTGATCTTCAGGAAGAGCATCGATGTTTTCGTTGAAGAATTTGCAATTAGTCAATATCAAACTCTTCTGAGATGTCATTCAGGGCATCCATGATTTCTACTCATTTATCTTCCAATTTCTTAATTAAATCCTGCAATACTTGGCACCGAAATTCCATGGCCTTTTGGTATTCAAATAAATTTAAGGCATCATCAATCACCTCTTCCTTAAGGAGTAATTTGGGGTCTTCTTCTTTGATCTCACTCCATGTTACCAAATTTAAATTCAAATTATTATTATCTTCAGAAAAAGCCTCATCCATTTTGCAAATAGTAGCCTTCCCAACCTACAGATCATTATATATTTTGACAACCTCCTTGATTAAGGGATTAGCTTCCTATAGTATGCATTCAATCCATCCATTTACCGATCTCCCTTTCTGGCCTAGCTTCTCAAGCTCATGATAAGAAATGTCATCAATGGTAGAAGAAACTGACATGGCTGTAGTAGTTGAGACTTTGGTAGATGGAGTTGGTTGGGTTACTTTGCATAACAATGAAGTGAGTTGTTCGACCTTGAGTTTGAGCTCATATTTTGTGGCCTTATCTTTGTCATATTTTTCCAGTAGAGACCTAAGAGCAGTGTGCACATCTTGTTTGGATCCTTCATGAGTATCTTTTCCCAATGAAAATCAGAGATTCGATAATCTACCGTAGTAATTGTCTCTTTAGTTTTTCCCTCAATGGGGGTAGCAACCTCTACAATTCACTCTCTAGATGGATTCACTGTCAGACTTGAAATAGTTCTTGGCCTCTTGGCCTGTCTTTTGGGCATCTGTTCCAATATACTGAGATCTATGACATCTCCCAGAGGCACCTTCTTCTTCTACTTTGGAGTCTGTCTAAACAACCATTCAGGAATAGCTAATGCTGATGAAGATGGGATAGTAGATTCAATACCTGAAACATTAGATATGACAAGAGCACTAGAAACATTAGTTGATATTTGGGTAGAAGTGGCCATGATGGATGGGGTGGACGTAAGGACAACCATAGGAGTTGATAAAATGATGCTTGGGAATGAGGTGGAGGGAAATGGAAGTGTTAAGGGAAGTGAAGAAGAAATGGGTGACCTGATAGTTTCTCCAGCTGAGAGAACTAGGAAGGGATGAGAAAACATGGGCCATGGAAGGAGATGGGAAGGAAGAAATGATTGTGGAAGTGGAAGGAACTGATATTGGAAGTGACAATGGAGGAGGAAGAAGATGTGATGGATCTTGGGAGATACTAGGGGAGTCACTGACTTCAACCACTTCTATCACAGGTGTTGTAGGAGACATGGCCTTAGAAATGGAAGCCTTGGAGAGAGATGAGCCACCAACAACAAATGAAATATTTTGGGAGTCATATGGGTTTTTTGGGTCGACCTTTTCCCCTTTGTGAGTGTTGATTGGCTCATGGTTGGTGGGGCCTCTGTATTTGTAGGTTGTTCTACTCCCTTGGGTGAAATTCCCAAGGTAACCAACCAACTGTAAGTTCTCTGCAGAATGGGCCCCACCCTCTCCTTTGTATTGTAGCATTCCTCTACATACCAATCAATCCATGGCAATGGTTGATTGAAATATTATCATTTTTGTATGCCACATCTAAAACCTCATCATTATCTTGCACCTCCTTTGGGACATCAGCCAAACCAAATTTCCGAACCTCCATCTAAGGTCAACCTCTCATAATCCCTTTGTCGCACGATGTATTCATCCTGAAAATGAATCCAGATATCCTCCAATTGGGGCACGTGGGCACTGGACCAACCTGTTTCACCAAATTTACCCCAATAATCAAAATTAGTTCATGGATGAAAGGTTTGCGAACGTGCAAGTCACTTCAGGCCAATTCTGCATCCACATTTTTGGCCTTATGAATATTCAGGCAGGTGTATCTACCAATTGAAATAGGGAAATGCATTCCTGATTTGTGGCGCTTGTTTTGAATTCGATGATAATCCAACAATTGTCAGACCAATTCTAGTAGAACCCATTTATCAGTGGGGCACCTTGGAAATTTTTTGGGGCACCTATAAATCCTGGAACCTAAATGTAAGTGAATGTAGGGAACTATAAATAGATGGCTCCCCACTCACGCACTTCTTTGAAGGCTTCATCAGAAATCCTTCGGTTGTATAACTCCTTGTCAAAATGGTAGAGGATAACCATAAAGAAGGCATCATTGACCCTATGAAAATGCCTGCTCCCTTCACTCAGTGTGAGTTGGGGATAGAAATCATAGATTTGGGAGGTGTTGTGAATACCTTTAGTATTCAACCTAGAGAAATATCCCATAGTAGCGGCCACATAAACCAAGAAGGATGTCATATAGAAATTCTTTGTGGAAAGCACCTTGCTCAATTGATAGAAAATGGAGCTACTGATATGCTCCCCCCATCGGATAAACTTGTTATTCTTCTTGATGGTAGCGATGTACAAGAACATCCATTCCTAGAATTCCTTTGTAGAAGGGAGACCTGAAACTCTTCTTAGTAGCACAATAAGGTCACTGACCTCCTGAATAAAATCTGACCGATGCATGGTTTTGGGTAATTTGGTGAAGCTCTTGGCCAGATAAGTTTTCATCATGATTTTCATGCATACTTCCTCTTCCTTGTCCCAATGTTCCATTGCCTACTCTGGAAAAATTGTGGCATAATCTTCAACGTCAGGAAGTTTGAGCAGATCTTCAAAGAAGTCTGGGTCCAAATGGATTACTACCTTATCATCATCATCTTTGACTGACATGGATTCTTTATCAAAGTGGGCTGCCATGGCTAAAATGAACTCTGGGCAATGCATGGATGTGGGAAAACTAGCAACAAGGGAAAGCCCACTATCATAGATGGCCTACATCCATGATTTCTTATTTGGAGCCTTTACTCTTTCCCAGAAATCTGGAAAATCAATTTTCCCTAGGTCGGTGTCCCCTATATTCCCTAAGTCAGAAGACAGGAAGGAGTGAGGAGCAACTCCAAGAAATGAATACTTCATCTTTTCTTTTCCCTTTGATGTAGAAGTAGACATCAAGCTCTATATGCTGGAATGAAAGCCAAAGTTGAAAAATCCTAAAAAAAGAGAAGTCTGAAACTCAAAGTGCAATACTCTGAAAGACAGGTCCTGAACTTCCATAAAATATCAGCTTCTGAAAACCTGAACTGAAGAGTCCCGAAGAGAAAAACTCTGAAGTTCCAAAAAAATTCTCTGAAACCAAAGTTTCAAGAAATTTCTACAAAGTGAAAGTTCCAAAAAATTTCTCCGAAGAAAAGTTCCGAAAAATTTCTCCGAAAAGAAAGTTTCCCGAAAAGAATTTTTCGAAGTGAAATTTCCGAAAAATTTTCTGAAGAAAGTTCCAAAAATATTCTCCAAAAGGAAGTTGAAAACAAAATGAAAAAGTGTCCTCCTGCCAAATGATCAAGAGTTCTGAAATAGAGAACATAACGCCAGTCCTAGAAATAATATGAGAAGGAAATTACCAAACAATGCTAATCTCCAAATCCCAAAAAGTACTGAGAGGGAAAAATGGAAAAATTGAGGAGCTCCCATGAAAACTTTGAATGCATGTGGAAACTCAAAATGTGGAAACATGGTGGGCAATGAGTTTGTCATTTCGAGAGGTACATAGAAGAGGAACAAAAGAAAACAAACAAAAATGAAAATAAGAGATCTTAAACCAAAAGGAAAATAACCAAGTTAAAATACCTCGAAAATGACGTTGAAAGGTACAAGAAAATAGAATGTTAGAGAAAATGTGTCAGGTAAAAATGACGAGTAAAAACTGAGTTTAAATAGAAAACCCAATATTAATGGAAAAAATATGATCCGTACGGGGTTGGTGAAAAATTAAATGCATGAAGGACTTCAAAAGTCTGAAACCTGAAAGCCCAAAATTCCAAAAATTTGGAATTTTGGGGTTTCAAACTTCAGAGATTGGGAGATGAAAAATGTGAATTGGCAATGAAAATTTCTGAAACCCAAAAGCCCAAAAGTCTGAAAATTTTGACATTCAGAATTTCAGACTTCGGAAGTTCGAAAGTGAAAATCCTAAAAATGAACTTAGAGAATTCCGAAACTCGAAAGCCTGAAATTCCGAAATTTTAAGACTTTCGGATTTTTGGACTTCAAAAGTTCGAAAGGGATTTAACCAAAATAGGGCCAAAAAGTTCTAAAATAATGAAAGCCCGAAATTCCAAAATTTTAGACTTTTGGGGTTTCAGACTTCGGAACTCTGGGTTAAAAAGTTGTCCAATTACATAATAAAAACTCTGAACCCTGAAATCTCGAAAGTCCAAAATTCAGACTTTCGGAGTTTCGGACTCCAAAAATTTGAAACACCATTTCAAAGACTCGTGCCATTAAACTCTTTGAAAGAGAAAAATCTCTAAAATATGAAGTCTTAAATTCAGAGTTCGGGCCTTGGGAAATTTTTTTCTCAAAAAAATCTGACCACTTTTGATATCTGCTTCTCAAGGTAGATTAAAACGTTAACACTGCTCAAGTATGGAAAAGGCTCCATATTATAGTGATTCATCCCTTTTTGATTTTCTATGTCTCTTAAGATGTATTGGTTGAATCCTTTCCATGTACGTTGCTTCTATAGTCACCACTATTCCTTATATTTCCTCTTCTCCTTACTGTCCCACGGTCAAATCCAGTGAGTCCATATTTAGATACGGTGACTGCATAGCAAAAGTTTGTTTTTCTCCTTAAATGAGCAGTTCCTCTAGTGTCTTCTTTTACAAAAACTAACAAGTGTTATCTAGAATATTAGTGCTCTCAAGTCCATTTTGATTTTCTTCTAATGAAAGTAAATAAAACTAATGATTTTTCTAAATAAGTCTTGGTTCTTGGTTGGTAATTACCATAGCCTTCTTTGATTTTCTCTAATGTTCTGGGATGTTGAAATTGACTCCATCCTTGACCCATCTGTACTAGTTCTCCCTCCTTGTGAGCATACCATCCCTGACATACAAGTAAGGACTTCTCAAGACAATTTCAAATGCATCAAGTGCAATGATATCAACCTCTAATACATCAATATATTGGGTATTTATCCCAAAATAAAACTTACACTTTCTTGGAACCTACATTTCTAGACCCCTCTTCACCCATCCCAATGGGATGGATGTGGATGTACGTAAGTCTCTATGCCTAGTTGTTCTACAACTGCATAAGAAATCAGATTTTAATCAGAACCATAATCTACTAAAATATTTATTTACCTTAGTATTTTTTACTTGGATTCTCATTTGAAATAGATTACTCATCTCTTCTTCTTTTGCTTCCCCGTACATGTTAGTGGTCTTGCATACCAACCTTTTATATACATATAAATCATCCTCAATCTCCACCTCTCCTTCTTTCTTCACAGTAGCCATGGATTTCTTGGAATCCTTTGTTTAGTGATTTGGGTGCAATTTTGGATGTTACTTCCAACATGTGGCGTTAGTATGTCCATTTATATCACAATTGTCAAATAAATTCTTAGGATCTTTACAAGTATGCAAATCAGTAGCAATATGTTTACGTTTCCGTTTGCCTCTGCTACTTGTATTCCCTTGTTCTTTTTCCTGCTGCTCTATTGATTAGTCTCCCTTTGGCTCTATTTCTCCTTGGTTCTTCTTGTCATCAATGTAGTATGCTTGTATACAAGCTTCTTTGAGATCCTTGGGATTCATGGAGATTACCTTCCTTCGAAGGCGAGTGTGAAGACCCCCCAAATATTTGGTCATAATGTCCTCATCCTCCAATTCCATATTTAGCAACATGACTTGTCTCCAACACTCTATAGTATAGTCTTGCATGCTTTAACCACTACCCTGTCTAAATTACTGCCACTTAATCATCATTTCAGTCTTAAAACTAATAGGATAGTAGTTATCTCTAATAATATTTTTTAAAACTTTCCAAGTACTGCAAATAGGATGGTTCTTCTTCTCACAAGTGGCTAGATGGGTTTCCCACCAAACTAGAGCGTGGTTTTTCATTTTGAGATGTGCAAAGGTAATCCTTTGTTCCTCAGTAACATTATACATACTAAGATAGAGTGCCAACTATTTTCTCCATTTATCCAATAATTTTGCATCTACTTGTCCTTCAAATTTCTTTATTTCCACTTTCGTTTCAACTTTAAAAGGTGTATGAACAAATTTTACCTTCTCACTTACAATTGGTGTCTCTTCTTCATGCTCTTCTCATTCTTTGTGGCTCGTTCTTATACTGAATTTCTCAGCCAGTGTTCGAATAGTTGAGTCCACGGAATCTTTCTTAATAGAATCCATATTTTGTAGATCTGAAAGCTCTTCTTGTTTTCTATGCAACCTATCCATCATGGTCTCTAATATTTTGACTCTACTAACAATGTTCTCTTCCTCCATTTGAGCTCAAATTCTCTGTTTCCACTTCTTTGTAGAAATATTTGGCTCACAAGGTAAAAATTATTTACCTTTAGACCTTGTCACTATCATATAAATCATAAGAAAGAATTGAATACCACATTCCAAGATATATAATCAACTCTGATACCAAAATGATCTGTAAACTTCTACTTTGAAACTCTATGAATCACACAATTACACTATTCTACTTTCAACCTTAGAAAATAATATATTTTCTTGAAGATTAGAGCTTTAGTGACTGATTAACGAGTGCTTAGGACATAATTCTAGATAAAAGCTACAAAATTCTACACAATATAATAATTTTTATCCTGGAAACCCCCAATGAGGGTAAACCAATCGGGAAGGGAAACTACTCTTTCTTCCCACTTAAATTAATCATATTTCAAAGATTAAAATAAGTATGAAAAGAAGAAACAATGTAAAAATTCTCTCCAATTACTTGTTCTCTCTGTTTTCTTAAACCTTGCTTCTATAACTCCACTCCAGCACTGAAGAATATCTACTCACTTTCTCTCATAGTAATACTTTTCTTCTCGATATCTCTGGATCTTCGAATGCCTTTTATTATCTTTATACTTTCATGCATTTATAGGTGTTCCCATGTTCTCCCATGTACTGAAGGATGTAAAATGTCATGGAAGGGAAGTGACACAACCATCTCTTTGAATTTTGTAAATGTTCGTTCCTGATTTTTTTTTTTCGCTCAAAAGTTACAGAGCCTCCACCTTGAGATGACTGACAGTTTCAGGACTACCACCCTTGCTGGGTGGATGTTGCAAGACTACCACCCCTATAGGGTGGTGGTTCTATACAAAACCTCCCTTTACCCATTTTACTTCATTTTCTTCAATTATCCTTCTTAGTGCTGATGGAACTGATTAAGTGATGTGTTTTTCTAGATCCCTATGAACCAATGGATAAGAATGAATGGCCATGAAAATAATCCAATCAATGTCAAGATACACTAAAATTATTTATAATGGTTGTGAGATGCATGGAAAATAAACGGGTGCCTTGTAATGATGTCCATATAAGGTCATGGATTAAATAGGAGAGGCATGGTTCTGTTAGATCTATGGGCGGTTAGTTGGTTCAGTTGAGAACACGAGTGCTTGATGAGATTTTTTGTTAAGAATTGTTAGTTATTTGATAATGTCTGGTGTAATATGAGATGTCCTAAATACTAGTGCACATAGTTTGGTATCTAAGTCTAATTGTTTTTCATGCCCATTTGGTTAGGGGACCACTGGATCACAACTGTAAACTCTCTCTTGTCATGGTCCTTGTATGGTCATATATTTTTTCATCTAGACTCTATTTATGGGGCATTCTAATATTCATAATCCTTGTTAGATTCAATGTTTAATACATTCAATTATGTAATTTTTCAGAATATCATGATGGTGTTTTGAGGAAAAGAATACAAAGTCCAATATCTATGTCTATAAGAAATTTCAAGCCTATTTTGTTGGGGGAACTATGGATCACTACTGTATGTTCCTTCTTGTTGTGGTCTATTAATTATCATGTATATATTTAATCTATGAAAATAAATAACAAGTTAATCTAAGTAAATAAAAGCTACACTATGTTTTTGTATTTTAAAGTAATGCAAAGTAATTAATAAAAATAAAATAAATCTTGTTTTGCTTTTCTGGAAATTTTTGGAATTAAATGAATAAATGAAGAAATGAAAGGTTATAATCCTAATTAAAAATCCTATACAAATAAATAACCAAATGTAGTTATTTATCTGTGTAATATTGTATTAAATATATTCTAATCAAAACAAAGATTTTTCCAATTTATGGTTGTGGATTATTAAATCTTCTTCTACCTATGAGAAACGAGAAGATTTATAGCTTTAGAATATTTTCTTCACTTGTAATTTCCTGTATATAATATATGATGATTTAAGGGGAACCGCAATTTACAATAGATTTATTATCTATGGTGATATAATAAGCTTCCTCCATATATCCTTCCCTCACAAATCCGTAGGGATAGGAAGGGAAGAATCTATAACAAGAAACCTCTATAGAAGATGTGAAAAGCTTCTTGGAAATGAATCTAACTATTTGCAATAAAGGAAATTTATTTCTTCTACTCTATTTTATATGTTTGTATACATTCAAAAATTAAGAAATATAGAAATGAAGAAACTAAATAACAACCCTAACCTGGAATTACAGTACCGAGGAAAATCTAGTTATGGTATCACTTTGTCCCCTTAGTTTTATTTACCAATATTTTTTATCTACTTGAGTCCAGGGAACTGGGAATGCAGAGGGATCAATAAGAAGAAAGTGTTGGAGAAATGTCAACTTGATGGCAGTATGGTTATAATGTAGGTAGAAGAAAGATAACACAAGAGAACAGAGCTTGGTTGTATAATTTCTAGCAAGATTATGACAAATCAACTAAGCAATATACACAAATAATCTTCGTCCATTTTATTTAGAAGAAATGGTGGTTTTATAGAAGGTTGGCTAAGTAGTGCACTATCACACATAACAACAATGGGGTGCCACATCAACACATGAAGGGGAAGTTAAAGAGTCAATTAGAAATCATAAGTGAAAGAAGATATTACCATAAGTGAGTCAAGCTTAAAATCAGATAAAATGATTGAGAAACATATTCTAAAAGTGAACTGAAGTGAAGAAACATGTGTATAATTCATGCAAAAAGAGTTATGGAAAATTCACAGAGGACCTTGGCCTAGACAACATGGCAGTTTTGTAACTATAGGCCAAAAATAAGGAAAAAATATTGTGGGAAGCTATAGAAAAACAAGAAATGATTAAGGTAAAATAGACTACAAATATAATCTACAAAGAGTTTAAGGAGCTCGAACAAATTTAGAAAATACATGAATCATCATTGGGGGCTGTGAACCATTTTTCGATAATGTAGCATGTGCAAATTTGGGTCTGTACGTATTTCCCCCTCGGAGAAGCATTTTAGCCATGAAGAGCCAAATTTGGGTCTGTACAATTTGGGTCTATACATGTTTCCCCCTCAGAGAATGGTTTGAGTATGGCATTGTGGAAATGGGGAGTTAGAAGCTATACCTGACATGCCTGTGTGGAAAAATTTCACCATCCAAGCTCCCGCTACATATAAGATGAAAGAAAGACTCAAGTGCAAATAGATATGATATCAAAAAATAAACACTAAAATAAAACGACAAGAGGACTTACCATCTGCACAAGGATTGAAGTATTCCTACATCAACGCTTTAGCCATGTAAATCATATACAATCAAAACAAAGTTAAAAAAAAGCATATATATATATATATATATCCTAACCGTTCATTTTCAAATTCATTTGAACATATTCTCATTGTGATTTTGGAGCTTTGGATCACCGGTCATCATTTTAAGAGAGAGTATAGTTAAAATGACGAGTCTAATGACATGATCATGGCCCCGTGAGTGAGATACCCAATGGTGAAGACAAAGGTTAGTATTTTTTGTTTTATTATTTGAAACCTAAAAATGTAAAATTTGAAAAATGTACACCTAGGGGGGGTTATTTTCAAATTTTCCATAGTTAAAACATTCCCTAAGAGGTTATCTACATGTTTTTATTCTTTGTTTATCTAAAAAGGTATATTTTTGTATTTTTTTAATTTATGAGTCAAAGTGGATGGTTTGTCTATTTTAGACATGAACACTTCCCTATGAAGGGTGGTGGTTACAAAATATTTTCCATGCACAAGGCGGTGGTCACAGAACTACCGCTGAAATTAAAAAACCGTCAATCTGCACAGGGTGATAGTTTTGTAATTTCCAAGGCGGGAAGCTATTTTGACCAAGTTAGAATAATATTTCTAGATTTTAGGTTGCTTTATACTATTTTTGATGAGCTTATGTATTAAAATAATTTTCTAACTTGCTCTTTATTTTTTGAATGCAGAAGGAGTTATACGTTCACTGGAGTAGGGTGAGAAAATGTGATTGGATTCCAAGCATTATTGCTCAGCTGACTAAGGATAAGAGGGATTTATTACACTAGGCTATGTTTTGGAGGATCTTTCAAGTACCACACATATCACTAGCCAACAATATTCTATGCAACCTATTGTCTTATTGAGATTCCAATTGGAACACTTTCCAATTTCTTGGTGTTAGGGGAGAGTTGACCATCACTCTTGATTATGTCCACATGATTATAGGTGTTACTATGACTAAAAGACAAGTGACAATGGATAAAGGTTCTCCAGCTATTTATAGATAGTGGGCATCATATATGGGGGATGATGGGGCATCTAATGTGGGAACCAAACAAGGTATGTGTCTACTATCAGTTACCTCCACACCTATACCTAATCTACATAAGGCCATCATTGGTATTTTGGCTTAATATTTGGTAGGAGACAAGGGTAGGGACAAGATCTTATATTATTGGGCTCCCATCATTATACAAATTGATAATTATGGGAGGATATTTGCTTGGGGTGTGGATATCTTGGGGACCACATACCATGATCTATACTACGTGATGCGGCTATAGGTAAAGTTCATGATTCACCCTACTATAGTGATATATTGGATGTATGAGTGGATCATCCCCTACCAAAGGGGAATTAGTATACATGACCCAAGGGCCATTAGGGTCGTGAGATTGAATAATATGGCTCCTATCATATGAGCACATCAACCTGTTGCTTCTTTGACTATGAATGATTTTATTGACACCGTATCAGGATATGATTCAGTTATGGGGTTAGGAGGGGACTATCTTGATTTTTTGTGTCACCACTTCACACTTAGTTGACATGACCATGAGGGTAGGCCCACCCTAATTCCAGAGTACCATAGAAATTTGGGTTACCCTATGATGATGCTCTTCCAATAGTGCCTATTTTCTACATAAGCATCAAAGAGTCACGAGATGACCTTAAGGGCCTATATGTCTTGAAATTGGTGATACCAAGAGTACATATATATATGGAGAGAGTTATTTAAGTTTAAGGAGCATGCAGGGATATTCTCTAGATTGAGGTTACTCCCGATCATAATGGGGAGGATGAGGAGATGGGCGAGGCTGGTGAGGAGATAGACATGGAGGTCGGAGAAGAGGGGGGGTGATGAGGATAGTAACTCGGAGTGGAGAGTCACAAGAAATTTTTCAAAGTCTACCAGAATTGAGGAGGAGGTAGAGAAGGAGACCCTTACTTTTTAGGATCCCCTATCTCCTGAGAGGGGTGGAAACGAAGCATTTGTGATGGGCTATAGGTTTTCCTCATGATAATGGGTTACACAACAGATGTCTGAAGTGACTTCACCACCACCAGCCTCTGCAATTGATCCTACCTAGATCCCCATAGATCTAAGTATGTAGATACTCTTATCTCAACGTTGTTAGCTATAATTATTAGTAAACTACACAATGTGTTTCTTTTTCAAATTTTTTTAATATTTTCTAACTTGTAGTTGATTTCTTTTGTTTTACATCCACTTCTCAGGGTTGGCAGATTTGTGTTGATACCTTGATGACCCCTATATGGAAGACTCATGCGGTGCTGCTAAAGCATTTAGGATAACCATTATAGGTTGGAAAACATACCGATGTGTTTTTACCTCTTTGGAAGGCCATAGAGATCTTGAATTCTCATAGAAAAAAAATTACCACATATGATATGGAGGAGAAGATGGTGAGGTAGATCCACTCATAAAGTGAGGTCATAACTAGTGGTCAATTTCATGGTCACTTTCATTTCTTGGCACATTAACAAGATTGAAACCATAACAAGAGTCCTAACTGTAGTCATGCACCATCTCAAGGTTATTGCAAAGAGGGATAAGCCACTGATCCCTTATTTATTTGATGTGATTTATTGAGGTATATATATGATGTTTTTGTGATTTTCTACTCCTTATGAACGTTCAGACCACACCTAGAGTGTGATGGCATTATATACAAACATGATTCACCATGATATATAGAAATATCTCTTTTTGATTTAGTTATCCTTTACACCAGAGTTGAATTTATTTATGGTTTACTTCACATGTGTAATATTAGATGTTTAGAATCTCTTATTTTATATGCTTTTCAGAATGCATGCAATGGATGATAGATACTAATAGAAATATCTTCATTTTTTTTGTTTTGTTTTATATGATGCTAATGCAAACACAATGTAATGTTGAAACTTTGGTTTTTCAAGAAATATTTTATACTTCTTGTTTTATTGGAAAAATGTGATGATAAAATGAGCTCACTCAACTTCTAACCTCACGCAACTAGTAAGATGTGAGGGCTCAACACTGAGACCTAGGAGAAATGTGAGTTATATGATTTTGATGAATGGAAGTGATGAGAGAAAGACAAGGTTTTAATAGAAATATAGTTAGAGATTTGTAGCTTAAATCTTCATACATTTTACTACATAGTATTGAATGTGATTTTATTGCAAGGTTATCTAGAATTAGACCATTAGATGGCCTCCTGATTGAAAAAATATGGTTTTAAGGTTTTAAATCTTATGGAACATACACATCTAATTCACTTTCTTGGTATTTATGATTTTGAAGAAATTTTTCTTGAATGAATTTCTTACAACTTACTAACTTATTTGAAGATACCCATTATACCTTTCCCCATGCTTCTAGTAAGAAGCATGGGCTCATCACCAAAGAAAAGGGATAGGTGAGTAAGGTCACTTCCCTCCTTTCCAAATCTCACATCACCAGTAAGAAATGTGGGCTCATCACCAAACACTGGTGGGGTAAGGAAGTGTGATTTTATTAGTAAATGAAATATTTTTGTATTTATTTGATTTGACTTATATCATTTTAAAAACAATTATATTTTTTTAGGGAAAAATTTCCCCTAGCCTCAATCCTGCACAACCAATAAGATACAATGGCTCAACAACAAAGGTTGAGATAGGTGAATAAGCGATCTGGGTAAAAAAATTTAGAATGATTTTTCTACCAATGAGGTTTTTCTAGGAGGGATATAAAACCAAGAAGCTTCTAGAATAGACTATGGGAAAAGACACCTATGTTGGAATAAAACTACAAGTAGAACCAATGATGCATGCATTGATAGGATTACTGTCAAAATTTTGTCTTATCTTGTCGAACTAATGAAATGATTAGAAATATTAACGATACTTGTAGAAGTGTGATTGACTTTTTTACCAATATTTTTAGAAATTTTTGAAAGTTTCTTGAAAGATAATTTCCTTAATTACAAATTCACAATATGAACTAGCAAATGAAATGTAATGGGGATGTAATAGGGTACATGTAGAAATGTATATGGATCATGCATAATAACATTGTAAGTGAAGTGAATTGATGGACTTGCCAAATTATTCACCCTCTAGAGTACACAGGAAATATGCCCCATTCTTGTAGTCCTCCAAGAATTGATATGGGCCCAACCATTTGGGCCTAAATTTCCTTCCTTTATAGTTTTATTGTCTATCCAGTTGTCAAGTCTGAATACTAGATCTCACATGAATATCTCATATTCAATTACCTTCTTATTTTACTTCTAACACATCTGTTCAGTGTAAGATCTATGGTGTGTCTCAGCTCTGAGCCAAAATTCATTGAGGGTTTTTACTTCAACAAGTTATGCCTCACAATATCATTCTTCTCCTAAGATTCCTTGTAATGATATCCAAAGACTGGGTATCTAAACTTCAAGAAATAAAATATCTTCCAAACCCAATACTAAGGAATATGGGGTTTCCCCCGCTGGCATTCTCACTAACATTCTATTGGCCCATAATGCCAAAAATAGCTTTAGATGCCAATCGCACTTATTCTCCTTGAAAAAATTTAAGAGGAAGGAATTTAAATTCTTATTAATTTCCTCATCCTGTCCATTGGCCTAAGGGTAGTATAGAGAAGTTGTGTGATGATTTATATTAAATTATTCACACAACTCACAAACCTCTTCATTTTTAAATGACGTGCCATTATCAGAGATAATGACCTGTGGGACCCTGTATTTAATGATGATCTAGTTCAAGATGAACTTTACAATTACACAACCAAGAATTTTGGTAAGAGGTATGGCCTCACCCCACTTCGTGAAATATTTTGTGGCCATGATTATTAAATTGTGGTCATCTTTCAGTGAGGGAGAGAATTTACCTATAAAATTTAAGCCCTATGTGGAAAAGGGCCAATGAGTTGTAATCAGTTATAGAGATTAGATAAGTATATGAATCTTGTGAGAGAATTCCTGAAACTTATGGAGCTTGTTCACGTATTCTATTGCATTGTGTTCTAGTGTGGGCCAGATATAGCCCTGTTGGCGTGAAAAAAAATTGGGTCTAAAAACTTATGGATTTCTTGCCAACACTCTAGGAATCTATGTCCCTCTACTTAATTGGTACAACTACCATATATACATGTGTGTGAAAATGTGGATTTCTATTAGTGGCATTATGACTGAGGATCCAAAAGGGGCACTCCACTGACCCTACGATAGAGCTAGAAATATCTTTCTAGGGAAGACTTTTTCTGGAAGTGGGCAAGGGAGTGAGAATATGAGGTAGTAGAACTAATACTATAGGTATTAAATTAGATGCCTACACAGACTAGTTAGAAACTTCATCATATGCATTCATGAGAAGAAATAACTCTACAAATAACAATAAGACCAAATAGAATTTATTGATCACAAAGTATCAAGAAAACCCTTAGTCAAAGAAAGATAGAAAATCCTTGTATTGATTTCTTAAACAAAAGTTGTACATAGTGTGGGAACGGAAGAAATTTGAGAGTGGAAGAAAATTTCTATCTCCTTTTCTTTCTATAAGTATAATGCACTCTTGAGTTTACAAGATCAATCGCTAACCCTTTGAAATGGGAATGGATTTACAATTTATAGAATGAGAGGTGACTTATCATCTACCCCCCAATGGCTTTTCATATGTCCTTGTGAAACTTAAAACTTTTCAACTTCATAAGAGAATATTAAGTCCCTTTTATAACATAAAGGTGACTTATTACATTAGCAACATTAGGACATATTAAAAAGTGTAACCCCAACGTGAATATAAAATATTCGAAAGTGCGAGAAATTTGGGGGGAAGAGGAGAGAGAAAGAGAGAGAGAGAAGAAAAAGAAGATATGTCGTTCCCGATGAAGTTATTTGATCCTTATTGATGGAAATCTCTAAATGTAGTGAAACTCTGAATATTTGAACTCCTTGCACACTGCAAAATTCCTTCAAATTGGCTCACAAATGCTCCTCAAGTTGAGCGAACTATTTTTTTGATGACCATAACTCCCAGCCTATGTATGATACACCTGTGATCGAAACTATATAGTGAGTGTAAAAAAAATTATCCAATTCCCTGAGATGATCATCCCTCTATGCCTCATTGTGTAAAACTTTCCCTATAAGAACAACCTGCAATTAATACTAAGTTTCCAGATGGAAGGGTTGCTATTTTTAGTGAGAGGTGATTTTTTCCTCTTCTCGACCATCGTGATGTGATTAACTCCATCATTTGATCTTATGCACATTACCCTTTCCTCGGCCAATTTTTGGGTTGGCCTACTATTTTTAGTAAGCACCCATATAGGTAACTTAATATTTTTAACTGTTCATTTTAACTATTTTCTTCTCTAGACAATCATTCTAGCTTCCTAGTGACCTCGGGTACAAACTGCTTTCTACACAACTTCTTTTGATGATGACTTTCCAAACATAGCAAGTCTGTATAAGAAAAATTATTATAAGTTTGTGAAGAAAAAAACTCCATTGCGATAAGATTTTCATTTGGAGCTCATGTGCAAGTTTTAAGCTTGTTTCCATTTCCATAATGATGGGATATCCAACGAATGTGAGTTGGTGTATGAAGTGAGGATTTTATTGGAACAAATAATTCTTAGCACCATTTGACATCTAGTTTTCTACATCGTGATCGTCTTGAAAAATTTGGAATTCTCTAAAAGATGGCACTTCGATCCGACTAGTATATTGTGAGATATGAAGATTTCTTGATTGGGTGACTTCACGGTTATTTGGAAAAAAACCATCATTTTCTTCACGTTCTTCATTTCATCAGCAATTTTGATCCTTCCTTCCCCTAAAACCTATGTATTTTCATATACTAGGTGTTTATGTGGCCATTGTGGAGTTGGTTTGGATCAGCAATGGTAGATTGGGTGTCTAGACAAGTTTCAGCAAAGCCATGGCATCATGAGGAGCTATGGAAGAGACATGAGAGGAAGAAAATGGCTAAGTTCTAGATTTAAATTTTCAAAAAATTCACATGGAAGGGTGGGGCACATTTTTTAATGTGTGATATCCCTAACTTCAGGGATGTGAGAGACATCGAATTCCATGGTGAGTAAGAAGACGACACGTGTCCTTGATCCAACAGTATAGGGATTCTCTTGAAAAACACTGGAAGTACCGGGGGTTGAAAGCTGGTCATGTGGATGACCAAAGTACTCCCCATAGGGGATGGGTACATTTTTCCATGTCTATTGTCCCTAACCTTAGGGATGTGAGGGACATCAAATTCCATAGTGGTCCTAGAGCTGACATATGTCCTCTATCCAATGACAAGGAATTTGAGCTCCAAAAATACACGGGGGGGGGGTAGAATTGTCAAGTCTGAAGGTAAAATGAGGGTCCCAAAGGTCACATGGGGGCTAGGGTATTTTTCCAAGATAGATTTACCTAATATTAGGGACACTAGGGACAAAAAATTATGCCAGGATCCTAGTGCTGACACGTGTCCTCCCAAAAATTGACTAACTCCTTAATGGTCTCCAAGAGGGTGACTTGGAATGATGATAATTTCAGCTCCTGGTGGAATTTATTGGTGAAATGCTATATGATCTTGAATGGAAATTGAATTTTTAATCCAATGGTGTGGTTATGATGTCTTGATTCATCTATTGGATCCTTGAAAAATTGGAATTATGATTTGGTACTCCTCCTATGCATGAGAAAATATGCCAAAGTGTTGTGAAAAATATGATTTCACCATCATTTAGGGCTTAGAATTATCTTTCCGGTGATGTTTTTTAAAATCCTTACTCCATTCGGAACTCTTGGAATCTTCTTCTAAATCTTAGTAGTTGTTTTAGGCCTGTGTACTGCCTAGGCTTGTGAACCTTGATTTTCATTCAGACTGCTCCAAGTCTTTCAAAAATTCCTCAAACCTTCTAAAATCATTTCCATGATGTTCTAAGGTCTTCAATTCACCTCCATGTTTAATTTTTCCCTTTTGTTCCATTCCAGAGGTTTCTCCATCTCTAGGAAGGCCAGTGATAGCCCTTCCCACAACTACCTGTAACTTGTAGATGAACTCTAAAATCACCTAAGGGGAATGAATGAACTTTCCTAAATCACCTAAGGGAATGAGATAACATTAATTGGGAGTTCACTTGGATTTATTGGATAGAACTAGGGTGTCTTGGAGTGATAGACTTGAAAATTTTTGCATAGGGGTATAGTTTTCATGCTTGGAAATTATCAATTTTGTTGTTACACATTTGCATGACAATAGTTGTCTCTAGCTTAGGGACATGACATGGATTGAGTGAAGCGAAGACATGGCATGAAGAATCCTAGAATCTCAACAATTCGATATAAATACTAGTGCCTTATCCATTGGGCTCTGCAGATTTATGTACAACTTATAACAAGAGAGAAAGAGAGTGAAGAAAAAAAAAAACACACACACACACACATGCATAAAGAGAGAAAGCAAACACACGAAACACTAAAAAATATGGAAAGGAAATACATGACACACAAAGGAAAAAAACCTATCAATAAATTATAGTACAGGTAGGGAGACAACCAACTTTCACTGAAGCACTTTTCATTTCTCAAAAGTTACCCCTGAAGAGGTAACACCAAATGATGATTTTATATGAAGCCATTGACAGGTTCTAGAAAGTATCCTCCCCTCATTAGCTACTTATGAAATCCAGGTTCTTTCACAATTTTATGTGTACTTGGTAGGAGTGAGTCCATGTGATCTTCTTGATGCTGAGGTCCTTTCTTGGAAATTCCACTACCTTCATGTTATTTGAAATTAGTTTCATAGTGCCAATTCCCTTCCATGTTTATCCATATATTTGATTATCCATCAAGCATCTCATCGTTGCCCCAAATCTGATTTTCATTCCGATTCCTTGAATATTCTGAGTTAATTTCTTTCCCGGGTCTATGCTTATTGACATCTTATTTATGAGAAAGATTAGATTCATCCTTTATCTCTATTCCACTATGAGGTGCTTGAGTACTGACAGAAGGATTGGAAGTGACCTCATAATTGTCTTGTATGGCCATGACACAATTAAAGAGATCAAGAATCATCTTAGGGTCTTCTGTAACTTCTACTGCATCCAAGATTTCTTGCACAGAGATATGATTTGTCATTTCCTACAACTCCTCTTTATACACCTTCAAAGAATATTTATTTTTCATCTCAAGGAAACTACCTAGAGGGATTACCTCATCATCTTGGGAATCACTGCACTCTACTGATCCTTCATAAAAAAGAGCTTCATCTTCAACTGGGAAAGAAAATGTCTCCATTTTGTTATTGCATCCATCAACCATTATCTAAAGAGTGGAATCATATTTTTCATCTTTCCTTATCTCAATATAGCCAACCTTCACATTGGTTAAGGCTTCCAAATCAGATTCACACTTGTCTTGCAGATTTTTGGCTTGCATCAAGAGCTCAAGACTGAGCTCAGGATCTTTAGTTTCTTTTATGGCTCTAAGCAGTTCTTGTATAGACATTTCTTTCAAAACTTTCATGAGACCATCACAAGCTGATTTTTTTTCTCTATATATGTCCTAACTGAGATGATCTTCATCCCCAAATGGGAATGAGAATAACTCCTCATATTGGATAAGAATATAAGCTGATTTTAATTCTTGAAAATATTAAAAAACCATCTCCTCTTCCTCATGGTTTACATCGTTTGGTAATTCAGGGCTTCCCTCTTGTAACTCGAATCTCCTCAATTATTCTTTAAAAAAAAAATCTCTCCGAGAAGGCATCCATGAACCTATCAAGATGGGGATATCATTTTCCTCCTCAGTTTCCACAAATTGATTCATCTATCTGCTACCTTGATACAAGATGTTGGATTCTAGGCTTCCATAATTTCATACCATGTACCTCATATTCTTCTCAGGAAGCAATTTCTCAATGTCTCCCTTCACTGGTATAGTTGCAGATGACCAATTCATTTGAATTTTCCCTCCCAAGTCTTGGTAAAAACTTCTACTATGCAACATTCCGAATGAGGCTAGGATGTCTACTACCAAAATCATCATTGAAACTTTCTTGTCTAGAAATTTGGAAAGAGACACCTATGCATCTTTGATCTTCCCTACAATTGGGACTTCTTTTGACCCCAGGGAGTAACAAGAGCCACTAGGTAGAGTCATGGTAATTTTGGGAGCTTTGGAAACCTTCACGGGAGTGACATTATCTGAGGCATTTGAATCTATTATGTAATTGTTCAATACAAATTCTCCAACAAGAAGGGAGACATAAAAAGGTTCAACCTTATCATTCTTTGATGCACTCAAAAAAATCATGTTCTGTGAGGGAGGTGTAGGTGGGTTTAGCAACATGCCTTTGGAACTAGAAGTTACAACATTAGGTGTTAGACTACCACTCCTGATATATTAGATGAATCTCTCAAATTGTTCAGGATGAGTCCATAAATATTTGGTTTCGGTAATCTGCACTTTCAATTTTTTTGCATATTATATGAAGTCAAAGGGTGTAGATGTAGACAAGTGGGGTGAAGGGAATAATTTTGGAGTATGGATAGGCTTGGGAGAAGGATTTTATTTTTGGGGAATGGAGGGTATTTTGAAAGTTACACTAGGAGCTTTCAAAGTACTAGATTTTATAGAATCAAATTTAGATTTAGACTTAGAAGAGACATCGGAAGACTTACTTGGGATTACAGGAGCCTTCTTACTTTCTACGGGATCAAGATCCATTAATGTAGAATTCATGGAAGATGGAAGTGATGATCCTCGACTTATTATTTTGTTTTTTGGAGTTTCCATAGGAGGATCATCAACCTTATTTTATTTTACAGTAGTGGAGGGAGATGCTCTTTTCTCGGACTGAGAACAAGTGAATACCGTACATGAGAAACCAGGAACATCCTCTTTGTATTCTTCATCACCTCCAAAATACTCAAAAAATATGATTTTTATATTGTTCTCAAGTTCATAGATCTCTAGGAAGTTTCCACCTTCACTTTCTTGTTCAATCTCTTCTTCACTTTCTTGAAATCTACAGCTTACATTCATAGGTGGGGCCTCTAACATGAGCCTTTGGGGTATAACTGCAATCTAATTTTTGTTGCTTCTTTGAGAAGATACTCATTTAAATAATTACCTCTTCAAATATGCCATCTCATTTGTTAAATTTTGTAGTGATGGATTGGTTATCTCATCTCCAAGATGTTTGGCCTTGCCCTTTTATGGATTCTTGATCTTTCTTGAGAGGATGAGATTGTCATCAAGTTCAATGGAAAACCTTTGTGCTTCTACAATGTTTTTTTGTTGGGATATTCATAGAAAAAATAATACTTCTGATGATTGATCATTGATGAAGAATATCTTGATATTGTTTTCAGATGGTGAATTTTCTTCTGGTATCCTACGAAGCAACTGTTCAAAGCAAGGTAGGAAGTCTCTCATGGTTTCAATTTTTCCTTTCTTCATTTGATTCAACTGTACCAAAAGGTCCTGAAAATATTCAGTTGATTTGATTCTTTCCTCAAAGGTAGTCTTGATGTCATTCCAACGAGTGATGGATCAGGCAGGGAGGAGGTAGAACCATTTTGTTGCTTTTTCTTGGAGAGACTCCATGAATAATCTTACAGACACATATTCATGTTGGAAACCAAGAATTACACATGATGTCATGAAGGAAGCAATGTGTTCTTCAGGATGTTGTGTTTTGTCACCTTTAAACTTTGGAAACTTCTTGTGGGAACTTGTTGGTAGATCATGGAGAGGTGGTTCAGGAGTGAGCGGGCCTGTATTCCTTCCCCATGGAACAATGGGTTGAGGTATTTCTCCTTTGTTAGCCATCATTGTTTCTATTTCTACTTTAGTACTTGCTTCTACAAAATATTCTTCAAAATCTTATTCTTTCGGAGACTCAATTCTTAATGGTGATGGAAAAATGGGAGAATTTTAAGGGGGAGTATCAAAAAGAGTTTGGATAGGATTACCAGGTGAATTGTTTGAAGAGCCAGATGGAGAGTAGGATTGAGAGAAGAAGTATGGATTATCTCAAATTCATTCTTGATGATTTTGCAAAGCCTCAAAATTGGAAACAACACTTCCTCTCGACCTGTTCAACATGGTGTATCTTCGTTCAGCCAACTTTTGGAAGTTCTTGAAGTGGGAATATGAAAAGACACTATGGAATATGAAAGTTCATGTGCATGAATAGACAATGTATCTTTTAGTAATGGATTTTCATGAATTCTCTTTTTTTTCAATATTTCATTTTTTTTTGTATTTAGGGCCTTGCGGTCATATTTTGGGTGCAAATGTTGCTAAATATTCCCCACAATGGGTGCTAAAAAATGTTGGTAAGAATATTTGTCGGGTGGAAAAAAAATTTGATTTCTTTCCAACACTCTAGGAATCTAAGTCCCTCTACTTTACCAGTACAACTACCATATATGCATGCACAAGAAAATGTGGATTTTTACAGGTGGGCTTATGGTTGGGGATCCAACAATGGCACCCCACTGACCCTGTGGAAAAGATAGCAATCTCTTGCTAGGGAAGAATTTGTATGGAAGTGGGAAAAGGAGTGAGAATATGAGGTAGGATAACTAATGTTGCAGGTAGAAAATAAGATTCATGCACACACTAGCTAGAAACTTCATCGCATGTATTCATGAGAAGAAACAACTCTGTAAATAACAATAAGACCAAATAGAATTTATTGATCACAAAGTATCAAGAAACCCCTTCGTCAAATAAAGATAGAAACTCCTTCTTCTTGCATTACTTGCTTAAATAAAAATTGTACATACTGTAGGAATTGAAGAAATTTGAGAGTGAAGGAAAGTGGAAGAAAATGGCTATCTCCTTTGATTTCTCTAATTAAAATGCACTCTTGATTTTACATGATCAATTGCCAACCCTTTGAAATGGGAATGGATTTAAAATTTATAGAATGAGAGGTGACTTATCATCTACCCCTCAATGGATTTTCATATGTCCTTATGTAACTTAAAACTTTTCAACTTCCTAGGAGAATATTAAGTCCCTTTTTATAACATAATGGTGACTTATTACATTAGGAACATTAGGCCATATGAAAAAGCGCAACCCCAATGTGAAATTAGAATATTGGAAAATGAGAGAAAGTTGGGGTAAGATGAGAGAGAAAGAGAGAGAGAAGAGGAAGAAGATATGGCATTTGCAATGAAGTTCGTTGATCCAAATTGAAGGAAAGATCTAAATGCAATGAAAATCTGAATCTTTGAACTCCTTGCACACTGTGAAATTCCTTAAAATTGGCTCACGAATGCTTGCCAAGTTGAGTGAATTTTTCCACTGATGACTATAACTCCCAGCGTGCGTATGATATACTTGTGATCTGAACTATGTAGTACGTGTCAAAAAACATTGTCCAGCTCCTTGAGATGATCATCCCTCTATGCCTCATTGTGCCAAACTTGCACTTTGAGAACAACCTACTGTTAATAGTAAGTGTCCATATGGAAGGCTTACTATTGTTAGTGAGAGGTTATTTTTTCCTCTTCTCGACCATCGTGATGTGATGAACTCCATCATTCAATCCTGTGCACACTACCATTGCCTCGACCACTTTTTGGGCTGGCCTACTATTTTTAGTAAGCACCCATATAGGGAGCTTACTATTTTTAGTAAGTGTTCATTTTCAATATTTCTACTCTGAACAATCATTTTGCTTCCTGGTGACCTTCAATGCACATTGCTTTCACCAAAAATGCTTTTGATGATGACTTTTCAAACATAGCAAGTATGTATAAGAAAAATTATTATTTTTAGAAAGTGTGTTTCTAGTGATCGGTTTGCAATGGAACATATTTTTTAGAATCATCTTTTCCTTATGAACCACATTCTCTGAATTTCACATAATTTTTCCCACTATAATGCCAGGAAATAAAATTTAAAATTTACACCTAATAGTGGCTTCGGGCATAGAGCTACCATGGCGGCCATTAATGGAGATCGCAAATTTTTAGGTCTGTTTTTGTCTCTCATTATGCGATGAAAAAAACTCCATTGTGATAATTTTTTCATTTGGAGCTCGTGTGCAAGTTTTTAGCTCATTTCCATTGCCAAAATGATGGGAAATCTGAGAAATGTGAGCCGATGCACGAAGTGAGGATTTTGTTGGAATAAATAATTCTTGGCACTTTTTTACCTTTGGTTTGTTGCATCACAATATTCTTGAATTTTTTTGAATTATGTAGAAGAAAAAACCTCGATCTGACTTGTATCTTGCGAGATATGAATATTTCTTAATCGAATGACTTCATAGTTATCTGGAAAAAAACCTTTATTTTCTTCCCATTATTCATTTCTTCAGTGCTTTTGATCTTTCCTTCTCCTAAACCCTATGTATTTTCATTTTTTGGGTGTTTATGTGGCCATGGTGGAGCTGGTTTGGATCAGCAATGGCGGACTAGGTGTCTGGACAAGCTTGAGTAAAGCCATGGCATGGTGAGGAGCTGTTGAAGAGAAATGAGATGAAGAAAATAGTTAAGTTCCGGATTCAATTTTTCAAAAAATGCACATGGAAGGGTGGGATGCATTTTATAAATTTTTATGTCCCTGACCTCAGGTACATGAGGTACATCAAATTCCATGGTGAGCAAGAGGACGACATGTGTCCTCATGGTGACGAATGAGGCTTGAAAAAATCTACTTTAAAGCACTAAGGGGCTGGAAGTGGGTCACATGGGTGACCAAAAATCTCTCCTAGAAGGCTGGATGAAAATTTTCATGTTTTTTTCCCTCACCTCAAAAAGGGACATGAGGGACATCAATTTCCACAGTGGTCAGGCGATGACACGTGGCAACGATCCGACAGTGAAGGTTGTGAGCTCTTGCAAGCACTTGGGGGTTGAAATAGCAATACTAGAGGTTATATGTGGGTTTCAAGGGCCTCACGGGGGATGGATGCACTTTTACAACCTTGATGTACCTGACCTTGAGGGACGTCAGGGACAAAAAATCCCGCCAGGATCCTAGAGCTGACACTATGTCCTCCCAAAATTTTGTGAAGTCCCGAACTTCCAAGTGGGCAACTTGGATGATAACTGTGAGCTCTTGATGGATTTTTTGTAACAAAATTTATATGATTCTCACTGGAAATTTAATTTTGAATCCAATGGTGTGGAGTTCCATGTCTTGATTCATCCATTTAATCCCTAAAAAATCAAAATTGTGATTTGGTACTTCACTTGTGCCTGAGAAAAACTGTCTGCAGACATCATGCGACAAAGTTTTGTGAAAAATATATGATTTCACCATCATTGTAGGGATTGGAATCCTCTTTTTGTAGATGTTATTTTTTACTTCTAACTTCATCCAGAGCTCCCAAAATCTTTTTCTGAAAGCCCAGAAGTTGTTTTAGGCCTTGTCTACTGCCTAGGCTTATGAACCCTGTTTTTACTTAGACTACTCCAAGTATTTCAAAACTTAACCAAACCTTCCACAATCATTTCCATGATGTCCCAAGACCTTTGGGTCACTTCCAATTCCACTTAGGCTCTAAATATCTACTCCATGAGGTTACTCCAGCTCTAGGAAGGCCAATGATAGCCCTTCCCACAACTACGTGTAGCTTTGCAAATGAACTCCTGAAATCACCTAGGGGGAATAAATAAAATTTCCTAAATCACCTATGGGGATGATAGAACATTAATTCAAGACATCACTTGGACTTACTGGATAGACCCGAGGTGTCTTTAAATGATGGGACTTGAAAAACTTAACACTAGGGGTATCGTTGTCATGCTTAGAAATTGTCGATTTCCCTGTTGCACATTTGCATGAAAACACTACTCATGAATATGTGGGTATGGTTTATCAAGTTTCCATGTACTATAATGTTATTTATCTTAGACATTATCATCTTAATAATAAAAAAATCCCCTTCCTCTTGACTCGTAGAACATTTCGGAAAAGTGGGAACATGGGGAGTAAATGATAACCTACTCTGGTCTATATAGAGGTTTATCTGAATCTCATCTGAGCCTCTCTATAAGTTTTGTAATTCCCTATGCCCTTTTGATCCTAAATATATAGAAGCCAAAGATATATCGACATGCTAACCATGTTGATGGTATGACCCATGGAATCACACTCAGATACACCATTGGGTAAAAACGTGCTATCAAGGTGTTACATTCCTTTGTGCGATATTTGTCCCTTGACAAGAATTTGGTGAGATATAAGTTTCTAGTGTGGATCCATGGTAAGGCTACACAATTCCATGTGCATATCTATGGTTAAAATATACAGGAAAAACACATTACTTGTAATGAGAAAAGGACATGGTGAGGTATTTTTCCTACCTAGTTTAAACTAGATATTATAGGTAAGAACATCACTTTTCTTCATGGGTATAGAAGTCATTAGGTAGTATAGGCAAACAATGACCGATGAATTAAAAGGATAATATCCATAATTTTCATCATATGATGAAATTGACATACAATTAAGGCTAAGAATCACATGTGACCCTATTCTTTGAATTTATCATACAAATAAGGGGAGGATCTACCTTAGGAGGAATGAGTGTGGGTGGAAAAAATAGGAAACTCTTGACTACTTCAAATTCCTCATGACACTCAGTCATCTAGATGTTGCAACAATCCTTCTTTAACAAATTATTTATCCAATGAATAGCAAAGGTTAAATGAGTCTTAAACCTGTGAAGTTGGACATAGAGTTTTCTTAGAAAGGACCTAATAGCGTGAGTTGTTTGATTAGAAGTTCATTTAACCAAGGATACACATAGTTTTGTTGGATCCATATCAAACACTAGTGAAGATATGATTAAGCCAGTAACTTCCCTCCTGTAAACCCAAACACACATTGTTTCTTGATTTACCTACATGACCACAAGGCTATAAACATGAACAAGAGAGAATGATTTATTTACCTTTAAACGATTGCAAAGACTTTAGGAAATGACTAGAATTATTTCAAGTGCATGATAGTTTACAATTACCATAATATTGTGAATTAAGATCATGGATATTTATATCATTTTCAATTGATACAGTTAGCATAGATACCCTTAAGACAAAATACAGTGACTTCATAGCAATAGGTACCCCAAGGAGTAGTAAAAGTGGTCTTTGTTTGATCCTCCTCAGATATCCTAATATGATTATAAGATAAGAAACTACATTCAATGAGTGAGTAAAATTCTATCTTAACATATGTACATTTTGTGTTTCATAATAACAACAATGGACGATCAACACAAAGAACATGGATCTTTGGGGACTCACTTTGTAATAATGCCCGAAAATCATACATTCTGATCCTAATCCCATTATATTGAAAGATGGGAGATCTATGTTTGATACCCATAAATTTTTTAATCTATAAGTATTGATGAGTCCCACCTGTAGGAGAGAGAGAATCTCTTCCTTGACCATCAAGATCCAGAGAGAGAGGAGAGATAGAGAGAGAGAGACTTCATTTGTTCACAATGGAGTGTCAGGTTTGATTGCATATGAGAATATGAGTTAAGAGACATGGGGAGACAATTATTATCATCTCAATTGAGAAAATTTGAATGGCATTTGAATATTATCTTGAGAATTTTCAATGTGAATTTCCACTTCCTCTAGAGTTTTTTTTAATATTGGTAAATAGTTTTTTGAAAGGGACTATACCCTTGTGTACAGAAGAAGGCCTAAAAGCCGGAATAAGAGAGAGGAGCAGAGAAGCTGTAGCAGAGCACAAAAGTTACAGCAAAGAACAACGAAGCCCAGAAACAGCTACACAAATGAGACTTAACAGCAAAACAACGGCAAAAAAACAGCAAGCCTACGGCCAAGAAGCAGTAATAAAAACAATAAGGTCCAGCAAAAGTAGTCGGGACTACTTCTTGGCCGCTTGATCAATACTCGTCTTTACTCTTTTCCAAGCATGATACATGCCCAACGTGGTCATATGAGCAGCATCTGTCTTATCGAGCTCCTCTCTGGTTCTTTTGCTCTCTTTCTCATTGCCCCAAAGTGTAGCCGGGACACCGCTAAGTTGTGAAACACTTCTTGCATGACCTTCGATGAACTCCTCGATGGCCCTGAAGGCTGCAATATTATACTCATGCCTAGTCTTCATATTCCCTAGGCGGGAGTCTAAGGAGGTCAGTTTTTTGTATATGTCATCAATCTGGCTATTGCCAATGCTCCCTTCCCCCTCAATGCTTTTTTTACCTTTTTGCTTAGCAAGGTTTTTGACCTCATCCTTCAGCAATTTAAGCTCAGCCTCTAAGGCCTCCAATCTCATAGAAGGGTTATCCGTTGGTGCTGCCTGGGGACTGGCACTTCCTCTAGAGTTAAAGAAGAAGCAAGCTTCAATATATTAGGGTCTTCCTCTGTCCCGATATTTATATTAATGGTCCCCTCAATTAAAGAGGAATGTCCTTATTCAAAATATGGCAGTGTTCAAGTTAGTTATAGTTCTCCTTCCTCCTCTACTTCATAGATTTCAAGGCCTTTTGATGAAAAAGGACCCATCATGTGATCTCAAAAATAGGAGGAAGAGTGAGGTATGCGAGTGAAACCTCTCTCATGTTGCACATGATGAATGTTAGTGTATGCATTAAGATAACCTAGTATATATTCATCATTATCTACATAATCTAAGGTGTTAGGCTCATTTTCTGCCTCAACATATGCTCGAATTAGATTGATACGAATTTTTAGGACTAGCGGTTTGACCCATACTGAAACATTGAATTCAGTATCTTTCAAATCTCTGCTTGGAAAAAATAAAGAAGCAGAAGTAGCTATGGAATGAGCTAAATTTTTTTGTTCATGTGGGATAGCTTCAATGGATATGAAATCAAAACCTTTTCTTAAGTTAAGCACGATAGTATTATAGAGTTGCATGTGCTTTGCTCTAGTCCCATAAACTTCTGAAACTTGGTTGACGACTAGTGAGGAATAACGCAAAACTCTAATATTACAAACACCCAATCTCTTGGCTACAATGAGACCAAGAAGGAGAGCCTCATAGTCGTCACCATTTTTATGCATTTGAAATTGAGATTAAAGGTGAAAGGCATAAATTTTCCTTTAGAGGAAGTAAGTATCACACCTACCCCAGCACCAAAATGAAACATCACTCCATTATCGTTGAGCTTTCAAAAATTGTTAGGGAAGATTGATGTTTGATCATTTCTAATACCTTCTTCCTCCACTTCCTAGAAGAGAGCCAAGTCCTAGAGCATGTTATATGCCTAAGGATTCGAAAGGAAGGAGAATTGGTAAATACTTCTCCAATAAATGTAAAATATTAGATGTGGAAACAAGTGTAGTTTCATCTTTGACTGTAGGAATCCCTTTGATTAAACTGGTAGTTTCTAATTTCGTTGTGGGAATTAGTTTTGACTCTGGCATTGTATTTTTAGCTTTGTTTAGTTGATTTGTGGGGAGATCAAACTTAGTATGTACCCCAAGTTTCTTATTTAAGTTGGCTAGGTGAATATCAAAAGGTTATGGGTCACTCTAAGTGTCAAATACTTTCCCCAAATAATGGATTATGAATTCTTGGAATAGTGTGGAAGGGATTTCCTTCATCTAATACATCTAAGGAAGACCAAGAATCATGTTATAGTTGGTTTACTTATCTATAATACAAAACTCGGTTAGAAATATCTTTGCACAAAGAGTAGCTAGAAGTACTATGGTACTTATGGAACCTTCTTTGAGACTTTCATAGCCTCTCAACATATTTCTAGTTGAGGAACAATTGGTTTCCTTGTAGCCTAAATTTTGGAGGAATGAGAAGGGGACAATATTAACAGTTTCCCCATCAGTAATAATTTTACACCTAACATAATTATTATATATATACCTGTAAATACAACATTGGGTCACCTCTATGTGCCAGCTCGAAATTGGTGTGCATCCTACTGATGTCAAAGATGAATCCAAAATATCTTTCAGACTACCTAGGAGGATAGACGTCAAAGTTTATGTGGTTGAATTATGCCTTTGGTGGATGGGTAACATTAATCAAGTGACTAAGATCCAATGATTCTAATAAAACATCTTGATGAGTGGGAGAGTTATTCAAAAAATCTAAGGAGATGTGAGAAAAGGTCTTTGTTAAATCCATGATTAGATCATATGCCCCTACTGGAATCAGAAGTATTAGAGTTTCATTTGACATATATGGGTAGATGGGAATAAGATGTGTTGAATAATCATGAGTTCTTATAGGTGTGTTAATTTGGGGTTCATTTTCTAGTTCAACAAGACCCACAATCTTAGTTTGTTGTCGACTGTCTAATGGAGGTGATACCTGTGGGTTTGAAGAAGTGGAAGATTAGTGGTCATTGTTTCCAACTAGGTGACCCTTTTTTGTACCATGGGGGTTTAATTTTTTGTTGTGAATATGTATAGGAAGAGGGTCTGCAAAGATCCTAATGGGAGTGTTTTGGGGAGAAACCAGCCATATGCTAACAATCTGCGTTGGTGCCATAGGATTTGCCAAAAACATCTCAATGAAGAGTTTCCTTTGGTCCACTAATGGGAGCTATATGAACGTGTTACAGTCATAAAAAGTTCTATCATCATGCCCTTATACCCTATGGAAACCACAATAAATTTTAGGATCATAGTCCTAAGGTATTTAATTTTGTATTTTGTTGCGGTGAAAAGTTCAAGTTGTTGTTTAACTGTTCATTGTTATAGTTAAATTTTGGAATCATTTTCCCTTGGTTTTGATACTTATTTTCATACCCATTTGGGTATTGATTGGGGCCTTGGGACTGAACTTGTTGTGGAGGTGGAGGAAATTTGAAATCCATTGCATTGATAGTAGGAGTGAAATTGTTACTCCTCTTATTATTTCTATTTTTATTGTTAGTGACATTGTCTGTGCTTGAATTGTTAACAACATTCATATTTTTGGATGGATTAGTTATGTCATGCTTTGTAACACCATGGTTCTTATTAAGGATCTTAGGTCCTTCATTTTTGTTGGGATTATTGGGGTAATTTGAGCTACCTTGGGAGGGAGTGATTATTCTCCCATTTGAACCATAGGTCTTTCGATTGCTATCTATTGTTACTTGATCTATATGGAGAATATCTTCTAATATCTCCTTGTAGCTCATAAGGGGAAATTTTTTGACTTCTTCCTTTTTTCCTGGCTAAAGGAATGAAGGAATAGATCAAAAATCTCCATCTGATCCATATTGGGAGCACTTGTCGAAGAATAGAGTACCTGCCACCACCTTTGAATCAAGTGGGTAGCAGATTCATTATGCTCTTGCTTTATGTGGAGGAATTCCCTAATTTTCATCCTTAGCAAATTATTCATGTCTAATTCCTTAATGAACTCAAATATGAGTTGCTTAAAATAATGTATTGAGGCTTCATGTATCCTAT
This sequence comes from Taxus chinensis, assembly GCA_019776745.2. Lineage (NCBI taxonomy): Eukaryota > Viridiplantae > Streptophyta > Pinopsida > Cupressales > Taxaceae > Taxus > Taxus chinensis. The sequence continues at coordinate 375,519,119 of CM034154.1, read as the reverse complement.
AATACCAATCAAGAGATATTCCTTTAAGATTCTTAGGGAAGATCTTTTCTACAACTGCATCCCATAGGAGAAACTCTTAAATGGCATTTGCATATGATTTGATATATGCATTTGAATCTGCCTCCCTTTTAAAATTCAGCAAGTTGGGAAGAGTTCGCAAAAACATTACGCTTCATATGATAAAGTCCAAGGGCTCATGAATATATTAAGCATACATGCCCAAAGCATACGAATCTACCATAAATGACCCTTGATGGGGAGGTGGAGTAGGCATAGGAGGATGATATGGCGCAGTGTAAAAATTTGTAGAGGAATTAGATATCTCCTAAGGATAAGCATATGATCCAGGAAAAGAGCACATTTCCCCCTATGGTGATTTGGAATACATGTGTAGATATGAGGGAACATTAATATAGTACAGAGTGGGAGGCATGAAACTAAGGAACATCACATTTCTAGTTGGGGTAGCATTTGAGAATGCACTTCCATCTGGTGCTTGTTGAGGGTATCCATACGAGGTGTTAGGGGGCATACCCAACATGCCTGATCTAGTGAGGATATATCTAGGTCTAGGAATGCCCATGTAAACTAGAGGAGGATTTGACGTAGTAGGTATTTGGAAAAAAAAAATTGGATGATGGAGAATCATTCCTTTCCTAATAGAAGATGAGGCATGAGTAACCTGGGTAAGTTATAATTCTATAACCCTATCCACAAATGTCGCAATGATCTCACCTGATGATGATATGGTGTTTTGTTTTTGCACATGTTTTTGAACCTTGTTAGGTTACAAAGGAGTGTGATATCCTATTATGAACTGTTTATTATTTTTCCACCTCTCATTAGAAATTTTTTTTGTCGTGGGAGGGGTAGAGGTGTTATTTTGAACTAAGACATCAACATATCCTTGCATCCTATCTAGATATTGATCCATGTTATTAAAAAACTCTTAGCTTTAGGAGAAGCATGCCATGATCTCATCATGATAAGATAGGTAGGAAGTGAAGGGATCAGAATACATGTTGATATGAGGTTTAGACAAGACCCACGAACCAAAACCTTATTCTCCATTGAAATTCATATTGTTTGAATTGGAGAATTCAGGTGTATCGATCTCCTCAATCCTAACAGATGATCCATTATTTCCATGTTGAGGAAGAGGAATGTAAGGTGAAGGAATATTGGAATAATAATTGTCATCCTACCTCATTAATGAGGGTGATTTTGGTATGCCGATTTATCAGTAATAAGCTTCTAGACTGAAAATGGGTCTATCATAGTCCTTCCCTGACATATTCGGGGGGTATATGAATACCGAAATTATAATGGGAGAGGGGGAAGAAGGAGTAAATAAATGGAAACAAAAAGAGACTATCTCTTCATGTTGGGTTCACCAATTTGTATTAATGAATATCGACACACGATCTTCAAGACACACTCAACCTCTCGAGGTTGTACAGGGATAGCCAACGTAGAATGAGTAGATGGCTATGGGTAGCCAAATATAATGAATATGTGATATGTTGACTAAAATATGTGGAAATAGGATGAACAATCTATCAAGGAAAAACACTGTCCTCAATGCGTAATATTGGGATTTTCTCATTAAGGGAAAGAAAGGCCCTTCTAACCTGAGTGGGTCTAATGGATGGATCAGAAGGAATGGCCACCTAAAGAATCCAATAGATTTTGATTTATGCTGAAATCATTTCTAACATTTATGAGATGCGTGGAAAACTAACGGGTTCCTCGTAATGATGTCAAGACAAGGTCATGGAATAAACGTGAGAGGCATGGTTCTACTAGATCTATGGGTAATTAGCTATTTTAGTCTAGAACGTGATTTCTCGATGAAATTCTTCATTTAGAATGTTTAGTTGTTTGATAATGTCTAGCGGAAGTTGGGATGTCATAAATACTAGTGTACATAATCTGGTATCTAGGACTAATTGGTTTTCCAACCCATTCGGTTGGGGGACCTATGGATCACTACCATATGTTCATTCTTGTTATGGTCCGTTAATTTCCATGTATACATATAATCTCCAAAAATAAATAACAAGCTAATCTAAGTAAATAAAAGCTACACTATGTTTTGGTATTTTCTGATATAAGGAAAATTTAAAAAATTAAAACAATTAATCTAAATAAAATAATTTTTTTGTGCTTTTCTAGAAATTTTTGGAATTAAATAAAGAAATGAAGGCTTTTAATCCTAATTAAAAAATCCTAAACAAATAAATAACCATATGTAGTTATTTATCTATGCAATAGTGTATTAAATCTATTCTAATCAAAACAAATCCTTTTCCAATTTATAATTGTGGATTATTAAATATTTTTCTACGTTAGAGACACGAGAATATTTAAATCTTTAAAAGCATTTATTCCCTTGTAACCAGGGAAAAATTTAAGGGTCCCTCTGAAAAATGCCTTAGAAAATATGTGGCGAATCTGGGAAATTTATATTTTGCACAAATGGCCAATATCAAGACATCACGACACCGTTATTAAATGCTACCAGATTGCATCTTTTTTATATACTACCGGTTGATAGTATATTTTTATGCTATCACACGATAGTATAAAAATACTACCAGGTGATAACATTTTTATGTTACTAGCTGACAACATATAATTTTTTTCCTCGAAAAACATTCCCTGTATATCAGGAAACATTCTCATCTCATATGGGTAGGATTTTTGACCCATAGGTTTATGGGACGGTTTTGGCCCATGGTTTTGGCACCCACAATATTGTAAAAATGCTTATGTATTTGCCTATTTATGTGGTTTTTTACATAAGGTAGGGTTGATGTAACATTGTAGATGTATGTGAGTTCAAGTGTGAATTATATAGCATTTGTTCAGCATAGAACCAAACAAATATAGGTACTGTAATGAGAGAGATGTGGCTTGTAATAAAATATGAGGAATTGATTCTTGGTGGACGTAGCCCAAATTGGGTGAACCACGTTAAATATTGTCTCTCCATTTTTTTCTTTTATTATCTACACTTTTATTTCAGATTTGTAATATTTTTTACATATTTGTTTCTCTAATTACGATTCTGTGAGGGATTGTTCTACATATTTATCACTTATTCTATAAAAATTGGTATCAGAGCCTAGTTTTAGTTTGCTGAAGTGTTGAATCACAGGGAAATTTTTAGCTTGATTAGGAGCTATGACAGATGATGGAAGATCAAGGGTTGATAAATTCAATGAGCATAATTTTAGTCTTTGGAAGATGCAAATGGAAGATTACCTTTATCAAAAGGATATTTATATTTTGTTGTCTAGAAAAAGAATTAAACTATTAAGCATGATGGATGCAGAATGGGATTTGCTAGTTAGGAAGGCACTTGGGACAATCCAACTAAGTCTTGAATCTTTGGTTTAATTTAATGTTTTAAGGTAAAAGACTATAAAAGAAGTTATGGATGTATTAGGGAAGTTATATAAAAAAAACTATGCCTCTAACAAGATATTTTTAATGAAAAAGTCATTTAATATGAAGATTTCTGAGAATGGTTTAGCATCAGATCATTTATATGATTTTAATATAGTTATAAATATGCTATATTTGGTTACACTAGAATTTGATGAAGAATTTAGGGATCTAGTAATTCTATGATCATTACCTAAGAGTTGGAATATCCTAGTAATGGCGGTAAGCAACTCGATTCCAGATAACTAGAAGTTGAAGTTTGAAGATGTTGTAGGGGTGATTCTAAGTGAGGAAATGTGAAGAAAAATCTTTGGGGAATCTTCCACTTCAGAGAATGCTTCAAATTTGGAAAATAGAGGGAGACAAAAGAATAGAGGAAGTTGCGGAAAATCAAAAGATCAAGCAAGGTCAAAATCCAAAAGCAAGATGGTATGTTGGCACTATGGAAAATATGGGCATGCAAAGAAGGACTGTTCAGAGCTTCAAGATAAGAAGAAACAATAGGAAGAAAACAAGGAGGAAAATGTGGCAATGGGTAATGTATGTCAGGATGATTTGATTATTTCATTCCATAATATTATTGAATCTTGGTTTTAGATTCGGGGGATTTTTTCCATGCTACTCCACATAGGCATTATTTTGTCGATTATGTTCAAGGGGATTTTGGGCATGTTTTTCTTAGTGATGATGAGGCTTGAAGCATATTTGGAAAATGTTTATTCCAGGTTAAGATGTAGAATGGAAATACATAGCTATTGAAGGATGTTAGACATGTGCCTACATTAAGACAAAATTGGATATCGGTGGGGTAGCTAGGAAGTGATGGTTGTAATATGATATTTACAAAAAAATCTTGAAAGGTTACCAAGGGTTCTCTTATGGTGGAAATAGGTAAGAAGGTTGGAACCTTTTATTTAACCACTGATAGCACTAATGTTTTTAATTTAATGGATTTAGAAGCAAATATAACATTGTGGCACTATAGGCTCAGTCATATGATCCAAAAGGGCATGGAGATCATAAAGATGGATTTTCTTGGATATATAAAAAAAGTTTGGATTTATGTGAGGACTACATATATGGGAAACATAAGAGAGTAAGGTTTCTCAAGGTTGGACCTAGGAAAAAAGAGAGTAAGTTGGAGCTGGTACATTCGGATGTGTGGGGTTCATCTCAGGTATCATCTCTTCAAGGTTCAAATTATTATGTTACTTTTATTGATGATGTACCAAGGAAAGTTTGGGTATATTGTATTAGAAAAAAATATGATGTATTTGACACTCTTGTTAAATAGAAATCCTTAGTAGAAAATAAATCAGGTCTTAAGCTATAATGTCTCAGGTTAGACAATGGAGGGGAGTGTTGTAGAAATGAATTTGATGATTATTGTTATAAGAATGGACTATGAAGGTAGGAGATGGTTCTAGGGACTCTGTAGCATAATGAGGTGTTAGGAGCATGAGGTTATATGTGGGACTGTCTCTTTCTTTTTTGGGCAGAAGCGGTGATCACATATGTGTACTTAATAAATAGAGGACACTCAAGTTCCTTGGATGGAGGAATACCAGAGGAGGCTTGGTATGGTAAGAAATTTTATTATTCCTTTCTTAGAGTCTTTTGATGTGAGGTGTTTTTCCATATAGAAAAGGATGATAAGACCAAGATAGAGGATAAATCAGAAAAATGCACTTTCATTGGTTAGTGGTGATGAATTTGGATATAAATGTTGGATTATTAATGACAAGAAAATCATTTTATCTGGGGATGTGATCTTTAATGAGAAATTCATGTATAAGCAATAGTTCTAGGAAAATAGGGAAGAATCTGAGAAAGAATATACAGTGGTAGAGGATCTTTTGGATGGGAAAGTGACACAATAATATATTCAGGAACCTACTCAACAGGATTCCCAAACTCCTATATTGAGGAGGTCTTCTAGGGTAAGCAGATAACCTGAACATTTTTCTCCTTCTCTTTATTATTTATTACTCACTGACAGTGGAGAGTAAGAGAGCTTTGATGAATCAATATAGGTAGATGTCAGGAAGAAGTGGGAGAAAGCCACAGACGAGGAGCATTAGGATCTCATAGAGAACAAAACTTCAGATTTGGTGAAGCTACCCAAAGGAAAATAATCATTGTATAACAAGAGGGTGTATAGAGTTAAAGAGGAAGGAGGAAATAAAATATACAAGGCCCGGTTGGTGGTCTAGGGGTTTGCAAAGAAAAAGGTATAGATTTTGATGTTATTTTATCTCCTGTAGTAAAAATGACTTCTATTAGAACTGTTCTTGGAATAGTGACAACAAAATACTTGCACTCAGATAAGCTAGATGTAAAGACTGCATTTCTCCTCAGTGATTTAGAGGAGGATCTATATATGCAGCAGCCAAAGGGATATGAGGTCAAAGGTAAAGAGGAGATGGTGTGAAAAATTAATAAGATCTTGTATGGCCTAAAATAAGCTCCACATCAATGGTATAAGAAATTTGACAACTTCATGATGGATCAAGGTTATATTAGATTTCATTCTAATCATTGCGTGTATACAAAGAAATTTCAAGATGACAGTTATATTATCTTATGCTTGTATGCGGATGACATGTTAATTGTAGGCAGAAACATAAAGGAAATAAATGTACTCAAGAAGAAAATAAGTGAATCCTTTGCTATGAAGGATTTGGGGGCAGTGAAATAAATCCTTGGTATGAGGATATATAGGGATAGGAAGGAATGGAAGATAAATTTATCTCAGGAAGAGTAGATTAAGAAGGTCTTTGAGAGATTTAATATGCAGGATGAAAAACTTGTTAGGACTCCTTTAGTAGGTCATTTCAATTTATCAAAGGATTTGTGTCCCAAGATAGAGAAACAGAGAAACCAGATGTCTAAGTTACATTACTCATCAATAGTTGGAAGTTTGATGTATGTCATGGTGTGTAATAGGCCTAATAGTGACCATGTAGTGGGAAATATGAGTAGATTTATGAGTGATCCCAGTAAATATCACTAGTAGAAAGTAAAGTGGATCCTTTGGTATTTGAGAGGGACCCTGGGGACAGTTTTTTTCTATAGTGGATCAAACACCACTTTGTGTGGTTGTGTAGGTTGAAATATGACTGGATATGTAGATAGTAAGAGGAACACAACATGTTATATTTTCACTTTAGGTTGGATAGCAGTGAGTTGGGTTTCACAACTACAAAAGCTTGAGGATTTGTCAACCACGAAGGCTAAGTATGTTTTTGCCCCAGAGGAAAGAAAATAGATGATTTGGTTACATCAATTGTGTGAGGATTTGGGGCATAAGCAGGAGAAAGGGAATCTGCATAGTGATAATCAGAGTTATATACACCTAGCTAAGAACTATGCTTTCCACTCTAGGATGAAGCATATATAATTAAGGTACCATTTCATTAGGGAAACTTTAGAGGAAGAGAAGTTGAATATGGAGAAGATCCATTCTAGTAAGAATCCTATAGATATGATGACCACAATGATCACAAGGGAGATACTGAAGTTGTGTTCAACTTTGGTTTGTCTTTATGGACGATAGTGAAGGGTTGAGAAGTTTGCTCAGAGGAAAACTAGTCTCCACGTAGGAGATTGTTATGTTGTGGAGCCCATTTTCATGTGTGGAAGTGTTGAAGACTGTACACTAAAATAGGATCCACAACATAACAATATATATATATATATATATATATATATATATCTGTGTGAACAAATTTATTTCCTTATGTAGTCCGCATATGTCTTAGTGGCAGTCCATTCATATGTGGAAATTTCTTGACTTGTTGTTTAAATTTTCTCTACAGGAATGTGAATTGGTTTTCTCAAACAATTATAAAATATTGAACGATACTAAGTTTTTCTAAGAACTTGTGAAGTAAATGTAGGGGAAAACAATATAGTAACTAGGTATATGGAAGAAAGGAATAATACTATTTTTAAAGTGATTGTTGATTTTTTGGGAATTTGTTTTTTAATATATTTATTGATTATTGAGTTACTATAAAAGATGATAGTTTTATCCCATCATGAGAATAACAGTTAAAAATATTATCTCCTTAGAGCTTGACTTTTCTGGTAAAAAATCTTGTAATAGATTTTTTATCTCTTAAAAGTGGCGAGTCATAAATATTGTTTATATATGAGAGTAAGTTTTGTGTTGTAAAGTTGAAGGGTTTATTTTGTGACCCAGTGATATCGACTTCTTATGAACACTAATTCTATTCCTATACTTGAAAATTAACTTGGTTGTTAATAGTGAAGGATTGATTCCCTTATTTGGGTGTTAATTTAATGTTAGATCAGGTTATTTAGTTGGTGTAAAATAATTTTCTTAGTATGTGTGATTTTTGAGCATCTTGAGAATCACTTAACTTGCATAGTTTGTAATTATAGATTGTTAGAAGGTATTGCAAAGTGTATCAATTTTTTTGTAATGATGTTGTGGACATATAATTTGTATTGTTTACAAGAACAGTAATAAATTTTGAAGATCTTACTAAAATTTCCTTTTGGGTGACTATGGATTGTTTAGATAATCAATGTAATTGATTAGTTATGATAAGTAAGAATGATGGAATAAAAAATGTTTATTAACTAAATTCCATTTTTTGTACATAGATTAAACCTGAAAAATTATAATATTTTTGTGTTCTAGTATATAGACTCACTATTGTTGAAATAAGGGTTTGATCTTGTTTATTGTTAAAATAAACTTCTTTATCAACTATTTAATTTAATAAGTTGGTATTGAAAAACTATCAGTTAAATTCTTGGTTTTTTGGAAACATAGTTACACTATATAGTATCCCTTCATTTGATTAACAACATGTGTACTTAATAAATATATTATGAATTTTATGAGATGTCACATAAGATAACCTTATCATAATCATTTATTTCAATTTGAAGAAACATGAACATGAGCAGAAAATTCATGCGAACTCATAGAATTGACCGTGTATACATTATCTCTCCTATAGTATGCAGGATAGTAATATTACGAAGTGATAATTGGATTGTATACACATGATTTCTTCATGTATTATTGTTTACAAATCCGTTCTAGATTATTGCCTTTAATTGAAAAGCAAAAATATTATTTTTGTAGGTTGAATTAAAGGCATTTTCCTATTTGTACTATTTTGAAAATTCATATATTATTATTTTTTGAAAATAAGTATTTATCCTTGGGAAGTTGAATAAATATAATTATTATTCATATCACTTTTTATGAGTTATAAAGTTGTTTTTATTTCTGTTTTTACATCAACGAATGAACTAAATTTATTAAATTTTAAATGTTATTTACGAAGCTATATATTTTCATTAATTCATTATGGATGAATTAATATGATGAAATACACCAAAAATATGATATGGATATAATTATGATAAAATTATCATTTATAACCTTATCGTTTTTATTTAAAACTAAAAGTGTTTTAAAGTTACAATTAACAACAATGTTCATTTATGAGTTACTATTTATTATTTAATATTCTTCATAGAATTTATAGTTTCATTATGGATGAACCGTATGTCATTAATGAGTATAAGTACATTTTGGGAAAAAATAATACGAAAAAAGTAATGTTATAGTATTGATGTAGCTTATTATAATAAAGTAACCTAATTATGACATAGTGATGACATATGGGTACATGAATTGTTTACATAATTATTCAATGGATTGACTTATGAGAGATATGATTAATTAAACTCGCATTATATGAAAATCATAAGTTATTATATTTATTATTGGATGATGATATCCTTTGATATTAATTGAATATTTCAAAATAAATGTGAAACATATGAGACTTAAAAAAAACCAACTACGATGTGATTGGATCATTTGATGTGAGACATGATTAAGTAAACCTATCCTTAACAACTAAAAGATATGTTATGATTTTATGAAAAGAGATACTCATTTAAGTTAGTAAAATGACAAGTTACTATATTTCTCCATTGAGAAAATGATATTGTGTCTTGACACCTACTAACCTATCATAAAGACGTACCTAGTATTAACTCAAAAGATGACAATCAGTTTAAATGAATTTTGGGTGCTATGACCCGCCATTTAATTTGTTATAACCCTATCTATACCATATTACAATGGCTATGAAAAGGGTAGTGAGTACTCAAAGATAAATTCATTATGTGGTCACTATCTTTCCTATATGGATCCTAAGATGGGACCGATATTCTACGTTTGAATAGAATGGAGAGTCCTAATTCGTACTTCTTCAAAACATAAAATAAATTTCTTAAAAAAAAAATTGAGATCTAGATAACCATGTAGAGATATTTCGGTGGTGATGGAGACAATTTTCATTGACTTATGTGCAGTCATGAAACTAATCTTACATTACTCTCTTGAGAACTTGGCCAAGTAGTGTAGCTATAGTTGATTACACTATCTGATCACCATGCCTCTATTCTATTGTGTTGGATTCTTAATGGATTACAACATGTATGTTCTCTAGGTTGACACACATGAGTTGCACATGGTTCTCAATACTTATTAAATAATTTTAACCAAAAGTAGACAAGTTATACTCACTCGGTTAGAGTGATGTTAAGGGATACCAGGTAGATCTAATGGACCTATACAACTACAAATGGTTATCATTTTTATCAGATGGATTTTAAAAATGTTATTATGTTATATTTTAATTGTTGCAAGATAAAAATCATAGAAGGCATTAATTGTGATGAAGGGGTTTTTTAATTTCCCCCCTTAATTTGGATAAATTATAACATGGATGTTACACAACTCACCATCACATCTAATTAAGTGTTTAAATTAAAATATTATATGTGATATTTCATATTACATTATGGTTTCAATAAGAAATATAGAGGTTTAATATGTGTGGATGGGGTGAAAATCAGAGGTGAAATACCATTTATATGAAGTTAGTGATCATCCAATCTTTTATAAAATAACTAGTTATTAAACGAATATTGTTATATGTGAGATTGATAAAAAAAAATGCTCTAAATATCTTCAAATAATGAATCCCAAGATTTATAGTTTTAGTTATAAACACCTAAAAAATAAATCATAGATAATCTCGATTCAAACAATGTTTCCACTTGGAAAACTTTTCCCCATTATTATTTATTCAATTAATTAACAAATAAGGCTAATATAGCCATTACAACAAGACTTGTCTATTTTTCCATGAAAATTTAAAGACTAATAATAACACATATAACTCACAATTTTAAAAAATCAAATAAATATGACTAAAAATACATTCAATATGAAAAGTATCATTCACTAATAGCATATGGTAAACATTAACAAGCCATTATTAGTTTATGTGACAAATGCACACTAGTCAAACTAGGCACCCCATATCATCCTAATATTAAAATCAGCATACAATTAGGAAAATCTTAGTAATATATGCATGGAAATTTCATGCAACCTATTAGGTATAAATGTATAATTATTTGAACTCAATCAAGTGCACAACTAGTGAACCACACTCTACATGACACTTCTAGTCTAAAGGTAGAAGATATCTAATATGTTTTTTCAAATAACAAAAAATAATATAACAAAACTAACTCAAACAAATATCCTAAAAATTATAAACAAAAATTAAACTAATTCTACTAGTAATTAATTAGGTTCCCATATGGGCATCATACTCAACATTCTCCCCTTTGATGCAAAGAGAAAAAAATCCTATAATCTCATTAAGTATTCCATATACTTGATATAATAAGTCATTGGTGATAATATCATAAAGATAATATTAAATTTTCACATACTTAATGAGTTATTTTTTATCATTGACCAAGTATTTGATAAAATGATGTTTGAGTTCAATATGTTTAGTTCTTGCATAGTGTTATCAAAAAAATGTGTAGGTTCGAATTGAGCTTATATGATATAAAATAAGTGTATTCTCGACCACATTCCTTATGTGAAATATTAGTTGGGATATACATAATCAGTTTAAATAAAGTATAAAGTAAGTGTAGCTTGTTTCTTTAAAGGACCATGAAACCAACCCGCTTCCCAATGTGAAGCAATAACATGAAGTATACTTCATTTCATTAATAGAACCTCCAAGATATGAATCTATGTATCCAAATATATATATATATATATATATATATATATGGTATGAAATTAATACCATAATTAGAAGTACATATTACATATCTAAAAACTCTTTTGACTGCTTGTAAATGATTTAGTAAACAGTTTCCCATATATTAATGCAAAATTCTTCTTCTTTTCATGAGTATGAGGTCCAAATAGGTTTTCAAGAAGTCATGAAATCATGAGAGGGAGTATATGTTACAAGTCAAAGTGCTTGTTTTATTTAAGTTGTTCACATTTTCAAAGTATAATATTTCCCACCCTTTTCTAATTCAAGTGTCATAAGCATGTAAAAGTTAAGTTTTATATTTTCAAGTGTATGAAAAGGGTCACGATGGATGGGAATGTGTCTAGACATATTTTATATAAGTCCTAGAGTTAAATTTGATTTAATAAATGATAAAGAACATGTAATATTCCTTTTTATTATGTATGGGCATATGGAATTATACAAGAGTTATTTAGGGTTGGAAAAGTGTGTGAAAATGATGGAAGATTAGTTCATATTATCAAGATATCTGGAGCATGGAGAAGGGAGAAAAACTTGAACAATAAATGTTTCATGGATAATACTATGTAAAGTGGACTGTAACTCTTAACATGAACCAAGAAGGATGAATTTGAATGAGAAATATCCATGTTTTTAAATGTAGGATTAATTCATTTGTATCCTTTTTTTATTCAAGTATGTGTGGCACATTCATTAATGATTTCAATGTTAAAGAACTTTTTGGATTGAGCTATCGGTATGGTGATGTTAAGAAATAACAAATAATCCCCTATTTTACATAATAGACTGTGTTGATTTGGTCATATCAACTTGATAATGATTTTAATAATGAGCTTTTGAATTAGATAAGGCTTTGAAGGGTGTAAAATGTTCTTTGAGAAACTTCTACTCATGTGAATGGTTGGGAAATTTTTTTACTGGAGTTTTAGACTTAATATATGATTGATTAGAATTTGGTAACCTTTTGAAGCTTCTCAGGTAATTGAAAAACCCTATCCAAGGTTTAGTCTAATTTTCAAGTTTTATAGTCTAAAAGGGTGAATTAAAGGATACAACTAGTATGATGTCATATAGAGAGAGTGGAATTATTGAATTTTAGGACATAGTTTCATAAGGAGCTCATCATTTTCTTATTTAACATGATAGTTTTCTTATAGGTTGACTATGATAGGGTTTAAACTTAATTATTTGTTTGGAGGCCTTATGAGGAGGATTGAAATGATAATAACTTCAAGATATAACCCAAATATTGTGTTGACAAAAATTTGAAAGGATTAAGCCAAAAAAAGACATCCAAGCATTTTTTATATGAAAATATTTATATTTACCAAAGTTCTATATTAACAAACCTAATTTGAAGGCCAAGAATTTCTAGAAAATGGATTAGGATTTGGATAGTGGTCATGCAAGTTGGTTAACAATTGTAACTTGATAATGGGTACCTAAATATGTCTTGAATTGATCATAAATAATCCATAGAAAAAATTATGCTTGAAAAACTAAGATTGCGGAGCTACAAGGAGAAAAACCATTTCTAGAAAGGAAGTTAGTGTCCAAAGAGGTGTTACTTTGGAAGTTTGAGAAAACATTTATTACAAATCTCAAGGGGCCTAATACATACCCAACTCAAGTTTTAGTTTATGTTTGGGCTTTATGATTTACTCCCAACCAATTTCATCCATCAACATTACTTTTAAGAAGCCTACAAGGGAAGTTTTAGTAAAGAAAGAAAGTTTAGGGTTTTACTTTATTGGGAATCATTTTATTGGTTGATTTTTCTACGATTAGGAGGATATAATAGGGTTCATTTATTGAAGTTTTAGTTAAGGCCATAATCACCATATTTACATGGTTTGAGCCATTTTGGGTAATAGTAGAAGATCCTCTAGTAGAGTTATATGGTTGTGTTTGGTGGTTGATCTTGGCTAATTCATTATTTGCATAAGTTTTATGATTTTATCTACATCATTTGGTATCAAAGAAAGGTTATGAATTAGTGACAGGTACAAAAATAAAGATAAGAAGAAATATTGAGAATATACAATCCAAGATAAGGACTTGGGAAACATTGAGGTCAAGAGGACACAACAGACTTGAATGCATGAAGACAAACAAGAAACAAGAGTCACAGTGGGATAAAGAGATAATCAAATTGTGAAGTATTGTGATAAAAGTAAAAATTATTGAATATATATGGCTAATAATGAGTATTAAATCATATATTTGGTTATTTAAGATAAGACTCAAGTGGCCTATAGATATATTAATGAGGAAGAGGATAAGAAGACTAGTGAAGAATGCCTTGAGAAGAGAAGTAAAGAATGATTAGATAGCCTATAAGGGATTGAGAATGAGAGATTTTACAAGTGAGAAAGTTGAAGATGAAGTTGAAAAAAGAGTTCTCATTGTGTAGAACATGAAGAGATAAGAATAAGTGCATAATTATGCACTTAATGAGATGGATAAGACAAATAAAAGAGTGTCCATGAAAGAGGCACCGAAAGGGATAATTTTGTATCTTGATTTTATTTATAATATTGTGTTTGAGTGTGTAAATGAAGGTGTGAAGAACCTATTGAAAAAGGTCAAAAATCAAACCTTGAACTAGAATAAATATGGGGAAATTGATACACTCGTGTATGAATATGAATAAGAAAGAAAAAGAGGATAGAATGCATCAGTCCATAAATAAGAAATGGATGATTGTGATAAAGAAAATAAAGAAATTGAAGACTTTCAATAAGATCAATAAGGTGATGAGAATGAAATATAGTATGAGGATTCCTTGGAGAGTTTTGATACAAAGGAGGAAGAACAAGATAATCGGGATGATAACTCATGTGATGAAGAAATGGAAGAGTGGGAGCCCATATAGCAGTATGAGGAAGAGGTAAACATAAGTATAGACTATGAATTTGATCATATATTTGAGGAAAATGATGCTCATATGTGAGTTGACAAAGAGAATAATTATATAGAACTCTAAAAACAAGTTCAAGATCATAGACATAGGATGCCAAAGTGGATGAAGAAATCAGAAGCTGAAGTAAATCATGTAAAACTTAAAAAATAATATATCCATATAACAATTTTAAGAAAAAATTAGTTTCAAAGTATGTAAGAGAAGGCAGAGAATGGAGTGAACCAAGTATTTAAGTCAAGCTATTAAGGAAGAATATATGCACTAGTACATCAAAAACATATATCAATTTGTGGATGAAGGAAAATAAATGAAATCATGAGCAAGAAATATCCCAAGGCCATGAAGAAGAAAGTGTCGGCAGCTAGAGAGAAGAGAGTTGATCTAATGTCTCAAACACATAGTGAAGGAGAAGAATCAATAAATTTCCATGAGCAACAACTTATCAAGAAACTAGCTAAAGAAGAAAAGGTGAAAAACTAGTAAGATAAACTAATACAACAAATAACATAAAATGAAGAAGACATGAACATGCAACGAAATAAAAAATACTATACTAATTCAAAAAATGAGAATCATGAGTTAGTGAAAGAAATCATGGTAAAAATAAGTAAAGTATGGTTTAAGGAATCTAAAATGCATGAAGAAAATGAACATGAGTTGTATAGTGGATAAGAAAATTAGTTAGAGAATGACATAGATTTAAAACAAGAGAAGGAAAGGACAGATTTCAGTCCTAAAACAAAGTAAAGAGAACAAAGAGACAAAGAAATAAATGTTAGCATGAAAAATGTGAAATAAGAACAGTCTTTTGAAAAATATTTTGGTCATTTCAAATAAGGTAAATCAATTCATATTCAAATAGAGATTAAAAAAAATCTTAAGGAGAGAGATGAAGAATAAATAGAGAAAATACATCCTAAGTTTGATGAAGATAGTGAAGGTGTGGATTAGAAAACTTGGAGTGACTAACTAATAAGGATAAAGGAAGTATTTAGTCCTCTTAAAACAAAGAATTTGAAACATGAAATGAGAACAAGACAATCAACAAACATATGGGTGAAGGATTAATTCAAAAAAGAGGATGAAAATTTTTAAAATGTGGAGAAAAAATATGAAGAACATGACCAAAAAACTAAAATATGGTGACCGGAAGGCTAGGAAGAGTAGGAAACAGGAGAAAACAAGCCAAAGCCAATGAATGGAAATATTATTTTGAAGCTAAATATAGAGTGAACAAAATTAGTGAAGGATGAAATACAGATGTAAGAATTTGATGAATATGAGGTAAGAAAATCAGATTCAAAACATACTTATTTGATGACTCATATTGATTTTTGTTTGGGTGAATTCCTTGAAGTTGTAGAAAATAAATCACCTACTGCACATGAAAATTAAGAAGAGTATGAGACTAAAAAGGTTGAATTGAATGATGAGCATGGGGAAGAAGTGAAGTATAATGATCAAATTCAAACAAATAATATATATTTTATTTTGAAATATTGGTTTGATGTCATGGATGTAGGGGAGGTATATGAAGGTACAACTATGAAAACTATGTTTTCTTTAAAAAATTGTGAAGTAAAGCGTAGTTAGTTTGTTTAAAAACGTATAAAAACTAAGCTATAGAAAGTTGATGAAGTGATGGACACAAGGACACAAGCACAAACAATCAAGCAAGATATTGATGCTAAGGAACATTTTTTCATATTTTAGTGCAAGGAAAGAGTTAAGATCAAGATGAAAAAGTATGGTACAAGGGTGATGAATATAGTAACTCATGAAAAAGAAGTTGTTTTTGTTGTTGTGTTTCTGGATTTTTTAGGTACGATGGGAGAAATATTAATCATGAAGAAGATAGATATAGAACACAAGTAACAAAGATGAAAAATTGAAAGAATAGAAAGAGTGAATAAAAAACCATGGGAACCACAAGGAGATGAAGCAAAACAAGTCAGTTGGAATGAATATGAAAGGTCACAAATATACAACAAGATGAGAAATCATTTGGAGGCACAACCATATAGACATCGAGAAATAAATCACATGGGTTCTTTTCCAAACTTTAGGAGTATGACACATGAGCATCACTAAAGGAGCTTCAAAATGGAAAATTATTCTTCTTGTCATGCTTATGATGTCTAGATAGGATTGTAATAATTCATGAAGTCATTATAGGGATTCTAGGTTGTAAATCAAATTTCTAGGTTGAGTAAAGTTGTTCAAAATTTCAAACTATAAACTCTCCCACCCTTTTCTAATTTAAATATCCAAAGAATTTAAAAGTGAAGTTTTATCTTGTCAATTGTATGGAAAATTTCATGATGGATGGGAGTGTGTCTAGACATATTGTAGATAGGTTCTAGAGTTAAAGTTGAGTAAATAAATGATAAAGAATATGTAACTGTTAGGAAATGATTAAGTTAGTGCTCACATAGCATATTGTTTTACGTGAGATTTGGTTAGTAAACCGACTCACTAATATAGGAATTTCAGGAGATTATCCTGGGAGGAGTTGTTAGAGAAACTGCCTCAAATATAGATTTTGTAACTCCTATATATTTGTATTATATTCCCGTAAGAAGGAATCGGAGAATTATTATTGTGTTTTTTCTGTTTAAACTCTGCTGCTACTCCAAGATTTGGTATCAGAGCGACATAATGAGAGTCTGAGGACATATGTACGGCTTGTGTCTTTGTGGAGTCCTGCGACCTGCACTATCCACAATGTCTTTGAGCGATATGGGATTCAATTTTCTTTTTTTCTGAGGCATATCCGTCTTAGTCATAGTTTCCCTATGGATTAAATTCCTACAATCACCAGTATACTGGTCGACCTGATATGCATCGATATTATCTCGACTTTTTTGCAGTATTGGCTATACAAATGTTGCATTGGAATTTGCATTGTGCATGAATTCCAGCATCCGATCCTCTCTTAACCGTTTCCACATTTTCATGCCACATATATTTAATTTCCAGATGCTGTGCGGACGTGATATATATGCATGCTTCTGATAGTTCTTGTGCATGAACATCCACCTGATGACGCTCTTAGAATTGAGACGTTTTGGATATTATATGTATTAATCTCATTTCCTTTCCGTTCATCATTCCAGATGCAGTTGATGAATAAAAATCTTTGGAGGATAGTAGATGGAAAAGAACCAGCACCTTCAGATCTGACCGGATTGGCAGAATGGGAAACACGGGATGATAAAGCCAAAGCCATTATTGGCCTTGCCCTTTCAGACTCTGAATTACATTATGTTGATCTAGATAAAAACTCGAAGGACATATGGGATAATCTGAGCAAATTATTTGGTTCAAAAGCAGTCAATGCAAAGTTTTCCCTGAAACTTCTGCTGTTCAAGCTAAAAATGAGTGATGGAGATACAATGTCTAGTCACATCAACAATTTACGATCTCTTCTGAGACAACTTGCAGAAGTAAAAGCTCCAGTAGATGACGAGGATGCAAAATCTATTCTGTTGAATAGTTTACCACCCAAATACAATAATGTTGTTTTCACTCTTGGTCAGATACCTTCTAACTCATTAGAAGATATGATATCAGCTCTCCTAGCTGAGGAAAAATGGACCAAAGAAGATATAGAAGAAGAAACAGCAATGTATGTAAAAAGGAAGTACAATTTTTTTTCTAAATATAAAGAGGAAAGAGAATGTTTCTACTGTAAGAAAAAGGGGCATACAGCTTCATTTTGTAGAGCTCGAGCTCAAGATATACTTAGTGGAAAACTCAAAGGAATTGAGGCCAACTTTATTACTGAAGAAAGATCAGAGAATGAGGAAGAACAAGTAAATGAAGACAGTGGCTCTGAAGACTTCTTGTTCTGAGCATGAAACCGGAGGCAGGAGGCATCGGAGGTTGGAGGTCATTCAGCGACCTCTCGTCAGTTGCCAACGATGGGGCCGCATATCAGCTTTGGTGACATGTGTGTGTGTGTGCAGTTTGATTTCAGTGCTTCCAGTGTGGTGTGCCTCAGTTTGCAATGATCTTGTTTTCAATAAGTGGAAATTTCACATTGAGGGGGGAACATCATTCCAATGTTCCATTTCCAGTATGTCATCTTTTTCTATGTATGTATGAGCAACAGATTTCAGCAGAATTCCCTATGTTATTCCTTGCAGTGAGATGTGATGAGGGTTGAGAATAGTACTTTGCATATCATGATGTCGTTGTAGGTAAACCACTTGAAAACCTTCATTTGTAGTTTGTGGTAAACCAATAGCAAAACCACCATTCTTGGTTGTTGGTAATCCATTTGCAAAACCATCACTTTGTGGTTTGTGGTAAACCAATTGCAAAACCACTATTCTCGGTTTGTGGTCAACCGTTTGCAAAACCATCCCTGAGGTTTGTGATCATCCTGTGAAAATCACCAGATCATGAGCAGGTGCAAGTGCAAAGGCAGGTTTTTCCCATGTTCGCACTAAGGGGGGGAATGTTAGGAAATGATTAAGTTAGTGCTCACATAGCATATTGTTTTACGTGAGATTTGGTTAGTAAACCGACTCACTAATATAGGAATTTCAGGAGATTATCCTGGGAGGAGTTGTTAGAGAAACTGCCTCAAATATAGATTTTGTAACTCCTATATATTTGTATTATATTCCCGTAAGAAGGAATCGAAGAATTATTATTGTGTTTTTTCTGTTTAAACTCTGCTGCTACTCCAAGAGTAACATGCCTTTTTGTTACGTATGGGCATCTAGAATTATGCAAGAGTTAGTTAGGGTTGGAAAAGTGTGTTAAAAAATATTGAGAATAAAGGATAGAGGAGTAGTTCATATTTTCAAGATCTCTAAGAGCATGGAGAAGGGAGAAAAATGTTAAGGAGAAAATTTTCATGTATAAGATTGTTTAAAGTGAATTCTAACTTTTAAAATGAACTAAGAAGGATGAATTTTAATGAGAAATATCCATATTTTTAAATGTAAGATTGATTATTTTTTTTCCTTTTTTGTTTTCAAGTATGTGTGAGGCATTGATAAATGATTTAAATGTTAAATAACTCTATGGATTGAGATCTTTGTATGGTGATGTTAAGAAATATGAAATAATACCATGTGTTTACATTCTAGACTATTTTGATTTGGACCTAACAACTTGATAAAGATTTCAATAATGAGACTATGAATTAGATAATGATTTAAAGGGTCCTATTGGTATCCAATCATACACCTCCTTTAGGGGCCTAACAACATCAACAATTAGACTGGGATGCTTTAAGGATTCTTGACTTGGATTTTTATGTCATTTGTAGCTAGGGAAAATGTCTCGCACACTTATTGGGACCGGGGTTTGGAGGGATTGGATGACACGTACAAAGGTAATGACCTACCTTGCTACTTCTGATCCTACCTTTAACCAAGGTGAGAGGACCCACTAGGTAACTTGAAAATTTAGAGGGGAGAATAGGATCTTTGTTCCTAAGTTTATTTGAAATATGTAGATTAGTCCAGGATGAAAATGGCTATGGATGTAACAATTAACTCTCACAAGTTGTCACACTAAATGGTATATATGTTAATCCAATGAGACTCGGGTTAAGTTATATTTAATAATAAATTCCATATTCTTCTGCATACTACTGGTAGGGGAAATGAGATTTCCAAAGTTCCTTGACATGTCTTTATAAGTAGAGAAGATAGAAATGGTTTAAAGGGTTGAAATGATAACATGATTGTATTTTGGGTGGGGATGGAATATTATACCATGATGGAACTGAATGTAACACAATTATCAAAACTCAACAATGGCAGAATGTCATCCTGGATGCAAAGAACATTTAATTAATTTAAATCAATCCCTTAGAAAGGAGATTTGTATTCATAGACAACAAAAAAAATGCATGATCCCATACAACCTTTAGGAAGTTAGACACAAATAATCGTGTTAACATCCCAATAAAATGTTTATGGATCTTGATCTATTATGCCTAAGATTCAGTCAAAGGCTAATGAAAAACCATTCAACAAAATGGCTATAAAGAGGAAATTAAAATTATGCATGTAATACTATAAAGATAATTTTCTCAACACAACACCAACCCAATTACTAGAATGAAACCATATAGGAAACATTTTGTGTGATTTAGAGGAGATATGAACATAAGATTACAATAAGTGATATAATAGATTAATCAAATCACATCACATAGAATGTAATATGATAAATCCATGAGCATACACATTTCATTTTAATTTCCAAAAAATTCTTAACAAGAGAACACAAAACATATGCTTTGAATGCCTACCAATGCTTCTACACTTGAAACCACCTTGACATAAGATATTTTAAAGAACAAAAGAAATCATATGTATCTCATTAAACATAATATGAGTTTTTACAGTAGTATCCTTCAATGTTTTTCAAGAAAATTGTAAATTTAACCCCCATTTGTATGAGGACATGCCCGCATACTTGTACAATATTGATATTTATTTTTGACTAATTTTCCACCTAAAACATATGGTTAATATTCTCTCCAATTCTATTGACATAAAGCAAATAGGGATACACATTACCTAGATGGAAATATCTTATTTTTCTATTGCTCATTTGGAAAATTTTTACTCCCCATACTTCGAGGTGGAGAAACCATTGGATATATACTGCCATGTGTGACTTTTATTCCATTGTCTTGTTATGATGACCGAGGTGTGTTATCCTGTAAAATTGAAAAGGGCAATTTGCAGGTCACTATACCAAAAAATCTATTTTGGCCCCTAAGGAAGTTTGATAAGGTTCGAAATAACCAAAAAAACTCCCTTTCAAAAATCAAGTTATTTCAGGACTTAGCCATTTTTAGCTAATCTTTCGAGTGGAAATTTGTGTGTCGACATGTCTAAAACCGTGCCATTTTACAAAGGGGAGAAATTTGTGTTTCGACATGGCTAAAACTGTGCCATTTTACAAAGGGGAGAAATTTGTGTGTCGACATGTCTAAAACTATGCCATTTTACAAAGGGGATAAATTTGTGTGTCGACATGTCTAAAACTACGCCATTTTACAAAGGGGAGAAATTTGTGTGTCGACATGGCTAAAACTACGTGATTTTACTAAGGGGAGAAATTTGTGTGTCGACATGGCTACAATTGTGCCATTTTACAAAGGGGAGAAATTTGTGTGTCGACATGGCTAAAACTACGCCATTTTACAAAGGGGAGAAATTTGTGTGTCAACATGTCTAAAACTACGCCATTTTACAAAGGGGAGAAATTTTTGTGTCAACATGGCTAAAACTATGCCATTTTACAAAGGGGAGAAATTTGTGTGTCGACATGGCTAAAACTGCGCCATTTTACAAAGGGGAGAAATTTATGTGTCGACATGTCTAAAAATGTGCCCTTTTGCACTGGGTAGAGTAGTTTCTTCTTTCTAGGATGCGTTGATCATTTTTGTAAAATATTTAAAAAGTTTTGTTCACATACACGATGACCTCATCCATGTTGCACCATGGGATGTTGCCATCCTAAAACTTTTCCAAGTCAACTATTGACTTTTTAGCTATTTTCTAGATATTTTGTAAATATCTTATAAGATATCTTGTAAGTGGTGGGTTTGATTTTGTCTTCTTTCCTCCTCTCCTTCTATAAATACTAGAATACTTGTTATATTCAAGGTGAACATTTTTAGTATGAAAAGAGGAGGAGAGAAAGACTTTGTGTTTTCTTGCACAGGAAGAAATATTAATACACATATTCAGACTTTGTGCTTAATGTGTGTGTTATTTGCATCAAATATTTCTTAAGTTAGATCTATGTTTTTATTCTATTAGATTCATTTCTACTATTGTCATCTATTCATCAGTATTGCTTTAATTGTTTATGTAAGTTCTCCTTTGTTTACTACCAGATCAAAGCATAAACCTTATGACTTTTCCGTCTTGGAATTAATTTCTTTTCTTTCTTCAGATCTGCCCTCCTATGTTCCTTCCCTCCTACCTTTTTGTTCATAGTTGGAACTACCTCTAATAGGATGAGATCCCAAACCCCCTAAAGTTAGAATAGTGTAGATTTGCACATATTCCTTCTTGATAGATTAGCAATAAACTAGTTTCACTTCGCTATCTCAAAGAGGGGATCTACCCTGGACACTATTGGCATGTTTCCCCATGACCTACCTAACCGATAATATTTCAGACCAATAGTTTTTGGCAACTCCACTGGGCATCAAACTAAGGAAATAGCTAAAAAACTGTAAAAATCACTACCAGATTGCAAATTTTAAACCTTTGTTAAAAATCAAAATTTTTGCATAAGTGATCAAAAATGAAAATTTCCTTATGAAAATTCATAGATCTTGACAAGATAGAAACTTTTAGTTTGCTAAATTTTTACAAAAAACTTGTATATTTCAGTAGATCCAAGATTCTGACATTTCATGTTATTTCCAAAACCTTGCAAAATTCAGGTCAAAGATCTAAAAATCAGCCTACTAAATTGACCCACTTTTTATCCTTATTAATATTTTTTAGAAAACCGAAATCGATTGTTATTTAAGAGGGTAAAATTAAATATTTAAAAAAGTACATGCTGCTGATTTTTCCCAAAAATAAAATAAAATCAGCAAGTATAAATAAGGAGATTGTTGTAAATCTGCTCCTAATTGTCACAGATCTAAACAGGTACGCTGGCGGGTGAACCATTTAATCATAGCAGAAGAGCTCATGGGGAATTTGATCCAATTTTTGATCTACTTCGAAGGCACAATTTTAGTATCACCCCAACACGATTCGCATCACTGAGCTCAGCAGATCGATCAACAAGAAGTGTCTCGCCTCCACAAAAGATATAGATTTCATAGGGTGCCTCGACATCAACTTGTAGTGCTCTTTTGCTAAGTGGAACCACACTCCCTACTCGTGTTCTTTTTCCTTCTTTTCAAATGGTAGGAAATCTACCTGTACCATGGGGAAATGCCATGGGTCCTCTAGCACTGCCACATCTAGTCAACCCCCTCCCTCATGAAAATCACAAAAAAATTATGCAATTTGATGGGAATGGAAATCAAAGCATGGATGCATATATAGCTGCATTTATTATGTCATACAACATTCTGGACATGAATCATGAGGATGTATCGGTACGCCTCTTTCTGGAGACCTTGCAAGGGCTTGTAGCAGAATGGTTCCATCACTTACTAGCTTGATCCATCACCAATTGGAACACATTATGGACTGCATTTGAAGAAGATACAAACCTTCAGAAGACGTATTTGTGTTATTGTCATAAATAACTCACAAGAATAAGGAGACCAATGAAACCATGCACAATTTTATCACCCAATTCAATTCATTGATCAACTGTGTGACACTTTCCATGATGCCGACATTAGAGAATCAAAAGTGTTTTTTCTTGAACGCCATGAGTTTGAAAGTAAGTTTCTTACTTTGATAGGAATAAATACCCACCTTGGCCCTTTCTCAAGCTATGGCCATTTAGATAGAAGACAACCTTCTTATATCCGATGAGTTAATATGAGATCCGTCAAAATCAAAGGCTTCAACTTCTTCTCAGGCTACCTCATCAAATCTAGCATTCCAAAAGATGGTGAATGACTTACTCTCATTAAAGAAGTAATTGGCTAAAACATTGTATTCTACTCTGTACCAGGATATCCCACGTAGGAAATTCACTCCCAACAATGCCACCCAAAGGCCACACTTGTGTACTGCTTCTCTAAGGTTAGAAATTAAAGCCCCTCCGATCAATGCTTTGGTTGAAATCAGAGAAGATGAGTCAGATTACGAATAACCTTCGTCGCAAGGAAAAGATGATCAAGATGTCAGTGAACCAATTGACGACTCTACTATTGGGTATATGGAATTTGAAGATGAGGAATCTGATGAAGAAGAGGGTACCCAAGGGTATGCGAGTGGATAATCATATGTATTTTTCACTCACTCGCAAGGAAAATAAGTAGAGGTTGCTGCTAAAAAACAAAATGAAAAGGTTGTGGTAACCCCTCCTCCAATGATTGTTAAAAGAGGTAATCCCATTCCTACTCAACCTCCTCTTAAACCTTTTGTAAAGAAATATTTTCCTCCCATTTCTCCTCTAATTCAACCTTCCTCTAGTCCCATAAAGACCAGTAACCATCCTCTGCAAATGCAAAACAAAAAACTCATTCCTTTGTTAGCACAACCCTTGGTCACATTCGATATAGTTGATCACGCCAAAAAGACCAAGATCCAGATGTTTGAAGTTGAGTACCTGTAGTCCAACCTAGAGCAACTTATAAGATTAACTAAGTATATCCAAATCTAGGACGCGATCCCTCCTATTTCCCCAAAAATAATTCTTCCCATTCCTCTTATGTCTCGCATAAATGTTGCCTCAACTTCTGCATCGGGGAAAATTGAACCGTTTTACCTATCTCTCTTGAATGGTCATAAACTAAGCAACTGTATAATTGATTCTAGAGCTTCTGACAATGTAATGCTAGTAAAGGTTTCTCATGCTTTGGGCCTCACACTTACTAAACCTTTTAGCAAATGCTACTCCATGGAAACCAAGTAGGTACCATTGATCGGTCAGATCAAGGATGCGCAGTTTGCATTTGTGGCATTTCTCGAGAAAAGGATAAAAATGACTATTCTCGTAGCTGATATTCCAACATCATACAAAATATGTCTAGGGATGAGCTTTTGTAAAGAAGTTAGTGGGAAAATTCATATGGACTGGTCCAAAGCCAAGATTCCTATCAAAGGAGTGATGCAGACATTTGAACCAGAGTCAAAAAATAAATATCTAGTCACAAACTCTGATGACCCTAAGGCTTAGATTCTTTTCAAATCGTTAGGGATGGGGAACTATTTCTTGTCCACCAACTCAGATAGAATGTAAATTTTACTCCAAAATAAGGATCTCAACAAAGTATGGACATTACAGTTTGATGGCAGTTTCACGACAAGTGGATGCGGTGCAGGGGCTATTCTAATATCTCCTAAAGAGGAGATTTTCCCTTTTTCTTTCAAGTTGCAGTTCTTCAATATGAATAATACTGCCAAGTATGAATCCTTGTTACTTTACATGCAAGATGCTAAATAGAAGGGAATTAAGAATCTAAGAGTGCAAGGTGATGCTAACCTAATTATTAATCAGGTAAAAGGGATATACGAAGTAAAGAATGTCTGGCTCAAACACTACCACAATGTAGTATGGGATAACATCAAAGAGTTTGATGCTTTCTCAATCAAAGTAGTTCCGTGAGCTCAAAATGACATGGTTGATTCATTGGCTATCTCATCCTCTATCATCCTCCCTCACCCAGGGTTAAAAACAGATACATATACCACTGAAGTGGTTTTTTGCCCAAGTGTGCCAGATAATTCACAACACTGGCAAGTGTTCAATGATGAAAACCAACTTATCACCGTTTTGGAGAAAGATGAACATTTCAAAGAACTTCATTTCGATGGATCAAATTCTATGTGTCATGAGTCTCTCACCGGTCAAGCACATGAATCCAAAAAAGATACAGTGATACAACTCAAAGGAAATAAAATTCTGAGAGGTTTGGTTTCCTTAGAATGATTATTTGATAATCATGACTATTTTGTCAAGAAAAAGTGACAGGATGATCCTTGCTCTTCTCCAAAAACTGAATCTGTCAATCTAGGTACTGTGGAACATCCTCATTCCATGAATATCGAGAAGTGTTGTACGCCCGAGGAAAAGCAAATATTCGTTAAGTTGTTGAAAAAGTACATGGATGTGTTGGCATGGTCTTATGCTGATCTGGAGTCTTTCAAGCCAAAGGAAATTCTGCATGGAATTCTGATCAAGGATGACATCAAGCCTTTCTGTCAAAAGAAAAGGCACTGCAACCCCAAAATATTGGGTACCATCTAAGCTAAAATTTAGAAAATGTTGGACGCAAGAATTATTTTTCCAATTCATCACAATACCTGGGTTACAAATATTGTGCCTGTGTGGAAGATGAATGGTGAGATACGCATATGCGTGGACTTTCACAACTTGAACTAGTCATCCTTAAAAGATAACTATCCACTACCGATAATATATCAAGTGCTACAGGTAGTAACCAATTCAGAAATGTTGTCTATGCTTGACGGTTTTTCAGGTTACAATAAAATTCAAGTCACACCTAAAGATCAGTTCAAAATAGTGTTCACCACTCTTTGGGATACCTTCATCTATAACATAATGTCGTTCGGTCTGATCAATGCCGGTGCCACCTTCCAACGAGCAATGGACTTTGCATTCAAAGGTTTGATGGGAAAAGTCATCGTAGTTTACCTAGATGACCTGACCATTTTCTCCAAAAGACGAAGTGATCACTGTGATCATTTGGAACAAGTCTTGATCAGATGCCAAGAGCACGGGATTTTGCTAAATCCCAAGAAGTCAATTTTTGGGGTTACCGAAGGAAAGCTACTGGGACATGTTGTTAGCAGAGAAGTAACTAAGATAGATGTCAAAATAGTTAAGGCTATTCAGAACCTTACTTTTCCTACAAGCAATACTGGAGTTAACTCTTTCTTCAGAAAGGTAAATTTCCTTAGATGCTTTATTCCTAATTTTGATGAGAAGACTCGTCTTATATCTAATATGATGAAAGGGTCCCAAAAATTCTGATGGAGAGAGGAAGGAAAGACATCATTCGAAGACATAAAAACCTCCATCGCCCATGCTCCTGTTCTAGCATGTCCTAAATTTAGCAAAGACTTCATCATGTACAGCTATGCCTCTGCGCATATTGTATTAGCTATCTTGATGCAAAAGAACTCCGAAGATATTGAATCCCCAATTCCTTTCATGAGCTCTCCTCTTAAGCCTCATGAACTGAAGATGTCCCAATTAGAAAAGCATGTCTTTTCCATGGTAAAAGCAGTAAAGAAATTTCTCTACTATATTCTAAATTCTCATATAGTAGTCCCGGTTGCTGACACGGCTGTTAAGTCTATTCTTGACTCAACAGGAGCTAGGGAGCTTACGAGGGAATTGGATCGTAAAGATCTAAGAATATGATCTAGACATCAAAACAACCAAGTTGGTAAGAGGTAAGGGCTTATGTCAGCTGATGGCTAAAAATAAAGACTCAGAGGTACATGAAGAGAAATCTGATCACATTGATGGAGAACAAAATGAACTTGAGAAAGCAGATTCTTTGCCCATGGTTCTATTTGTCGCAACCAATGACGAATGGTATTCTAACATCATATTATTTATCACCTATGGTGAGTTCCCAACTCACCTAACCACTAAGGAAAGGAAAACGGTGAAGCTTAGAGTTGCAAGATATGTCATATGGAATGATGGATTATACAAACATGGAATTGACAACATTTTTCTATGATGTGTTGACAAGCCGCAGTAGGTAAAATTGTTCAAAAATTTTCATGAATCAGCTTGTGGTGGTCACTTCTCCTCATCCATGACAACACATAAAATCATTCAAGCCAGGTACTACTGGCCAACACTATTTCAGGATACAACCACCTGGGTAGTGAAATGTGAACTTTACCAATAGTTCATTGGCAAACCAAAGCTGGCTGCATTCCCCCCCAGGCTCATCATCATTGACGAACCATTCAGGAAATGGGGAATTGATTTCATTGGAGTGCTCAATCCTTAATCAAGTCCTGGGCATAGTTACGTCCTAACAGCAATGGATTACTTCATGAAATGGGTGGAGGCAATACCTGTCAAGCATGCCACTTCTGAAGTTGTTTACAAATTCATCAAGGAGAATATTATTGTGAGATTTTACATTCCACAAAAAATCGTTGCTGACAACCCTTCCAACTTCTCTTCATGAGAAGTTATTGGTTTTTGTTATGGATATGGAATAACCTTAGCTCATACTTCTGATTATTATCCTTAGGGAAATGGTCAGGCAGAATCCAG
The DNA here is from genome assembly GCA_019776745.2 of Taxus chinensis. Classification (NCBI taxonomy): domain Eukaryota; kingdom Viridiplantae; phylum Streptophyta; class Pinopsida; order Cupressales; family Taxaceae; genus Taxus; species Taxus chinensis. The sequence goes on along the minus strand of CM034154.1, from coordinate 375,490,694 downwards.
CAACAAGAACTTAGTAACTATCATACGTAAGCTAGTTGATGAAAACCAGTTATCCTGGAACAAATCATTGTACAATGCTTTGTGGGTAGATCATATCACTCCAAAGAGGTCTCTCGGCATGTCACCTTTCCAGGTGTTATATGGGATCGATGCTGAAATCCCTATCTCCGTGGAACTTCCTACTTTGCACTTGGCTTGAGCAATTGAAGATGAATTTTTTTAGAATTCTCTTGAAAAGAGGATTATGTACCTAATGAAACTTGAAGAAAAGTGAGTGAAAGTGGTCGACAAGATCACTTAACATCATAATCAAGTTAAGAGGTTTTTCAACAAGAAAGCTAAGCAGAGAGATTTCCAAGTGGGAGATCTTGTTTTTCTGTGGGACAAACAAAGAGAACCGAAAGGTATGCATAGGAATTTTGACTCTCTTTGGAGAGGGCCATACAAAATCAATCAGCTCAATGAAGAGAATAGTTTCTATCTCTCATATCTATATGGAATCAAGCTCCTGCTTCCCTATAGTGGGAAGCACCTAAAGATATTCAGGAAGTAGAGCTTGCTCTCTTCTTTGTTGTGTGTTTGCTTTCTGTTTGTTGTGTGTTCCCTTTATTTTAAATTTTTTTCGCCCTCTGGTCACCCTTGTTTTTGACTCTATGTAACCCAATGGATAGGCACATGAAAAATCTAGGATTCTCTACCCTTAAGTTCCACTCAAACATAGTCCCCAAAAAGAGCCAGCTGTTATCCTAAAAAATTGACAAGGGAAATTTGTAGGTAACTATACCAAAAATTATATTTTGGCCCCTAGGGAAGTTTGATAACATTAGAAATAGCCCAAAAGACTCCCTTTCAAAAATCAAGTTATTTCAAGACTTAGTCGTTTTTAGCTAATCTTTCAGGTAGAAATTTGTGTGTTGACATGTCTAAAACTGCGCCATTTTACAAAGGGGATAAATTTGTGTGCTGACATGGCACACGCCATTTTACAAAGGGGATAAATTTGTGTGTCGACATGGCTAAAACTGTACCATTTTACAGAGGGGAGAAATTTGTGTGTCAACATGTCTAAAACTGCGCCATTTTACAAAGGGTAGAAATTTGTGTGTCGACATGGCTAAAACTGCACCATTTTACAAAGGGGAGAAATTTGTGTGTTGACATGGCTAAAATTGTGCCATTTTACAAAGGGGAGAAATTTGTGTGTCGACATGGCTAAAACTGCGCCATTTTACAAAGGGGAGAAATTTGTGTGTCAACATGTCTAAAACTACGCCATTTTACAAAGGGGAGAAATTTGTTTGTCAACATGGAAAAACTGTGCCATTTTACAAAGGGGAGAAATTTGTGTGTCGACATGGCTAAAACTGCGCCATTTTACAAAGGGGAGAAATTTATGTGTCGACATGTCTATAAATGTGCACTTTTGCACTGGGTAAAGTAGTTTCTTCTTTCTAGGATGCGTTGATCATTTTTGTAAAATATTTAAAAAGTTCTGTTGGCATACATGATGACCTCATCCATGTTGCGCCATGGTATGTTGCCATCCTAAAACTTTCCCAAGTCAACTGTTGACTTTTTAGATATTTTCTAGATCTTTTGTAAATATCTTGTAAGATATTTTGTAAGTGGTGGGTTTGATTTTGTCTTCTTTCCTCCTCTCCTTCTATAAATACTAGAATACTTGTTGTATTCAAGGTGAACATTTTTTTTATGGAAAGAGAAGTGAGGAGAGAAAGACTTTGTGTTTTCTTGCAACAAAAGAAATATTAATACACATATTCAAACTTTGTGCTTAATGTTTGTGTTATTTGCATCAGATATTTCTTAAGTTAGATCTATGTTTTTATTCTATTAGATTCATTCCTACTATTGTCATATGTTCATTAGTATTTCTTTAATTGTTTATGCAAGTAAGTTTAGCTTTGTTTACTACCGGCTCAAAGCATAAACCTTCTGACCTTTCTATCTTGGAATTCATTTCTTTTCTTCCTTCAAATCTACCCTCCTTCGTTCCTTCCCTCCTACCTTTTTATTTGTATTTGGAACTACCTCTATGGGGATGAGATCCCAAACCCCTTGAAGTTATAATAGTGTACATTTGCACATATTCCTTCTTGATAGATTAGCAATAAACCAGTTTCGCTTCGCTGTCTCAAAGAGGGGCTCTTCCTTACACATTGTTGGCCTTTTTCCCCATGACCTGCCTAACCAGTTTTTTTTTGGACCAATCAAGTGCCATGTCATTATTCTCCAATTTCTAATATAGTTCTATGTGCCAACCAGATTATCTTCACTTTTGAGCATGTCAAATTTTATAGGAAAGATAAATATTTGATGATTACTTTGATCAAATGTAATTTGATTTGACACTAACCATCTCATCCTTTTGGGATTCAATTTCAAAATACACATAATTATTGCAATTCATTTTGGACTGAATTTTTTTTGTGTATAATCTGATAAATCATGCCAAATGACCCCTTTTTAAGTGACACCAATTTATTTATACCTCTTGTGAGTATCAAAAAATAATCTCACCTTGAATTTTGAAATTATTGTTTACACAACTATTATTAGACTCCATTCTATAAATTTACACCACTCTCTTCATAGTTTTATATATTCCCTTTGATCTCCAGTAAGAATAAATTAGTGGAAATCCTTTTCTACAAAATGGAAGAAGTAAATTTGAGAGCTATCCTGAAAGAACTTCCTTTAGAATCTTTTCACTTAGTTTTCAATTTATCTAGCCCAAATGAAGAGTTTGTAAGGATTATTTTTTACATTGTGGACCAGGAGGAATGTGATGGGCCCCTAATAGTGGTTGTTGTTAGGGTGACACTGATATGGGGATTAATACAGATAAATCCATTGTTTTCTACTTTTCAAGTTATGTACTATAATTTTTTTTGCTAGGAGAATCAAAAGGCTCCTAAACAACTAAAAAAGTTATGTCTTAAGTGCAGGGCCACTATATCTAATAAAACTTGCCAAATATATCCTCTCTTATTTACTGAGGAACTAGCTGAAAAATAAATTCTTGTGGATGCATATATTGTTCAGGATGAGGTTCCTATGGATGATATATCTTCACTATCTCACAGAGTGGACGTAATTGAGCAAAGTATTACTCACCTGGAGAAAATACCATCAGTTTTTTTACCAACAAAGAATTCTAAAGTACCATTGTCTTTACTAAAGAAATTTAAACGAGGTGCATCCAAACCAACTAAATCCAAGCATGACCCAAAATTCCTTTGATGCTCCTACAAGTATTTCCACATTGTCCTCATGTTTGAAATCCATACGTAGAAAGGCCTATCTCAGAGGTGGGTTAACTGTCTTGGAATAGGGTTTTTCTTATGAGAATAAATTAGAGTTGATTCAAATCTCGGAAGACCCTAGGGAAAATATTGGTGAACTTATGGCACAGAACATGTCTCGTGATCTTACATGGTCCATTCTATTTGTTTATGGGGTTGAATGAATCATTTGTGTTTAAAAATAATAGACTACAAAATCAAATTCATGCCTTTTTGGTGGATTTCTTAGTTGTAAAATAATAATATATATCTCTTTTTCTATAAATATAATAAAAAATTATGTAAAAAATCTCAATTGTTGGGGTCTCGATACATCCCCAATATCGTTACTTTTATAAAGAAATCACAATGTGTTAATGTATCTCATGCTTTAATTTTGTCTTTATCTATTATCACATTTCTTGAAATTAATTTTTCAATACATCATGCCATATACAATTTGGAATTTGTAAAATTCAAAAAGTACAAAATGTAATTAGTATAGTAATAAGAAGAAACGTGATAAAAAAAAATCTTAGGGAACCAACCTAATTGTTTTTAGGCATATCAGTATCAACTTTAAGTTCCTTGACATCCTCCTCTTGTGCCTCAGACATCATTTTGTTGTATGCATCAAATTGATGAATTATCTAGATAATATATTATTGATCTATCCCAACATGGAACATGAATATCATACTTTTTCTTCTCATCATTTGATCAAATACTTTTATTGCACTCTTACTCTTCCTCACCCTTTTTGATAATTTTGTCATTTAGTGCTCCAAATTAACAAACCTTTGAATGTTATTTTAACTAAAAGGGACTTGAGAGATGTTTTGATATAAAACTTTTGTTAGGAAAAATGTACCTAAGTTTCCATAAGTAACTATAGCCTCATCAGGTACCAATTTTTCAAGTATATTGTCCACATAGTAAGTGCACTCTATAATGGTGATCCTTCCTACAAATAATTTTTCTTTGACTTGATTCAGAGTCTTGATTCTAAGTCAAATTGAGTCCAAATACATATGTTACGTCCCATTTTATTTAGGTGGAATAATTTCCTCCTCTTCGATCAATTGATCATCCAACTCGGTTACTTCCTCAAGGTTGGGTAAGATGCCCTCCCAGTAATAGAGTTCATCATTGAATTTTTCTAGTTGGTGTTTGACATCATTAATTCTTTCTATTTATTGGGAATAACATCTTACTCAAAATTCTATAATTTTAGTTACTCTTTTAGATATCTCTTCCTTCCATTTTTCAAAAAAACCAACCTTGTCTCTTGACCTTTCAACTTCACTTAAAACTTTAGGGGTTATGGCAGCAGTAACTTCCTGCCCTTCATCAGAAGGTTGTAACTATTTTTGCACATATGTGGACAATGTACTAATTTAATCCATTAGCTACGTATATGTCTCCTAGTCCTCATAAATTTTTTGGAACAAACCCCCAACAACCATTGTGACATCTTATTTCATGTTTTCCCTAGTATTTTTCCCCAGTGGGATATGTGTGACATTGTTTTCACTCAATGTAATTTCATTCTTTAGTTTGTCAACCTCTGGAGTAGCCACCTCTAAAGTTCTGAATCCTTGTTAATCCACATGAGTCATAGTTAATATTATATACTTTTTAGGAGATCTTGTAGGCTTTGAAAACACAATCCTTCTTATATCCATTATTTCTACCTAAATTATTTCCTTCTCCTTCCTTTGAAGGAGTGTACCTAAGCATCCAATTTTGGGAGTATATCCCAAATTAGCTCCTTATTGTGTAGATTATTGGGGTTAAGAAAATAAAACCATGTCCTTAGACACTTCTGGGGTTTCCTTTAATATTGGCATCTTTGTATGTGGCTATTTAATTTCCATTACTTGCTTCTCAGGATCAACATGCAATGCCTCCACCTCTAATTACTTCTCATTTTGTTCCCAAGCTGAGACTCAATCACCAACCCATGAAATTTTTCATCAACTGGTATATCCTTCTTTTTATTGGTCTCTACTTAGCAGCTCTTTCAGTAGTTTCTATCAAAACTTCTTTGGCAGTTCTTGTACTCTTATGTGGTTCATCAACTACTACACTATCTACTTGCTTTTAAGGATGATTTCCAATGGAGATAGTACCCTATACGGATGTATCACTTGTAATATTTTGAATCATTGGTTCTTCTTCTCTTGATGGTAATGTATTTTCAACCTAAACATATAGAACTCGAACATATGATTCAATAGTTGGTGGTTACAAAATTTCTTATTTTTGAATTTTTTCCTACGAAGCATTCTCATCCCTTACTGTAGGTACCTCAAATGTTGAACCAATAATTTCATGTGTAGGAGTTTACCCAAATGCTTCTACATCCACTACTTCAATTAGTTCAATCATTTTCTCTTTCTATTGGGTTTCTCTGGCCATATCTTGACTTTCTAATTAACTAATACCCAGACCTTTTTGTTCTTGTTCTTCCATGGTGTTAATGGGTTGACTATATATGGGGACATCATGAATTCTTTATTTCACATCTAAACCTACTACTATTCTTATTGGAAATAGGGATGCAATTGTAGCTTCTTGTAGTATTGATGATGGAATAGGGGAACTTTTTTGGAGCTATGATACAACTTCCTTCTTTGCCAATTCTGCAAGATTCCTTTTGACCTTAGTCAATGGATTTGGGTCAATCACCTTTTTTTCCTTGCTCTTATGAACATGATTCCTTGAGGAATGGGTAATTTCTATACCTGACGCACTAGTTTCTCTCTCTAATGGGGGAATTACTTTACTCTATTTAAAAAATCTTTCGAAATACTTGAATTCAGACCCTTCTTTCTCCTTGCAATTCTATTATATGTGGTTTGGATCAATGGTTGCCAAGAATCCTCTCATCCTCTTTCTAGTGCTATATGATCTAGGAAGGGTTATTGAATGATTCATGGGTTTATATATACTTTCCCCCTTAGCTTGTATTGGATGTTCTTAAGTGATAAGGGCATCCTACATTTCTTTTGAAAGAATCCATTCAGCCTTCTGGGTTTAAACTAACATTGAAGTTCCAATCATGTTAGTGGCAATAGTCCACTCATCGATAATCCTCAAAGGCTATCTTTTAGTGGGTAATTGAGGATACTTTTCACCAAATGGGTCTATTTTATCAGCTCCCTCCTTCAAAGGAGGGATATCTCCCTCCAAGATTCTATAATGTCTGACCCCTTTTAGCATTTTTGTATTTCGTAGAGACAATTCCATACATTTTAATTTCATCCCTGATAACTCCCTACTCATCACATTAGCTATCCTATTCTGTAGAATAACTAATTCCACTTCATTCCAATCTAAAGGTGCAGTTGGTAATGAATCGATCTTATTGTCAATATAATATTTACTTACTAGTTTTTTTTCATTTGTTACCGCCTAAGGTACAACTACAATCTTGAATTCAATGACTTGTATAAGCATCATCCTAGAAAAATTCCTTTTTATAACATCCTCTTCATCCCTAAAATTCATCCAATAGTCTTCAAAATATGGTTCATGTTCAGAACTTACGACACAACTGATGTCATATTTGGGTCTTGGCACAAATTTATCCAACTCTTCCTCCAAAATTTTTTCTTCTGCAATTGAGGGATAAGAGTACTTTCCTATTTTTACAGGGAATTTGATATTATTTTTTTGTTTTCCTATAATGAGTTTGTGTGCTACTTCCAATTTCCTTGAAAGTTCAAGGAGGACCCATTTATTATCAAGGTACCTAGGTAACATTAGTGGGTGTCCATCAAAACCACTTATCCTGATATAAGTAAAGAACCTACACTAAATGAAATAGCAGCCATACTCGTATATAACTCTTTTGGATTTAGCATAGATTCTATATTACTCCCATTCTTGTTTGAAGATACATATTAGAGGTGCAAACAATGCATCATTAACTTTTCTAACATTTCCCTTCTATTTATCCAAGTTTATCTGGGGATAAACATCATATACCCTGTAATCCTTAAAAATCACTACTTGTGGGAGGTCGGGAAAAATATTATGGATTGTAATATTGTAGATTAAGTATGACATCATGAAATAATCAAAATTGTGAGTAATTTCTACCCTAAACTTTGTAGCCATATCAAGGAGCTGGGTGTGAATTGATGTAGCTATGAAAATTTACCAACAAATCCTTTCTTTTCCTTCTAGAATGAATCTTATTTATAGAACGATCCATTCCCCGAACACACTAGTTAATTCAATACTAGTCATTCTTCTTAAAAAAACAATGATATCCTCAACCTCCTCTACAAATTTTGACTTGAGAAACCTCTTAGAAATTCAATTACACGATCCACTATCTGTTAGTAATCATTTAGTTTCCATGATATTGACATAGTCATTATGTTGGGATGTGTACATGCTTAAGGTTAAATATATATTAATAGACACTAGTTTCTTGATTTGTAGTAGCCCTAACATCAGTCTAAATTATTCAAGTGTTAAGGTTAAGACTCTCTCACCACTCGTATCAAGAACTTCCCTTTTTTTCTGGATCATAGTTTTCAGTGCGGACCCTTACCAGTTTTGGGAAATGTAAATAAGTTAGAGAATATAGGGCTAGGGCAATATGGTTGGCATTCATGGCCACCATGAACTCAATTTTATCAGGGGCATGAAATCATTGCAAAAAAATATCTAGGTTATCATTCATCAAATTTGTCTTTGTCACTTTATCAAGTTCACTGGAGATACTTTAAGTGACTTAAATTATTGCCTCCATAATATTCATTTTTTTCTTGTTACTGTTTAATTTATCTCCCAAAAATACATGGATTTTAAACTTATTTCAAGGGACAAAACATGAAAGAAATGATCCAGTATCTAAAAATTACCTGTTCTTCATGGCTTTCCTTAAATTCTACCTCGCACTCGCTATTCCAACTTCCTTGATTTAGATATCTCCCTCCACAATCAATATGTCTTTCTTATAACACAAATTCATAGTCTTAGGGCTTCTCAATTCTTCATATGCAATTGTGAGGATTGGAACAATCATCAAAAAATTTAAAACCTTGCCTTGAATTTATGAATCACATTAATGGTGGAGGAAATAAATGATTTGAATCTTATCCATTTGATCCATCTTTTCCCCTTTCAAATGTGATTCATCCACATGTATTTAGCTATGAGGAATTAGTTCTTGGGGAATTTTTTGCACCTTCTCCTATGACTGAACTGATGCAAAACCGTAATGTTGATACACTCACCCGGTGCTGATATTCTTTGGAAAAGTGACACGTGACCCATTCGGGGGCTCAGGATTGCAATCACACTTTGCACTTTGTTTATGCTTTGTGATTAGTGTGCAAAAGTAAATAAGATGCATGATCTTGTGTTCCAATAATATTATTACACATGTTCCTTTCGAGGAGTGGGGATATAATTGTGTAGTAAATTTTTATACCCCTTAACAAACCAAAAAAATCCCATGCGTGTCGGTTTATCACCCAACGGGCGCTGGGTGCTCACCTGAGGCACGCACGGGCACCGAGCCCCTCTTTTATGTAAGTTGTGCAAGAATGTAGCATAGATACATAATATAAAGATAAAAGAAACTCCTTATTCAGCTTAGAAATTCGAGTAAATGCTACACTTATGTAACTATTCAGAAAAGAAGCACATTGACAAAAGATAGATCTAAACCATGAGGGAAAGAGGTTGCATAATGATTATACTCATTCATATGAAACACACTAAACATAACAAAAAGATATATGTATGAGCCGCGAACCACATATATTCATATTTGAACATGTCTAGTAATCACATTACATCTAGTAGGGTCATTATAGACCAAAATAATAGTTTAGATTAGAACCATGTAGCAAGATTGGACTTACATCCCTTATAATGCAAAATAAAAACATGTACCCATCCCTTGATACATCATTCTTCCTGAAAATGTCCTAGCCCAACCCATAAATCTCTCCATGTATTTCTTCAGAGCTTCACCTCTCATCTTCTCTCTCTAATCTACCTCTATATCTCTCTCCCTTTATCAGGAACTTGTATTTATAGCCTTTATCAACAACTTGAAGCCTTCGTGGGAGTTGTAGATCCATTACCAAGTGTGCAAGGTGGTACTCAATGTGAGCATGCTTCTTCAGGATTGAGATCTCACTTATTTGTAATGATGTCCTTCTAGAATCTTACATCACAAGGTATATTACCTCCTAGGTCACCTTTTTCCTAGGCTGGTACCTTATCCACTCCGCATGCTCAGTCAGGTCATGCTTTTCTCATGTTCTGTCTGATATGAAAAATATGGCTAAGTCCTAAAACATTTTCTCTACCTTTCTTACATGCCACTTGTTCTACTAAACCTTCCTAGAACCTTTTCCTATGCACTTTCTCCTTGAGCGCCTACTTTTAGTAGGCCATGCGTGCCCACTCAATTCTCTATACTTCAGACAATAAATTAGGGGCCCAACATCATCCCAAACTACGCTTGTTCTCTACCCTCAGAAACACCTTCTCAAATAATAAAGAATGAATTCCCATGAATAGTTTGGAGAAAGAATAAAGGAATGAAGGATTTTGGGGAGGAATGAAAGAATGGGGAAACTATGATTATTTCTACAAGAGGAGAGGGAAAGATTTCATCAAGTCTACCTCTAACTTATTCTAGGTATTGACCTCGCTTTGTGCCTGTTGATAAAGGGTGTCGACTAAGGTGCTCACCTCTTCAAAGCTTATCCCTTCTCCTTGGGTATCCATCATTTCCACAATCCCCTCTAACTATTTTCCAAAATACTCAAGCACGTCCATTCTTTGAGTGATCTGGGGATACAACTCTTTCATCCGATTTTTCATTGAGCATTACAAGCTCTCAATAGCATCTTATTTCTTCTCAATCTCAGCTAGAATTTTGTCTCTTTCAACCCTATTCCCCTTGTTATTTTCTTGAAACTCCTTGAGCTCTGCCTCATGGGTGGTGACCATAATACTCACCACTCTATCTCTATCTATGTAGTTGTCATAGGCAGCCTCAGAGAATTGGGTGGTGGTTTTCACATCTATAAAAACTTTCTTATACTAGGCCATAATGGCCACAACCTTCATCTTTTCCTCCTTTTCTCTGCACGATGATGCATCCTTTGCATACTCCAAGGCCATTGGTCATATTTTCATTATGAGGACGTGAGTAAGGTCCTCTATAAATTCCAAGGTGGATCCATACTTTTGCGTTGGTGGAGTTAGATCTTGATGCTTCAAGAAAATGCCATCGGTGATCATCTCTACCTTCTTGCAGACCTCACACGCCCTTTCATTTTCTTCTTTAAACTCATGCCTTTGCACTAATTATTTCCTCTTGCTTTAAGTACTTGGTTATTTTCTTCATATATTTTTCATTCTTATCCACTTCTGCCTCTAGGAACTTCACCCTATCATTCCTCCCGAAGAGCCTAGATTCTAGTTCAACATAGACCTTTTTCAGCACATTACAGATCTATTCATCTAATAGCCATTGATCATTTACCAAGGGTTTGTCTCCTTTTGACTCTGGCACCTTCATTATTTCCCCTTTTATTACATCGAATTCTAGCTCATCGATGTGAGAATCAATTTCCCAAGAAATCATTTTCCTCGTCCAAGTGTATGAACCTTCCTCATCAAACAACGCCATAGCCAAGATTTTCTCCGTTGGAATAGTTCTTCGAAAGTGTGCATGAAACAACTTGTTTGGATCATCAATATATCCCATCCTCTTAACCTATGATACCTCTATGATTTTTCTCCCCATGCACATGGCCTTAGGAAAGCTCACAGGAAAACTGGGATCCCCTCCCATGCTGCCATATTCCTTTTCTATTCTTTCCTCCTCTGCTTCCTTCATCACTAGGTTCATGTTGCATTCCATCTCTTGGTCTACTAGTTCTTTGATGATCTTGGTTACTTCTTTCTCCATGGCCTTTTCCATCTATTCCTTAGTGAGGCTTGGGATCCTCTATTCTTTCGTAACTTCCTCACTTACCCCCTTATCCTGAGTATCCTCTTCGTGCTTGTCATTATTCCTCTTGAAAAATATGTACTCATTTCCTTCTTCCTCTCCTTCCTCCTTTGAGTCATGAACCTCATAGATAGGATGGTCCTCACCTCCTGGTTCATCTTCATCATCGTCATCTCTCTCACCTTTATAGGCCTTAAAGCTCTATGTATCCTTCGAGTCATTTTCTTTTTTCACCTTCTATTTTTTCCTAGAAGGAGATTCTGCTTCCTTCTCCTCCTCCTCTGGTGACCTCCCCTAGCTGATGGGCTCCTCGTGTTACGATGCTTCTTCCTCTAGAGTTTTTACTTTCACTAGGGACTTCTTTCTCCATGTAGAAGTACTAGGCTTAACACTTTTCCCTGGCACGCTTTTTGCTTGTATAGCCTGAACACTTGGTGCTTTCTGCACCTCTTCCCTTTCCCTCTTCTTTTAAGTGGGATTATTTCTACCTATTGGGTCCTTAAGGATGGATACATCATTTTATAAATATGCACATTTTTAAAATTTTGGCCTGATGCGAAGGTATATTCTTGATGCAACCCTTCCAGTGATTGGAAAAGTCACTAGTTTCATCATCCATGTCTCATGGGAGACATATCTCTCTATATATGCACACTTATTGGGGTAAACCAACTTCCTGCATAGCTCTCTGTGGTCTTGATCCACCTCACTAAGGTCAAACCTTAGTCTCTTTGCCTCTTTGAATCTGTTCACCCCCACTTGGAAGTATTGTGTAGTGAAGGAGAAGGGAAGCTTGCACCATGGGCTCATTGTTTCATCTATCAACCTAAATCTGTCAATGCAAAAGTGTTGATATACTATTAATTCTTCTTCTCCTTGTACAAACACAAGTAACTACTCTAGAATCCTCCATTCTTCCCTAAATGTGTACCTCACGTGCTTGTACCATTTCTATAAACACTCCATATGAGCAGCTGTCATGGTCTCACAAGTATATTTCATGAACCATTTCATGGGTTAGGGATCCTCTTCTGGGTACTCCCAAACAAACCTTTCCAGCCCATCAAGCACTCTAATTTCTGAGAAGACAATTATGATGAGGAATTTACCAAATAGTATGTTCTCACCTTCTTGCACACTGCTAATGATTTCATCCACGATGAAAGTAAACAAGTTGTGGATGGTCCCCTCATATATTTTTAGGCATACGCTCAGTCATGCCTTGTTCACTTGAGTCTATCTATCTTGGTCATTGAGCTTGGTTACAAAGCATGCAGCCATTCTCATCACTGGGTCTAGGATCTTTGCAATGTCAAAGTATCGCGATCCTTTCTTATAGTCATATGCAGCAACTATTTCATTGATGACCACCTTGTCGCTTAGGTCATCATCAATGTTATCCCCTTTACAGATAATACCTATAAACATGAAATCAACTTGGGAGTTATGTGTATCTTGTACCCCGTGAAGTAAAAATGGTCTTCATGCACATGTGTTATTAGCCTCTGATAGAGGCCCTCAGGTTTTCTGAAGTAGGGTAACTCGTAAAGTTGCAATAACCGTACCTTCTCCAATTTAACCTTTACTTCATCATTGTATATAGGTATGCCCTTTGGTGTCCTCTTTTTTGTTGGGCTAACCAACTCCAAAGCCATTTATTTTTTTGTCGCATTGTTTTGATGATTATAGCCACTTACGATCATTTTCTACAAATTATATTCCCATTCCTTTCCTAGAAATACCTCATCTAGGTATTGCATATCTGCATACCACTCTTCATTTGTGCTTGCGACAACAGTTGATTGCTTCCCCTTCCCCTTTCCCTTTTTCTTTTTAGGTTAGTAGGTTTCTTTCTTTGGTGCCATCCTTCTGGTTAGGTTAACACTTCAAATTTCTTCTCCTTGCTTTGTTCTACCACTATATCCAACCCTAATGATCAACATTGCAAAGAAAACCTTCCTTATGCCATGCCCTAGCCGCCAAACCCTAATTAGAACAATTATTTCATAAGACAATGCTTATCAACAACTTCCTTTAACGTCCTCCATGCCCGTATATTCCTTTCTTACTGGTTTTTGGATCTTCTCTAGTCAAATCCTCTCATATTTCTTCAATTTTTCTTTGCACAGATCTCCTTTGGATGCCTTAGTTTAGGATATCTCTTTTCTCTTTGTAAAATGCAAGGAAAATAATGAAATTCCCATCTTCTTATTTATAGTTTTTCCTTCTTTCCAACATTAAATGCTATTTTACCTACCAATGTACTTAGTATTAAATGTAACGTTTTCCACCAAGTGGACCTTACGCACCTTCACTTACATGCCAAACCATGTGCAAAAAACTTCTACAACCTTATGGCACACAAATAATCCATCCTGACAGAACACTCTTATGTGCACGTTAACATCGCTTGATGCATCCTAGAATTTACCAAATAACACCATAGAGGAAATAGCACATCACTCAGCCTAGACTGAGCACTCACACAAAGCACACAAAGGTATCAGGTCCCTCTTTAGGGTTATTGTAGTAGGATGTTAGTGTGATGAAGGAAGAAACATATAGATCCATAACTAATCCATCATTCTATAATGCATGCCATATTCAGATCTAGGAAAGAACAAGTTGAAACAATAATCATGATTGATTAAAGAACATGCACTACTCAATTACACATAGGAATGACACTTATATTCATCTAATATCTTCCATCTATTATTAAACACAAAATCTGCTTACAATAATGGTAATCTATACCGATGCGTGCATTGATCTGATATAATAATCCAGTCATATGCACATATCTCTTTCTTCTTACCTCTTACACTCTTCATATTCTTTGATCTCCACTACTATGTGATTTAAATCATATATATAGGGTGGGGAATTTCCTTTCACTGCTTATCTATTCCAAAAATACGCCGCATATTACTAATATCCATGTGTTGTTTATAGGAATAGCCACACATGTAATTGTTCTATCTATAGACCTCTTACAGTTAATGGAAGTGAAGATCCTATTCTTATCTCATCTCCATACAAAATGCTTTGATATGATCCTCTAAATATAGACAATGTGTGGTGCACAAGTCTCTGCCTCATTTATGTGCTCTGCACACCATCTTCTAAAAATTGGTCTTCATGCTCAAAATTGGCTAAGTCCTGAAAGCTAAAATTGCCCTCCATGATCGGGTTCTTCCTGTCCCTTAGCACCCTTGATCCTGACCTTCTCTCACATATGGACATCTTGTGTGATCTCTAACAAGTATTCTCTGACCAACATTACCCCACACTAATCTCATTGACATCCTGATAATGGTTATCTCCAAAATTGAAGTAAAGAATGTTGAATGGAAAGAATAAGAAAGAATGTAGATGAATAAAGAATTTTTATGAGGTAGCTTCCTCTGTATCAGTTTGAAGGATCAACTCTGGATACTCCTTTATGTCAGCCTCCAAGACCTGCCACTTGGTGAATGCTTTCTATTCATAATCTGGTATGTCCACAATAATAGACTCTAGTTCATCTTGGGTAACTTCACCTTTTTCATTTTGAAATACAAACATAATGCTAGACATCGTAGTATGTTTTCCTTCCAGCGCATCTATCTTTTGTGTAATGAGTTTCCCAAGCTCATCTAATCTTTCCTTTTTCTCCTACTACAACTACCTTCTTGGATGCCATTTTTACCTTGATATCATTTCCTCTTTAACTCCGCAATTTACGAATCAAACCGTAGATCGATTCAATCATGCCCTAGGTGGAAACTTTGTGCCCTAACTCCTCTCTATCACCTTGTTTCACTTAAACCCTTCACCATCGGGGACACAAGCTTCTTTTCACAAAGATCTATTTATCACGCTTGGTTTCACACCCTTCATACCTTAACCTGATCACTCGGCTCTTTACACTTAGCTATTTCCTCAAATACTCTTAGTCACAACAATAAAAATGAATTCACATCTCATCTTTATATATTTTTTCAAATTTTTATGTATTTATTTCTCCTTCACTTACCAAATATACTCTCATTCATTTACTAAATTCATTCATTCCATGTTATACATCTTCATGCCCTAGCTATAACCTTCTAGCGCACCTTCCTACCCTTTGGTCATAGACTTCTATTCAGCGCATGCCCTTATACCCAAGTACCTCATCACTGTACCTTCTCCTGGTAGTTATCATGTCCTCTGTTTACCTCACATTATAATATCCTTTCATTCATCTCCATCCTTGGTCAATTTTGAGAAGCAATCTTCTTTTGACTTAAAGCACACCCATACAGCTTATTCCTTTCACCTTTCAATTCCCACAGTCTTTTACTTGGATAACTACAACCACCCCACACTAAAAGTGCGTGCATTCCTCTGCGAATAAACATTATTCACATAGTAATTAGCTTCATGCGCGTAGGTGCACTTATTACACAAGAACAACAACTAAATTGACAAAGCATAACGATAATGAAGGAAATACATAATTGAAAACCTAATCTAAATGGCAATACTACCTTATTATAAACACCAACAAGCCTTATTTATAGTAGGGCTTCAGCCTACTCCCATTAAATTAACTGGGTATCTGTGTTCCATCAAGTGCTTCTAACTGGAAAGAAACTGATTCAAGTATGCAAGTGATGACATATGTCCCCAACCAATGTACTTTGACATTTCATGGATGGCACAAGAACTTAGATTCATAAAGAAGTACCATTTGTCCAACCACCAACTTTTTATCCTTTATATTTTTGTCATGCCATGCTTTCTACCTGGCCTTTTCTTTCTTCTGAATCCAACATACTATGGCTCATCGCTCATCCAACTGAATCATCTTTTCAATCCTCTCTTCTAAATCATGCTCATTAGTTAGACCTCCAGTGTGCACAATGCAAAAAGAAGGTAACATGAATTCTATAGGAAGAATGACTGTGACACCGAACCAACTATAATGGTGTGGCCTTGTTCAATCTCTTATAAGTGGTTCTATATGCCTAAAGAACAACTGAAACTTAACATCCCCATACGTTCTTCCAACATCACAAATTTTTATCAATATTTGGATCAAAATCTTGTTGAAAACCTCAGCAGTTCCATTTTTCTGAGGGTGGTAAGGGGTATTCTTATGGTGAGCAACCATAAAATCATCTAATAGGATCTTTATGGCTTCATTTAAAAAGTGTGTACCCCTATCACTTGTCAAAATTAAAGGACATACATATCTTGTAAGAACATTCTCCCATAGAAACCTAGTTGTTGTAGCTGATGTATATTCCTTCGTAGGTGCTACTTCTACCCACTATGTGAGATAATCTACGCAAGTAATGATATAGCACAATCCACTCTTGCATGCGGCTAGAGAAATAGGTCCTACAAAATCAATGGCCCTTTTCTCAAATGGTTATGTACTGATAATAGGTCTCATTGGAATTTCATCTCTTTGTCCTAGTTTTCCTAGGTGCTGATAATGATCACATGCCTTACAATATTCTTTACAGTCTCTATAAAATGTCTCCCACCATAATCTAGTAAGTAGGATTTTACGTGTTGTATCATCACGTGCATAGTGGCCACCTGCAATACAACTTTCAGCCTCATCCATTATATCCTTACGCTCATGCTCTAATACACAACAATGCAATAATTCATCTTTGCATAGCTTGTATAGCTCACCAATGATCAACATAAAAGGTGCTATGTGTATGGCAAACTATTTCTTTTCCAATTCCTTCATTCCTTCTGGTGCCATACTAGTCTGTAGAAAAACAAAAATGTCATCAAGTTCAGTTAGTGCATGTTGTAACCTATATAACTAGGCATCTAGCATGGTTTCTTCAATCTTCTATGCTTCTTCTCCTTAGTGAATTCTAGATAGGTGGTCTGTTCTAGAATTACTTTTCCCTGGCTTTACCACAACTGTGAAATCAGAATCTTGAAATGAGAGTACCCATCTGCATATGTTCCCCTACAAGATGGGCTTGTTTAACAAGTACTTCAATTCCATGTGATCTATATAGAATACAAATGGTGTAGCTAGAAAATATTGCCAAAAATTATGTAATGAATAGATCATTGACAAAGCTTCACACTTTGTAGTTGTATAATTTTGTTCGGCAGGCGTCATCTTCCTACTAGCAAAGTAGATAGGATGATTTACAATACGTTCTCTAGGTTGAGCTAATATTGTACCAATGGCCATGCCAAAGGCATCCACATGTACATGAAAATTTTTTCCTATGAAGGAAAATGTAGTATATGCGTAGTAGTAAGTTTCTCTTTCAATGTTTCAAATGTGTGCTATTACGATTCTCCCTAATAGAATGTACCTTTTCCTTTCATTAACTCCTCCAAAGGTGCAGCAATTTTTACATATCCCTTGATGAATTTTTGATAATATGTTGTGTGACGTAAAAATCCACACACCTTGTTCTGACTGATAGGTGCTTCCAACACTAAAATAACTGCAACCTTAGCTAGATCAATAAATAATCCTTCCTTGCAAATTATGTGTCCCAACAGTATTTCAAAAGGTGTAGCAACTATGTAGTTCTTGATGTTCAAAGAGATACTCAACTATTTGCATCGTTCAAACATTAATTACAGATTGTCACACTAATCCTTAACAAGCCCATATACTGTACAATCATCAAGATAGACTTGTAATAAGTTATGAATAAAAGCTTTGAATGCCTGAAAAAATATGTGCGAGAATACAACATGCATATTTTTCAATCCAAAAGGCATCACATTATAGGAAAATCTTCCCCATTTAGTAGTAAAATTTTTCTTTTCCTGATCCTCTTGGGAAATGTGAACCTGATGATACCTAGAAAACCCATCTGTAAAGGAATATATTTTGTGCCCTACTACTCCTTCCAGTATTTCCTTAGTGAATGGTGTAGGAAAGAGATCTATGACACATGTTACATTTAGCTCCCTATAATCAACACAAATTTGAATTCTACTATCCTTTTTGATAATGATCACCATAGGACTAACCCATTTTGAGTCATCCAAAGGTCAAATGATTCTAGACTTCAGCATTTTATCAATTTCTTCTTTCACCTTTTCATGCGAATTACGATTCATTCGGTAAGGTATCTTTCTCACTGGACACGCACCTTCCCTAAGTTTTATCTTCATTTCCCCAATTGATTCATGCATGCCTTTAAGTTCATGATACCCTTGAGGGAATAAGTTCTGGTAATACCGTAATAACTCAATAATCTTTTCCACCTCTAATTCTGACCATTAGTCTCCAATTATGGCCTCCTTAGGCTCAACCTCCGATCCTATATTGACCTTCTTTGTCTTCATTGGTTCATGGTATGCACACTTATCCTTATCTGCACTATCTAAGACCTTGTGCGCCCCCTGTGAATGGTCAATATCAAGGTTTTCAACTTCCTCATCATCCACGATGTACACCATATTTCCTTTTTCTTTCTCAAGGAAAGCATGTTCAAGCAATATGGATTCTTCTCCTTCTTCTTCAAAATGTGCACTTGATTCTATCTCGCTAAATAATTCTTGTATGAGTTCCTTTGCCTTTGCACTATCTCCCATGTTTAACCGTTTGAAAAATTTTAATGCCTCCTCTACTGGAGGTTGGGAAGAAAAGTAGTCAAAGGTCTAGATCATTACTTCAATCAAATTTTCCCATTTCCCAATCTCTCGATATAGTTTTGCGTATACATACAAAGCGTGTGTGCACCCTTGTAGAGTGGAATATAATTTATGCACCCAAAGTGAAGGTGGTAATACCTCCTGTCATGTTATCCAGACTCTCTCACACTGCTGAATATGGTGCTGAATAGGTTGATCACCATTATAAGTGAAAATCTATGTAGGTGCATTGCTTCTTACTAACCTACTAGATAGGGTGATTCTAGATTACCCACCAGTGCGCTGCTAACCCGTAAAAGATATATTCTAACATGTCTCTTCTCCTGACCTGGTCTATCCACTATGCCTCCATGGCTTGTAAGAATACAGGAAGATCGTCTATTCCTGTATACCAAGGTACTACACTACCTATCCATTGAATAGAATGAAGTCCATTCTTGTGCGCAACCACACTTTTTACCTTGTGCCCTACTAGTTCATATGTACCATGAGCCCAATTGTCACAAGCAATTCTCATAGTATCACTAATAGAGTGAGAATCCTCCCATTGTAGGATACCTTCCTTTGATGGTTGATTGACTTTTGGATCCTAAATAATGCATACATACATTATGTTTAAGTCCTCTTTACTTAGAGGCTCAACATATAGTGTAGAATTCCCATCTGTCAAAGGTATCACAACCCTTTCCTCTTTGTTCTCAAAGCTTATATACCCCTTATTGAATCTCAAGTCAGCATTATTCACATAACACCAAGGGCATCCAAGCAAGGTTGGAAAAATGTTTGCTTTTGCAAGTGTTAATACCTCAAAATCCCTAGTGAATTTGGCCCCTTGTATGGTTATAGATGCATCCTTCAAAATTCCAATGGGAGTAGCCTTACTCCTATTTTCCATAAACAACACATTAGATGATGGATGTAATGGAGGTCTCCCAATTTGTACCCATGCATCTAAAGTAATCACATTGACTTCCGCACTTGCATCAATCAAAATATTGCTTAACAACCATCCATCTACAACAACATTTAGAGTGATCTTTTTATCATAGTCAATGCTATCAGGGGGAAAATTTGCATGTAGGATCTACCATTCATTCTTAGTGCTTTTTTGTGTAGTGTTCCCCTTCAAAAAATTCCCTAATAATGGAATAATATTCTCATGGCGCATCATTTTACACACATCTCTGATGTCATCAATATCAGAGGGAACCTTCCCTACTTCTTTCTTCTGTTCCATCTTTCTGGACCGATCTTTTAAACATTGTATTTCTCCTTGAAGATTTTCTAGGACCTCCATGGTCTCTTGATAGACTTCCTTCTAATGGGTAGGATCAGGGTACCTTTCATGTAGAACCTCCTCCTTAGTGATTATAGGATTTTGGTACGATGCCTCTCTTACACATGTTGCTTCAGCATGTGTGGTAATCTTCATAGTTAAGGCCTCAAGTTCTGGTGCTATCTTTGGCATCCACTGATTTTACTCCACACGTTGGATCCTAACCATCCCTATGCCTTTTTTTTCCTACTTATGTTGTTTATTGAGGTGCTCATATAAGTCTAGGAACTCCTCATACTCATGTACACTCTCAGCAGTGCCCTGTTTGATATATTTGAGCGCACTGATACTCTTCTGCTCAAACTCTGGGATAAAAAACTCTTTTAAGAAAGCATCCTTCAATGCTACATAATACACGCAAGTTTGATTAGGGTCAAACTTCCTATACCAGTTGTGTTCTCATCACTACAAGGTAGTAGTGAATTGACTTGCCTTATGCTCATAAGTCATGATCCCTTTTGCACGCCATAATATTCACACATATGCACATGTTCAGCAACATCCTCTCTACCTATATACTCTAGGAGACGAAGTGACATCTCCATATAGATATTATGTGGTTGTTGCGGGCCTTGACCACCTAATCTAGAACCTCTTGTGTTTCCTCTACCTCTATAACCACAAAATCCATAGAAACTAGAACCACCTATTCCTCCTAATCCTCCACCTATAGTTGGAATATGATGAGTAGATGTACTCCCATGTGCTCCAACAGTAGTACTATACTGAACCCCTACAGTCTTTGAGGTTTTCCACTTCCAGAGGTGAATCCAATATTCTGTGTGCTCACATTTTGTGCGGATGATGTGCCTATAAATGTTCCTCCAAATAATTAAGTCTTCTGACCTACCATTGATGTGCTTGCTTCCTAACTTACTCCTTCTCTTCTAATTCCCAAGTTAGCTTGTTGGTTACTTGTCTTTCAAGATAATGAAAAACCAAGTGCAAGGGCTAGGTCACAAGGTGGATTAAGATGCGTGCCCATGGCCTAGGTACTCTTTTTTTGGCACACTTTTGTGTGAAGCCAAGGGGGGATCTCTTTCATGCTTTCCAAGATGGGAGAGTTCTTGATGCTCTAGATCCATGTCTTCTACGTGAGCTTAAAATCCCTCACAAGCCATCTCTCTCCTTAATGCCATACTTTCTGCAATGGTATGTTGTTTCTCTCTCTCCCTCTCACATGCCTCATTATACTTAAGCCACCTTTCCTCTCTATTCCTTTCTATTGCTAGGTCTGCCATCTTTTACCAAACTTGTTCCTTCCCTCATGCATGGTGAGTTTTAGTTAGCTATCAGTTTACTCTCTAGGTTTATATTTACCATCATGATCTTGATTGCCAGTGGAATATGTTGTAGATATGCTCCTCTAGGATACCACAAAATTGGAATTCAGTTACCTCTGGGAAAGAATACATCGAAATTGAATATTCCAGAATATAACTGTTAGAACACCATGAAACCACGTATCCACATCGTGAGTCTAGATCACATCAACATCCTAAAGGGCCTGAAATTCTTCCTATGTACAGACAAGTGCGCGATACATCCAACTCTGATTAGATGCATAAGTAATTAGTCATTCATATAATTCTACTTGAAATATGGTGAAAAATATCTCATATAAGATGCCATACAGATTCTATTCTAACCAAGTGTGTGCATTAAACTCAAATCCAATGTTGAACCACCATGCATATTCTTCCTCCATATTGTATATCCACTCTTCAATACTTGTTAGAGTTAACAGGTATGTCTTCATCATGAACCATCCTAAAAACAACTAAAAAAGAGGTCCTGACAACATAACCAATGATACAACCTAGAATTTACGAGATTTCACCCTAGACATGCTAGCACATAACTCAGCCTAAACTGAGTGCTCACCCAAAGCACACAAAGGTACCAAGTCTCTCTTTAGGGCTGCTATAGTAGGATGTTAGTGTGATGAATGAAGAAACATATAGATCCATAATTAATCCATCATTCTACAATGCATGCCATATTCAGATCTAGGAAAGAAAAAGCTTAAATAATAATCATGATTTAATCAAGAACATGCACTACTCAATTACACATAGGAATGACACTTAGATTCATCCAATATCTTCCATATATTAATAAACACAGAAGCTCCTTACAATAACGGAAATCTATGCCCATGATGTAAGGGCCAAATCAATGGACATTTAGGTACCGATGATGGTGCAGAAACTTGGAATCATCTAGAAAAACCATCTGCCCAACTTAAAAATTCTTGTTCTTGATGTGACCATCATGTCATGTCATTTTTTTTTATTTTTCACTCTTGTGGCTCCACTTGGTGAGTGGCCATCTTTTTTCTAACTACATTAATTTTTTAATCCTTTCTTCCAGCACTGGGTCATCGGATAATCCTCCTGCGCGTGCTATACACAACAAAGGTAAGATGAATTCAACATATAGGAAAACCTCCGCACCAAACACTAATTGGAATGGTGTGGCCTTATTTAACATCTTATAGGTTGTCCTATATGACCAAAGAATGGATGATACGTAGTCATCCCAATCTTGTCTGCCAACATCATAGATCTTAGTCAACATGTGACTAATTGTTTTGTTAAATGCCTCAGCAGTTCAATTTTCTTGAGGGTGATAGGGGGTAGTCTTGTGATGGGCCACCATAAATTATGATAATAGAATTTTGACTGTCTGATTAAGAAAGTTTGTATGTCTATCACATGTAAAACTCAATGGGCATCCATACCTACTGATTATATTTTCCCACAAAAATCTAGTAGTTGTAGCTGTTGTACAATCTTTTGTAGGTGTTTCCTCTACCCACTATGTCAAATAATTAGTGCAAGTGATTATATACCGCAAACCAGTCCTTCGTTTCACTAGCAAGATTGGTCATATGAATTTGATAGTCCATTTCTCAAATGGATCTGCGCTAGCTATTAGTCATAAGGGAATTTCATCCCTCTTTCCAGGTTTGTTAAGGTGCTGGAAATGGTCACAGGCCTTGCAAAACTCAATTAAATATTGGTAAATGGTTTCCCACCAAATCATTGCAAGAATAATATTCCGCATGGTTATATTTCTCGCATAGTGTCCTCCTGCAATCCCACCATGTGCTTCTTCCATAATTACAATGTGCTCATGTTCTAGCATGCATCGGCATGGAACCTCATCACGACCTAATTTGTATAGATCTCCGCTAATCAACATGTAAAGCGTGAGGCATATGGCCATTTTTTTCCTCTCTATGGCCTTCATTCCTTCTAGTGCCACACATGTCTTAAGAAATACTATAGTTTCCTCCAAATCTGAGGGCACACGCTGTAACCTAAATAGTTGTGCATTTGGAATAGTCTCATTAATGCTTTGTGTGTCCTCCCCTTAGTCAATCCTCAACAGATGATCGGGTATAGAATTACTCTTTCTTAGCTTCACAACCATGGTGAACTTGAATTTTTGAAACAGCAAGACCCACTGACATATGTGCCCTTCAATAACATGCTTATTGACTAAGTATTTTAATACCATGTGGTCCATGTAGAATATAAAGGGTGTTTCCAACAGATACCACCTAAACTTATGTAGCACATAGATCATGGATAATGCTTCGCCATCAGTAGTTGTGTAATTTTTCTCTGCTAGTTTTAACTTTCTGCTAGAAAAATACAAGGGATGATCAACACTCCCTTCACAAGGTGTTTCTAGTACTACTCCAATGGTTATGCCTAAGGCATCAACATGAACATGGAAAGGCTTATACCAGGAAGGGAATTGTAGTATGGGCGCAGCGATAAGATTATCCTTTAAAGTATTAAATTCCTTCTGTTGCACATCTCTCCAAAGGAAGGCACTCTTGTGTTTAAGAAACTCTTATAAGGGCACAACTATTCTGGCATATCTCGTGATGAACTTCCTGTAATACTCTATATGCCCAAGGAATCCACACATTGCACTTTGGCTAGTAGGCTCCCCCAACCTCACAATGATATAAAATTTAGTGGGATCTACTAGTAAGCCATCCCTACATATAATGTGCCCCAATAATGTTCTAAATGGGGTAGCAAAGACACATTTATTAATGTTGAGGGATATCCTCAACTGTCGACATCTCTCAAACATTAATCTTAAGTTATCACAGTGGTCCTTCACTAGCCCATACACTGTCCAATCATCTAGATAGAATTGAAGACATTTGTGATAAAGTCCTAAAATGATTGTACCACAATGTGTGAGTACACAGAAGGTGCATTCTTGAACCCAAAGGGCATGACCATATAGGTAAAAATTCCCTAATCAATGGTGAAATTTGTCTTCTCCTAGTCCTCCTTTGCAATCCGAACCTAGTGGTACCCTAAAAATCCATCTGTACAGGAATAAACTTCACGTCCAACCACTCCTTCCAAAATTTCTTCAGTGAATGGGGTTGGGAAAGGATTGATGACAAAAACTACATTCAACTCCCTATGGTCTACACAAATCCTTATCCTTCCATTCTTTTTTATACTAATGACCATTGGACTTACCCACTCTAACTATTCAATAGCTTCAATGATGCCCGATGCTATAATTTTGTCTATTTCTTCCTTGAAATGCATGCACAAGTTAGGATTCATTCAATATGGTCTCTTCCAAACTAGGTGCACACCCTCCTTCAACTCGATCCTCATTTCCCCCAAGGAATGGTGAACGCATTTGAGTTCATGATACCCATGAGGGAATATATCCTGGAACTCATGTAATAGATTAATGATCTTAGAGACTTCCTTCTCCAACCAATAATACCCGATGATGGCCTCCTTAGGTTCCTCTTTTGTACCAATGTTAACCTTTTTTGTCTTCAATGGTTCATGGTATGCGCACGCCCGTTCATTAGCACTATCTATCAATTCACGCGTCCCTACATAATGGTTAAAATCCAAGATTTCTGCTTCCTCCCCATCAATGACATAAACCATCTTTCCTTTTTCCTTTTCTATGCATGTTTGCTCAAACTGCATCTCCCCTGTCTCATGTTCATCAAAACATGCCTCTAAACTAGGCTCACCTAGAAAATCTAGTAGCATGTCTTCCACTATGGCACTATCACCCATCATAAGGTGCTTGATTACATGCAATGCCTTATCCACTGATGGCTTTGTGCTATGATATTCAAAATCTTGGATGAGATCAATTGTCAGCTCCTACCAATTTCCTATCTAGTGGCATGTTTTTAAATGGATATACCATGCACGCGCACAACCTTGTAGTGTGGAATATAACTTATGTACCCATAATTATGGTGGTAAGGCTTATATGCCTCCTATCTAGGCCTTCTCACATGCTTGGATATGGAATGAATAGGTGTCTTTACCATGGTATTCTTGAATGACCATGGGCACATTGCTCTTGGAAAAACTTACAGAGAACACGATTCTTACCTTGTACCACTCTAGGAGGATCTCCCTAAGTATATCCCACTAGCGCGTTGTAGTCCCAAGTAGATTATAACTCAACATCCTTCTTCTTTCATCCTCATTTTTCAACTGAGCTTCCATATCCCATAATAAAATTTTAGGGTATGCCCACCTAGAGTAACTTGGTAACTTCTTTCCTCCTAGGTGCTTGAGTGAATGGGCCTTGGTCACTTTTTTTACACACCTCCTCAGTTGTCACCCAATTAACTCATAGGTCTCATGCACCCAATTGTCACATGCCATGTTTGTGGTATCACTCATAGACTAAGCATCCTAAAATTAGATAACTCCTTCTGTAGGGAGAATTAGCTTCGGCTCTCTGATGGAGCACACATAAATTCTATCAAGGACATCTTCTCCTAAAGGTTCAATGTAAGGTACTGAATTCCCATCCTTGAGAGGGAGGATGACCCATTCTTCCTTGTTCTCAAAACTAATGTATCATTTGTTGAACCTTAGGTCAATGTTGTTCTTATAGCACCATGGGTGCCCAAGAAATTCTAGAAAATTGTCTACCTTGGTGAGTGCCAAGACTTTAAAGTCTCCAATAAACTTGGCCCCCTGAATGGTAATCACTACATCCTTTAATACTCCAATGATCATTTCCTTAGTTTTTTTCCATATACAACACATTCGAAGATGGCTAAAATGGAGGCCTTCACTTTTGATGCCAGGCATCTAATGTAAGAACATTGACTTCTTCTCCCATGTCAATTAATATGTTTCTTAGAATCAAACCATCCACAATTACGTTCATTGTGATTTCTTTGTCATAATCAAGACTATGGGGAGGGAGGTTTGCATGCAACACCTACCTTTTTCACTCTGCTTTGGCATGGAAAATATTCTCTCAAATCCATTCTCGAAGCCATTCTCCTAGCAAGGGAATAATATTCTCTTGTCTTAACATTTTGCATACTTCCTTGACCTCATCCAGGTCCTTCTGTAGAGCCTCATCCTTCCTTCTTCACCCCTACTTCCTGGACTACTCCTTTAGACACTAGATTTATCCCTAAAAACTCTGAATGACATCTATTATCTCTTGATACACCTCCTTCTAGTGGGCAGGGTACGAACACTTCCTATGAACCAATTTTTCTCTTGATACTAGAGTATTTTTCCCTAATACTTCTTTGGAACACGTAGCCTCTGCTCATGTTGTCACTAGAACATGTTCTAACCCTGACTCACGCGCTACTATAGACATCCAATGTGCGTCAACATTCTTTATACTCACCATTCAATTTCCCTTTTCCTTCTGATGTTGTTGGCTCATGTGCTCAAAAAACTCAGGGAACTCCTCATACTTGTGATTTTTCCCGCACCATGAGCACTATAATAAATCTAGACACTTGCTCCTGTAATGTTCTGTAGATCCACAGTTATAATAGGTTCCTAATGGGAACTCACTTATTCCTCCTCTGCAGTTACTATGACCATGAAATCCTTCACAAGAACCTCTCCCACATGCCCCTTTATCTACGTGTTGTTCATAATGGTGATCATCTTCCTTGGATCCAATGGAAAGGTTGGTCTGGCACACACCATGATCAATGGAATAATGGATCTGGTTAATAAGACTATAACCCTTAGTATCATGGGTTGTAGAGGCGTAGATCTTATAATAGAAAGAAACATTCTTCTAAATTTTGTGCTATAACAAGGGGGCATCTACTCGCATCATGGTCCTTGTGACAAATTTCACAATCTACCACTATGGCACGTACTATTTTTTAGGGGAAACTCTCCTTGGCATGCCCCTCTACTTCAAAATCCATGCACCAAAGACCACTATGAGTCTCATGTGTAGAGTTTGTAGATAAATTCTCCAACTATTTGGCCATGACAGTGATTTGAGCCTCTAGAAAAGGTCTCACACAAGTATCAATGCTCCCAACTATTTCAGTGCATAAGGCAGCCTCTAGAGCCTCACGTGGGTCAATAATGTTTTATGGGACAATGCCCTCCTAAATGGAGTGATCAACCCTCAAACAAACCATTGAAAATTCTGTGAAGGGTGAATTTCATATGATAATTTTAACAGGAGATTCTTAAACTGTGCATCATACTCCTGCACACTCTCTACCATTCCCTTTTGGATCTCGTTCAAAGCGTTGATGTCCTTCTGCTCAAACTCAAGGATGTGTAATTCTACTAGGAAGACATTTTTCATTGTGGTGTAATATAAAACCATCTGATGGGGGTCATACTTCCTATACCAGCAATGTGTGTGCCCTTGCAAAGTTATTGTAAATTGACTGGCCTTCCATTCCAGGGTTGTGATCCCCTTTGCGCGCCATAGCAACTCACGCTTGTGCACATGTTCTGAAACATCCTATATACCTTGGTAAAATGGAAAGTGTAAAAAAATTTCAAATATTACCTGAGGGGGTGGCTAAGGCCCCTGTCCTCCTGATCTAGATCCTTGGTTTCCTCTGGTGTTCCCTCCAGTGTTCCCTTCACTAGATCCACTAAATCCACCAAGTCATGTGGCTCCCGATCCATCATTTACACCTCTATATCTTAATGTAACCATAAATGGACCTGAAGTGGTTGTGCCTAGTGTCCCCAGCATCCCATTGAACTATGCACCAATGGTCTGCGAGATTGGTCCACTGTCAGAAGTGTATCCTACGCCAGTCTTAAACATGTTGCCTAAACCTTGCATACTTGTACTTTTCCCAAAAATTCCTACAAACATCAGGATGGTATGTGCAGTCATGGAGATCCCAAATGAAAAATTATACATTCTAAGCATCAATCACTCACTCCCACCAATACCAACTGGGTTGTCAATACTCCTTTGATTTAGAAAATCAAGTGCCAGGGGTTAGTTGTCAGGAGGGTTTAGATGCATGTCGATGGCTCTCCTTTCTCCATGTGACAAACTCTGATAAGAAGTTAAAGGGGAATCTCTCCCACTCTTGCCAAGATGGGATAGCATAGACTGCTCAAGCTCCATGTCCTCCACATGAACTTCAACACCCTCTCGCAACGTCTACCTCCATAGATCTATCACACTTGCAATATCACGTTGTCTAGGCATCTCCCTTTCACGAGCTTCACTATAATTGAGCCATCTCTCCTCCCTTTCCTTTTCAGTTACAATGTCTACCATCCTCCTTTGCCCTAGCTTCCTCACCTAGCTCTCAAAGTAGCTTAGCTGGATATGGAGAATTCTTCTAAACTCAAAGTAAAGTTCAACATCTTCATTACCAAAGGAATAACACGTATAAATGATCTTATAGGCTTCCTCATAAACTTGAACTCAGAAAATTCCAGACAAGAGTATGTATAAATGGAATATTCTAGAGTGTAGCTAGCTAGCACTCCCTTCCACCAATGATCCACAACATGAGTCCATGACATATCTACATGTTGCAGCCTCTGGTAATCATCTTGGGAGCATACGTGCATTCTATAGTACCATCTTGATCTAGAAACATATACTGAGAGCCATTCATACAGCTCCACTAAGAAGAAATAGAAGAAATTTTCATACAACTCATGGTAGACGTTCTCTTCTACCCATTGTTAGTGAAAATCTACAACACCCCCTAAATGACCTCCAGATCTGCAATTCAGAATTGGGTCATTTAGTGTGACTGTACAAATTTGAATTTTCTCCAAGGTGTGGGACCTTGTAAGATGAGAAAACTCTCCAGATAAATCTGGTTCTTACTCCTCTGCTTAGGTGTATGCATGAATTTTTTAGAGTTTTAATGCTAAATCCTACTCTAAATTCCAAGGAGACAGAGATAAAGGATGTAAAAAAAGAAATAGAACTAAGTAAAAATGGTGATACACCAAAGGAGTGATGAAATTCTGTCTTGCAAATAAACAAAAATCATAGAGATGTAACACCAAGCATGCACAAATTTCTAGAATGTAATGAAAGACTAGAAAATAATGATAAACACATGAGAAGATTGGAAGATCATTCACAAAACATGCATTACCATTCCCAAATTTGATACAATGCATTACACTGGCAGAAAGGCAAAAAATGTGTCATAAGCTCAATGGAAGGTCTGAAACTCCTCAAATTCACGTGCCAAGGGGAACAAGGGAGTCTGTAAGAACAAAATGTCCAACCCTTTACAAATGAGCCAAAACTGGCTTTTAATGGCAAAGCAAAACCAAGAAAAAGATGAAACACAAGTAAATTGATTTTAGATCTCCAACCACCAACAAGACTCATTAAAACAATAAGGGCACCTTCACAAATCCATTTTTTGATGTATTTGACCATGATGGAGAGGAAACGAGTGCCATACTTTATCAATTTTGGTGATTGGGGGTCGGTTTTACATTTTTTCCTGTGCCAGAGGCATTTCTTCAATTTTCTCCCACAAAACTCTGCCAAAAATCAAAATTGAATATTCCATTGTGTGGAAATTTAAATATCTTTCCAATGACACAAAAATATAGAAAAAATGAGCTTTGGTTAGAAAGATAAGGCCCTCTAAAAGATAGGGAAAAATGGGCAAAATTAGGTCAAACAGTCATTTTGTCCCTTTTGGGAATTTGGAAAATTTTCAAAAATTACTCCGTGACTCCACCACTCCAGGAAACATGTCACCACCTAGCTGCTTGGTGGGGATGTGCTCTACTTTTTACCTTTTAGCTGTTAGCCACTTTGGAAAAATTTCCAAAGTCCTTCCACCACTCTGACCCCACTGCTAATAGGACACGTGGCAGTTTCTCATTGCTTGGCGGGCTTCCGCCCAGATTTTCCCTTTTGACCGCTTTGACCAAAATGCCAAAACATTTAAAATCCTTTTGCCATTCCAACCCCTTCCTACCATGTGGCGCCCTCTCATCTCCTTGCGGGATTTTAGGCCAAATGTTCCCCTTTGCACCTTTTGATCAAAGCGCCAAAAAATGGAACTCCCCCCCGACACCCATTGTTCTACCATGACACGTGGCATCATTGCATTAGTTGCGGGCCTTCCTAGGGAAAATTTCCCCCAAAAACTCCGCCGAGAAATAACTTTCAAAATATTTGGAGTTAGAAGGACTTCTTTACCTTTTTGGAGAGGGGAAGAAAAATCCTATCTGATGAAGCCATCTCTAGGAACTTTTGAGTTCTTTAAAGATGTAAAAATCTACGTGCAGCAAAAGGAAGGAAGAAAGAAAGCAAGTTAACCAAAAGAAGCATGGGCTTATTTTGGATAAAAATTTGTGTGACTCAAAGGGGTTATCTACCTGCTGGATGAAGTGACCAGCTACCTGAAGCAATCCATTGGGCAATTGAGTCTTGAGCTTAACTGCTTGTTACTCTCAATTCATTAGAAAATCTCTAGAATGAAGATTATGAGAGTAGAACATTACTTGATCTGGAAAATGGCCTATAGAAGATGCATCCTTGGGGCAAAAAAACTTGTTCCAAAGCACTTAGGGAAATGTAAATCTAAGCTACAACAAAACAATGTCCATAATCACTTGGAGGAATGAAAAATCTAAGCTAATATGTACAAGGTGAGAAGTTTCCCTTCTAATAGCACTGCTTTAGATGGATTCCATTAATTGGAATCTACAGTTCTTCACCATCCAATGTAGACAATTGGAAGGCATTATTGTTCTTACATTTTGTGACCATGTAGGGGCCACTCCAAATGACATCAAACTTTGAATTCCTTTTTAGCTTTGCTCGGTCTGCACCCCATTTCAACACTAAATCTCCAACTTGGAAGGTTCTAGCCTTATCTTTCCTACCAAAGCTTCTCTTGATTAAAGTTTGGTCCTTCTCCATTGTTTCCACTACATGCTCTCTGATTTCTTGGAGTTCTATCAATTCTGCATATCTAACCTCCATGGGCTCAAACTCTGACAATTCTAATTGCTTCATGAGTTCCAGTGTTGGCAACTCAAGTGACATAGGCAAGATTACCTCTCTCCCATAAACAAGTATGATTGGAGAGTTACCTTTGGATCTCTTGGGAGTTATCCTATCAGCCTAAAAGGCTGATTTGAGCTTAGTGTACCGAGTCCTCTAATTTTCATCAAGAGTCCTCTTGATGATCCTTAATAGATTTTTGTTGGTGGAGTCATCTTAGCCATTACCTTGAGGATAATAATTTGATGAAGTTCTCAAATAGATCCCATTTCTAATAGCTTATTTAGTTACCTTTGATCCTATGAATGCCAATGCATTATCTGATATTATAGTGGCGGGTATACCAAATATGGTTGATATCCCCTCTTAGAAGTCTAGAATTCTAGATTCGTTTGCCTCTTTGAGTTCCACCACCTTAGTCCATTTGGTGAAGTAGTCTGTTGCTATTAGAATCCACTTGTGTCTTTGGCTTGAGTTTGGATTAATGACTCCAATGAAGTCCAAACCCCATTGCATGAATGGTTGGTCAACTGAGATTGGGTGTAATGGAAGTGCTGCTAATATTTCTTTTCCTGTGAAGAATGCACAATTCTTGCACCTCTTGATCCATGCATAATAATCACTAAACATTTTGGGCAAATAATAACCATCCTTCATGATCTTGAGAGCTGTCACTCTTGAAGAAAAATTCCCCCTAGTTGATGTGCCATGGAAATATTCTAACATTCTCTCAATCTGATTTGTCTCAATGCACCTCAAAAACACTCCATTGATATCATTTTTGAACAAAACACCATCAACAAGTGCATATGAAATAACCTGCAATCTGAAGTGTCTTCTTTTTGCTTTGTTCATCTTTGGAGGTCATAGGCCTATTTTTAAGAAGTGTATTATATCTTGGGTCTAGCAAGGAGTGAGCACACCACCATTTTATTCTTGAACATCTCTTTGTTCTTGGCTATCTTGCAACACCAAAACAACATTCTTCTCTTTGCTCACTTCAATTGATTGGATCAAGGCCAATTTCTCACACAATCCCTTTCCTCAGACCAGCTTGGTGACTTTGATCTCAATATCATACTCCATGACACAAGTAATCCACCCTACATGGTTTTCATTTAGATCTTTGTTGAGGAGGAAGCCTTTAACTCCCACATGAGAAACCAACAGTTGAACCTTGTTGTTTGAAACTAAATGCTTAAATTTCTTCAAGCTCCTAATCACTATAAGAACATTATTCTCAATGAAGGAATACCTTACTTCATAGTCCTCCAAGCTTTGGCTAAAGAAGGAAATTGGCTGCTTTGCATTTTCTTCATTCTGTTGTACTAAAATTGTAGAAATTGTATCATCACCGCCAAATGCATAAAGGATGAAATGTTTGGAGAAATCTAGGTTAATGAGAGTTGGAGCTTGTGAGATAGCTTATTTATTTGCCTCAGAACTTTCCTTACCTTCAACTATCCATTTGAATGCCACACTCTTCTTCAACATTATGGTTATTGGCTTGACAAGGGCTACAAAGTTTAGAACAAACCTTCAAACAAAATTGATTCTTCCCAAGAAACTTTGAAGAGCCTTCTTATGTCTTATAAATGGCAGTGCTCTTATTGCTTCAACCCTCTCTAGATCAATTTCTAACCCCTCTTTAGAAAAAATGTGGCCTAGGATCTTACCTTCATGAGCTAAAAAAATGCATTTTTTGGGATTCAAGGATACCCCAAATCTTATACATCTTTGAAACACTTGCCTCAAATGAAAGAGATAGTTTGCTACACTTTTAGAAAATAGAGTAAAATCATCTAGGTATATCAACACTATTTTGTTGATCAATCCCTTGAACTCCATATCCATTCCCCTTTGGAAAGTAGCTCCGGTGTTAGATAGCTCCAATGGCATTTTTCTATATGCATAGGTTCCCCATTTGGTGGTGAAGGCTATTTTTAATTGATCATTTTCCTTAACCATGATCTGATTATACCCTGAATATCCATCTAGTAATGAAAACCTCTCAGAGCCAGCAACAACTTACAAAATTTGATGCATAGAAGGAAGTGGGTAGTGATCCTTGAGGGATGCTCTAGTTAAATCTCTAAAGTCTACACACAACCTAATTTCTCCACTTTTATTTCTAATTGGAACCAAGTTTACAACCCAGCTTGAATGCTTGATGGGGAATATGATACTTGTATCTATTAACTTATTCAATTCCTTCTTCATGAGAGGCTCAATGTCTAGATTGACAGGTATCTATTTTTTCGTGATGGGCTTAGCACTTGGATCTAGTTCAATTGTGTGTTGATCTAACTTGGGATTGAAACCTATCAAGTCTTCATAGATCCAAGAAAATACATCCGGGAACTCTTGGCAAAGTTTCATGAATTCATACCTTTCTTGCTCGGTTGCCACTTTACCAATTTGAAGTGACTTGCCTTCTCTAATTGAAATGGGTTCTAAATCCTCCCCCTTGACTTGGATGTTTTCTTTCTCCTTCCTAAATTGATCATTACGATTGAATATGGATTCTAAAGTCACAAGCCCTTTTGGTAGTTTGTTGGTTCTCAACTGTACCACTTGATCACCATATTTTTGTTCCAACATTTTTTTATTTTTGGCTGAGAACTCATCTTCCTCTTATAAGAAATTAATGATTTGTTGGTCACTCTCAAACACTTGCAAACTTAAATCATTATCTGAAACTGATGGCCTCACAATCACATGGATGTTTGGCTTCATTTGATCTCTTTTAATACTTTCCATAACATCAAAAGTTGCTCCAACTGTTGCAAGCTTATCAACAGCTTGGTTCTCTTTCTTAGGGATGGAGTTGATGCCAAAGCTCTCAAAATCCTCAATGAGGTTCCACACCTGATTCTTATAACTCTTGAGCAGGTCATTCTTGGCATCATGTTCTACTTTAACTTGATTAACAATCAGATCAATATCACCTAATACTTGTAAGTTTTTTATAGCTCTCTTGCTTGACCAATGTAATCCATGTATCAAAGCCTCATATTCAGTAGTATTTTTAGGACATGCAAACTGAAATCTAAAAGCTGAATAATACTTGATTCCTTGAGGTGAAACAAGCATAGCTCCCCTTCCTACACCTTGTCTACTTGTTGATCCATCAAGGAACAGCTGCCATACCTCATTGTCATCTTTATAGTCTGTCTTGGTGATGCTGGGAAGAGGTTGATTTTCTTCATGCATGTAATAGACTCCTAGTTTAGATTCATCTATTACCTTATAGGGATCAAAAGCATGCACCTTTCTTTCCCATTCATCAAGAGTCGGATCTAGAATGTTTATAAATTTTGTGTCAGCTTCATGTGTGCTTGGATAATCTTCTTGATTAAATGCTGAATAGTTGACATTGATTGGGCTTGGAGTATGAGGCTTAATGTGAAAGTTTGCAATAGGTTAAGACCCGATTGTGGCCTTGGCTCCATATCTTGTCCTAAACAGCATGTGTGACCAGTCAGTAGATAGGTAGCCTCCAATTCTAGCTGTGAAATCCCTTGACAAACATATGGAAAAAAGTGGTGGCAAATCTATCACCGACACATCTTACAAATTAGTGACATTGGGGCATGCATGCAAAGTGAGGCTCAAATATTTAACTACCCCAATTATTCTTACTGTTGTCCCATCTAATTAAACCACCACCTTAGATATGACTTCATATTAAAGGCCTAGATGATCAACTATTTTCTTGGGCATTATAGAACTACTTGCCCCAGAATCAATCATACAGTTATGTACTAGTTTATCCCCAATGATCAATGAAACATAGAATGGAGGGGGCTTCAAAGTTTTACCTTGTTGTCCTCCAAGATTTCCCTCAGGCTGAGTAGCATTTGTGAGTACCTTTTCTTGTATATGAGCTTGCTGATTTGAGGTTGACCAATTCTTCATGGTAGCTTGTAGTAGATCCCTTTGTCCCGGGATGGATAGTGACTCCCACATAGATATGTTCACATTGGTCTTCTTCATTTGTTCAATGATGTTGAATGGGCATGAACCATCTCTTTGTTTCCCTTTATTCTACACATTCTTTTCTTATACGGACT
Source organism: Taxus chinensis (assembly GCA_019776745.2). Classification (NCBI taxonomy): domain Eukaryota; kingdom Viridiplantae; phylum Streptophyta; class Pinopsida; order Cupressales; family Taxaceae; genus Taxus; species Taxus chinensis. The sequence continues at coordinate 375,455,069 of CM034154.1, read as the reverse complement.
ACAATAGCTAGTATTTGAGCTGGTCTAGAAGGTGGATTTGGTTGTCCTTGCACATTGGGAGCTGTATTTTTGTTGCCAACACCTTGTGGAGTGATGTAAGGTTGTGAATCACTTGGATTTAGTGACTGACCTTCACCAATATTCCTCTTCTTTAACCATGTGTTAGCTGCTACACTCTGATAAGGTGTTTGATTCATACCACAAAAATCTTCAGCTTTTCAATTCATAAGTGTAGTCTCATTTGGAGTTGTATCTTGTTGATATGTCCCTTGTTGTTGGTTTGTTTCTTGAATCACTCCACTCTCTATACCATTTTTTGTCACCATCAGAGCTTGGTTCAAAGCACCATTGAAGTACATAGATTGGTTGTGAGGTTCACTACATGGGAAACACCATTCATACTCTTGGGCTACATTATTTTACACTGGCACTAAGGATTTAGAGGTAGATAAAACATTGGGATTATAGGGCTGAAATGGTCTATTGGCAGGAGGCCTTACTTGATTTTGATTTGAAGCTAGGTTGGGTGGCCTATTAGGCTGATATGGTTATGTATTAAGCTGAGTTTAAGACTAATAAGAAGGTCTAAAACTTTTAGTTTGTTACCTCTTGAGCGTAACCATCTCAATGCCCAAATTTTACAATTGTTTCATAATTTCTTGCAGCTCATTTGAGGCACTAGAATATGAAGTAGAGGTTTCATTTGAACCCTAGTTTCTAGGAGTGGGAATAGGGGCTAAAGTAGGTGCTTGACTAGTAGTTGGGCTTCCCAACTATGGACATAAGGGCATAGGAGGCCTAGGTGCAAGTTTACCAGCTTGGATCAAACAATTCTCAGCCCTAATGGCGATGTTGTACGCTGCAAGTAGAGTTGCACATCCCATGGATTGGATCAACATAGAAATGTCAGAATTCAAAGCTTTGAGAAAGTATAAGAAAGAACCTTGAGTTGTTGGCCTCACTTCCAATGGGATTCTAACCCATGTTCTTTGAAATCTGAAATTGAAGTTGGGTAGCATCTCATTAGGAGCTCTCTTGATAGTTGTCAGTTGCTCCAATAGAGACAAGTTGTCCCATTTATCTCCAAATTGGTTGTGGAGGGTTGTGCACAACTTGTTCCAATTTTGGATAGAGCCTACATCAAGGCTCTTGAACAATTATAAGGCTTTCACTTTGAATGAAGATGCCAACAATTTGACAATGATCTCCATCTCAGCAATCTCATGGATTGCACAAACATTAGCAATGTCTTTGACATGATCACCAGGATTGGTCTAATTTTCTCTAGTAAAATATGGGATGTTCTTCAATGCTACAATTGGAACTGGGTTTTTTGCATTGAGAGCAAGTGGGCTGCTACCAGTAAAGTTAACATAAGGATTGGCTTGTGCCATTATGATTGGCCTTAGCACCCTTGTTGATTGGATGAAATTTCCACCAGGTGGAGGAGTTAATAGAGATCTATTTGGTGGAGATGGCGACCTTTAAATCCTTCTTCCCCTTTCTCTTCTTTCTAGGGATAATTGTAGATACTCAGACAATCCCTCTTTGCTAGCCCTTGACCTTGTTTAAATTCTTCTTATGAATCTTCAGGATTGGAATGCTAAAACCAGTTGATTCTATCCTTTTGGAGTCTCCAGATGTGTAAATCAGGGCTATTTCAAGAAAGAAACCTACAACAATTACACATTAAAATTTTTGTAATGAAGATGAAGACCTCTAAGGTCCCAGTGGGCATGCCAAAAATGTTAGTGTAAATCTATAGTACCCCCTAAATGACCTCCAGATTTGTAATTCAGAATTGGGTCATTTAGTGTGATTGCACAACATTGAATTTTATCCAAGATGTGAGACCTTGTAAGATGAGAAAACTCTCTAGAGAAAGCTAGTTCTTACTCCTCTTTTTAGGTGTATGCATGAATTTTGTAGAGGTTTAATGCTAAATCCTACTCTAAATTCTAAGGAGATAGAGATAAAGGATGCAAACAAAGAAATAAAACTAAGTAAAAATGGTGATACACCAAAGGAGTGATGAACTTTTATCTTTCAAATAAACACAAATCATATAGATGTAACACCAAGCATGCATAGATTGCTAGAATGTAATGAAAGACCAAAAAACATAAATAAACACATGAGAGGATTAGAAGATCATTCACAAAACATGTATTACCATTCCCAAATTTGATACAATCCATTACACTGGAAGAAAGGAAAAAAATGTGTCACAAGATCCATAGAAGGCATAAAACTCCTCAAATTCATGAGCCAAGGGGAAGAGGGGATTTTTCAAGAAAAAAACGTCCAACCCTTTACAAATGAGCAAAAATTAGATTTTAATGGCAAAGCAAAACCGACGAAAAGAAAAAACACAGGAAAATTTATTTTAGATCTCTAACCACTGATAAGACTCATTAAAATAGAAAGGTCACCTTCAAAAATCCATTTTTTGATGTATTTGACCATGCTAGATAAGAAACAAGCACCACACTTCATCAATTTCGGTGGTTGGTGGTAGGTTTTGCATTTTTTCCTGTGCCATAGGCATTTATTCATTTTTATCCCATAAAAGTCTACCAAAAATCAAAATTGAATAGTCCATTGTATAGAGAATTTCAATATCTTTCCAATGACACAAAAATCGAGAAAAAATGAGCTTTAGTTTGAAAGATAGGGCCCTCTGAATATTTAGGGAAAAATTGGCAAAATTAGGGCAAAAATGGGTTCGTGGGCTGAAATTTGAATTTTTCCCCTCTTTCAATTTTGGGAAAAAATCCCCAAAAAAACCACCGGCCCGACTTCCACTGCCATGTGGCACCATCCCATTGATCTGTGGGTTCAAACAGTCATTTTGTCACTTTTGTGAATTTAGAAAATTTTCCAAAATTACTTCGCGCCTCTACCACTCTGGGACACTGGCTACTTGGCGGGGATGCACTCTATGTTTCACCTTTTAGCCATTAGCCACTTTGGAAAAATTTCCAAAGTTCTTCCACTGCTCTAACCCCTACCGCTAACAAGACACGTGGTGGTTTCTCATTGCTCGGCGGGCTTCCACTCAGGTTTTCCCCTTTGACCCCAACACCAAAAATTTCGAAGTCCTTCCACCGTTCTAACCCCTGCCTGCCACATGGTGCTCTCTCATCTCCTTACGGGATTTCAGACAAAATGTTTCCCTTTGGACCTTTTGATTAGAGCACCAAAAACTTGAACTTCCCCCCAACGCGCGCCGCTCTACCATGACACGTGGCATCTTTGCATTAATTGCGGGCCTTCCCAGGGAAAATTTCCCCCAAAAATTCTGCCAAGTCATAGCTTTCAAAATATTTGGAGTTGGGAGGACTTATTTACCTTTCTGGAGAGGGGAATAAAAATCTTATTTGATGAAGCCATCTCCAGGAAATTTTGAGTGCTTTAAAGTTGCAAAAATCTCCCTGCAACAAATGGAAGGAAGAAAGAAGGCAAGTTAACCAAAACAAGCATGGGCTTATTTTCGATAACACCCATCTATGTGCATCAAACTCATGTTCAGTGTTGAATCTCTAAGTAAATTCATCCTCCATGCTATTAAACCATGTTTCAACACTTTCCAAGGTTAAACGCTTTGTCATCACATGCTACAGATGAAAAGATGTATGTCATTTCTTACAACAACTTCAAAAAGAGGTCTCGGCAATGGAACCAAGATGTAGTAAATTTTAATACCCCTTAACAAACAAGGACAATCCCATGTGCATTAGCTTATCACCGAGTGGGCACTGGGTGCTTACCTAAGGCAAGCACAGGTGATAATCCCCTCTTTTATGTGAGTTGTGTAAAAATGTAGCATAGATGCATATTAGAAAGACATAAGAAACTCCTTATTTAGCTAAGAACTTCAAGTAAATGCTACACTAATGTATATATTAAGACAAGAAGCACATTGACAAAAGATAGATCCAAACCATGAGGGAAATAGTATGCATAATGATTATACTCAGTCATATGAAACACACTAAACATAACAAAAATAGATATGAAGTAGTCGCGAACCACATATATTCATATCTAAACACGTCTAGTAATCACATTACATCTAGCAGGTTCATTATAGACCAAAATGATAGCACATATTAGAACCATGTAGCAAGACTAGACTTACCTCCCTTACAATGCAAAATAAAAACATGTACCAGCCCCTTGATACATCATTCTTCCTATAGATCTCCTAGCTCAACCCATAAATCTCTCCATGTATTTCTTCAAAGCTTTGCCTCTCATCTGCTCTCTCTAATCTCCCTCTATATCTCTCTCCCTTTACCGGAAACTTGTATTTATAGCCTTTCTCAACACCTTGAAGCCTTTCAAGGAGTCACAAATCCATTGCCAAGTGTCCAAGGTGGTCCTCCATGGGAGCATTCTTCTTTAGGATTGATCACTCCACTCTCTGCAATGATGTCCTTCTAGAATATTCAATTGCAAGGTATATTCCCTCCTAGGCCACCCTGTTGCTAGGTTGGCACCTTATCCACTCCGCATGCACAATCAAGTCAATATTTTATCATGTTCTTTCTAATACGTCAAACATGGATAAGTCCCAAAACCTTTGCTTTACCTTACATGCACACCACTTTTTCTATTAAACCCTCATAGAACTTTTTCCTACGTGCTTTCTCCTTATGTACCCTTCTTAAGTAGGTCTTGCATACCCACATGCTTCTCTGTACTTTAGCCAATAAATTAGGGGAGCAAAAAAATTTGTTTTTTTATCTTGCGTAATTAATACTCTATGGAATATTCCTTCATCAGGAATGGGGGTTTATTTTACACTTTGCACATTTACATAACCTTGCACTCATTCATAAAAGGCCAAAAAACTTGAAACCAATTGGGAATCACCACATTCATTAGGCATCAAGGAAGGAAATGCATTTTGTATGAGAAGAATGAACGTACTAAAAATTGTGCCAAGGGGTTCACATGAATGGTTCACCAGATTTAAATAAATTCATTTTGCAAAAAACACAGTCATACTTGTATGACTAAACAAGGATCCTTTACACCCAGATAAATGCACGATTACATCACTTTATTTTCTCATTATTTCCTGGTTTTATGGAAATACAAACTTCTCATGCATTACAAAACTTGTGGAAAACAATATATATATATATATATATATATATATATATATATATATATATATATATATATATATAAGGAATACTAGAAATTAAGGTACGAGATCAAAAAGAGCACCAAAATTGGCCTCAACTCAAGTATGGGCACCCCTTATAGGTGCCACAAGAAGCAACAAGATAACATAGAAAATAGACCAAGTGCCTAGTCCATTTGGTAATAGAGTCATAATAAAAACACACACATGGCCTAGTTTGAGTAGATATATGTAACATAATACCAACATACCATGAAAACAAGCCACTGTAGGAAAGAGCAAGAAAGGGAAACAAAAAAAAACAACAAAAAATATACATTCTACAAGGTCATACCTAAACATTCACTTCAATCCAACAAGTTTTTAAGATTCCTGTCGTTGACATGTCAATCCAATAAATTTCCTTCTAGATCCTTTAAGAAGAAAGTATGCTCACTAATTATGATATCAATATAATACAGTTCCATCCACAGGGAATAAAATTTCCCATGTTTTCCCTTTTCCTCATGCCTATTTTCCCACAAAAATACCAAATATATGACACCAAAATCTTTTTGAATCACTTTTTTTAAAAAAAAATTCTTGATATTTTCACTGAATTTTATATGTTTCTAATGGGACTCTCTCCTTTCTTAGTTCAAATTAATGATTTGGTTAATCCTTATTTCAAAAGGACCTAATTCTTCTTCATCTTATTTCTGCCACATAAAATGGTAAGCTTAATGCTACAAATTCAATGGTAAGAGGGCTTCAATCCCATAAACTAACTCAAAAGGGATTTTCCCAGTAGATTGTTTAGTGGTAACTCCATCTGCCCAAAGTGTAAACTTGAGTTGTTTTACCCACTTTTTCTTATTAGTTTCAAACATCCTTCTAAGGATTTTAAGAATATTTTTATTTCTCAACTCATCTTGGCCATTTCTCTAAGGATTATATTTTGATGCCTAGGCCAAGTTAATCCCATATCTCTGACACGTTGTAGCCAATGGCTTAGCTCTGAAGCTCATGGAATTATCTGCAACTATCTTAATGGGCACTCCAAATCTACAAATTATATTATTGAGAAGGAAATCGATGACTATGTGATGGGTTTACTTCTTAGTGGGAAAGGCCTCAACCCATTTGGTAAAGTAATATGTGGAAACCACTATCCATTTATGTCCTGCACTAGAAGAATATTTTATCTCTCTAATAAAATACATTTCCCATTATTTGAAAGGGGATTTGAATTACACTGGTTACAGAGGTAAGGAATCTAAAACTTTCAATCTTCCAGAGAAGGTTGGTAGCTTTCACATTTTCTAACCAATAGGGTAGCATACTTGAATAATTGAGGCCACCAATATCATGCCCTTAGAATTATTTGAGAGCCGACCCTACTAGCAATATGACCCCCACATAATCCCTAATGGAACTATGCAATTATCCTAGGAGCTTCTTCTTCAGTGATACATATAAGTATAACTCCTTCTAGATTTTTCCAAGCTATCCCATGATCAATCAGGATATAATTATGGGATTTTAGTTTGAGTGTCCTTCTCTAGTTCTTATCTAAGTACCAAGGACAATTCAAATTCATCAAAAAATAGACTATGTATTTATAACATATTGAACTACTTAGATTTTCACAAAGGTACAAACCACCTTCATCAACTACGTTTATCTCCATCACCTCCATATTATTCTTAGCCATTAGAATTTCCAAGACTAAACCTCTAACTAATTTATTTGTTTGGATCTCCATGTCATATTTTTGTAATGTTTTCAACCAACGACATCTCTTAATTGATATTTTCATTTATGAAAAGATATATTTTACCATTGTATGGGGAACATAAGCTACAACCTTAGAGCTTAATATATAAGGTCTGAAAATTTTGGTGGCTCTTACTAAAGCAAATGCCTACTTTTACATGATAGAATATTTCAGCTCAGCTCCCTCTAAGGCTTTTCTAAATAAGTAAATGGGCCTCTCATGCCCTTCCTCATCTTTCTATAGTAACACATAACTAATTTTGTTTTCTAAAAAAAATGAAAATATTTAGAATGCCTTCTTATAATCATAACTTTCTAAGATAGGGGAAGTTATAAGTACTTCCTTTATTCCATCAAATGCTTGAATGTCCCTTTCTTCCCACTTTATAATCTGATCCTTCTTCAACATGTTTGTAATAGGAATGGTAATCTCAAAAAATTTTGAGATGAACCTCCTGAAAAAGATAGAATACCCTTTTTAGACATGGGAATAGGACGCTTACCAATTGCATCTACTCTTTTAAGATCTATGGTAATTTCATTTGATATTATGTGCTCTAATGGTATTTCCTTTTGCACTCTGATGTGGAAATTCTTGGGTTTCAATGAAATCCCATATTCCCTATATCTGAGAAAAATTTTCTCTATATGTCACGAATGGTCACCTCTTTTATTTGAAAAAATTGTTATAGCATCCTAATTTATAGCTATAAAATCATTGATAAGGCTAGAGAAAGATACATCCATAGATCTTTTTAAATTTTCTATTGCATTCATAAGTCTAAAGGGCATCCTGACATAAACATAAGTTCCCTAGGGGGTAGTGAAGGTAGTATTAATTTTTTCAGACTGCTTGAAAAATAATTTATTGTACCCTTAGAACCATCCAATGTTAATAGCAATTCTAACCTTGTGACTTACTACAACATATTATCCATATTTGGCAATGGGTAATTGTATTTAAATGATTCTTTTATGAGATTTCTAAAATCTACACAAAGCCTTATATCCCCATTATTTTTCCTTACTGGCACAAGGTTAGCCACCCATGAAGAATATTTGGTAGGCTATATGATCCCTCCATCCCTCAAATTTGTTAACTCTTCTTGAATTTTTCTTGCAAGGATAGGATTGATATGTATCTATTTCTACTTGAAGGGCTTAGTGTGGGGTTATAAAGGTATCTCATGCTGAAAAAAATCCTTCTTATACACCTTCAATTCTAAATATGACCATGCTAAATAGTCCTAATATTTCCTTGGAAACTTAGTGTAAGCTTGCTTCTCTTCTTTACTTAGGCCACATACCAAGCATATTTTCCTATACTTCTCAAGGGTTCCTAAATTACATTTCTCTGCATCCCTTGATGTAGAGATAACCTTGTTAATAAACCTATCAACATGATCAAAAATTGACTTAAGACTAACCAATCCACGAGAGATGGTTTTTTTTCAACTATATTATGTATTTTTCAAAAAGAGTCTCCCTACCTTACCTAATTTCAACCATAGGCTCAAGATCAATGACCTGATTAGAAAAAAATTCTTTAAAATTTATAAACCTATTTATTTGAGCATCGTCCTCAAAAAATTGTTAGTGTTCAATGTTGTCTAGTACTATGAGCCTGATCAACACTTATACATCATAATTACAATAAGGAGATACCACATATTTGTAGAAATGGGATGCAAGGACAACCAATTTTTTAGTTGTGGAATTCTAAACTCTATTAGGATATAAGATATTAAAAAATAAAATAATTTAATGAAGTCCCATACTACATGTTTGTACTGTTCATCCTTTGATTGTTACTTGCATAAATTTTTTTAATTTGTTTCACAACCAACTCAAATTATCCCTTGACAATGATGTCCTTGATTACATATTTCCAAGAAACCATTAAGCCAAGTAACAATGCTTCATACTCAAAAATGTTGTTAGTGCATTCAAATTTTAATTTGAAAGAAAAGTTACAAAGGATCTGATGTAGATAAATCATGACCATTACAACTCCATTTCCAAATATAGAATATGCTCCATCAAGCAACATAGTCCTGAAGGCATTAACATCTTGAAAAATTGCATTTATATATATATATATATATCTTTGAAATCTATATAACCTATGAAGTTTCCCAAGTGTGTATCAACTAACAACACTTCATAAGATGCATTCATAAGATCTTCAATGATATAGTAGCATAAGAAATATCCATTTAAAAACTACCTCCAACACTTGTAGCCTACTTTATTGACAACAACATACCCCATTTAGCAGGGTAATAAAATAAACCACATTCATGGTGAGATACTTGCCAAGATAAGAAACAAGTTAAACAATTAAATCCTTCACATATCCAACAACAGGAAATTTCCTTACATTTATAGAAAAACATGTACAAAATTTTGATGTTATATTTTTGTCTAGTTCATTCATAACCTCAAAAGGCATTATATTACATGAGGCTCCTGAATCAAACATACAGTTATGAATAAACCTCTCATTGAAAATAAAGGTAGTAAAACATGGGTCCACATCTAATTGTGACTCAACCAAAGAAGTACCAAAATATAACTTTGGGGTCTCCCCCATACTTTATTATTCCTTTGACAATTCTACTTTAGATATGGTAGGATAGGTGCCCACATTTTCTACCTCCTTAGTAGTGGCAACTTCTTCTTCTTTGAATCCTAGATACACAAATTCTCTCCTTCTATTCTTAGGAATTTTGAACTCCAATATTAAAACATTGATCTTTATTTGGCTCAAGATATAATCCATATCACATGTTGTATAATTGGGTAAAGATGTATTAGGAGGAAAGGTAACTATCTTTTCTGATGGGATGTAATGCTTCACTGCTTGAGTGGAAACATAAGTACTTGGTCTAGCAGTAATGACAGGGCCTTATCAGGCATACCCTTCTTGGGAATTTCTTTGAGAATGTTGGTTAAGAGAGGAATCTTTGGCTTAGTAGTAAGAGTAGATCCTTTGAATAGTATTCTTCATAGGTTCTAATCTTTCTATGTATCTACCAAAACATTCATTAGTATTTACCTATATTCTTCTGAAGTAATTATCCCATCACACTTCTTAATCATTAGAGCCCTTAGATATTTGAACTCATGGTTAGGGATCTTGAATTACTAGACCATATCTATATCAACATTGGTTTTAGGAGGGGAAGAATGTATTTTTTATGCATTTCAAAAAATCATCCACAGTTCTAATATACAACAAGTCAGTTGAAGTGGCTCCTTGTGGTGATTCCTTGGGACATTCTATCATACATACATATCCAAAGCCAATTTCACTAAAAACATCATTATCTTCACAAATGGGATCATAAGGGGAATGTGGAAAAAATAATTTGTCAAAACATTAAATGACATGATTTTCTTAAATACTAGTGATACCCTAGTAGTTAGTGTATTAGGGAGAGTTTTTCTATCCCTAGGGAATTTTTTTTGTTTCTTGAGCCCATAGGTTGCTTTCCTTTATTATCATATCCTTAATCTACCTTGGGATGATTTCCAAATCTATTCTTCCCTTGGTCCTGATGTTGATCTTGAGGATTTGGTGCCAAGACTTTTTCATCTATCTCCAATTTGTAGGAAATTTCTTTAACCGATCTGACTAGACTCTTAACCACTTCCTCTAACTCTACCACCTTACTGGTATATGGGTTCTCAAGATTAGCTAACTTAATACCATCCCATTTTGGGGGATTCCATGCTTCCTTAATATTGTTCTCAATTTGAATAGCCATGGAAAAATCCTACCTTAAATTCCTTATATTCTTATCCCTTAAATAATAAGTTTCCTTCTTGTAAAATGTATCTGAGTACCTGATTAAACAAGAATTATCACTAGTCCTTATATTGATAGGAAATCTAGTTAAATTTTGTTAATATTGGTACAAGTTCATTATGATTATTTTTTATGTTCTCAAACTCAGTCAAGAGAAACCTAAGATCTATTTTGTCGCTATATTTTATTTTGAAAGCATTTTTCATTTTTGTCCATGAGTTAATTGAAATCTTAGGAAATGAATTGTACCATTTACTACAATCTTCTTCTAAAGTGTGTATGAATAATTTGACATATACAACTTCAGGTTATAATTCAAATTCTTCCATAACATTATGAAAGAATCTAAGGTGTTGATCTCCACTTATAGCATTATTCCCTTGAAATTTTGATAGTCTATTTCTAATTTCATGGGGTACTTCATTTGGGTAACCCATCATTCCTTAGAATATTATTTTTCTATAGGTATTAACCACAATAAGAAGTCTAGGTGGATGTGTTTCAGGATTGAAATGGTGGGGAACTAGGGGCCTTTGAGACAAAGGAGTTTGGTCCACAAAATATTAATCCTTCAAGGATTTAGTTTCACATAATACTTTATTGTTTCAAATCAATAATGGAGGGAAATGATGAATACCTTGGTTTCTTGTAGATGTTGAACCCTTTTGAAACAAATCATGCAAATAAACTTGAGTAATATCTGACTCAAAGCTATCAGAGGTGATAGAATAATCTTCCACTAAAATTTGATCAAATTAAGAACTCACAATAATCTTTTCTTTTGATTGCAAATTACCAACTAGCTTCTAGGTTTGTTTCCTTCTAGGATTTGTGATTTCTAACTCTAGGAGTAACCTTCTAGTAGGATCAGATTTGAAGAAATATATTCTCCCTTCCATATTTGTAAGAGTGAAAAATAAATTCACTAGGATGTAAATAATTAGCAGTGGTGCATACCAAACTTTGTTTTAGAACATAGAGTTGCCACTAATATTTTATAACTTATATGTGTTGATCAATTCAAGTAACCCTTACAAAGATGTTTTCATTAGATGATGAAAAATAATTTGCAGATATTTGCAGATTGTTTCATGTTCCTCTCAATGGAATCATATTTAATGGAAATCATATCTATACTGAGGGGATATATGGATAATAATAAAAAAATAGACCATAACTTTGACAAAATTGAAACAAAATGGACGAATATTTGGACACTAATTTGAACTTAACATCAAAAACACTAAAAAACACTTTTGATTGTACTTTAAATCAAGGAATAGTCCCTGGTAGTGGTTCCAAAATCATGTCGGTATCCAATAAGGCACCTCCTTTGGGGGCATGGAAGAATTATTAAATGGACTCGGGTGCTTTAATGATGTCAGACTTGTAGTTTTATGTTGTTTGTAGCCATGTAAATTTTTTGGCACACTTGTTGGGACCAGGATTTAGAGGGATTAAATGACATGTACAAGGTAATGACCTACTGTGTTAATTCTGGTCCTTCCTTTGACCAAGGTGAGGAGACCCACTAGGTAGCCTAAAAATGTAGAGGGGAGAATAGGATCATTGCTCCTCAGGTTTTTTTGAAATACATAGATTAGTCCAGGATGAACATGGCCATGGATGCAACACTTTAATCTCATAAGTTGTCACATTAAATTCTGCATATGTTAATCCATCTTGATTCAGGTTACAATAGAAATCAATAAATTCCATGTGCTTCTGCATACTCCTTGTAGGGGAAATGAGATTTGCAAATTTCCTTGACATGTGTTTATAAGCAGAGAAGATAGAAATGGTTTGAAGTGTTGAAATGATAATAGGTTTGTATTTTGTGTGGGGATGGGAGATTATACCATGATAGAACTGACTGTAATAAAATTCTTAAAACTTAACAATGGCAGAATGTCATCCTGGATGCAAAGAACATTAAAACAATTTGAAACAATCCCTCAAAAAGGATATTTACATTCATGGATACCCAAAAATGCATGATCCCATACAACCTTTAAGAATTTAGACACAAATAGTCATGTTAACATCCCAATAAAATGTTCATGGCTCCTAATCCATTACACATAAGATTCACTCAAATGATAATAAAAACACATTTGAAAAAATGGATATAAAGAGGAATTTAAAACTATGCACAATACTGTAAAGAGAATTCTCTCAACACAAAACTTAATCAATTACTAGAATCAAACCACAAAGGATATATTTGGTGTAATTCAAAATATATAGGAACATAAGATTTGAGTAAGAGATATAATAGATTAATCCAATCACCTCACCCAAAATGTAATAGGATAAATCCATGAGCATACAAAATTCATTTTAATTTCCTAAAAATAATTAACAAGGGAACACAAAATATATGTTCTCAATTCCTTCTTATTGTTGTAAACTTATAATCACCTTGACACCAAATATTTTAAAGAAGATAACAAATCATAAATATCTCATTAAATAGAATTCAAGTTTTTACAGTAGTATCATTTAATGTTTTACAAATAAATTGAAAATTTAACCCCCATTTGTATGAGGACATGCCCTCATAATTATACAATATTGATATTTATTTATGAAAAAAATTTGCACCAAAACATGTAGTAAATATTCTCTCCAATTCTACTAAAATAAATCAGATAGTGATATATTTCACCCAAATGGAAATATCTAATTTTTATATTAATCCTTTAGAATCATTTTATTTTGCATACTGCCATGTTAATTAACTTTTGGATAGGTACTGCCAGGTGTGATTTGTATTATTTGTCTTCTTATGATGACCAAGGTTTCATGCCAACATTCTCCATCTGTTAATAATATTCTATGTCCCAAACTGATTCTCTCCACTTTTGAGAAAGTCAAATGTTATAGAAAGGATAAATATTTGATGATTGCTTTGATTTAATTTAATTTTATTTGACACTAATCATCTCCTCCTTTTGGGTATTAATTTTGGGATAAACATAATTATTTCCATTCTTTTTGAATTGAATGTCATTTTTGTGTGATATGTTAAATCAAGCCAAACCACTCCTTTATGAGTGGTGCCAATTTATTTCTATCTTGTGTGAGTATCAAAAAATAATTTGGCCTTCTATTTTGACATGATTTTTTGCACATCTATTCTCAATCCATTCTATAAATTTCCACTGCTCTCTTCATAGTTTCATATCTTTCCTTCGAGCTCCAGTGTGAAGAAATTAGTTGAATTCAGTTTTTACAAAATGAAAGAAGTAGAATTAGGAGATATCCTAAAATACATTTTCTCAGGAGGTATGCACTCACTTTTAGATTTATCTACCCCATATGAAGAGTTTGTAAGGATGATTTTTGACATTGTTGACCAAGAGGAATGTGATGGACCCTAAAACAATGTGTCTTGTTAAGGTGGATTTGATACTGATATTGATCAAGATAGATCCATCTTTTATTATTTTTCAATTCATGTACTATCAATTGTTTCACTGTGAGGATCAGAAGACTCCTGAACATCTTTAAAACTTTTGGATTAAGTATAGGCCCACCATATCTAACAACACCATCCACATATCTCCTCTCTTGTTTAATGAGGAATTATCTAAAAAAGAAACTTTTGTGGATGCATATATTATTCGGGAGGATGTTCCCATGGATGATATATCTTTGTTTTCTCACAAAGTGGCTGAAATTGAGAAACCTATTACTCACCTGGAGAAAAGAACATAATATTTTTTACCAACAAAGTATTCTAAATTACCATCATCATTTTTGAAGAAATCCAAATGAGGTACGTCTAGTTCAAAGCATCTAGACAAACCAAATCCAAGCATGAAAAAAAATTCCTTTGTTTCTTGTAAAGTATTTCCATGCCATCCTCATCTTTGAAATCCATGGGCTAAAAGGCCTATCTCAAATGTGGTTCAACCCTCTTGGAATGGGTTTTTTATTATGAGAATAAATTGGAGTTGATTCAAATATTGGAAGGCCCTAGGGAAAGTATTGGTGGACTTATGGCACGGAACATGTCTCATGATCTTGCAGGGGCCATTCTCTTTTTTCAAGGGGCTGAAGCTGTTCAAGAATTTTTTCTTAGGGAAAATAAACTGCTAAATCAAATTCCTACCTTTGTAGATGATTTCATAGTTTTAAACTGATAATAGATATATCTCTTATTTTTGCAAATATACAAAAAATTATGTAAAGCATCCCAATTTCTAGGGCCCTAATAGACCCCACATATCATTACTTGTACAAGGAAATCACAATGTGGTAATACATCTCATGCTTGAATTTTTTTCTACCTATTATCACATTTCTTGAATTTACATTTTCAATAAATCATGCCATATACAATTTGGAATTTGTAAAATTAAAAAAGTACAAAAATTTAATTAGTATAAGAATAAGAGGAAAAATTATAAAAGAAGAAAGTGTTAGGGAATCAGGATAAGTTTGTTCAGGCATATTGATATCAACTTCATGTTCCTTGACATCCTCCTCTTGTGCCTCAAACATCCTTTTGTTTTATGCATCAAATTGATGAAATGTATGGGTAACATCTTCTTCATCTGGCCCAACATTGAACATGAATATCATACTTTGTCTTCTCATCGTTTGATCAAATTATTTTATTGCACTCTTTTTCTTCCTCACCCTTTTTGATAATTTGGTCATTTGGTACTCCACATTATTAAACCTATGAATATTATTATAACTGAAAGGGACTTAAGAGATGTTTTGATAAAAATATTGTGTTAGGGAAAATGTCCCTAAATTTCCATAAGTAACATTATCCTCCTTAGGTAACATTTTTTCAAGTATACTATCCAAATAGGCAACGCACTCTGTAATTGTGATCCTTCTTGCAAACAATTTTTCTTTAATTTGATTCAAAGTCAAATTGATTTGAGATAAGTATTTTATAGTCCATTTTATGCAGGTGGAAGAATTTCCTCCTCTTCCACCAGTTGATCATCCAATTCGGTTACTGCCTCAAGTTTGGACAAGATGTGCTCCCATTAATCTAATTCATAATTGCATTTATCTACTTGGTCTTTTTCATCATTAATTATTTCTATTATTTGTGCATAACATCTTACTATATATTATATAATTATACTTCCTCTTTCAAATAGCTCTTCCATCCATTTTCCAAAACACCAACCTTGTCTCTTCACCTTTCAACTTCACTTAAAAATTCAGGGGTTATGGCAGAAATAACTTCATGCCTTTCATCAGTAGATTGTAACCATTTTTTCACATATGAGGATAATGTACTAATTTTCTCCTTTAACTGCTTTTTTGTCTCCTTGTCCTCAAATTTTTTTTGTAACACACCTCTAATAAACACTGTGACATCTTATTTTAATTTTTCCTTAGTAGGTTTCTCAATTGAGATATGTGTGACTTTGTTTTCACTCAATGTAATTTCATTTTTTAGTTTTTCACCCTTTGGAGTAACCACCTCCAAATTTTTGGATCCTTGTTGATCCACATGAGTCTTGGTTAATATTATAGACTTTTTAAGAGATCTTGTAGGATTTTAGAAAAAAATGATTCCAAAATCCATTATTTCTACCTAAATTATCTGCTACTCCTTCCTTGAGAGGAGTGTTCCTCACCATCCGAATGTGGGAGTATTTCATACATTCACTCCTTGTGTAGATTTTTGGGGTTAAAAAAAAAGCACCATGTGCATAGATTGGTTTGGGGTTTTCGGTAATACTGGCATCTTTGCATGTGGCTCTTTAATTTCCATTACTTTCTTCTCTGCTCAACATGTAATGCCTCCACCTCTAATTGCTTGTCCTTTTATTCAACAGACTAAGACTCGATCACTTACCCCTAAATTTTTTCATCAACTGGTATATCCTTCTTATCACTGGTCTCTACTAGATTAGCAGCTATTTAAGTACTTCCATAAAAACTTTCCTTAGTAGTGCTTGTACTCTTATGTGGTTCATCAAATTCCGTACTATTTATTGCCTTTTAAGGTTGATGTCCAATAGAGACAATACCATCTATGGATGGCTCACTTGTAATATTTTGAATAAATAGTTCCTCTTCTATTGATGGTAATGTATTTTCAACCTAAACATATTGAAGTCAAACGTATTATTCAACAAATGGTGGTTGGGGAATTTCTTCTTTTTGAATTTTATCGTGAGAAACATTCTCATCCCCTACTATAGGTACCTCCAATGTTGATCCAACGATTTTAGGTGTAGGATTTTCCTCAAATGCTTTTACATCCACCACTTCAATTCATTTAGTCATATGTTCTTGATGTTGCATGGCTCTCTCCATATATTTAATTTCAAATTGAATACACCCAGCCCTTTTTGTTCTTGTTCTTCCATAGTGTCAATAGGTTGAATATATTTGGGGACATCATGAATTATTTCTTCCATAGCCAAACCTATTATTATCCATGTAGGAAATAGGGTTGAAACTACAACTTCTTGTAGTAATGATGATGCAATAGGGGAACTTGTTAGGAATTGGGATACAACTTCCTGATCTTCCAATTTTGTAACAATATTCCTTTGGACCTCAACCAGTGGGGTTCGTTCAATCACCTCTAGTTCCTTTATCTTATGAACATGATGCCTTATGGTAGGGGTACTTTCTATACCTGAAGCACTGGTGTCTCTCACCAATCGGGTTATTACTTTGATATTTTTAACATATGTTTTAAAATACTTGAATTCAAGCCCTTCTTTCTCCTTAACACTCTGTATTTTGAGTTATGGATCAATGTTTTCCAAGAATCTTCTCATCCTCTTTCCAGTGCTAGATGATCTTGTCATGGTTAGTGACTGTGTCCTAGGTTTAGATATACCTTCCCCTTAGCTTGTATTGGAGTTGTTGGAGTGATAGGGGCATCTTGCATTGATTTTAAAATAATCCCTTCAACATTTTGGGTTAAAACTGACATGGAGGTGCCAATCATGCTAGTGGAAGCAGTCCACTCATCAATAATCCATGAATGTGGTCTTTTGGTGGGTATTTAAAGAGCCTTTCCACCCAATGCATCTATATTATCAACTCCCTCCTTCAAAGGAGGTAGACCTCCCTCCAATATTCTTAAATATCTGAACTCGTTTAGTATTTTTGTATTTTGGAGAGAAAATTCCATACCTTCAAATTTCACCTAAGATAACATTCTCCTCATCACATTAGATATATTGTTGTGTAGAATGAATGCTTCCACTTTTGATCCATAGGGATCTAGAAAAACACACCACTTCATGAGTTCCATCAGCACCAAGAAGGAGAAATAAGAAAAGTGAGTAAAATGAGGTAAACATAGGTTTTGTAAGGAAAAAATGATCTGTGTAGAGTGGAGTTTTCATAACCACCACCCTGTAAGGGCAGTGATCCTATTACCACTACCTAGCTAGGACGGTGGTCTTGAGATCACCGGTTTGCTCAAGGCTGCAAACATGATACTTTCAAACAGAAAAGAAGAATAAAATAAAAATGGACGCGAATTTGAAGCACCCAACCATATATCTTCCCTTCCATGGCCTTTCACATTCTCCAGTTCATGGGAAGACATGGGAAGACCTATAAATTGATGAAAGGAGAAATAAAATAGGCATTCGAAGATCCAGAGAGATTGAGAAACAGAGTCTAGAAATAAGGTGTAGAAATAAAGCAAGCAAGTAATTGGAGAGAAGGTTTACATTTTTGCTTCGTTTCATACTTATTTTAATCTATAATTATCTATATTAGACCAATAAAAGTGGGAAGAAAGAGAATTTTCCCTTCTCAAATGGTTTTCCTCCATTGGAGGTTTCTAGGATAAAATTGTTGGTGTTGAAGTTCTGAATTCTTTCCTTCTCTGCAATTTCCTTTCTATAGCACTAGATAATTAGTCATGAAGCTCTAATTTTTCAAGAAAATCTGTCATTTTCCAAATTTGAAAGTAGAACAACATAGTTGAATGATTCGTAGAGTTCTAAAGTAGAAGTTTACAGATCATTTTGGTATCAAAGCTGATTATATATCTAGGAATGTGATATTCGAATCTTTCTTGTGATTTTGTATGATAGTGAAAAGGTATAAATTCAAAGAATTTTTACCTTGTGAGCCAGATATTTCTACAAAGAAGTGAAAACAGAGAATTCAAGCTCAAATGGAGAAAGAGAAATTGGTCCATAGAGTTGATATGCTAGAGACCATGATGGATAGATTGTATAGAAAATAAGAAGATATTTTAGATCTACAAAAGACGGCTTCAGTTAAGCAAGAATCCATGGACTCGGTGGTTTGAGCACCAGCCAAAAAAATTGGTATTGGAAAGAGCCACGAAGAGGAAGGATGGGAAGAGCATGAAGAGATGCCAATCGTAAGCGAGAAGGTAAAATCTGACCATACACCTATTAAAGTAAAAAAAAAAAGTGGAAATAAAGAATGTTGAAGGGCAAGTAGATGTAGAATTACTAGATAAATGGCTTAAATAGTTGGAAGTCTAATTTAGTGTGCATAATGTCATCAAGGCACAAAGGGTCACCTTTGTACGTCTCAAAATGGAAGGTTATGCTCTAGTTTGGTGGGAAACCCATCTAGCCACTTGTGAGAAGAAGAAACATCCTATTGTTAGTACTTGGAAAGGTTATAAAGAATTGATAAGAGATATATTCTATCCTATTGGCCATAAGACTAACATGATGATTAATTGGTAGTAATTTAGATAGGGTAGTGGTCAAAGCGTGTAAGACTACACCACAGAATTTCAGAGACAAGCCATGTTGCTTAATATGGACTCAGAGGATGAGAAAATTCTGACCAAATATTTGGGAGCAATTCAAACTCACCTTTAGAGGAAGGTAATCTCCACAAAGCCCAAGGATATCAATGAATCTTTTGTATAAGCATACTACATTGATGACGAGAAGAAGCAAGGAGAAATAGAGCCAAAGAGAGACCAGTCAACAAAATAGGAGGACAAATAACAAGGGAAGACAAGTAGCAGAGGTAAATGGAAAGGTAAACATAGCGCTACTACTTTGCATACTTGTAAAGATCCTAATAATTTATGTAAGAATTGTGATGTAAATGGAAATACTAACGCCACATGTTGGAAGTTACATCTGGAAGTGCACCCAAATCACTAAACTAAGGATTCCAAGAAATCCATGGCCACTGTGAAGACAGAAAGAAAAGTGGAGATTAAGGATGATTCAGATGTAGATGAGAGGATAGGATGCATGGCCAATAACATGTACAGGGCAGTAGAAGAATAAGAGATGAGTAAGCTATTTCAAATTAGAATCCAAGTCAAGAAGACTAAGGTAAACACTTTGGTAGATTTTGGTTCTCAATCAAATTTGATTTTTGATGCGGTTGTAGGACAACTTGGTCTAGATACTTACACGCATCCACATCCATACCCATTGGGATGGGTGAAAAAGGGTGTAAAAATACAAGTTACAAGGAATTGTAAGTTTCATTTTGGGATAAATACCCAATACACAGATGTATTAGAGGTTGATATTATTCCAATTGATGCATTTGACATTGTCTTCGGAAGTCCTTACTTATATGCTAGGGATGTTGTTTTCACAAGGAGGGAGAACTGGTACAGATGGGTCAAGGATGGAGTCAGTTTTAACATCAGGGAACACCAAAGAAAATAAAAATAAGGCTATGGTAAGTGTCAACCAAGCACCAAGACTTATTCAGGAAAATCATCAGTTTTGTTTAGTTTCATTGGAAGAAAAACAAAATGAATGTGAGAGCACGGTTATTTCTGACCAAAGGATGGAGAATTTGGATAGCACTTGTTATTTTTTATATAAGAAGCTACCACAGGAACTAATCATTCAAGGAGAAAAAAAAACTTCCGCTATGCAGTCACCATATCTACCTACGAATTCATTGGACCTTACCATGGGGCAGCAAGAAGAAGAGGAGATACACGGAACAATGGTGACTATAACAACAACATACTTGGGGAGGATTCAGCTTATCCATCTCAACAGACAAATATAGGAAAGGACTAAACCACTATAGTATGGTACCTTTGCGATACTTGAGTAGGTTGGACGAGAGAAGACACCAAGGTAGACCCAGCGGTACTTGAACTAGCACGAGAGGGAGTTGATTCCTCTACCACTCCCCCACTAAGCTTTTATGGGACCAAAAGCCTCCTAAGTAGGGGAGGTAAGATCCATAGGGATCAATAAAAACACACCACTTCATCAGTTCCATCAGTACCAAGAAGGAGAAACAAAAAAAGTGAGTAAAATGAGGTAAACGAAGGTTCTGGAAGGAACCTCCACTCTATGAAGAGCGGCGGTTTCAGAATTGCCACCCTGCAAGGGAGACGGTCCTGAAACTGCCACCCAGCTAGGGTAGTGGTCTTGAGACCACTGGTCTACTCAGGGCAACGGTCCTGATACTTTCAAACAGAAAAGAAGAATGGAATACAAATGGATGTGAATTTGAAGCACCCAACTATGTTTCTTCCCTTCCATGTGATTTCACATTCTCCAGTGCACGGGAGGACATGGGAAGGCCTATAAATACATAAAAGGAGCAAGATAATTGACATTCAAAGATCCAGAGAGATCGAGAAGTAGAGTCTAATGAGAGTAGTGAGAAAGATCTTCAGTGTTGGAATGGAATTGTAGGAGCAAGGTGTAGAAACAAAGTAAGCAAGTAATTGGAGAGAAGGTTTACATTGTCGCTTCTTTTCATAGTTATTGTAATCTGTAATTTTCTATATTAGACCAATAAAAGTGGGAAGAAAGAGAAGTTTCCCTTCTTGACTAGTTTTCCTCCATTGAAGGTTTCCAGGATAAAATTTTTGGTGTTGAAGTTTTGAATTCTTTCCTTCTCTGCAATTTCCTTTCTGTAACACTAGATAATCAGTTATGAAGCTATTATTTTTCAAGAAAATCTATCATTTTCCAAAGTTAAAAGTAGAACAACATAGTTGAATGATTTGCAGAGTTCCAAAGTAGAAGTTTACGGATCAACTTCATTCCAATCTTAAGGTGTAGTTAGTAATGATAAATCTTATTATCAATATATTATTTACTTACTACTTGTCTATCATCTATTACTACCCGAGGTATAACTGCAATCTTAAAGTCAATGACTTGTTTGAGATTCATCCTAGAGAAATCCCTTAGTCTAACCTCCTCTTCATGCCTACAATTCATCCAATATTCTTCAAAATGAGGTTTATGTTCAGAACTTAAAAACCACCTAATGTCATATTGGATCTTGGCTTAAATTTAATTAATTAATATATGTCCATTTCTACCTTGAAATGATTGTTTAAATTGTAATTGAAGGGCAAGAGTAATTTCCTATTTGGATAGGGAATTTGATATGAGTTTTGTGTTTTCTTGCAATGAGTTTTTTTACCATGGCCAATTGCTTTGAAATCTCAAGGAGGGACATTTTATCATCAAGGTACCTATGAAACATGAGTGGGTGTCCTTCAAAACCACTTTCTCTAATATAAGTAAAGAACATGTACTGAATGAAATAGCATACATACTCCTATATAAATCTTTTGGCTTCATTAGAGATTCTATATTTCCCCCATTCTATCCTAAAGAGGCATATTAGAGGTGAAAATAATGCATCATTAACGTTTTTGGCATTTACCTTCCATTTATCAAATTTTAGTTGAGGATAAACATCATATACCCTGTGATCCTTAAAAATCACTACTTGTGGGAGGCTGGAAAAAATATTATGGATTACAATAATGTAGATTAATTATGACATCATGTAAAATTCAAAATTTTAAGTGATGACTTCCCTAATCTTTGTAGTCATATCAATCAGCTATGTGTGAATTGATGTAGAAATGAAATTTTCCCAGCAAATTCTTTTTTTTCCTTCTAGAATGACACTTATATATGGACCCATCAATTCCCTGAACACATCAAATAATTATATACAAGACACTCTTCTTCCATTTGTAAATTTTGACTTGATAAACCTCTTACGAATTCTAGTAGAGGATCCCCTATCCGTTAGCATCCACTTAGTGTTCATAAGATTGGCATAGTCATTATATTGGGCTTTTTACATCCTTAAGGATGATTATCTATTAATGGCTACTAGTATCTTGATATGTTGTATCCCTAACATCATTCTAAATGATTCACATGTTATGGTTAAGACTCTCTAACCACTCTCATCCAAAACTTCCCTTTTTTCCAGATCATATTTTTCAGTGCATATCCTTATCATTTTCTGGTAATGCACAGAAGATGGAAAAAATGTGGCTAGAGTAATACGGTTGGGATCAATGGCCACCATGAACTCACTTTTATCAAGGGGATGGAGTTGTAAAAAATAAGCTAGGTTAGCATTCAACAAACATGTGTCTATCACTTTATCGAATTCACTGGAGATACTTGAAGTGACATAAATTCCTGACTCCATAGTCTTCATTTTTTACTTGTTACTGTTTAATTTGTCTCTTGATGGTACGTGGATTTCAAACTTATTTCAAGGGAAAAAACAAGAAATCAATGATCCATTATTTGAAAACTTACTCAAACTTCATGGTTTTCCTTAAATTATACCTTGCACTCATAATTCAAACTTCTTTGATTGGAATATATCCCTCCACAATAAATATTTGTTTCTTATAACATGAATTCTTAGTGCTGGGGCTTCTCAATTATTTGTGAAATTGTGAGGATTGGAACAATCATCCAAACTTTTAAAAACTTGCCTTGATTTTTTGAATCACATTAATGGAAGAGGAAATAAATGCTTTGAATCTCAGCCATTTGATCTATAGTTTCTCCTTTCAAATGTGAGACATCAACATGTCTTTACCTAGGAGGAATCGGGGCTTGGAAATTTTTGTGCACATTTTCCCTTGATCGAATGGATGTACAACTATAATGCTGACTCGTTCACCCATTGTTGAACTTCTTTGGAAAAGTGACACATGTCCCATGCCGAGGCTCGGGCTTACAATCACACTTTGTATTTTGTTTATGATTTTAAATTAATGTTTAAAATTAAATAGGATGCTCGATACCATGCTCCAATCATATTATTACACATGTTCCTTTCGGGGAGTAGGGACATACTTGTGTTTTGTATCTTACGTAATGAATATTCCATCAAATATTCCTTCATCGGGATTCAGAGTTTATTTTATAGTTTTCACATTTACATAACCTGGAAATCATTCATAAAATTCCCACAAATGTGAAACGACCACGTTCATCAAGAATCGAGGAGGGACATGCATTTTTTATGAGTGGAAAGAACGCACAAAATATTTTGCCAATGGATTTACACGAATGGTTCACCAGATTTTTTTTTTTTGTAAAAACAAAGTCATGCTTGTCTAAATTAACAAGGAGCTTTTACACCTAGATAAATCCACAATTACATCACTTTCTTGGCTCATTATTGCTTGTTTTATGGATAGATAGACTTCTCATACATTACAGATTTTGTGGTAAACAAAATATATATATTTTAGAAGGAATGCTAGAAATTAAGGTACGAGATCAAAATGAGCACAATTAGGTCCAAAAATTGATTTGAGAGAGTTCTTACTCATATTTTTTCATATGAGAGATTGTGTACTTTTTTTATTAGAGCACTTAAAAAATCCTAAAAACAAGGCTCCTACATGCCTGCAAGGAGAGTAATTTATCATTCTCAAAGTTCATTTATTAATTAATCTTCTCTGTTAATTTAGACATGTGTCAAGATATGGGGTAGACATGTTACAGGTTAGACTTAAAAGGTGATTCCTTGGCATTCTATAACATTTTGAAGCTTTCTGAGTAATCTAAAAACACTAACCAAGGTTTAGTCTCATTTTAATGTTCGATGGTCAAAAATGGTGAATTAAAAGATAAAACTAGTATGATGTCATCTACAGAGAGTGAAATCATAGAATTTGATGATAGAGTTTCACAAGAATCTCATCATTTTCTTATTTAACATGGCAATTGGCCTTTATATTGACTGTGATAGGGTTTAGACTTAATTAGTTTTTTGGAGGACTTCTGAGGAGTATTCAAATCCTAATAACTTCAAGATATAAATTAGAGATTATGTTGATGCAGATTCTAAATAATCTTAAGAAAAAAATATCACAAAGGCTTGTTTTCTCTAAAAATCTTTCTATTTAGTATATTTCTACAGTAACAAACCTAATTTGAAGGTAAAAAATTTCTATAAAAGGGATTTACATTTATATATTAGTGATGCAAGTTAGTATATAGCTATAGCTTGATAATGGGTGCCTAAATATGTCTTGATTTTGATCATAAATCCTCCACAACAAAATTTATGCTTGAAAAACTAAGATTGCAAGCTACAAGGAGATAGATCGATCCTAGAGAGTAAGTTAGTGGAAAGTGGTGTTAAAATGGAAGTCGGAGAAAAATATTTGGTACAATATCAAGGGGCCTAATGGATACCCAAATAAAGTGTTATTTTTTCTTGGGGATTTGTGAGTTGTTATTGGCCATTGTGGCTTAGGTTGTTATTGATGTCAGATTCCATTCATGGAAAAGGGTGTCATGGTGTCATAGGTTTTTCCATAAGGTGTATGTCAAATTCAAATATGAAGGTTGATTAGTATTTTAATGATTTGGTGAAGTCTCATGTTGATATTAAGCATGGTCTACTAGTCATGGCCACAATATGAGCTCTTTAAAGTCAGTTGAATAATTCAATGATGTCAAACAAGGTCCATATGGTGTGTCAAATGTTTCCAAGTGTCTTCATATGGACTCAATGGTCATTCATGTGTTTTCATAGGTTTTAGTAGTCATTCTATGCCTATTCCTAGACCTAGAGCACGTGGTTTGGTATGGTGACATGTGATTTGTAGTAGGAAAGCCATGTAAAATCATGAGAAACATGTTATGGAACTATACATAATGTTTGGAATGAGTTTCATGTAAGTTATCAGAGGCATGATGATGTTTATTTTTCCTTTGGAATCAAGAAGGTGAAGAAAAGGTAAGATACCACAATTAAGTCACTCTAGATGGAGAGTTTTAGACATGTTTGTGTCAAAAGTTCTAGGAACTGAGAAGGGGGTGAATTAGTGACCTTCCAAACTTTTGAAGAAATTTTTAGTGATTCAATCAACTGAACTCAATTATCTTAACCATGATAAGCAAGGATATTCAACCATGAGAGAGAGAAAGGAATAAACACACATGAATACATGAGAACACAAGATTTAAGGTGGGAAACCCTTCAGGGGATAAAAACCCACCAAATTAAGAGAAATAGCTTGCAAAAATTGTCCTATAAGGTTATAATGATTTCACCATGTTATGAGCACCCACTCACCTTGAATAACCCACTCTAATTTTGAAGAACCCACACCAATCCAAATCCAAGCACCTGTTATCTAATTTTACCCTTGGAAGAAACTTGGGAGGATGGGTTTGAGTAATAGAAAGGGATTCATGGAGTAATCTAGCATGATACAAGTGAGTTTTCAAGTTTGGGGAGAATTTCAAGTGATTTTGGGATGTTTCAGAGGTTTCGGAGCTGATTCATCAAAAGCGGGCTTTCAAGCTTAAGGGACCATACTCTGTGAAATAGGACCTGATCTTCAAAGAAATATTCTGAGAGCCATATAAGGAATTATATGTCCAAAAAAGTTCCTATGGAAATAAATTTCCATGCCCTACATGATGGAAAATATAGGACATCTTTAAATATCATACACTTCTCGAGGAAACTCATTCTTCTAGCGTAAAAATGGAAATACCAAGAAATAAGGGGCCATTTGGAGGAGTTAAATTAAAATATGGGTCTTGAAAAAATAATCATTAGATTCATTGGGTTTTGTGAGGGGGAATCATATAAAATTTCACCCCAAAACTCATACGTGAGCTCACGATATTACCCTGGAAAGTTTGCCACTGAGGGTTAGATTGCTTGGTTGGATAGCCTTATGGTTCGTTGACCAGGTTGAACTACATAGGGGTTGTATAGAATAGAGGTTTTAAGGCCATCTAACCTAGGTTGGACGGGTCATAGGTTGCATGGAAATGGTTGGATGGTCATCCAACCCCACAGGTTGCACGGTCGAGGTCATACAACTCACAACACAGGGTGATGGTTGAGCAGCTCAAGGCCACAGGTTGGATGACATTTGACACACAAGGGATGTAACTTGGTTGGAAGGGTGTCATAATGATGCAGTCATAAATATAGAGGATAGATGATTGTGCAACCTAATAGGTTGGATGGACCACGGTGTAAGGTCAATGGTTTTCAAGTTAGGCGGCTACTACAAGGTTGTATAACCTAATGTAGTTAGACTCCTGTCCAACCCAACCTAGTTGGACAAATCATGGGTCATGGATCAGGTGAGGGTAAGTGGGTGAATGAATTATCAACAACCGGTGTTAATGAAACATGGTGCCCATGTATTTTCTGACATAAAATTACACTTAGAAAGTGAAATTGTATGGCCTCATATACCTCTTTAATGTAGGCAATCAGTAGGTGAGAAATTTTTTCTATATAATTTAGTCAACCCCCTCATTTTTAGGGAGACACTCTTGGAGCCAGGGAAACTGTTACAATTTTCTCCTTAACTCTAACGAGTTGTAAGTATTCTCTTGCACTTGAAAAGCATATTTGTGGCTCTATTCAACAATGTAATGGTTTGTGCACATTATAGAGCAATAAATTCATGTTTTTGTGGTGATTTTTCAACCCTTTCTCATGTTTTTTCACCTCCTTTCCTCTCTATTTTTTTATGTGCATGTATTTCACGTTTGTAGGTTAAGGGTGTTGTGTTTCATGGAGATTTGATGACGATTAGAGATTTGGGTATGTGTCACTAATGTTCTGACATATCCCAACTCTATGTTTCCCTCTTCTTTCTCCCTTATCAAAATTTCTTGCCCCTTTTATAAGCGTTATCACCACCCCTAGTTTAGGATTTCCCTTTTTATGAACTCCCTCTCTCCCTGTCTCCTTAGAAGTTTTACGATAGGTTTTTTTAGTTGTTTTTCTTGCATTATGAGTAGTTTATCATTAGTATTAGGTATAGAAATATTTCCTTCTCCAGAGGGTCATCTCAAGTTTTCAAGTCCCAAATCTTAAGGGATTACCCCATGTTATGCATATTACATTGATGGCCCACACACACACACTTGATTTATCTGAGGTGCTATAATTTTGCACTAATTATTTTTACACACCCTGTGGGAAGAGAATGAAGATCTTTACATCTTCATCTTAGAAATTTGATGTATTCTTGGTGAGATTCAACCTTTGGAGGCACATGCAAAGCACATTAGGAAACTCCATCCGGTCAAAACAAATTTCTAAGTTACATAACTTCTTCCTTGCACTCATTTCTATTCATTTTTCTACTTCTATAACCTTTCATTTTCTTCCATTCATGAAGTTGTGTGGTCACGGCTTAATTTGCATCATGGGATTCACACTTGCAGAAGCAGCCATATCAGTTCAATCCACCTCCAAGATTACAAGATTCATTTCTTAGGTTATTATAAACCACCTCTGGATGTGTACTATGATGAAGATCAGTAGTGTGCATACCCCTATGAGCAAGAAGAAGGTGAGTTTGGTTATCAACCAAACCATACAAATTTTCAGGGTCAAGAGTATGTAGACTATAAGGGGTTATTATTCACCTGGAGATGTTGAGTTGTAACTAAAGATTGACAAATTTGAGGAAAGTATGATGTAGGCCCGAGCTATAAATTAGGATAAAGCATTAAATATTGGATTTAGGGTCCCTTGTCCATGGGAAGGCTCTATTCCAACCTATTTCATCCTGCAAGAGAAGCTTGGTTACATGATTAAGATGTTTCCTCAACTTGAAGAATGGATTATGTACATTCTATATTTTTCAATTCAATGGTAAAATACTACATTAGCATCTCATGGTCTATTCTCCATTCCCCAATCAGTTTCATTTCAACCCCAAAACTAGTTCCCAAGTTTCCCACCTATTGCTCCCTTTATGGAACCCACTTCTTCATCTTCCACCTCCCACCTTATCTCAATTTATCTACCCTTTTCCTATCCAAATTCAAGTCCCCTACATAAGAGAATAATGAAGTACCTCCCCCCTCACCACCTCAGGAAGTGGTAGTACTAGTCTAGTCTCAAACCACCCCTCCTCTTGCATTCTTGAGTTCATGTCAAGAAGAAATCTAAAAAAATAGCCAAGGGGCACACCAAGAGAATGAGCTCAGCCAAGAAGAGATGAAAAATGTTTTGAAGAGTTAGGTTGTTAGGTTCAAAAGAGAGAAGATCCCCTTATTATTCAAGCCTTCAAAAGATGGAAAGGTCAAAGAAAAACTCGTGCAAGCTGATTTCATAGCAAAAGTAAATAAAGAACAAGAAGAACATGATAAACATTCCGTTCATTCCAAATGTAGTGTTCATGTGGGAACTCTATCTTTGGGAATTTATGATCAATCATCGGTTTTATAATCACAAAGGGAAGAAGAAGAAGATCCAAATTCAAAGGAAGAGGAGCATGCTCATGCTATTAAGGAGTAAAAAGAAGTTATAGAGGTATTGAATACAAAACATGCCACACAAATAACTTCAATCCTTCCTCCTACTAAATTCTCCAAAAAATTTGATGTTGAAGAGAAGCTTGAGCTCTCAAAATTCATGTTTCAGGATGATAGTAACCATGATGAAAAAGTTACATATTCAGATGTCATCATGGAGGAAGGAGATACCTTGGCACAATAGGACAATGAGGAGGAAGATTATTTGTCAAACATGGATAATTTCCTTGATGGAGAAGAACTTATGGAGATCACAACCTTTATTTCTCCATCATTCATTTCCCAATAGAAATATCCTTCTACCACAGAGAAGAACATTTAAGAACATGATGTTCCTTCAAATGATACTCTTGGACTAAGATTGGAGAAGTTGAATCTTCCAAGTTTCTCACAAGATGCGGAAGAATAGAATAAGGATAACATCATTTCTAAATCAGTCATCAAGGAAGAAAATCAATTGTTTACGGATGCCCCACAACATCCAATTGAGCATGTAAACAATCACCTTTTCTCGGTATGCCTACAAAAAGACTCCACTTTTGGAGTTAGAACTCGGAGGAGATGGCACATTCAATAAATCAGACCATGCCCCATTAGGTATTAAGATTCCTTCAATCCATAGGAGAATCCACATTCATTTATGCTTACTTCCAAGCATGAGGAGGAGTCTCAATGTACCAAAGATCAACAAAAATCCCTTTAACAAAATGCACAACAACTTGAGGAGGTATTCATGTTGTTTTTTACTAATACTTTGAATAATTTGGGAGTATAAGGCATGTTTGAATTTCCACCATGTGGTTTTGTTTCCAAAAAATCACATGGCCTCATTTTGTGAGGAAGGGTAAATACTTCTAATAACTTATTGCAATGTTTTTTTGAGTTCGCTTTACCTATGTTTAGCAAAGGGTAGGTACATTTGTTTTCAGCATAAGAAGTACATGTGCATGCTGTGCATAATCCCCTTGGGATATGTATGATCTTAATTTTGGTACATATTTTTTGTATGGTTATTTCTGTTATGCAGTGTATTTCAGACGTGGTAGTGTTCATGGGAGAAATTGGTTTAACATTAGCCTGAATTCTTCCCAAGTCAGAAAAATTGCATCCCTAAAGCTCTATAGTGTTGATAGTTGCCACAAGATCATCAATCGTTGTGATTTATGATTAACAACAATCGGATATTGGCTATAAGAACAAGAACTATTATACAGTCCCAACAGATCACCTCGAAGAGGAAGAAAGAAAATTCTAGGTTCAAGGAAATTTTCCACTCTCAAAAAACCTTAATTAAGAAAATTTTGTAAAGGAGAGGGAAAATATGAGTAGTGGAAGGAAGTTCCAGGTTCAAATAGAAATGTTTCAATGGTTTAGGGGAATAATTTAGATTTTAAGATCATTTTTCAGGTGTATCAGGTTGACTCCATGCCCAGTGAACGCTTCAGGGAACTGGTCACACATCTAGTAGGCAGATGTCCCCGAGAGGTCACCAAATTGTTATCTATTTTTATGATCCAATAAAATAGGAAACTTGGGAGAATGTGATTGAGCATAGGAAAAGGATTCATGGAGAAATCTAGAATGATACAGATGATTTTTAATGTTTGGGTAGCATTACAAGTGGTTTTGGATCTTTTGGATCCGATTCATAAAAAATGGGCTTAAGGGAGCATGCACTATGAAATAGGACCCGAGCTTTAAATAGATATTATGAGATCCATGTGAGGAATTATAAGTCCACAAAATTTCCTATGGAAGTCATTTTCCATTCCCAACATTATGAAAAATAATGTAGGGAATTCTTGAAACAACATACACTTCCCGACACATCTCAATTTTCACGAACACAACTGGAAATACCAAGAAATAAGGGTCTATTTGGAGGTGTGAATTTAAAATTTATCCTTGAAACCATCACCATTAGATTCATTGGGTTATTTTTAGGTGGAATAATATAAAAATTCACCCCAAAACTCATATGGAATCTCAAGATATCACCTTTGTAAGTTAGCCTCTATGGGTTAGACGACCTGGGGGTTGGAAAACAAGGTTAGAAGGTCGTCCAACCCATGGGGTTGGATGGAATGTTGGTTGGATGGGTCACAAGTTGTAGATAAATGGTTGGATGGTCATCTAACCCTATAGATTGGAGGACCGAGGTCAAACGGCTAATGACGCAAGGTGATAGTCTAGCGGATCAAGGCCAAAGGTTGGACGACGCATGGTAGACAAGGGATGCAACTTATTTAGATGGGTGACTTATTGACACATTCATATGGATGGAGGATATCTAGTCATCTAACCCAACAGGTTAAATGGCCCATGGTGTAAGGCCAGTGGTTTTTAGGTTGATTAACTACTACAAGGCTATACGACTTAATGTAGTTAGACGACCATCCATCCCAACCTGATTAGAGGACTCATGAGTCACATATTAGGTGAGGGTAGGTGGGTGAATGAAAAATAAAAAATTTATTTTAATGAATCATGGTTCCCATGTATTTTCTGATAGAAAAGTAACATTGGGAAGTGAAATTATATGACCTCTCATACCTCTTTAATGCAAGTTATCAATAGGTGAGTCAAATTTGCTATATAATGTATTTTACCCCCTCATTTTTAGGGAGAGATTCTAGGATCTAGGGAAACTATTGTAAGTTTCCTCCTCAAATCTAATGATCTTTAATCCTTCTCCTATGCCTTGAAAATGTATTTGTTCCACTAGTCAACAATGTAATGGTTTGTGCATATTATAGAGCAATAAATTCATGTTTTTATGGTGTTTTTTCAACCCTTTCTCATGTTTTATTGTGCATCCTTGTCTCTCTATTTTTTTTGTTTTTTTGTGCATGTATTTTACATTTGTAGGTGCAAGGTATTGAGTTTTATGGAGATTTTATGGAGAGTGGAGATTTGGGTTTGTGTCATTGTTATTTTGATCTTTCCCAAATCTATTTTCCCCTCTTCTTTCTCCCTCAACATAATTTCTTACCCCTTTTATTGGTTCTATTACCACCCTTAGTGTAGGATTTCCCTTTTTATGCAATCTCTCTTTGCATATATCCTTGGAAGTGTTAGGATAGGTGTAGTTAGGTGTTTTTCTTTCACTAGGAGTAGTTTAACATTAGGATTATGTAGAGGAAGTCAGATTTCTCTGGGGGGTAAGTTCGTCACAACTTTAGGGATAACCTCATGTTATGCAGATTACAGTGATGGCCCACACACACACACTTGAATTATCAGGTGTGTTGTAATTTTACACTAACAATACCCACTTGACTGATTCGGAAATTACATACTTTATAAGAATAACCCACTCCCAAATTATTGAGCAACAAATCAAATTTATGTCATATAAATTTTGATCACCTTCATCAACTGGTTGCTTAAACCAAAATGTTGTGATCAATGTTTCATATCACTATTATTCTCTTCTCTTCTCCTATTTTTCCATAGTTTCAATATTCTTCTCTTCTCTTCTTTGATTATCTAATCATCTATAAGGAACTACCATACAAGGATTCTCCTACACACACCTTTATTTTCTTTTACATATTCAATCTCCTCTCAAAACACCAATCAGTTCACAACTGATATTATATCTTCATCATGAATCAACAAAACTTTAGAAACATACCAAAAAACCTTTATACTTTAGTGTCTTCTCCCATGTGTCTTTTTCACTTTACATACTTGCTTATAGAACTTCCCTATTCCTTCAACTCGACCAAGGGAAACCAATAAATTAACTCAAGATGAAAAATGAGTAATAATTACCTTTACAAGGTCAGTTTCAATATTCATTCATTACCTCATCTTTCATAACTCCTGATCCACCTATGGAAGAAAAAATTTATACTTCAACAACCTGACAATTAGTTACAAACTCAAAAAATCAGAGTTAGACCCTGTAAAATTCCTTTTGTAACCACTACAAAACTTTGTATTTTGTTTAAGTGAGCATATGTTTATATTTTATCTCCTTTTGACCATATGCCAAGTTTCATGTGTATGTAGAAAAATTACAAGCCTTGTAAGATTCTCTATTAACTCTTCACATTCTTCATTTCACGCCATTTTTTCTTCACACTTATTTGGAGGTACAAAGGAGAGCATTAGAAGCTAGAGGAGTTATCTCCAACTCGAGCATAAAGAAGATGTATTCTTATGAACTTGTATAAAGAATTCATTCATGTATATCATATCTGCAGATGGGCTTAATCAACTCCAATATTCTAAGAATCATCAAGACAAAGCATGAAGCATTTTTTACATTTTTCCTTTACATCCATCAATTCATGACCATAGAGGATTGAAAAATGGTTATAGATTAAATTTAGTAGACATTAAAAATAGGTTTACATGAACTTATTAGTGTTTTGACATGGTGTAAATAGCTTGTAGATACTATTCATCTGATAAGAGGAGGTAATATGTTCTTTTTCACTTCATGGATCATGCATTTGAGCAAGGTGTTCACTAAGTTTCTAGGTACAGATTTACATCTTCACAGTTTGGAAAAATTTCACACTTTTTAAGTTTATCATGACATCAAAAACACCTCTCAAGAATGGTTAAGGATGTTTCACACCCTACATGACTCATACATGTAGTCACTCTAAGGCTAATGGCTCAAGCTTGCATAATTTTCAACACAATCCCCGAGGTAAACTTATGAGCATCAAGAACTGGTTTTGTTTTTACTTGAATCGAACAACTTGTAGAAATTTTCATGATCAATTACTGCATGAACAAGTCAAGGTTAACCTATGCTTTATGATACTATTTTTTTCATAGAAGTTATGAGGAAATGCCATGTCTTCAAGCCTATATAGTAGGTCGATCATATTTTCTAAAAAAATAATCATATTTGAATCACTTATGTAATAACCCAAAGATGTTTTTTTCTCTCCAAGACATGAGCTCAAATAGAATGAATTAAACCCATTCCAACTATATATACTCATCTAGTAGTCAAGAATGTGTTATTTCAATTAGAATCAATTATACTTCACAAGTTTGGCTCTTAGCGTTGATTAGCCCTTAACATTAAAAGAGAGTGTTTTACAAAGAGAATACAAAATATGCAAATAGAATGTCTAAAACCCCTTAATAACATCAAGTTGACATCAATTTCATGCTTACACAACTGAATATGCACCTTAGAGCCAACTAAGGATGACTGTATACTCTAAACTTAGAAAATCAAAGAAAATTTTGTATTATATTGTCATACTTGGAAAACAAAAATATCACCAAATTTATCTAGGATTATCCTTCTATACCCTTGACGTGTTTTCACAACTTGAAAATTTGATTTAGATTCGAAACATTTAATTTCATATCCATCGCTTTAGATAGAAGGTTTTGAGAGAGAAGAACCTTATTAGTAAATTGATTATAACTTTTTTGTTTTTACCCCTTTTGACCTCAATTTTTTTATAAAATTTATTTATTTGAGTTTTCTTCAAAATTTCCTTCTATGATTTATAAGAAGGATTAATTTTAATGTTATTTGATTGTTAATATGTTAAGGTTCCTTGTTTGCATTTTCCAAAAACCTAGTTTTGGTAAAACTTCTATAACTTGCAAAAAACACCTCCTTATTTCCTAATATTTTTACCACACCTTCAAAAATCACCTGAACATGAATTCATATTTTCCATAAATTTCTATAAAAATATATATCCCATCTCATTTTTGCAGCATTAGTCCTATATTTATGAGAAATATTGTTTTATGAACCTATATAATTGATCAAATAACCTCACTAGTAACTTGTCAATCCCTTTACACCTCATATATCATAATATTATGTTGATGACATACTTGGTTTACATCTTCATACCTTTAATCATCATCTTCACTTGTCTACTGGGTTTGTATTCACTGAAAGGATATGGCATGACAATCTTCATGTGTTATAATCCTAATTATTAACCTAATAATCCTCCTATGGATTTTATACCAATTCATATTACTCCAACCATGTTTTCTTTTCTTTTACTAGTTCCATTTCTCATGTTTCCATGCAACCCTACTTGACATGGGACTAGGATTGAGACTGGAGTTACCTGATTCTTCAATAATTTTCCATGGTCACCTATTATAGAATCATTTACATCTCATACACATCTCATTGATCTTGTTTGACCCTATGAAGCCTTCATAAAACCTTGGGTGGACACATTCAAAGAACTCACTTGTTTGAACATGCACCTAGATCATAATCTCATACCATGACATCATGATTTGACACTTGAGACTACTTGGGGTACTTTGACATCAATGGAAACATTTTGACACATTTCCGAAAAATCTCCCCCTTTTTCACATATGGAAAACACCTAGAAACATTGATGGAAACCAAACAAAACCAACACATACAAGACCTATTTTTATGATATTTATTGGTTAACTTCCCTCTTTGACATCTATGACAAAGACAACTTGACCACTTGATATGAACACAATGAAAAACAAGAACAATAATTCATGGAAAATACTTAGTCGTCCGCAGGGCCCCCTTAGGAATTTATTCTATCTTCTTGGCTCCAACAAAAAATAAATAGGATTCATGGTTCTATTTTTGGTATTGAAACAACTCCCCCCTAGATTTAGACAACCTCTTTTTAGGTAAATAAATATTTTTGACAAGCCAACCTCACAGAGGCTCTTAGCATCTCATTATCTCCGCTTAGTTGTCAAGCTAATATATGGTTCCTTGTAATTGATATTCAATGAATTTTAGCTAATATTTAAAACTCTTGAAAAGCTTATCCATCTCATGGAGAATCCTTCCAATTCTCACCATGGGTGTGGACCAAATCTTCCTACTTTAGATCACATAAATTGAGGTTTGAACCATGATTACCATATCCAAAGAATGATAATATATTTTATTGAGGTCCTAAATTTATTTTCAGTGTCTTTCACTGTATTTAACAACAATTTCAAATTATTAAATCTAGTTCCACCAATCATAAATGAACCAGTATCTCTTCTTTGGAATATGTTAGTTTTGAAATGATCCTATCTATGTGGACACATCAGTCATCTTTAGGTATTTTCTCTACCCAAGATCACTCATAGTTTGTCTTATTATAATGTATTATTTTGTTGCTTTGATAACTTCTTGCATTTAAGTTGCGTTGTTTAAAACCAAGTATAAATTTGAGCATTTGTACTTATATGTTCATCAAATCATTCTTGCAAGTCATTGGTCCCCTATATGTGTCTAATCTTCCACCAAAATATTCAAAGTCTATCAAAAGTGTCACCTCACTTATCTTTACTAATAATGTCCTTGTAGGTGCTAAAGAACAATGGAATTTTTCATTTCATGGTAGGGAGTTCTCAGGCCTAACAACAATAAAATTTAATCTTCTACAAGTACCCTTTCTTATCTTCAACATGCATGTTAAAATTTGGATACTAACTCATCAAACTCCCATCTGAATACCTCATTTTTTATTTTCAATGTAACTAGACCTTATCAACCCTCTTAGCACACTTTTCTTAATGTATATTTTTCTTCACCCAATAATTCAAAATCATGAGGTTATTTTAGAGCACCCATTTGGGGATTCTAGTTGCTTTCCAAGTTTGAAGAACCCTTTCTTTACAAACAAATCCAACTTAATTCACAATCTAGCTCTTTTCACTAGGTCTCTTGTCTTGTAAAGACATGTAACATCATACTGTCATGAATTGTATCAGTTAACATATATATTGAGCCATAAAACCCCTAATTTTTTTGATAATATGAACCTAGGATAATTTTCTTAAATTTTCATCACTTTAATCCATTGTTTAGACCCTCAACATCTAAAACATTACCAAACTTTAGGCAGGGTTTTATATAGAGCCCGAGAAAGGTAATTTATTCACCATATGACTTGCGATGGTTGCCACTTCCCTACACCAATTTTAAAAGGTATGTGCTAATATTATCAAGATTTTAATAGTTTTAGTTAGACACAGTTATTCCTTCATGTATGTATTTGAGTTTAGATCTATGTACCCTACATCCTTGAACCAGGTCTCATTATGTCTTTCATGAGAATGTCAAGTTAACTTTTAGGTTTATCTTTATATATGAATTTTACACTGAAGCATATATGAGAATTTAATAGCTTCCATTTTAGATAAATTCCTTACTTTGATCTATACATTTCAAAAACTATTACATGCTACCTAGAGTATAACACATCCACAAAATTTTGACACAAGGACATTATAACAAATATTCTCCCACTTATTTTTCAGAACTTATTGAGTTATTTACTTCAAGATATATTTTGAAATAATTCTAAATGTTTGATGAATATGTGCAATTTCCATGCATATTTATCCAAATTCTATGATGTATGACTCTACTTGATGCACAAACACATTTTATCATGCATGTTCACCATCTAATATCTTTCTTACAACTCTAATTGAATTCGAACACAAAAATACAGGTGTGAGGCTGTATTAAAGATTGTGATCACAATGATTCATAAAACACCTCTCAATAAGATTATGGTGAGGATATATACTTACTTTCCAATTGGTTTTTCTTGTATGCACACCACATTTCTCATCAAATGTACAATGTATAGGATTCAAACCTTTTCTTTGACTTCAAAGTCAACCCTTGATCACTTTTTATC
Organism: Taxus chinensis; assembly: GCA_019776745.2. Lineage (NCBI taxonomy): Eukaryota > Viridiplantae > Streptophyta > Pinopsida > Cupressales > Taxaceae > Taxus > Taxus chinensis. The sequence goes on along the minus strand of CM034154.1, from coordinate 375,417,152 downwards.
CTTTGAGGACTTCAATACCTAAGTGTCATAAGTTGATATAATTTTTGGAATCTTACTTGACTCTTCTAATCTTCATATAAATAGAGCATGTTCTCATAACCTAAACTATGGTTGTGACTAACTATTTCATTCCTAAGGAAGTCTTCTATTAATATAATATTGTGCATTTGAGAGACATTTCCTTTGTCTTCTAATCAGTTTCTTGTTATAATTTTGAACTGGTGGTGGTCTATGTCTTAGAGGTTTAAATATTTTCTCTCCATAATTATAAGTGCACATGTACCATAATACCTTCACATTATTTTTAACTAGTATGAGCTCTTGGTTCAGTCCAACTCACACATTTTCAAGTATTGATGAGTACCCATCCATACTACAGTATAGCTATCTCACTCAGAGTCGAGACATTCATGGACAATTTATTGATTAATCTAAGACAATGAGTGACATTTCAAATATACCTAACCGCGTGTACCTAAGATTCTCCTAGGTAACACACTTAGACATTCTTATCGATTAGGCATTATATGAATAATGGAATCTCTTTACACCTTAAATAATTGGTGAAGAAGCATGTACTATCAATCACCATTATTGACAACTTTTGAATGAAATTTGATAGAAATAATACTTTTTTCCTTTCATGAATCAGGTCTAAAACAAGGATAGGGACATAATTGACACTATGTTATTGATAATTACACACTCTTATCACAATTTGAATTCACACTACAAATCAATACAATTTTCTTATAAGTTGATTACTTGACCAAAACATGGAGCTTTAATATAACAAAGACCTAATACTATTCCCACACATGCTATAAAATACATTTTACAACAATTTTTATGCTTGACATAGACCTTGTGTCTACTACACACACTTTCTTCACATAAATACTCAGTAAGATATTTTCAACACTTCAATTCTGATACCAAGAATCTTTATGATATGGGCAGAAAGCTAGATCAACATACCTTGTGATTGTTCACTCAAAATCATGGAAAATACATTTCTTGATTTAGCAGTTACAAGATGACCAAATGCTTATGCAAACTCATTGTTCTTCCTTCAAGTGATTCATACCTTTGAGAAGCCTAGATAAGGAATTTCATGGTCCTGAGAGCATTAGAACAACATGAAGTCCTTAAAGGATTCCAATGACTCCACCTTCCTTTCTCTTTTGCAATTTTGATTAGTTTTTCCTTTATATGGTTATCTAGGAATGATGATCTCCTAATTTTTGTTTATCAAGAACATATGTCTCTCTTCATGCATTAGTTGATCATTAACTAGTGAAAACATACCTCTTATAGGGCCTAATGGATGATTGGTCTTGACCGATCCAAATTCCTCCTTATTAGCTTGGTTTATGTAGTATGTCACCTTAATTGAGCTTGGATCTTGATTTTATAGTCCTGATTAGTCCTTGGATATTAATATAGGAGTGACCTTGACTTCATCCTTCCTATTTTAGATGAGCTTCTTGTTATTATATAGTTTGGAAAAGTGACCAGTTTTATCCCACTTAAAACATACACGATGACTCTTGTTTGTAGATTTTTCATTTATCCACCTTCTTTATAGGATCTTTAAGAAAACAATTGGCTATATGATCCCTCTTATGATAATTGACACAAATTCTATTCTTTTCATATTTAGTCCTACATTCTCTCCATGGGTTTTCTTTATCTACTCTCCTTACACAATCCCTAGATTTATGTTTAAAGACATGACATGAAAATTAAAATCCATGAAACCTACCAAAAAATCTCCTTACATTTGGTTGTTTGATGATCTTCTTGTGTTACTTGATATACTTCTTGGTTTTAAAATTTCCTCAATATGATGTATGATTTGAATCCCCCTTCAATTCAGTTTTTCTTGCTTGTTATAATCTCTCTCTTAGAGTCTTCATCTCTAAACTTAGTTTATCACGTTATTCAACATTGGATTTGATAGCTTCTTGACATGGCTCATGACTATATTCATGCTCCAATTCACATTGAATCGCTTCACTTTTAAGAAAAGGACTTAATTTGTCATTAGGGTGTCTTTGATTTCTTTTAATTATCATTAGTATATCTTTATCTGTTTCTATATCATCCTTTAGCATATTCAATTATTATTCAAGTTTGAGATAATATTTTTCCTTGACACTTAAATATTTTTACACATTTCTAATAACTGATGCCACATTTTTGAGTTCTTAGATATTATTAGCTTCCATGAGCTTGATTTCAATCTTTAACTCATTTATCAGGGCTTGATAAATCTCATAATTATTTTTTAGAATTGTTTCATCTTGACCACCCATACTTGTGACTGAAGCAACTTATCTTAATTTGTTATACTTGTACTAAGAGAAATATCTTTGATACCAATTGTTAGAAATTATACACACTTAGAGGGGGGCTAACTCAATTTTCTTTAAATATTTTTAAGTAGTTTACACCGATTCAATCAAAAATACTTAACTATATTAACCATGATAAATATAAATAACCATGACAGAAAGGAATAAAACCAAATGAACATGTGAGAAGACAAAATTTAAGGTGGGAAAACCATCAAGGGAGAAAAATCATAGAAATTAGAGAACTAGCTTGGATAAATTGCCCTATTAAGGTTACAATGATTTCACCATGTGGTGAGCACCCAATCACATTGAAGAACCCACTTCAATACAAATACAAACACCTACTTGACTGATTTGGTAAGAACCTACATGCTAGGAAGCACCCACTCCCAAATTTTTGAGAAATAATTCATACTAATGTCATATAAATTTTTACCACCTTCATCACTTGGTTCCTTACACTGACATGTTGTGATCATTGTTTTAGCTCACTATTATTCTCTTATATTATCCTAATTTTAAGTAGTTACAATATTCTTCTCTTCTCTTATTTGATTATTTAATCAACTACAAGGAACTATCATACAAGGATTCTCCTACACACAAATTTCTTTTCTTTTTCATCTCCACTCTCCTCCTAAAATACCAATCAATTCACAAATGATATTAGATATTCATCATACATCAACATCACTTTTAAAGCATACCAAATCTTTTTTATACTTTAGTGTCTTCACCCATGTGTCTTTTACACTTCATCTACCTACTTATAAAACTTCCCTATGCCTTCAACTCAAGAAAGGGAGACAAAATGACTTGACATAAGATTAAAAAAGAGTAATCATTACCTCTGCAGGGTTAGATTCAATCTTTATTTATTATGTCAATTGACATAACTCCTCATCCACTTATGGAAGAAAAACATTATACTTTAAAAGCCTTACAATTAGTTACAAAATCAGAAAATATGAGTTAGACCCTATAAATTTCCTTTTGTAATTTTTATAGAACTTTGTCTTCTAGTCAAGTGAGAATATGTTTGTCATTTAGTTCCTTATGACCATATGCCAAGTGTTGTTGGGCCACAAAATATCAGCTAAGTATAAGAAGGCAAGTGGGAGCATGGGATCTAGTTGAATAAGGGTACACAGGTTAAAGGTGCGTAGGGAAATATTCTAGCAGTATTTTGTAGAACACACGATGCATGCACAAGGAAAAATACATTTTGTACTTATTCACATTTGGCATCCCCAGAAACACATGAGAAAATCATGGCCCTTGTGGATAAGGTGCCATCCTGGCGACTGTGGGATTAAGGAGGGAATATTCTAGGCATGCGATGGAAGGTTCCAGAAGACATCATTGCAAGGAGTGGAGAGCTTAGATATATGAAGGTGTGCTCCTATGGAGGATGAATTTGAAACTTTGTGACTGATATGTAACTTTTGAAAGGCATGGTACTGTGTGCTAAGGTTATAAATACAAGCACCCGATAGAATAAATCAAAGGGTTAGAATAGATAGAGAGTGTGGAGAGTGCGGAGGAGAGAAAGGAAAGGTGAAGCCCTAAAAAAACATAATGGAGGATGTTATGGATTAGAGATTAGGAGATATTTGTAAGAAATGGCACATTTAGGAGGATGGGTCCACAATCTTTTTGTTTTTGTAATATGTTGAGCATAATATAGCTCTGATGCATAACTTGGCTCTGCATAGTTATATGAGGATCTATTATGACCTCAAGGGATGTAATATGGATTATTTAACAAACCTTTTAAGATGAATATAAGGATTTTTTATAAAGCATATATGTGTTTAGGAGTATAATACGTATGTATTACCTTTCTATATGAACTAGTTCCTTATGATGCTTGTTATTTCTCTTTTCTGGATGCAATAAGATAACAACTCATTCTAGAATTTAGCATGGTTCTTTCTACTCATTTCCATTTGAATATTTGTTATAAGATGATGCATTCTCATAATAATCACATAAAGGAGAGACTTGACACCCGCGCTTTCCTTGAGTGAGCACCGAGCACCCACTGGGTGATAGGCCGACACACATGGGATTAGACTATTGATATAAGGGTATAAAATATGATTACGTCTTGGTTCCATTGCTAGGACCTCTTTTCAAACTTATTTTGATAAATGGCATGCATTTTTGTCCCTGAAATGTATGGTGATAGATCATTTTACCTTTGAAATTGTTGAAACATGGTTCGAAATCACAGAGGACAAGTTTACTCAAAGATTCAACACTAGACCTGAGTTTGATGCGCGTAGATGGGTAGAAGAGAACCTATACCATGAGTTGTATGAGACATACTTTTTCTTCTTCCCAGTAGAACTATATGAATGGCTTTCAGCATACGCATCCAAATCAAGCTGGTACTATAGGTCACGTGTATGGACCTAAGATGACTATCAGAGGCTAAAAGATGAAGATCTAACTTAGACGTGTGTTGTTGATTAGTGGTGGAAGAGAGTGCTGACCATTTATACTCTTGAATAAACAATTTATACGTATTATTTCCCACAATTCATTGAGTTTGATTTTTTGTGGGAGCTTAGAGGATCCTTTTTGTGTTTTATTCCTTTGTTTATGAAGCTCTTAGTTATTACTTTGAGTTTAGAAGCATTTCCCATGGTTGGATAAGCTTCTCCGAGCATTGGGAGAGGAAACTAGGGTGGAGAAAGATGGAGGACATTGCAGAAGAGAAGGAAAGGGAGGAGATATGACTCAAGTATAGAGAAGCACGTGAAAGGGATATGACTAGACAATGCGAGGTTGCAAGTGTGATGGATCTATGGAGGAAAATGTCATGGGAAGGAGTTGAGGTTCATGCAGAGGACTTGAAACCTAAGAAGTATTTGCTACCCCATCTTGGCATGTGCGAGAGAGAGGCCCCTTCAGCTTCTTACAATATTTTTTCATATGGGGAAAGAAGAGCCATCTATGTGCATATGAACCTATTTGGCGACCAACCCCTAGCACTTGGTTTTCAAGATCAAGGGAGAAGTATTGTTAACGTAGTTGTTATTGGTGGGAGTAACCGATCTGTTCCTAGAAGATATAATTTATTGGTTGGAACATCCATGATTGCATAATCCATTCATAATATTTTGGACAAATTTTTAGACAAGGTGCAAGTACACAAGGTTTGGTTATCACATCTAGGAGTGGCGCAGGACACACAAGTAGTGGTGGGAGAATATCAAAAACTACCATTGGCACGTAGTTTAGTGGGACTTTTAGAACAGTAGGCGTGAACAGCTTCAGGCTATTTTATGGCTGTAGGGGGTGGATCTGGTGGTACTAGGGGCTGGAGGACCTATTTGACCTAGTGGATCTAGAGGATTTGGTAGGTTCAGGAGGAATGGGACCTGGTGAATCTAGTGAGATCTGGTGGAGAAGGAAACACCAGAGGAAATGAAGGATCTAGATTAGGAGGACAAGGGCCTTAACCACCTCCACTAAGTATTCATTTGAGATGTCTTTGCACTTACCAGACTATAGGGGTATCTAAAGATTTTGTAGATCATGTGTCACAAGTGTGAATTACTATAGTGCACGTGAAAGGGATCACTACCCTAGAGTAGAAGGAAAGATAGTTTTGTAACAATGTTACAAGAGGTGCATGCACATAGTTGGTACTAGGAAGTATGACCCCTGTCATATGGTCGTAAACTACACTGCATTAAAGAATACCTTCCAAGAAGAGTTTCACATCGTTAAGTTTGAGCAGAAGAGCATTAGCACCCTTGAAGGAGATCTAGCAGGGAATGATAGAAGAGTGTGTGGGAGTATGATGCACATTTCAAGACTTTCTTTTCTAAACTATCCTATGAAATTCATCCTTCTCAACATGCTCAATGGTCTTGTTGGAGGATTGATAAAACCATTTAGAAGGGATCTATCAAAAAAAAAAACTTTCACAGACCTACATGCAAGGCATTGTAAGCTACCCTGAAATGCCGAGGCTGTTGGGATCATTAATATGTAGTGTTATTCCTTTTCTAGAGGCTCAAATTTCTACAATGGCCAAGCAATTAGAGAAGCTATTTGCAAACTCAACGCATGAGGTTCATAGTGGGCTTTGGTGTACAGACTATGTGAAGTGGAATGGACATGTAAAGGATAGTTTCCCTACAAAATTTGGTACATGCTGATGGTGGTAGATTGTGAGATTTTCCATGGGGATCATGATGCAAGTAGATGCCCTCTACTCCAGAATGCACAATCTGTAACAATGTTTCTTGTTATTGCAATATTTTCACCTCTACAATCCATGATACCAAGGATTACAGACTATTTATTAGTTCCATGATGCTATTGACATGGGTGTGTGCCAGACTAGCCTTGTAAGCAATTCCAAGAATGATGACCATCATTATGAAGGACACGCAGATGAAGGAGTATGTGGAAGAGATTTTCACCGAGGATTTCATGGTTGCAGTAACCATACTGTAGGATGAAGAGAGTTCCCCTGAGGAACCTGTTATAATTGTGGATCTACAAAGCATTAAAAATGTGAGTGTCCTAGTCTGTTACAATTCTCACGGTGCGGAAATAAACACAAGTACGAAGAGTTCCTACAACTTTATGAGCACATGAACCAACAACATAATAAATACAAAGGAACTGGGATGGTGAGCATCAAGAAGACCGATTCACATTGAATGCTAAGAGTGGCATGTGATTCAGGGATAGAACATATGTTAGTGATGATGTGAGTAGATGCCACCCATAGCAAGGATATGCCAAGACAAAGAAAACTAGTTTCAAGAGAGGAAGTGGTACATGGAAAGTATCCAGACACTATTCATTAGAAAGAGGTGTATCAAGAGACTATGGACGTGATTCTGAGTTTACAAGGGGAGATCTAATGTTTGAAGGATAAATCGAGGCATTTGGAGCAAAGGAAGAATGCCGAGGTTCCAAAGGATGACCTAGATGAGGTCAAGGAAGTGTGTAGGATGTTAAGGAAAGAAAATATTATCCCCTTGATAAGAGAATGGATGAGAGAGAAGGTACCATGTGTTGATGTAGAGCACAAAAGGTAGGTTTTGCATGCAAACCATCCTCCTCATAACATAAAATATGATAAGGATATTAATTTGAATGAAGTTGTTGATGGATGGCTTCTGAGCCATATTCTCATCGACACAGGATCAGATGTCAATGTTCTTACCTTAGATGTCTGGCATAAAATGGGAAGGCCCGCATTACAACCATCTTTGAATGTGTTGTATATGGTGAACAAAACTAAGGAAATGCCCACTAAAGTCCTAAAGGATGTAATTATAACCATTCAAGGGGCCAAGTTCATTGAAGACTTTGAATTCTTGGTGCTTGCCAAGGTTGAAAATTTTCTAGTGTTACTTGGGTGCCCATGGTGTTATAAGAACAATGCAGACCTATCATTTAAAAAAGGGTATATCAGCTTTGAGAACAAGCAAGAAAAGGTGATCATTCCATTGACAAATGGGAATTCAACACCCTATACTGATCCCTTAGGAGAAGAAGTCCTGGATAGAATATATGTGTGCTCCATCAGAGATCTTGATATAATTCACCCAATGGAGGGAGTCATCCAGTTTGAAGATGCTCAGTCATTGAGTGATACCACTAGTGTGGCATGCAACAACTGGGTGCATGGTAAAAATGAGTTGATTGGGAGACAGTTGAGAGGATTTGTAATAAGGGTAAAAAAGGTGTGCTCAGTCAAGCACCTAGGAGGAAAGAAGTTGCCAAGTTACTCAGGAGGAGCATATCCTGAAATTTTCCTATGAGAAATGGAGGCTCAATGGAAGATTGAAAGATGAGACGAGGGGAATTATCAACCATAACTTACTTGGAACTGCAGTGTGCTGGTGGGCTACACATCAAGAGAACATCCTGGAGTGGTGCAAGCTAAGGATTGTATTTTCTATAAGGTTATCTAAGAATAGTGTGCACATTATCATACAAGACTACCATGGTAAAGAGACCGCCTCATTTCATATCCAAGCATGCAAGAAGGCCTAGATGGGAAGCACAGAAGTGTGACCACCTTCATTATGGGTGTATAAATTTTATTTCACCCTACAAGTCTATGCATGTGCATGGTATATTCATTTGGAGATGCATCATAAAATAGGTAATTTTTAGGAGTTGGCAGCTGATCTCATTCAAGATTTCAAGTATAAGAGTACCAAGCCATCATTAGATAAGGTGTTACAAGTAATCAAGTAACTTATGATGGGAGATAGTGCTATGGCATAGGATAGGCTGCTGGAGTTACTTGGTGAGCCTTATTTAGAGATGTGCCTCAATGAAGAAGAATCATAGGAAATACAACTTGAGCACACGCGCATGGAAAAAGAAAACGACAAAATGGTCTATGTAGTATACAGAGAAGAGATGGAGACTTTGGATGTTAACCATTCATAAGGTATGCGTGAAGTCATAGAAAATGTTGATGAGTGAGTATGAGCCTACCATGAGCCCTTGAAAACATATAAGGTTAACATTGCAATTAAGACAGAACCAAAACAAGCTATCATCATAGACTATTGTTCAGAAAAGGAAGTTTTAAAGGTCATTGATATGTTGCGTGATTTCCAATATTTATTTCCTCACGGGTACCATGAACTCAAATGAATTCACCATTCCTTGGGAGAGATGAAGATAAAGTTGAAGGAAGGTGTGTGCCCGATTCTGATGAGTCCTTATCGGATGAATCCAAAATTGTGCATACGGGTCAAGGAAGAAATAGAAAAGATGATAACATATGGTATCATTGAGGAAGTGGAAGAATCAGAATGGATAATCCCAATGGTTATCAGTATCAATAAGGATGGTAGGATAATAATTTGTTTTAACTACAAGAATCTGAATGCAATATGTGTCATCGATCCTTTTCCAACCCCCTTTCTTGAATAAAATTTAGAGGGATTAGTTGGGTGCAAATTCTACTCCTTCACAGATGGGTTCTCATGGTACCACCAAGTCAGGATTGCAAAGTAAGACCAGAGAAAGACTACTTTCACCACAGAATGGGGAAGTTTTTCCTACATGGTTATGCCTTTTGGATTGAAGAATGCTCCTGTTGTGTTCTTATTCATCGTGGTACAAGCATTTCAGGACTTCATCGATAATTTTCTTGAAGTTTGCTTGGATGACTCAACTGTGTATGGATTGGTGAAACAACATTGTGAAAATTTAAGGCTGATGTTTGAGAGATGTTAGCAATTAAGGATATCCCTCAACATTAATAAATTTGTCTTTGCTACTCCATTTTGAACCTTAGTAGGACATATTATATGCAAAGAAATTTTTCTAGTAGATCCCGCTAAAGTTACAGTTATTGTAGGATAAGGGGATCCTACTAATCAAGGCACAGTACATGGATTCCTTAGGAATATGTGGTATTACAGGAAGTTCATCAAGGGGTATGCCAAGATTGTTGTGCCCTTGGAAGAATAGTCAAAACACAAGAGTTCCTTTCATTGGGTAGAAGCACAACAAAAGGCATTTGAAACTTTGAAGGATAGGCTTGTCATGAAACCCATATTATGTTTTCCTTCTTGGGATAATCCTTTCTATGTACATGTTAATGCCTCAGGAAAAACTATGGGAGAATTACTAGTAACACGTGGTGAGGGAATTGTTAATCATCCCTTCTACTTTGCAAGTAGAAAATTGACACCAACTAGCAGAACAGAATTACACAACTACTAACCATGAATAATTATCTATGATCTATGCTGTCCAAAATTTTAGGAATTGTCCTATTAGAAACACCATTAATATTCTACACGAACCACGTGGCATTTAAATACTTAGTCAAGAAGCCCATTTTGTAAGGGATCATATGTTGTTGGGTCCTATTATTTCAAGAATTTGAGTTCACAGTGATTGTAAAACAAGGAAAAAGAAATTCAGGACATGACCGCTTATCAAGGATTAACTCAAGGGAGGATGTGCAAATAATTGAGGATACCAAGTCAGATGCGCAACTGTTTAGGCTGTGGTGCATGCCATCATACTTAGAAGATATCACAATGTTCTTAAAAACAGGTGTGGCATCGGAAGTGATGAAGGCTCTGGAAAGAAATTAGTTAGCAATACACACCACACCTTACATGTTGATTAGTGGAGACCTATATAGGTTAGGTCATGATGAGGTCATGCACCAATGTGTATTGGAGCATGAGTGTGTGGAAATTATGGATGAAGCACATGGTAGGATTGTAGGAGGACACTATGTAGGAAATGCTACCATGTGGAAGATTTTATGAGCAAGTATTTGGTGGGAAACCATCTACAAGGATTTTATTGAGTTTTGCAAGGCCTATGACCATTGCCATCACCTTAGAAAACATTGAAAGAGAGATGAAATTCCCTTGCAACTGATAGCCAGTGGTGAACCATTTGAAAAATGGGCAATCAAAATTTTAGGGCCAATTGCACTAGCTACGCAAAGGACTGGTTCACGGTATATCATCACTTGCACTGATTATGTGACACAGTGGGCAGAGGAAAAATATATAAAGGATTACACCACAGAAACAAGTGCTATATTTTTATGGGAGTACATAATCAGTAGGTATGGTTACCCATTAAGTATAACAAGTGATAGGGGTACACACTTTCTCAATGAAATAGTAAGTATTATATTAGTAGAATTTATGATGGCCCATCATAAGACTACCCCATATCACCCTCAAGAAAATGGAACTGCTGAGGTATTTAAGAAGATACTAAGTCACACGTTGACTAATATCTGTGACACTGAAAGACAAGATTGAGATGACAAAGTATGAGCTATTCTATGGGTATACATGATAACCTACAAAAGGTTGAACAATGTCACACCATTTCAATTGGTGTTTGGTGTGGAGGCTGTTTTCCATCTGAATTCATGTTACCATCACTACGTATAGAGTGCATAGGATAATTAGCTTATGAGTAAGCGCAAAAAGAAGTAATTGAGAAGTTAATGCAATTAAACAAAAGGAAATCACTTGCTAGATGGAGCTAGAAGATAGAAAAAAACAAGATAGAAGGAATGGCATGATCATCATATTAAGAAAATTAAGTTTGATGATGGGCAGATGGTGTTGTTGTATGATACCAAGTATCTACACCTTCCTAGGAAGTTGAAAGTCCATTTGTTGGGACCCTACATCATCTTACACATTATTAATTTAGGAACTTTCCAGTTACAAACACTGGATGGGACAAGGTTACCAGGTCACTTTAATGGGAGTAGGCTAAATCCCTACTATAAATAAGTCTTCTTGGTGTTTGTAATAAGATATTATTGCTAGTTAGATTACAATTTCCCTTTACACTTTTTATTTCTTATGTTTCCCTTTCTTGTTTATTTTTCCTTGTTTTTTGTTTCTTTTTTACACATTGTATACTGGTAACCATATTATTTTTCTACTGTTGTGTATGCGTAGAGGACTGCGTATCTATTTTAGTGTGGGGTGGAGTGATGTGAAGTATATGATTGCAATACAAGTTGAGTGGCCCAGTAGAAGGAAGCGCATAAGGTGGAGAAAGTGTGCGAGGAAATGATGGATATTGGATTATGGTGTCAAAAAGGATTTGTAGAAACCACGTATAGAAAGGATGTACAGGAATAATATGAGGTAGGTGAGGTCAAAAATAAGGTAAAGGACATAAGTAACTCCTTCGACACTATTGACGCACATATAAGAGTCTTTAGTCCATTTGTATTTTTACATGCCAGAAGGTTGTCAAGTTTTTCACATAGTATTAAGTGCGTGGGTAAGGGCACTTGAATTCAACTTAGTGGGAAAAGCTACATTTAGTGTCAAGTGCAATGGTAGGTGGTATAACATTTAATGCTAGAAAAGAAGGAAAAGATATAAATATGAAGTCGAGAAAGTCATTGTTACCTTGTGATTAAGAATTGAAAGAAACTCTTGTGAATTACAACATCCAAAGAGAAATTTGTGTGAAGAAAGGAGAGTCTAAGAAATTTGAGTGTGCATCTAGAGTACATCTATGAACCAGAAGGAAGGAGTACATAGGCGCGAGGAAGGTTGTGTGAAGATCATTATCTTGTGGAAGGATTTCCTTGTTAGGGTTTGGAAGCTAGGGCATGAAGAAAGAAGGATTCATTTTAGGATTTGAAGCATTGGAGTGAGATTTGGCATTGAGCAGAGTAGTAGAGAAGAGTAAGAGGAAGAATTATTTAAGTTCATTCTGACTAGAAAATATGGCACCTAAGAAACCCACCATTTCACTAAAGAAAAAAAAAAGGCAAGGGAAAGGGAAAGTAAATCATTGTCATTGTGAGAACCAATGAAGAATGGTATGTAGAGATGCAATACCTAGATGGGGTATTTATAGGAAAAGAGTGCGAGTCACACTTACGAAGGATGGCCATGATTGATTATAACCATTACATGAGAACAACCGAGAAGGAAATGGCACTAGAGTTGGTCTAACCAACTAATAAGAGGAGACTAGATGGGATGCCCATTTACAACGACAAGGTAAAAGTCAAATTAAAGAAGGCTAGATTATTGCAGCTATATGAGTTGTCATACTTTGGCAAGCCTAAGCACCTTTACCAATGGTTGATGTCGCATGTGGATGAGGATCAGTTTTAATTTATGGGGTGTAAGATGTGCATCACACCATAATTGATATCCAAGTTCACAGGCCTCATTTGTGAAGGATATAACATAGATGATGATCTCAGTGACAAAGAGGCTATCAAGAAGACTGTAACCACATAAAACTACAAGAAGGGTTCGTGATAATTTGACATTGTTGAGATTTAAAACCTAGTTATGAGGATGGCTGCACACTTAGTAAGCAAGTTCAATGACCTAGAATGATGGACACAAGTGAAAAATGCATGACTAAATGAAAGCCGAAAGATATTAGAAGGAACCATCTACAACTTGTTAGCTTTCATCTTGGATGAGATTATAAGTAACGTGTAGGATGGAGATAAGATACTCTTTGGTAACATCCTCCTCATCATTGTATTTTTAGAGATTGAAGTGCCCAATGGGCTAGAAAATTTTGTTTGGGAGTACCCAGAAGAAGATCCCTCACCCGCAAAAAGGTTTGCAAAGTACACTTTTGAAATAATGATGACCACTCACAAAGTGCACCTAGAGAAGTGGTATAAGAGAATACGTGATGGATTTAGGGTTGAGTGGAGGATCCCAGAGAATTTACCCACACTCATGGATGGAGAGGTAGAGTTTGTATTATACCAACACTTCTACATTTCAAGATTTACTTTAACAGATGGGAATATGAGTCCATGGTTCAAACTACCCTTCTCCTTCATTGTGTAATAATTCCAAGCCAAAGTTAATCGATTCAAGGAGGAAAAGAGACTAAGGTTCAACCTTAGTAAGGTAGATATAGACCCCTGTGAGCTACATTGGAAGCTCGCCTACCCAAAGAAGTGTACATGAAGAGATATGTCTCCCACGAGATATAGATGATGAAACCTTTAATGTCGTCAATTGCAAGAAATACTGCAACAAGGGTGTATTTATGCATAAGGCCAAAATTTGAAGAAGGTTCTTACTTGGAGAATAATGTCTCCATCGCTAAAGACCATACAAGAAGGAATAAGGCTACGTCTAGGAAGAAAGAAAGAGAAGAGGTGCAGAAGGCACAAAGTGTTTAAACCACAAAAACGGTGAGCGCATCGACAATAAGCTCTAAACCTAGTACTTATGCGTAGAGAAAGAAAAATCCTTTCTAATAAAATACCCCAAAAGAAGAGGCACTAGAGAATGAATATCCCCTCACCCATGAGGAATCACCAATGAAGACATCACCTGTCAAAGAAAAATAAAAATAAGAATCTCCTATACTGGAATCCCTAGTAAGGAAGAAGTAGAAAGTGACTAATGACGTAGATTTAGAAGAAAGAGATAATCTAGATCCCTACATCAGCGACAAGGATGATGATGATGAGCCAAAAGGAGGTGAATACCATCCAGTCTATGAGATACATGATTCTGAGGAAGAGGGTGATGAGGAGTATAATGAAAGGATGAGGAGGAGGACGAAGAAGAAATAGAGGCCCAAGGCAAGGGGGTAGGCAGGGAAGAAAATGCAAAAGATCATAGGAACCCAAGCCTTTCAAAGGAACAAGTAGATGTGCCCACATAGAGAGAAGTAGCAAAAATCATCAAGGACCTAGTGGAACAAGAGGTAGAATGCAGCGCAGATGAGGTGATGAAGGAAGTTAAGGAGGAAAATTTAGAAATAGAACATAGTAGCTTGGGAGGAGATCCTAGTTTGGCCCTAAGCTTTCTAAGGGACGCAAGCATAGGGAAGAAGAGCAAAAAAGCAACGCAAGGTCAAAGAATGGGCGACATCAATGATCCAAACAATTTTTTACACATGTACTTCTGGAGAATCTTGCCAATGGAGTAATTCTTAGCCATGGATTCATTTGATGAGGAAGCTGCATAACCTTGTACAAGGAAAATGTTATCATGGGAATTTGAGTCCCACATTGATGAGCCAGAATTTGAAATAAGCTAAGGAGAATTGATGAAAGTGCCTGAAACAAAAGGAATAAACCCCTTGGTAAATGCACAACAATTATTAGATGAGAAAATATGTAATGTGCTCAACAAATTTTTAGTTGAGGTTGAAGGCAAACTGTTCGGAAGAAATGACATGGTAAAGTTCCTAGAGGTAGAGCTAGAGAAAAAGGAGGAAGAGCTCTTTGAGAAAAACAAGGACCTGAAGTAGAAGGAACTAATTAGTGCTCAGTTAAGGCATGAGTTGAAAGATGAGAAGGAAAGGGTGAGTGAGACATACAAGAAAATAGAGATGATCATGGATGTCATTGTCTTGAAACATCTAGACTTAACCCCTCCCATGAAAAAATATGGATCATCCTTCCAATTCCTAAAGGAATTGACCCACATACTCACTATGGAGAGGAGGCTACTTGCCTTAAAATCCGTAGAAGAGGTGTTGGCGCGCTAAGAAAAAGAGAATAAGAAAAAGGTTGTTAAATTTTTTTCTCAGTATAACAAAATCCTCGCCAATATAAAAACATCTACGTAAGTTGCTGAGGCTACGTATGATAATTGTGTAGATAGGGATAAAGTGGAAAGTATGTTGGTTTTTTCCCATGAAGCAGAACTCAATGATTTCTAAGAAAATAAAAAGGGGAGTAGGGATGAGTGAGACAAAATCCTAGTTGAAGTAGAGAAGAAATTAGAGGCCATTGAGACCTTACATGGATCAATCAAGAACCGGCTACGGGAATTATACCACCAAATCACTTGGAGGATGGACGCACTTGAGGATTTAGGCAAAACACTGGAGGAGATCGTAGAGACAATGAGTGTTTATTGTGAGGAGATGAGTTTTGAAGAAGTAAGTGCCCTAGTGGGTGACCTCTATCAGCAAGCTCAGAATGAGGTTGACACTTGGGGAAAGTTAGAAGCAGAATTAGGGAAGGATTTCCCTCCCATCCTCCAGAAGTAAACAAGTTCCCCATTCTTTCATTCTTTTCCCAATTTCTTCATTCCTTTATTCTTCCATTCCAACCATTTGTAAGGATCCACCATTATTTATTTATTTATTGAAGAGTGTTTCTAAGGATGAAGAATAGGCGTAGTGTGGGGTGATGTTGGGCCCCAAAATATCAGCTAAGTATAAGAAGGTGCATGGGCACGTGGGACCTGGTTGAAGAAGGGCACATGGGTTTAAGGTATGTAGAGAAATATTCTAGCAGTATTTTGTAGAACACATAGTGTGCATGTGCAAGGAAAAATAGGTTTTGTACTTAGCCACATTTGGCATCCTAGGAAACACATGAGAACAAATATGCGGAAATAATTCCTCAAACCATAACAGTAGGAAACTATATAGTAGAATTATACTTGCATAAATATAACGACATAAATGAATAATGCACAAAAGAAGAAAGGAAAAGATTTAACGTGGTTCACCCAATGTGGGCTACGTCCACCAATAAATTTCTCAGATTTTATTATCAACAAGAGTAAAAAAACTCTCACATTCTTCTCTTAGTTATGAACTCACAACAAAATTCCAAAGATGTTAAACCACATCTAAACCATAATTGACACCCAATTGCATAACCTTGATCACTCTTGATCACCTCTTGATCATTAAGACTCAAGACCTCTTGAACACTTAAGATATATTCAAGATACCCTAACACCTCTATTTATAGGATTATAATCCTTCTAAGAATCCCTAAATCCAACCCTATAAGTTTGAAAGTCATGATCTTTCAACTTCCCACGGCTGGAAAAAACTGTCCCAACGTTAACAGTCAATTAACAACAATATCACAGCAATGGCACAACGACTGCAGAGAAACATCACAGCAAACAACTTCATAATTCTCCTAAAGTATCCAAACTTAATCGTTCGAGCTCCAGCACTTCAACACCGATTCAAGAAGACCAAAAACAGGCTCCACACCCCAACAATCTCCCACTTGCAGACTGTTTCCACTGAGCAAAGTTATTAACCCTTCATTATCAACCATGAAGGCCAATAAAATTCGAACACAACTTCAACTTCGCCCTTGTGACCGCCTTTGTCATCATATCTACAGGATTCTGACTGGTATGAATCTTTTCTAGCTTCAAATTATCTTCTTTCTAAAGTTGTCCTGATAAAATGATATCTCAGCTTAATGTGCTTCATCCTAGAGTGGAAAGCGGAGTTCTTCGCCAAATGAATAGCACTTTGATTATCACTGTGTAGTCTCCCAACTTCCTTCTTATGACCCAACTCATCAAGCAACTATTGTAGCCAAATCATCTCCTTGTTTGCCTCTGTGGTAGCAACATACTCATCCTTTGTGGTTGACAAAGCCACAACCTTTTGTAACCGTGAAATCCAACTCACCATTGTATCACCAACCATAAATACATAACATGTCGTTCTCTCCTACTATCTAAATATACTGTCATGTCCAAATCTACATATCCATGTAATGTAGTGTCTGATCCACCAAAACAAAATGCTGCTCCCATGGTCCCTCTCAAATACCGAAGGATCAACTTTACTGCCTACCAGTGCTCTCTACCTGGATCACTCATAAATCTGCACACTGCTCCCACTACATGGGAAATGTCAGGCCTAGTGCATACCATAGCATACATCAAGCTACCAACTACTGATGAGTATGGTACACTGGACATCTGGATTCTATCTTCCTCAGCCTTGGGACTCTACTTCTTTGATAATTTAAAGTGACCTACCAAAGGAGTACCAACCAGTTTAGCATCCTGCATACTAAACCTCTCCAAGACCTTCTTTATGTACTATTCTTGAGATAATACCAGCTTCCTCTTCTTCCTACTCTAAGTTATTATCATACCAAGGATTTGTTTTGCTGCCCCAAAATCCTTCATAGCAAAGGAGTCACCTAGCTGCTTCTTGAGTACCTTTATTTCCTACATGTTCTTCCCTGCAACAAGCATATCATCTAGATACAGGCAAAAAATAATATAACTACCATCAAGAAACTTCTTGATGTACACGCAATGGTCTGAGTGACACCTGGAGTAGCCCTACTCCTACATAAAACTGTCAAACTTCATGTACCACTGCCGTGGAGCTTGTTTTAGGCCATACAAGCTCTTCTTCAATTTGCACACTAACCTCTCCTTCCCTTTGACCTCATAACCCTATGGCTGCTGCATATATAATTCCTCCTCCAACACACCATGAAGGAATGTAGTCTTCACATCCAAATTTTCTAAGTTCAGGTCTTCTACTACAACTAAACCAAGAATAGTCCTAATAGAAGTCATTTTAACAACCAGAGAAAAAATTTCATCAAAGTCTATACCTTTCTTCTATGCAAATCCTTTCACCACCAACTGGGCCTTGTATCATTTACTACCTCCATATTCATCTTTGATTCTATACACCCTTTTTTTCTACAATACTCTCTTTCCCTCGGGTAGCTCCACCAGATCCCAAGTCTGGTTTTCCATAAGAGATCTATGTTCTTCATTCATGGCCTACTCCCACTTCTTCCTGGTATCCACCCGCATTACTTCCTCAAAGCACTCTGACACACACTATCAATGAGTAATAAATAATTCAAAGATGGAGTAAATCATTTAGGTTCCCTTCTTACCCTAGAAGACCTTCTCACCTCAGGAGTTTAGGGTTCCTGATGAGTAGGTACCTGAACTGGTTGTGCTGGAACAAGCTATACCTGAACCAGCCCCTTGGACCCCTTGCTGTCCACAATGTCCTCTAACACAATGTATTCTTTCTTTGATTCTTGTTTCTGTTCCTGCAACTGATCTTTATACATGATTTTTTCATTAAAGACAATATCTCTAGACTAAAATATTTTCTTGTCTATAAGACTCCAAACACAGAAACCAAAATCATCTACACCATATCCAAAAAAGGTGAATTTCTTAGACTTAGCCTCTAACTTTGTCCTATCATCTTTATCAATGTGAACAAATACCTCACATCCAAATACTCTAAGAAATGAGTAATCAATTTTCTTACCAGATCAATCCTCCTCAGGTATACCTCCATCCAAGGCCATAGAGGGTCCTCTGTTAATAAGATAAATAGCTCTGCTTACCGCTTCTACCTAAAACATGAGTGGCAGCCCCTCATGTAATCTCATGCACCTAGCACACTCCATAATTGTCCGATTCATTTTCTTTGACACTCTATTTTCCTGTGGAGTATTTGGAACCATTATTTTCCTGTAGATCCCATTTACCAAACAGTAATCAAGAAATTTATTACTGCAATATTCCCCTCCATTATCTGACCTAAGACATTTCAACTTGAGATCTATTTCATTCTCAACCAAAGCTTTCCATCTTTTGAAAGTTCCAAACACATTATATTTCTTTCTAATGCAATATACCCAAAATTTTCTAGTTACATCATCAATGAAAGTGACGTAATAACATGAACCACCAATAGAGTTTACCTTAGCTAGCCCCCATACATCTATATGCACTAACTCCAACTTACCCTCCTTCTTGGTAGGTCCAACCTTGAGGAATCTCACCCGCTTCTGTTTCCCATAAACACAGTCCTCACAGAAGTCCAAATCTAACTCCTTTAATCCAGGCAACCTGTCCTTTATAATCTGCATGCCCTTATGACTCATATGATTGAGTCTCTGGTGCCACAAGGTTGCATGTCCATATGTAGCAACTAAATTGCAATAATCAGCACCACTGGTTAAATACAAAGTACCATTTTTCTTACCTCTTGCAACCACAAGAGCTCCCTTGGTAACCTTCCAAGAATCTGCTGTAAAACTAATCATACAGCCATCACTACCCAGTTGTCCCACTGATATCAAGTTCTGCCTCAACTTAAGCACATGCCTGATGTACTTAAGTAGCCATGTGTTCTTATTCTGCATTTTAACCTGAACACAACCTTTCCCTACTATGCTGCATGGTTCATCATCACCAAGATATACATGTTCAAAATCACCTTGAACAAAATCGGTAAAGTAATGTCTATGTGGGGTGGCATGGAAAGAAGCCCCTGAATCTAACACCCAAGATTCAACAATATTATCTAAAGAAATAATTAATACGTCTTGAAAAAAATCACCCGCTACCAAATTTACCTTTTTAGTTTCCTCCTTGTTCTTCTTATCCCAAAGATCCCAGAAATCTTTCTTAGCATGACCAACCTTCCCACAGTGCCAACATTATAACTTACTATCGGACTTTGACCTTCCGTGATCATTCGACTTCCCATGGTTACCTTTCCCTTTGTTCTTTTGTCTCCCTCTACTCTCCACCATCAAAGCATTTTTAGAAGTAAAAGAATCTTTGGTGCTCTTACTTCGCATTTCCTCACTTAGGATCACACCTATTACATCCTCAAACTTCAGCTTTAAATTATTAGAGACTGAATTACTTACAACCATAACCAAGTTGTCCCAACTATCTAGTAAGGAGCACAAAATCAACAAAGCCCTGACCTCATCATCAAAGTCAATTTTTACTGAGTTTAACATACTCACAACCGTATTAAATTCATTCAAATGATCAGCAACATAACCATTCTCAGACATCTTCATATTAAATAACTTTTTCATCAAAAATATTTTATTAGAGGTAGAGGGTTTTTCATATAACTTCCCCAATGCAATCATGAGACCTTTCGTGGTCTTCTCCTATGATATGTTGAAAGCAACCAAAGATGCAAGGCATAAAAGAATTGCCCTGAGCGCCTTTCTATTCAGCAATTCCCAATCCTCATCTGACATGGCCATAGGTTTCTTTGCTTTTCTAGCCAAAGGAACATAGTGGTCCTTCTGATATAAGTAATCCTCCATTTGCATCTTCCACAAAAAAAAGTTCTACCGATTGAACTTCTCAACCCTCGATATTACCTCATCTACCATAGCTCCCACTCAAGCTAAACTTTACCTACGATTTACAAATTTAGTTAAAAACCACCAAATCTCTGATACCAATTGTTAGGAATTAGAGAACAAATATGTAGAAAAAATTCCTCAAACCACAGTAGTAGGAAACTATATAGCAAAATTATACTTGCAGAAATATAACAACATAAATGAATAATGCACAAAAGAAGACAAGACAAGATTTAAAGTGGTTCACCGAATGTGGGCTACGTCCACTAAGAACTTGCTCAGATTTTATTATCAACAAGATTAAAACAACTATCATAGTCTCTTAGTTATGAACTCACAAAAGAATTCCAAAGATGCTAAACCACAATTGACACCCAATTGCATAACCTTGATCACTCTTGATCACCTCTTGATCATTAAGACTCAAGACCTCTTGAACACTTAAGATATCTTCAAGATACCCTAACACCTCTATTTATAGGATTACAATCCTTGTAAGAAGCCCTAAATTTGACCCTATAATTTTGAAAGTCACGATCTTTCAACCTCCCACGGCTGGAAAAAACTATCCCAACGTTAACAGCTAATTAACAACATGCTAACAACAACATCACAGCAACAACACAGTGACTACACAACAACATCTTAGAAAACAACTACAAATTTTTCCTGAAGTCTCCAAACTTAACCATTCAAGCTCCAACACTTCAACACTAATTCAAGAAGACCAAAAATAGGCTCCACACCCCAAAATTTCCCTCCCTTCCTCTAGAAGTAAACAAGTTTCCCATTCTTTCATTCTTTTCCCCATTTCTTCATTACTTTATTCTTCCATTCCAACCATTTGTAAGGATATGCCATTATTTATTTATTTATTGAAGAGTGTTTCTAAGGGCGAAGAATAGGCGTAGTGTGGGGTGATGTTGGGCCCCAAAATATAAGCTAAGTATAAGAAGGCGCGTGGGTGCGTGGGACCTAGTTGAAGAAGGGCACATGGGTTGAAGGCACACAGAGAAATATTCTAGCAGTATTTTACAGAACACACATCATGCACATGCAAGGAAAAATAGGTTTTGTACTTAGCCACATTTGGCATCCTAGGTAGCACATGAGAAAAGTATGACCCTTGTGGATAAGGCTCCAACCTGGCAACTATGGGATCAAAGAGGGAATATACTAAGCATATGATGGAAGGTTCTAGAAGACATCATTGCAAGGAGTGGATAGCTCAGATCTATGAAGACATGCTCTAATGGAGGACCATTTTGACACTTGGCAACCGATTTGTAACTTCTAAAAGGCATGGCAGTGGGTGTTAAGGTTATAAATACAAGTTCCCGATAGAAGAAGGAATAGGGGTAAAATAAATAGAGAGTGTGGAGAGTGTAGAGGACAGAAAACAGAGGCTAATCCCTAAAAAAACATAATGGAGGATGTTATGGGTTAGGGATTATGAGAAATATGTAAGCAAAGGCACATTTAGTGGTATGGGTCCGCATTCTTTTTGTTTTTGCAATATGATGAGCATAATATAGCTCTAATGCATGACTTGGCTCTGCATAGTTATATGAGGATCTATTATGACCTCAAAGGATGTAATGTGGATTATTGAACCTATTAAGATGAATATAAGGCTCTGTTATAAATCATATATATGTTCAACATTATAATACTTATGTATTTCCTTTCTATATGAACCATTTTCTTATGCTTCTTGTTATATCTCTTTTCTGGATGCAATAAGCTAACAAATTGTTCTAGAATGTGGCATGGTTCTTTCTACTCATTTTCATTTAAATATCTATTATAATATGATGTATTCTCATAAGACTCACATAAAGGAGAGACTAGGAGCCCGCGCATGCCTCGGGTGAGCATCCAGCACCCACTGGGTGATAAGATGACGCGCATTGGATTATACTATTGGTCGAAGGGTATAAAATATGACTACAAGTGTCATGTACAAGCAGAAACATTGCAATCCCTCTAATAGTATCTATTAGCTCTTCACATTCTTCATTTCACACAATTTTTATTCACACTTCTTTGGAGGCACAAAGGAGAAAATTAGAAGCTAGAGGAGTTAGTTCCAACTTGATCTTGAAGAAGATTTATTATTATGGAATTGTATCATGAATGCATTCATGTATATCAGATCTTTATGTTTTCTTCCTTAACTCCAATAGTTTGAGAGTGATAAATACAAAGCATGAATCATTTTCTCAAGGTTTCCTGTTCATACGTCAATACACAACCATGGAGGATTCCATAATGGTTATAGGTCAACTTGTGTAGACATTAAAAACATGTCTATGTGATCCTATTAGCTCTTGTACATGGTGTAAAAAGTTTGTAGAGACTCTTTAGCTGATAAGAGGAGGAAAAATGGTCTTTTTCACATCATGGATCGTGGATTTCAACAAGGTGTTCATCGAGTTTCTAGGTATAGATTTACATCTTAAAAATTTGGGAAAACTTCACACTTTTTTAGTTTATCATGACATAAAAAACACCACTCAAGGATATTTAAGGATTTTTCACACCTTACCATGCTCATACCCTAATTCACTCTAAGGCCAATAGCTCAACCTTGCATGATTTTCAACACACTCACCAAAGAAAACTTATGAGTGTCAAGAACAAGTTTAGATTTCACATGAATCTAAAAACTTGTGAGAATTGTCATAAATAATTTATGTATTAACCACTCAATGTTAACCTATACTTCATGAAAATTCATTCTTTGCATAGAAATTATGAGTCTTCAAGCCTATATAGTAGGCCTACTCGATTGCCTTAAAACAAGCATATTTGAGTAACTTATGTATTAACCCAAAGATTTTTTGTCTCTCAAATAAATGAGCTCAAATATATTTAATTTAACCCATTCCAACTATACATTTTCTTATAACACTCGAGAATTTTCTATTTCAATAATGATCAAATTTACTTCACAAGTCTAGTTCTTACGCCTGATTAGCACTTAACGTTAGAAGATATATTTTTACCAAGAACATTACAAATATACAAAGAGCATGTCTAAAACTCCTTAATAACATAAATTTCACATCACCATTCATGCTTACATAACTGAATATATACCTTGGAGCTAAATAACTAGGAATATACTCAAAAATTAAAAAATCATAGTAAATTCCATATTGTATTGTCATACTTGGAAAAAAAAATATCACCAAATTGATAAATAATGAACCTTCTATACCCATGAGGTATTTTCACAACATTCAAATTTTTTTTATTAGATAAGGTAAAAAAGGGGATAGGATCCCAAGGGCCTTACAAAGGAGGAAACAGGAAAAAGGAACAGAGAAACAAATAGGAAAAAAGAGACCAAAAGGCCCATAAGGATTTAAACAATCTTAAATATTATAATGAAAATCCAGGACCATGAACAAAAAACTCTGAGATATAAAACAAAACAACCAGAAAAAACTAGGATGAGATAGTTCGCAAAAAGACCTCCAATAGTTCACGACTAGAAGATCATTTAACTTTTAGGGGAAACTTCCCTATTGTCATTAGGACTATCTTTATTGAGTCCCTCCTCTTTTATCATCTCAGTCGTATCTTCTTCCATCTCTTCCTCAGAGATGTTGATACACAAATTGAACTTACTCTTTTTCATTCCCCCCTCAGTCACATCCATCTTTTCACTCAAATATTTGACATGTTTCTCCAGCACAATAGTTTTCTACTTGGAATTCACCTAGGCTAAACATATTTGTTTAGAAGCTTGAATGAATTCCATCATGGTTTCTTGATAGCAAGCATTTATCTCCTTTATCACCTGAATAACCCTTTCCAAATACTGAACCTTTGTGATCAACCCATAATTATCCTTGTCATCACCATCTATACCCTTTTTCCTATAATTCCTAGCCTCACCTTTGAATTCCAAACCTTTATACAATCCTTTGTCCTTCACAAAATTCCTAAACAAAAACATTTTACTCACCCTCATCTTGTTGAGGCACTCTGCCATGGTTAAGTCCTCGTCCTCTTCCTTATATTTTATGGAAATGGTAGTGATGGGTTTCCAATTCTCATACATCAGAAGGATGATCCATTCATGGAGAGGAATCTCAGCCTTGTCCTTCTGGAAATCCTTCAAAGAAGCGGTCAAAGACATGAAAAGGAAAAATGAAATATTCACCATGATATTGTGTCTAAACATGTTAAGGAAAGACAGATGATTTGTGTAAATTTTATGATATTTTCCCTCCAAAGTAATGTACTTAATAAGTTCGAGAAACACCTCCTTCCAGATGCCTGGAATACAACATCTAGGAATTCCATCAGTGAAAATGGAACACCTTTCCTTACCCATAAAAATGTCTCAATTTCATGCTCCCCGTGGGTTCTTTCTTTAATAATATTGAGCCCTTCCGTCTGCATCTTCATACCTTAAGAAATGGTGTTGTCTATGACTTCAATTTCTATACTTTTCACTGTAAAATTTCCCTCTTTCTAAGCCATACCAAAATCCTTCGACAGCAAAGGATCATAACCATGTAATTTTGACATAAAATTGCAAAAACCCCTAATCCTGAGATTTTTCAACAAAGGTGGATTGAAATCCTTGATACTCTGACTCGCCGGCTTAACCCTTATTTTTTCACCACCCATATTCATAATGAAAAACCTATCCCACTCGCTCACACTTCTAATTTTTAGAAACCTTTTAGAAACATTAAGACAATTAAAATTGTTCCCTTTAAGTAATTTATCTCGACTCAAGTGATACCAATACTTACTCGTGAGATAATAATAAATTTTAGTGCAATCTATCTCTACCATTTGATTCATTAATTTCTAGGGGAAAATCATCACCTTTACTCTAAATTTTGTAATCATGGCTTTGTAAGCCAAAATTTGCCATCTTATCCACACATGTATTACCTTGACACAAGGTATGATTAATTGAAACCTTGTCAAAAAAATTTAAAATTTATGTGACATCACTAAGAACATTTTTTAAGGTCCAATTAATAGTATTTTTATTTTTAAGAGCATTAACAATAATGAGGGAATCCCCCTCTATCCTTTGCCAAGTTGATACCCCACAGAAGATCTCTAGCCTCTGTCATATTGTTAGTTTGTCTCCCTAATGGACCAGCATAGGCAAATATCTAATCACCATCATTACTTATAAGGATCCCTCCCCCAACAGGACTCAGATTCCCTTTTGACACCCAATCAAAATTTAGTTTAACCACATTGTTCTCCAACCTGGTCCATCTGGTGTGAATTCTTGGTATTTTGATCTCCACTGGACTGAGGACAAAACTTGTAAGAACTTCTTCCTTGCATCTCAAGACGGTTTTTTTGCCATGCCTTTAAACAATTTAGTATTTTCTTTGATGGCCATTATGAATGTACTTTGAAATATTTTGAGATTATTTTTTTTGGTCACAAAAATAACAGTCATTCCTATCTTTCCATAAACCCCAAAAGAGATGTGGGAGGGCAATTTTCTAGGTCATCACCAAAATGGGGAACTTGAAGGGATTCTCCCATTGTATGAAAAAATCTTTAGTAGTCCTTGGCATAATCCATTGAAATCTGAAAAGCTCCTGGATAGTCACAAAAACCTTTTAAGAGAAAGGGAAATGAAAGAGAAGATGATTGACATTTTCCTCCTCTTTCTTATAAAGAAAACATCTATTGGGAATATTCATTCCTCGTTTCCTAATATTATCCACCATAAGGGTCCTGGTTAGGGCCGCCAACCAATAGAAGATATTTACTTTAGGAGTAATATCCTTCACCCATATTCTACCCCAATACTCATTTTGAATAGAATATTTAAACTTTAGTCTATAGGTTGATTTAACCAAATAATTCCTAGATTCTTTCTCTTTCCACTTAATGGAATCTTCCTTGTTTTGAAAATTGGGTATGTAGAAATTCCTTAATTTTTTTTTGAGTTCCCAAAAAGGATGAAGGTCCCCATTATAATTTGGAGGGGGGATAATGACCTCCCAGTAGATGGCTTCCTCCTAAATCAAAAATTCCCTTATCGAAAATTTTCCCCTATCTTCATAATGTTGTGCTACCAGTTTCCAAGACTCCATGCTAGCCAGAGGGTAATCTTCAAGCAAACTATCATTCCAAAAACTAATTCTATTACCTTTTTCAATCTCCCAAATTGACCCCTTGTTCAAAATGTCCTTAGAAGCCATAAAGGAATTCTAGAAAAAGGATCCTCAAGGAAAATCATTTCAGTTGAAAAAGGAGTCCAATGTGCCTATATTCCATAAGTATTTCTTCTTGATGATTTCCAAAAAAATACCCTCTTCTCTAATAATCCTCAAACCACATTTTGCTATTAGTACCTAATTCATGAGAGTAATGTTTTATAATTCTAGGCCCCCACATAATTTGAGTTGGGAAAAAATTACTATCCTCTGCTCCCGCCCATAAGAATCTTTTCTGATTTTTTTCCATGGACCCAATGATTTTGGAAGGAAGCTTAAAGAGGGACATGACATAAATAGGAATTATTTAAAGGGAACTTTGAAGTAATTGAATCTTACCTTCCTGAGAGAAAAGGATACCCTTCTAAGAAGACAATTTTCTATTCACTCTCTCCAACAATGTATTCCAGATAGATATTGTTGTTGCAAATCAACAACACCCCCTGGATGCTGAATAGATTTCTAGTTTGATCATACTAGCATCCAGTGTGATTGCACAACATTGAATCCTCTTCCCAAGTGTGGGACTTACAAAAATGGAAGAGAAATCTCCAGATTAGAGGCTAGTTCCTCAACTCCTCTGATCAGCTATTTTACTTGCACAATTACAGAGGTTTAAACTCCTAAATCTACTCTAAATTCCAAAGGGACAAGGATAGAAAATGCAAAAAGAAATAACTAAAAATAATGCTAATAGGTGATGCACCAAAGGAGTGGTGAGCATTTTTTACTTCTGTAAATTGACACAGTTCATAAAATGCAACAAAAACAGCATGCACAAACTGATAGCTATAATGAAGTGTTAGAAATTAGGCAAACAACACCAGCAGAGGATAAAAACTAATCACACGACATGTATTGTTATTTTAACATCAAAATCACTTGCATTCAAACACCTGAAAGTCAAAAATACAGTTGTAGTTTCTAGAAAATGTCTATTATTCCACTAAATCACTTCCAATGTGAAAAAGGGAGCTTGCCATACACAAAAAATGTTCAACCTTTGAAAAATGAGCCAAATCTGGCTTTTACAGTGCAAGGGACAAGCCCAGGAGAGAGAAATGTGGGAAAACATGCAAGGGGTTCAACCATTGACCAAAATGCCATCAAAACAACATGGGTGACCTGACAGACCCATTCCCTGACATTTTTAACCATGCTGGGAGAGAATGCGAGCCATTCTTCATTAAAATCGGTGGTTGAAACGTCACTTCTGTTCATGACCACATGCCAGAATAATTTTTTATTTTCTCTCTCCAAACTCCACCAAAATGCACAATTTACCTTGTAATCTTGTAGAGAATTTCACCAGCTTTCCATTGATATAAAGAACGTGAAAAACCGAGCTCTGGATCGAAAGATATGGCCATTTGAAGTTTTAGGGCAAAACAGGGCCAAATCGGGTTGGTGGGCAAAAATTCAAATTTTTGCACCTTTTTGGTCATTTGGAAAATTTTCCAAAATTTCCCCACACTCTACCACTCTAGGTGCCATGTGGCAGCATCTCATTGGCCACGGGCCTTTCAAGGGAAAATTTTTCCAAAAAACTCCGCTGAGTCGTAACTTCAAAAATACATGGAGTTAGGAGGAAAACTTTACCATTCTGGAAAGCTGAGAAATAACTCTATCCAATGGTGTCATTTCCAAAAGGTTTTGAGTGCCTGAAAGCAAAATTTTGTGACTGAGGCACAAGAGAGGGAAGAATGGGGGGAGTCAGCCACAAAATGAGTAGGGGGCACATTTTGGATAACAATTTTGGTGACTCAGAGGGTCCATCTACCTGCTGGATGAAGTTATCAGTTACTTGAAGCATCCATTGGGCATGGAGTCATGAGTTGTAGCCTGCAAACTGATTTTAACTTTGAAAACCTCCTCTCTGAGTGACTTGGAAACCCACTGAAATGGACTGTGCAAGAGCAAAACTAACACCACAAAAACTATGTACCAAACTCAAGGTCATACATGTTCCAAATGGAACATGCAGAGTGTGCACAAGCACTTCTTTTATTGAAAGAAAAACTACCTATCCTACTCTAACTGGAAGCAAAAGTGGGCTAAACAAACCTTGCAACTGGTTGGGAGAAATAGCTTCCCTTTCTCAAAATTTGCAACCATGCAACTGATTTGGCACTGAACATGGCTGATTGGATGAGTGGAAAATCAACAAGAAGTTGGTCTTCTACCCAAATCATCAAGGTGTCAACTGAAAACAAATCCAATACCTCTTTTAGTTTCTCTACATTTAGATTGAAGAGGTATGACAGCTGATCCTTGGTACTTTGTAGCTCACCCTCATTCTTAGAAGCAAGCATGACTGGTTGTGACTTGTCCTTTGAGTCCAACAAAGTCAAATACCTTATTGGGCAAGGTATGATCCATTTGATATGCCCATAGATATGATTTTCAACTCCAAAAATGGAGTCTTCTTGTAGACATTCTTGGGTGGGTGATGTGGAAGCAATGGTAGGAATTTTCTGCCCTTTCTCTTCCTCCAATGAAGAACATGAACGATTAAAATTTTCCAATCTTGGTTCCCAAGAGCTGCTATAAGATGCAGGCTACGAAAAATGAATGCTCTCCTTCATGACAGCAAGCTCAAGTATTTGGGACGTGGAAGATGAAAGAGAGAATGGTGGAAACTCAACTGGTTCTTCTTTATCAAAATAGTCCTCTAAATCTGACAGATACACTACCTCATTTTTGTCTTGCTGGAAATGCTCAACTTCCTCCATGGTGTCCTCTTGATCTGTAACTTGATCATCATGGTTTCTTTCATCCTCCAACATTGAGTTTGAGATATCAAACTCTTCTTCAGCACTAGAACTCGAGAGAGATGAAATAGAAAGAAGAATTAAAGGTTCTCTTATAGCTTGCTTTATGCTCAAACCCCTTAGATCTGCACTTTTCTCCTCCACAACTAGAATGTGCTCCTCTTCTTTTGGATTTGGAGCAGCTTCTTCCTCCTCTACTTCTTGAAGACAATCTTGCTCTCGATAGAACTCTTCTTCTAGCATGAAGTTTTTCAAGCCAAACTCTTCAATCTGCTACTCTAGAGGACAAGTTGGGACTGCAAGATCTTCTTCTGAGCTTTCTTCCTCTATGGCTGATTGTGCAACTTGAATTGAATCAGCATTCCCTTCAAATAGAGTGCTAACATGGACACTACTTTCTGAGCAAACTGATTGCTGATCTGCTTCTTTCTCTTGCTCTTCCTCTACTGCCACAAAATAAGTCCTAGCTATCATTTTTTCTCCAACTCCAATATCTTCTGAAGTCATAACCATCAAGGGGATCTTTTTCATCCCAAATTTAAGAGCCCAAATCTTTAGAATTTGAATTTCTTCATCCTTGTTTGGCTCTTCTTTCTGTTGTTGTTTTCCTTGACTGGCATTCTGATTTTTATCCTCCAAACATGAATTTGGGAATGAAAGAGGAGAAGTGGATTGTAACTCAATTGATTTAGAAATTTTTCATGGTAGTGGAGGAGGTAGAAACTCTTGTTTCTTTGGAGGAGGGGGTATTTTTGTTAGCTCTTGTGGAGGGGATGACTGTTTAGAAGGAAAGGGGAAAGAAGAATTGAGGTGTGGTGGGAGACTAGGGAATGGAGAAATGGAACTAACTCCTGGGGCAGCATTGACTGGATTTAGAATTTGAAATTCCAAATGAGATGATGTTGCTTGAGTAATGGGAAGAGAAAAACCAGATGATGGTGTAGAACTTACCCATTGACAAGGTTGTTCAACACCAAGTGTATAGGCCTCTATTTCTGTTGTCCATTGTGCAAGTTGGGGCAGTATCTCCATCATGAAGTCCAGCTTCTCCTGAGGGCTGAAGTGTATTGGAAAAGGGCCTCCCCATGGACAAGGAGTCCTGCAACCAATTCTGAAAGCTTTCATTTGAGTTGTTACTCTTGATTGCACCATTTTTGCCTCCATCTTTTGGATTTATTCCAGCAGATCTGCATTTTCTTCTTGACTACCCTCACAACTAGCATACCCTTGCACTTGAGATGCTTCATATCCAAACTGACTTTGGCACTGCTGCTCATATGGGTAGACATGTTGATTTTGAATTTGATCAAAATGCTGATTTGGAGGATTTGTAAAACATGTTGGAGGTGTGATATACTGCTGTTGTAAATGTGAATTCCATGATGGAAATGAATTCATGATTGCACAACTTCATGGAATGGAAAAGAATGAAAATGATGGAAAGAAGAATGGATGGAAATGAATGGAAAATAGGTCTGCAACTCAGAGAATGAGTTGTTTACCAGATGGAGTCATCACATGTGCTTTTGAAAGTGCCTCCAAAAGGCAAAATATTTAACAGGAACACACTAACCTGTCAAAAATAAAGTGGAAGACCTCTAAGGTCCCACCGGGCATGCCAAAACTATTAGTTGCAAATTCAGCAGCACCCCCAAAATGACTGATCAGATTTGCTAGTTCTAAGGCATACTAGTCATTTGGTGTGAATGCACAACATTGAATCCTCTTCCCAAAGTGTGGGACCTTTGCAAAAATGGAAGAGAATATCTCCAGATTAGAGGTTGGTTCCTGAACTTCTCTAAACCATCTATTTTACAATCTATTCCAGTGCAATTGCAAAGCTTTAAACTCCTAAATCCTAATCTAACTTCCAAAGGAGACATGGAGAGAAATAGAAAAAGGAAAAACATAGCCTACACTAAAAAGGTGATACACCAGAGAAGGAAAATGTTGAAAATCATCAAAGTAATGGAACAAGAAGAGGTGAGTAATGGAAAGGATGGACAAATGCATCAGAGACCAAAGATGGATTTCACATAGAAAATGTTCCATAAACTCCATGAACATAGCTCCAAAAACAACTGCAATGAACATCCAAACATGCACAAATAGCTTGTAATGAAGAGTTAGGCAAGATTAGGCAAACAACTAAAAAAAGAGCAGGAATGGACAAACTGCATCACAAAACATGTATTGTTATTTTAATGCTCCAGATCACTTGCATTCAGAACATCATTTCATGGGTAAGCGGAAAATAATGCCAGTTACAGAGTTTCTAGGGGAGGTCTGTTCAAACTCCATTAAATGACTTCCTGGGGGAAGAAAATAAGGGAGCTGGCCAGAGACAGAATGATCAACAACTTTTTACAAATGAGCCAAAACTGGCTTTTAACCAGTCGATCAAGGGATGAGCCTAAAAGTGGAGAAACCTGGGAAAATAAATTTGAAGGGGTCCAACCATTGACCAATAAATCCCTTCAATCTTTCCTTCAACAGTGATGGTGATTCATGGAAAAACCCATATGCCAAAGTACATTTCTCTAACAGATGCTGGGAGAGAATGAGAGCCCATACTTCATTAATTTTGGTGGTTGGGGGTCACTTCTATTCATTTTTTGCATGCCAGAGACGGATTTCCTATTTTTCTCCTATAAATCTCCATCAAAATATCAAAATTGAACCTGTCCATCGTGTGGAGGAATTCTTACCAGCTTTCCAATGATATAAAGAACGTGAAAATCCGAGCTCGGGATCGAAAGATATGACCCTCTGAAGATTTAGGGAAAAACTGGCAATTTTAGGGCAAAAATCGGATCGATGGGCCAAAACTTGAAATTTTTGCCTCCCTTTTGGTCATTTGGAAAAATTTCCCAAAAAATCTCTACGCCCCACAGCTCCGCTACTCTACGTGGCATCGTCCTGGCATCGCAGATGGCCATCGCGGGCTCAAGGACTTCACCTTTTTCCTTTTGATTTCACATCTGCCGAGCAATAATTTCCCAAAATTTCCCTGTGCCCCGCTCTCCCGATGACAACGTGGCACCTTCTGGAATTGCTTGGGGGAATAGCTCTATCAACTTAGTGTCCTTTTTCTCAGAAGGTTTTGCAGTGCATTGAAAGAAAAAATTTGTGACTGAGGCACAAGAGAGGGAAGAATGGGAGGAGTTAGCCACAAAATGAGTAGCGGGGCACATTTTGGCGGGGATAACAGATACATTTCAAGGACTCCCTTGGACAAGGCTCGACGGGCCCAATTTTTTCCTTTGTACCTTGCTTAATCCGGAAAGTGCTAAGATGCCAAATAACTCCCCCCGACGCCCGCCACCGAGACACGTGCTCCAGCTTTCATTGGCTATTAGGTCACTTCCCATGGAAAATTTCCCTCCCAAACTCTGTCGAGACCAATTCATAGTCATTTAGAATAACCTTAAAGTTATAGGCTTCCTGGATAGATTCTTTACCCAACATGAAATTATCATAAAAAATGGATTAAGACAAACTCCTATGTGATGAAGCTCAGTTTCAGAAACCTTTGAGTGCCCTAAATACTGTGTTGGAAGATATGATATTGAAGCACAAGGAAGCCTACTTAAGAACTGAAGGCAAGTAATAGCCATAAATAAATGGCGAGAGAGGGTCTCCTTGTCTCAAACCTTGGCCCGCTTGGAAGAAACCTTCTGGCTTACCATTCACTAGAACCAAAATGCTAGTTTTGGAGATACAAGTCGTGATCATGTTCACAGAGGAGATATTGAAGCCCACCTTGATCAAAATGTCTTAAAGGAAGAACCAAGAAATTGTATTCAAAATGCTTTAATGGATATCTAACATTTGAATCAAACATACTAAATCTTCACAATACCTAATCTTCAATAGAGTGAATAGCTTCATGGATCACAATAATATTATTTGAAGGACTTTCATTCCTGGAACAATGGCTCTTTTTATTAATTAAGATGAATCTTCTATAAAACATTATATTGATACTTCTCACAATGATTTCATGTATTCAATTTATAAATGGGTATTACATATACTTATTGATCTGAAGTCCTTTAACTTCTATGGCATCCAAGCCCCTATTAGGAATGAGGACCAAGAAGGTGTAATTCATTTGTATCAAGAGGTACCCACTTATTGTAGTCATAGTAGAGGGACCATCTCAGGATAACATAATTCCTTGATCAGTTCCCAAAATGCTTATATGATTTAGATTTTAAGTAGGTAAACCATCAGGCCCAGGAGATTTATCTGGTTGCATTTCAAAGACAACAAATCAAATTTCCTCCTCCATGGGCATCCCTCATACATAGACTTAGGAGATTTCAACATAATAGTGTATACAATGAAATGAGATCATATACAAATATGAAGATAGTTAAAACCAAATAATCATCCTCAATTTGACATACCCCAAATGGAATAAATACTTGCAAAAGGATCCACTATCATTTTATGGGAATTCCTATACAATCTGAAATGAGGTCACATACAAATATTATATGGTCTAAAACCAAATAATCAAATCAGGAGGTTGGCTATATGAAATAGTTGTAAAGTACGCTAAAATTTAGTCCATTCTTATCACCGTCCTATGGGCCATTTCACCCTCATTTTTTGTATCGAGCTAAACCTCTTCCATGTAGTCTTAAACAATATCACATATGTTGAATAGCAACAATTTAACATTCCTGAAAAGGATTAGTATTTTTTATGGTTTAGGGATCTTCCTCCACTTAGTATCCTCTAATCATTCTTAAATCCTCTACAATTGTGATTTTTTCTTGGAAAATATTCCTAAAGATTTTCCAATTTTTGAGATTACTTTTAACATCCTTCAGCTTAAAAATCAATCTAAAACTAGCCACCCCATGAAATTGGATACCCCACCATTTTTGAATTCTATTGAAAATATCTGGATAGACTACATTGCACATGATTTCAAACCTTGTAATGATGATTTCTAGATTATGTAGGTTGATTCATCCCCAATATTGTAGCGAGTAAAGGATGTGGTAGTCCAACCTAAGATATCTAGGAAGGGTTTTTAGAGTAATTATTTTTGTTAATCATACACAAATGACTCATTGCAGACTATGTTCCTAGTCTATATCGTAATGAGACCTTCACCTTTGAGAACACTTGCAAGTAAACCAATTACAATCAAGATGGCTCAAAATTGATCTAGAAGTCTAATTATATCATCTCTCGGACTATGAGACTTCTTTTATATATTTCATGCTGATTAGAGCTAAGAAATGAAGTTATCTTTGGGAACTTCTCTGCATAGACAAGATTGGAGAAAATTTTAATAAACACTGAATGATCCAATTATTATTATTTTTGTAAATTCTTTTGTAAATTTGGACATATCCTCCTATAAATTGAGGTGTTACATAAAATCTAGTTATAATAGTGCATATACATTTGAACCATTCCAAGTGTTTTAACATGTGATTAAACAAATATTAATATAATGATAGCATAAGATACTCTCTTCAAGGGTAATGACCTGCATAAGAATTCCACAGTAACCCTCCAAAATTATGGTGTCATGGTATTCCACATAGCAACATATGTAATGTTGAGGCTCTAGCAGGAGCTTATACAACATCCAAACAAGATAAACACATTGTTTCCATATTATTCCTTCTTAAATCTTTAAATCTATCCATCATCATTTTTGTTTATTTAAGTATTATACTATCCAGTTGTATGTGATAATCTAAGGTCATTAGCTATTATATGTAAAACATGCTTTGTTCAAGCCCCTAATATTCAATGAACTAGAGGTAATCACTTATAATTTATTACATTTTGGGAAATAACTTCCCTAAAGTACTAAACATTGAAAAAACAACCTCCTTCTTAGCATTATTTTCAATTAAAAAATTATTTGATTGACTACCCCTGTAGCTAATTATCATTTATAAAACATAATCTCTAGAATTGCAATAAAAAATAACTAATTTAGATTTACTTACCGGTGTATTTGGGATATGCAACCATCATACATACGTATATCAAATTTAATCCGCTCACACTACCAAACAAGATAAGCATGTATTTCCCAGGCCTCATCTTGAAACATTGACCAAACCAGCTGTGGCCTATTGAGTGCCATTCTTTGAGACTAAGTGAGGCACCACAAAGAGAGAGAGAGAGAGAGAGATGAATTCCTGCTGCCATTCCTAGACACGCATGTCCTCTGTGGATAGAACCACCTGTTCCAAGTCAGCATCAGAATTTTATTTTTCTTTTTCATTGTGCTAAAAATTTTACGGGAACAAACTGCGCTCTACGCTTGAAATGCTACGGGAAGAAATTTACTCTCCTCGTCATGCCTGAGTGTCAAAGATTCTGAGGGACACGTATGCCCTGAGATTTAGTATTATAATTAACTCATAATTCAAACACGCGACCCTACCATTTTCTTCAAATACATACCTCCATTCTACAATTCACAATAAATATTTAAATTAAACATATTCACTTTGGTAACTTGATTCAAGATTGATCTTAGATTGATGGCTATCTTCTGAAGTTTTGGCCCACCAGCTTGCAATGGACTACAGGAAATTATGGGGACCCTGATTCATAATTTTCTGGGTTTACACCCAAAATCCCTTTTTGGTCATTAGTTTGATATTAATTTCCAAACCAGTCTCTTGGTACATATTAATGTAGAATCTAGCATGGGTAAGTGTTGTCTTAGCTTTTGTGACCGGATCTAGAGATATAGGAGAGCCCAAGATATTTGAAATACCTATAAGGACCTCTAGTTCCCAAGAATCAAGGGTAAAACCTGAGAGATTAACCTAGATTGGAAACTCAGAAACAATTTTCTCAAAAGGGTTAAAAGATGGTTCCCATTTATGAACTACCACATGAGATTTTCCAATAAACCATGACCCTTCCGCCAAAAGTTTCACCACATGTTATTTACTGAGCAGAGAGACTAGGAAGAAACCAATCACATAGGCTGAGACTTCAATCACTCCATTCCAAGCCCATCTCCTCTTGGCCCAGCCTCTGAAATAGTCAATGTTGGTTCTAAAACCCATACATTTCACAAAGAAGTCTCTGTCCATTGTAGATTTATCTCTAGCCAAGAGAATCTCAGGAATTTTAAGAGATAAATTAACTTTCTCTTTAGAAGGATCTAGTCCATATAGAATCATTTTTTCCAGTCTCTTTCTGACCAATCATTCATCCCATGTGGTCTCCACCATAGACTCATCTTTATTGTCCTTTCTCAAATCAAACATGTGATCATGTTCTTGATTCATCACCTTCTCCTGCTCCTTCTGATCCCCTGAAAGTTATTACTCATTTCCCTAGTTTAAAATCCACTTTTTCTCCCGATCATTATCATTCTCATTCTCAAACTTGATTTGGGTTTAAAACATTCAATTTCATGTCCATCACTTTAGAGAGAAGGTTTAGAGAGAGAAGAACCCTATTAGTAAATTAATTAGAACTTTTTTTTTCTCCTTTTGACCTCAAAAGTGTTTTAAAGGTTATATATATATAATTTCTCCTCAAAAAATCATTCTTTGATTTATCTTAAGGATGTTTTTCATTATTTAGTTATTGTTAATTATTTTAATGTGCCTAGTTTAAATTTTTCAAAAACCTGGTATTGGTAAAACTTCTATAAATTGCACAAAAAACATCCTTATGTAGTGAAATTTATACCACACCTTCAAAACTCACCCCTAAATGAATTAAATGTCCATTTTTTCATATTTTACTCCAAAAATCATTTTACCATCTCATTTATGCAACATTTATTATCTAGTTCTTAGAAAGAGTGTTATATAAACCTATATAAGTGCTCAAATCACCTCATTACTGACTTGTGAATCTATTTAAACTTCATATAAAATCATATTATGATCATTACATTCTTGGTTTGCATCCTCATACCTTGACTCATCATCCTCACTTGTCTACTGGGCTTGTATTCACTAAAAGGGTCTGTAATGACCATCTTCATGCCATCTAAGCTTTATCCTTGATGTGATACTCCTCCTATGGATGTTATACTAGATCATACTACTCCAATAATTCTTGATATACTTTTCCTTAATCTATTTCTCATGCTTTCATGTCACCATGTTTGACCTGGGACTAGGATTGAACCTAGAGTTACTTGATTCTTCAAGATTTTTCCATGTGCACTTGTTACAAACTCATTTAAATCTCAAAAACATATTATTAACCATGTTTTTCCTTTGAATCCTTCATAAATATTTGGGAGGAAAAATTCACAAAAGTCACTTGTTTGACCATGCACGTAGATCATACTCGCTTATCATGACATCATGATTTGACACCTGAGACTACTTGGGGACACTTTGACATCAATGAAAACATTTTGAAACATTTCTAAAAAAATTAATCATGGAGGTGAGACAAGACTATTATATGATGTTTTCATGATGCTTCATGATAATTTTTATGCCAATTCGAAGATATTTGTGCAAGTTATGTGTTTTTTAAAAAGATGGGTCTTAAAGAAGCAAAATCCAACTCAATATGGGAAATTCAGATTCTCACCCACTAAAAAAATTATTGAATGCAAACCTGAGGCTTTAGGAGATTATTTTACATTGATCTAAGATTTTTTTTCAAGATCAATGAGGTGGAATTGTTGTCAAACTTTTATTAACAATCATGAACAAGATAAAGTGGTTTGAAACCCTAGTTAAACCCTCATAACAAAGTGACTTGGTAAATTTTTTTATTTTTCATCTCTACATGAACTTATAAATATAAATTGATGTAGCAGGGTTGTATATAATACCCCAAATCTGATTTTGGTTGTGGTTCTGTGTTCCTGCTATTTCAAGAAGAGAGAGAAAACCCTAGTTTTTTTAAGTTTTATTATATTAGGGTTGATATGGATACTTCACGATGAAAATTAAACTATTGAAAAATACTTGGAAGATGCTCTAAGTATCCATGAAAATTTTCAGCTTGGTTAAATGGATAGAATGAAACACACGGGTCCTCAAAGTAGCACTACCGATTTTGGCCTTAAGAGATAAAATGCTAGTCTTGTGGTTAGAGTTATGTTTGATGTTTTTACATGCTATAAAAATTATTTTTAAGGATGGAAAATTAGTAGAGGCATAACATGATGTTTTTAAGTGCTTTATTTGATCTAGAATTTTTTTTTGTGTTCAATCCATAATGGCTTACTTGGTCCTATTAGGCTTGCTCAAGAAGGTTATTCAAACATGTGTGTTTGAATGAATTTATCCAAATGGTATATGTTTATTAATGCTTGATAATGTTGGTAAAATTTTCCTTGACGTTTTTCAATTGGTGGTTGAGATTGGAAGATGATTTGTAGGTGTTTGAGCATGTTTCTCTCAAGACTAGTTCTTAAGTCCAAATTTCTTGTTTGGAGTAGTTTCAGAGTTTGATATTTTTTAAGGATTTGCACTATGAATTGGAGAAAAAAGTGAGTTGTCCAAGAAATAATATTTAGATATATTTCCATTGATACATGAAATAAGTCATGATGATGAGTTTTTCTATGTGAACTCCTTCATTTTTATGGAATTAAATTATGGGTGCTTGAAGACCTAGTTTCTTTTGCTTTCTTCTTGGTGTGTGTCATGAAGAAGTTGGATATTTTATAGCTTATGAAATAGGTTAAATTTTAGTGGAGATTCTTCACTGATTCATAAATATTTACATTTTTGAAATTTGTATTTGGAAATTTTGAGGACTCGTAATGAGCACCATGTCACCTAAAATTTCCAGGTGTAATTTACTTTTGTGGGTCTGGTCACCTTGTGTTTAAATTTTTTTTCATATATATACATGTATATAGTCAATGCCTCAAAGAAAAAAAAAGTAATTTATTCAATATATAGTAATAAAAAATATATTTAGGCCATACTCCTAACTACAAATGCCCGACTGCATTATTAACGCCTCACTCCATTTATTTGCTAATGCTTAACTGCAATATTGTTGTTGACACCCAACTACATTAGTAAGGACAAGCTTGACCATTATTATTTCTACATATATACATTGATGTGGTTATGTAACTCAGATGTTTATTGGAATCATCTACTTGACTGTAGTTAGGGTTACAACTTGACCATAAGTAGGTTTTCTTATGGCTATAAAGGAGTCGTATGTATGCATTTGACTGGCTACATGCACATATATGTGACATAATATTTTCATATAACCACCCAAATGTGTGGAGGCATTAAATGATATCCATTTTACTTTAAACCCTACATTTTATTAACTTGAATGTTAAGTGTAGAAAATGTAGGGTTTCAATCAAAATGGTTGACATTGTTCATTCATCCATGATGGATATGAATCTCATTTGTGTTATCTTCATTATAGTCTGAAATCAATATGATTCAAAATCCACCATGTATATGTGGCTTTTTGACTATCACCCAACTACATATGTTGTTTCTTGACTACATATGCAGCCACCCAACTTCATGTGTAGCCTCCTGATTACATACATATCCCATAAATATTACCAGCTATGCTAATAACCGTATGGAAAACCAAATACCTTTTTCAGCTTTGTATCTATATGCATTTTCCCCATATTCACCATCAATACGAAAAACCATTTTTTATAATTCACCAAATTAAAGATAAGTTGGATTTTGGTAAGGGTTCTTAAGATTTTCCTTGTCCTAAGATTGTTGATAATGACAATGAATTTTTCATGAGATGTGTGGAGCTTCTTGTGCCTTGACAAATTTTTTTGATGTTCTTGGAGTTGTTGGTGCATTCATTGATGCTTGAGGAGCTTATTTTGGCATTTAAAGGTGTCTTGGTGTTTTCTCATGATGTATTGACACCTTCTAACCTACTTGGGTATCTTAAGTTAACTTATATGATGTTATTATTATGTTTTTAAGTTTTAATGACCGACCTACTTGGTCCTGGATGACCTATGGGTGTTTTGAGCTAGTTACTTGTATATAGGCAAGTGTTTTTATAATTTTTTGACTAATTGAGGTCATGGGGTTATGAGTGACCTAAAGGAGATTCATGAAGAGTGTAGAGGGGTCATGGATAGAGCCTAAAAGATGTATGATTACCTAAGAAATATATATGATCAGGTTTGTAAGTGATAATGATGTAATCATCCCATGAGAGGAAATTTTTGAGAGAGTTGAAAAAGAGCTCGTTTTGAATAGAATTTGGTGTGTTCGGAGATGAAATTGGATCAAAATTAGTTGTGTGAGAAGCATATAATATACGATAATTTATTTATAAAATATATTATTATGTTTAATTTTCATAGGATTATTTTTTTGTGAGTCATATAAATAAAGGTTTAGGGGTTGGTGTTCTTTGTGAAGTGGGTGATTCACTAAAAAAATGTTACAAGATGTCTAATATTATTTCAAGTCCTAAATTTTTATAATATAAGCTATGGTTTCAGTAGGTTTTCATCCCCTTGAGTGTTTCCAACATATTTTTGGTTTCATGTGTTCTCTCTTTTGATTCGTACACTTGTGAATGTTTAATACACACCTAATGAGCTCACATGGTTTATGAATGTTGAATGGTTAAGTTGAATGATTAATATAAGAAATGGTAAATGAAGTTGAATTTTTTTTATGAATGATTCACCCCCTATTCATTATTCTTCTAAAAATTAGTATCATATTTGGTCCTTGTGAAGCAAGTTTGAAAACTTTAAGGATGTCCTCTTGAAGCATAGGAAATGGGTAAATAATATGATATTAAATAATCATTAAGAAATAAGTATGAAGATAAAAAATAATTAATCCATGGATTGGAAGAAAAAAATGAGTTGTATGGAGGTTAAACATGGTCAAGCCATTAAGGTTTTGGAATCAAAAGTCAATAGTGTGACATAAACCCTAAGAGCTAAATAAGAAGATTGTAGTTTTTATGAAGATGAGTTGAGATCCTTAAAATTAGGATTAGATCAGATACATATTATGTTGAATACCTATCAGATGTTCAAGGAGAAATTTGAATCCCTAAATGATATTTTGCATAATCAAATGTCAACTAGTGACAAGAATAGTTTAGGTTACAAAAGAAAACACATGGAAGTTAGTGTAGATGTCAAGGCTGGTCCAAGTACATATTAATTCATGAAGGAGACAAAGAGGAATGATTCCAAGAGGTCTAGACCTATAAGAAAAGAAAATAATATGAGGTATGGTCCTTATTTCATTTGTTATTGCTATTATTTCCATGATTTTGTTCATAGGGTTATATAATGTAAGAAAAATCTCTCAAAGAATGAATATGTATGGAATGGTGAAAGATCCTTCAAAGGTCAATTTTATTCTAGTTGTGAATATAGTCATAAAGCCAATGATTGTGGTTAGAACCTAAGTGTATGTAACTCAGGAGGAAAGAGGAATAAAATAAATAGTTAGGTTGTGTGTTATAATTATAATTAGGTTAGAAACATTGCTAGACATTTCTATCAAAGATCATCTACAAAAAGTTGGAAGGATAGATTACCAAGAGGTAAGAGTCCTATTATCTATTTCAAATGAAATTTTTTAGTCATATTAAAAAATATTGTAGAATAAATATAAAAATCTATAAGAGAGAGGATTAGGAAAAATATGATCATGTTGAAAAATCTAAGTATTAACCTAATCATGTCCCTGTTGAGAAGGAAAGACAAGATTCTAGTTGTTTTAATCAAATGGATGATAAAAAAGAAAGGGATCTACAATCAAGAAAAATAAAGAGGTTCATGATTTTTCCCATGTATACAAGGGTGTTTTATAGTGTTATATGCAAATTGGTGCATGGGTGCCTCCATTAGGCTTCATGGAGTCATTTCTCATATATGATAAACAATATAGGTACATTTTCTTGTTAAAGGTTTGCTGCTACCAAGGAAGGTACTATTTTTCTTCCTGTGTCATTCATGAAGTATCTAAATATTGTGTCAAAAGTTATACCTTTTCAAGATATGTTTTAGCACTATTTATCCAAGGTATTAAATTTTTTGTATGAAGGAGACTTGGTAATCAAACTAATAAGATGGTTTTGTGTGTCTGATCTATTCTTTATTAGTTTCATTATGTCCCAGTTAAGTGTGCCAAAATGATTTCATCTTGTGTCTCAGAAGTCTCAATAGTCACTATCATATGTAATTAATTACAAATTTTTAAGATGATCTCACAATTATCCAATAAGGTAAACAAATTTTTGTTACTTAATGATCATCCATGAGTAAGTTAGCATAATCATAATAAGTCTTTGTTGTTAATATGATGTCTTCTCTATCAAATAAAAATTGATGATCTGTCTAGATAAGGTGTATTTAAGTCTTGGTATAAAGTCTAGTTTGTGTTATGCCTTGGGTATGTGTTTCCATTATTTATAGTCGAAGTCTGAAGAATTTGATTGGTGATAATGGTGAAAAATTTTCCTCTATGTTTCAGAAGATTGTGAAGCATCAAAGTGGTGGTCTTGAATAAAAAATTATGTGTAAAGAGAGGATGGATTGATCTTTGTTATGATGAAAGTGTATTCACGAAAGGATGTACTAACTCAGGGGATTTCAGGCTTCATGTGACCAATTTGAAGGCCTTGAAGGATTTTTAGTAGTGTTGGAAATATGTTACTTGCATAAAAAATATGTTGTGGAAATCTTACTCTATATGGCTTATGATGTTGAAAGTATGTGTACATGAGTTAATGTCGATCTACAATGCTTAAATAATATTTTGAAGTATGATGGAAAATAAAAAATTTGGGTAAGTGTATTTTTAAAGTGGTGTTTGAAGGTTGAATCCATCAAGTTTATGTATCATAATATGAGTTGCAATAAAGTGTGAATATTGGTAGTCAATATTGAAGTCATTTTAGGGTCTCTAGGTAATATGACAAAGGGTAAAACTATGATAGCTTAATAAAAGTGTATAAATATGGTCCTTAGATTACTATAGGTTTTATTCTCTACTGGTTATGCACATATGTTGAAGACCACTATTGGTTTTAGGAATATATTTAGGTAGGATTAATGATCTAGTGCTCTTGAAGGTTGATATCATGCTTAAATTCAATATCAAAGAAGATGGACTCTAGGATTTGGCATGTTCTCTGTTCCATATGAGTAATATGGAATTTAGTGAAATTTACTTAATCAAAACAAAGAAAAAGTGAAAGAGATAATAAAGTGTATTTTTATAGGGGAAACAATGGTTATCCAAAGTATTTATACCTATTCCAAGGTAGTGTTTTCATCATATGTCTACCATAATCTTACCATTCTCAGTTGTTGAACGTTCTGTATCATGATTCATAAGTACTAGTATCTTATGAAAAGTGGTATGATTGAGTTCTAGAAAGCTTGATGATAGAGATTGTAAGTGTGAAGGGTTCAAGGATGTCATATGTTTCTCAT
Source organism: Taxus chinensis (assembly GCA_019776745.2). Classification (NCBI taxonomy): domain Eukaryota; kingdom Viridiplantae; phylum Streptophyta; class Pinopsida; order Cupressales; family Taxaceae; genus Taxus; species Taxus chinensis. Next base: position 375,372,990 of record CM034154.1, on the reverse strand, counting down.
CCCAGGGGGGAGGTATAGGTTTGAACAAGGTATTCTTTGTTTCAATCCATGAATGATGTCAAGAAGTTCTCTCTTAGGAAAAATTTAGCAGAGAAGAGGTTAATTATGTATTAAAATATTTATGGAGAAGTATATGAACCTAAGAAATATTAAAAATGAATCACCCAAGGCTGATCAAATAAGAATTAAGTAATGGAGCTCATACTAAGATAATGAAATATTATGAACTATTTAAAGTTAATAAAATTATTGCAGGGATTTAAAATGTATGATGCATGGTTCTTCTATTTTTATGACTACAAGTGCTTCTAAGAGCTTGAGTTTTCTAAATAAGGTTCATGTGTTAATTTATTCACCAAATACTATCAGTTGAAGTCCTAAGTTTGAATATCTACATGGAAAAGGTCTAATATGGCCATCCAAGGTTGAGACAGAGGGTCCTCATAATATTGAATGTTGTTAAATTTTGTATTATAAAGTTAGAGAATATATATATGGTGTGTTCTAGATATGAGAAGAGGTATAAAGTGTGATCATTAGGATCTTGAAGGAAAAAATTTGTCAAGATGGAGTTCAAGTATGAAGAGCTTCTGTCATGGATTAATGTGATTCATGTTTTGAAGAAAGATGATGTAGTAGTTCTATGAAGGTATCAAGAGTTCTTAGAGTGAATAATTTCTCCCAAAATATGTCAGTAGGTTTGATAAAGAACATTATGGTGATATAATATTGTTTCTCAGGTTGTATAATCATATTTTTCATCCTAAATCATTTAAGAAGGATTGTGTGATAGAGATGATAGTCAAAATTAAAGAAGTTCATTATTTGTCTTGTCATGAAAAGGTTTGTATAATGTTGTCAAATCTTCTAAGATAGCCTAAAATTTTGGAGATAGGTGCATATGGATTTATATGAAGATCATAATATTAGGGTCTAATATTTTTTTAAGAAAAGAAGGAATCAAAGGCTAGTCAGTCCATTATGATAAAGATTAATAGTCAAGGTAGTTTGAATGTTTACTGTGTATGAAGAGTAATCGTGTGTGAATTTAAGGAAACCATATTAGGTCTTGAAAATATTATGATCCTATGATTTGTGGGCTAACATAATGGTATCTGTGAGCCATTTTTGTATATTTCAAGGCACTATTACTATTTGTTGATAGGTATGTGAAGTAAGGTAGTATCACAGTCTAGGCATCATGATCATGGTGTTGAAGGGGAGCAAGGATTGTCTTTCAGTCAGGTGTTCAAGGTGTCAAGAAGGACTGTTAAGAATAAATTGTTGGTTATTGAAGGCATATTGAAAGTTGAAGGATACTAAATATTGTAATAAGTTATATTCTAATCAAACATGGCAAAGATCAATGAAATATTAACTCATAACTATGACACTTAAGTTGACCTACTTCCATGACACATATGCAAGGTAAAATCTTATATTCTTAAATTTTCTATTAGAGGATGATATCTTGCTAGGGCAGTCATAAAATGGAGTTTCATGAGCTGTGTGTGCCTCTATGGCATAGTAAAGTTTGTAATTTTTGGACTGAAAGCATGTTTTAGGGCTCATGGTCCTAAACGTAGAAAAGGAAGATCTTGGAGGAAAAGCTTTTGTTCTCAAGCATGATTTAGGTATAAAAAGTGGTTTTTAACATGATTGAAGCTCAAGTATGTGGTATTATCTTAGGGGGAGATGTTTTGATGCTCATATCAGGCACATGGATCATTTATTTCTGTTGTTTGAAGTCAAGAAGAGCAAATATAGAATAAGGGGGAGTCAAGTCAAGAAAGTAAGTTGTTTTGTGCATTGTTTCCATTATGAGTCATAATTTTTTCATTTTTCATGTTGAGTCATCATTTTATCCTTTTTAATATATCTTAAAGGGGGAGAGAAGAATTAAAAACGTGAAAAATAGGTCATGTAAGTGTGTTTTGTCTTGAGGTTGCCATCAATGTTTCTGAAGGTGGTTACCTTTAATGAAAAAGGGAGATATTTTTCTCGATTATTTCTTAGGTTATCATTGATGTAAAAGTACATTTATGTAAAAGGGTTCTATGGTGTCATAGGTGTCTCCATGAGGTGTACGTCAAAGTCAAACATGAATTTTGATTTTTAGTGTCTTGGTCTGGTGATTTCTCATGTTAATTTGGAGCATGTTCTAGTAGGCATGGTCACACTATGAGATCTCCAAAGTTATTTGAAATATTTAATGAGGTAAATCAAGGTTCATATGATGTGTTAAAGGTATCCAAGTGTTTAGATATGGTTTCCATGGTGATTTCATTTTTTTTCATGGGTTGTAGTAGTCATTATAGGCTTATTCCTAGACTTAGAGCATGTGGTTTGGTATGCTGACATGATATTTGGAGTAGGAAAGTCATGTAAAATTAGGGGAAACATGTTGTGGCACAAAAAATGATGTGTGAAAGGAATTTTAGGTCAGTTATTAGAGCTATGATGATGTTTCATGGTCCTTAGGAAGTAAGAAGGTGAAGATAACGAATGATAACACAATTAATTCACTATGGCTAGATAATTTCAAGAATATTTACACATGGATGTGATTTAGTACTATTATAGGATGTTTTCATGATGGTTCATGACAAGTTTCATGTCAATTTGAAGATATTTGTGCAAGTTATGTTATTTTTGGTAAAATCGAGCCCTAGAGAAGAAACATCAAGCTCGATATTGGAAATTTAGAGGATCACCCACTCACACAAAATATTCATGGGAACCTAAGGCTTTGGGGGATGATTTTACATTGCATTAATAGTTTTTTGAAAAAAACATTAGGTGGATTGATCATCAAACTTTTATGAATAATCGTTAACAAGCTAAAGTGGTTTCAAACCCTAGTCAAACCCTCATAGAAGAGTAACTTGGTATTTTTTTTGTTTATTCCCCAAATGAACTTGGAAAGATAAATTTATTCCTTAGGTTTGTATAGAATGTTTCAGAGCTCATTTTTTTGGTCATTTGATGTTCTAGTTATTTCAGGAAGAGAGAAAAACCCTATTTTATGGGGTTTTCTTGTTTCAGGGAAAAGATGGAAAATTCAAGATGAAAAGTAAAATATTCCATAATCTTTGGGAAATTATCTATATATCTATGAAAAAATTTAGTTTGATTCATTTTATAAAAAGAAAGCTATAGGTCCTCAAAGTAGCACTACTGATTTTAACCTTAAAGGCTAAAATGCTAGTCATTTGGTTTGAGTTGTGTTTAATGTTTTTGCATGTTAAAATAGTTTTTTATCATGGAAAATTGGTAGAGGCCAAAAATGATGTGTTGAAGTGATTTATTTGATTTGGAAAGGTGTTTTTGTGTTCAATCCCTAATGTCCTACTAGGTCCTATTAGGATTTCTGAAGAAGGTTACTCAAACAATTGTGTTTGGATGAATTTATCCACATGGTATATGCTTCTTAGTTATTTATATTATTGGTACAAGTATCCTTGAAGTTTTATATGTGTTAGTTAATATTGGAAGTTTATTTTTAGGTGTTTGAGCTTGTTTCTCTCTGGACTAGTTCTTAAGTCCAGATTTCCAGTTTGGCTCAATTCCAAAGTTTGAGTTGTTTTGAGGCCTTGTACTATGAATTGGAGGAAAATGTGAGTTATTATAAAAATTATATTTACATAAATTTCCATTGATATATGACTTTATTCATGATGACGAGCTTTTCTATGTGAAGTAATTCATTTTCTTAGACTTAATTCTAGGCACTTGAACACCTAGTTGTTTTTTCTTGCTTCTTGGTGTGTGTCATGAAGAATTTGGATGTTTTAGATCTTTCTTATATTTTTTTATTCTATGTAATTTTTAATTACATGTATGGATCATGTTGTTCCTTTAAAAAAAATTGAAGTCCTTGGAGCTGTTGGTGCATTTGATGATGCTTGAGGAGCTTATTTAGGAATTTAAAGGTGTCTTGGTGTTTGATCATGATGTCTTGACCCCTTTTAACCTACTTGGATCTCTTAAGTTGATTTATATTATTTTATTATTATGTTTTTAAGTTTTAATGACCCACCTACCTGTTCATGGATAATTTAGGGGTGTGTTTGAGATAGTTACTTGTATATAAGCAAGTGTTTTAGTCATTTGTGACTAGTTGAAGTGATGGGGTTATGGGTGACCTAAAGGAGATTGAAGAAGAGTGTAGAGGGGTCATGGATAGATCCTATAAGATTTATGAATACTTGAGAAAGGTATAGGATCATATTTTTAAGGGAAATTGACCAAATCATCCTAATAAAGGATAACTCTCAGCCAGTTGAAGAAGAGCTTGTTTTGAAGAGTGTTTGGTGTGTTAGGAACTGAAATTAGATCAAAATCAGTTGTGTGAGAAACATATGATTTGTGATCATTGATTTATAAAATCTATTATGATGTTTAATATTCATAAGATTCCTTTTTTGTGATTCATATTAGGGTCAAAGAATATTAGTGTGTCCCACTTGGTGGCCAAAAATATTTTAAAATATGACTAGTAAATAAATATTTAAAAATACTATAAAATCTATTTAAAAATAAGGTAAATTTTGGATACCCTACACCTTGTTATTTTTAAGCTCTTAAAAATACATATTTGGTCATTTTATATGTGTTTGGTCAAGTTTTTTTTGTCGAACATATTTTGTGAAAGTACAAAAACTACAAAAAAGTGGGACACAACTATATGCTTTGATCCATTAACAAAGGTTTATGGGTGGGTGCTCCTTGTGAAGCGGATGCTTCACTAAAAAAATCTTGTAGAATGTGTAGTATTATTGCAAGTCATTAATTTGTGTAATTTAATCTAAGGTTTCAGTGGGTTTTCTTCCCCTTTATATTTTCCCACATATATATGGTGTAATAATTTCTCTCTTTTGATTCTTTCACATGTGAATATTTAATACACACCTAATAAGCTCACATCATTTATGGATGTTGAATTGTTGAGTTCAATGATGAATCTAAGCAATGGTAAATTAAGTTGAAATTTTTGTATGACTGATTCACTCCCCTTCAGTCAATGTGCTTCTAATAGTTGATCGCAATAATTTTCATCCATCAACATCACTCTTTAGAAGTATACAAGGGATGTTTTGGTAAAGAAATAAAGTTTTGGGTTTTACTTTGTTGGGAATAATTTTGTTAGTTGATTTTGTTATGATCATAGGCATAAAACATGGTTCATTTTTTGAAGTTCCAGTTAAGGCCATAATCACTATATTTGCATGATTTGAGCCATTTTGGGAAATAGTAGAAGATCCTATGGCATAGTTATAAGGTTGTGTTTTGTTGTTGATCTTGGCTGATTTAGTATTTTCTTAGGTTTCATGATATGCTCTTCATAACATATCTATAAAAAAGTTAAACCCCATAACCAATATTAGGTATTTTTATAGTAACATACATAAAAAATATCACCATGATTATAAAATTATTTTCATTAAATTATGGGATTTAATTCTCTCTCATAATATTTTATCCACTTGCAATTAGAGTGTCAATGGGCTTTCAATATTGAATAGTACTTTTGTAGCATGTCCTAAACATACTTAACCTAAAAAATCAATACCTCCTCTTTATTTTAATGAAATTACATTCCAAGAAATTAATTCATAATAGAAATATAATTAATATTAAATTTTACTTTCATATATTCCTTGAAGATTTGTGACATCTCCAAAGAGCTAACTATATATATCAATTCACCTACACAGAGACAAACATGTAACACATTAGAACCAAATGCTTATATGTAAAGAGTTGATTATTTTTGAATTATTACAAATCCTTGATACAATAACTAGATATAAATCATTGATTACTAACCTATTGGATATTTATTTAGACCATAATGATCCTTATTCAACTTATATACCCAAATTCTTTACCCTTTACCTCAAAACATTATAGTTGACCCACTTTTACATATTCAATAAATTTATTTAGGAATGTACTTTTGATATCAAGTTTATGGATTTAATATCCTTTATGATAATTAGAAACAATAATTAGTACACTAATATATTTATGTGCCATGGGTGCATAAGTTTCCTCATGGTACACCACATATGTTTTTGTAAATCCTTTTGAAACTAGTAGAGATTTTAACTTATCAATTGTACCCTAATTTTTGAATTTGGTATGTATAATTTTTTTTTTTCAAATACATATTTATCATATGGAGGATAAATAATATTCCTCTTAATTTAATCCATATCGATTTTAATAACATCAACCCATCATTTCCTTTGATAGAGTTTGCATAAGTTATAGGTTCACTAGCCATAAATGAAAATGCAAACATAATATCTTCATCATAAAATATATTACCTTATTGATATTTCATCCTCTTATTATTTTTATTCAACATTTTTTCCTTTGTATGTGGATTCAACAAACACTTGTGCTTTCTCAGTGTTGATGTAGATGAATGACTAGTCTCTTATGAAGATCTAGTATTATTTACTATTGAACTAGAAACTTGTGTAGAAATTTTAAAGCTCTCAAAATATTATTCCCCCTTATCTCATGACCATTTTATAAATATTATCATGATCATCATGCATATAATTTTACAAAAAATTATAATCCCTAGATACAATTCTAGATTTACTAGTAGGATTATAAAAATTGTATCCCTTATTTTCATTATTATATCCTATTGATTTTCAATTTTTTCAGGAGAATCTTACCCTTTTTTATTTTAATTTTTTTTAATTAACACACATAAAAAAATGAATAATGTTACATATAGATATTATGATTTAATTTAACTTCCAACATTAATTGCACAAATTAGAATAAAACTTTTCTAAGTGACTATTAATCTAACAACTGTCAAAATAAAACGAAAAGAGTGTAATTAGCCAAATTTGTGTGGATTTGGAATATTTTGGTTGGTTTTAGTTTTAGAAAAGGAAGATCTAGAACTATTAATGTTTCATTAATGAACTGTAACCTAAAATTGAGCGTGGTCAAAACCAAAGACTTCAATATATAATATTTGTATGGGCCTGACCATTATGTATGGTCTTGTACCTACTTGGAATCTATATTTGTAACTTCTTGATTTCTTCACCTACCTGGAAATATATTTCATTTTTTATCGATCTTCTTGTCTCAAATTCAGAATGGCTCAATAAACTCTACTCAAACACTCAAACCCTTGTAATGTAAGGAGTTCCTGTGAAAAATTGTTAGGTGGGTTTTGTGCAACCATGTGCACCACTGATGGTGCCACTACTCTGGAGAGGGATCAAACCACATGGTATTCTCTTATCATGTGATATCCATAATAGTGCAGTTAAAACTTGACAACCATGTTTTGAATTTACTTCATTTGAGTGTCACACTTAATCAAATGCTTGGGAAGGGTCACTTTACTTGGTTTTATGATAATAATGGAGACTCCCCAGACCTGAGAGGAGACTTCATACCAATATTGGGTTATTCCATAATTGATATTCATGAATTATATCTTTGAGTTCCTTTGGTGTTAGCTTTTTAAGGAAGAGTGCATAAAGTTCTAGGCCCTAAACAAGGTATGATTTACTTTCTTATATATGATTTAAAAGGTTATAATGTCATGAAAGGATGAATAAGGGGTATCTTTCTTCATAATAATATAATGGAATTGAAATAATTATTTTAAAACATGTTGGTTTCAAAACATACAATAGGTTCAGTATTTAGTTCTACATCTAAATAAAAATAGAAATTTTTAGATAGGAGAGAGAAAAGTATATTTTGACTTCACGGGCCTATGCATGGATTTTTCTAAATATATTTCAGGTAATTAAAATTCAGACATATGAAAGATAGGTTTGAAAATATAAGCAAGTGAATGAAGTGTTATTAGGGTGTGCTAAGAAAGAGTGAAGAGAGTGCATTTATTCATACAAGTGTGCAATGTTAAGATCATCAGTTTCAAGGGATAACTCTCCAAATTTGAGTGTTAACACCTATAAATATGTGATTCACACTCTTAGGATATAATTTATTTATCTTATCATTAGTAAAATTAAAAAAATATAAAAAAAATAAAATACATTTTTTCATGCCCATGATTTTACGACCCAAAAATAATCATTTAATTACCACGTCAAATTGGGGATTTGTTTTGATTTATTTAATCACTATTTACATTTCAACATACATTACCAAGTCGTTCATACTAAATTACTTACACCACTCTGATAGGTTAATTATTTTCTCTTGGGATTTTAATAACATACGGGGGTAATAATTTAGTCATGAAGTGTTATCCATGTAAAATTTTCATAATTAATAAGCCACAAGGTATATTATATTTTTCCACCAAGGGGGATACTATAGCTATAAGGGGAGTTTATTTAATTCATTAAGGACTTATTATTTTATTCTGGTAACATTTAAAATTATTAAAGGTCTAGGACAAGTTATTTGAGGCATCAGTCCCATTTGGCCCCATCCAAATGGACCCATGCTCTTCAACACCAAAAATACATTTACATGTACTTTAATTAATTTAATCTAACCAAGAGAGGTAATATTAAGCCCACTTGAAAATTTTAAATGGAAAGGTCAACCTAGGGGGAATCAGGAAAGTGGGAGGATCTAGTTTTAATTTGGATCCTTGGATCAAGGGTAATCTCCACCGTTGATCCTAGGTAACTTATTAGTAATCCCTAAATTTCATTTTGACCCATTATATAACTTTTATTTTGCCAGTTTCTCTTGTTTTTTCACAGGTTTCAATGGGATCTTCCATAGAGGAAAATGGAGTTTTATATGAATATATTAGACCATTTTATTTATTAATCCTTCTTTTTTCTTTAATGGTTTCTTTGTAATATCCTCACTAGGGTTTGAGGAAGAAAATGTGATGATAATATTCACAACATGATATATATATATATATATATATATATATATAGTGTTTTATATTAAATTTTAGGCCCTATGTAAAGGTGGCCATGCAAGTTAGGAGTGGTTTATTATTATTATCATATTTATATAGTTGTTACTTATAATGAGATCAACCACGATCTAATGGCCATGAGCCTATCACATGGGGTAGGTGGCAGGGGAGTCTGCACCCAAGAGAATACACATTCGTGTATGGAGGAAGGAAAAGGTTTTTGGAAATGGGTCATGGCCAAGACATGACCCCTCCCCAACCTTTAAATTTTTATTTTCATTATATACATATGGAGGGTTATATGATACATTTTTGCACTTATTTGTTTATTTCTAGGAGATACAAACACTGAAATAAGACCTACATAAATCTATGTACATTGATTTATTATCACAAATAAATATATGATGTTATTTATAGAATTATTGGTATTTATATTCTTCTATACTTGTAAAGGCATGTGAATTTTATATGTAAATATATATATATATATATATATATATATATATATATATATATATATATATATATAAAAAAAATAAATAAATGTTGTTATTTATATAATTATTGATATTTATATTCTTCTATATAATTATAAAGGCACGTGAATTCTATATGTAAATATTTATAAAATGATAGTTGTTATAGTTATATAATTCTTTCTATTTTAGGGAATGTATCATTATACTATAAAATAAATAAATTTAAAAGCATATCTCCATTTAGTTTCACAAATAAAATTCACTACCCCACTATAATGGAATAAAATTAAATTTCCCAAGAACATATATAATTAGTGACAATATTTTTTAAGAAAATATGGGTAGAAAATCATAGTGCTACTTGTAAAGGGTTACTAAGAAACTATTATTATTTTACACATAAAAAAGGTGAAGAAAAAATGGATAATGATAAATTTTCCAAGTACTTCCCTTTGAGAATTTTATATGTAACAACTAGAGATTCAATTTTAATTATAAACATGAGTAAAACAAAAATCTAAGTTTTTTAATTGAGATACCAAATTAGAAACAATATATAAAAATGATACTAGGAAGGAATCTAACTCAAGTAAGTTTATATACATAATAATGAAATGTATAACTCAATATTTATCTCCCATATCTCTTGCACTTGAGTTGATCAAAACTAAATGGATAACTTCCAATAATATGAAATTTAAGAAAGTTGTATTCTTCATTCCAACATTAAAACCAAAAATTACATATTTGATAGATTTGTAACAAGAAACAAGGTAGGTTGATGTCAAATAATATACATTAAAAATAATAGTAAATCAAGAAATATTTTTAGTTTATAACCACTCATAAATTTATTTGGCTCGACACAAGTATTACAAGAAGAGTAAAAGGTTTTAAGATGCAAGGCCTAGCTCACAACAAGAGAGTCAAAAAGTAACTTACAATTCTAAAATAACAACTCATCAATTCAAAAAAAATCCCTTTCTATCATAAGCTTGAAGCAAAAACAATTCAAGAATTCCCTACACACTTGAAAATGGAGGGTTAAATGAGATAAAGGTCTCTAAAAAAAAAACCAATGGGATGGTGACATGTTTTAACAATCCCTTCCCACTTCCAATTCAACAAAATATACCTATTAAGGAAAAAAAAGAAATAATAAAGGAATAGGTATTCTAAAAAAAACCTATCAAAACAATCATGCATCGCAAAATCCAAAGCCTCACACAAAATTAAAACATAAACGTGGAGAAAAGAGGGGTAAAAATGGATGGAAAATCCTTTTTATCTTTGGTAAAACTCCCCATACCCGTAGGTATGGTCCTTGGGGCTCGTTCTAAGGAAAATATAGCCCCCAATTTTCCAAACAAACCCTAAAATTTCCACTTTTTTCCCAAATCCGAGATTTGGGAAAATTATGTATTTAAGAAGGGGTGATGGGCCAACCTATTCCATGATTAGGTAACCCAAAATCCACTTAATTAAGGATAAACTAAATTAAACCTTCTTTAAAAAAATGGGAAATAAATAATTCATAAAAGTAACTTAAACAAACAATTAAGATAAATAAAATTGATTTAATTTTAAGTGGGTAAAAAGTGAGGTAAAATAACCAAATAATTTATGCTCATTCAAAGAGGGATAATTTCCTTATTTCCATACTTATTCTAGAACACAATAAAGCAAGTAAAAAATCAAACAAGGGGAACAAATTCATCCTAAAGGGCCCACTTTGCAACTTCGAGGTGTAACCCCTATGTCGGACATTCTCATGTGGTATAAATTTTATTCTGCACACTCAATTCACCCATCATACTTGCTCTATGCTAGAAACCAAAAAAAATGATATGACACATGTCAAAATGATCTAAATCAAGCATGTGATAACTCATCAAATTAGTTACGTAACATCCATCCATCATTGAGATATATAGAAATTATGACAACTATCCATGATATATCTAAAGTATAATCTAGGTAAATATAAAATCAATATTATACAAAACATTACATATACATCATCTTGTGAAAAACAATTTGCATCTAAAAGCTAATAAAACCATAAAATCATAATAATGACTAAAATAATAACTTTAACAGTACCTTGTCTAATTCCTCTATCTAAATAATACAATGAGTTAGTATGAAACTAAAGAAGTAAACCAGTGGGCACTACACCTTTATATTATATACATCTAGGCTTCTACTAAACCATGATTCATAAGGTTTCATGTCTTTGATTGTCATTGTATGACTCATGTTAATGACATAGATTTTTGTTTTTACTAATTTTTCCATAAAAATACTTTCCATGTGCTTATACTCAAACATATTCCTTTTTAACTCCATGATGGATATTATTTCTTTCTAATATGCCATTATATTGTGGTGTGTAAGGATATGTTAACTACATTTTGATTCCTTACTAAGCTATTGAATGGGATTAGTGTATTGAATCTTCAAAGAAAACCTATGACAATGCTAAGCTACAATATTTAATGATCCCTTTCCTAAGCATGACACTGATAGATGTAATTTTAAACTGCACAACACTTAACATGTGGTATCTCCACCACCCTCTTGCAACCACACGTTATATACAATTATTGCTAATGTTACTCACACACCATATTCTACACCACTTATTACCTTTGAAAAATTTGATATAGATGACACACTTTTTTCAAACATGATGTCCATCCCTATCTCTATTCATAAAGTACCTATATATGGTGTTTTGTTTGATCCACATAACAAGGATATTATATTATCCCTCATGCTACCCTAATATATTTTAATTTTCACACAAAATATTACACTTTATACCATTTCCCCTACCAACACACCCCTTTACCTATCACTATGGGTGCTGTCACTACATATGTTAAATTCGTGGTGCCCTTGATTTTTCATTTTAACTCCTTTCATAGTTCCATGACAACTCACTCTTACCATGTCTCCTAAAATCTCTTGCTCTATGTCCAAATTCATTGCAAGCATAATATTAACCATTGAAAGAGTAACCATACCTCATTTAATTTGGTTATGTAATGGGATTAGACATTTTTGAACTTTTCTTCTTAGTTAGGTTGGAATTATCCTTGTTCTCCTTCATGTCTTCATAGGTATTTGGACCTTCCTTGTTATTTACACAACTCTTCATGTGTTTTGCTTTGAAACCTAGGCCTATTTTATCACTAGATGACCTTTGAATTTTCAAAATAACATCTAGAGACCCATATCTCTTCTCCAACTTCTCATAGGTCTTAAACATGTTAGATGTTTTCTCGAACTATGTCTACATGTACCTCATATCAAAATTATACCTAATATAATCTTGTTCTTTAGCTTTTAGTTAGACTCAAGCTTTCTACATTCTTATTCTCTTCCTTTTAGAGATTTTATCACTAGCCCAACTTAAGATTCCAAATATTCACACAATTGATCTAATATTCATATCCCTTGACAAATAATTACAAAACTTGGTACTTGTTTTTTTGACACATCAATGATGATTTAGCATCAGATGATTTTCCCAACTTTGTGCTTCAAGGATCACCTCAAGATTGTTAATATTTCTTCAAAAGCCCTACTTTGATACCAATTGTTAGAAGAAAAAATAGTGAGAAGGGGGTGAATCACTATGCAATAAAAAATTCAATCATTTAAACTTTAACCATTCATCATCTTAATCATTCATCATTCATCATGCATTTAATAATCAAATAAAAACATGAGAAATAAAGAATACATGGAAACAAGATACAAGTGGGAAACCATAAAGGGGAAGAAAATCCATTCAAACTATACATATATTTCTCAACTCAAAGGAATGATATGTATATTATACAATATAATATTTTTCTTAGTGAGGAACTAACCCCAAAAGGAGTACCAACCCCTACTTTATTAGAGCACTAACCCTATAAGGAGCACCAACCCCTAGTTTAGTAGAGCATCTACCCTACAAGGAGAAACCAACTCAGTAGATGACTCAACACCAAAAACATCCATCTAAAATGAATACCATATCTAAAATGTTTCTACAAGTGATGATGAGTCTTAAAAGCTCACTCTCCTCTCTATCTTCCTCAAAACATTTCTATAGCCTCCATGCCCAAGAACCTCTTACATCAAGCTTATTTCCACATCTTCCCTAGCTTTCCCATATCATATATCTCTCTAGAACATCATAATATCCTCACTTACCTCCAAAAAGGTCACAAATACCACCTTCACCTCCTTCAAGCACCCCTCTAGGTCACACTATTCTCCCTCATTCACACCTATCTCAAATGATCTTTCAAATTTGATTTTATATACTTTTCATTATCATAATACATGTATATTAGAATTAATATAGCAAAAACACTTAAAAAGTCAGTATAACATATTATAAAAATCATCCATGAGATTAGGTATGTTTCTACCATCACTTAGAACTATCTAGGCCTCCAGTAGGACTTAATAATCCCTAAAGCACCACCACAAGCAAATCACCAAACATGGAATTTTATAGAGAAAAAGAGATTTAACCAAATCATGGAACATACTTCGAATTTTTTTCTAAGCCTTCAAAAAGCTCTAGAAACCATGAAACACATTAAACAACATCTCACGCCATGAAACCCTCTTGAGACCATGAACAACCAAGAAACCTCATAATTAGCATTTAGATAACATACAATAACTTCCTAAAAACTGAAATTATGATATACCATTGGAAATATATTGATTTCATGATCATCATAAAAATCAAACCAAGCCATAAATGTAAGTGTAGAACCTCCTAAACTATTCTACATCCAGAATGATCCAAATTGTCCACAACTTCCCAAAAACCATTCTTAAAAAATGGGGAACAGTTGAAATTCGAGAATCTCAACCATAACTTGAAATAATCATGGACATGAATTAAAGCTCTTATGCTTTAATAAATGCTAAATTAGTCATGAATTATAATGGAGAACTATTCCACAAGCTAAAAATCCCCAGAAACTAGAATATTTGAGTGGTGCCCACATACTATCACAACCTATAAATTACACCAAAATCAATATGGAAGATTCCCATAGAACCTATTACATTTTCACAATAAATAAATTCTTGGTCACTATACTGTATATATCTCCAATTGTTCTAGACCTAGGGTTTCAAGAGGTTTAAAAAGTTGTTTCACTTCTTAACAATTCTTCATTAAAAATTGTTGATCAAATAATCACATTCCACTTGAAAAATATTCATATCTTACCTTATAAACTATCCCCAAGATATTGGATGCCCATGCAAAGAACACACTCTCCAATGAGCATCAAAAAGTCAATATTTATCTCACAAGCTCACCTTTGGGAACTCAATATGGGAAAAAATCACATAACTTTCTTCAACATGCAAACCAAGGCCTGAAACTTGGACCAAACCTTCATATAATCCCAATAATCCTTCTAAAATTCTCACTTTTCCATCTCCATGCTAGAAAAAATATAACTCACTTCACAAGGTTATTCTTTCGCGAGGATTAGGTCTAGTGTAGACATAAAATCCATGACTTCTCCTCATATATGCACTCTGATACACTTTTGAATGTTCATACACCTCATCAAAATTATTACCATGTTATTACCATACTCACATAGCTCATATATACATATACTCCATCATACCACATCATACTTGCTGACTAGGATTCGTAAACAAGCACCTGAAACATGCTTGCTTCACTAAATCTAACCTTATAATCACTTAGAAACCTTAAAAATCATTAAATGACATTAATTACACTCCATTACATCACTCTATCATCACCAAGTCACTACATCACCTCTACAAGTCACCATACTGACTCAAGACATCATGAACCATCACCAAGATCAAACAATCTTAACAAGACACTCTTGTTTATCTCTCCTTTCGACATCAATTCAATTAATGACAACTAACAAAACCTTAAATTTTAAATTAATTAAAAAACATGGAAAAAAATTACATTAGGAGAACCAAAAACTCTAATTTTAAAGGACAAATTTCCTATTTGAAAATCCTCTACTTTTTCTCTTTACCACAATCAAGAGTGAATCATTTAAAAATATAGAATTAGGAAAACAATCTAATTTTGAATTTAACTCACTCCATATTTTTACTTATATTTCTTGTTTTCTATGTAATTATCCATTTCCTTCATGTAGATTTCTCTCCTTTTAGATTTATTTTTTTCTCTCCCATTTCTCTATAGTTCCACTCTAGAGATGTATAGTTCATTAATATCAATCCTATATGGAATTATCAAATTGGAAATAAAAATATCTTATAATTATGTGTAGGAAGTGATGCATAGTATATAACTTGATAACATTAAGTCAACATAATGGTATATAACTTGATAGTATATAACATGTTCATAGTGTCTGCAATTTAAGTGGGGTTAATGAGGACATTTGGGGCCCTAAAGAGAAAAGGGATATTGCAATTGCTCAGGTGGATATGCAAGACTCCTCTCAGGCCACTGCCATTGCCTTCTTCATGTCGCTACAAGCTATCAAGACCAAGATTGAAAGAGCTATCAAGTAACGGGTTGTTGTGATGTTGTTTTTTGGCTGCAAAGTTTCTGTTATCTGGTGGTTCTAGAGTTGTTTTTTGGTAGAGCTCTATATGTTGTTTCTCTTTTGGTTTCTTTTTGATCTTTCCTACTTCTTTTTGGATCATTGTACGTTTAGATCCTTTTTTCACTTATATTGTAATATTTGGCTGTTGAGCCCTCTTTGGTTGATAGTTTTGCCCTTCTCTGGGCTGTTTCTCTCACCTTTACTATCTAGCTTTTGAGCCCTTTTGTATACAGGGTATAGTCCCTTCAAAACTATTTGCCCTTAATAAAAAAAAACATAATGGTCTAGCTCTACAAACATGAAACACTTTTTTTTTAATTTGAGTACAGATGGATTGCTTCTACAATTATGATATTGTGAACCTCTTTTTGATTCATATTTTTTAATGTATTACCTTCACTAAACATTAGAAATAATCCCTACGATAAATTATTCTATGTTTTAAATTATGGAACTAGTATGAATATCTCACAATGATGTCTCTTACAACAATATTGAAGATAAGATCAATTTCTCTTCTAATAATATTGAAGATTAAGTTTTTGTAGCATGAACATCATTACAAAATCAAAGGTTTTTGAAAAATATAATAGGTTTTCTAAGGGATGTCTTTAAAAACTCAAATTAAATCACTAACGTTTTATTATCATCATAAAGGCATACTTATTTCTTCTTTCCCTATACATCATTTAGCGTAGGTATTCTTTGTGGTATATAACCATTTTCCTAAATTTCTCAAATTTATTTCTCTACAATTACATATATTTACTATGTTTATGTGTGTGTCATAAATCCTAAAAAAAATTATGTACTATTTTATGGAAATTGATCCCACTATATCTATGCATCTTTTAAATTCCTTGATCTTTCATCAATTTTCTTATATTTTGAATGACACCCCACTTACCTACTACTACATAAGTGTTTGGCTTTAATTATCTACATATCATGTTTTTATGTGATCTATAAGTCCCAAAAAACACACCCATTCCATTATAATAGGTTTATAATAGTTTTAAACCATTCATTGCAGTCATAGTACATTATGGATCACTCATGTAATTGAGATAATTACAACACTTATCCATTGATCCTACATGGTTTCATGAAAATAAAAAAAATCATTTTAAATTATCGACATTTAATATAAAATGCCTCATTAGTTCAAAGAGTTCAAGGTCATGCATATTATATAGATGCATTACATATCATACAACCATTCTTGTCCATGAGACTATTTTTTCATTACACAATTTTTTCATGGCCTTTTCACTAATCACATTTTTTAAATATGTATTAGTGTATGCAATCCATAAGAATCATCTTTCTAAGGAATTTCCTTGAAAATATAGAAATTTATGGGTGCAAAATTTTTTTATTAGTGACAATTATTTTCCATTTTGTGACTAGTTTGCTTATTTATTGTAAAAGGGGTAAAATTAGAAGGGGACCAACCATGTTACATCACAAAGAGGCCTAATATCTGTGTTAAATTTTTAAATAAAATAATAAGGAAAATAAAAAATAGCTTCCTAGTAACATAAACCAAATAACAACACAACAAAAATAAAATATAGACCAAAGACCAAAGAGTAATTAGTGAGACATGTTAGATATTGTGTAATTCATATTATACATAGTTTCATCGAAATCCTTTATGAGTATCTAAAACATGTCATTATTTCCACCAAAAGTGTCATATTTACTTTTATCCTTATGTTGATCAAGGATCTGTTTTTTATTAATCATTACAATTAGGTCGATCTAACAAGGAAAACGTTATAAAGATATTTTAATAAAATTTGCAATGTATTGGAATTAATATTATGGCCCCTAGCTTTATTCTTAGCAACAAGTGTTGACACTAGATCTTCTAACTTAATTCTTTGAGGGGATACGTCTTTGTTATTTCCTCACCCGGTTCAATCCCTCACTATATTTTCCCATATCTAGTATATTGTTTATAAATATTACATATACATTATCATTTAAATAATAACATTCTTCAACCTCACCCATAATATGATTCCCTTGAGTATTATGCTATGCATAACCCTCTGTTGAGGAAACATACTAACAAAATACATAGAAATGAGATCCCCTCGAATGGAATCTCCTCAAATTAATCCTAATGATAAGTCAAGTGATACTATCAAGAATGTGGTTATGGATTAGAAATGTAATGGTTGGGTTTAAATGAAATACCTTTTTTCCAAACTAATTTTTTTATAGATGCTTCCAAAGAATGAAAAATATAAAAAGGAAAACTCTCTAGAATTTGATTTCTAAAATGGTTGGGAATCACTAGATGATTTACCTTAATAACTTGATATAGACCATCCAATGTGATGTATTTGATAATTATCTTATTAAATTCACCAAAGGTTTTAGGAAGGAAATATGCCAAAAATAATTCTTGAAAAGGAAAAATCAACTCACCTTCTTGAAAAAAAAACTTAGCTTCATCATCAATGTTAAAATTTTATTTGAAAACCTAAATACTTATCTCTTGATACCTATAATATTTGCAATAATTTCCTAATTTATATCAATTTTGATCCCCGTAATGAATACCCGCCTATTTTTCCAATTTTTAGAAAATTTTCTAGAAACATGGGGATCATGACCATGAACTATCTCCATAAAAGAAGAATAACCACCCATCTGTAGAAAACCCCCCACCTCTTCATTTTCCTTCCATTAATTATTAAGGACCAATTCAATACTGTATATATACCCCCCACTGATGACACATATTCCACTTTTTATTATTAAAACCAAAATGGAAAATCCCTATAATGTGGTCTCATCAAATCCTTAAATTAGAGTGAAATGAAATAAACATAAAGTTAGCAACATTACACCCAGACCACGTGAACAATACTTGAACTAAAATGTCATGTATGTGACTTGTGTGCTTCATCATTTATCTTTATGGTGATATCATCAATGATTACCTCCCTCACATGATATATGTTAAAATCATGTAATCCAATCCCAAAATTAGAAAAATAGTCAGCAACATGGTTTCCTTCTCTATAGGTATGTTGAATATGGAAACTACCAAAGGATTGAAATAAAACAATTTATTCTTCAAAATTATTAATAATAGACCAACTAGGTTTGTCAATTCATGTAAGGTAGTTTACAACATTATGGGATGCCCCGAAAAATCTGAGATGGGAAACATTAAGGACCCAAAAATGTTCTATACCCCAAGAACTTCATCTAAGTGATTAGTTTGAATCCTTATACTACTAATATAAGAAGAAATAAATATTTTGTAATTTTCTCTTAGGATACCTCCTCCTGAGCTCTACCAGGATTTCCTTTCAAGACCCATCAAAATTTAGATTAATCCAACACGGAGAATATGAATTTGATATATCCTCCATCTTTTTAAACTGTTTGACATTAAAATATTGAGATTTAGACAAATATAAATTCAATATAGAAGCTATAAGAGTTTCCTCCTCATTGAAATTATCCTTGGATTTGCATAGAGATATATTTTTCTTGATGAGATTAATGAGTTTCTAAGACACCTGAAAGGATTTATTTTCCACCTCTTTAAAAATTATGTTGTTCCTTTCCTTAAATATAGCCCATAAACCATGTGGTGGTGAAATAACACATAGTGTTCTCATAATAGGATGTGTTAAGATATATCGACAATATTACCAATGGTCTAACAATTTAAGAGGAGTAACCCATTTGATACTAAACATAGTAAAAAAATTCCCCAATTTTCAGTAAAAAAGGACAATACAAAAAATATTAGAAAATATTTCCTCAATTTTACTGCACATAATACATCTATTAGGAATGATTTTACCTCTCTTAATGAGATTATCTATATTCAAAATTTAAGTTTGGATTGCCAACGAAAAATCATAGTAATATTGGGAGTAACATCGTTAATCTACAACTTGGGCCAAGGAAGCTTATTCTCTTTATTCACTACCATTAGTTTATATCTAGAACTAACAATATAGGATCCATCCATAGAGTTCTCCCAAATTAAGTCATCCTAATTATACAGTTGCTAATATGCACATCTTACACCCTTTCTTGTAGGAGTTTAATACAATTTTTTATATTCTCATTGTAATCATGTATGCTAAATGTGTACGATGAAAAATTTAAATTGTTTACCATGATAATCAAGCGCCCACATTAAAATTCCATCCCCCAGTCAATGTGAATCCTTATTCTATCCAGACTTCCCATAGTGTCATACTCATTCTCTCTAGTAGAAATGTAAAAAAAATCAAGTGTGTTTCATGTGCAGGGATGAATGCCTAATGTTATTGAATATTTTGTTGAGTTTTAAGTAGAGACAAATTTCCTTGGAGGCCTTGAAAGGTCCATTGTTTTTTCCATTTGCAACATAGGGATACCCTCCGAAAGATGACAGGGAATAAATAAACAATCTAGAACTTGTAAAAGAGATCCATTATGTTATCCAATGTAGTTTAGGAAATATTTATGGAGATAAGTGATGTCAAAAATCAAATAGATCAAACGAGGTCATCCTAGGTGTTGGG
Organism: Taxus chinensis; assembly: GCA_019776745.2. Classification (NCBI taxonomy): domain Eukaryota; kingdom Viridiplantae; phylum Streptophyta; class Pinopsida; order Cupressales; family Taxaceae; genus Taxus; species Taxus chinensis. The sequence goes on along the minus strand of CM034154.1, from coordinate 375,352,457 downwards.
AATGCCATACTCCAATGGTGGAAGCTAACTTGTCTGGATGATTCTGGGAGCTCCAGAAGGAGTTGGGAGGCAAAACAATAGTCATTAGAAATATTTTTGAAGTATATACATAATGGAAACACCATTTTTATTCCAATATTTTTTTAGGTAAAACCTTTTTATATAGTAACTATGTATTTTAATTACCTTAGTTTTGTTTACCTTAGATACATTTATCTTTTACTGAGGTGATTAGCTATTAGGTGGGGTAATAAGTTGTTTAATATTTATGGTATGGTTATATGGTTCAAACCATATATTTTTATTTGTATTTAATCATTTATATATAGTTTTGTTTACTTTTTTAACCTGTAAAACCCTTGTTTGTCTATACATGGCTATCCAATATGTATAAATATTGCAATCCTCATATGTTTTGTAGTCTGATTATTTCCATATTACTAATATTTTTAGGAATCCTCCATATTTTCTCACAAAATTTACATAATTAGAGAGTTATAGGAGGATAGAAAAATTAAGTGAAAGTTACTAGAGAATAAGTCTTCATATCTAGAGAGCCTGCGTAGTCTCCTACATCTTCCTTGACCCCACCCCTATCCCTACACTCTACATACATTTTTAGCAAAAATAAAAATAATTTATTTTACACTGGTGTCTCTTACACCATCTAAATTGGTTGCATTCTAGGAAATACAAAAAAACCATCATTTTTCCCTAAGTAGGGGTTTTAACTCTAAACTTAGAGGAAGTATTATATATAGAATTTTGTTTTGAGACATCCAAAATTATAGGTCATGTTTTATTATTGAGAAAGTTTTAACCCCTACCTATCGAGATGGGTCATTGAGATCCTAATAGAGCTAGTTTTCGAGTTGGGTTATTGATAATAATTTGAAAACTAAGATCTTATTTTGTTAGAAATATATTTTAATGGCCTAAACCTCCCGTGTACTAAGATATTCACATTATTTATGTATCATATTGGCTGAGTGACTAACATGTAATTTTTGTGTCTATTGGTGGCTTGAAACATTAAAACCTTGAATTGTTAAAGTTGTGGAGGTGAGATGTGTGCAATATATTACATTGATGGGCCACATCTCCCCAAAAATAATCCTAATATTGAGTTATTCAAGCTATGGAAGATCCATCCCTATTCTAACTCCCTTATGTCAAGCATTTGATCAACCATTGTTGTTGTATCCTATCGAGTTCCATTGAGTGATACACTCCTGCAATACAAAAAACAAAGGAATCAACACTGGAAAATAAATAATAAAAAATATATAAAAAAGGTTAGTCAAAAGGATTGTAGATCTTGATTTCAAGGAATACCTAAAATTTCTATTCACCCCAAGACGTATGACATGGCTCTCAATTTATCTTCCACATTTCTCCTTGAAAGGTTAGTCACTTTAAATATTATTTATATATCAATTCTCACATTTCATATGCTATGTTTTTGGTGTAATTTACGGGTATCTGAGGGTTGATAATTCGTGGGTGGAGAAGAGGTCATGAGGTTGACTCCCTTACCCAATTTTTTATTTTGAAACTTGTCGACGTTTCTAGAGAAATTGCCAACTATATTGGTAAAAATCATCATTAAACCAATTAGTTACCACCAACCTCAAACCAAAATTTAGTGTAGAAGCCCTTAGTTTGGAAAAAAAATCTCCCACATAGCTCATAAATTGATTTTGAGAAACTTTTGTAAAATGGGGGGTACTCGAAAGGGCTATTTTAAGCGTATTTTTATAGTTTTTTACATTTTGAGTTGTTTTAAGCTCCGAAGGCCACCAAGGTGTTCCAAAACCAAGAAAAATGCCTATCATTAAATTTTTATTCACAAGTAGTTGTAATACTATATTTTCAATGTATTATTGCATTTGTTGTGCTAATGTCCCATGTAGTTAGGAATAGTCTAACCACTCAATATGTCAAATAATGCTACAAAATTATTCTTTTTTGACTCGTAGCTACTTCGTAGTGATAATTATGTCATGTGGAAGAAAAAAATTTGAACTCATCTCAAGTTTGAAGAAAATTTTTAGGTTATAAATGGTTCAACAACTAGATCAATAGATGATGCAACCAACAATGATAGTTTGATAGAGCCAATCAAAAGGCCAAGTTGATAATCTCATTCGTAGTGTTTGGTGACTTCAAACCACATATTAGCGATGCCAAAACAACTAAATAATCATGGGACAAGATGATAATAGTATACGAGGCCCAAAACAAGAACACACTATAGAATTTTCATAGTAAGTTTCTTATATTAATATGCAAGTCGAATGAGAAAGTGGAGGATTTCTTGTGGAGAGTTACAATATTAAGGGCCTCAATTCTAGCCCTAGAAAAGAAGGGATATGATAAAACTCTCATTCCCATTATTCTAAGAGAACTTCCTCACTCTTACCATATTTTTGTGAGAAAAATTAACTTGTCATATCACACCATTTTTTTTTAGAAGCTAATGAATTTTCTGCAGTAAGAAGAGGACTTATAAAAAAAATATGAAGAAGAAGAGTAGGTAATATCTTCTAATTAGATAGGGAATGGAAAGGAAAAATATTCCCAAAAGTCCTAATAATATCTTCATCAAGGGGATAAGTAAAATAAAAAATTTCCTATTTAAAAATAAGGACATGATTTAAGATATTGCTGGAGCAACACGTACAAGAAAAGTTCATCAAATAATTATGGAACTCAAAATCAAAAATCACAATAGGGATATGTTGTCCCCTAAAATTTTTCCTTCTTTTTCCCAAGTCTGGAATTAGAAATTTTTGAGTTGTCACCCTTTGAAAATGGTCCAGTCTAAGTATTTTTTAATCTATCACTTCCCAAGGGATCCATGATTCTTACAAAAACCTCCATCAGATAGAGAATTCTATCCCATTTCAAGAAAGGTAAGGAAGTCCTCCTAACTCCCTGTATTTTGCAAGTTATGGCTCGGTGGAGCTTGGAGGGGAAATTTTCCCTAGGCGGGCTTGCAGAGAGAAATTTTACACTTATCCCTTTTCACTAAAAAGTGCAAGATTCACCAAGTAGCCCGCAAGCCCACGGAGGAGAATGGAGAAGCGCATGGTGGAGTGGCAGGGTGTGGAGGTAAATTGGGATTTTTTTCCAATGTGAATTTCAAAGGAAAAAATGGAGTTATTGACCCGCAGAGGAGAATGGAGAAGTGCATGGTGGAGCAGTGGGGTGCGGAGGTAAATTGGGAATTTTTCCCAATATGAATTTCTAAGGAAAAAATGGAGCCACACCCCGCACCAAACCAGAAGGTGCCACGTGTCATCGGAAGAGCGGGACACAGATTTTTTTGGGAAATTTTTCCCAACGTGAAATCCGAAGGAAAAAGGTGGGTCTTAAGCCCACACCAAACCAGAAGGTGCCACGTGTCTCGGAGTGGCGGGGTGTGGATTTTTTTGGGAAATTTTTCCAGAAGGGAAAAATTTAAAGTTTGACCCTGCCAACCCTAATTTTGACTCTATATTTTTCCAGTTTTTCCCTTAATCTTCAGAGGGCCATATCTTTCAAACCAGAGTTGGTTTTTTGTATTTTTGATATCAATGGAAAGCTGTTGAAATTGTCTACATGATGAACACTTCAATTTTAAATTTTGATGGAGTTTTGTGGGAGAAAATCAAGAAAACGTCTCTAGCATGCTAAAAACAAAAAAGTTTCTCCCAACTTCACTCCAATGTTCTCTTGCCATGTGGATGGCTGGATTTCAAAGCAATTAGGGCAAAGGATCGAACGGTTCATATGTGAACTGGAAAATTGAAATATGAAACACATTTTTGCTCACAGAAGCTCATTTTTCGCTTGTCAGAAGTGTTTTCTTTGTTGCAGGGGAATCTGGAAGAGGGGAAATGATCAAATTTGTTTGCAATGGCCCAATATCCAAATGCATGGAGCAAATCTAACATCTCATATTCAAACTGGTGAATCGGGTGTAATGTTTGCTCGTAGGATTTGGTTTTTGACATGACATGGGAATTTTTCTTCACAAGGATGGAATTCGAAGAGGCATGGATAATTTACAAATTTTTAACCATTTGAGTTTGGGGAATATAATGACTCTTCAGAGTCATTTTTTGGTCAAGCAATCGAATTTGAAAACTTGAAGCACATTTTTGCAAATAGAGGACAAAAACGACAATTTGTTTTCTTCTATTCTCCTTCTCTACATTGTTTCTTCTATTCCCACTCATTGTACAAGTTTCAAATATGATATCAATAAAAAAGGAAGGAATTTTATGTCCCCTAGATGGAAAGATCAATTGGTGCTTGGTAACCAACGTGTTTTATTCTGTTCTGTGCTCAGAAATTACAAATTTTTCTTTCTTTTGTTAATGAATGCATGTAATGAAACTTCTAGTTGATGTGTGTGGGAATCTGACACTCTACCCAAAGAATTAATTTTACCCTCCTTCATTCTCACTCCCTCCCCTTTCTTAGATTGATTTCTACTATAGCAAGGAGTTGTTATTATTTCCATAAGGATAGTGGAGTGTTCCTTTGGATCTCTAGTTGAAAAACCACCACAAATCCACTTAGGTTTTACATGCTAAACAATGGGAGCTGCACCATTCAAATGTAGAGGGACTTATATTCCCATAGTGTTGGCCTGAAATCTGTAAATTTTTCCACAAGAAAAAATTTCTTACCAAAAAAGATAGTATCACTATAAGAAATGGAAGAAGAAGGGAAATTGGAGAAATAAACCCCATCAAAAGAAAATATAGCTAAGGAAGAAGAAAATTCATATGATGATGAATTTCTCTACACTTCCCATTTTAGTGAACCATCCACATCATCTAGTGTAATATAGTACATTGATTTGGGATCCACTCGACACATGAACAGATGTAGAGAATGGTTCACCACTAGATGAGACACACCCTCTAAAACCAATGTTTCATTGGGGGATGACTCATCCTACATAGTCTAATGAATTTCAAATATCACTCTTCCTATTGGTTACCAAAATTTAAGGTTGTTAGAAAAAATTTCTGTCCATGGTTTGATAAAGATCTTACTATTATTTAGTCAAATTCTAGATCATAATACAAACTTTATTTTTTATAGTCATTCCGGTAATAAAATATGTTTAATTCGAGATAAATATCGAGGATCGATTTTTTTTTGTAAAAGCTTCAAATGTTGGACCGATGTTCTAGCTTGATTTTTTCCACAGGGATGATTAGGTGCTAGTGGCTAAGTATACATATTTGGAATAATTGTGGCATTAGAGACTTGGTCACATCAATTTTTTTATATCTCGATACATTTCACTTGTAAAATATGGTAAGAGGTTTTCCATCTCTCAAGAAAGATATAGAAAATTTTCCTAACTACCTTATAGGAAAACAACATAGATCTTCATTCCAAAAGAGTACTTATCAAGCTCTAGGTAAGATAGATTTGGTTCCTACTAATATGTGTGGTCCAATACAACCTAGACATTCTAGATTACAATATTTCCTTCTTTGTGTTGATGATTATTCGAGGAAAATGTGTTTTTTTTCTCTTCGTAATAAAATTGAAGCTTTCAAGAACTTTAATAATTTCAAAGTGGTTGTTGAGAATGAGATTGGTCACTATATCATATTTATCCAATCATAGTGAGGGGGGAATTCACTAGTAATGAATTCAGATTCTATATCACATCTTGATTTGTCATTCTAATTTTGAGGGAAAATGAGTTATGGTTTATTAAATGCTTTTGGGAGAAAGCTGACATGTGTCAATATGAGGTTGCATATGTAGTTATACATTTTCACATACTTCTATAAGGAAGTATATATGAATGGGTAGCTACATATCCAATGCTGCACCTACACTCAGAAAATTGTGATTATAGACTATTTACTAAGTTGTAACTCATTCTTGTTGTTCTTGTTGGTAAGATTTTTCTTCAATTTTTTATATCTGAATGAATTTAAAAAGTGATAAACCTCTTTCATTTCTATTGGTCATTCAAACATACACCCACGTTTTCGATCTGGAAGAACTGAGTTGATTGAGACAACAATGGAACTTTTTCCAAGTTGTGGGACCTTACACACTTGAGACAGATCTCTCTAGAAGGCTGGTTCCTCTACCTTCCTCTAATGCTACTACTACTCCTAATACTAAAAGAAAATCCTAGAATAAATATTCCATGGACCAAGGATAGAAGGATGTGTATAAAGGTGAAATCATAAGGTAAGGACAGTGATAGCACTAGGGAAAGGGTTCATATCTCTCCACGAGTGGTGAAGGAAATAAGGAGGGTTTGAGAGAATAGGGCTGATGGAGAACACAACAGATCAACATGTAGGATTTTTATTCTAGAGGGAACAATACATGAACACGAGGAATACAAGTAGAAATACACACAACATGCCAGAATGCAAAAAAAGAGGCAAGATGAAATGAAAACAAGAAAGGGAAGACAAGAGGTCCCCAAAACACAATTTTATTACTTAAGGGATACACAGTCATTTACATTCACGGCATGAGGTGAGCATACATTACAAAGACCATGACAAGGTCTAAAACCCATGGGAAGTCAGCCTAACATTTTGGCATGGTTCCATTACAATAGAGAGGGATCCTTTTTATAAATCAGAACTCTTTTATTTATAGAAGAATACAGAGAGAAGAGAATGAGAAAGAGAGGGAAAGACAGATTCAAATCTTCAACCACCAACATAAAGTGATAAATTCCTATAAAACCACCTAGGGATATTAGATGTACTTCCCCATGTCTGTTTGGCATGTAGAAGAAGGAAGAAGGAAATATTTGATGAAATCTAGTGGTTGGGGTTAACTCGATGTGTGCATTGATGAGATGAAAGATGTTTCCCTATTTTCTACCTACCAAATCTTGCCTAGATTTGAATTTGAATAGTCCAACATGTAGCTTGCATTAGTATCTTTTTGAAAATATCAGGTGTGCACTGATAAGAGATCTATAGCGAAATATACAGCTATCGGAAGATGTCAGAGTTGTTTGTGCACACAAGACACATGGTGCACATGGATTGGAAAAAGGAATAAAAAAATACTCATTTGATCTATCATTTATGCCATGTGTCATTCATCAGCCAGCTGATAGGATTCAGTGCCCTGTTGATGTGCTTTGATAGGAAACTTATGACACAATTAATTTTGATAGATGACATGGAAAAATGACTAGCGTGGAAGGATGTGCAAGGCACAGAAGCAAGAGGTAGGAACACAAAAGGGAAATAGAGGGATGACATTCCTAGAGGTGTGTGTAAAGGAATAATATTAAAATACTTGTAGGGGATAAGTATGGGGAAGGGGCACATGCATTTAACTAAGGGAGCACACGTAGCAGTAGAAAGAAAAGTGGAGGATGAGGGAGCTAAGTGTATGCAAGTGCATAGAAGAAATGATAGGGACTTAGCCAATTGAAAGGTAAGTTTAATACCATAGACCCCCTCCACATACCTCACTATGCTAAAGTACTTAACCTTTGTAGTATCCACTAAGTAATTCCTCATTCCTCTACCTACTTTATGTTACACTCATCATTTTTTTTCTCTCTTGTATGGTCTTCAATCATCTTAACCTTCCTCAGAACACTTTGCATATAGTGAAAACCATTTTCTCTACATTCCTACCAATACTCCAGAAGGATTTTTAAATCAATCCAACCTCCCTTAGAAATGCAACAACCAATTCTACGTTATACTTGAATCCAACACACACTAATTTTATGCATGGTCCTTTGAGCATGAAATCACTTAAAACCTAACTAGCTATTGGCGCACCAACGTGCAATACAACACATGACTAAAATGATAAATCAAAAAGACTAAGAAATGAAAAAAATATAAAGGAAAATGCATTAAATTAAAACCTAAGATAAATGACAACACTATCTTATTACATACACAAGGAAGACTTATTTATAGTAGGGCGTCAACCTAGTCTCGTTAAAGAAACTGGGTAGCCATGTGCCATCCAAAGCTTCTAATTGGAAAGCACCTGATTCAAGTATATAGGTCACAACATACGGTCCTAACCAATGCACTTGGAACTTTATAGCATGGTATAAAAACATGGACTTATACAGATGAATCATCTGTCCCAATTGAAGATTCTTGTTCTTAATGTGTTGATCATTCCAAGCCTTCTATATTTCTTTTTTTGTCTTATGGATCCAATGAGCTATAGTGTGCATCTCATCAAAATGCATCATTTTTTCTATGAACTCTTCAAGTTCTTTCTCATCAGCCCCTACTTCTGCACACACAATACATAGGGAATGTAACATGAACTCAACTGGTAAAATAATCTCTATACCAAACACCAACTACAAGGGTGTTTCTTTGTTCATCTTCTTGTGGGTTGTTCTATAAGACCAAAGTACATCATAAAATTTTTCATCCCAATATTTCCTTCCAATGTCATAGATCTTTGTCAATGTGTAGCTCAAAATCTTGTTGAAAGCTTCAATAGTTCCATTAACTTGTGGGTGTAGTCTTATGATGTGCTACAATAAACTTTTCCGATAATATTATAATAGTCTCATTCAATAAATGAGTACCCCTATCATTTTTTAAACTCAATGGAAATCCATACCTTCTTATGATATTCTCCCTAAAGAACCTTATTGTAGTAACTACAGTGCAATCCTTCATAGGTGTTATTTCCACCCACCTTGTAAGATAATTTGTACAAGTAATTATGTAGCGTGACCTAATCTTGCACACCAATGGGGAAATAGGAACCATGAAGTCAATTTCCCATTTCTCGAAAGGTTTTTCACTTTCTATAGGCCTCAATGACATTTCATCTCTATGCCTAGGATTTCCGAGGCACTGGTAATGATCAAAACCCTTGGCATATTCTTGGTAATCCTTATACAATGTTTCCCATAGAAAAATAGCCATCATAATATTCTACGTGGTGGCTCTCCCTGCATACTATCTACTAGAAATCCCTCTATGAGCTTCTTCCATAATACCCACATGCTCATGTTTGAGTACACACCAATGTAAAATCTCATCTCGGCCGAGTTTGTATAGATCTCCACTAATCAACATGTAAGGCATGACACAAATGGCAAGTTTTTTTATTTCCATACTCTTCATTCCATCAGGTGCCACACCTATTCGTAAAAAGATAGAAATATCCACCAAATCAAAGGGCGCATGTTATAATATGAACAAATATGGATCTGGAATTATGTCTTCAATGCTCTGGATATCCTCACCTGAGTTAATCCTTGAAATATGTCAGGTCCTGAATTGCTCTTTCTTGGTTTTACTATGACTAAAAACTGAAACTCCTGAAATAACAAGATCTAATGACATATGTGACACTACAAGAAAATGCTTATTAACCAAATACTTAAGTGCCATGTGATCTGTGTAAAATATAAATAGAGTATCCAACAAGTACGTCCTAAACTTATGCAGTGTATAAATCATATACAACGCTTCACAATCAATTGTTGTGTAATTCTGTTTGGCTGGGGTTAAATTTTAGTTTCAAAAACAAAAAGGGTGATCAATAATCCCTTCTCTAGGATGTGCAAAAACTACTCCAATTATGATTCCTGACACATCCACATGCACATGAAAGGGATTTTCCCAAGAGGGAAAGCATAAAATGGGTGCAGTAGTAAACTTCTCCTTCAACGTATCAAAATCCACCTATTGCACTTCATCCCAATGAAATTTTCCCTTATGCCTCAAGAGTTCTTCCAAAGGTGTGAAAATCCTGACATAGCCTTTGATGAATTTTATATAGTAACCCCTATACCCCAAAAATATTCACACTATACTTTGATTGGTAGGCTCCTTCAAACCTAAAATAACAACTTTGGCATGATCCACCAATAAACCTTCCTTGAAAATAATATGACCTAGTAATGTACCAAAAGGAATAGAAAAGACACATTCCTTAATGTTTAGAGATATACTTAATTATCTACACATCTCAAACATCAATCTCAATTTGTCACAATGATCTTTCACTAATCTATACATTGTTCAATCATCTAGGTAGACTTGTAGAAACTTATGAATAAAGTCTTGAAATGCTTGAATCACAATGCGTGAAAAATAAAATAGGTGCATTTTGAAGTCCAAAGGGAAAAAACATGTAAGAAAAAATTCTACATTCAATGTTGAAAGTATTCTTTTCTTGGTCTTATTTTGAAATCCTTACCTGGTGATACCTTGAGAATCCATCTGTAAAAGAGTAGATTTCGTGTCATGCTACACCCTCTAAGATTTACTCAGTAAAAGGCATTGGAAAATGATCTATCACACATGAAAAATTCAAATATTTATATTCCACATAGATCCTTATCCTCCCATATTTCTTGATACTAATCACCATTGGGCTAACCTATTAAAAATATTAAATGGCTTCAATGATCCAAGATTCCAACATTTTATCAATCTCTTCTTTCACCTTCATGCGTAGATTAGGATTCATCCTATAAACGATTTTTCCTAATTAGGTGCACACCTTCCTTCAACTTAATTTGCATGTATCCCAATGAGTGATGAACCCCTTTCAATTCATGGTATCTTCATGGGAAAAAATCTTGGAAATCATGCAACAGCTCAATTATCTTTAAAACATCTTGGTCACTCTGTTAATCACTAATGATTGCTTCTTTTGGTTATGCTTTTGTGACGATTTGGACCTTCTTTGTATTCAAAGGCTCATGGTAAGTGTGTGCCTTCTCATCTTCACTATCCAATAATTTTCACGTACCCTCTATATTATTAACATCTAGGTTCTCGATTTCCTCATCACCTATTAGGTAGATGATTTTAACTTTCTCATTTTCTAGGCAGGTTCTCATAAAATATACTTCAGATGTTTCTTCTTCTTCAAAGTGTGCCTCTAAATCAAGTTCCCCTAGAAAATCTAGGATGAGGTCCTCATATTTTACATTATCTCCAAGGATATGGCACTTGAATACCTACAAAGTTTCATTCATTGGTGGTTTATAATATAGATACTCTAAAATCTGAATAACACTTGTCGTCAACTCTTGCCAATTCCTTGTTTGACAATGTAACTCTGAATAGACATAACATGCACACGGATAGCCTAGCAAGGTGGAAAATAACCTATACACCTAGAGTGAAGGGGGTAAGGCTTCTGGGCATTTTTTCCAGGATCTCTCACATTCCTTAATGTGGTACGAGTTGGATTCCTTCCGATGATACTTGTATATCTTTAAAGGTGCGTTGTTCCACATAAATATAATAGAGAAAATGATTCTTACTTCTCACCACTCCATAAAATTATCTCGATGAGTCATCCACTAATGCATGGGTGTTCCATGTAAGGTATAAATAATCATATTCCTTTGTTCTACTTCGCAGGTCCACTGGACATCCATAACATGCAAAAATACATCAGGGTTACCTTAACTAGTGTAAATTCATCATTGTCTTCCTCTCAAATTCCTAACCGAATGTGCCTTGAAAAATAGATTCATAGTGCCCTTCAATTCTCTCCCAGCTAAATCATAAGTCCCATACACCCAATTATCACATACAATCCTATTCGTATCACTCATGGACTAAGCATCATATAACTAAATGAATCCTTCTTTCAATGGTTCAATAACCTCTGGGTCTCTGCTGGTGTACACATAATTCTATTCATGTCCTCTTCACCCAAAGGCTCTACATAAGGTGCAAACCTCCCATCTATTAGTGTAATAATTACATGCTCCTCTTTGTTCTCAAAACTAATGTATCCTTTTTTGAAGCAAAAATCAACATTATTTTCATAACACCAAGGGTGTCCAAGTAATGTGGGAAAACTATCTTCCTTGGCAAGCACTAAGACTTAAAAATCCCCGATGAACTTGGCCCCTTGAATGCTTATGGAAGAATTATTTAAAAATTTGATGGGCGTAGCTTGATTTCTATTCACCATGTCTAACACATTTGAGGATGGATGAAATGGTGGTATCCCCATCTGATTCCATGCATCCAATATAAGAACATTAAGCTCTACACCTATGCCAATTAGTATGTTTCTCAGGAGCCATCCATCAACTACCTCATTCAATGTGATTTCCTTGTCGTAATAAAGACTATGAGGGAGAAAATTAACATGTAAGATCTACCTCTCGCACCCACTTCCAGTGCGTGATATCTTTCCTCTCAACCACTATCATAACAGGGGAATGATTTTTTCCTAGCACAACATATTACATACCTCTTGACATCGTCAACATACTTCTGAGGGATCTCATCATTCTTCACCTACTCTAAATTCCACAACTACTCTTTCAAGTATTGAATCTATCCTTACAAACTAATAATAACCTCCATAGTCTCTTGGTAAACCTCCTTATAAGTCAAATCAAGGTAATTTTCATGCAATACTTATTATCTTGTAATGAGAGGCCTCTGCTTTAGTATTCTATAGCGTACATAGCTTCAGTGAGTGTAGTTACTAATATAGGATCCAACTCAGAATTAGGTGCTAACTTAGGCCTGAAAAAGGGCTCAGTGTGCTTCACACTAACCATTTATGCGCCCTTGTATTTCTTATTATTTTAGCTCATGTGATCATAAAAATCAGGGCACTCCACATACTTATGTCTCTTTCTGCACCATGATAATTGTAATAGATATGGAAATTCAGACTTGTAATGATCTTTAGATCCATAATTGAAAAAATTTCTATTGAGGAAGTGACTCCTTCCTCCACCATGAACATTATGGCCTTTGAATCCTCTGCAAAAACCTATTCCCCTTCCTCTTCCATCTTTGAATCCTTCATGTTGATGCCCCTAATTTTTATAAATATTCGCCATGCTGGTCGGGCATACACCAATATTAATTGCATCATAAATCTATTCTATCAACTGGTAATCCTTTATATCATGAGTAGTAGATGTGCAAATATTGCAATAGCTAGACACCTTCTTATGGAGTGCACATTGTAACAATGGGAATCTACTTGGATCATAATTCCCATGACATATGTCACAAATATAATGACATGGCGCACACCAAATTTCAAGGGAAACTATCCTTGGTGTGTCCTTATTCTTCATAATCTATACACCAAATTCTACTACGAGTCTAATGTGTTGAATTTGCAAACAATTTTTCAATTTAATTTGCCATGGAAGCAATATGTGTGTCAAAACATGGACTTACCCTAGTATCAATACTTCCAATGGCCTCAGTGTGCAGATTAGCCTCCAAGGACTCATGTGGATCCATTAAAGTATTATGTGAAAGTGCTCATTTGAAAGGTGTTATCAAGCCTCCAATGAACCACTGAGCATGCTGATAGGGATAGATATCATAATATAACTTTGACAAGATAGTATTAAAGAATGGATCATATTCTCACACACTCTTTGCCATAACTATTGAATATCCTTGAGTGAGTTGATGGTATTTTACTCAAATTTAGAAATATGAAACTCCACCAAGAAGGCATCATGCAGTACGTTATAATCCACTACCATTTGATGTGGGTCGTACTTTTGGTACCAGCTATGCATGTGCCCCTGCAACATAGTTGCAAACTGGCTTTCCTTCCACTCTGATGTAGTGATCCCCTTTGTGTTCCATATAAATCCACACTTGTGTACATGCTCTGCAACATCCTCAACACCATAATAATCAGGTAAATGAAGGGAAAACTCATAAAATACTTGTTGGTGGGGTTGTGTTCCTTGCCCACTAGATCCAAAACCCTAATTCTCTCTCGTGTTTCCTCCACCACCAGATCCACTAGATCCATTAACTCTTGATCCCCCAAATACACTAGATCCTCCTCTTGTAGTATGTACAAGGCCTAAATTAGTGTTACTTTATGTTCCCACCATTGTGATAAACTGAGATCCAATTGTATATGAAGTTGAACTACTCCCAGATGTGATACCCACGTTCTACATGCCCACACCTTGTCTAAATGATGCACCTAATAGGATACCACCAAACACAAAAAATATTTGTGTGGCTATAGATGAATTAAATGAAAAATCATATCTACCTAATGTTGTTTTCTTACCAACACCAACACCAACAAGACTAGAAATACTTTTCTCAGGAAGGGGAAAACTAAGCGCATGGGGTAGGTTACCACGTGGGTTCAAATGAATTCATATAGTTTTTGTCCTTTCTTCATATGGAAAACTATCATCACAAGATGAGGCGGTTATTATTCTATGCTTGCCAAGATGGGGTAGCACAGAATACGTGGGTTTTACATCCTCCATGTGAACCTCAAATCCTTCCTGCAACATCTACCTCCATACATCCATCACTCCTACAATCTCACACCATTTCACCAATTCCCTCTCCCATGATTCATTATACTTGAGCAGTCTTTCCTCTCTCTCTCTCTCTCTCAGCTTCTAACGTAGGATCCACCATTTATTAACACACTTGCTGATACACCCCACGCCTAGTGGGAGTTTTGTTAGCCATAGGAACTACTTCTAAAATCAGAGTGATGATCAAGATCTTAATGGATAATGATAAAGCAATTAAGACATATCCTTTTGGTTCTCACAAGAAATCAAAATCAGTAACCTTTGGGGAAGAATAAGTAGAAACCACGTACTCCAACATGTATATAGTTAGCACACCACTCCACCAATGATCAACATCATGTATCCACTGATAATCTTCTTGGGTCCAAAAAACATGTTGATAATACCAACTATTCCTCAATGTATACGTTGACAACCATTCATACAGTTCTACTAGAAAATAGAAAAATAACACCCCATAGATGTCATGATATAGATGCTCTTCTACCCATGTACATCCTTAAATCTCAGGTCCATTGTTAAATCTTTGTGAAAACTCATCCTTCATGTTGTTGAGCCAAGTCTCCATGCTAGCCAAGGTTAAGTGTTCTTCCATCACACATAATCCTTGCAACAACTTCAAAAGAGGTTCTGGAAAATGGAACCAAGATGTAGTCACTTTTCCTAACCCTTTAATTCCAAGACATGCCAATGTATAACCTAACTTATACTAGGTGTTATCCCGAAGCTCGCAAAGGCTCCAGGCCCCTCTTTTATGTGATATTTGTCATGAATTTTACCATGAATGTTGGAGTAGTTCATAATCGTAAATGCATAATTCTTATAACAAAGATAAAGAAACTATACCCATGCATAGATGAACCATAATATGATTATGAAAATAAAATACAACATGTAGGAATCATATCTAAACCATGAACATATAAAAAACACAAACATTTAGATCCACAAGCACTGATATTTAGAATAAACACCATTTTTTTAATCCACCATTATTATAGTAGCTAAATACATCATAAAAATCATAATCAGACCAGATACATCAACATAACAAGATTTTAACCCTACATTGACTTTGTTCTAGAAGTTCCAAAAACATTCTCTCGCATCTCTCACTCTCTTAGATCTCTCTTTTTGATGTTGTGAAAATTCACACATATCATAGAGAAGGGTGGAGAATTTTCCTCTACCTCTTAGTCATCACTCAAGAGAAGGCCACATGAAAAATTTCACCATGCTCTACCATACTCAAGTACCCTAAGCATGATAGATTTCTCCTAATGACAAATAAACCATAATTAACTTAATTTACAGCTCTTAATCCTAGCATGATGATCATATCCTAAAGTAGGATTTTCTTGGGCTATAATTATCCATGCTTTATCCTTATCCGCAATCAATCCTGGTCACATCCCCACATGTTCTTTATTGTAATTATAACTGTGGCTCAAAATATGGCTAAGTCCTAAGCATATTCTTCTTGGGCGTGAACTATCGTGCTCTTCTTGAAGTTGCTTTTACTTGAGCCTTTGTGCCTTTTTTGTCGTGTGACAAAACCCTTTGCACCTTAGGTACTTAGTATTTTTAAGGGATCAACATCTACTCATTACATTAACCCTCTCTCCCTATTTCTCTAACTGCCATTTACCTCTATCCCATGAAAATTCCTCCCTTGTACATTGAAGAAGAACTTTGTGAAAAGTTTAGTGGAGTATTTGTATTTGATCCACTACCTAACAGTGACTCGACAGTTTAAGGAATTTTATATTCAATAAGGAGAGGTCTCCTATACCAAAGAAGGAGGGGATTAGCCCTGTGACTATTGATGAAAACTAATAATATGCACTATAAAAAATTATTTCACTAACATTTTTTAGAGAATTTATTGGGAAAAATATATAATTTGTGCACTATTAAAATATCTTTGAAAAATTATAGCGTTTGTGCCAAGTTATAACTCATTTGGCAAGCACATTTATAATATGCGAAGGAGAAAGGACTTAAGTCTTATCACTTAGATTGTTGAACCCCATACATAGAAAGGTTATAACTTCTTAGGCGTCACCTGTATTTAGAGAGTGAAAAAGTGTGGGGAACTTGTGTGAATTTCACCCATTTATATCAAAGGAATCAAACTAGAAGTTTGGGAAATCTTCAAAAAATAGGGTATGGTTCCATTCTCTAGGATTTTCAAAGGAAATAATGAAAATCATAGTAAGGACTTCAGAAAGCTTGGAAGACCTCAACAACATGGAAAAGGGGTATGGTGATCCTGAGCGATGTGAAGACTGAAATCTCCATTGACACAATGAATTTTATTATGGACATGAAGAAGGATCGTTAGGAGTTCTATAAGCCCAAAAATTATGGTGTCGAAGAGTTGAAGATTTTTTTAAGAGGTAAGGAAAATGTCACTAACCATTTTTCTCATTTTTTAAGGGACTCTCTGCTTAAACCTTTTAATGAGGTTTCTTTGCACCTTATCCAATTCATAACACATGAATGGTGCCATAAGTCCATTTTCCTACCATCTTCCCATGTTAAAACTTGTGTGTCACGGTCATAGCTACAGTTTTCCCAACTATATGCTCAAGTCCCTTTGTGCCACTATTGATCAATACCAAAAGGGTAAAATTGTGGATTTGTTACATCAAGGTATAATTATGGAAATTTTAAAAATATCTATGACTGATGTGAAAAAATATGTGAATTACCTATATCCTTTAACACACGCCCTAAGTGGGTACAAAAGTGTGGAGGAGTACAATGTAGAAGAAGAAGAGTCTAGTGATAACCCTTCATCAGAAGAGGTGAATGAAGATTCAAAAGAGGATGAGGAAGTGGTGAAGGATATACAAGATTTAACAAAGGTTATTGAATTTGTGATGAAGGGGAAAGTGTAGGGGAAAACCAACCAAGCAGCTATGGTGGAATTAATCAAATGTAGGGTATAGGCTCCCAAAGTGAGATGGTTAAGGCACGGGTGGACCTAGAGGCTCTTTATAACAATACCAAACTCACAAAAATTATGATACAATTCATACTTAACGATTGGTACTCTGTGAGGAAAAAAATTGACGTCTTGGCCCAGATGCTAAACATCAGCAGTGTGGAGGTGCTTCATGAAAAAGGAAAAATTATAGAAAAATAAGTGGAACTCTTGAAATACTTACTACAACATGTCACAAATTGGAGTATGTTGCATATTAATTCAACCATCCAACATATCTAGTTGTTGGCCTAATTAATTAATGCTTATAGGAAACATGAAGAATATGAGACCAATAAGAAAAGGAAGAGTGACATATTTGAGGAATATATAGCCAACCTTTGTGCCTCCATTGATAATATGGCCAAAGAGTGGACCACTGTGACGGAAAATATTGAAAACCAATATGAATGATTGTGGGTTCCATTTTTCCCTATGCTAGTTTGTTGTTAGTTTTATGGTATTTTATTGTTGAAATGTTGTTACTTTATTTATGTAATGTTAGAAAGAGTTATGGTTTTTGTTGTAATGTTATTTTATATCTTATATGGATAGGATCTCAATTATGTATGAGGAAGGGACTCTTCAACCATATTTTACCCCTAATAAAAAATATCTCTTAAAATAAAAATAAAAAAAAATTTGAAAATCAGAAATAACTATAAAATGTAAATTTACAAACCTAGAAACTCATTGTTGAAATTTCAATGCTTATTTCTGCTATAAATATGTCATTTCCAGGCTACAAATTTCCATTTTTATATTATAAAATACATTACAAATTTGAAGAAATAATATATACAAGGGCTAATTGAGTAAGTGGCTTAATTGACACAATATTCAAAGAGTAACATCAATATAATTTCACACTTCCCATTTTCCAAACAACGAGGTAAATTGGTCAAGAGTACCTCTCGTATTTGATCCTAACTTTCCTATTGGGGAACCTCTTGAGGAACCAATTAAAACACCATTAGATATATTTCCTCTATAAGAAGAATAAATAGTATATGAGTAAGAGGAAATGATAGTTTTTAATATGCGATGGGGATAAAATATAATATCATTGGAATTACCTCCACCTCTACATGGAATTCTGAAGGGGCATAGGAATATTTTCCCTAAATTAATGGGAGATGGGAAAAAACATCCATATGATCATATTATTATATTCATGATCACTTATGGTGTATTAGGAGTTGCATACAAGGATGTCCCGGTTTGTTTAGTTTTGGAATCATTATAGGAAGATGCTATTGGTTATATCAATAACTTACCACATAGATCAATCAAAAATTAGGAAGAAATGAAATCCAATTTTGATGCCAGATTCAATCATGTTGAAGATGCCATGAACCAAGGAGGTACTTTTTTAATTTTAAAAATATTCTCTACAAAATTCTAGAGGTTTCAAGATCTGCAGAGGATAACTGATTTAGATTCTTCACCAGTGCTTAATTTTTTAAGCTCATATTCATGCTGAGAAATAATTAAAATTTCCACTTGAGATGATGCCAAAGATATTACAGTAATTGTGTAAGATGATCTATTGATGTCTTTAAAAATTAAGAAAGGTATAAGTAAAGATAAGGCTCAAAGCTCAAGTTATGGAACTATGGACTCTCTGGTGTCAAAACGTGTTAATGATGTACATGATATTAAGAAGTTTCTTATGCATATTACCTTATACAAGGAAATTCTGAGGAAGAACTTCCCTAAATGGTAAATAACTACTACTACACCTCATATACTTTCTCTTAAGGCTCCCTCGATGAATATTGCTTATGGAACCAGATCAGATGATGTAAATGAAGAAGATATTACTTCATTAAATTAAGGAGAAGAAGGTAAATTATTGGTTTAAGAAATTAGATCTGCATAGGTTGGTTTCTTTGAATATGAATCTTCTTCTAAATATGAATATGAGGAATTTTTAGATAATATGAACAACCATTCTTTTCTTTTTTTAATATGATAAAAAAACTTTTGAAAAAGAGAAATCATCCAAGAATGAAGAAGATGAATAGGATCCTCAACTGATGAATATACTACCAGAAATAATGATAAAGAAAGGTTCCCTACTTCCTAAATCCTTGGAATAAAAAAACTATAAGTATGAAGCCGCACCTCATTACAAGGCATCTCCTAATCAGGGTAATTAAAGTACTTTCACTTCTTTGAAAAATGATGCTTCCACCTGTGCACATCAAAAAAGTAATGAAAATATGTAACTATTGTCTCTAGATAACATAAAACTATTCCTATTATTACCTATTCTCCTGAAAGTTCTTCATCCAACTTTAATATTACTGACCACGTGAAAAAGGCCAAATTTAAAATTTTTGAATGCAAATACTTGCAAACACACCCAAAACATTTTAATAAGTTTGTCAAGTTTATGAAAGGTGGAAGTTCCAAATCTATTACATCATCCACTTCCAAAGGCTTACTTCCCACACCCAAGTAAATCCAAATAAAAAATATGATATCTTCTTCCCCTTCATCTACCAGAAAAAATGAACCTTTCTATGGTTCTTTGTTGATAAATGAGTATCGTTTCAATAATTGCATAATTGATTCCAGTGCATCGAACAATGTCATGCCGACTAATGTTTCTCAAGCTCTTGGTTTGAGTCACTCTTTGGAATTTGGTCATTGTTACTCAATATAGAAAAAGTAATTCCCACTTGTTGGAAGAATCAAATATGACCAAATTTTTTGTGGCCTATCTATAAAAGTGAGTGAAAGAAACAATTCTAGTGGCATATATGCCAACTACCTATGGGATTTTTCCTAGAAGTAGATTTTTCTAGGATATGGGAGGTGAAATATATATGTAATGGTATTTTTACTTTATACTAATATAAAATGAAACAAATAATCTCCTCCTTAGATCTAAGATGAATTGTATGGTTCATAAGTTGGATGATCCTAGAGCACAAGTTGTCTCCCAAAAGTAGGGAATTTTGGAATGTTCCATTCAAGGAAAGGTGTAATTAAAATTAATTCATTATATTAAGAGTTTCCCATTCTAGAGGAAATTTTAATAGATATTTTTTATGAGATTTTGAGCATGGAATTTCATGGAAGTTATTCAACATTAGGTTTAGGTGTAGGTATTTCTCAATTTCACCGCAAGGAGATTTTTTCCTTTTGTATTACAAGTTACAGTTCTCCAACACCAAAAAATACTTCTTAGTATGAATCCATGTTGCTTGGGTTTCAAGCTATCAAAATAATAGGAATCAATAATATCATAGTGTAAGGAGATGTTGAGTTGATCATGAAACATGTAAGAGATGTATTCCAGGGGAAGAAATCCTGTCTCTATCAATATAGGAACAATTTTTTGGATTTCGTAAAATAATTTGATGCATTTTATCTTTGGGAAGTTCCTCAAGTTTAAAATCATAAGGTTGACTCATTGGAAATTTACACTTCTTTCATTATTCCACGTCCTAATTTTGGTGAACAAAATTTTTCAGTGGAGATGATTTTCCACCCAAGTGTGTTAGGTAACCCAAAGAGATGGACAATTTTTAATGATGATAACCATATTTTATCCTTAGTTTAACATCTTAGGTATTTCATATATGTGTTATTTAAAGTAATTGACTCACTCTCATGGGATATTACTTGAAAATATAGTGGTAGTAATACAATTGATCAAGTAGATGATAATGGAGTAATCTAATTAAAATCTGAACATATTCTGAAGGGGCTAGAGTCCTTAGAGGAATTTTTTGACAATCATGACACATTTATCCATGGTAAGGCCAAGGATTAGCCTAGATATTTATCATAATATGAGAGAAAAAACATTGGTACAAGTGAATAGCCGAGGATGGTGAACATTGGAAAATGTTGTACACCCTAGGAATGAAGAAACTTCCCAACTTTATGGAATAAGTATTCAAATGTACAAACATATTCTTATGATGATATGAAATTATTTCAAACAAAGTTAATAAAGAACTCCATACTTCTATAACTATATGCAAATGTATTTTGAAAAAAATAGAGATAGTATAATCCAAATATTTCCAATACCATCAAAGTAAAGGTTGAGAAAATACTCAATACCCACATCATTTTTCCTATCCATAATTTAACATACATAGTTAATATTGTATTAGTCTATATGAATAATGGTGAAATCCACATCTACATGGATTTCTGAAATCCAAATCAAGATTCCCATAAGGATAAATACCCTTTATTGGTCATGAATCATATACTAAAAGTGGTTAATGGTTCAGAAATGATGTCCATACTTGTCAGATTCTGTGGATACAACCATATTGAAGTTACCAAAGAATTTTAGTTCAAGACTCCTTTCACCACTCTATGGGGAAAATTTTCTTACCATCATATTCTATTTGGATTAATCAATGCACCTTCTACCTTTTAGAGGGATATGTGTATGGATTTCAAGGATTTGAAGGATTAATTCATAGTGGTGTATATATATGATCTCACAATGTACGCTAGGAAGAGAGAAGAACACTCGCAATAGCTAGAGTAGGTTGTGATCCACTATAAGAGGGATTAGGTCTCTCTCAATCTAAATAAATTAAAAATCCTTGGTCACATTGTAAGAAACAAATGTATAGAGATTGATTTGGAAAGAGTGGAAGCCATACAAATATTTTCTCTACCCACGAGTAAGGAAGGTGTGCACTCATTCTTCAGTAAGGTAAAATTATTAAGAAGGTATTTAGTATACTTTTCTAAGATCAGATAAGAAATAATTAATATGATGAAACCCTATGAAAATTTCAAATGGAGTAAAGAAGGGAAGAAGGCTTTCAATTCTATGAAAGGTTCTATTTCAAAATAACCCACCTTGGTCCACCCAAATTTAATAAATAATTCATTGTGTATTGTTATGCTTCACATCATACTATTTCAGATGTCCTCATTCAATAAAATGATGATAAAGTTTAGTCACCCATTTCATTCATGAGTTCTCACTTAAAGGCTCATGGGCTTATTCATTCATAACATGAGAAACATGCCTATGTAATGGTTAGATCTTTGAACAATTACAGGTTTTACCTCTTGAACTCACATAATATTATCATGGTCCCTATATTAATTCTTAAAGCCATTTTGATGTCATAAA
Source organism: Taxus chinensis (assembly GCA_019776745.2). Lineage (NCBI taxonomy): Eukaryota > Viridiplantae > Streptophyta > Pinopsida > Cupressales > Taxaceae > Taxus > Taxus chinensis. The sequence goes on along the minus strand of CM034154.1, from coordinate 375,330,032 downwards.
ATACCAGTATGAAGAGAGATAATTAGGCATCAAAACTACAAGAATATGACCTTGATATTAAACCTTATAAATTGGTACAAGGAAATGGATTTTTTTAAATCCTTACTCGGGAATATTGTTCCATCTATTACAAGTTCTTGATAGAGGTCATTCCTAACATTATCTTCGTAATAACCACTAACAATTGGTACTCAAACCTAGCATATTTTATGATGTATGTTAATTTCCCTCCACGTGTATATTATAAGCACATGCATGTACTCTTTGTATCAAAGAAGAAAAATATATCATTTGGGAGAACATACTATATAAGAAAGGACCGAGTGAAACTTTTCTAAGGTGGGTTGAGGAAGAGTATCAAAAGAATATTTTCAAGTCATACCATGATCAAACATGCAAAGTTCATTTCTTAGCTATGGTAACAACCCAATTTTTTTTAGAGGTGGCTATTATTGGCCTACCATATTTTTATATGCCCACATATGGGTGGATAAATATGATCCATGCTAGTGATTTGTAGGGAAACCAAGGCTTGATTATTTTCCACTCAATCTCAGGATCATTGAGGAACCCTTCAAATAGTGGGGTTTATATGTTTTTGGTGTATTTAACCTACACTCTAGTGCATATCATATGTATTTCCTTACCACTACTAATTAATTCAAAAAATGGATGGAAGCTATTCTAACCAAGCATGCCAACTCTAAAACAATATGTAATTTTTGAATGAGAATATCATTGTCATATTTGGAGTGAAAAACAATATAGTAGTTACTTTTTACTCATTTAGGGAGTTGAAAAATAATATAGTAGTATTTCATTATCTCACACTACATGTTATTATCTGTAAAGAAATGACTAGGAGGAGTCAAGTAAAAAAAACATTGTTATTATTCTTAGAAAACTAATGGATGTTAATCAAAGGGATTGGAATAAGAAACTATATTATGCATTATGGGTTGATCGGATAATTACCGAGATGGATATTGGTGTTTATCCTTTCCATTGTCTATACCAATGTCTATATGGATCTCAAAGCTCAGATCCCAGTTTCTCTAGAGTTACTACCCTTATAACTTATAAAGGTAGTATAAAATTTAGAATAATCAGATGATCTTGACAAGATTATCTATTACTTATAGAAATTATATGAAGATAGATAGGTGGAATTTGATATGTACTAATAAGACACAAATCAAAGGTGAATATAATATTTAATACAAATATGCAATATAGAGGATTTCATATTGGAGATCTTATCCTCCTCTAGGATAAAAGGAGAAAGCCCAAAGGAATCCATAGGAATTTTGAATTTATTTTTCTTTACTTCTTTAAGATAAGTAATTTCTATAGAGAAAACAAATACTATATTTCTTACCTTGATGGGACCCCATTAGAGGTTCCTCACATTGGGAAATACATGAAGCTCAAGAAGTAGTGAGGTTGGTTGTTCCCAACCATGCACCATAGTTTCCCTTTCTAGTTGTGTGTGTTTCTCTTTTGGTTCTAATGTTTTTCACTTTCATTTCTTGAGTTTTTTTCCTTGTCTGTGTCCATTTCTTGTGTTAGTTGATGAATAATTAAATCTATTTCCCAATTTTCAAGGCACTAGTCTACTTACTATTATCAAAATCAACCCTAAGATGATTTTAATGTTTTGAAAAGTTATGGATAATGATTTTTTTAGTTTCCTAGATTGATTTGATTTAAATATTTTACATGTCATGGGAAATTTGAGTTTTTTGGTCATTCCTAGATCTCTTGTTAAGCCCTTTTTGCGAAGAAGTTAGCCAATGTTGGGTCACATTTGGGTAAATTTGAGAAAACCATAATGTTCTAGCATTGTTATTCATCTTATTGGAAAAAATTGGTCAAAACATGGTAAAAACAAGACAAATATAGGAAAAGAATTGGATAAATTCTTGAAAATTTTGTAAGATCTATTTTTGGAGGAATAAGAGGAACTATTCCTAAGTTCCTCCTATACCCTGTATTACCATTAGGGAAGATAGGGTAAGGAAAGTGGTAAAGCTAGCTATTTTGGGCACAAAGAGAACAATGCCAAAGTTTCCTTACTTCCCTGTAACCCTACCATCTTCGTATAGGTAAATTAAATTAGATAAGGTGGGCATGGATGGTACAAATGTAATACTTTTGATTTTATGGCAATGCCCCGATCAAACGTAATAACCGATAGGGAAGGCAGGGTAAGGTGCATATGTTAAATTAGAAACTAATAGAAAAATGGTAACAATTCTCCAATTATGTTAGTTCTCCAAAAACCTTAATCAGAAGCAATTGCAGATAGAGAAGAACATGAGAATTAAGGTGGATTATCAGCCCCATTTTGTAACACTAAAATGATACCAGAATATCCTCACTTCACTGATGTCCTGTATCGATTAATTCAGGAATATACATAAAATTTTATCATTCTTAACAAATGTTAATTCACCACCTAAACGCTATCCAATGCCAAAATACGTTAAGTCAGATGTTTGAGGAACATAGGGAACATTCCATAGTTCCTTTTGTTCTCAAAAAAGCTAACTAGCCTAAAAAAAGGAATGCACAACCTAGAATATGTCCTAGTTTGTTATTTTTAGCTAATTTATTCACCCAAAATCAAAATTTGGTCATGTAAAGGATAAAATTGGAAGTATCATATAGTAAGACTCCATTTTTATCACTTGGAGGATAATATTAGTAGGGATTCATGCAATAATAGATTTATGATCTTGCAAAGTAGTCTAAAAATAGAAGGAACATGTAAGGAACAAAAATAATATATTTATGGTCATGTAAAATCACATTCTAAGCATGGGAAGACCTATTCTAAAGAATAAGTGACCAAAAATGATCTCAAAAATTGAAATAGGTGAAATTGGGTCATCTTAGGTGCTAGGAATGCCATGCTCCAATGATGGAAGATGACTTATCTAGATGATTTTGGGAGCTCTAGAAGGAGTTGTGAGGAATAAAAATAGTCATTGGAAATATATTATAGTCATATCCATTGTGGATACACCATTTTATTCTAAGACATAAGAATCCTCTATGATAGCTCAAGACACGGTTGTTGGTCCTTTGTGATAAAATGGTAAATGGTGTTGTTGTCACAAGATTGGTGTAATATTTTTTTTTGAAGTCATGGAAAAATCATCATGATTTGGTCATGTTTCCATTCTCTTTGAGAGCATCATAGTCTAGGAGTTAGTCAAAATTTTCATGTTTAGGGGAATCTAGGAAAGTCATCTTTTGGAGGAACATGTGGGACAGTTCCTTCATTCCACCTATTCCCCACTTTACCACTTTAACAAAAATAGGATAATAATTTAGAAAAATAAGATTTTTGGAATCACAAACACTAGGTGTGAATCAGTGTGTAATAAAATTTTCATCAACGTATACAATTTCAACCAATAACCATTTAATTTAGCATTAAGCATGCATCCACAATAACATAAGATTACAAGAGAAAATTATAGTCGAACAACCAAAGAATGCCAAATATAAGTGGTAAAATCTCAAGGGGGAGAAAACTCATTGAAACACATTTGTATTATAGATATGAATTAAATTCAGTTGAGCACCAACTCAAGAAGGAGCACCAACCCTAAGTTTATTGAGGCACTAATCCCACAAGGAGCACGAACCTCTAATTTTAGTAGAGGACCAACACTATAAGGAAGAACCAACCCTAAAGATGAATAAAAACCAACCAAATCCACCAAATATGTTTTTCACCACTTACTTTTTCTACAAAAACTAAAGATGACACTATAAATCTCACTCTCCTTCCTACTTCAAATTTGTTCACTAGATCAAATCTCTTTATATCTTCTTCACCAAGATCAATTAGGTCTAATGAACTATTTATATAATACCTAAAAAACTATATAAATTCATAACATACTATAATCCTTCTCTTACAAGTCATAAATACCTATCACACCTTCACTTATCTCCCCTCTAGCTCACACTTTTCCTCTCTTGAACAACTAACTCAAATGATCTTTCTAATGTTATTTTATACTAGTTTCTTCATTATAACTCATCTAGGTCATCCATAATAGAGAAAAATCACTCCCCAAATCATATTAACATGATATAAATATCATTCATAGTACCATATAGGTCACAACCATTTCCTAGATCCATCTAAACCTTTATTAGGACTCAAGAAGCCCTAAACACCAAAAAAAGAAAATCACCACAAAGGGAATGTTATAGATGAAATAAAACTTCACAAAAGCATGGAAAATAATCAGACATTTTTTAAGCCTTCAAATACCTCCCTAAACCATGAAACACTCTACAACAACTTCTCATACCATGAAACCTTCTTGAGACCATGCACAACCAAACACCCTCAAAACTAGTCTTTAGTAAACAAGTCATAACTTCATCAAATGACGTAAAAAAAACAAGTTGGATATTCCTATGGAAATATCATGACCTCATTGTCATTGTAAAACTCAAATAATTCCAAAAATCATATTGTAATACCTCACAAATACCTTTGTAACTAGACTACCTCAAATTTCCCAAAATAGGCCCCAAAACTAGTATTGAAAATTAGGGCACAACAAAAATCTTATAATCTCAGCCATGACATGAAAAAATCATATATATAAATTTTAAAAATCCCATAATTCCTTAAATTCTAAATTAATCACCAAGACTACTGGACAACTTGAACAAAAACAAAACTTCTCCAAAAACTTACAAATTTGAGTGGGGTCCACACACATCCAAAACATTTACATTATACATAGATAAAGATGGAGGAGTATTATATAACGTCCAATAATCAAATTTTATCAAGAAATCAATCATGGTCAACTACAAAAAATATATCTCAAGTCTATACATAGCTAGGGTTTTGAGAGGGTTTAAAAGTTATTTACCATCTTAACATTTGTTCATTACAACCCGGAAATAAATTGAACTCATTACACTTGGGAAAATATTATTAATAGACCTATTAAAATATCCCTAGAAATTTGGCTCCCCATGAAAAGCACACACTCTCCAACGAACATCAAAATGTCAACTTTGAGCTCAAATTATTGCCTTTAAGAACTCGGTTTTTGTAAAATTTTCATAACTTGTAAAATCTTGAAGAAAAATACCTGATTCATGGAGTACACCTTCATATAAACTTGACACATACTCTCCAATAATCATCTTTTCCCAAATATGCTAGGAATTTCTAACTCCATCACTCTAAGACATGTTTTCTCTAATACTAGTTCTATGAACATACCTAAAACAAATGTCTAACATCAAAACCAGCACTATAAGACACTTGTTAGTGTATCCACATCATACTCATGATATCCATTATCTCACCATATATATATATATCTACTACATACTTCACTTCATCATTTCTTACATCAAGCTACTCTTTAGGCCTCAAGAAAAACACATAGAACATGTATGTTTCACTAAATGTGACCTCAAAATAGCTTTTCCAACCTTGTACATGTGCTAATACCTTCAACGCACTACATGAAATCATAAAAACATATTTCATACCTATCAAATCCACCATACTGACTCAAGAACCCATGCACCATCACCAGGACCAAGCAATCCCAACAAGAAACCAACTTGACTTAACACTACCAATCAACATTCATGTATCTTACCTCTTTTAACATCAATATCACTTAATGAAAATAATTACATCATAATTATTTTACACTAATGACAACACCATGCCATTAATACCCCCCTTTGTTATTGATGGAAAACCTATTAATGGAAAAAACACACAAAATAACATTTCCCCCCTAAGGAATACATGCCATCAACTCATTATCCCCCTTTTGAAATTAGTGAGAATGCAAACATACCTATGACATATTCTTCTGTCAACATAATAGGCTCATCTCTTAGTTAGAAACATCAACAAAAGTAACCAAGGTTCATTCTTCAACTCAATTTTTGATTTGACTCCTTGAAGCAGTAAAACTCTCCCTAAGCAGGTCCATACCTTCCAACATCTAACTTAGACCATGAACAAGATCCATACAACAAATGAAAATACACATCAACCAAAAACTTATTATATTCAAGAACAATAAACAAACATTTTCATACCTTGAACCTTATTATGGAGTTTAAAATCACCTACACAACCCCATGTCTTTTAGACCCTTGCATACATTGAATCCTTTATGAAAGACTAAAATAATATATGTTTACTTACACTCATAACACTTCGTGTTAGATATAAAAAAATCAACTTCAATTTACCTAATTATCATATCTTCTTCAATAATTTCAATTTTATTGTTTGACTATACCTGCAATCTTCATCTTAATTATTCAACCAAAACTAGGAGACACTTCCTTCTTGACTTGTGCTCAAAAAATTTAGACCATAGACATTATGCTTACCTTACTCTTATTCCTTTTACCACTTGACACCTTATAATTATTAATTTTAGAATCAAACATTTTTAAAACAAGGGCATATAACTCCCCTTAACATCATTTATATAAATCTAATAAAGGTTTATGAAGGATGTCATCATCAATATGATTTAATATTATGTGGTCTTGTTGTTTCTTTTTGCATGTTTATTCATTCTTTTGTTTTATTTTATATATCCTCTTTGCTACTAAGAAATATAATTTTCCCAGAACTTAGGTTAACTCATGATTAACCTATACTAAACTACCAATGCTTAATACATTCTTAAGTATAAATATGATTAAACTGGTCTGATTCCATCTTGACCTTTTGTGTTATGTGAAAGGGTTTATTAGTTATCAGTCTCATTTTTATCAACAACAAATTTGGTGACTCCATTGGGGAATATTTTTATTTATTATTTATAAGTGGATTTCCTCTAACTATCCACTTACTCTTGTTTTTCTTGATTCTATCCATAGAGTAGATTTTTTTTAACTATATACCCTATAATTTATTCAAATTACCATTAGGGGTCTTACCCCTCTTGATCAGGTCAGATTCATTATTTAGAATACTCATTTGGATATCAATTTTGATATTCAAGATGTTGTTTGGGACTCTACAGCTACCATTTCACAGTTTGCAAAATCTATTGAAATTCTTAACGAAGAAGAATATAGAGCTATTAATATTCAAATTTTCACAAGATATAACAATCAAACCAAACGAGACATTGTTAAAAAACATATACAAGTTAAGTCTGATAGGGAAGAAACTTAAAAATTTGAAAATAAATTGAAAGTTTTTCCTTTAGATATCATGAATGATAAGAAGCTTCTTAAACATATGTGCTAGATAAATCCTAACTTGCACTATTTTTCTTCTAAAATATTTGAAATGGGTGATGAAGGTGAGAGATAATGAAGACATAATGGAGAATAAAGATAAAGGAGACATAGTCCTAATCATAACCGAAATAGGATTCCTTATTTTGAACTTGATAGGGAGAATGTTACTAATAATAAAGCACCATATATTTAAGAAGAAAACCTTAGTCCTTGACTTGGGGGGAATCCTATTGACATTGGGAGGAATTCTACAAAACTACCATCTTTAAAGGGCATTCAATTACCTTTATTTCTATGGTGAGTATGGTTTATCTCGGGAATATCACCTTGATTCTTTCAAGTGAATATATGCATCCATAAGGATAACAAATGAGAGGGATTATTTAATAATATTCTAACAAACACTTGAAGGGAGAGCCTATATAGCTTTCATTAGTCTACCTTCAAAATCCCTTACTAAATGGCTAGATATAGAAGATTGGTTACAAGACTAATTTGGAAAGGATAAGGATGAGTTTGAACTTGCAAATAAAATTTATAACATGACCATGGACCCTAATGAGACTATTTATCATTTTACTATCTGTTTCACCAAACTTAGACAAAAGATACCTTTGAAATTAAGACCTCCAAAAAACATTTCAATAGTATATTATTGTAACGCTCTACCATTAAAAATATGATCATTTTAGAAAATAAAGAGATCTATGATTTTGAGGAGACTTACATTTTGTTTGGCATATGAAAAAAAGTTGAAAAAAGTGGTAATAAGGATAGATCATCATTTAATTCTTCTCCTGAAAATGTAGAAATTTTGAATTCCATTCAAATTTTGGGTAATGAGTTGGTCATCATTTAAAAACAATTAAATGATCAACCATCATATTCAAAGAGAACATTTGCATGGTCAGGTAAGGTAAGAAATGAATCAAGGAGAGTTAAAAATGAATCTAAAGAGATATATTGTGAAGTTTATGAACTATATCATGCTCTTGGGACATGTAAAGCTTCTAAAAAGGTTAGGAATTTTTAAAGTGTAAAATATCTCAGAAATTTGCAGATTTGTTGATTCTGATGTGAATTAAGTTCAAACCTGGTCTAAGGATTATGCTAAAAATGATGGTAAATAAAGTAAAATTGGTGATTCTAAAGGAAAACAAAAATCTGATCATCCTGATAAAACAAAACCATGGGATAATTCAAGAAAACCTATTTTTTATGAGGTTCCGTCTAGTTTTAATAATGCCCAATATCAGCCCTATAAAGGTAAATCATTCACAAAATATTCTATAGTTCCTTCTAGGTTTGAAACTGTGGCTGATAAGAAAAAATCTAGAAGTAGTCTAAATATGTTTTAGAGTCTTGGCCTATGTGGTCAATTTGACAAGTTATAAGTTTCCCATAAAAATAGATTTGATTCTAAAATGTTAATGGTTGTCTAAGAAGATGAATCTAATAGTGAGTAAGATAACAATGAATACCAAGTGTTGAACCAATCCAATTCTACACCTAATTACATTACACCTTTCTATGTGTCATTTAAAAACCAAAACAAAATCATTCACAACTATATCCTAGATACAGGTGCATCAAATAATATCATGCCTAAATCTATTGTAGATCAATTAGGTATTTCTTATGAACATAACAATATAAATATGACTAGTTTTAAATCATGTAAAATTATATGTTTTGGTAAATTTTATACCAAATTTACCCTCAGGTTAATTTGGATAACTCATTAAAAATGGAATTAGCCATTTTTACAAGTCAAGAATTTTTAGACGTCCATAAAATCCCCTTTCCAAAAGCAGTAGCCATTGGCATTTGAAAACCCATGAGGGATTAAGTTTTATTCATTGGAGGGTTATATTTTAAAAGGACAAGTGACATTCATTTTACCATAAAATTCAACACCAAACATCACACAGTAGGCCACGTGGTAGGATTCCAACTCTCCTCAAAGGATTTGGCTCTAGTAGATGTCAAGTCTAGGGAATAATCCACATTCCATAATATTTCAGGCTGCAACAGGGTAAATTCAAGTGGGCAGTCAATGATCAATCAAAGGTCGATGAGTGGCATGGAATAAATGGTCCAAGGCATACACACAGAAGCATTCCATCACACTCCATGGTAGATGTGCCTAGCGGATGTGAATCCCACATAATAAACTAGGGTTCATAATATTTCGGGTCCAGGCTAGGGTCAAATTAGGTCAACAAGGAAATATAATAGAGTTGGGGATGAAAAGTGGCACAAGATCGATGACTGGAAGGGGAAATGTGTCACCATTCTAGTGACCTTTTAAGAAATGGTCTCCCGCAGACCTAGAGTCCCTAAAATGATCTAGATTTGAAATAATTTTGGGTCTACCCAACCCTACAATCAATTAAATACTACCATGTGGAAAAAAACAAAAGCCAAAAAGTTTCTAAGTCCTTGTAAGAACAAGTTAAAGTTGCAACATGAAGTTGCTGCTAGTCAAATAAGGCACAAAGTGAAATATATTTAACATGAAACACACGTAGATATTTCCCATTGGCTATAATTTCTTAATGGTTAGTCTGGGGTTATAGAAAAATTGAATTTTGAAGCTATGCGGGGCCTTCTCATTGGATTGTGCTTCATAGTTTTCGGTCAAGAGCTAAAGGATAGTCTAACACTACTAAAAGGAATGACACAATTTTATTGGCCTGTATATCTTAATATGAAAAAAGTTTGTAAAGAAAAGAATGAAGAAAGAAAAAGTCAAGGGAAGCAACATAGTGTACATGTTGGTAGAGGCTGATCCCTGAGCTAATCAAAGGCTTCCACATGTCAAGTCCATGTGCTTCCCAACATGTAAATCTTCATAAGGCTATAACATTTCCTCTAGAGCTAAAAATTGGTCAAAATTAATGTCATTATAAATATATCCTCGAGCCCCTCAATTTGATATAATTAGATTCAAAATTTGAAAGCATTTGGTAGGTGAAAAATGAGAAAAATAGTCTTTGAATTGAAAATATAACTATAGGTAGCTCAACCTGTAATATTCCCATTTTAAGACTTTAGAAACAAGGGAATGTTTTATAAAATTTTTATAATAATGTTCTTTGTTCTAAATTCCATAATTTAGAACACACATTATTTATCAACCATTCATATAATAGATAACCATATGCGGCTGTAATGACTCGATGTGCTAGCGATCTATTCATTTCATGACTCGGTAAACTACCAATCTATTCATGTTTAACATTAAGTATTGAGTACTTATCCGTATACTAAGTATACTTGGTTCTCTTTCCCTGTTCAGGGTATTGAGTGATCGATCTAAGGAACCTATCTGAATAATTATTACCAGTATTCATCTACATCACGAACCTTAGACTAGGTGACATAGGAAAATGCAACCAGAAGCTTGTGATACTTTGGACAAAGATTTCTAACATACTATATGTATTATTATTCCTTGATGGCATACTTGTTAATCCAGAATATGTCCTTCACCCCACTCTATTGTTTTCTAAAAGGTTCTTTACTGACTCACGTCAGTTCACTTGGCTGAGGTTTAACCCTATTTCGTGTTAACAACATGTGTTATGATAAGGAGAAGCTCACTAAGACTTAGGGTCAGTTGGCATACTGGGTCAACCTAAGTCAACCCCATGTGCCAAGGTATCCTGAGTTTTAGAGGGCTACCCCATGTCTTAAAACATGTTTCTAACTTGACCTAGAGAAAAACTAAGATTAAGTCCAATTTATGTATATCTGGATGATCAATACCAAAGGGTGTTGCCACATGTCGACTGCATCACTAAATCATCGAGAAGATCCTAATCTTCTCAAAGGTACAGCCCTATAGTTAGCATGTGCTAGCATCCTACCGAATAGCCTCATCAAGATGTAAATACCCCAAGGAATTTATTAATAATTTAATTAATTTGGATTATTCAAACTAGATTTTAGCAACTTTGCCTAACCCTAATTTAACACTCCTAAAGTTCTTTTCTAAATTTATTTAATTATCCCATTAAAAACTTTGTTATATTCAGGTAAGTGCACCAAGTTGGGGGACAATTAAGTGGACATCAAATCCTAAATTTTACATCAAAAACAACAAAACATCAAATTTAGTCTTCCGCGGACTTGAACCATGCCAAAAATTCAAAAATATTTCATAAAAATGGTACCATCATGTAGGGGAGACTGTTAGCTTTGTAGAAATATTGATTTTAAAGTGAATAGAATAGGAAAAATATCATTTTATAATTTTTTACTAATAGTAAGTCTTTAAGACACTTTTTCCCGTGAATGTTTATGTCTACGTTTAAGACTGCAAATTTTGTTTCACTTGTTAGAATGTGATAAAACTTATACCATCCCAACCTTGGTCAAATTATATACATGTTCAAAAAAAATTATTTGATTTCAATTTTTTGATGAAGTTATGGCGTGCAAACAGAAAATGTTCTGTTTTCTTTATGTTTTCATACCACTTTCACGGAAAGAATCATAAAAAATAAAATATTGCTAAAAAAAATACAAAATAAAATCTATCCCAAGATAGATAGCAACATCAAACTTCTCACTAAAGGAAAATATATATATATATATCAATTTTTGGTCATCCAAATCATAGGCAAATGGATTAAAATCTTATAGGCATTTTAAAAAAAATATACCAAGTCATTGAATTTTGAGTGTTTAATATAGCTAAAATTGTCCATTTTTTTAAAAAAAATAGTAGTTTAGAAACTATATTCTGGATGCTACGGTTCATATTTGTATAATTTTTTCTAATTTTGAGTGTATGCATTGTTAATAATCCCTACAAGTTTATATTATGTTGTTATTTGCAATATGACGTCCACTTATGACCCCTTTTTTGTCCCCCAACTTTCTGCACTTACCCAAATTCATTGCCACTTTTAATGTTTGAATACATAATTACACTTTCAATTAAGCATAGTTGTACAGTGTTATAATATGTCTTATGTAAAAAGTATAATAACTTTTTAGAAAGTTCAACGCCAGATTATATCCAAAATAAAGAAGACTTCATAACCAATGAATTCTGATAAATTGAAGTCATGATACCAAACCTTTGTGGTTTATGAACATTTGTGAAATATGAAAAGTCTTTCACTATATGTAAGGCGTTAGGGTTTATTCTACCCAATGACCACATTTTTCAATGTATGTTCCTCCTACTTTGTATTATTATGTTATATAGTTTAAATAACAAATATCATATTCTACAACTTTAAAAGTTACATCACAACTAGGGAGATAAAACTAAATCCATTGATCCAATATTTTTTTAAAATCTAATTAGTTAACATATAAATAATATGAAGATTAACAATAAGATAGAGCCCATCTCTTTCATACAAATATAAATAATTTATACAACCAATACAGGTAATTTCACAACTTTAAATTTATCTCTATAACCATTACATATACAATACTTACACACTTAGGTATACTGCATAACAATCATCTTAATTATAAAATAATACTACTTTTCTTTCCAAAACAATCTCAAGAATGAATCAGAGTTCTTCATAAGAATTAAACTTAAATCAGTCAATGCGACATATAAGTTTTTCCTTCTTTATCACTTACGAAGTCCATCTAGAAAATTGCTAGCACGGGTCATTTCAATGAACTAAGCATGATAAGCACTAAGCCTTAAAAATAAGTGCATTCTAATAATTGTTCCTTTAAAACAACTCTGCTTTAATGAGACAATTGTTACATCAAATAATCAATATATCAAAAGTAATGAAAAAGAAGTACATTATAAACAATTGAATTCACTTCCAAGAAAGGACATAATATAATCTACCATTTCAACCTTATAATAGAGTCTAATTGATCCCATCAATTATCCTTAGAAAAACTACATATTATAACATCTCATTGTTCCTATTCTATCATAAAAGAAATCAAAATTTATCTTTGCTTTAAGCCAAAGAAAAGTTTAGAGCATGGTTCATATTAAGATGACTCATCCATCTCCTAAACAAAGAAGAAGAAGAACCATTACAACTCATGCCTATATAAAACACATCCAAGAAACAAAACAGGTTCCAAACACAATTTAACCATTTCTTTCTAAACACAACTACCTTAAAATTTAACAATTAAGATATTCATCAGAAGAGAAATCTCATCTAAATATAAGAAGGAATAGAGACTCAGTCGATCTACCTGTAAGTTTAAATCAACTTTCAAAAATGGAATTTAACTTTTAAAGATCTGAAACAACATTCAAATATCAGGGTAGACTCATATAGGAGTTATTCTCTACTCTAAATCATCCAAGAAGAGTCAAAATAGATAGTTCAACCGAAGATCTATACAATAAGAAGAAAGCACACTGCCATATTCTTTACACTTCTTTACTTAAAATAAATACTAATTTCAATTCCATACTCAGAATGAAATACAATTCGCAGTCTTAAAACACAATCTGTTTTAAAGGAAACAAATTCCTTTCTTTTATAAAGACATAAGGTGCCCATTTGAATCCAAGAAGGAATAGAGAATTAACCATTTAGAAATCCAAGCAGGATAAGAAGCATCAACAAATATTAATGAATGAAATCCTATTATCCTTGTAAAATGTTTCCATTTAAATACCAAGAATATTCAAATAGCTCTAACTAATCTAATCTTTCGTATTTCCTTGACTAAGTAGTTCAGTTAAACAAGTTCTTAGCTTTTAACTATTACGAAGTTAAATCCCAATCAAATACCAAAAGGAAATCAAACTTGTCAAAAATACTGACAGCTCAGAGCTCAACGGTACAAAATCCAAGCATGATACCGACCATAAGCTTCTCACAAAGGTACAAGACTACCCATGTAAATATTCATGGGTTCAGGGGAAACAATAATTTCCCACCCAAGTTATATCAATAACAAGAAAATTCATCATACAAGAGCAAAACCTACACATCAATTATGTCACTTAATTCCAAGCACTAAGTAAAAATTTCATGTACAGTATCAAATTACAAAAACTTAGCCTGAGCTCAAATGTGTATAGTGTCTTAGTATGGGATAGAAGAGATACATATAACCAAAAATAGTCTATATTCAAAACAAGGAGTCTTATTTCCCTTATACAACAAAACATGAATTTCCAAAGAGAGAGTTCATAATCAAATAATTAATAAGATAAGAGTGTGGTGACACTACAGAATTTAATTAATAACCCAAATTTCCAGAAAGTAAGGCACGATTATAGATTCAAGTACATCTTCAGTAACAGTTCCTAGTTACCTAAGATACCAACACTGGTTCAGTACAATGGTGACTCCAACATGATTCCTATCAAACGCAAATCCCAGATACTAGCTCAAGCAAAACTAAGAGTTCCCATAGATTACAGAGTCCACACAAGAAACAAAATATGAGTGCTTTGTAGTTACTAATCTACAAACAGTTCCAAATCTATCAAAGGAATATTATACACAGTTATTGAGCCCAATATTATTTCTCAACGGGACTCAAGTTTCACCCAAAGTTCAAGCCCAAAAATGAGCCATAACATCCAAATACTGTGTATTTTATAAACTGATAGAACTGTTCGGATTATCATGAGGAACTAAGATATAAACACCAAACTTTATACAGACTTTAACAACAGTCAGAGATACACAATATTCCAACATGATTCAGAACAACAAGAATCAGTTCTCAACAAACACAAATCCATAACTAAGTTCCAAATCAATGACGAGATCAAAGTAAATGTTCAATAGTACATGAGCTCAACACAAGCTAAAAACAAAACCGTATACAAGCTCGAGTCCACGCCAAACGAGCTTATCTAAATTTCCAACAGGATTCAAGGTTTCCCCAGTAACACTGAACCATAATAATAGAAATGATGGTTATCCTAATAGACAACTTCCATTTCCACTTCCAAATGAAAAGTTGATAACAGAAAAAAAAAATTTGCATGCATTATTTTTTTTAAAGAAGTATACATGGTAAGTTTCCTAACAGGAACATCATTTACCAAGGATTCGAAAAACCAATATAACAAGATTTAATAAACCCTACAAGCCATTAACTAGATAAAAAAAGAAATCCAAGAATCTTAAAAGAGGAGAATCATTTTAATGAAACATTTATAAGAGAGCAAAAGATCTTAAAGTTTAGAGCCTATCATGTCTTGACAACGCTTCTGTGAAATCGAAATAGAACCTCCAGCCGACCTCAAAACTTCTTCTCTTCTCCATGAAAAATCAAATAACAATGTTATTTTTCCACAATGCCTCTTATATATTCCACGAACTGAAAATAGGTTTAAAACCTCACCAATAGCCATCAAGTGTAGTTCTATCTGCTGGTTCGAAAAACTAGAGCACATGTAGAGAAAAAATCGTGAAAGTATGCAAAGTGAAACAACCACATTCCAACCCATTTACATGCCTTCTAAGGTAGTTTGAGCACAAAAACCAAAAAACAATTAATTCCATCAATTCTCGAGTTTCCCACCTATCTTCCCTTGCCACCACCTTTTATGTTTAGTGATTGCTAAATCAATTTTAACAAGAAATTTCATTATAGTGGAGTCTCCACCTAAGCCTCCAGCTAACTTCACTAACCCCTGCCAAAGTTGGTAGTACCTCCAAGCAATTAAAACATTATCAACAAATTTAATGCCTTGGAACCGTCACCTACAATGTATGCGAGCCACCTAATTCCCCATTCAAACCCATTAGTTTAGGCTAGATCATATTACTTAGGTTATACCTCAGGTAGATTGTAGTATATATATACCTTAGGTTATAACCCAAACAATAATTACCACAATAGGTCTTAACAGATAGGACTAAGGTAGTTTCTCACATAGGTTAGATTAATTTACAACACTATAGTTTTAGGCATTAGATTAGATGATATTATAACCTTGTAGTATTAGGTTTTAGGTAAATTTTTAGTAACCTAGAAACCTTTCCAAAACCCTTAACACCAAGCTTGGGTTAGGATGCCAATCAAACAATCAAAGTAGAATAGGAAGCTTTAGGTTAGAATAGGAATTCTATTTCGTAACATAGTTTAGGTAGTAAAATATTTTTATGCTAGCTCAGGATTCTGTTGGATGGTACTTTTTAGGATCCTAGATCTTTTCCTATGCCATGAACAGGCTGAATTTTCTATTCACCTCAGCAATGTCCTGCCATGGTCGATCTCCAAATACCCAAGCATAACTTATAACTAAATGGAAACAAGTTCACATAAAAATCAAAGAGCTTATAACCACAACATTCAGTCCAATATGTCTCTTAATTCATGGAATTTCAAGTTTATCATTCATTCAACAGAACTATATTTAAAACATTCCTTGGATCACTGAAATTGATCCATGGAAGAGTCGGATTAATAGATAAGTTTACAACTCTCAACCAGATTGCAACTCTCCTACAAGAAATGAAAAATGGATTCAAAGAATCCATCCCAATTCAGTCAAAGGATATTAAGAGAAGAAGATGATTTATCCATATCAAGCATGATCTCCAAAACTCAAAAGAACATATATTTATAAGGAAGAAGTCACATGTCAACACTTGAAATGTAAAGGAGGGAAAATAACAATTGTCAAGGGTGTTACATGCTCCCCTCCTTAAAAGAATCATCATCCTCGATGATTACCCCATTTTTTTAAATAAATAAACATCAGGACAATCAATTCATTCACTTCTGTTATTCTAAGTCAAAATATATTAAAATCTTATAATTTAAGAAATCAACATTAATAGTTGTTTATCCAAATCAAAATAAATATTTTCCCAAAACTGGCATATTTAATGTCATATAAAGATAAAATCATAAATTTTATCAATCAACAAAATCAATTCTGATCAAATAAATATGGAAAAAATAGTTTTCATATCTTCTAGATTTTCCCAAGTTATGCTCTCTTCGTTAAACTGGTTCCATTGGACCTTACATTGACTTATTTCTTGATTTCTTAAATGCAACTGGCGAGTTTCCAGCACTTGAATGGTTTTAACCACGATTATTCCTGGGTCTTGGACCTGCAAGGAATTCCAATTTAACATGTGTGATAAATATGAAATGTATTTCTTAAGCAAAGAAATATGGAAAACATCATGTATTCATGACAAAGCATGAAGTTAATTATAAACGATAACCTACAGGGTTGATTACTTCAACTATCTCAAAAGGTCCCACATAACGAGGTGATAGCTTGGCAGCCTTGCTAAAATTTATAGAAATCTTTTTCAGTTTTAACCTGAGAGAAATGAATTTGTCACCAAGTTTAAATTTCCTATCAACCCTCTTCAAGTTAGCATAATTCTATTTTACCTATCTACTTCTTCTTTCAAATGCATTCACGAATCAACTTAACTTGTTGTTCCATTTTTGTAAGGATTTTAAGATCCAATTACCTCTCCATCCTCCATGTTGTCCCAACTAATAGGGGTTCTGCATTTTCTTTCGTAAAGTTCCTCGAAAGGTGCCATCTTAAGAGAAGCATGATATGTATTGTCGTAAGAAAATTCAACTAATGGAATATACTCTTCCCACTTATACTATTGATCCATATAATACATCTGTAACATATCTTCTAAAACTTGATTTACTCTTTCAGTGTGTCTATTCATTTCCTGGTGACATGCAGAACTAAAATTTAGCTTAGTTCCTAGAGTTGCATTAAGCATTTACCAAAATCTTGACGTCATTGTAGGATCTCTATCAGATATGATTGATTCAGGTAAGCCATGTAATCTAAAAAATTTGTGTACAAATATTTTAGCCAAAACAGGTGAATCATCCTTCAGATTTCCAGCAGTAAAATGAGCTACTTTTTTAGTTTATCAACAACTACCAAAATAACATCATGTTTATTTCTTGACACAGGTAGCACTCTGTATAAAATCCATGCTTATTACTTTTCATTTTATACTATGCGGTATGCTATGAGGATACAATAAACTGGTTGGGTGCATATGTTCCTACCTTAACACATTAACACTCTAGACAATGTGTTACATAATCAATAACATCCTTCTTCATTCCTGTCCCAAAAATATTACTATTTTATATCAGCAAGCATCTTTGTATTGCCAGGGTGTCCTGAGAAAGGTGAATTATGAAATTCAGCCAACAATTTCTTTCTCAAACCACTAAGCAAAGGTACATAAACTCTGTTTTCAAATCGTAAGATTCCTTCCTTATCAAAGTGAAAACCCTTATACCTCAAATCATTAGAATCTGTAGCAAGTGTTGCTTTTACTTGCTGAAAGTAGGAATCAGATTCCATAACACCTTTTACTTCATCCTTAAACTGAGTTCTTAGTGTTATAAGAGCATAAATGTGCTTCCTACGACTTAGAGCATCAGCCACTCTATTTTCTTTACCCTTAATATAACTTATGTCAAAATCATATTGAGACAAAAACTCTAACCATCTTCATTGTCTTGCATTCAGATTTGGCTGAGTGAAAATATACTTCAGCCCAAGATGATCAGTTTTCAACTCAAATGGTTTACCTAGTAGATAATGCCTCCAGGCTTGAAGTGCATGAACAATGGCAGCAAGCTCTAAATCATGAGGAGCATAATTTAACTCATGTAACTTAATTTTTCTACTCTCGTATGCAATAACATGACCACTTTGTAATAAAATACCTCCTAGACCTTCACCGGATGCATCAGTTACCACCATAAAATCTCCATTAGGGTCTAGTACTGCAAGAATAGGTGCTGAAGTTAACTGTTCCTTCAAGGTTTTAAATGTAATTTCACATTTCTCACTCCAAACAAACTTTTTATCTTTCTTCTGTAAGGAAGTTATTGGTGCAGCTATCTTAGAAAAGTCTTTTACAAATTTCCTATAGTAGCCAACAAGTCCCATGAAGCTTCTAACTTCATGTACATTCTTTGGTGCAGGTCATTCTGTTATAGCTACAATTTTTGAAGGATCTATATCAATTCCATATTTACTTATTACATGACCCAAATAGTGGACTTCTGTGTCATAGAAAGAACATTTGGATAGTTTACCAAACAAACGTCTCTTTCTCAGAATTTCCAAAACTACATTCAAGTGCTCATGATACTCTTCAATGATTTTAGAATATATGAGAATGTCATCCAAGAATAGGAGCAAAAATTTGTCCAAGTATTCTTGAAAGATATTATTCATTAAATTCATAAATGCCAGTAGGTGCATTAGTTAATCCAAAAGGTAAAACTGTAAACTCATAATGTCTATAACTTGTTCTGAAATTTGTTTTATGAATGTCCTCATCCTTAATTCGTAATTGATGATACCCAGATCGAAGATCTATCTCAGAGTATATCGATGCTCCATGCATCTGATCAAATAAATCATCAATCCTAGGGAGTGGATATATATTCTTGATTTTTGTTTTGTTTAACATTCTGTAATCAATGCACAATCTAAGTGTTCCATCTTTCTTTTTTACAAAAATCACCGGTGCTCCCCAAGGTGAAACACTTGGTCTAATCAAACCCTTAGACAAAATTTCTTGCAATTGAGATTTAAGCTCTACTAATTCTATAGTAGTCATTTGATACGGTGCCTTAGATATAGGTTCAGTTCTAGGCTTGATCTCAATCATGAAATCAAATTCCCTTTTGGGTGGAAGACCTGGAAATTCTTCCAGAAATACATCACTGAAGTCTCGTAACAACGGATATCGATCCATGAAATCACTATTTTCCTCTGCAGTTTCTGAAATTTTTACTACATATAAGGTACATCCTTTATTTTTGGCCTTTTTAAGTTGCATAGCTGACATTTTTCTAACAGAAATCTCACACTTCACACCCTGAATCTCTGTTATTTTCTACAAATCGTCTAAACACCTATTGTGTTTTTCAAAATAGTCCACTTTAGCCTTATGTTCTGCTAACCAATTAACACCTATGATTACATCATAAGACCCTAAAGGTGCAACATAAAGATCAACCTCTGTGGAAAAGTTAGGTAATTCAAGGACTGCACCAAAAAGACACATACTAACTATATGAACAACATTATTACCATAATGTACAGTCCAAGATTTATCCATTTTTCCATCTTTTCTTTTAAGTTTCGAAGCAATTTTACTAGAAATAAAACATTCAGTAGCACCTGTATCAAAAATAATAGTTACAGGTATGCCAAATAACTTACCAGGAACTTTTATGGGTGTAGCTTGCTTTTCAGCTTTCTTGTCAGCTATTGCAACATGTATCTTGTGCTGCTAATTACAATCATCCTTCTTCAAAGGACATTGATTTACGTAATGATCCTTACCACAATTATAACAACCTTCTATAGGTCCCTTTCTAGACTCAGAGTTATTTCTAGTCTTAAATTTATTATTTTGACCTCCATAGGACTTCTATCAATTGTTATTATTCTTAGCAAAATTGTTCTGTGCATTCCCAATAGTCTTATTTTTCACTGTTTTCTTATTATTATCAACTGAAAAATTACTTTTTATTGTCAAAATTCTTCCATGGTCCCTTCTTAGGTGCAAGAGAAGTTGAAGAGGGGTTTGGAACTTTCTTCCTTACTTCCTCTTTATGAGCAGAAATAACCTTTAATTTCTATTCCTGACTTATGGCTTTTTCAACAACCCCTTCCATAGTGGTTGGGTTGTGAACATCAACTTCTCCCCCAATAATTGGATTCAATCCCATAATAAATTTCTGAATTCTGAACTTCTCATTAGTTTGATACTAAGGTACATACTTGAGGAGTTTTGTAAACCGTTCCCAATACTCAATTACTGTTAACTTTCATTGAACTAAGTTCTAAAATTCAGTCATTTTCTGATCATAGTAGAGTTTTGGCAGCTATCATTGCCTAAAATAACTTTTAAATTTATCCCAAGTGATGTTAGTTTCATCAATATTTAACTCAGCCTTACGGCTATCCCACCATGAAGATGCTTCCTGGGAAAGCTGATATGCTTCCCATATAGCCTTGGTTTCCTTTGAGAATTTCCTTATTGCAAAGTACTTCTCCATTTTTCTGAGCCAATTCTCAGCTCCATCTCCTAAAGTGGTACCATCAAACTTGGGTGGACTTATCCTTTTTATGTCATTAGTGAGTTTTGTTGTTAGTCTAGCCTTTTTGTTCTCAGGTTGAACATGTATGTTAATGTTTTTATTATCAACACCCACATTGGTGTTGTCCCCTAGAGGTGGCTGATTATTGTTATCAGCTTCTTCTTCTTACTCATTTCTCATTACTTTTTGTTTAAGTACAACCAAATGATATCTTGTGTCCAATAGGGTAGTAAGGATCTCATCAAGTTTCTAGGAAGTAATCATTCCTTCCTCAGGTGGAGGGTTATTTGCAACATTTCCTCTTGTTCTCACCATTTTCTGTTACAAGAAAATTTAAGTTTTAATCAGATTGTGGACACGATAGGTCCAAGAGCTGCAACCTTCCACTCTGATACCAAGATGTAACATTCCCATTTTAAGACTTTAGAAACAAGGGAATTTTTTTTATAATAATTTTCTCTGTTCTAAATTTCATAATCTAGAACACACATTCTTTATCAACCATTCATATAACAGATAACCATATGTAGTTATAATAACTCGGTATGCTACCGATCTATTCATTTCATGACTCCGTAAACTACCGATCTATTCATGTTTAACATTAAGTATGTAATACTTATCCATATACTACGTATACTTGGTTCTCTTTCCTTGTTTAGGGTATTGAGTGATCTGTCTAAGGAACCTATCTAAATAATTGTTACTAGTATTCATCTACATCACGAACCTCAGACTAGGTGAAATAGGACAACGCAACCAACAACTTGTGATACTTTGGAAAAATATTTCTAACATACTATACATATTACTATTCCTTGATGGCATACTCGTCAATCTAGAATACGTCCTTCACCCCACTTTTTTGTTTTCTAGAAGGTTCTTTATTAACCCACATTAGTCTACTTGCCCGAGGTTTAACCCTAGTTCATGTTAACAACATGTGTTATGATAAGGAGAAGCTCGCTAATACTTAGGGTAAGTTCGCATACTAGGTCAACCTAAGTCGACCCTATGTGCCAAGGTATCCTGAGTTTTAGAGGGCTACCCCTGTCTTAAAACATGTTTCTAACTTGACATAGAGAAACACTAAGATCAAGTCCAATTTATGTAGATCTAGATGATCAATGCTGAAGGGTGTTGCCACATGCCGACTACATCACTGTATCATTAAGAAGATCCTAATCTTCTTGAAGGTACAACCCTAAAGTTAGCATGTGCCAGCATCCTACCGAACACCCTCATCGAGATGTACATACCCCAAGGAATTTATTAATAATTTAATTAATTTGGATTATTCAAAATAGATTTCAGCAACTTTGCCTAACCCTAATCCAACACTCCTTAAGTTCTTTTCTAAATTGATTCAATTAGCCCATTAAGAACTTTGTTATATTCATTGCCACTTTTAATGTTCGAATACATAATTAAACTATCAATTAAGCATAGCTGTATAATGTTATAATATGTCTTATGTAGAAAGTACAATAACTTTTTAGAAAGTTCAATGCCAGAATATATCCAAAATAAAGTAGACTTCATAACCAATGAATTCTGATAACTTGAAGTCATGATACCAAACCTTTGTGGTTTATGAAAATTTTTGAAATATGAAAAGTCTTTCACTATATGTAAGGCGTTAGGGTTTATTCTACCCAATGACCACATTTTTCAATGTATGTTCCTCCTACTTTGTATTACTATGTTATATAGTTTAAATAACAAATATCATATTCTACAACTTTAAAAGTTACATCACAACTAGGGAGATAAAAATAAATCCATTGATCCAATATTTTTTAAAAATCTAATTAGTTAATAGATAAATAATATGAATATTAACAACAAGATAGAGCTCATCTCTTTCATACAAATATAAATATTTTATACAACCAATACAGGTAATCTCACAACTTTCAATTTATCTTTATAACCATTACATATACAATACTTACGCACTTAGGTATACTGCATAACAATCATCTTAATTATAAAATAATACTACTTTTCTTTCCAAAACAATCTCAAGAACGAATCAGAGTTCTTCACAAGAATTAAACTTAAATCAGTCAATGCATCATATAAGTTTTTCCTTCTTTATCACTTACGAAGTCCATCTGAAAAATTACTAGCATAGGTCATTTCAATGAACTAAGCATGATAAGCACTAAGCCTTAAAAATAAGTGCATTCCAATAATTGTTCCTTTAAAAAAACTCTGCTTTAATGAGACAATTATTACATCAAATAATCAATATATCAAAAGCAACGAAAAAGAAGTACATTATAAACAATTGAATTCAATTCCAAGAAAGAACAGAATATAATCTACCATTTAATCCTTACAATAGAGTCTAATTTATCCCATCAAGTATCCTTAGACAAACTACATATTATAACATCTCATTTTTCCCATTCTATCATAAAAGAAATCAACATTTATCTTTGCTTCAAGCCAAAGAAAAGTTTATAGCATGGTTCATATTAAGATGTCTCATCCATCTCCTAAACAAAGAAGAAGAAGAACCATTACAACTCATGCCTATACACAACACATCCATGAAACAAAACTGGTTCCAAACATGATTTAACTGTTTCTTTTTAAATACAACTACCTTAAAATTTAACAATTAAGATATTCATTAGAACAAAAATATCATCTAAATATAAGAAGGAATAGAGACTCATTCGATCTACCTGTAAGTTTAAATTGACTTCCAAAAATAGAATTTAACTTTTAAAGATCTGAAAAAACATTCAAATATCAATGTAGACTCATATAGGAGTTATTCTCTACTCTAGATCATCCAAGAAGAGTCAGAATAGATAGTTCAACTAAAGATCTATACAGTAAGAAGAAAGCAAAATGCCATATTTTTTACACTTCTTTACTTATAATGAATACTAATTTCAATTCCATACTCAAAATGACATACAATTCGTAGTCTTAAAAGACAATCTGTTTTAAAGGAACCAAATTCCTTTCTTTTATAAAGACATAAGGTGCCCATTTGAATCCAAGAAGGAATAGAGAATTAACCATTCAGAAAGCCAAGCAGGATTAAAAGCATCAACAAATCTTAACGACTAAAATCTAATTATCCTTGTAAAATGTTTCCATTTAAATACGAAGAATTTTCAAACAACTCTAACTAATCTACTCTTTTGGATTTCCTTGACTAATTAGTTCAATTAAATGAGTTCTTAGCTTTTAACTATTACGAAGTTAAATCCCAATCAAATACAAAAACCAGATCAAACTTTTTGAACATACTGATAGCCCAGAGCTCAATGGTACAAATTCCAAGAATGATAGCGATCATAAGCTTCTCACACAGGTACAAGACTACCCACGCAAATATTCACGAGTTTAGGGGAAACAATAATTTCCCACCCAAGTTATATCAATAACAAGAAAATTCATCATACAAGAACAAAACCTACACATTGATTCTATCACTTATTTCTAAGAACTAAGTACAAATTTCATGTACAATATCGAATTACAAAAACTCAACCTGAGCTCATATGTGTACAGTGTCTTAGTATGGGACATAAGAGATACATATAGCTAAAAATAGTCTATATTCGAAACAAGGAGTCTTATTTCCCTTATACAATGAAACATGAATTTCCAAAGAGAGAGTTAAGAATCGAATAATTAATAACATAAGAGTGTGGTGACACTACAGACTTCAGTTAACAACCCAAATTTCCACAGAGTAAGGCACGAGTATAGAGTCTCGTACATCTTCAATAACATTTCCTAGTTACCCAAGATACCAACACTGGTTCAGCACAATGGTGACTCCAACATGATTCCTATCAAACGCAAATCCTAGATACTAGCTCAAGCGGAACTAGGAGTTCCCATAGAGTACAGAGTCCACACAAGAAAAAAAACATGAGTGCTTTGTTGTTACAAATCTACAAACAGTTCCAAATCTCTCAAAGGAATATTATACACAGTTATTGAGCCCAATATTATTTCTCAATGGTACTCAAGTTTCACCTAAATTTCAAGCCCAAAAATGAGCCATAACATCCAAATACCTTGTATTTTATAAATTGACAGTAGCTATTTCTATTATCACAAGGAACTAAGATATAAACACTAAGCTTTATACAGGTTTAGACAACAGTCAGAGATACACAATATTCTGACACTATTTAGAACAACAGTATCAGTTCTCAACAAACATAAATCCATAACTAAGTTCCAAATCAAGAATGAGCTCAAAGTAAAGGTTCAAAAACACACGAGCTCAACACAAGTTAAAAACAAACCCGTATACAGGTTCAAGTCCACACTAAATGAGCTTATCTAAATTTCCAATAGGATTTAAGTTTCTCCAATACATTGGACCCTAATAATAGAAATGATGGTTATCCTAACAGACCACTTCCATTTCCAGTTCCAAACGAAAATTCAAGAACAGAAAAACATTTTGCATGCATTATTTTTTTTAAAGAACTATACATGGTAAGTTTCCCAACAGAACATCATTTACCAAGGATTTAAAAACCAATATAACAAGATTTAATAAACCCTATAGGCCATTAACTAGATAAAATAAGAAATCCAAGAATCTCAAAAGAGTAGAATCCTTTTAATGAACATTTATAAGAAATCAAAGGATCTTAAATTTTAGAGCCTATCATGCCTGATAGTGCTTCTGTGAAATCAAAAAGAACCTCTAGCCGAGCTAAAAACTTCTCCTCTTCTCCACAAAAAATCAAATAACAATGTTCTTTTTCCACCATGCCTCCTATATATTCCACGAACAAAAAATAGGTTTAAAACCTCAAAAATAGCCATCAAGTGTAGTTCTATCTGCTGGTTCGAAAAACCAGTGCACATGCAGATCAAAAATTGTGAAGTATGTAAAATAAAAAAACCACATTCCAACCCATTTACATGCCTTCCAAGGCAGTTTGAGCATGAAAACCAAAAACAATTAATTCCATTAATTTTGAGTTTCCCTCCTATCTTCCCTTGCCACCGCCTTTCATGTTTAGCAATTGCTAAATCAATTTTAACAAGGAATTTTATTTTAGTGGAGTCTTCACCTAAGCCTTTGCCAAGTTCACTAACCCCTACCAAAGTTGGCAGTACCTCCAAACAATTAAAACCTTATCAACAATTTTTATGCCTTGGAACCGTCGCCTACAATGCATGCGACCACCTAATTCCCCATTTTATCTCATTAGTTTAGGATATATCATATTGCTTAGGTTATACCTTAGGTAGTTTGTAGTATATATATACCTTAGGTTATAACCCAAATAATAATTACCACAATAGGTCTTAGCACATAGACTAAGGTAGTTTCTCCATAGGTTAGATTAATTTACAACACTATAGTCTTAGGCATTAGGTTAAATGATAATATAACCTTGTAGTATTAGGTTCTAGGTAAATTTTTAATAACCTAGAAACCTTTCCAAAACCCTTAGCACCAATCTTAGGTTAGGATGCCAATCAACCAATCAAAGTAGCATAGGAAGCTTTATGTTAGAATAGGAATTCTGTTACATAACATAGTTTAGGTAAAAAAATATTTTTACCTAGCTTAGGATTCCATTGGATAGTCCTTTTGAGGATCCTGGATCTTTTCCTATGCCATGAATAGGCTGCATTTTCCGTTCACCTCAGCAATGTCCTGCCATGGTCAATCTGCAAAGACCGAAGCATAACTTACAACTAAATGGAAACAAGTTCACACAAAAATCAAAGATCTTGTAATGGAAATGTTCAGTACAATATGTCTCTTAATTCATGGTATTTAAATTTATCATTCATTCAATAGAGAAGATTTAAAACATTCCTTGGATCACTAAAATTGATCCAAGGAAGAGTCAGATTAATAGATAAGTTTACAACTCTTAACTAGATTGCAACTCTCATACAAGAAATGAAAAATGGATTCAAGGAAGCCATCCTAATTAAGTCAACGGATCTTAAGAGAAGAAGATGATTTATCCATATCAAGCATGATCTCCAAAATTCAAAATAACATATATTTATAAGGAAAAATCACATGTCAACACTAGAAATGTAAAGGAGGAAAATAACAACTGTTAAGGGTGTTACACAACCACCCAAAATTGATGAAAAATGATGCTTAATTTCTTCCTACATGACATAATGGACATAAGTATGGCCTTAGAGGGTACCCATGTGATTTTTAGATAGAAATAATGCATGTTGTTGGTTGGTGGAAGGAGCAATTCAATTTTCCCTCCAATTTCCCTTCTCTTTATCTCTAATTTCTATATATTGTAAAAAAATGCACATTTGTAATGTTGGATACTTTGGGAATGCAAGGGCATCATTGAGAAGTGTTTCATAAGTTTTATTAAGCTGCAATCCTTGGACTATAATTCTATAATAAATTAACACCTTCTTCCTCCATTGTAATGATCTATGCATCACATTAAGAAATATAGTTATTTATTTTTTTGGCTCTACTCTACCTTAGCTAGTGATTTATTACATTTATTTACCTATCCATTTACTTTTAGGTATGTTGTCTTTGTTTCTTCATATTACATGATTAATTTATATTGTGCATTGGATGAAGATGGGAATTTAGATTATCATCTAGATTGTGACTATCATTTCTTCCCTCTCCATCATTTTCCAGTTCCATTTTTTCTCTTTAAAAAGTATCTTTCCCCTTGTTTATGGTGTTATCATCTCCTATAGTGTAGGATTTTCATTTCTATGTAGGTTCCTTCCTTCTAGGTCTCTTAGAATCATAGATTAGCATTAGGTAGCTAAATTTCCTTTCCTAGGAGTAGCTTAGCATTAGGATTAAGTAAACAAAACCAACCTTCTCAAGTGGTCTGTCTTAATTTGAAATTCATAGAAATTGGAGAAAATTCCATGTTGCCTCAAAATATTGCATTGTCTGTGACTCAGGGAAGGGTGTAATTTTTAGCTGCAACAATTTTGGCATGCCCCATGAGAGAGGAATTTAATATATCCATTTTTTCTAAGTTTTGGTGTATAAATTTGTAAATCCCTACATTTAGAGGCTTATCTTAACACATCTGATGACTCTAAGTATCAAATATATTGGTTTCAACAGTCAAAGTACCTCAAGTTCATGAGAAAAATTCAAACAAGGTCTAAAATAAGGATTTTTTGAGTACATGTAACTATATCTTGTGAGGAGAAGAAGAGGCATAATAGTTCAGAGGTCACCTTCACCACCAAATAGGAATATTTCCACACCACCTCCTGTTGGGCATTTCTTGCAGTCCACTAGAGTTCTCAGACCTATTTTAATGGCAAAAATTAGGAATCAGCCATGTTTTAACTTTACTAGTAGTATTCTTGCTCTTAATGCACACCATGACATTCCAACATCTGCACTTAATATTTTCCTTTTATTCAGTGGGGAAAATCATACCACTCCAGATGACCATATTCAATATATTACTAATTTTTTTTCATTCATCAAATTGTTTAAAAGGATGTATCTTTTAAGTTGCTCGATTCTTTATTCAAGGGAAAATCTCTTCAATGCCTTAAGAGATTGACATCAAGATCAATTAATAATTGGAATTAACTATGAACAAATTATTTCAATCAATTTGGGGAGAAGGAAGATAACCTCTCCTTATTAGAACAACTGACAACTATAAAAAGGGCTCCCAATGAGATCATGGAGAATTTAAATTTCAGATTTCAGAAGATATGGAATAGAATTCTAGTCCTTGTAAGACCAACTCCAGAAGACATTTCTATTTAATTTTTAAAAGCATTTAATTTTGATATTGCTGTCATGATCTAGTATATGGGGGGTGTATCATTTACCGGGGCCTATTCAATATCCATTAGGGTTGAAAATTATATAATAAAAGCCAGGAAACTAGCTCCTAGAACATATATGCCCTTGTACCCTGAATTACCTCAATATGCTCAGACTTCTATTACGCCTATTACTGAGCATAATTCCCAACCCACTCCCTCCAAATCCTCTTCCACTCAAAATTAAAAGGAGGATGAAGAGATAAAGGCCTTGATTATAAGTCTTTCCAAAAAAGTCATATCCTTGGAGAAATATTAAGCCTAATCTTTTAGGAATTATTCTAACTAGGGGAAATTTTCAAACAAAGGATTTAACCAAGGATATCAACTATTTATGAATCAAAATAATAGTTAAAAATATGAAAAAAAATAAAAAACAGGTGGTAGGGTAAAAATGCACCTCTTCCACTAGCAATAGTTGTTACTCTCTAGTCACTTCCCATTGTTAGCTCAAGTCAGGATTTGGTTCCAGTGACAAATAATGTAATGCAAGAAAAAAATGGTGTTTCCCATACATTTAGCCACATAATCAAGTTACTTGTGAAATTGAATTTCATTATTAAGAATTTATGGTTCACAATTCTTCCAATCAGCAAGAACCATTAGTAGAAGCAACCAATCCTTTATGGAGGGAATCCAAGAGGTCAATCTTGACATCAATCTCATGTTCTTTAGGGTGGATGACTTCTATTCAATAAACCAAGCAGTGGAAATCTCTAGTAGACCTTAGATTAATGTTGTTCATAATACAACTAAGAAAAGTATGTTGGAGTCTTAACCTTCATCTTCTTCTAGTCAAGACAATGTTGTCAACAAAGAGAGTTAAGCTAGAATAAATAAGAATAAATTTCTCGAGTTTCCTAGTGAACATATTTCAGACAAGGAAGTTGTTGTTCGGCCAAAGATACCTATTCTAATGTTGCAACAACATAGAAAGAAAAAAGATGTGCCAAAAATGTAGGATCCCATGGGCCTTCCCTTTAATATTGTTTTTTTAAATTATTGGTGAATAGTTTTTTGAAAGGGACTATACCCTTGTACAGGAAGGCTCAAAAGCTAGGATAGAATCATGGAAGCCCAACAACAGAAAACACTATGTGTAGAAAAGTACCAACACCTAGCATCAATCCAGTAAAAAAAAAGCTAAAAAACAACAACCAGTCTGCAACAGCACCGCTGCACCATGGCAAATCCAAAAACCACTGTTCGGCAAAGACAAGGGATAATGTAGAACAACTGAACAACAAAAGAGAAACAAATCATCGAAGTGGAGAAGTGGCATTCTTTAAAATAAAATTTTTCTTTTTATGGAAAATTACCCAACCTGATGATGCCTCCATGAATGGAGGGTTAGAAAAACGAGTATTTTCCATAGTTGCACCGAAAACCAAGTGTTCCGGGAGGGCATCTTTCCACCAGCTATGTTTCTCATGTTGGTGTTTTGCCATCCCACAATTAGTAGAGGTGTGACCTAAACAAAAACATATTCTGCATCGAAATGGAAGACCTTCATAATCTAAAGGTTGTGGCCAAGGTTTGTTTTGCACTTTGAGATAAATGGTTGTAGGAAGGTTTTTAGCCGTGTCTAGTTCCACCAAGATCCGAGCGTAGGTAGTATGGGTATAATTAGATGTTTAAGAATCTATAGAAAGTGTAGTTCCCAAGATGTTTCCAATAGATTTCAAACATTCACCACTCTAGAATTGGAGGGGTAAATGGGGTAATCAGATCTAAACAGGTTTGCATGAAAAAGACTCAGTGAGAGGGTTAAAAGAGGGGAACCAGGATTTAATGACCAGGTTCTTAGATTGACAAACCCAAAGCTTGGAAGCAATGGAGTTTTTGTCAGCTATTCAAGAAAAAATTACTATGAAAATACCTTTAGCACATGGGTATAACTCTAACCTCCCAACAATCAATGGAGTCCTGTGCTTGGAGATCCATGCGTGTAGATCAGGAAGGCTTGGTCAAAGTCCTCCGAATCTACAGATAAGAGCATGTCCCTTATAATAATTTTCAATTGAAATTACCTCCTCCCCAAATGTAATGCATGGGGTATAATCTATAGGCTTCATAGGAGAATCCTTGCCCCTTAATGCATCTTTGAACGAGGTTATAGTGGGGCCGTGAATAGGTGCACCATGGCCAATCCTATCAAGAACAGAGGGAGCCTGACCGGTGAATGTGCCACCATCCTTAGAAGAAGTAATAATGGAGCCTTCATGGGTATTGAAAGCAAGATTGATCCATGACAGGGCCGAGTCCTCAACCCCCAAAGCCGTGCCACTCCAACTGCAGGTTGTCTTGAAGTTTCCTGATGTACATTATTGGATCATGCCCGGAGGTTGCCGCCGCTACTGCCACCACCATGTAAATGGACAAAATCCATGCTCCATTTAGGGTTTGTGTAGGGACGAATAGGGCTCACTGATTTCTATGTAGAATGGGAATGCGTGGTGACCATTTTCTAGGATTCACGCAGGGTTCACGTAGGGTTTCCTTTAATATTGTTGAGAAAATGAAAAATAAAAATTTCAAAGTGACAATGTGGGATATATTGTCTATTCCATCACAAAGGGACCTCTTATGTGAAGCTCTCAAGTAGCTTTCTTAAGTTGATCCAATGGTGAAAATGTCTCATGTTGTTTTCAATTTATGCCAAGAAAAGGGAGTTCAAGTAAGTAAAGTTTTCAAGACCCCACCATTTTATATGTCACTAATTTTGGGAAAACACTTGGTTCACAATTTTATGATTGATTTAGGGGCTAGTACTTATACAATGCCTAAGAAGATTATTGATATCCTAGGAATTAAATACAATCTTGTTTCTAGAGGACTATTGTAACTTTATGGTTCAATTGTTGGTTTATTATGAATGATTAAAGACCTTGAGTTGAGACTTCATGTTTTTCCAAGCCTAACTATAACCCATCACATATCAGTGAGTGAATTACCTTCCATGTTTTCTATTTTCTTTTCAAGAGGTTTCATAGCCAAATTAGGTGGCTATTTGTCATTGGATTAGACCCATATGCTACTAATAACTAGATATGGTACAAGATTTACCATACATTATGAGCCCATATTTTCCTACCATATTGAATATTATTATCCTTCCCCTCTCCAACCTAGTTTCCTAATACAAGAAGAGCATCAACAAGATTCAGTTTCAGAAGATCAAGTCACTCCTCCTCTTTGTGACCTCATATTAGATTAATGGGATGAGGAATTCTATGAGTTCAATCCTTATTATGAAGCTTTATAAACTTGACTTGGAAACTACTACATTCTTGAAGAAGGATGTAATTTATGTGAAACACTTAAACAAGAAAAGGATAGTGCTTCTGGGTCATGGAATATGTTCTTTAATGGTTCCACAAGTGGAAATGGATTTAGGGAAGGTTTTGTATTAATTTCTCCAATGAATGAGAGATTATTCTTTGCTCATATATTTTATTTTTCATGCTTTAACAATGTAGAATGTTATGAGGCATTGGTGCATGGTCTCCTAATTACTGAGAAGATGAAAATAAAAGCATTGCAGATTATTTGGGACACTGAATTTATTTTCCACCAAGTAAGAGGGAAGTGTTCAACAAATAATAATCATTTTAAAGCTTATAAACATAGAGTTTGGAACCTTTTGGAGAGTTTTATGCTCTTAACTTGTAGGTGGTGCTAAAGAAGTTCAATAAATAAGTAGACCTAATGGCAACCCTTGGTTCTCAATTATCTTATGCTGAATATCTTTCTAAAGAAAATGTGCAACACATAAAGGTAATAATCAAACCCTCCATTCTAGATAATGTGACCAATTGGAAAGTTTTTGAAAGTGATGAGAAAATTGTGTAATTCATCCAGAATGAAGCTGAATTTTCTTCAAGAATGCAATTTGATTTGTATGACAACTATGGTGTTCAAATCATTGAACTAAAGAAAAAAAATCCAAAATGATTTGTCACCTTGGAACACATTTTCCATATTTATGATGAATTCAAAGGTGAAGAGATGAATATAATATCGTGGAAAGAATATTGTTAAATAATTACAATTGCATGAGGCATGGAACTTCTATTTGGGAAGGTATGTGATGACAATGAGTAGTCTTATTTTATATAGTTGTCTCAAAAATTCAGTGATTTATTTTCATGGGATCAATGTGAATTGTGAAGCTATGTGAATCCTTCTCATTGGCTCATGCTTCAAAGTTATTAGTCAAGATATAAAAGAAATTAAGACACAACAAAAATGCCTGGTAGGATCTTATTATCCCATATTTCTTAATATGTCAAACCTTTAAAAAGAAAATCATGAAGAAAGGAAAAGCAAAAGGAAGCAAAATCGGGACCCTGCAGCTCAACCAACGAATGATACATGGAAAAATAAAAAATAGTGCACACATTGGAAGAGGTTGATCCCTGAGCTAATCAAAGGCTACCACATGTCTAATTCCCATGATTTCTAACATGTAAATCTTTAGAAGGCCACATATTTTTCTCATGAGCTCCAAATTGAAAAATGGTTACATCATTGGAAATATATCCTCAAGCCCCTCAATTTGATATAATTAGATTCATTTTTTGATGGTGTTTGGTGGGCCAAAATGATAAAATGAGTCTGTGTGTTTAATATATAATTACAAGTAGCTTAACCACCAAAAATTGATGAAAAAATGATGTTCAATCTCTTCTTGCATGACAAAATGGATGTCAGTATGGCCTTGTAGGGTGCTCATGTACTTTGAAGATGGATTTAATTCATGTTGTTTGTGGGTGGAGGGAAGAATTCAATTTTCCTTCAAATTTCCCTTCTCGTTATCTCCAATTTCTATATATTGTAAAAAACATCTCATTTATAATGTTGGATGCTTTGGGAATGTAGGGAATCATTGAGAAATGTTGCATAAGTGTTCTTGAGATACAATCCTTAGACTATAATTATGTAATGAATTCACACCTTCTTTCTCCATTGTAATGATCTATGCATCATCTTAAGATATAAAGCTACATTTTTTGTGACTCTATTCTTCCTTAGTGATTTATCACATTATTTTCCTATTCATTTACTTGCTGATATGTTGTGTGTGTTTATTCATATTGCATGATTCATTTCTTTTTTCCATTGTATGAAGATGGGAATTTATATACTTCTCTAGAATGTGACCATAATTTTGTCCATCTCCATCATTTTCTAGTTCCATTTTCTCTCTTTCAAAAGTGTCTTTCCCCTTATTTTTGATGTTATCACCTCCTGTAGTTTAGGATTTTCATTTATATTAATGTTCCTTTCTCCCTAGTCTCATTGAATCATAGAATAACATTATATAGATGCATTTATCTTCCTAGGATTATTTTATCATTAGGATTAAGCAGAGGAATCCAACCTTCTATGTAGGTGTGTCTCAATTTGCAAGTTTGACAACTTGGAGACAGTCCCATGTTGCCTCAAAATCCTGGGTTGTCTATGAATCAAGGCAGGGTTCAATTTTGAGATCCAACAATAAATTCATAGAAATAGTTATTAAAATAGCATAATATGAAAGAGTGAGATTTATTTGAAATGTGCATATTTTAGAAATACCTGCTAACTATGTTATGTTACTTAGAATAGATTAGTCACAAGCTATAGGGGATTTTTTTGGGAAAGATCTTACTTATGCACCAGTTGGAAATGCCATAACATTCATCCATAGAGATTAATTAATTGGATCACTAATTAAAGGAATCTCATCATCAATTTATTTTGTAGAAACTGGTATGGGAACATATGGCTCAAATACTTTAGACATTAATACCTTTGATGATGAAGATTATCACCATGCTATATTATTACCTTTTGATGATATTTGGAAAAAGAAATTTGATGGAGCATTTTCACAATTTGGAAACGGTGTTGGTGTGGTTATTAAATCACCTACTAGAAGAATATTTAATTATGCCTTTCATCTTTCATTTGAAGAAATAAAAAACACTGTTTAATTTGAATCATTAAGTTTAGGTCTACAATAAGCTTTAAGTTTGAACATAAAAAAGTTAATTGTTTTTAGATATTCTGAGCTGATTATTAGACAAGTGAAAAAAATATACAAGACCAATCAGACTCTTCTTCACCTTTACACTCAAATTTTTTTTGTCTTTTATTGAACAATTTTAGGCCTTTCAAATTAATCACATTTTTCAAGATTTCAATTCCAAGGTTGAAAATCTTTCTTTTTTTTCTTCTAATCCCAATTATGCTGATGAGATTGATTAGGAAGTATACTAACCTATGATACCTACTTTGGAAACTAATCAACATTTTTTCTTTTGTGATGAGCATATTGACATATTTTTGAAAGGGAACTATTTTGATTTAGATGATTTTGTGTTGAATTGTGGTGATTATTTACAACTTTCTACTAATAAATTCCCTGTTAGTTTGGTAAGTGTAGAATTCATGTTTTCTCCAAATGATCAACAAAAGATTTCTTCTTCTAAACCATCTAGGAGGATCATAGGTGAAACTATTGTTGTCAATTTAGGAACACAAGAGGAACTTCATTTTTTTATCTTTGTGCTTGCTTGACCCCCAAAGAGAAAAAAGCATTCATAAAATTGTTAAAGGAATTCATTGATGTTTTGACATGGTCAATTTTTTTTAAAGGGATATGATACTAGAATCATTAAAAATGACATTTCCATCAAAATTGTTCTTTAAAAACCTAGAAGAGTATGCCCTTTATTAGAAGACACCATCAATAAGGAGCTTGAAAAAATTCTTGAAGGTGGTCTCATTTACCCTATAATATATTCTAAATGGGTTTATAATTTAGTGCCAGTACAAACTAAAAATGGAGACATCCATCTTTGTGTTGACTTTAGAGACTTAAATTGTGCGAAAACTAAAGATAACTTCCCTATGCTAAAAATTGACCAAATCTTACAGCAGGTCGCCAGATTTGAAATAATGTCTCGTTTAGATGGATTTTCAGTTTATAATTAATTTTTTGTGAATCCAAATTAATAACATA
This sequence comes from Taxus chinensis, assembly GCA_019776745.2. Classification (NCBI taxonomy): domain Eukaryota; kingdom Viridiplantae; phylum Streptophyta; class Pinopsida; order Cupressales; family Taxaceae; genus Taxus; species Taxus chinensis. The sequence goes on along the minus strand of CM034154.1, from coordinate 375,293,863 downwards.
AAACTACTTTTACTACATGGAAAGGTACCTTTGCTTTCAATTGTATACCTTTTGGTTTAATTAATGTGGATGCCACTTTTCAAAGAGAAATGTATATTGCCTTGGATGACTTGGCTGGATTAATTATCTAGATTTATCTTGATGATCTAGCTGTGTACTCTATGAAAAGGAAAAACATTTGGACTATTTACAAAAAATATTCATTCATTGCTGCAAATTTGGTATCTCTCTAAATCCAAAGAAATATGTTTTTTTGTTATTGAAGGAAAAATATTAGGTCATATTATTAAAAAAATTGGTATTTCTATTGACCCAAACAAAGTATGGTTATTCAATAATTTCAGCCTCCAAAAAATGAGTCTAGTTTACGTTCTTTTTTTTGAAAAATCAAATTTTTGCATGAATCTATATATGATATTTTTGACAAAGTTTCTCCATTGCAAATTCTACTAAAAATATTCATGGTTTCTCATGGAACTCTCATGTTGATTCTAATTTTGCTGATGTTAAGAACGTCATTCCTTCTGCACCTATCTTGGCTAAACTTACTTATCAAATCCTTTTTTTCTATATTTAAATTCAACTGATAAAGTTATGGGTATTATCATAACTCAATACTTTAAAGGAAACGATGACAACCCTATTGCCTATTTTAGTCAAAATAGAAAAGATGGTGAAGTCAGGTATTCTTTGATTGAATTTTTTTTACATTGGTTTAGGTCTTGGGAAAATATAAGTATTTTTTAATGGGGAATAATATTATCATTCTTCTAATTTATTTGTCTCAGCATATTTTCTTGATCGGCTAGTTATTAACAGAAGGTTAGCCAAGTGGATTTTAAAAATCCAACAATTTGACGTAGAATTGGAAACATGCAAAACCATCAAAGGTAACAAAATTGCTAAACATCTAGCTGAAAATGTTGAATCCAACATCAATGTTACCATTTTAGTAGTTGGTGATATCTTATATGTTTTCCCTCATTTATAGAATATGACAGGTAATGAGCTATCATCAAAATTCAATATAGGGTTCAACATGCATGAATGGGATTGTTTACTATCTCAATATTATTGGTATCATGATATTGTTTACTATTTCAAAAATGAATTATGTCCTAAAAACATAGACAAAATAAAATGGAGAGAAATTAATTTTCAAGATCTTAAATTTGTACTTTTGGAAAACCTGTTGTTTTTTAAAAATCATGATGGCATTCTCTTGATATGTTTGACACGTGACAAAAATTAACTTGTATTAAGGATTTGGATTTTTTCATGAAGGTTTTTGTGGTGGAAATATTGCCACTCAAAAAATTGCTCATAAAATATTGCTTACAAGTTACTATTGGCCTACTTTATTTAAAGACATATATAAATGGGCCAGTTCTTGTGCCCCTAGTTAACTATTTGTTGGTCATGAATGCTTACCAACCATGCCATGTAATCTTGTTATCCTAGAAAAACATTTTTCTAACTGTGGAATTGACTTTATTTCTTATATTCATCTACCTTCCTTTGGTGGTCATAGACACATCCTAACGACTACGTATTATTTTACTAAATGAGTTGAAGCAAATTCTTTAAAATTAAGATGATTTCTCGAATGGTAAGATTCATTAAAGAAGTTAAAATGATTTATAGAATACATTTATTTGATTTTCACAAATGATATTATTATGATATATTTTATGTAGAGAGGTTGTACTTGGTTTTCAAAGTAATTAAGTCTAGCTCTGTATATAATCTTGTCCAACCCTCACTTCCCAATCTCTTGCATCCATTATTCACTCACAATTATTCAGAAATTCATCCCACTTTATTTAAATTAACCTTGGGGTCCACATAGATTGAATCAAGAAACAACGAACCAAGAAACAGTGAACCTGTGTTGGACTCTTGAGCCATTAAAATTTAATCATTCATTAATGTAGCCTAACTTATTTTCATAATAAATTAGCCAACATGGTCACCAATTTTATTGACAAAATTTTAACACCAACTTTTTAAAAATTATTCATGAATATAACAATTCCCATCACTTCTTTGTTTATTTTTATTGACAAGGAGTTAGGAAAGGGCCACTAGGTATTTTATGCACTATTTAATTTATTTAACACTAAGTGGTTTTGTGGTATTATTTTTTTTCCATATTCCTTCATGAGATTGATACATATTTGTCATTTTACTTACCAATATGGATGGTGAGTTTTCAATGATGGGTATTAATTTTTTCTTTGTGATATCTTTCTTCATTTTCCAATATTGCATTATGATATTTTTAGTCTTCGCATTTTGGAAATAATCTATTCAAGAATACAATAGATGAAGATGATTCTTTAAATTGATTTCAGTTCCCATAAATTTGATTGATATACTTTCCTTGTTCACCTAGATTTTCCATTTATAATATTCTTTCTTCATATCCACTATGAAGATCAAAGGCAATAACGCTGAAATCACACAACTAAATATTTTGTTCATACTTGGAAATTTCTATTGTCATGGGTTATGAGTTTAATAATATAGCAAGCCTTGTATGAATTTTGGCTTGGTTCGAGTGGAATTTTTAAGGTGGTCTTATAAGGTGATTTTTCAAGGTTTATTATAATGTACGTCTCTTACTAAAACCATAGTATAAATATTCATCCCAAAACACCATTTTTTGAGGAGATCAATTATCAACTGGGTAATGGTTGAGATCATAGTGGAAATTTCATGTTGTACCTATGTATTGAATTATTGTGTATGGAAATTGAAATATGGGAGTTATTTATTTTTTGAGTCATTTATTTATCACTTTGTGTTCTAAAGAGGTTTGAGCTTATCTGTTTCTAGTTTTGGGGAAAATTGGAATTAGTGGCCGCAAGTTTGAGTATTTGGTGCGAGAAAGTACATGATAAAGATATATAGATATGAACTATCATTCAAAAAGTTGCTTTATTTTCTTGAATTATTTATTTACATGCATGCAAGTAAAATATGACAATTATTTCCTAGGTCTATAGTGAATATAATATTTTTGAATTTGAAGTCTACCTCAAGTAGTTATTTCTCTTTCCCATCTATAAACTTTAAAAAATATATAAATGATGAACTGGGTGTCATTTTTGAAATCATAAGTATATGTTCTAGACTATTATTTTATACTTTTAAGGCACACCATCGGTTTATTTAAATATTGGGCTCTAACTCATCAAAGCATATGAAAACATAATTCTTTTTAAAACCCAATTATTTATCTAGTTACAGAAATTTTGGCTATATATTATCATGGTGGAAGATTTGAATAAAATGAATAATGTTTTACATGTTTTCTTTATGCGTTATAATGAGAGTGTGCATTTTAGTGAAAATGGGAAAATATTTTTTAGTTTGCATTGAAATAGTTTTATGTACTTGTTGAATGGTTTTAAAAGATAAGCACTGGCTAGGTTTTTCTTGTAGCTATTTTGGTACTTACCATGATTGGTATAGTTATTTTATACAATCTTCAAGCTCATTTATTTTATTAAAGTATTTGATGAAATATATATTCCATCATTCATTTGTTTGATAAAATGATGTACTTAATTCATCATTTTATTTAAAGAGGTAAAACAGTATGGGAATGAAGATTTATTTTTCAACTATTGAAGGAAGTAAAAATGTTAGGAATAAAATGGAAATTAGTCAGGGTAAAATTTCTTTCTGTGTATGTATATTTTTGAAGGTTAATTTGGTTCTAAAATATTTATAAATAAGGCTTGGAAACCGAAATTAATTTGATTTTTTAAAATCATAGCAGTATCCTGAAGATGATCATTTCTTTTTGAAAGACATTGACTATTATAAGATGAGTAATTGGAGATGAAATGTGCTGATTTTGTGCAAATCTTGATTGAATAATACATGGAATATTTTAATTTTAGATATAAACGTTGTTCAATCTATATGATTGTTATCTTTTGCATACATTTGATTAAGCATATGGGAATACTTAATATTTTAGATCATAATTGGTAAACATATGATGATGGATTATTATATTTCATATATAGGTGTTTAGAGGACATTTATAGTTTGATTTTAACGGTTGTTTTGATTATGATGGTGCATTACTTTAAAATGACTAGAATGCTTCATGGATCTATCAATATTTTATTTAGTGCATTGGTAAACCTGTAAGATAATAAAAACAATTATATTTTTAAAACAATATAACAACATTATAGCAACACCTGAAGTATTTTTGAATAAAAACCATAACATGGTTATGATTAATATAACCATATAATATTAATCAATATATTAACTAATATCAAATACATAATTAATTAAGATAATAATAATATTTTATCCTAACATTCCCCCCTTTAATTGTGCATTGTCTCAAGGGATGAGGAGAGGAATTCTCTGAACAACTCAAAATTTTCACGTGCAAGTGAGTTCGTGAAGATATATGCCCATTGTTCAGCTGTTGGACAAATTTGAAGCTAGATATTGTGCTTCAACACATGCTCACATATAAAATGAACATGTACTTCAATGTGCTTTATTATTTCATGAAACACTAGATTGTGAACAATTTTTATAACACCTTCATTGTCAACATACATGGTAGTTTGTTTGTCTTGTGGTATTCCAAGTCTTTCTAGTATGTGACGCAGCCAAATCACTTCATAGAAAACTTCTCCTGTAGAATGATACTCGACTTCTATGGAAGAATGAGAAACAGAGTGTTGTTTCTTGCTTCCCCATGATATTGTTCCACATCCCATCAAGAACACAAATCCTGAAGTGGATTTTGTGTCATCAATATTTCCTCCATGATCTGAATTCGAATATCCAGACAAGAAGAAGTTTACATTCTTATTGTATTCTACACCAAGATCCACTGATCCTTTAAGATATCTCAAGATGTGCCTTGCTACTTTCCAATGACACACTTTGGGTTCCTACATGAACCTGGATAGATAGCTTACTACAAAGTTGATATCTGGTCTAGTGTAGGTCAGATAAATGATACTCCTAATCAACTACCGATAGAGAGTGGCACTTACCTCAGCAGATGGATCTGAATGAGATAACTGTAATCTGATATGCATGGGTGTAGAAATTGGTGTGTAATCCATCATCCTCAATTTATCAAGCATTGTATTGGTATATTTCATCTAAGAAACAAAGATGTGATTCTCTTTTTTCCATACTTCCAACCCAAGACAATAGTGCATTAGCCCGAGATCTTTCATGTTGAACAATTGATTAAGATATTTCTTTGTTGCATCAATCATCTTCACTGAACTACCAGAAATGACTAGATCATTGACATAGAAAACGAAAATCACAATCTTCCCCCCTTGATTTTTGAGGTAAATATTGGGATCGTATGGATTTATAAAAAATCCATGTTGTACGAGATGCTCATCAATTTTGATGTACCATGCCCGGGGTACCTATTTAAGGCCATACAGAGATTTCCTGATTCTGCATACCTTTTCTTATTGACCAGGTACTACATATCCCTCAAGTTGAGTCATGTAGACTTCTTGTAAATATCAATGGTAATTTTTACATCACTCTAATGGAATTTACAACCAAAATGTGCAGCTAGAGTAAATATCATCCTGATCATTTTGATCTTAGCTGTGGGAGAAAATGTCTCCTCATAGTCAATGAATTCTTTTTCTGGATACCCCTTTTCTACTAGTCTTTCTTTATACTTTTCCACTGTCCCATATTCTTTGTAATTTGTTTTAAATATCCATCGACATCCAATGGGTTTCTTCCCTGGTGGAAGATTGATAAGTTTTCAAGTGTTATTTTTCATCACTAATTGATATTTACAATCCATGGCATATTTCCAAGCTTTTGACTAGAGAGATTCCTAGACTGTAGAGGGCTCATCAAATTCAATAACTCTACTCATAAAAGAAAATTTAACTTGTTATCTTGCTTTACTACGAGTCTGTGGTCTAGGAGTGGATGTATCTGGTGGAGCATCCATTCTTGCATCTCATAATGTGCTATTATACCACTTGGGAATACACTAAACTATTATCGTGGGTCATGGTTCTATCTGATCAACACCATCATCCCCATCTTCACTTTCATCATCTGAGGGAACATCAGCTTCAAGTTTTACAATTGGTGACAAATCTACATCTGGTGGGTCTAGAGGAGGAGACTTTTCTTCCTTCTTCTCAAAAACTCAACATATCTGGTGGTGTAGACTTTTCTTGTCTTCAGATCCATCAATTTGTACCCAAGATTCTCTTTGTTGTACCTAATGAAGATGAGTTTATGTGACTTCATGTCTAATTTCTTTCTATTCTGCTTAGGTATGTGTATGCTTTCTTTGCATCTGAATACTCTAAGGTGTGCAATAGATGGTTTCCATTTTGACCATGTTTCTTGTGGCATTACTTCGTTAAGAGAAAATGTGGGCACTCTGTTCAACAAATACACTGTTGTCTTTGCAAGTCCAAAGTCATCAATCGTACATTGCACCATTTCCATGATAATATGATTTCTTCTCTCAACAACACCATTTTGTTATGGTGTGTGTGGAGGAGGAATTTTTCAACGAATCCTATGAGTTTGTAGGTAGTCTTTGAACTCATTACTGGTGAATTCCCCCTCTTAATCTGAGCAGAGAGTTATGATGTGACAACCATTTTTGTTCTCAACAGATACTTTAAACTTCTTGAAATTTTCTAAAGCTTCACTTTTCTTGCGAAGACAAAAAATTCACATTTTTCTTGAATAGTCATCAACACAAAGCATGAAGTAATGAAACCCATAATGACTTGGTTGCATCAGACTGAAAATATTGGTATGAACCAGGTCAAGTTTTCCATGAGCTCGAAACATACTCTTCTGGAACAAGGATATGTGTTGTTTTCCTACTAGGCAGTGAGGACACTTGTATGTATCCTTATGAAGAGATGGAAGCCCATGTACCATATTACACCAAAAAAATGTCTCGATATACTTGAAACTTACATGACCAAGTCTCCAATGCCACAACTATATTAAGGTAGAGTTCTCAGCCATAAGTGCTTGACCATATTTGTGAAAAAAATCAAGCTGGAACATGCATCCCACATTGGAGGATTTTGCAACTATTTTCAAGCCTCTTGATTTGTCTCAAATCAAACATGTTTTCTTGCTAGAATGACTATCAAAGTCAATTTTTAGGTTGTGATCAAGGAGTTGACTGACTGAAAGTAAATTCTTTTTTAACCTAGGGACATATAAGACATCTGATAGTCTACAGTTTATTGAACTAAGGGGTAGAGAAATTTTCCCAATCCCCTAAACTGTATATGAAGAATCATCACTCAACGTAACACATTTTTTCAAAGGTGTGTCCCTCATTGAAGTAAACTAGTCTCTATGGCTGATCATGTGTCGAGTGGCTCCCAAATCAACATACTAGACATCACAAGATGATGTGGAAGGTTAACTTGATCTAGTACTGTACAAGAAGTGTTCATTATCTGAATGTTCTTCTTGCTCAACAATATTTCCTTACTGATGGGGTCTTCTTTTTCAATTCCCCTTTTTATGCCCTTGGTTGTTGTTAGAACATCCCTTGTAATATTTTTGTTGTGGATGTCTAGAGTTGCTTGATGAACATTTCTTGTAAGTATTATACTAATAATCTTGTAAGTCATGCCCTCTTTTGCAAATTGGAAATTACTTCTTATGTTGTTTATCCCTGTGATATTGATTCTGATGTTGGGAATTTTGATAGGAATTAGGTTTTCATTTACCTTTTCCTTTCCATTTTTGATTTGAAGAAATTTCCCACTCCTCTTCATCATCCTTATTGTGCATGGCTTCCTCTTGTTGCAATAGGTTTACTAGCTTGTCAAAACTAACTGTCGTATCTGATAGGTTTAGTGTTATGACAAAAATATGGTATGAAGAAGGGATTTATCTCAAACTAATGGGAATGAGAGGATCATCTTTGACCACTTCTTCTAGGGCTATAAGTGAAGCCCTCAACTATGAAAATCTTCTTAAGAAAGCTTTTATTTTCTCATTCTGTTTGAACTTCAATGTGTGTAATTGACTCTGTAAATTCAATATGAAATTCTTGTTTCTGGCCTCGTACACCATGCTCAACTTATCACATGCTTCTTTGGCTATTGTGGCACCATGAATGTGGGGTTACACATCGTTGGAAACTCCAAACAAGATGATGAGTTTGGTTTTATGATCTACTCTATCAAATTGTTGTTTTCTTGGATCAGTAGCTGATCTGGTCATAGTACCAGTCACAACAGGTCAGATCTCTTCAAACTCAAGTTGTGTCTTAATTTTTGTCTTCCATGTAGCATAGTTGCTTCCTCTGAGTAGTTGTGAATTAGGAAGAACACATTCGGGGGCATTGGTGCCCATTTTTTAGAAATCACTGATAGGGTTTGGCTCTTATCACTCCAGGTATAAGGTCTCCAAATTAATATACCGTTAGTCCAATATACCAAACCTTTCTATATATACGCCCTTCTGATATACTCAGAGGTACGTGGAAGAAGCTTGCCCTTTCTTTATACCCGACGGTACATGAAAGAGGCATTAATGTACGTGAAAGAATTCAATACATGGTACCAAGATAGTAATGAAAGGGGTTTGTGTGATTATTGACACTAGCTCAAAGAAATATCCTCCTACGTGCGCGTAACTTTGCTATACACTCAGATAATTTCTCAGTCCGGATTTATGTCGTGTAATTGTTCACAGACAGATGGAATGGTTCATAGTGTGTGCACTATGACCTTATTACTCCTTGTCAATTTAAAGGGTCCATGCCAATATGATGTTGTTGTAGCTATATTAGGCATTAAGTGTAGTAGTAATCATGACGGGTTTACCTGAAAGCAATTCCCAGAGGCCCCGTATATATTGAACGTTGCGAATGAGATCTAGGATTTTGTGAGTGTTTCAGAACAAATTATTTTTTACTATTTTTTATTACAACTTTCTACAAGTTTTTGAACAATTACAATATTTGTGGTTGAATATGGCGACCTAAAAATTAGTACAATATATTTAAGCATGTAATTACATTCAAAAATTTATAATCAATTGAACGACAGGAAAAAAAAATTGTTTGGTGGGCCCTAGTGGCCTCTGGAGCCCAATACGACCCAAAATGTAAAGAATTACAAAAAACTAGCTAAAAATGCAATTTTTAGCTATCTGTCATTTACAAAAAGTTTTTCGGAATGAAAACATAGGCCTAATAGGAGAAAAAAAAATTACCATAAAATAGGGTTTTTCTCGCTAAAAATTTGGAGGCCTGTTTAGCTGTAACTAGTAGTTTAGAGGTGGTATTCTTCCTAAAATTTCCTCTAAATTTGGTGGTTTTTCAAAATTTTCACTAAATTTCAAAAGTAAAAAAACTTGTATTGTTTTGTGCGATTCAAACCATGCACTTCCCACTCCTAAGCCACTTTCACTTATCCAACTCGGCACTATGTGCACTTGGAATATGAAAAGAACAAACTTGTATTTAAATAAAGGAAAATTTGACTCACCTCTTAACAATGGTGACTTAGCAGAGGGTCCATGTGGAGATGCATGTGTGGAATGCAAATTTAGGGCTTCTACGTGCTAAGAAACAAGGTCTAAAATTCTTCCTTTAGCCATCGCTATGTTATTTATTCATGCCTTTTTATTATTTTCCTTTGATTTTGTTAATGCTTCTTTGTTTTTGAATGCATGTCATCGTGGATGCTTTCACCATGTTTTGTTTTGAGTAGGTCTGCGTTGCTGGAGGACAGAACATAGTGCTCTTGGAGGAAAACTTTGGCATGGAGGATTTAGAGAGTAGATTGAATATTTCCATGGTTGTGTGTAGGTCGCAGGTCTGACAGTGTCTAGAGGAGTTCACATTTGATTATTATTTGTTGTCTTTTGTGTTATTTGCGTGCATGTTGTATATCAACATAGGTCCAGCGATGGAGGAGGAGCTTGTAGAGCTTGTGGAGTAGGGGTATCAGGATAAAATAGTACACATTAAATAAAATAAAGGTCAGTTGCTTGTTGATGTGTGTAACATATCAAACTAAATGTAGCTCACCTCCCATTAAGTAAAGCTTGAAGGCAGGATTTTCCAAATGCTTGGTCACAGTCATGAGTTGGTGGGGGATTGGTGAGCATGAATCAGTATAGAAAAACAACACAGTCCTCCAAATTTGATAATACAGATATATTATCTGTAACTAAAATAATTTAAAGACAAAACCCCCGATGGGGAAATTTATTTTGTGTATTGTCAATTCTAGGAAACCAATTTTCCTAGTGTAGAAAGCACTAAGGTAAAAAAAATTGATTTACATTTGCCTGGATTACAAACAAAAGGTTGTGTGACTATAGGGAGATGTGAGAATCTGTTGGAGGTAGCACAAGCTCTCCAAAGAAGTAGATTTATTCTCCACGAATTCTCCTTCCTCTACAACCCTGTCCAACCTTTCTAGGAGCTTCAATCCACTCTAGTACCAAATGTAATTTCAAAAAACATGGATGGTAGCCTATGAATTATATTAATGTGAAATCAACTATTTACACAAGAGAAAGCTACAATATATATGTATTGCACAACCGAATACAGTCAATAAAGGATGTTGCATAGGTACACCTGTAAGCTAATGCAAACAATTATATTGTTAAAATAATATAACAACATTATAACAGGACCTGAAGCACTTTTGAATAAAAACAATAAGATGGTTATGATTAATATAACCATATAATATTAATAAATAACCTAGCTAATATGCAATGCATAATTAATTAAGATAATAATAATATTTTATCCTAATAATTTTGATCTCAAGATAAATGTAAATTTTTATCCATGTTTTCATTCTATTTGAATCATGACTCTTGTTAAGATGTTGTTTTAGCGGTCATTGTAAATTTTCATAAATCCAAATATGTTTGTCTTCATCATGTCTATTTTCATTCTTGTCTTATCACTTGTTTAAGTATTTTTTATATGTTAATATTTTTTGTGTTTTTTCTTTTATTTTTTGTTTGTTTGTACTCAAGATCGTTACATCATTTAATAAGTAAACAATGAGTAAGAGATCATAAATTTATCACTTATAGAATTCACCTTTTGAAGAGGTCACCTATTTAATATGTATCACTCTGTCGGATAAGGTTGATATAAAAATTCTTCATGTGATAAATAAGTTTAGTTGCTATGTGATTATCATTTATATAAATGTGATAAAGTTTTATGAAGGATGCCATCATCACTATTATTTAATATTGCGTTGTCTTGTTGTGTCTTTTTTGTGTTTCTTCATTCTTTTGTTTTATTGTGTATATCCTATTTGCTACTAAGAAATAGAAGTTTCCCAGATCTAAGGTTGAATCATGATTAACCTATAATACACTAACCATGTTTAAGCCATTATTTAGTATAACTATGATTACACTAGTCTGATTCCATCTTGACCTTTTGTGTTAGGAAAAATTCTTGATTAGTTTTTGGTCTACTTTTTATCGGCAACAGAGTTCATCTATAAACATAATACTAAGATACTTGCCTTCTTTTATAGCTAAAAATTTGGAATCCAACTTAGGAGTGATAGATCTTAGCACCTTCTATACCAAAATATATTCTTTCACATCTTCTCCTAATCCTCTAATGGTTTTGACAATTTTATCAACTCTGAGAAGATATGCACCAATGGGTTCTTATTCTTTAATCTTCAAACTTTCAAACTAGTTTCGATAAATATGTATATTTTCCAAATTCACCTTATAATCACCTTCATAGATCCCTTGTATCTTGTCCCACATATCGTTTCCTATATTACATTGCATCACCTTCACAAAATTTCACTTTACTAAACAACATAAGATAGCATTCATAGCTTTAGAATTGTCATTACTAGCCTTCTTAGTTGTTACATTAGTTAGAGGGTTTTGACAAAATGTGTATCCATCTAAAAATTATTTCCATATTTCAATTCCCAAATACATGATGTGAGTTATCATCCCGATACTCCAATAAGCATATTTTTTCCCATCAAACATAGGTACTTTTCTAGTAGAGGAACAAATTTGTTGTCTTGCCATTTCTATACTTTAAAGGATCACCTTAAGCTTGTTAATCTTGCTTAAAAATACCTTCTATGATACAAATTTTCAGAATTAAAACCATTGAGGGGGATAAATTAGTGTGCAATAAAAAATTTCATCCACTTATATAATTTTAATAATTATCCATTAATAATGCATCCACAAGAACATAACCATACAAGATAAAATGATAGTGTAATAACACAATGACACCAGATGCAAGTGGGAAACCATAAATGGGGAGAAAAACCATTGAAAAATAACTTTACTAGATCTATGAATAAAATTTATTTGAGCTCCAAAGCAACCAAGAGCACTAAACCCTAGGTTTAGTGAGGCACCAACCCTACAAGGAACACTAACCCTTGATTTTAGTACAACACCAACCCTACAAGGAGGCACCAACCCCAAGGATGGCTCAACACCAACCAAAGCCACTAGATCTATTTTTCACCACTAATTTTTTTATTGTGAAAACTGAAGATGACACAATTAATCTCACTCTCCCTCCACCTCCTTAAAGTTTTCTCACTATATCCACTTGCTCTATATATTCTTCACGAAGATGAACTAGGTCCAATGAAATATCTATATAACACCTATAAATACTCTAGAACATCATATAATAATATTTTCCTTATATTATAGGTCATAATGACCTATTATACCTGTTATCCCGTAAAATTGACAAGAGCAATTTTACCGATAACCATACGGAAAATTTTGTTCCAATCCCTCGTTAGGGATCCCTTGCATTCGAAACGTTGTAAAATTCCTTCCCAAGAAATCTAGTTTTCGAACTTAGTCTTTCTGAGCCTTTTTGGCTGGGCGCATGAAATATCCTTGTAACACTAGCTTTTGATGCGCCCCCTTAAAAGCCTTTGGTGCATGGTTTTCCATGTTAAAACATCTTCCGCTGTGCCAAAGGATGTTGAGTCTCTTTTGCATGCGCCAAGGCGCATGCGCTTGTGTTGATACAACTTGTGTTGCGCCGCTCTTTGGTGCGGCAAAGGGAACACATAATCCCGTGTCGACAATAGATTTGGTGCACCAAAGGGCGCACATAACTTCATGTCGAAAATGATTTTGGCGCGCAAAGGCGCACTTCGTCTCCTGTTGTCAAATACTCTCATGCGCCAAAGGGCGCATGCTTTCTCCTGTCGACAACAAATCTCATGCGCCTTTGAAAAAGTGGTTGGCGCATTTATGACCAGTTTTTCTATATATAAATGGTTTGCGCGCCCAAATGTAATTTTCACTTTTGTTGAGCACGTGATCATTCTAAACTTGTCAGCCTCTGCTCTGTCATTTTCATCATCCTGTGGACCCGTTCCCGAGCTTTTGCTATATATCCAGGTAAGAGGTGTTATTTCTCTCTTGTGTGTTTTGTGCTTTCAGTTCCTGGTGTGTTCCTGGTTTGGTTCTTTCTTGTTGGGTGGTTGTTTATATATAAATGTGATCGGCCTAGCCTCCTCCGTTTGCTGTCTGCCCCCCATGCTATCCTTCCTCTTTCCAGATCTACTGGAGAAGGTCATTTTCTTGAAACCATGGTAGTAATCCTCTTGGTTTTAAACCGTTTCATTTACCCACTGAGCATGTTAAAAAATGAAGAGGAGAAGAAACCTAAGAATCATGTATAACCCCCTTTTAAGAGTTTAGTTTTCTGTTTTTCTCCTTGGCACGTCTTTCACCCCTGCAACACTAAGAATAGTTGCGCCCCCATGGTGTATCTACCCGCCCTGTTACAAGAGCAAAATCCGCGCCAATGGCGCACCCTTTCAGCCTGCTGCATCATGAGCTCATGCGCCCTCAAGGCGCGCCTTTTCTGCGTGCTACAAGTGCTGAAACTGCGCCCCAATGGCACACCATCCGTCCATGTTCCATCCTTTTTCCATGCGCCCATGGCATACCCAGCTTCCATGCAACAAATTTTTTTTCCGCACTAAGTATGAAGCTATAAAGGCGCAGGCGCATCACCGATTGCAATAACACCATGTTGTGTGAGTTTTTCCTGCGCCGCGCCATACTCCCTTGGGTGCATCCTGTCCCAATGTAACATGCACTTCTCATGTGCCCTATATCAAATGCAATATGCAGTATCCATGCGCCATACGCCTTTGGCGCCAATTTAACCTCTGCAACACTCCTTTTCTGTGCACCCTATCTATTTAGCCCTGTTAGCTGCAGTTTTCATGTGCACCTCGCGCCCTAAGCCTTAAAATCTCTAACTCTTTTCTTCTGCTAACATTACGATGGAAGATCAAATGGCTAATTCAACCTTTTTGGATTGGGTCTCGCTTCTTCTTCATGCAGATCAGCAACTGAGTTCAAAATAACATATGTCTACATCCAGCAAGAGACCCACCAAACCAAGAGGAAAGGCTAAGCTTATAGAGGAGGAGATGAAGTACAAATATCAAAGGGTCAGGATGCCCGAATCACAGGCTGAATGTAGTATGGATGTCAGGGACTCAGAGTTGGGTCACATTGATATGGAAGAATTCTGGGTTAGGACTCAGAAGGTTACAAGAAGTCCGTGGATGGACAAATTAATAGGCAGTGCCCTGCATTTCGCCGGAGGAATCCCCGTCAGTGCCATCAACAATGAATTCATGATGGTGATTGCACAGTCTTACAACAAGGACACAAGATGTGTTGAAAACAGCAAGGGCGAGGTAATCATAAACCTCATTACCCGTCATTTTGAGATAATGCTCGGCATCCCTCACCACCGGCACTTTGTGGCCATCAGCCAAAAAGAGTGTATCAAGGCCTGGGAAGACAATGAAGACCAATGCATGCAACTAATGAAAGAAGTCTACTTGAAAAACAAGAAGGTGGTAACCCGGTGGCCCCAAATCATCCACTGCAGTGACTTCTCAGAAGAGCTCAGCGATACTATTACTTTCCTGAGCAGGGTCTTTGGGCTTTCTGACGCCCACTACTTCCATAAATGGATGCTGAGGTACTTGGAAACAATGAATAAGAATGTGCCTGAGCAGCGCTTTTGCTAGGGAAAAATAATAAGCAGCACCATCTCTGAGAAGCTACAACAATTCGTCACAACGGGAGTGTTCCATATGAACTCCTACGTAGTCTACGCTGCAGCGTCGGAAAGGGATTATCCAGGGCTAAACCGAAGTGGAATTTGGCCTCAGGTCAAAATATATGAATATTATCCAGAACTAAGGTTGGAGAATAGCATCCCTCAATTCGGAAAAATTAATGATGCTTTCTTCTATCACATCATTTTCCTGTTAAGGCCAAATCTAACTCATGGTCGCACGACCAAAAACATTGTGTCAACCGTGGAGAAGTGGGGGGCCCTGTTCACCCAGTTTCCCACATTTACCTATCTGAGGGCGGTCAACTTCTTGGGTGAGCCAACCAGGCTACCAAGGTATGCTGGACCTAAGCTGATTCTACTAGAGTTATCAAGGCAGCTGGTCACATACCATGAGAAATGCCTCAAAAGAAAGAAGGGCGGAACTCCTTTCCCCCTCACAGTGGGCTGGTACACATGCTCCTCCCATCACAAGGCGAAGGAAATGTTCACAGAGATGGAGTTGCTCAATTTGAAACATGACTTCCCAGCCAGGCCTACCTTTGACCCAAGGGGCTGCCTGCCAAGGGCTAAGCTTGATCCGATCCATGTCCCTCAAATTGAGGATATTTACATTGATGTCATCCACCAGGTGGAACTCAGAAGAAAGGATCATTCTCGCTTAGCATTGGCGGAAATTATCCAATACGGAGTGGCCATTGTCCCCAAAGGCTTCCAAACTACGGAAGATGAAGTAGACAAGGTGTATAATGACACGGAAGGGGATGATTGGCCCTTCCCGGCCATTGACAGAAGCAAAGCTCCTCAAACAATTGAGGAGAGGGTCAAGGAGACTATGCGCAGAACAGAGCACTGGTGCCGCATGAACGGGCTGATCTACCTCGGGGTAGATTTCACAACCTCCCCATTGGGCAATGCACCTCCAAGGTCCAAGAAGCAGCTAAAAGGTAAAGGTGCAGAAGGTGAACCTAGCACCATTCAGGAAGAAGCCCCTGGAAGTCCTCCTTCCACAGCGCCATAACAGGTAATAACTCTGGATTCGCTTGAGAAAGAAGCAGCAGAGGATAGTCCCATATGCCCATCCACTCAGGATGTCGGCATTGCTACAACCACAGAGGTCCCTTCTGTCCCTTCTTCTTCTCTTCCTTCCCCTCCTCGAGTGACTCAAACGACCACCCCTTTGGTCGTGTCCTCCGCCCCTTCTTCTACTCTTTCCCCTACCTCTTTGTCTATCTTCTCCTCCCTCGCTGATTTATCTTCTTCCATTTCTTCCCTCATTTCCGGGCTCCCTTCCCTTCCTTTGTCTTCTGTAGCTGCGGTTTCCCTTCCTCCCGTGGACACTTCTTCGGCTATGCTTTCAATGCCACCGCCGCGTGTCTCCACGTTTTTCCCCTCTTCTATTGTTGCTCCCTCCTCCTCTGTCTCTGGTCCTTCTTCTATGGTACCAGCCTGGATCTCTCAGCAGTTGAGCCAACAAAAGAGGAAAGTTCCCATCGCTCCGATGGACTTTTCAGTGATTCCGGCCAAAGGGGCAAAGAAGCAAAAGCCTGTAACACGCTTCTCTCAAAGTGCTGCGGGTGAGAGAGTTATGGAAATAGCATA
Organism: Taxus chinensis; assembly: GCA_019776745.2. NCBI lineage: Eukaryota > Viridiplantae > Streptophyta > Pinopsida > Cupressales > Taxaceae > Taxus > Taxus chinensis. The sequence goes on along the minus strand of CM034154.1, from coordinate 375,277,110 downwards.
CCCTGATCCCCTCAAGGATAAAAAATATCTGTCTCCGGCAGATTTTACTGTGACCCAAGTCACAATGGGGACGTCTTCTGAAAGTCTCCATGGGGAAGCTCTTTCTGCATTCGATGCCCTCTGCAAAAAGCTTCAAGGAATAAAAGAAGAGAAAAGGCTACTGAAGGAGCAGAAAAAATATTTGCTTCAAGCCTTATCGAAGATGGGTAGTGCACCTCCCATGACTACCGCCAAGACTTCTAAGCTTCTCAGCCAGGAGAAAATCAATGAATATTCAAAGATCGGCGAGCAGGGTATGGCCATTTCTGCTTGGAGGAGCCAGATCCTCAAGGACAGTGAAAGAGTGATCGCCGAGTATGTCAATTCATATCTAAACATCAAAAAGGTGAACAAGGAACTCCAACTATTAGCGGGTCCCATATCAGAAGAGCTAGATCATGCTAGACTCCAACATGAGACCTTTCAACAAATGTTCGACTGTTCAGTCGAAGATCTGGTCAAGTTCGGAGTTTTCAGCCATCTAAGGGCCCTCAACAAAACCATGTCCACTCTGGACTATCAGATAGATCAGCTGGATTTTGTTCTGGAAAAGATAGACAAGGTGAAGGAAGAGGCCCTGGATGCGATGCATCAAATGGAGTGAATTGTTCTTAACATGTCTCCAGGGCTGCTCACTCCTTCCTTTAACACGAGATCAGCTGATGAAACTATCCGGACCTTCAAGGAGATCGCTTCTCAAGGAACGGGGCCAGAGGTCACATTTGACACTGAATCTATCAACAACCTGCTAGCCTATAGGGACTTCATCGGGTTCCTCATCGAGGAGGAGAAAGATTATTCTAAACTCCCAGAAAAGCTCATAAGCGAGCGGGAGACTTGTGAAGCAATCGGCGAACGACACAAGGATCCATCACAGGATCAATTTGGGCCCATGATTAACAAGTTTTTGGAATACTGCGCTCAGTTCCACATATCATCTCCTGAGCAGCATCAGAAGCATGCAACCCCCTTTCGGCCGCAGGATGACGATGACGAGTAGCTGCCTCTTCTTCTTCTTCCTCTTCTTCTTCTTCTCTCTATTCTCCAACTTTCTTGTTGAAATGTCTAAAGTGTGTTGGCACAAATGATGACATCATCCATGTTGCATCATGGGATGATGTCATCCATCAAGTTGTCAAAAGTCAACATGACTTTTAGATATTTTGTAAATATCTTTGTAAATATTTGTTGGCTCCTTTTTTGCTTTCCTTCTCCTCTCTTCTATAAATACTGGAATACTTGTTGTATTCGGGGTGAACTTTTTTTAGATGAAAATAGAAGTGAGGAGAGAAAGACTTTGAGCTTTCTTGTAACAGAAGAAAACAGTAATACAAATATTAAGACTTTGTGCTCAATAGTTGTGTTATGCATTGGATCTTCCTTACGTTAGATATGTATGTGTTTAATCTGTTGGATTCATATCTAATTTTCTGTCATTTTCTCATCAGTATTGCTTTGTTTATTTATGTAAGTAGGTTTGGCTCTGTTTACTACCAACCCAAAAACATAAATCTTCTGACCTTTCTGCTTTGGAATTCATTTCTTTTCTTCCTTCGGATCTGTTCTTTCTCTTTTCCCTCTTTCATTCCTTTCTCTTCGCAGCCGGAAAACACTCTACTAGGATGAGATCCCAAACCCCCGAAGGCAGAATCTGTGAGACTTGCATAGATTCCTGTTGGTAGAATAGCAATAAACCAGTTTCGCTTTGCTGACTCAAAGAGGGGCTAAGCCCTGCACACTGTTGGCTCGTCTATCCATAGATCTGTCTAGGCGACAGATTTTCGGACCAACAGTTTTTTGCAACTCCGCTGGGGATCGAATAGATCTGTCAGATCTATGATGGTAGTAAGATAAAAAATCAGAAAAAATCAAAGGATTGCTGCCTGTTTGCAAATCTGAACTTTTTGTTAAAAATCCAAAAATTTGCAAAAGTGCTCAAATTGAAAAATTTTCTTCTGAGAGTCATAGATCTGGTCCAGTTAAAGATCTTTAGTTCGCTGAGTTTTTGAAAAAATCAGTATTTTGCCATAGATCTGAGTTTTTGACTGTTTGCAAAAATTTTGAAACCCTCTAAAAAAGTCAAAATCAGATCAGAAAATTAGCTTACTAATCTTCCCTGCCGTCTTATCCTCGTTGTAATTTTTCATTTAACTGCAATCGGTTTTCTGAAGAGGATAGTTTTTTAAATATCTAGAAAAGTTCCTGCTGCTGGTTTTTGACAGAAAAAACCAGAAAATCAGCAAGTACAACCAAAAATAAAGTTTAAATCTGTGCCATAACATTACAGATCTGGAAGAAACACTGGCGAGTGAACCTTTTACGTGCAGCAGGAGAGCCCGTGGAGAAGCTGATCCTACTTTTGATCTGCTTCAAAGGCACAATTTCAGCGTAACACCGGCACATTTTTCAGCACTAAGCTTGGCTAGCCGGTCATCCAGGAGTGTCTCACCTTCACGAAGAAAAATTATTTTGCAGGGGGCATCCACATCCCTTTGTAGTGCCTTGCTACTCAGCGGAACTACAATTCCAGCTCGTGTTCTCTTTCCGGATTTTCAGATGGCGGTACCATGGGGAAACGCGATGGGTCCTTTGGCTTTACCACATCCAGTTCACGCTCTCCCTCACGAAAATCGAAAGAATTTTCCCAAATTCGATGGGAGCGGAAATCAAAGCACGGACTCCCACATATCTGCATTCATTATGTCATGTAGTATTTTAGATGTGACCCACGAAGATGTGTCGGTTCGCCTTTTTCTGGAAACCCTACAAGGACCTGCAGCTGAATGGTTTCAGCATTTGCCGGCCAGATCTATCACCAGTTGGGCCACCTTGCGGGATGCTTTTGAAGATAGGTACAAGCCTTCAGAGGATGCATTTGCATTATTATCATGAATCACTCACCTGAAGAAGGAGGCGAATGAGACCATGTGTGATTTTTTCACCCGGTTCAATGCACTAATCAACCGTGTCCCTGTTGCCATACTTCCAACGCCGGAAAATCAAAAGTGTTTCTTCGTAAATGCTATGAGCTCGAAAGTTAGTTTCTTGCTCCTTCAGGAACGAGTTGCCACCTTGGTTCTCGCCCAAGCCACTGCCATTCGCATAGAGGATAATCTGATAATATCCGGCGAATTAAAAAAGGAATCAGCCAAGCCTAAATCTTTGGGCCCTTCGCCCACCACTTCTTCTGACCCAGCATTCCAAAAGATGGCGAACGATTTGCTTGCATTGAAGAAGCAGTTGGCCCAGGCCTCTCCCAGTTCCTCATACCGGGATATTCCGCAGAGGAATTTCGTTCCTAACAATGTTTCACAAAGACCGCGCTTACCTACAACTGCTCCGCGGTTGGCACTTGAGGCCCCTCCGGTCAATGCTCTGGCTGAGATTGAAGAAGAAGAGCAGTATTATGAAGAACCTTCGTCTCAAGGCAAAGATGATCAAGATGTCGGTGAACCGACTGGCGACTCTACTATCGGGTATATGGAATTTGATGAGGAAGAATCTGATGAAGAAGAGGGTACCCAGGGGTACGCAAGCGGGTAGTCATATGCTATTTTTACTCGTTCGCAAGGAAAAGAAGCGGAAGTTGCTGCCCATGTCCAGCAGGAGAAGGTCGTGTCAAATGCGCCTCTGATCATTGCTAAAATAGGTAATCCTCTTCCTACTCAACTCCCTGGCAAATCTTTTACAAAGAAATCTTTTCCCCCTATCTCTCCTCCAAATCAGTCCTCTCACATTCCTACTAAGACCACCAATCCTATTCCATCATCGCGAGGTGAGGGACTCATTCCTTTACCAACGCAACCCTTGGCCGCGTTTGATATTATAGATCATGCAAAAAAGACCAAGATCCAAATGTCTGAAGCTGAGTATCTTCAGTCAAACCCCGAATAGCTTGTAAGATTAACTAAGTATATCCAAAGTCAAGCTGTTATACCTAATCAGGCTTCCCCAAAAGGAATCCTTTCCACTCCCCCTGAATCCCATATAAATGTTGCTTCAACATTTGCGTCAGGCAAGATAGATCCTTTCTATCTCTCTCTTCTGATCAATGGACATAAGCTGAGTAACTACATAATTGATTCTGGGGCTTCTGATAATGTCATGCCGGCAAAAGTCACCCATGTTTTGGGCCTCACTCTTACCAAGCCTTTCGGCAGATGTTACTCTTTGGAAACTAAGCAAGTTCCGTTGGTTGGCCAAATCAAAGATGTGCAATTTGCATTTGCGGCTTTCCCGGATAAAAGAGTAAAAATGACAGTCCTCGTTGCTGACATTCCGGCAGCATATGGAATATTGCTGGGAAGAAGTTTTTGCAGCGAAGTTGGTGGAGAAATTCATATGGACTGGTCCAAAGCTAGAATTCCAGTCAAAGGCATAATGCAGACTTTGGAGCCAGAATCACAAAAGAAATACTTGGTTACCAACTCTGAAGACCCCAAAGCTCAAATCCTTTTTTAATCATCAGGGATGGGGAATTACTTCTTATCTACTGAGACGGATAAAACAGGGGCTGTTCTCATTCAGGAAGGAGATCTTAATAAGATCTAGAAATTGCAATTTGATGGGAGCTGTACAACTAGTGGATGTGGCACTAGGGTCGTGTTGATATCTCCTGAGGACAAAGTCATTCCTCTCTCTTTAAAATTGCAGTTTTTCAACACCAACAATACTGCTGAGTATGAATCTCTCTTACTCGGTATGCAAGCCACAAAAGAAAGAGGAATAAAAAATCTAAAAGTACAAGGTGATGTTGAGCTAGTTGTAAATCAGGTCAAAAGGATTTATCAAGTAAAGAATGAAAGACTCAGGCACTACCGTAATGCGGTATGGGACAGCATTGAGGAGTTTGATGCCTTTTCAATTGAATCAATTCCAAGAGCTCAAAATGACATGGCTGATTCATTGGCTGTCTCAGCATCTCTCATGCTCCCACATCCAGGTTTGAAAATGAACAAGTACACCATTGAGGTGGTTTTCCACCCAAGCATGCCAGAAAACTCTCAGCATTGGCAGGTGTTCAATGATGATAATCAACTCATTGCCTTTCTGGAGAAGGCAGAAAATTTTAAAGAATTGCACTTTGAAGGGTCTACTTCCACTTGCCATGAGTCAGTCACCGACCAAGGCAATGAATCTGAAGGTATCGATGGCATATGTCAGCTCAAGGGAAATAAAATTCCAAAGGGCCTAGTTTCTCTGGAACGCCTGTTCGACAGGCATGACCGTTTTGTAAAAAAGAAGAGGCAGGATGATCCTGACTCATCCCAGAGACCGAACCAGTCAATTTAGGTTCGGAGGCACATCCGCAATTTGTGAACATTGGGAAATGTTGCACGCCAGAAGAAAAGCGAAAATTTGTCAAGTTGCTGAAAAAATATATGGATGTATTGGCATGGTCTTATGCCGATTTAAAGTCCTTCAAGCCAAAGGACGTTCAACATGATATTCCATTGAAAGACAATGCCAAAGCCTTCCGCCAGAAGCAGAGGCACTATAATCCCAAGATTTCAGGTACCATCCAGGCTGAAATTCAGAAGATGCTAGATGCAAGAATCATCTTCCCTATCCATCACAGTACTTGGGTAGCAAATATTGTGCCAGTGCGCAAGAAAAATGGTGAAATACGCATCTGCGTAGACTTTCAAAATTTGAATCAAGCTTCGCTGAAAGACAACTACCCTCTTCTGATAATGGATCAAGTTCTGTAAGTAGTAACTAGATCAGAGATGCTGTCCATGCTTGATGGTTTTTCAGGTTACAATTAGATTGAGGTTTCACCTGAAGATCAATTCAAAACAGCATTCACTACTCCCTGGGGTACATTTGCCTACAGCAGGATGCCTTTCGGCCTAACTAATGCTGGTGCCACTTTTCAGCGGGCCATGGACTTTGCATTCAAAGGTATGATGGGGAAGGTCATTGTGGTTTATCTAGATGACCTGACTGTGTTCTCCAAACAACGAAGCGATCACTGTGATAATTTGGAGCAAGTGTTGGTCAGGTGCCGAGAACATGGGATTTCCCTAAACCCAAAAAATTCTGTTTTTGGAGTCACGGAAGGGAAGTTGCTAGGCCATGTGGTCAGCAAAGAAGGAACAAAGATAGCTACTGAAAGAGTTAAGGCTATTCAAAGCCTTACTCTGCCTACAAGCAAGACTGGTGTTCATTCTTTCTTTGGAAAGGTGAACTTTCTCAGGCGTTTTGTTCTTGACTTTGCTCAAAAGACCCATCACATATTGAACATGATGAAGGGGTCACCAACTTTCAGATGGAGTGAAGAGGGGAAAAGGTCATTTGAAGAAATAAAAGCTTTCGTTGCCCATGCACCGGTCCTGGTATGTCCCGATTTCTCCAAGGACTTCATCATGTATAGTTATGCATCTGAGCATACTATGTCTACCATCTTAATGCAAAATAATTCAGAAGACATTGAATCTCCAATCGCGTTCATGAGTTCTCCTCTCAAACCTCATGAACTAAAGATGACTCAATTGGAAAAGCACGCCTTTGCCGTTGTCAAAGCAGTGAAGAATTTCAGGTATTACATTCTAAACTCGCATACGGTGGTGCTGGTCCCTGACACGGTGGTTAAATCAATTCTAACTTAGCAGGAGTTAGGAAGTTTGAGAGGGAATTGGATCACAAAGGTCCAGGAGTATGACCTAGATATTAAACCAACCAAGCTAGTAAGGGGCAAGGGCCTGTGTCAGCTAATGGCTGAAAACAAAGATTCAGAAAACCCTGATGAGAGGGGTGACTACATCGAAGAAGCGCAAGACCGGCAAGAAGGGCCTGATTCTCTACCTCTGGTTCTATTTGTTGCAACTAGTGATGAGTGGTACTCCGACATCACTTTCTTCCTTACCTACGGCGAATGCCCGATGCACCTAACTGCAAAGGAGAAGCGCACTATAAATCTCAGGGTGGCTAAATACGTCATCTGGGATGACGGCTTATATAAGCGTGGGATAGATGGCATCTTCCTGCGATGTGTCGACAAGCCCCAGCAAGTAAAACTACTGGAAAGTTTTCACAATTCAGCTTGTGGAGGGCATTTTTCTTCCTCCGTGACGGCACACAAGATCATTCGGGCTAGGTACTATTGGCCAATGCTCTTTCAAGATACAGCCACTTGGGTGGCAAAGTGTGAACCCTGTCAGTAATTCGTCGGCAAGCCCAAGCTGGCTGCCCTTCCCCTAAGGCCGATCATTATCAATGAACCATTCAAACAATGGGGAATTGATTTTATTGGCGCACTCAATCCTCAATCGAGTGCTGGACATAGCTATGTCCTTACAGCAACGGATTACTTCACCAAGTGGGTGGAAGCCATACCTGTCAAGCATGCCACTTCTGAGGTGGTTTACAATTTCATTAAAGAAAATATCATTGTCAGGTTCGGCGTTCCAAACAAAATCGTTGCTGATAATGCTTCTAACTTCTCCTCACGAGAAGTTATTAGTTTTTGCTATGAATATGGGATAACCTTGGCTCACGCATCCGACTATTATCCTCAGGGAAATGGTCAAGCGGAATCCAGCAACAAGAACTTGGTGGCCATCATACGAAAACTGGTGGAATCAAATCAGCGGATGTGGCACAAGTCTTTGTACGACGCTTTGTGGGCGGACCGCATTACTCCCAAGAGATCTCTCGGCATGTCACCTTTTCAAGTGTTATATGGCACTGATGCCAAACTTCCCATTTCCGCGGAACTTCCTGCTCTGCGCTTGGCACGAGCGATTGAAGATGAAACTTTCCAGAATTCTCTAGAAAAGAGAATCATGTATCTGGCAGAACTTGAAGAAAAGAGAGTGAAGGTGGTCGATAGGATCACTGAACATCAGAATCAAGTTAAGAGGATTTTCGATAAGAAAACCAAGCAGAGAGATTTTCAAGTGGGAGATCTCATCCTTTTGTGGGACAAGCGAAGAGAGCCAAAGGGCATGCATGGAAAGTTTGATTCCCTATGGAGAGGGCCCTTCAAAATCAAGCAACTCAACAGAGAGAATAGTTTCTATCTCTCATATCTGGATGGAACTGAGCTCCCGCTTCCCTATAGCGGGCAGCATCTGAAGATCTTCAGGAAGTAGAGCTTGCTCTCTTCTTTGTACAATTTGCTTTAAGTTGTGTGTTTTCTTTCGTCGTGTGTTTGCTTTCAGTTTGTCGTGTGTTTCTTTTGTTCTCCCTCCGGTCCCCCTTGTTTTTGACTCTGTTACCCAATGGATAGGCACAAGTGATCTGGGATTCTCTACCCCCGAGTTCGCTCAGGGATAGTCCCCAGAAAGAGCCAGCTGTTATCCCGTAAAATTGACAAGGGAAATTTTACCGATAACCATACGGAAAATTTTGTTTCGATCCCTCGTTAGGGATCCCTCGCGTTCGAAACGTTGTAAAATCCCTTCCCGGGAAATCTAGTTTTCGAACTTAGTCTTTCTGAGCCTTTTTGGCTGGGCGCATGAAATATCCTTGTAACACTAGCTTTTGATGCGCCCCCTTAAAAGCCTTTGGCGCATGGTTTTCCATGTTAACACATCTTTCGGTGCGCCAAAGGATGTTGAGTCTCTTTTGCGTGCGCCAAGGCGCATGCGCTTATGTTGACACAACTTGTGTTGCTCACGTCTTTTTGGTACGCCAAAGGGCGCGCATAATCTTTGTGCAACAAAACTTTTTGGTGCGCCAAAGGGCACACATAATTCCGTGTCGACAATAGATTTGGTGCGCCAAGGGTGTGCTTTATCTCATGTTGGCAGATGCTTTGATGCGCCAAAGGGTGCATCCCTTCCCGTGTCGACAACAAATCTCATGCGCCTTTGAAAAAGTGGTTGGCGTTGGCGCATTTATGACCAGTTTTTCTATATATATATGTAAGTGCGCTCCCAAATGTCATTTTCACTTTTGTTGAGCACGTGATCATTCTGAACTTGTCAGCCTCTGCTCCGTCATTTTCATCGTCCTGTGGACCCGTTCCCGAGCTTTTGCTATATATCCAGGTAAGAGGTGTTATTTCTCTCTTGTACATTTTGTGCTTTCAGTTCCTGGTGTGTTCCTGGTTTGGTTCTTACTTATTGGGTGGTTGTTTATATATAAATGTGATTGGCCTAGCCTCCTCCGTTTGTTGTCTGCCCCCCATGCTATCCTTCCTCTTTCCAGATCTGCTGGAGAAGGTCATTTTCTTGAAACCATGGTTATAATCCTCTTGGTTTTAACCGTTTCATTTGCCCACTGAGCATGTTAAAAAAAAGAAGTGAGGAGAAGAAATCTAAGAATCATGTAAAAGCCCCTTTAAGAGTTTAGTTTTCTGTTTTTCTCCTTGGCGCATCTGTAACCCCTGCAACACTAAGAACAGTTGCGCCCCCATGGTGCACCTACCCGCCCTGTTACAAAGAGCAAAATCCGCGCCAATGGCGCACCCTTTCGGCCTGCTGCATCATGAGCTCATGCGCCCTCAAGGCGCGCCTTTTCCGTGTGCTACAAGTGCTGAAACTGCACCCCAATGGCACACCATCCGTCCATGTTGCATCCTTTTTCCATGCGCCCATGGCGCACCCAGCTTCCATGCAACAAAAGTTTTTTCCGCGCTAAGTATGAAGCTATAAAGGCGCAGGCGCATCCCCGATTGCAATAACACCATGTTGTGTGAGTTTTTCGTGCACCGCGCCATATTCCCTTGGGCGCATCCTGTCCCAATGTAACACGCGCTTCTCATGCGCCCTATATCAAATGTAATATGCAGTATCCATGTGCCATGCGCCTTTGGCACCAATTTAACCTCTGCAGCACTCCTTTTTTGTGCGCCCTTATCTATTTAGCCCTGTTAGCTGCAGTTTTCATGCGCCCCACGCCCTGAGCCTTAAAATCTCTAACTCTTTCTTCTGCTAACATTCCAATGGAAGATCAAATGGCTAATTCAACCTTTTTAGATTGGGTCTCGCTTCTTCTTCATGCAGATCAGCAACTGAGTTCAAAAGAACATATGTCTACATCCAGCAAGAGACCCACCAAACCAAGAGGAAAGGCTAAGCTTACAGAGGAGGAGATGAAGTACAAATATCAAAGGGTCAGGATGCCCGAATCATAGGCTGAATGTAGTATGGATGTCAGGGACTCAGAGTTGGGTCACATTGACATGGAAGAATTCTGGGTTAGGACTCAGAAGGTTACAAGAAGTCCGTGGATGGACAAATTAATAGGCAGTGCCCTGCATTTCACCGGAGGAATCCCTGTCAGTGCCGTCAACAATGAATTCATGATGGTGATTGCACAGTCTTACAACAAGGACACAAGATGTGTCGAAAACAGCAAGGGCGAGGTAATCATAAACCTCACTACCCGTCATTTTGAGATAATGCTCGGCATCCCTCACCACCGGCACTTTGTGGCCGTCAGCCAAGAAGAGTGTATCAAGGCCTGGGAAGACAATGAAGACCAATGCATGCAACTAATGAACGAAGTCTACTTGAAAAACAAGAAGGTGGTAACCCGGTGGCCCCAAATCATCCACCGCAGTGACTTCTCAGAAGAGCTCAACGATACTATTACTTTCTTGAGCAGGGTCTTCGGGCTTTCTGACGCCCACTACTTCCATAAATGGATGGTGAGGTACTTGGAAACAATGAATAAGAATGTGCCTGAGCAGCGCTTTTGCTGGGGAGAAATAATAAGTAGCACCATCTCCGAGCAGCTACAACAATTTGCCACAATGGGAGTGTTCCATATGAACTCCTACGTAGTCTATGCTGCAGCATCGGAAAGGGATTATCCAGGGGTAAACCGAAGTGGAATTTGGCCTCAGGTCAAAATATATGAATATTATCCAGAACTAAGGTTGGAGAATAGCATCCCTCAATTTGCCAAAATTAATGATGCTTTCTTCTATCACATCATTTACCTGTTAAGGCCAAATCTAACTCATGGTCGCACGACCAAAAACATTGTGTCAACCGTGGAGAAGTGGGGGGCCTTGTTCACCCAGTTTCCCACATTTACCTATCTGAGGGCGGTCAACTTCTTGGGCGAGCCAACCAGGCTACCGAGGTATGCTGGACCTAAGCTGATTCTACTAGAGTTATCAAGGAAGCTGGTCACATACCATGAGAAATTCCTCAAAAGAAAGAAGGGCGGAACTCCTTTCCCCCTCACAGTGGGCCGGTACACATGCTCCTCCCATCACAAGGTGAAGGAAATGTTCGCAGAGCTGGAGTTGCTCAATTTGAAACATGACTTCCCAGCCAGGCCTACCTTTGACCCAAGGGGCTGCCTGCTAAGGGCTAAGCTTGATCTGATCCATGTCCCTCAAATTGAGGATATTTACATTGATGTCATCCACGAGGTGGAACTCAGAAGAAAGGATCATTCTCGCTTAGCATTGGTGGAAATTATCCAATACGAAGTGGCCATTGTCCCCAAAGGCTTCCAAACTACGGAAGATGAAGTAGACAAGGTGTATAATGACACGAAAGGGGATGATTGGCTCTTCCCGGCCATTGACAGAAGCAAAGCTCCTCAAACAATTGAGGAGAGGGTCAAGGAGACTATGCGCAGAACAGAGCACTGGTGCCGCATGAACGGGTTGATCTACCTCGGGGTAGATTTCACAACCTCCCCATTGGGCAATGTGCCTCCAATGTCCAAGAAGTAGCTAAAAGGCAAAGGTGCAGAAGGTGAACCTAACACCATTCAAGAAGAAGCCCCTGGAAGTCCTCCTTCCACAGCACCATAACAGGTAATAACTCTGGATTCGCTTGAGAAAGAAGCAGCGGAGGATAGTCCCATACACCCATCCACTCAGGATGTCGGCATTGCTACAACCACAGAGGTCCCTTCTGTCCCTTCTTCTTCTCTTTCTTCCCCTCCTCGAGTGACTCAAACGACCACCCCTTTGGTCGTGTCCTCCGCCCCTTCTTCTACTCTTTCCCCTGCCTCTTCGTCTATCTTCTCCTCCCTCGCTGATTTATCTTCTTCCATTTCTTCCCTCATTTCCGGGCTCCCTTCCCTTCCTTTGTCTTCTGCAGCTGCGGTTTCCCTTCCTCCCGTGGACACTTCTTCGGCTATGCTTTCAATGCCACCGCCGCGTGTCTCCATGTTTTTCCCCCTCTTCTACTATTGCTCCCTCCTCCTCTGTCTCTGGTCCTTCTTCTATGGGACCAGCCTGGATCTCTCAGCAGTTGAGCCAACAAAAGAGGAAAGTTCCCATCGCTCCGATGGACTTTTCAGTGATTCCAGCCAAAGGGGCAAAGAAGCAAAAGCCTGTAACACGCTTCTCTCAAAGTGCTGCAGGTGAGAGAGTTATGGAAATAGCATACCCTGATCCCCTCAAAGGAGAAAAAAGATCTGTCTCCGACAGATTTTACTGTGACCCAAGTCACAATGGGGACGTCTTCTGAAAGTCTCCAGGGGGAAGCTCTTTCCGCAGTCGATGCCCTTTGCAAAAAGCTTCGAGAAATAAAAGAAGAGAAAAGGCTACTGAAGGAGCAGAACAAATATCTGCTTCAAGCCTTACAGAAGATGGGTAGTGCACCTCCCACGACTACCACCGAGACTTCTGAGCTTCTCAGCCAGGAGAAAATCAATGAATATTCAAAGATCGGCGAGCAGGGTATGGCTGTTTCTGCTTGGAGGAGCCAGATCCTCAAGGACAGTGAAAGAGTGATCGCCGAGTATGTCAATTCATATCTAAACATCAAAAAGGCGAACAAGGAACTCCAAGTATTAGCGGGTCCCATATCAGAAGAGCTAGATCATGCTAGACTCCAACATGAGACCTTTCAACAAATGTTCGACTGTTCAGTCGAAGATCTGGTCAAGTTCGGAGTTTTCGGCCATCCAAGGGCCCTCAACAAAACCATGTCCACTCTGGACTATCGGATAGATCAGCTGGAATTTGTTCTGGAAAAGATAGACAAGGTGAAGGAAGAGGCCCTGGATGTGATGCATCAAATGGAGCGAATTGTTCTTAACATGTCTCCAGGGCTGCTCACTCCTTCCTTTACCATGAGATCAGCTGATGAAACTATCCGGATCTTCAAGGAGATCGCTTCTCAAGGAACGGGGCCAGAGGTCACATTTGACACTGAATCTATCAACAACCTGTTGGCCTGTAGGGACTTCATCGGGTTCCTCATCGAGGCGGAGAAAGATTATTCTAAACTCCCAGAAAAGCTCATAAGCGAGCGGGAGACTTGCGAAGCAATCAGCGAACGGCACAAGGATCCATCACAGGATCAATTTGGGCCCATGATTAACAAGTTTTTGGAATACCGCGCTCAGTTCCACATATCATCTCCTGAGCAGCATCAGAAGCAGGCAACCCCCTTTCGGCCACAGGATGATGATGACGAGTAGCTGCTTCTTCTTCTTCTTCTTCTTCTTCTTCTCTCTATTCTCTGACTTTCTTGTTGAAATGTCTAAAGTGTGTTGGCACAAATGATGACATCATCCATGTTGCATCATGGGATGATGTCATCCATCAAGTTGTCAAAAGTCAACATGACTTTTAGATATTTTGTAAATATCTTTGTAAATATTTGTTGGCTCCTTTTTTGCTTTCCTTCTCCTCTCTTCTATAAATACTGGAATACTTGTTGTATTCAAAAAGGTGAACATTTTTTTAGATGAAAATAGAAGTGAGGAGAGAAAGACTTTGAGCTTTCTTGTAACAGAAAAAAATCAATAATACAAATATTAAGACTTTGTGCTCAATAGCTGTGTTATGCATTAGATCTTCCTTACGTTAGATCTGTATGTGTTTTAATCTGTTGGATTCATATCTACTTTTCTGTCATTTGCTCATCAGTATTGCTTTGTTTATTTATGTAAGTAGGTTTGGCTCTGTTTACTACCAACCCAAAAACATAAATCTTCTGACCTTTCTGCTTTGGAATTCATTTCTTTTCTTCCTTCGGATCTGTTCTTTCTCTTTTCCCTCTTTCATTCCTTTCTTTTCGCAGCCTGAAACACTCTACTGGGATGAGATCCCAAACCCCCGAAGGCAGAATCTGTGAGACTTGCATAGGTTCCTGCTGGTAGAATAGCAATAAACCAGTTTCACTTTGCTGACTCAAAGAGGGGCTAAGCCCTGCACACTACTGGCTCGTCTATCCATAGATCTGTCCAGGCGACAGATTTTCGGACCAACACGGCTTTGGATTTATCGACCCTACGTAAACATAACAATCTGTACATCTCGTTGAAAAACTAGCTCAACCGAGATTGTCAAAATTTCGATTAGACATGTTTCATCATTATAAGTTCATGCAAGTTCATTATTTTTATATTAAAATCACTCCCAATTTAGTCGGGTAACGGGTTAAAGTAAAGAAATCATGGATTACCATATAGTCTTTCCACCATCTCTTAGAATGATCTAGACCTCCATTAGGACTCGAGTAGCCCTATAGACCATAATTTTTGGAAACTCACCACAAAGGGAATGTTGTACTATAATGAACAGAGACTGTACTTTTAACTTGTACTGCACAAAATTTGTAATGTTTTGTATTTGACTGACTTATACAATCTCCAACACATCCTGGAAGGCAATTTGCAACAACTTTTAATCCCATGAAAAATAATTAAGACCAAGCACATATCAGGCACCCTCAGAACAAATGCATCTGTTGAGGGCAAGCGTTGATATTTCACCATATGTCAGCTGGTAAAGAACAAAATTGGTTGCTATACAAATAGAATTATCAATTGCCTTGGGGTCATCAATCAATGTGTTTGGAAAGGAACCTGTGATCTACGAATAATATGATGATACACGATCTCCTTGTAAAACTGTCTTCTAATTTGGAAGAGGTGGTATCTGTTTTTGTAAAGCTATGTTGCCTAACAAAATAGGTCACAGGTTAAATGGGATATTGAGAAGATTAACCATGAGGTTAAGCACAAGTTGAATTTTGAACCTCTTGCAATATTTCTTCATGGGACTTATTGAGAATGATTAAGATTAGGTAACTAATTCCAAAGTTCTACTTGTGGATCTCAAACTAATCTTTCTTCTTATTGCATGTATCTAGGATTTGAGTTTTTTCTCACAGATAACCCAAATCGATCTAAATGAAACTCATGAAGGTGTGCGAACACTCACATATAACTGGTAGTGACAACCATTTAGTCAAACCAATGACAGGAAAGTTGACTAGTTGACGACAAATGCTTTGTGCACAGGTTCACTGACTATAGCAAGGGTTTTAAGCGGGTTTAAACCATATATTTACCTATATAGGAACGAGTGTTCCATAATACAATCTCATAAATGAAGCATCTTCAGTTTTAGATCATCAATTCCCCATGTAAACAATCATTAATGGACCTCTTTACTTACAAGCAATATAGCTAAGATCTTTATCCCTTCTTGATATTTTGTACACTATCCATTGAGCATTAGATATACTTAACTTTGAGCATTAAGAATTATCACCTTCTACGAACTTGGTGTTTGGTTAATTTGGCATCAATTTGTTTAGAATATCTTTCGTGTAACATACCTAATACACTTGTAAATAAAATCATATCAACCATCCATATTTTCTCGGGTTCATAACATTTGGTTAACCCAACCCATATGCTCATAATTTGTCATATTAAACTCTAGTTTTCCATAGCATGATTTATCCTTTTTTTCTTGGTATATGATTAAACTCTTATGGGTTAATGGCCTTCATTTTTTTTTTGTTTTCTATAAGTTAGTTATGCAGTGCCTCTACACATCATAATAATGATTCACATGATCTCCCCATACATATCAAGATGCTATATTCTTCACTTCATCATGAGTTAACTCAAACTGATCTTTAGGCCTTAAGAATGAGCACCTTGAAAACAGTGTCATCTGTTATCAAAATAAATTCTGGTTTCTAAAGGAAACTATTGCATCGTTTGGTAAACCTACTAGGAACATTCTTTCACACTAGATGTAATCATCATTGGTCTTACTTTATATGTTTACGTATTCCATTATACTCTATTGAGGAACCTGGCACACAATCTACTAGTGACTATATGTGGTGTTGATAGGATATACCAACGTCTGGTGCTTGGAAAATATCATCTTACCAAGCTTACTATGGGAACACATACCTCTTGATGGCTATTTTTCATAAGTAATTCTTAATGGTGTTAGTGATAACAATCATCCTTCTAAGACATCCTTATGAAAATGCCATGCCAATCATGTTCTATTTGACTCTTTATGATTATGCTCATGATATTTTAATGTGAGCAGTATACAACACTCATGTCATATCTTTCCCCTTTTAAATTCATTGGTGGTCATGCCATATTTATTGGCACTAAATAAAATGTTATCGAGTTCTAAATGCAAGTTCCATGACCATATCCATTAAGGTAGAAATACCTGACTAGGCTTTACTACCATATTCCAAGTCCCTCTTATACTTCAATATGTGGTTGGTTTATCAATACTTGCAAGGACAGTCACAATGTTAGGATGATAGAATGTGGACAATGTGAAAACTCTCCACCTTTTTCCAAGTGAGAAGACATGTTAAAAAAGATAGATAAAAAATGAGATATTAGAAAAATATGATACTGTTTTGCTCGACAATTGTTGATCCCAGGAATCTAAAGGGACTTCCTTGAACTATTTCAACTATTCTGATTAATAAAGTTGATTTGACAATGATAATGATATGAATGATAAAAAAATATAGTTCAAAATTAAATATGAACATGAATATTTTTTTCAACGTCATAAATGGCCCAAGTGATGGTTGTGGCAATCTCAAAGTCCTCTAAGTAGTCATATAAGAAATCCTCAATCACTTCTCACACTTCTTGAAGTATTTAGAGATTATATTCAATGTCTTCAAAATTTTGTGTGAATTTTATGGTTCATGAGGTGAGTTTATGGAGGGTGTAAAACTTATCCCACACGAAGGGCTGCTAGATGATCAAAAGATCATATATACTACTGATAGGATGAGATAGACATAATTCATCTATAAAAGATACATTCTTGCAAATAAATTATTAGATCAAAATAATATTGATAAAAATATGATATATGAAAAAATTATTATTAATGGTAGGGATCGACGGTGATCACAGATCTACTGTGATAAGAGACAAAATGTTTGTTTAGATAAAATATGGAAAAATAGATAGAAATGAATGCAAGAAGGAAAGTGATGCTGAAAAATAAAAATATGAAGACCATATGAGTCTGTAAAACTTAGAAATAAATATTCAAATGTTTTTATTAGGATTAAATATAAATCGAATGGCTATGGACATGGATTATCGACCATTGGGATCAAAGACAATCTCGTATAAAATGTTTCCTATGATAAAATGATTAATAAAATAAACACTGGTAAAAGATAAAGAGGCTTGATAATATAGATACGATCTATAGAGAATCTATATGCTTATATGGTTCTGGAAATAGAGGTTTGGGATTGTTTAGGAATATAATTTAATAACAAAAGGTTGAAGGAGTAATTAAAGGTGATTGGGGGTCGATGGTGACCCCTTTGGATATTACAGGTTCATAAAAGTTGGTGTAGGTAAAGAAAACAAGATATATAACTCAAAAGGTGATGCAGGATGATATAGATTACAAACTATACAATGAAAATGATATAAAATAAATTGATACAATGATAAAAATAGGGTACTAACCTTGTTGAATAATCTGAAGGTGATGAAACTCCCAAGAGACTATCTGATTCTCTGAATAGACTGTTGAGGGATTTGAAACCATGTATTGGTGATTTTTTGAATAAAATGTAAATTTATAAAACCCTAAGATGTTTATGAGTCAAGTATGATAAATATACAGTCAATTACATATTTAACACAAGCAATAATCTAAAGAAATATGAAACCTTAAGTGCAAGATAGGGAATAGAAGACTTAGCTGATTTTACAATAAACCCCAAAGCTTTTAGGGCTAGAAGAGTAATGAGCATGATGAGAAGACTATCACAACCACACTCAAAAAATTATATAACTACCAAATGAGCCTGGACTAGGGTTCCTAGACTGGTGTGAAGGCGCCTAGGTGTCAAAGACCTTTGTTGGGTGTATGTGACTATGTAGGACCTCAAACATTGTTTTTTTTTGTGTCTCCATGTGATCGTTAACCTTCATTGTTGGTCATTTGTATATCACTATATAATCACATAATTCACTTGTAACTTGAAAAATACCAAAAAAAATGTAAAGCCCACTTTCCTTAGACACTATTCAGATACTGATCCTGACACTATTAGTCACATTTTGGATATTATTATGTTTTGATTAGTATGATGGTTAGATGTTATATCATGGATTAATATTGATCTGGATTCAGATATTTTGCTTGAGGATCATTGAGACATTTTTATTATTATGTGGATGATGATATACTAGTTGACATGGACAGGTTATTGATGTTAATTTTAGACATGTGACATTGATTATTATGAATAGCTCTAGTATATAAATCTATTGGATGATGATATAGTTACAAATTGAATTTTAATGATAAATATTGAATCTTGATATTGTTGTGATTCGGATTTAATGTTTATATATCATTTGGATGTTTTGATATGGCCACGAGGCCGAAGGAGGTATTTTGCATTTTGCAGGTTAAAAATCACAACAATGTCGGGGGACTGGAGACTAACCATATTGGAATTCAGTGTGAAATCAACAAGGTCACCATGGCAACTGTGTTTGATTGTGTGTTTAGTTGTTAGGATTTCCCATGGGGGGATTTCCATTATTGTGACCATAGGGGCATATGTGTGTTTTTATTATGTGTTCCCTTTTTAATTATTGTTGTGTGTATTTTATTTGTAATGTGCTTTTGTTTTAATTATTTTTAAAGTGATAGTATTATGTGGGAGTCATATAGTTAAAATTTAATTAAATTAAATGGGATGTGGAATGTGAAATTAAATGTTTTTGCCTTGGTTGAAAATGAAATTTGATTTATATATTTTATAACCTTATGGTAATTAAATAAATCTTATGCCAAAAGGTTGTCATAAATAAATGTCATAGAAGTTAATGCATTTTAGAAGAGTGTGTAAGTTACCAAGTATGGGTTGTGTAAGAGGTTGTAAGGCTGATTTTGGAAGGTCAAACACTCCTTCCTCTTTGAAATTCGAATTTGGCCTTGAAGGACAAATTTGGAGGCTTGTGGGACAAGTTAAACTTGTCCCACACCTCTCAAAAACCTCCACCAACCATGATTATAATTTTAGAGTCAAAAGCAACTTATTTTATTATGTTTTGGCATGATTTTATGAAAGAAGTGATTGCACTTACCTTACAAATTTTAAATGCATTTTCCTTTTGGGTATGGGTTGAGTTTGTGTATGTAAGTAATTTTGTCATTCACATTCATTGTGATGTATTTGCTTTTGATGTGATTTCATTTTGGGATGAGGAAAAATGATGTGGCATCCCACTTGGAATCCACATCATCCTCTTCCATCCTCTCCTTTAAAATGGAATTTCTTCCTCTTTTGGAGGTTGTTGAAACCTTGCCATTTGCTTCTTGGGGTCAAATTTTTCTCTTGCATTGGGAGCTTGTTCTTGTGGAAGGAGCTTGGACTGATTTGCATGCTTTGCAATTGCTGTTTTGGGACTGATTTGAGCAACAAGAATCTGCTGTTTGAAAGCAAATCTCCATTATGGAGAGGTAGGCTCTAATTCTTTTAAATTGTTGTTTTCCCCTTCTTGCATGCAAAACATTGAATGGTATTGTGTTTGCATTCTTTGAGGGATGGGTAGAATGCCTAGGACATGGTGTAAAAAGAGAAGACTATGGGGTTTCAAATGGGGGGGGGGGGGGGGGGGCATAAGGAAATTGTCATTGGCATTTGTTCTTGTGGAGGGAGTGTTGGTTTGGGATCCACCTAGGAAAGGAAATAGCTTGCATTTCCTACTTCTTGGGGGGGGGCATAAGGGATAAATTTGGGGGGGCATAAGGAGGGGTTGGGAGATATAAGGTTTATGGGATTTGATTGAGTTTATGGTGGGTTGCTTTTGGTGGATGCCCAATTCCAACATGGGAGGCATAAGGAGACCCCCATAGTTCTTGCTCTTGATTGGCTTGCTTGCTTGGAGAAGGAGCCTTTGTTTTGATTGAAATTGTTGTTGTAGTTGAGAATTACATCTTTGTGTTTGTGAATGTATGCTTGTATGTGAAGAAGCTATGTTGTCATGTGTTTTTTTATCATGTTTCATTCCAATATGGTTGGGGCTCGGGGGCCAATGTGGAAAGATGGCTTCTATTTTCCCATTGGATGTCTTGGTTGGGTGGAGAGAATTTCCTTTCCCCCTTCCTTGTTGTGATGAGAAGAATGAAGATGAAGAACTTAGCTTGCTGTTGTTTGGAGAAGAAAGACAACAGTTTGACAGTCATCCTTTTTGTAAATTTTAAATGTAATCCTTCCCACTTCAAGTGGATGCATGTAATTGATTTGAGATGGAAATGTTTACCGTGTAATTTGAAAGTTGTAATTGATTGTGAAATGTAAATGATATCCTAGGTTTTGTATTTGAAAAGAGAAAGAGTCACTTTCCCTTCCTCTGTTTTAAAAAGAAGAATATGATACAGTTTGTAATTTTCAATTTAGAATGTAAAGAAAGGAGATCAATTGTAAGATTGTTTAAATTCAATAAAGGAATCAAAGTTCTCTTGATATACCTTGTTGCAATATTGTTGTTGGAGATAGATGAATGAAATACATTACTTTCCCAATTGCATTGTTATCTTGGAAATCACATGACTGTTAAATTCGCAATTCTGTTTTGGAAAGAAAAAAAAAAAAAATTGGATCTTTGAAATGAGTTGATAAAAGTTAGAAATCAACATTGCATATTGTATACATGTCTTTGTTGAATCAATTGGATGTCTTAGAAATGAAATGGATATGTTTTCCTTAATTGAAAATTGCATAATAAATTGTAAATTCATGGAGAAGAGAACTCTGTTTTAAGTTCATAATTTTGGCATCTTCCTTTTTAAACAAAATGAGCAGTTCAACTTTATACTCAAAAATAAATTACGAAACTTGAAATTCACACTTAGGAAGACTTGAGAAATCTAAATTCGCTAAAACAGTCAAGAATAAATCTCCAAAACTCAAAGAGTTTCAATTCGGAGCTTGCATGGTCGTTTTTCCCGTCAACTGTCAGAAAATTGAAAACTTGTATAAATTGATTAAATTGACATACTTAAAACATTTTAATTCTTCCCTAAGTCAATCCTCCATGTCTGTTTGACATGTTGAGTGGAAGAAGAGTTCAAATTTTATCAAATTGAACAAATATTACAAGTAGGAAAAATTGCCAGTTTTAAAATTAAAATCCCTGCAGATAGATTTCTTAAAATTGACCCTCAAAACTTTACAAAATTCTAAAATTAATGAATTCTGTGCAAAGAGGACTCCAAGAGCTTTCCGGAAAGTCCTCTTTTGCCTAAAATGGAGTTTCCTATCAAAAGTTGTGGCCATTTGAAGTTTTACTTCAAAATGGCCATCCCAAACCAAAAATAAATTAATTCGACCTTAGAAAAATTTAAATTTTGAACTTTGGAAAAATTTCCTAAAAATTTCTGTGGCCCCACAAACCTCTCATCCTATCAGAAGTTTCCACGTGGCACCTTGGAGGGGCATGCCCTTAATAAAAACTTAACTTTTTGAAAATTTTGTCTTGGGAAAATTTTCCCAATTTTCCCCACAACCCCTCGGCCCCGCACCAATCACGTGTTGACATGTGGCAGGGGGCCCATGGGTTTAAAAATGAAAAATTAACTTTTTGCCCCTTTGGAAAAATTTCACTTTTTCCACCGCCGGCCCGCGGCCAATCACAAAGCGCCACGTGGCCATTTGAGCAAGTGCGGAGGCATGGAGGAAAATTTTCCTTTGGAAAATTGAGACTTTGGTTTTGGGAAAAATTTCAAATTTTTCCCCATGACCCGCTCACCCGCATCAATCACGTGATGACACGTGGCATTTGGGAAAATTTTCCCAATTTTCTCCCTATCCCCGCGGACCTCCAAGGGAAAATTTTCCCCAAAAACTCCATCCGGCCATAACTTGAGTTTTACAAGGAGTTAGGAGGACTTCTTTATATGGTTGGAAAGGTGAGGAAATTTCCTATCCAATGAGCCTAGTTTAGAAAAGTTTTGATAAGTCTAAGTGTGTGAGAAATCTAGTTGAAGTTCAGGGCTTGATAGAGAGCAGGCCTGGCGATAAATTTCTCCCTGAACCTTAATAAAACTTGTAACCTCCAAATTGGAACCTTGTAAACTTGTTATAAGATAAAGATGGAAATATTGTGTTTGGTTAATCAGAATCTATTCTGGAACCTATTGGTTTCAAACTAGTATCTTGCTACTTGTTTGTAGACCCTTCTTACAAAAAAAAAATTATTCCATAATTTTCCTAGTTTGTTTCTTGGTCTCAAGTGGTAGTTGAAGCAGGCATCACACTTGGTATCAGAGTGAAGGTTCAAAAGCTTGGACTATTGGGCACACTCAAAACATTGAGACTTGAAACCTAAAACTAGCAAATTGATAATCTGGAAAACAAAACTAATTGAAAATTGAACATGTTAGTAAACTTAGAAAACTGAAGGAAACTCAAGGTAATGAACTAACTCCCACTCTGGTCTGTGCAGGGAGCTCAGACAGAGCAGGAGGAACATTCACAGAGGCTCAGAGTCACCACCACCACCTCCTCCACCACCGCCACCACCACCACCAGACCAGGGTTTAGCAGCTATCCTACCACAGATTTTACAGACCCTTCAGGATGTTAATGCCGCCTTACGCGGAGGATCAGTAGGAGGGCGCTCAGGCAGACAGGACAGAGATACTTCCATTGAGGGACATGCACCTCCTCCACATGGTGAGGAAGATGGAGGAGAGAATTTTCATGGAGAGTCAGCTAGAGCAGAGTCTCCTTTGAGGGGACATGGTGACCATATTTCAGGATAGAGAGAGAGGTCTCGGAGCCTTAGGATCGGGGACAGGTAGGCAGAGAGGCCCAGGGGCCGTCAGAACACAGCTGCGGATCACATTAGGGAGATCCTGAAGCTTAGGCCAGCACAATATTCTGGTGACACAGGAGGATTCCAGGCAGAGGCCTGGCTGGTTAGCTTGAGCGGTTGCTTCAAGCTATGTCCTTGTTCTAGCAACACAAAAGCTCGTGTTGCGATCCATCTACTGAAGGATGGAGCTGGAGTATGGTGGAGGACAGAGGAGTAGAAGCTCCATATAGATTCAGAGACAGTCACTTGGGAGTTGTTTGAGGAGAGATTCAGGAGTAGATACTTGCCACGGAGATTCATACAGCAGAGGATCGATGAGTTCCATGACCTTCGACAGGCTTCCCTTACAGTGGCCGAGTATGAGAGTAGGTTCCTGGACCTACTACAGTACATTGATTACATGTAGGATGAGCAGGTATGGATCCACAGGTTCATTCGGGGCCTTAATATAGACATTGGAGGTGCAGTTCGGATCCACTGCCCACAGACATTAGCAGAGGCCGTTGAGAAGGCCTACATTGCAGAGGAGACTCGGGGTAAAACCCAACAGGCTAGAGACCGGGTCAGGAGCCGTATTCAGCAGTTACAGGATAGTAGATCGAGGGGGTCAGCTCCTCCTCCTCGTGGTGGTCAGCATTCTTCGTAGTCATCTTTCAGACCACAGCAGCAGCAGCAGTAGTCCCACCCACCGTTTAGGCCTCCTCAGAGAGCTGATGCATAGAGAGGTCGCAGTATGGGGCCTCCTCCTAGGGGACCCACCAGGACACAGGGTGGAGCTAGAGCTCAGTCGGTAGGAGCTCGACCACAGAGGCCACAACAGACTATAGCTGGATCATCAGGATCCACAGCACCTACCTCTAGGGCACCTTCTGGTAGTGTCGCTCCTTGGAGAGGTTCAGGGGGTTGCTTCGGGTGTGGAGTAGCGGGACACTTTTGGAGAGATTGCCCCCAGAACCCTAATAAGGGTAAGGAACCCATCTCATAGCCTATAGTTGGAGACATGGGATGGAGTCACAGGATCTACACAGTGGTTGAGAACTGCAGGCCGAGCACCAGAGCACGGTCATTGAGACTACAGGTAGCATTGGAGGTGTTCCTACTTCTATATTGTTTGATTCTGGTTCTTCTGATTCGTTTATTGCACCATCCTTGGTAGAGCGATGTAGGCTGGTGGCTGTTAGACAGGGTCATAGTTGGGATGTCGAGATGGCTTCAGGAGTCAAAGTCTCTGTAGACTCCTTAGTAAAGGAGTGTGTTGTTAACTTGGGACCTTTCACCACCACTTTAGATCTCCGCATACTTCCTTTGGGATCGTATGGAGTCATTTTAGGCATGGATTGGTTGTCTACACATAGGGCTAGGATGGATTGCTATCATAAGACTATATCTTGTGTAGACGATCTTGGAGTTGAGTCGGTGATTTCTGGGGTCAGGAGACCTGTTTCTATTCGCACTATCTCTGCTATGCAGCTCAAGCGGTGTGTGCGACGGGGTTGTCAGATGTATGCAGTCACAGTCAGTGACCGGACAGAGGATGGATCTAGTGGGCCATCGCTAGATGACCATCCCATTTTGAGAGAGTATGCAGATGTGTTTCCAGGGGAGCTACCGGGGATGCCACCCCCACGTGAGATTGATTTCCATATTGATCTGGTTCCAGGAGCAGAGCCTATCTCACGAGCTCCTTATCGGATGACCACCCCAGAGCTCTGTGAGCTCAAGTTATAGCTGGAGGGCCTTCTAGCGAAAGGCCTTATCCGTCCTAGTGTATCCCCTTGGGGTGCACCGGTTATATTTGTTAAGAAGAAGGATGGATCCTTGTGGTTGTGCATAGACTATCGCCAGCTGAATAAGGTAACGATCAAGAATCGTTATCCCCTACCACGCATTGATGACTTGTTTGATCAAATGAAGGGAGCCACGGTGTTCTCTAAGATTGATCTCAAGTCTGGGTACCATCAGTTGAGGATTACAGAGGCAGACATCCATAAGACTGCTTTTCGTACGAGGTATGGGCACTATGAGTTCACAGTGGTGCCTTTCGGTTTGACAAATGCCCCCGCAGTGTTTATGAGTTTGATGAATGGGGTATTCAGGACCTTTTTAGATCACTTCATGCTCATTTTTCTTGATGACATTCTGATTTACTCACATACGCGTGAGGAGCATGAGGGGCACCTTCGTCAGGTTCTTCAGTGTCTTCGTGAGCAGCAACTTTACGGGAACTTGGAGAAGTGTGCTTTCTTTCAGTCAGAGATTCAGTACTTGGGCCATATCATCTCAGGTGAAGGAATCATAGTCGATCCTTCCAAGATTAGAGCCATTATGGATTGGCCAGTACCCACTACAGTGACAGAGGTGCGCAGCTTCATGGGGTTAGCAGGTTACTATAGGAGATTTGTTCAGGATTTCTCTAGGATAGCACACCCCATCACTTCCCTTCAGCGGAAAGGGAAGAAGTTTGTTTGGTCAGACAGGTGTGAGTAGGCCTTCAGGACACTGAAGGAATATCTCACTTCAGCACCCATTCTTGCAGTGCCAGATCCACATGGTGAGTTCTTTGTATGCACAGATGCTTCGTTGGCAGGCCTTGGAGGTGTTCTTATGCAGGAGGGTAGAGTTGTAGCTTTTGAGTCTCACAAACTCAAGGATCACGAGCTTAATTATCCTACCCATGATCTTGAGCTTGCGGTAGTTGTGCATGCTTTAGTTCGATGGAGACACTTTCTTCTTGGTCGGAGATTCACACTCAGGATAGATCATTTGAGTCTTCGCCACCTTTTCACGCAGCCCAATCTAAACACTCGTCAGAGACGTTGGATGGAGTTGCTTTGTGAGTACGACATGGAGATAGAGCATGTGAAGGGGAAGGAGAATGTGGTTGCAGATGCCCTCAGCAGATGGAGGCATTTGAGCATGGCTACTTTAGTGAGCACAGATTTACGGAGCAGGATCCTTCAGCAGCTTCCTCTTGACAGTTTCTACATTGCAGCCCGAGCAGAGATTGAGTCCCAGAGACCCCTTGAGGGGAAATTTGATGGTTTCTCACTAGAGGTAGATGGTCTTCTTAGGCACAGAGGTCAGATTTATGTTCCTAGAGATGGAGGCTTGAGGCAGGACATCTTGACAGAGGCACATCGTGCACCCTATTCAGCCCATCCTGGGGTGAAGAAGATGCACACCACCTTGAGACAGTTATATCACTGGAGAGGACTTCGCAGGGACATGGCTCAGTTTGTGTCACGCTGTTTAGAGTGCCAGAAAGTGAAGGCCGAGCATCAACATCCAGCTGGCCTTCTCTATCCTCATGCTATACCGGAGTGGAAATGGGACACCATTTCCATGGATTTCATTGTTGGGTTACCAATGTCGAGATATCACCACGACGCCATCATGGTCACGGTTGATAAATTGACAAAAGTAGCTCACTTTTCCCCAGTGAAGACCACCTATAAAGCTAGTGCAGTGGCACGTGTTTACTTGGATGAGATTGTCAGGTTGCATGGGATTCCACAGAAGATCATTTGTGACCGCGATCCTTTATACACTTCACATTTCTGGACTACCATGCAGTATGTTCTCGGGACGAAGATTAACTTCAGCACAGCTTATCACCCTGAGACAGATGGACAGACTGAGAGGGTGAATCAGATATTGGAGGATATGCTCAGGATGTACGTGATGGATCAGCAGTCTAAGTGGGAGGAGTATCTGTATCTTGTGGAATTTTCCTACAATAATAGTTTCCAGAGTTCTATAGGCATGGCTCCTTTTCAGGCCTTGTATGGTAGGGAGTGCAGGACACCCCTTAATTGGGATAGGTTGGAGGATAGAGTATCTCTTGGACCAGCTCTCTTACAGGACATGGAGCAGCAGGTAGTGTTGATCAGGCAGAGATTGCAGGAGGCACAGGATAGGTAGAAGAAGTACGCTGATCAGCATAGAACCGAGCGTAATTTTGATGTGGGCATGAAGGTTTTCCTTCATGTTAGGCCACATAAGAGCCCGATCCATTATGGAAAAGGTTCTAAGTTAGCTCCTCGGTTCGTTGGACCTTTTGAGATCTTGGAGCGTATCGGCCCGTTGGCCTACCGTCTAGCATTGCCACCCAGCTTGTCTCGCATACATGATGTGTTTCATGTTTCTGTTCTTAGGAGATATATCACAGATCCTTCTCATGTGCTGGATTGGACATCATTGTAGGTGCAGGATCAGGGACAGTTGATGGTGGAGCCCATCCGTATCATAGATCGCAGGACCCTGGGCCTTCGAGGCAGAGAGATTGATCAGGTACGGGTGCAGTGGGACAGATATGATGAGACTGCAGCCACTTGGGAGGATGCTACTGCTTTACGAGTACAGTTTCCACATTTGTTCCAGTGACTTCCAGGAGGAAGTCGAGTCTAAGGGGAGGGGGATGTAGTGCCCACTTTCCTTAGACACTATTCAGATACTGATCCTGACACTATTAGTCACATTTTGGATATTATTATGTTTTGATTAGTATGATGGTTAGATGTTATATCATGGATTAATATTGATCTGGATTCAGATATTTTTCTTGAGGATCATTGAGACATTTTTATTATTATGTGGATGATGATATACTAGTTGACATGGACAGGTTATTGATGTTAATTTTAGACATGTGACATTGATTATTATGAATAGCTCTAGTATATAAATCTATTGGATGATGATATAGTTACAAATTGAATTTTAATGATAAATATTGAATCTTGATATTGTTGTGATTCAGATTTAATGTTTATATATCATTTGGATGTTTTGATATGGCCACGAGGCCGAAGGAGGTATTTTGCATTTTGCAGGTTAAAAATCACAACAATGTCGGGGGACTGGAGACTAACCATATTGGAATTCAGTGTGAAATCAACAAGGTCACCATGGCAACTGTGTTTGATTGTGTGTTTAGTTGTTAGGATTTCCCATGGGGGGATTTCCATTATTGTGACCATAGGGGCATATGTGTGTTTTTATTATGTGTTCCCTTTTTAATTATTGTTGTGTGTATTTTATTTGTAATGTGCTTTTGTTTTAATTATTTTTAAAGTGATAGTATTATGTGGGAGTCATATAGTTAAAATTTAATTAAATTAAATGGGATGTGGAATGTGAAATTAAATGTTTTTTCCTTGGTTGAAAATGAAATTTGATTTATATATTTTATAACCTTATGGTAATTAAATAAATCTTATGCCAAAAGGTTGTCATAAATAAATGTCATAGAAGTTAATGCATTTTAGAAGAGTGTGTAAGTTACCAAGTATGGGTTGTGTAAGAGGTTGTAAGGCTGATTTTGGAAGGTCAAACACTCCTTCCTCTTTGAAATTCGAATTTGGCCTTGAAGGACAAATTTGGAGGCTTGTGGGACAAGTTAAACTTGTCCCACACCTCTCAAAAACCTCCACCAACCATGATTATAATTTTAGAGTCAAAAGCAACTTATTTTATTATGTTTTGGCATGATTTTATGAAAGAAGTGATTGCACTTACCTTACAAATTTTAAATGCATTTTCCTTTTGGGTATGGGTTGAGTTTGTGTATGTAAGTAATTTTGTCATTCACATTCATTGTGATGTATTTGCTTTTGATGTGATTTCATTTTGGGATGAGGAAAAATGATGTGGCATCCCACTTGGAATCCACATCATCCTCTTCCATCCTCTCCTTTAAAATGGAATTTCTTCCTCTTTTGGAGGTTGTTGAAACCTTGCCATTTGCTTCTTGGGGTCAAATTTTTCTCTTGCATTGGGAGCTTGTTCTTGTGGAAGGAGCTTGGACTGATTTGCATGCTTTGCAATTGTTGTTTTGGGACTGATTTGAGCAACAAGAATCTGTTGTTTGAAAGCAAATCTCCATTATGGAGAGGTAGGCTCTAATTCTTTTAAATTGTTGTTTTCCCCTTCTTGCATGCAAAACATTGAATGGTATTGTGTTTGCATTCTTTGAGGGATGGGTAGAATGCCTAGGACATGGTGTAAAAAGAGAAGACTATGGGGTTTCAAATGGGGGGGCATAAGGAAATTGTCATTGGCATTTGTTCTTGTGGAGGGAGTGTTGGTTTGGGATCCACCTAGGAAAGGAAATAGCTTGCATTTCCTACTTCTTGGGGGGGCATAAGGGATAAATTTGGGGGGGCATAAGGAGGGGTTGGGAGATATAAGGTTTATGGGATTTGATTGAGTTTATGGTGGGTTGCTTTTGGTGGATGCCCAATTCCAACATGGGAGGCATAAGGAGACCCCCATAGTTCTTGCTCTTGATTGGCTTGCTTGCTTGGAGAAGGAGCCTTTGTTTTGATTGAAATTGTTGTTGTAGTTGAGAATTACATCTTTGTGTTTGTGAATGTATGCTTGTATGTGAAGAAGCTATGTTGCCATGTGTTGTTTTATCATGTTCCATTCCAATATGGTTGGGGCTCGGGGGCCAATGTGGAAAGATGGCTTCTCTTTTCCCATTGGATGTCTTGGTTGGGTGGAGAGCATTGTCTTTCCCCCTTCCTTGTTGTGATGAGAAGAATGAAGATGAAGAACTTAGCTTGCTGTTGTTTGGAGAAGAAAGACAACAGTTTGACAGTCATCCTTTTTGTAAATTTTAAATGTAATCCTTCCCACTTCAAGTGGATGCATGTAATTGATTTGAGATGGAAATGTTTACCATGTAATTTGAAATTTGTAATTGATTGTGAAATGTAAATGATATCCTAGGTTTTGTATTTGAAAAGAGAAAGAGTCACTTTCCCTTCCTCTATTTTAAAAAGAAGAATATGATACAGTTTGTAATTTTCAATTTAGAATGTAAAGAAAGGAGATCAATTGTAAGATTGTTTAAATTCAATAAAGGAATCGAAGTTCTCTTGATATACCTTGTTGCAATATTGTTTTTGGAGATAGATGAATGAAATACATTAATTTCTCAATTGCATTGTTATCTTGGAAATCACATGACTGTTAAATTCGCAATTCTGTTTTGGAAAGAAAAAAAAGAAAAAGAATTGGATCTTTGAAATGAGCTGATAAAAGTTAGAAATCAACATTACATACTGTATACATGTCTTTGTTGAATCAATTAGATGTCTTAGAAATGAAATGGATATGTTTTCCTTAATTGAAAATTGCATAATAAATTGTAAATTCGTGGAGAAGAGAACTCTGTTTTAAGTTCATAATTTTGGCATCTTCCTTTTTAAACAAAATGAGTAGTTCGACTTTATACTCAAAAATAAATTACGAAACTTGAAATTCACACTTAGGAAGACTTGAGAAATCTAAATTCGCTAAAACAGTCAAGAATAAATCTCCAAAACTCAAAGAGTTTCAATTCGGAGCTTGCATGGTCGTTTTTCCCGTCAACTGTCGGAAAATTGAAAACTTGTATAAATTGATTAAATTGACATACTTAAAACATTTTAATTCTTCCCTAAGTCAATCCTCCATGTCTGTTTGACATGTTGAGTGGAAGAAGAGTTCAAATTTTATCAAATTGAACAAATATTACAAGTAGGAAAAATTGCCAGTTTTAAAATTAAAATCCCTGCAGATCGATTTCTTAAAATTGACCCTCAAAACTTTACAAAATTCTAAAATTGATGAATTCTGTGCAAAGAGGACTCCGAGAGCTTTCCGGAAAGTCCTCGTTTTCCTAAAATGGAGTTTCCTATCAAAAGTTGTGGCCATTTGAAGTTTTACTTCAAAATGGCCATCCCAAACCAAAAATAAATTAATTCGACCTTAGAAAAATTTAAATTTTGAACTTTGGAAAAATTTCCTAAAAATTTCCATGCGGCCCCACCAACCTCTCATCCTATCAGAAGTTGCCACATGGCACCTTGGAGGGGCATGCCCTTAATAAAAACTTAACTTTTTGAAAATTTTGTCTTGGGAAAATTTTCCCAATTTTCCCCACAACCCCTCGGCCCCACACCAATCACGTGTTGACACGTGGCAGGGGGCCCATGGATTTAAAAATGAAAACTTAACTTTTTTCCCTTTTGGAAAAATTTCACTTTTTCCTCCGCCGGCCCGCGGCCAATCACAAAGCGCCACGTGGCCATTTGAGCAAGTGCGGAGGCATGGAGGAAAATTTTCCTTTGGAAAATTGAGACTTTGGTTTTGGGAAAAATTTCAAATTTTTCCCCACGACCCGCTCTCCCACATCAATCACGTGATGACACGTGGCATTTGGGAAAATTTTCCCAATTTTCTCCCTATCCCCGCGGACCTCCAAGGGAAAATTTTCCCCAAAAACTCCATCCGGCCATAACTTGAGTTTTACAAGGAGTTAGGAGGACTTCTTTATATGGTTGGAAAGGTGAGGAAATTTCCTATCCAATGAGCCTAGTTTAGAAAAGTTTTGATAAGTCTAAGTGTGTGAGAAATCTAGTTGAAGTTTAGGGCTTGATAGAGAGCAGGCCTGGCGATAAATTTCTCCCTGAACCTTAATAAAACTTGTAACCTCCAAATTGGAACCTTGTAAACTTGTTATAAGATAAAGATGGAAATCTTGTGTTTGGTTAATCAGAATCTATTCCAGAACCTATTGGTTTCAAACCAATATCTTCTACTTGTTTGTAGACCCTTCTTACAAAAAAAAATTATTCCATAATTTTCCTAGTTTGTTTCTTGGTCTCAAGTGGTAGTTAGGGATTCAGAATGACCCCAGAGGTCACCCAAAAGAGTGAACTTACAAATATACACCACACTATATTTCAAATTCTGTCTATTTCTTGTTTGTGTGCATAAATCATGCCTTAGGAATATCTTGTGCAAGATCCACTTGATAGCGGGTGATATCTAGATGTATTGTTGTAGATAGATGCATGGATAACAAAATGAACCTACCCTCCTATGCGTGTATGTAGAAAATGTAGTCCCTTGTCCCTTGAATGGAAGATAGATGAATTATTTGATGTTCTTTATATGCCTTTGGATGTAAGATTAGGTGATGATAATAGATGCTTAGAGCTTGGTCCTTTATTTTGGTCACATAGCTTTGTATTTATATGATTCCCTTATTTTAATTTTGTAATTGAAAACTAAAAGGTTTACCCCATAACAAGACAAGGTGCCCAAAAGACAAAAGAGGCCCAAAAGAAATGGGTAAGATACAAAGAGGATGGGGGTACTTATAGGGGACGAGGGTGCCTTGATGCTGGTGTCCTGGCTGGGCTTTAGTGTCTAAAGTCATGAAAAATAAAGACATAAAGAATTTACTTGCCTATAAGGTTTGAAATAATTGAAATAAAACTAGAGAAAAAGTAAAAAGGCCAAAAGATAACTGTCAATTACTAGTTTTCTTGATTAGGAATCATATAAATGCAAGTATGTTCTTAGGACCGAGAAATATACGCAAGTACATGATTTTATGTCCACATTTTCCCCCACTTTATTTTTTTGAGTGAATACTCAATAACATAAAGTAGATAAAAGATTCACACCTTTTATTCCTTGTAGATTTATAGTAAAAGTGTGTCGAGGAGACAAGTGAAAGTATGGAGTGATAAAAATGAAGCATGGAAGCCAAGAAACTGGAAGTGACCCTATTGGTGAATCATATGAGTTATATTGTGTTGTAATTGTTATCGTGTTTGGTGTTGTGCTTGTGACTAATCTTTCTTGTAAGGAAGGACTTGTAAAAAGATGAGAAAAAGAGTAGTCAAAGCCATGTATTATGAAAACTCTATAAAAGCATGAAAAACTATGTAAATGTGTAAAATAATAAATGAAAAAGTGTGCACCTAATATTTGATGAGTGAAAGGGATAGAAAATGTCCTAAACTACTAAATAAGAGTGATTTTTCTAGGCAATCTCATGCCAGGAATGAGTTTTATGGGTGATCACATTCCAAGAACAATTATTTGGGGTGATCTCACACTACGATAGAAGAGTGTTGTGGAGAAAGGTTTGGTTTTATTATCCATCTATGACTTCTTCTTGAATATGTACACAACTCTAGATGGTGTGATCCTTCTTTATTTTATTTTATTCTAGTTTTATCCATTTTGATCCAAGGAAAAAATAAGATAGAATGTATTGTGATTTCTCGAGGACTGTGGCTGTACTATGAAAACAAATATGTAAAATGCTAATAACTATGTTTATATGAGAAAGTAACTATAACTACACTTGGTGATAGGTGTTTCGGAAAGGTCAGAAGTGCCTAAGCACTAGTGTTTGTATCTAGGTGCTGGTGATTTTAATAATCTAAGGACCCAAGTTAGATTTTGGGTCATTATGAGACTATAACTCTATTTTGTTCCTGTACTATTCATGTTTGAATTGAAGCTCTAAGGTGTTGTGTGGGGTGATTAATTCATCCAATGTATTCTCTACTCATTTGGGGTGGATGTGACATCACTGGAAGTATGTCACCCAAAAGAGATGACCATAATCTGATCTAAAATTGATACCATATAGGGGGAGGGAATGTTCATTGTAGAAACCAAGGAACATACAAACAAAGTAGCTAGGATATGTGTTAGTACAATCAAGACAAATATGCATATAAAGAAAGTGTGTAATCTAGCAAGTAAGAAGACAATGTAGACCGTGAAAAGAGGGTTTCAAACATGGGACATCACTAAAAATGTCGCAAGAAAATTAGGTTTGAAGAGGCCAAAATCATAAAAGAAATGAACATACAAGACATAGGGCAAAGCCAAAAACATTGGCATAAAATGGAAAAAATGACAAATAGTCTATTAGAAAACCATGGTGGCAAATACTTATCTCAGATCAAATGTTACGCATGAATCACCCATTAGCATGTTAGAAAGATAAAGAGTATATCAAAGCATGTATAGATCAAATGGAAAGTAGTGTGTGTTATTAATAATAGGAGTTAGTATAAAATAAAATAATAAAACCTGTGGTGTGTAAGAAATTAAATGCCCCCAATAGCCTCGGTGGGACTGGTAAGAGGTATAGTGTCAAACATAAATGTTACATATATATATGGTTTGCATTCACAACTAGATAATAATATAATGCGCATGTGTATATGATAAATATAATAATATACTAATTATTTGACTAGCATAGTAAGTAAACTGCACATGTGAGTATAACCAAGAAAGAATATTTGCATCCAAGATATGCATATGTATGAGTGTGAGTGACATGAAATGGAATGGTATGCAATGTGAATGTGATAGTAGCAACGTGGCCCCTGAGTGGATGTGTATGAATGCGTATGAGATGAGATTAATTTATAATAGATCAATCTACACTCAATAATGAACCATAGAACAAGAGTTCTTCATTGGGAAATGGTTTGAACTATGTGCTAGATAGATAGATCAAGGAAGCATAGATCATAGATTGTATAAGAGGATAGTATGATATGTGACAATAAAATGCTATAAATATGTATCATGAATCCCAGAGCATGAAATTTGTATTATGTGTGGTTTATGAAAGTAGCATTATCTCAACCATAAAGTGTAAATCTGAGCAAAAGAGTGTTTTATAGGTAAATGGTTTTATAATGTGCGCTAGAGAAATAGGCTAATGAAGCATTACGCATAAAGAGTATGAATGTGGTGAGGTTCCTTTCAGATTTATATCTGTAGTAGTCAAGCATGAACCATGGAACTAGAGTGTGTTATAGGGTAATGATGATACAAAGTATGTAGCAAAGGGGTTGCAAGTGCTCACAAAGATGAAACATGAAGTGTGAAGCGTTAAGTGTGATAGTAGATGTTAGAGAAAATTTATAGTACTAGAAGGGGGGAAGTTTGATGCCCTCAAGTATGTAAATGATGGAGAGATACATGAATATGTAAGATAGATATTGTGGTCGTGATGGAGCTCAAAATGTATCTTAAGAAAGTATACTATTATCACAATGGGTTATGGGAGAAAGAGTAGGATCAGAGCTAGATTTTAGGTTAAAAGGAGGAAATAAAAAGAGGTCATCTAGGGTTTGTTGGTCTTTCTTAGTCAATGGTTGCTTATTTGGGATTTTTAACACTATAGAATACTTGTGAGGAGGATGAGTTAAACTAGTTCTGAGAGGTGGTTTCTTAGTTTGAATTGGTGATGTTGTAGATGGATTATTAGGAGGAGGTGATGGAGGACATGCCTTTATAGGTTATTTCATAGTTGGAATGGGTTGTATAGGCATATTTTGATTGACGAAAGAAGGAAAATTGGAAGTGATGGTATGATGCTCATTAGACATAGAAAAATCATATTTAGGAACCTAGTGTTATGTAGCAATTGGAGATGTAGAAAAATTTTGTATAGAAAATGAAATGAGACCATAATGCTTAAGGTGTCCAATTATTTATTTAAGAGCATAAAAAGCATTTTCAGTATGTCAATTGATTTGATACTAATTTTAATATGGATGACCTTGATATCTTAGAAGACGATAAAGATGATAACAATGAGTATATGACAAGATGGTCAATTGATGAGTAAGTAGTTGAGGAATAATATCTTGATGCCTAGCATTGAAATCAAATTTTAGAGGTGTGGGTAAGACTTGGGGCTCAATGATATGAGTACATGTAGAAGACATAGAATTAGGATGATGAGAATGAGATGTAGAAGGAGATATAGTATGCGCTTGAGAAGCATCCTTGATATTTTAAATTTTAGATTTGAGTGATGTTATTGTGGATTCCATAGCCTGAAATTTATCTTGAAATAAAGAATGTAAATCTTTAATTGACTTGCAAATTGATTGATTGGGATTAGGACAAAGAGAGTCATCAGAAAGATGATAAAAGATAAAAATGACTTAAGAAGGTGGTGTATCGTTAGGAAGATACATATTGTTTAGGGCCTTTAGAATAACATATTTTTAAGATGGGTGCATTTGAATAAATTACTGTAAGGAGACTTAAGGAATATTAGGATCCATGAAAGAAGAATCGATAGAATAAGGACATGAATGATCGATTATGAGTGGGGTTCATAAAATTATTTAATAAATATTTATATTTGTAAAACCCTAAGATATTTCAAAGTCATGTATGCTAAATAAAAATTAAAGTATAGATTTTTCAGACACAATAAGATAAAAAATATGAAACCCTAAGTGCAAGAGAGGGAAAATAAGACTTAGTTGATTTCAAAATAAATCCTAAAATGTTTTGGGATGGAAGACTAATGAACAGGGTGAGAAGACTGTCATAACCATACTAGAAAAATTATCAAACTACTATATCAATTTGTAATAGGGTGCTTAGAGTGGGTTGAAGGTACGAGAGACCTTTGTTGGGCACCTTTGAAATTGAAGGACCTCAGAAACTAATTTTTTTATGTCTCCAAGTGGTCACTGACCTTCATTTTTGGTCATTTGTATGTCACTAGATGATCAAAAAATTATCTTGTAACCTTAAAAACAAATGAAATCCTATAAAACCCTAAAACATATCAAATCATAAAAACAAAAAGATTGAAATAGGGATTTAGACTGACCCTAGAGGTTTCCTGATAGAGTGAACTTATGATTGAGCACTACACTACATCTTAAAATCCATGTAGTTCTTGTGCACATGTGTAGAAAATTTTCCCTAGGAAGTTCTTGTGCAATATGTAATTGATAACAAGTGATAGCTAGATATACCACTGTAAATATATGTGTGGATGAAAAAATGAACTTT